>OY992523.1:14432764-15708627 GCA_963921215.1 Scoparia ambigualis | reverse complement strand
CAACAAGACACTGCACATTGATATTAAATGAACTTAAACAAGACTTAATATTTAAACTACAACGCTCCTTTATATTAAAAGATACGTTATTAATTCCTGACACACTAATAGAATTTATGTCTTTTCTCGGCAAGTTCAATTTTTGTTTTAAATCTTCAGTCACAAACGAAGATTGACTACCAGTATCAAGTAAGGTTCTCTCCTTATAAACTATAATATTGTTATTAACAACCTCAACAATAGCTGTGCATAAAAGCACTTGACCTTCAGAAGCAACTGAGAGCGAGATAGGTAAAGAAGGTACTGGTATATTTTCTACATCACTTGTACTAGGTTTCTGTTTATCCAAATGGAGTAAAGTATTGTGTTTAAAATTACATATGCGACAAGAACTTTTAAGACGACATTTAAAAGAACTATTTCCCTTCCTTAGACAAATAGAGCACAACTTTAATCTTGATACCTCTTTTTGTCTATTTTTTATAGGCATTTGTTTAAATTTAGGGCATTCAAAAACAAAATGATCCTGATCACATATATCACAAGAATACCTATTAGTAGTGGTTGTATTAAAAGAATTATTAGCTTCTCCAAATGATACCTTAAAAGATTTAGCCGAGTTGCCCCGCTGACGCCGACCGCCGGCGGCAGTTTCTAAATGTCCCTGGTTTCGGTACCAGCCCCCATGTGGACTTCCCTTTTGACTATAGAAAGAGTTAACATTATTACTACATTGAGTAGTTTCTAAAATGCTAGCCCTACTTCTCAAGAACTGAAAAAACTCTTCTAATGTAGGCAAGCTAGAAAGGTTTCCCTTATGCTCTTCCCACTTACAATTAGTAACCGGATCTAGTTTTGAAGAAACCAAATATATAACCAAGGCGTCCCACTTATCGGTTGGTAATCCTAATGTGTCCAAGGATCTCAAATTTTTTGTCACAATATCAATAACAAATCGTATTTACGTACCTTATAAGACTCTTTATTCAACGTCTCCAATGAAAAAAGTGCCTTCAGATGGTTATTAATTAAAATGTTTTTATTATTGTATCTCTCGCATAACAAGTCCCAAGCTATCGGGTAATTTTTTGATGTAAATTCAATTGACTTAAGAACAACAAGAGCACTGCCCTCCAACGATGATCTCAAATAGTGAAATTTACTTATGGCTGGAATAGCATCGTTGGAATTGATTAAAGAGTCAAAGGTGTCTCTAAACTCGAGCCACTTCGTATAGTTACCATCAAATAATAGAAGTTTAATCGTTGGCAACTTAATACTATTGTGATGACCGGCTGAGACATTACTTTGAGCTTCACAAAAATTCTCTTAAGTTTGTTTCTGGTTAGAAGACACAAAATGTTGAATTTTAGAAATTAGTGATATAAAATTGTTTTCAATTAAATCTCTTTCAATGAGCTGATTATCTAAATCATCACAAGAATTTTCTATTTTAGATTGAATATTGTCAAATGAGGAAAATAATGTTTGACATTTCTCTAGTCGAATAATTAACTCATTCGTTTGAATAGCACTTAACTGAGAAGATTCAGTTAAATTCATAGATTCTATATGTTCCTTCATTTTTGTTAGGCGCCCCTTTATAGAAACGCGTTGCCGAGTAAAGCGGGAAACATCTTTTTTATCACTAGAATTGTCATTATCACTAGCCATTGTTATAGAAAAAAAATGACCAACAACGAACTAAGCAAATAAAATGTGCAGATCTAACCAAATAATTCCGGATGGATGCAGCACGCGGTCAGCCGGAGCCCCGTTGGATGCTCAGCCCTAAGCACGAATAGACTGCCCTGACGCCGGCCGCTGTAGCAGCAAGAGTCGGCACCAGGCGCAGCACGTTAGGTATGTTGGTCAATCGAACTTTACTCACGCGTATGATGCGCTTTCAACGTTGCTGACGCTGAAAATGTCGGCAAATAAAACTTATAAAAGCTAGCTAGTAACCAAGGCACAGTCAGCGCTAAATTAAAACAAAAACCCCAAATAATTTAAAATGGCGGGTATAGTTGCAAAGACGTGCAATCAGCGCGTGACCTTTATTTACGAACAAATATGCATTGTTACGTAATCATTAGTTGCATTATAGACACGTGGTAGGCATTAATAATAATGATAGGCACCGTGTTATGCAGATAATATGAAATAGGTAGCTTAAAATCCTCAAAACAGCATTTGTGAAAATGAGATAAATAGGTATTTGCGACTTTTAACCCCTCAGGCCCCAAGCGGTCGCATGAGACCGCACCTAAAAATCGCGCCATTCCGTCAAACCCCAAGCGGTCGCATGAGACCGCGGTCTCCACTTAACATTGTTTCGTGTTTTCACAGACTTACAGACTACTTGTGTATGAACATGTTCGATATTTCGGTTCTCTGGTAAATTTTACGTATCGAGATAGCAACACATCGCGTAGTCTATGCTCGATTCTGTCATTTTCGACGTTGACAGTTGCGCCAATTTCTGTGACAGAGTTAATCAGTGGCTGTGAATAAAGTGATATTTCTATTGGATTTATTGAATGTAAGTACTGTTTCTTATTAGAAAATGATTATTGAGACTATAATGATCCTATTGAGATAATAAGTTGTAAGAAATACATCGTTATAACTACTAAATAAAACACGTTGAAACCGGTGAAACCCGATAGCTTTTTTCTAATTTCCGAGTGAATTGTTACAATGTTTGTTGGCAAATACTACAAGAACATTATAAAAAGTAATTACAAAAACCCGTTTACACAATAAATAACAACGTATTTATACAGTTTTACTACAATGAAAATTGAAGTACTTGACACGTACAATTGCACGCACAATTACGTTCCATCAGCGCGAGCCATATTGGTCTTTATTTGTATGGGGCTAAGTAGATAGTTTGCCGCTAGCCGATACCGAAAACACGATTGTCTGTCGTATTGCCTAGGGAGACGCTATAATCGGTAGCGCGTCGGCAGTTTTACGATAAAATTTGTTTTTATCGATAGTGTAATGGTAAATTGTAATGATTTCATATTTACTCTTACATGATAACTTCATTATTTATAAACGGTTTTTAGCATGTTTGTTGTTGTTTTTGTTGAATGTTGTTGATGTTGGGTCAAATTGAGATCTATGACACACTCATCAAAACTGTATATTGGCCAAGCGATGCTAAACTCTTATTTTTACTGTCTACTCGTCAAGTCCTTATTTCTGCGTACTCGTCAAAACTGGATGTTGGGTTTTTTAGCATGTTTGTTGTTGTTTTTGTTGAATGTTGTTGATGTTGGGTCAAATTGAGATCTATGACACACTCATCTAAACTGTATATTGGTCAAACAATGCCAAACTCTTATTTTTACTGTCTACATGTAAAGTCCTTATTTCTGCGTACTCGTCAAAACTGGATGTTGGTCTAACTTTTAGAATAGTCGATTAGAGATGAAATATTTCAAGAAATAAAACAATAATATTAGCATAATGTGTGTATTAAAACAAAATAACACTTCTTGTCTACTCGTCAAGTTTTTATTTCTGCATACTCGCTGAAATTGCTTATTGGTCTAATTTTTGGAATAGTCGATTAGAGTTGAAATATTTCAATAAATAAAACTATAGCATTAGCTTAATTTATTCTATGTGGCCAGTTTTAAGTAAAAAACGAGGGAATTTAAAGCAAAGAGGTTTTAACTCTAATCGACGATTCCATAAGTTAGACCAATATGCAGTTTTGACGAGTACGCAGAAATAAGATTTTGACGAGTAGACAGTAAAAATGAGAGTTTGGCATCGCTTGACCAATATGCAGTTTTGACGAGTGTGTCGTAGATCCAATGGATTTACTGGCCACATAGAATAAAAAAAAGATAATACTATAGTTTTATTTATTGCAAAGTGTGTTGTAGAACCAAGTTTAGTACTTAAAATTTTGCCTCCTGGACCTCACCTGACCGATTAATTTGAAATTTGGTACACACCTTTAGTTCTGATGACAATACAATTATGTATATTCAGTATCATTGTAAATCCAAAATGGCCGCCTCAAAATTGTGGTTTACATTTTTTTGTTTAACCACGTCAATATGGGTATCAAATGAAAGGGCTTGAATAGTAGTATACAGTACATTATATAAAAAAAAAACTTAAAATGGCCGCCTTCACAAAATTGTGGATTATATTTTTTTTTGTTTAACCACCTCAATATGGGTACCAACTGAAAAGGCTTGACTAGTAGTATGCAGTACATTATAGAAGAAAAAAAACTTAAAATGGCCGCCTCCACAAAATTGTAGATTATATTTTTTTGTTTAACTACCTCAATATGGGTATCAAATGAAAGAGCTTGACTAGTAGTACAGTATATTATAGAAAAAAAAATATTTATAAATAAAAAGGGTATAAAATAATTAAAAATTAATTAAAAATATAAACGATTTTAGAATTAATTTTTAATTATTTAGTAGTTTTATTTAAGTACTATAACGATGGTAGTTGTCTCTTTTTTGTTGTAGGTATAGCATGTCAAATAATTAAAAATTAATTAAAAATATAATCGTTTTTACAATTAATTTTTAATTATTTAGTAGCTTTATATGTACGATAGTTGTATCTTTTTTGTTTATAGCATGTCAAATTGGCGAGTCAATGAGGAGCCGCCTGAAGACTTCCTCCAGCTTTTATATGATGATGAGGATAGCAATGAGAGAGAGAGAGAGTGACTTCGAATCCAAACTGTGGCTCCACGCTACTTTTCTCTCACGTCCCCAGCGCGCAGTCCCGAGTGGTTGCCGGTAATGGTAATGCATTCATTCATTATTGTGTAAAGTATACAGTATTGTTATATTGGGTTTTAAAGCCGGGTCTCCTGCGACACTGTTTTGTGTTTTCTAACACCTAACATCAAACATCTAACAAAATATGTCAAAATATGTAAGTAGGCCACGCCTATATTTGTTAGATGTTTGATGTTAGGAGTTAGAAAACACAAAACAGTGTCGCAGGAGACCCGCCTTTATGATAATAATTTAATTCACATTTCTTTTGTATGTTTTAGGTATCTTTCGAAGCAGAAGGAGCGCCTCCAGACCTTGACAGGTCCCGGTCGCCTATTTATTTCAATGATTCGCCTTCGTCGGACAAGTAAGTTAAATTGCTGCTGATATTATTTACTAGCGGTCGCTCGCGGTTTCACCCGCGTGGTTCCCGTTTCCGTGGGAATATCGGGATAAAAGTATCCTATTTGTTAATCCAGGTTATAAACAATCCGTTTGCCGAATTTTATCCAAATCCATTCAGTAGTTTTTACGTGAAAGAGTAACAAACATGCACACTCACACTCACAAACTTTCGCCTTTATAATATTAGTGTAATTTAATGTAATGTAATAGTGTAATAATAATTTAATTCACATTTGTTTTGTATGTTTTAGGTATCTTTAGAAGAAGAAGAAGCGCCTCCAGACCTAGACAGGTTTCGGTCGCCTATTTATTTCAATGATTCGCCTTCGTCGGACAAGTAAGTTAAATTTCTGCTGATATTCTTTACTAGTGGTCGCTTGCGGTGTCACCCGCGTGATTCCCGTTCCCGTGGGAATATCGGGATAAAAAGTATCCTATGTGTTAATCCATGTTATAAACAATCCGTATGCCGAATTTTATCCAAATCCATTCAGTAGCTTTTACGTGAAAAAGTAACAAACATACACACTCACAAACTTTCGCCTTTATAATATTAGTGTGATGATTAGTGTGATAAATAAATAGGTATAAATATGTAATTTTCCTTATCTTTACAATATGATCGTATATTGAATAAATGTAATCGTCGTTATTTAATGCCCAGGCACAGGCCTTATCTTAGGCGAGGATTCACGGATGACTGACTGGTCAAACTATCATATTGTTTTGTAAATGTCGTTACTTCTTTATAAAGCTGTTTAATTTTACGGGTAATACTACAAGGCGCGTATCGCAGACGCGCGAGTACCTTAGGCGAGGATTTACGGATGACTAACTGGTCAAGCAATCATATTGTTTTGTAACTGTCGTTAACTTTTTTATAAAACTGTTAATTGTATTACTTTTAAAAATAAAATTAAATATTGAATGATATTGTTTTTTTTATTGAAAATAAAACAAAATATTGAATTATGTCGTATTTTTATTTACTCATACTAAGTAGCTTACAAAAATAACAACTTTCGATACTATCGATAAAATTACAAAAAGTAAAGGAACATCTCTAGTTGTTTTTATGTGTCGTCGCATCGAGTTTCAAGTGGTGATATTGTGTAATAACAATTAGCTCACTTGAAACTGTTTACATAATTAGGTAGCCAAGGCCCCTGTTGTTTTGATATCGTTTGAGTATTCATTTATTTCTTGTTATCCAGCCCGCAACATTGTTTCCAAATTTTGAACGTGAAGTACCAATTCACTGTTTCATGATTTCACTTTATTTTGATACCTGATGGATAGGAAATATATCAGTTAGTACATTGTAGTTTACAGAACGACAAAATATGGTTTGATTGTAGAGTAATATGTTTTTTTGTAAAAGGGGGCATTTGTGACGTCATCCGTAATTCAAAAAAATTATGGCGCACCTGCTGTCATTATTTTTGACATATAATTTCCAAGACTGAGGGGTTAAAACAAAAAGGGTAATTGTTTGTTTTAATTTAAGATTATAGGTTAATAAAAATAAAAATAATAATATTGATTTGCTGTGTACTTAGATGAATATAGTGTGTAACGTATTTCAGAATGGCTATTTTTATGAATACCCTTTCTGAAAATATAGAAATCCGAAAAAGATGACAAAGAAAGGTGCATACAAATTGTAATCATTATTGTAGTAGGTACTTAAATAAAATTCTGAGGTTAACGTTGTCGTGAATCGTGAAGATCTTGGAATATTTGAAATTACTTACAGTAGCATGAGCGTAAAGGGAGAACAAAACTCCTTCTTTGTTAAATTCGTACAAGCAACAGTATATTGTAAAAAGTGCTTTATTATAGCACTTTTTAGAATATACTGTTTCTTCCTTCTTATAAGTATATTAAAGAGTATAATGTTCTTTGCACGAATTTGGCAAAGCAGTTTTGTTGTCGTTCTACTTTAACGGGCCCTTACTTATAAAAAAGCAGCAGAGTAGTATTCGGTATAATTTTAAAATTAAAATATTTTTTACAAAGTTTGGCCAGATAATAATAATACTTCGTGAAAGTACCTTTTCTTTAGTGGCATTGTTTACTGCAAGTAGTAGTTATTGAAAAAAATAAAATGCACATGTTTACTGTTTTCTTTTCTTGCAGCCAATGCTAAAGGAATTAAAGGAAACAAGGTCTTTTTAATTGACGGAACCGAAATCGACGAAAACGAAGCTTTATCAGAATATAAGGAAAGCCCATTCCTTATCGGAGATGAATATACATACACAGAAAGGAGACATTCCATCGATAGTTGCAGCACGAACACTTTAGGCAGCAATTTTCCAGGGTCACCATCATCTGTCAAAAGTGACAGCGGCAGTTCTGATGTTAATACTGCATTCATCATCCCCTATGATAAGGTATCAAATTCATTGTTGACTAAGCTCATTGGAGATTCGCCTATAGAAAATGTAGATCTGAATGCACTTGTCAGGATTGTGGCACAGGAGTTGATCCATGATAACCCTCATCCTACTAGATCAATGTATAGAGTAATAGCTCAAGAATTATGTGAACGGTACCCGTGTTTATATGATAGAGATGACGATACCAAAGCACTGATTGGATCCGGCTACAGTACTGTGTTTAAGAAGATTGAGGAAAGAATACATTATCTTCAGAGACCAAACAAGTCAGCAGGAAATATTACAACCTCTAAGAAAAAGATTAAACATATAAAAAATTTAAGTGCAGGATGTAAAGATTGGGAGCCAGCTTTACCAAAAGAAGAAACTGCAGAGAGTCTACGTGATAAACAGTCGTGGCTTGCAACATATGCAACCATTAAAGAAAGAGATGAAGAAACTGTAGAGCATTTCATGGAGGTCACATATTCACGTACAAGACAATTTCTTAACACAACCCCGACCATATCAGCTGTTATTGTAGAATGGCCTATACTAATGGAACCCAAATATATGTTAAAACACTTCGAAAGGCTGTGTTGCATTAACACCTCGAAGTGCATGAGCACATTTCTGGAAAAAATTACGAAGGCAATTGAAAAAATTCAAAAAATTGTCAAAAACACTCCAGCGGCTGACGAAAAGGATGATGACCTGCCAAAATTTTTAAAACTAGTTGGGACCTATTTCAAAGAAGACATTACCTTTAACTTTAGTATTAATTTACATAGGAGACTTTTAGTTTTATCGTCAGATTATAGTTACTGAAAAAAAAAAAATACCTTGATTGTGTGAGCTCGACTAGCTCTTGGCCGTTTTTTTACACTTTTTCTTAACTATGAATAGAATAGAATTATTTAGAATTACTTATTTGCTAAGAATATGGTTGGTTACAATTAGCTGGTCATATTTTTATAGGCTCACATATTCTGCCATGTAGACATGCAAAATTTTACAAAATAAATTTTAATTAATTAATTATACAAAAAACATTAACATTGTTGCCATCATGTGTTTATGTGTGTCTTATTATGTGTTTATTACATTTCAGGAATTGACAAAATCAGATTTATGCCAATTATCGAAAACTCCATCACCAAGCATTATTTCAACTAATATCGGAGGTGAGGTTTTTATATATACTTATTTATTTTTATTTTTTTCGGGTTCGAGTGCCGCTGTTTTGATTTTTGGGTCTCATTTTAATTAAACTAGTAACTTTGTTATTTGAAATTTTGCACATTTTTTAACATTAACTTGTATCCATTTTCGCAGATACTCATGAAATCAACTATTTAGTAGTTGAACAACAAATCATCAGCGAAGTCTCAAATTTTAGTGATGCTTTGAAATTGTTGTGTGCTGCGTACTACGTGTTCAATTTGGCTTACCCTCAAGAAGTACAAAGTGTTCTGGAGTTCATACAGCGATATATTTTTAAAATAAACCCTACAGAAGGAAGTAAAGTAACGAAGACAACTAAGCAGCTCATAAGAGGTAGCATTCTCTCGGAGGTATTGTCCTTAATCACAAAATTAAGAAATTAATTAAGTACATTTGAAATCGAGAAAAGTTAAGCTTTGCCATCATGGTATTTACTTGTAGTTATTGTAGTAAAAAAATTTCTTTTGTTTCTAGTTATAATGTACACCTAAAAAGTCACAGATTTTGCAAGAATGTTAAATACGTGTGTGCCTTATCTAGTTGCAAAAGAGTTTATGAAACTTACGAGTCATTTAGAAGTCATAACTTTAGGTTACATACGTCAGAAAGCTTTAAGCTTAAAACAACTAATAATGACAATAATTGCGATACATCATTTGTACAATGTGTTATATGTAACAATCGAATCCTTTCACGCAATGTAAAATACCATAAAGCACTACATGATGTAGCATCGGCAAAAAGTGTTCCTTGTCCTCAATCTGCAGAATGTCCAAAAACATTTAATAGTGCAAAATCATTGAAAAGTCATGTGTATCGTTATCATTTTTCACGGATGGATACTTCAACTGAAAACAATCTTGATTATGTACCACAAAGATACAATTCTAATTTTGAAACTGCAAATCCGGACGAATTATGTATAGATCCTACTCAGTTTAAATCAGAATCTCAGCTTTCCATATAAAAGAACTATTACTCGTTTTGGTCAAATTGGAATCAAAAAATTTACTGTCACAAGATGCAATATTCAGCTTAGTTGAAAGTTTTGCAGACATACATGAAAATGTTCTCAAAAATATTAAAGATATGTGTTTATATACTTTTAATGATTTTCCTGACTCTGTAAACAGATTAGAACGGGATGTTTTCAACATGCACTATACTGAGAGTATGAAATGTACTTGGCGTAAGGCTTTGACTAGCAGATACACTAGATTTGCAATGTACAGGGAATATTTGCCAGTAGTCTTTTCCGTTACAATAAAATTAGGTAGAAACAATTTCCATAAAATTTGTAATTTTCAGTATGTTTCAATATTAGAAACTTATACAGTCTATGTTTCAGGATAAGTCTTTTGTTGAACAGTTTAATACCCCTTACGATAAAGTTAATGGTTTGCTGAGAGATATATCTTGTGGTTCAAGGTGTTCGCAAGATAATTTTTTCAACAATAATGCCACGTTGAAAATAATATTATTTCAAGATGCGTTCGAAATTTGCAATCCTTTGGGATCTTCTAAAACTAAACACAAAATGTTAGGAGTTTACATGACTTTTGCAAATCTCTTACCTCATAACAGATCTAAAGTAGATAATATACAATTAGTGTTGTTGTGTAAGGAAAAATATTTAAAAGAGTTTGATCAAGATAAAATATTTAAAAGCTTAATTGACGATATTAAAATTTTGGAAACTAGTGGAGTTTTTATTGAAAGTCTTGATAAAGTAATATATGGATCTCTTTTAACTTTAATCGGTGATAATTTGGGAAGTCATACCGTTGGCGGTTTTGTGGAAAATTTTAATGCAACCCATTATTGTAGATTTTGTTTATTAGAAAAGGTAAATTTTGAAAAAGTACTCTAATAGGTAAAACTAGAAATCATCAAGAGTACTGCAGGGACGTAGAAACGGCTAAAGCTCTCAATTCCACTAACTGTCCCACTGAACAATTGCGACATTCCCGCGGTGTAAAACGAAATTCTGTGTTCAATGTGCTACAATATTTCCATGTCATTAAAGGGTTACCTCCATGTATAGGCCACGATCTATTTGAAGGAGTTGTGCAGTATGATCTACCACTTATAATAAATTGCTTTATCAATAGAAACTACTTTTCTGTAGATTTTTTAAATATAAATACTGAAAAATTTCTAAGAAAGGAAAAAATTGCCATACCTTATTCAAAAGGATGTAAAAAACTGGGAGGTCAAGCGCTTGAAAATTGGTATTTTCTTAAGTACATTACGATCATTTTGTGTGAAAATGTAGATGTGGATAATTCATTGTGGAAAATGATTATAATTTTGCGCGAGATAGCAATGCTTGTTTGCGCTTATGAGATTTCAAATGATCAAACAGCTATAATAACATCTTTATCAAAAGAATATCTGACGCTTAGAAAAGAACTTTTTCCTGGTGTTCCGTTAAGACCTAAACACCATTTTATGTTGCACTATGGCCAATTGACGAGAATTCATGGTCCATTGATTTATTCATGGACACTTCGATTTGAAAGTAAACATAGATTTTTTAAAAATATTGTACGGCACTTGCCCAATTTTATCAATATTTCTAAATCTTTGACATATCGCCATCAATTGTATCAAGGATATTTAGGACAAGGAACACGATTCAATTCTACGATTGTGGCTCATAACACACTAGGTCTAACTGAAGCTAATATTTCGCTACAAGTTTTGTCACTATTTTATGCGAATAATGTAGAGGCAAGAAATACACTTACTTCACAAAACATTTATTACAAAGGATTAAAATATGCAGTAGGTGATTACATCTTGTACAAACGTGATAAAGAACAAAGATTGTATTTTTTAAAAATTTGTCACTTATTTTTTCAAGACTATGAGAATCCTATTTTTATTGGAACTTGTGAACTATTTGAATATAACCTTCAGCTAGGGCTATGTCAAAGTACTGATCATTCTCAAACAAAATTATTGCTATGTAAATACAAAGATTTACTACAGTTTAATGCCTATACACCTCATACTATAGGAAAAACTTTGTACATTGTTTTACACCACTCGTATGCAGATTTCTATAAAGATTAAGTTTTTTTGACAAATTGAATTTTTGAAGATTTGAAGGGGAAACTAAACACGTACCTAATCTCAGCATACTCACCAAAAAATTCCGCTATTTCATGTATAAAAAAATTGTGCCCAAAATAGTGCTAAATGTACGAAAGTACGTTACCTGAGTAAAATGACATCAATAACTTCGAGAAATATCCATATTTTGACATTTAACACTCGCATACATTTAATATGAGCTTAGATAATTTTAGATAATTTTACTGATTTTAAGGAAACTGTTAATAACCTAAAAGTAATAAAACTATACTTTAATTGAATAAAACAAAAATTATGTTTATTTCTAAGTAGGTACAAAATAAGTACAACATTTTGTATTCAAAGAAGTTGTTCGAAGTGCAGCGTTTGTGTAGGTTCTTAAAAGATTTAAAGTGTTTTTTTTATAATCGTGCCACTAATCGTGTCACTAATTTCGTCGATTCACGTGGATTATCTACTACGTAGTTAATAATATTGTTATTTAAATCATCATCAAACACAACAGCTCGTGTTTCTCTATTTCGTGCATTCATTGAAGGCACTGTTTTATTGAGATATAAATTGTGTCTGTAGCTTCTTCAGTTTTCGCGTAGATTTGAGGATGCTGGAGAGAGAATCTCTCTCCAGCATACTCACTTAACGGACTGGTACTTTTTATCACTATTTCTATTATATGCTACTATTTCGGGCACTATTTTTGGCAAACATGAAATAGCGGGATTCTTTGGTGAGTATGCTGGGGTAACGAAACTAATTTTAGACTTTTTGAAAAAAATAAGCGATAGCAATGTAATTTCTCATTAAAAAAACCAGTTAGGTGTATTATAATATGCAAATAAGAGTAAAAAACAGTTTCTCATACATTTTCTATAGCATCATTCCTAATAGAAAATAATCGATTAAACCAAACTTGTTGAGTAATTACATTTTTATCGCTATTGACTTTAAACAAAATGCAAGTACTTATGAGAAACTTTTTTTTTACATTTATTAGCATAATTAATTAAACCAACTGTTTTTCCGCTATCTTCTTGAGAAATTACATTTTATCGCTATCTTTTTTAAAAATCCAAAAATTATGTTTGTTTTCTTCTTACATACTTATAATAAATAAAAATTCGCATAAATCTTCAAAAATAATACAATTATTCTTACAACAAAACTTGATAATTACAAAAGAAACCGTACTTCCTCTTCATGCCTCTAAGTTATGCGGCAAGTTGTCCCTTTTTTAGTTGTATCTCTTTCGATAAATATCCCTTTTGCAGAATGCCTCTTTCGCAAAAGTTGTTGTCTTGCCCGTTGCCGTAGGTAGATGACTAAATCATCTCTTAAATATTTGTTTACTATTTCACAGCATCCCGAGCGTTGGCAAGCCGAATATTGTGAAACCAAGTGGTTGCTTTTTAATATGGCAGAATAGGTCGCCTTGCCAGCTACTCAGTGGGATAGCCCTAGATGTGCCCCTTCTAGGGGCACCTTAAAGTCGACTCTTAAAAATAAGACGTCGCTAATTAGGTAGATATTTAATTATGCATTATGCCCTGTTTCACAGAATCTCGAGCGTTGGCAAGCCTTATCGATTTCTTTTTTTTTTAATCCAAAAATTAAGTTTGTTTTATTCTTACATACATAAATTAAATAAAAATTCTAATAAATCTTCAATAATAACCAAATTTTTCTTACAACAAAACTTGCTAATTATAAAAGACACCGTACTTCCTCTTCATGCCTCGTAAGTTTTGCGGCAAGTTTTCTCTTTCTCGTTGTATCTCTTTCGATAAATATCCTTTTTGCAGAATGCCTCTTTCGCAAAAGTTGTTGTCTTGCCCGATGCCGTAGGTAGATGACTAAATCATCTCTTAAATATTTGTTCACTATTTCACAGCATCCCGAGCGTTGGCAAGCCGAATATTGCGGAACCAAGTGGTTGCTTTTTAATATAGCAGAATAGGTCGCCTTGCCAGCTACTCAGTGGGATAGCCCTTGTTGTGCCCCTCTTCTAGGGGCACCTTAAAGTCGACTCTTAAAAATAAGATGTTGCAAATTAGGTAAATATTTAATTGTGCATTATGCCAAGCTCAAATCAGAGCAACAGCGAAGTCAAGCTAATAAAGGACATTATCCATTTTGGTCCAAATTTGAAAAGGCCGGATAAACAATAAACGTACTGTATTTCAATAGAACTGGTCCCTTTGAGCATTTCGTGTTAGGGCACCAAAGCTGTAGCACCGCTGTAAGTACTTGGTTTGATTTAGGTTTAAAAGTCTTTTCATACATTTTTTTAAAGGGGGGGGGGGGGTGACTTAAAACAAATTAAATGATTTGTCATGGACCTATCGTTTGTGTTTGGGGAGATTCTAAGAAAACATAAACATTGTGTAGGTATCTTATGATTATATATCAAGTTTTAAGATTACATCTAATGTGTATGCACCAGCGGTATTTTTTGTGGGTGTATACTGTATAACAATAAGTTCTGTTGTTATTTTGGTTTACAAAAATCAAAACAACATGGCGAGATAGTTTTTGTAGTAAATTCATTTATCAGAATATGTATGAAAGTAACGCCTTTTGAACTCAAATAAAACCAGCAAGTACAGTACCTATAGTGCTACAGCTTTGGTGCACTAATAAAACGCTAAGAGGAACAAGTTCTATCCGAATAGGTGCAGCACTTTTTTGCCCTTTCACATTTGGACCAAAAACGTATGAAGATGATATCCTTTATACAGTTAGTCATCAGCATACCTGTCAGTGGAAGCTGCTTCTTTGTAGTACTATACATATCACTATTCTTCTTATGCTTAAATTTGCGTTTTCGATAGTTCTGTATGTTATTTGCTGTCATTGTTTAATTGTATGAATAACAGCATTCTTTGTAAGTTTATCTGATTTTGTATTGTGAAACAGTTATTATATTGCTATTCTAATTATGTTTGATTATTTTCTTCAATATTAGGACATTTCATTAGAATAAATTTTGTGTTCGATTATTTTAGTATTACATGATTAAATAAGTTTAAGTTACATACCTATCTTGTACATACATATATCCTATTTTGGCAATATACCTGCTATGTTTGTTCATACTTAATTGTTTTCATTTTAATTATTCATAATTAACGGAATATTGTAAATAAAAACGTTCTAGAAATGGGAAGTTTTTAGTTACCTACACTGTTGGTATATTCACAACCAAACTGTAATCAATATTTGTTCAACCAGTAAATTACAGGCATATCGATCCTATGGGCAATTAGTATAAAATACTAAAAATCATCTTAAACTATAGTAATGCTGAAAGCCCATAGAATGGGACCAAAATGCCTGTAATTTACTGGTAGAATGAATATTACTGTTTGAATGTGAATTTACCGCTATTATTATGATTGACAGCATTCTTTCTAAGTTAATCTGATGTTGTATTGTGAATTAAGCAGTTATTATATTGCTATTATAATTATGTTTGATTATTTTCTTTAATATTAGGACATTTTATTAGAATAATTTTTGTGTTCGATTATTTTAGTATTACATGATTAAATAAGTTTAAGTTACATACCTATCTTGTACCTATATACATATTATTTAACCTATTTTGACTATATACCTGGTATGTATGTTCATACTTAATGGTTTCATTTAAATAATTAAATCATTCATAGTTAACAGAATATTGTAAAGTAAAGCGTTCTAGAAATGAGAAGTTTTTAGTTAGAAGAAGAACCTACACTGTTGGTATATTCACAACCAAACTGTAATTAATATTTGTTCAACCAGTAAATTACAGGCATATCGATCCTATGGGCAATTAGTATAAAATACTAAAAATCACCTTATATTATAGTAATGCTGAAAGCCCATGGAATGGGACCAAAATGCCTGTAATTTACTGGTAGACTGAATATTACTGTTTGAATGTGAATTTACCGCTATTATCATGATTGACAGCATTCTTTCTAAGTTAATCTGATGTTGTATTGTGATTTAAACAGTTCCTATTATATTGAAATTATAATTATGTTTGATTATTATCTTCAATATTAGGACATTTCATTAGAATAATTTTTGTGTTCGATTATTTTAGTATTATATGATTAAATAAGTTTAAGTTACATACCTATTGTTCGTGCATCATCGAGACCGCTCGGGTGCCGCCGCCGGCGGGTGTTCTCATGCGAACTTCACACCACCGCGGGAGGCGCCGGGCGCCTTACTTCACAGCAGACAGACCACTTCGCCACGGATCACGGACGACACCAGACGCGCGCGCTTTAATTAGTTAGCATAATTAAACCAATGTTCGTCTATAATACCACATTATACATTTTATACAGTCCACTACTCTCATCATTTAAGTCCTCTAGTTAGGACCCTAACACCTATCTTGTACCTATATACATATTTTGAAAATATACCTGCTATGTTTGTTTATACTTAATTGGTTTCATTTAAATTATTGTGGTCCTTCAATTCGCCGTTTTATTGCATCAGTAGTACTACGACCGTTACATTTTTAACGAACCTTATACTTCGTCGTTTCAAAATCGCCGTGTCACTACGTGTCATCTCTTCTACACTCGCGGGAAGTCGCTTACAAGTTGGAAGAAAAGGAAGACTAATAAAGGAACGAACGCAAGAAGGATTCCCGAAGTCTTCAAGTACTCAGCTGCATATTTTGTTCGAGTCATCGCTTCGCGGGAGGAATCAGGTTACCTTGTGGATAACGACGGAGGTTTTGTGAGTTTGTTCCAATCATTTCCTTATTTCAACCCTTCTCAAAGTACGCTTTATTTTCAAAACTTTCTCTTTTTTTTGTTTCACTACCTTCGCTAATATTTGAGTCGAAATTAAGTAGTAATCATCCTTATTATCATTATCGTTTCTCATTTATATTGTACATTTGCACTATTCATATGATTGCTGCTATACGACTGCGCCTGCGCTTGGCTTTTCGCTTGATTTGTTTACCGTTAGCCGGTGCACGACAGCTGACTGAGTAGGTCAAGGTCGTTCGAGCGCACGTCAGCAATCAATTGCAATTTCGTGCATACGATATTTCGTTGCTTTTATTGCAGTTTTTTTGTAACGTTAATTCTTAAATTCATTCCTTCCGTTTCGTTAGCCATTAGCAATGTCTGTTGAAGAAACTTTAATTCGCAAGCGTAGTGCTATGAAGGCAAAGCTTACAAACTTCAGCACTCACATAGATACAATTAGCAGCCGCCAGGAACTTTCCAATTTGCAACGTATCGAATTGGAGGGTCGCTTAAATAAATTTGATGCCTTATATGATGAATTTGACAGTTTACAGTTGGAGATCGAAATACTATCGGGCAAGCCAGAAGACGCTTATGCTGAGCGGGCCAAGTTCGAAGAGCGTTATCACTCGCTCGCAGCACGGGCACGCAGCTTGCTGGGGTCTGCCAGCGGCAGCGACTACGGGTCTGTGGCGGGCTCGGCGGCAGGAAAAAACACAGGTGCATCGCAACATGCTTTTATACGCTTACCTAAAATAGATTTGCCTCATTTTGATGGTGGTTATCAGTACTGGCTTGAGTTTAGAGACACCTTTTCCTCACTAATCCATAGTAGTAGCTGCATAGACAACATCAGCAAATTCCATTACCTTCGCGCGTCGCTAAAGGGCAACGCACAAGAAATTATTAAAAACATTGATTTTAAAGGCGACAATTATGAAATGGCGTGGAATTTGTTGTGTGAACGCTATAACAACAGTAGGCTTTTAATAAACAATCACGTGCAGGCGTTGTTCAATGTTGAGCGTGTAACTAACGAATGCAGTGTTTCGTTGCGTCGTCTTATTGACACAATTAATAAAAATATTAGAGCACTTAAAATATTGAACGAGCCCACAGAGTATTGGGACACGCTTATAGTGTATATGATGTCAAGTAAGCTAGATTCCGCTACTAGTAGAAATTGGGAAGAACATCGCAATACATTGTCTAAATCACCAACATAGTCTCAATTTTGCATGTTTATTAGTAATAAAGCTGATTTGTTAGAAACGATCGAACATCAAAACTTAGATAGATTAGTTAACAAAGTAGAAAATAAAATTAATAATAAAAATCTAAAATTAAATATTCAAACCTATAATAATAAAATAATTTGTCCTTTATGTTCTAAAAATCATTTTTTGTACACATGTGAAAATTTTCGAAATTTGCCAATAGAAACTCGAATTAACAAAACGAAAGAATTTAAATTGTGTTTTAATTGTTTACGCCCTGGTCATTTAACAAAACAATGTAGATTGTCACATTGTAAGTATTGTAAGGCTAACCACAACACGCTTTTGCATGTCGAGCAGTCAATGCCAACCAACTTTCAAGACCCAATGCCTAGCAGTTCTAATAGTGTTGCCCTACCTATTGACATATGTGGAGTTGCCCCTTTACCTATTAGCACTCCAGATAGTGTCGTCTTATCAAGTGACACTTCTTTACATCAAAATACTGCTTCGCACATTTTGCTTTCCACAGCGCTGGTGAGAGTGGTCAGCGGCAGCGGGGAGAGGTTCGACGCCCGAGTACTGCTGGATAACGGTAGCACAGCCAATTTTATAACACAGACGCTTTGTGATAAGCTGCGATTGCCTCGGCGTAGCACGACCTCCACAATCACAGGTATAAACAACCAAACCTCAATTACTACACAGTCTTGTAACCTTAGTATTGAGTCTCGCACCGGTGATTATAAAGCACAAATTAATTGTTTAATTTTGCAGGAGATTACTAAGGTCGTGCCTTGTAATTTAGTTAATATAAATAGCATCCCCATACCTACAGGCGTAAATCTAGCTGACCCATCTTTTCATATTCCGTCAGTAATTGACATTTTAGTTGGCGCTGAGGTATTTTGGGATATCCTAGGTGCTACATCCATTAACCTAGGCAGGAATAAACCTAAATTATTCGAAACTAAGTTCGGGTGGATTGTGTCAGGCCCTGTGGCTCTTCCAGCACATCCTCCCACGTCAAAGCAGTCACACTTCTGTAATCAGGCCATACTTAGTGATATGCATACAAATTTAGAAAAGTTCTGGGAACTTGACTCGGTCTCTTCTAAACATTCCTTATCTCAGGAGGAAAGAGCTTGTGAAGAAAGTTTTCATCTTCATACTACTCGGGACGATAATGGTCGTTTTGTGGTGACTATACCACTAAAGGACAAACCGAGTGTCTTAGGCGATTCCTTTGAGATGGCTAAGCGTCGTTTTTTGTCCTTAGAACGTCGTTTTATACGTGACAACGCTTTTAAAGAACGTTACGTATCCTTCATGGAAGAGTACGAGCGTTTGGGTCACATGACAGAAAACAGTAGAACTAGGAACCTGCACTCGGGACAGGTGGAGTATTTTTTGCCTCACCATGGTGTCGTTAGGGAGTCTAGCTCTACAACGAAGCTGCGTGTAGTATTTGACGCTTCAGCCGCAACAACATCCGGATTATCATTTAATGATATCCAAATGGTAGGTCCTACTGTTCAGGACGACCTCTTTTCAATACTTCTCCGTCTTCGACAACATAAGTACATAATTTCGGGCGATGTTGAGAAAATGTATAGAGCCATCTCTATTTCACCAGCTCAACGTTGTTTACAGCAAATTGTCTTTCGGGCTGATCCTAAATTGCCTTTAAAGACCTACACTTTAAACACCGTCACCTACGGTACTGCATCTGCTCCTTATTTGGCAACAAAGTGTTTGGTCAGTCTTTCAGCAGCTGCCACTTCCAAAAGGGTGAAGGACTCTATCGAGAGAGATCTCTATGTGAATGACTACATAGGAGGTAGCAACTCTATACAAAAGACTATAGAGTTAGGTAGAGAAGTTAGCTCTATCTTGGCTTCAGCTAACTTTCATCTTCGCAAATGGAAGTCAAACAGTCCACAGGTGATGGCACAAATTACTAACGAGCCTATAGAGTCCGTTAATTTAAACCTCGACAGAAATGTATCTTCCAAAACGCTAGGGTTACACTGGAATTGTGAGTCTGACAGTCTAGTTTTTTCAATCGACATAGACACCAGCGGCCCGGTAACAAAGCGTCACATTTTATCGGTCATTAGCCAAATTTTTGATCCCCTTGGTCTGGTGGGACCTTGTATTGTAGAGGCTAAAATTGTCATGCAAAGGCTGTGGATAGTGAAGTGTGACTGGGATGAGCAAGTTCCAGAAGACATTCTTACTCTTTGGCGCTCCTTTGCAAATACCCTGCCATATATAAATACTATAAAAATACCAAGGTGGGTTCTAAGCGATGACGCGATCACACATCAACTTCATGTCTTCGTAGATGCATCTGAACGAGCTTACGGTGCATGTGTGTACGTAAGAACTATAAGTTCCGATGCCTCAATAACAATTCGTCTGTTAACTTCAAAAAATCGCGTAGCACCGATTAAACCAACGACTATACCCAGGTTAGAGCTGTGCGGGGCTCTGTTAGGAACAAGACTGTGTGTTAAGGTTTTGAGTTCTCTTACCTTGTCGATAAGTAAATGTTACTTTTGGTGCGATTCAACCATAGTGTTGAGTTGGCTATCTATGACACCAAACTCTTTAAAGCCTTTTGTAAGAAATCGTGTCGACGAAATACAAGAGAGCACTGCACAACATACGTGGAGCTACGTGCCGTCCAAGGACAACCCGGCGGATCTTGTTTCGCGCGGGCTGAAGGCTGACCTTATCAGCGAAAGTTCTTTGTGGTGGTCAGGACCTCAATTTTTGTTAAAGGACAATCAATGTTGGCCACAAATGCCCAATGTATCTGTGAAACAGGATCTACCTGATCTTTCATCACATTTTAATATTCATTCATATCATTTAAATAATAGTCATTTATTTATAAATACCTTAATTAATAAATTCTCCAATTTTAATAAACTACAAAGAGTTACAGCATATATACACAGATTCATACACAATTTAAAAAATAAACAAAATAAGATTAATGGTTCCTTAACAAGTGAAGAGCTTAATAATTCGTTTAATTTTATTATACATCATGCTCAAATAGAGATGTTCCCTGAGGAATATTTATTACTTAAGTCTCGAAAATCCTTACCTCGTAAAAATAGAATCATATTATTGACTCCCTTCGTTGACAATGACAACATAATTCGCGTCGGTGGGAGACTAGACAACTCACTTTATGACTACAATGTCAAGCACCCTATTTTACTATGTAGTAAACATTTCATAACAAAATTAATATTTTCAAAATTTCATACAGATTTGTTACATGCTGGACCGCAGCTACTTTTAGCAAACATTCGACAAAGCTTTTGGCCATTAGGTGGCAGAAATCTATCTAAAGGCACAGTAAAAAAGTGTCTTAAATGTTTTAAGCACAAGTGTCAAAATATACAACCCATAATGGGACAGCTACCGACTTCAAGGACTCAACTAGAGTTCCCGTTTTTGAACTGTAGTGTCGACTACGCTGGGCCAGTTTTGATAGCCGACCGTAAAGGGCGAGGGTGTAGGCTTATAAAATCATACCTGTGCATTTTCGTTTGCCTTGCAGTCAAGGCTGTTCACATCGAGCTCGTTACAGACCTGAGTAAGCAGGCTTACATGGCCGCATTAAATCGATTTGTTGCTCGTCGTGGCAAGCCCCATAGTATTTTGTCCGACAACGGGACCAACTTCGTTGGTACTTGTAACGAGTTGCAACGCTTCCTACAGGAGTCAAATATTTCATACGACATTGCTCAACAAGGTATCAAGTTTACTTTTGCCCCTCCATACTCTCCTCACTTTAACGGTATTGCTGAAGCCGCCGTCCGTTCTACTAAGCATAATTTAAAGCGGTTACTTCAATTAACGAACTTCACATATGAGGAACTCACTACATGTTTGGCTCAAATAGAAGCTGTTCTTAATTCGCGTCCTATCACCCCACTTTCCTCTGATCCTCTAGATTTGACAGCCCTCACTCCTTCTCACTTTTTGATTGGACGCTCGCTTACTTCTGTTCCGCATCCGCAGGTATCTGACATCAACATCAACAGACTCCAGCGCTACCAGAGAGTTCAGCACATCAAGCAACATTTTTGGCAACGCTTCCAAATTGAATATGTCTCTCTGCTCCAGCAAAAGACGAAATGGAGTACTTCCGCAGAGCAACTGGCAGTCGGAACGCTCGTCCTTATTAAGGAGAAAGGACAGCCGCCGTTGCTTTGGCCGTTGGGGCGAGTCACCAAAGTCTTCCCAGGCAGCGACGGGACAAGGCGTGTGGCCGAGTTGAAGACCAAGAGGGGGACACTGCTTCGGGCCTTTAATAATATTTGCCCTCTTCCTCTCAGTTGAATCCTTCAAGCTGGGGCGGGAGGATGTTCGTGCATCATCGAGACCGCTCGGGTGCCGCCGCCGGCGTTTGTTCTCATGCGAACTTCACACCACCGCGGGAGGCGCCGGGCGCCTTACTTCACAGCAGACAGACCACTTCGCCACGGATCACGGACGACACCAGACGCGCGCGCTTTAATTAGTTAGCATAATTAAACCAATGTTTGTCTATAATACCACATTATACATTTTATACAGTCCACTACTCTCATCATTTAAGTCCTCTAGTTAGGACCCTAACACCTATCTTGTACCTATATACATATTTTGAAAATATACCTGCTATGTTTGTTTATACTTAATTGGTTTCATTTAAATTATTCATAGTTAACAGAATATTGTAAATGAAAGCGTTCTAGAAATGGGAAGTTTTTAGTTAGAAGAAGAACCTACACTGTTGGTATATTCACAACCAAACTGTAATTAATATTTGTTCAACCAGTAAATTACAGGCATATCGATCCTATGGGCAATTAGTATAAAATACTAAAAATCACCTTATATTATAGTAATGCTGAAAGCCCATGGAATGGGACCAAAATGCCTGTAATTTACTGGTAGAATGAATATTACTGTTTGAATGTGAATATACCGCTATTATAGGTACACTCACATATAAATAGTGGGTTTTTCCATTCATATTAGGGAATTTTCCCTATTTTGTATGTGATTTATATCACCAACAAATTATTGAATTTCACATAAACTGTTTATTTTCACATACAATATTCTGTAAAATTCCCCCAAGAGCGTAGAATATTACATAAATTTATGTAATGATATTTACATGAATACATGTGATATCTTACATTATTATGTAGATTTACATACCAAGTATTTAATAAATATTACATAAACGTATGTCAAAATACAGATATTTTTATGTAGATTTACATTACGTTAATGTATAACTACATAACAGTAGGTAATAAAAAATACACATTTTTATGTAGATTTATCTACACATTATGTAAATCTACTTAAGTTTAAGTAAACAAAATACATAATTTTGTGTAGATTTACCTATGTATTGAGTAAATCTACGTAAATTTATGTTAACAAAACACAAATTTTTATGTAGCTTTACCTACTTATTATGTAAATCTACTTAAGTTTATGTAAACAAAATACATAATTTTGTGTAGATTTACTTATGTATTGAGTAAATCTACGTAAATTTATGTTATCAAAACACACATTTTTATGTAGCTTTACCTACTTATTATGTAAATCTACTTAAATTTATGTTAACAAAACACATTTCTATGTAGATTTACCTACATATTAAGTAAATCTACTGAAGTTTATGTAAACCAAATACAGTTGTTAAGTAGATTTAGCAACGTTTTATGTAAATGTACGAAGACGTATGTAATAAAAATTACACAGTTTACCGTAGATTTACTTGCATATCATGTAAAGCTACATGTTATGATGTAATTTTATTACATAAAGTTTAGGGAAATTTTTTCACATAATTTATCTGTAAATTCATATCGCATATTTTTTGTAAACTCACATCACACGTGACTTATGTAAAATTACATTACATAATTTTATGTAATAACAAACTACATAAGTTTATGTAAAATGACATTACAGAATTCTTATGTAAAATTAATATACATACTTGTATGTAATTACAAATTACATTTTTTTATGTGAAATATTATTACATAATTATTATGCAATATCACATTACATAAATTTATGTGATAATATTCCCATGTAAATTAGTTTATGTAAATTTACATAATTGGAATTACATAAACGTTCTTTACATTTTATGTAAAAAGTTGAGATGTAAATTTACATCCGACTTTGAAAACTACATGGACATGTAGTTTTACATAAAAGTGAGGGCTACGAGAGTGGCCCTAACTTTTATGTAAAATTTTTTAACAGTGTATGCGTTATACGTGTGTAGGCAGCGATTAGAGTAAGCTAATAGTTGTTTTCGCGTGGGCGCTCCGATTTCTTTTGTTCCAAAAAACCGGTTTGGTATCTGGCGGCCGGTGGCGGACCGCTCGCTTATTACTAGCGATGCGCTTCGATCTCTTTGAACACGATGAATGACATTGAATTTGAAGACGAAAACAAATGTAACTCACTGCAGAGCGATGATTGTTTGAGTGAGCAAGAAATAAGTGTGAAAAATAGTATGGGAAGCAAGGCAATAATCTTTTACACATGGAAGAAAGCATGCAGGAATCGATGAGACCTATAAAAAGAGGAAGAGAGGAAGACGAGCAGGAGTGGACAGTGGTTAAATCAAAAGAAAAGAAACCTAAAAACATACATATTGAAATATACATTTCGTCGAACGAAAAAATGCCTAAATTATTTGCTTTGGCGAAAATATTTAAGTCTCTTGGGTTAGAAAATATTGAAAAAGTTAAATTTGTTACGCCCTATAAAGTCAGAGTGGACTTTATTGACGAAGGGAGTGCATATAAGTTAGAATCGAGCCAGGAACTGGTAAAAAGGGAATGGAGATGCAATCGAGCTATGGAAACAACAAGGTCATATGGCGTAATAAGAAACGTAGACGTAGATATGGATGAAACGGAAATAATAAAATGTATCACGTGTCCTGGTGAATCAGAAATACTCTCTGTCTATCGTTAAGCGTCGCAGTCAAGAAAGAGATGAATGGAGTACATCTGAATCGGTGCGTTTATGCTTTAAAGGGGCATCTCTTCCTAGCTACGTTACAGTTGATGGATTGCGCATAAAAGTTGACCCCTACGTATTCCCAGTCTCGCAATGCGCCAGATGCTGGAAGCTTGGTCACACTACCAACAAGTGCCCTTCTCATAAAATTGTATGCCCAAAATGCTGCGGCGAACACGCAAATTGTGAGACCAAAGTATTTTTATGTGTTAATTGCAAAGGCAGCCATATGTCACTAAATAAATCTTGCCCAGCTTTTATAAAAGAAAAAAAAATAAGGGACATCATGGCACAGTTTAATTGCACGTATAGACGAGCACTTACCATGTATGTTACACCAGCCCCGTCAGAGCTAGGACGATCTAAAGAACCAAAACCAAATCCCTGTAATGACGAAAAAATACTCCCAGACCTTAGATTATCAACCGACCTACCTTCAACCGATTCTCTCACATTCGCAGAAGCAGTTAAAACAAAAGCTTTGGTTCATGAAGGTAAAAGAAAACCATCTCCCCGTTTTTCAACGCACAAGAAACAACCAAGAGCTTCGTCGCCGTATGTTTGGTATGAGGAAGTGGAGGCTAATCTTACACCTGAGCCTAATCTTGGATGCGCAAAAGAAGTCTCATCGGAAGAATCTATGGAGAAGACCGTTCATATTGGTGAACTGTGGAAAAGACTGAAAGAAGTTATCTTTTTAAGGGGTGCATCGTTTAAATCGAAAGTACAGTTAGCGATCAAATACTGTGTGGAATGGTTGATTCTTGTCGTTGCAGATTTTATACCAAACTGGCCAATGTTGCAGACGTTCTTGGACTTTCTATCTGTTAATGGATAATACACCAAAAAAAATATAACGCTTAACATAATCCAATGGAATGCTCAAAGCTTAAAACCTAAGTTACTTGCACTGGAACAGTTCTTAGCACAGGAAAACATCCACATTGCTGCCGTCAGTGAAACGTGGCTTGACCTAGACACTCAGATTAAGGTAAATGGATACAATATTTACCGGCAAGATAGGGACGATGCATATGGTGGCGTCGCAATTTTAGTACACAAATCTATAAAATCAAATAAATTTAATTTTCTCGTTACTAACCCAGGTATTGAAATTATAGGTATCCAAGTATTTAATTGTAACCAAATTAAAAATATAATATCAGTTTATTGTGCACCCTCTATCCGTACTAATCAACGTGACTGGGATCTACTATTCAGCTCTCTCTAAATAAAAAATCTTTAATAGTGGGGGATTTTAATGGGCACCATTCAAACTGGTCCTGTAAGACTGACCAAAGAGGTTTATATATATTTGATGCTCTGATCGACAATAATTTCATAACATTAAACAATGGTTCGCCTACTCGAGTAAAGCTAGTAAACAACATTTTACAACAATCTGCTCCCGATATTACATGTGTCACGTCAGATATAGCCTTAACATTTAACTGGTCCATATTAAACAAGAGTTTAGGAAGTGATCATTTCATTATAAAAACATCCTCAGTTTTTAAGGTATGTTCTACTAACCCTATTGTAAAAAGAAATTTCGAACGAGCGGACTGGGCAATGTATAAAAGTGAGCTGGAAACGGCTTTTAACAACTTTTCATTTGCAGAGAGTCTGCAAACCACATACAGTCAATTCGTTGAGTACGTAAATACTGCAGCAAACCGATGCATCCCGGTTACTAAAATCAACCAAAACCCACACACAAAATTTTCTCCCAAGCCCTATTGGAACCCATCCATGTCTAAGGCGGTCGCAGAACGACGTTTTTCACTATCAAAATTTCGTCGTAACCCTACTCCAGTTAACTTAAGTATTCTACAAAAAAAACTAGCGAAGCTCAAAAAGTAATACGTAACGAAAAAAATAAGTCGTGGCAAAAGTTTTGCTCATCATTAGATGGCTCTACAACTCCAGGTGAATTATGGCGAAAAATGAAATGGTTCAAGGGCCAAAAGGGACCTAGATCTTATACTAACGATCTTATATTAAAATATGGCCGGTCAGCTTCTTCGAAGTCTGACTCCTGATTATACCTCTCCAGAAGATCCGCGTTTCGTTACTAAAAACAAAAAATTAGAGGCCCCAATTTTAAGACACGAATTGGATCATTGTATGCGACATAAAGACACCGCCCCGGGCAGCGACAACATATCATATCCGATGATAGCTAATCTTCCTAACAACGGTAAGGACATCTTAACAGATCTCTTTAATGAATTCTATAAAAACGGGTTTGTCCCATACCAATGGCGCGATATCAGTGTGATACTTATTCCAAAGCCAGGGCGCGACATTCAGTCTCCCTCCTCCCTTAGGCCGATCTCTATGATTTCGTGTCTTTGTAAAATATTTCACAACGTATTAATCTAAAGATTAGAATGGTTTGTCGAAAAACACAATTTACTGGCCAATGGTACTACTGGCTTCAGAAGAGGTTACTCAACTCTAGACAATCTATCCAAATTAGCGTCTAATATTCAAACTGGGTTTCTGCAACGTAAATTTACACTAGCGTGCTTTATAGATATTGACAACGCTTATAATTATGTTGATATCTTGTATCTGTTAGAGACATTAGACAAAATCGGTGTAGGTACACAAATGTGTTAATATTTATGGAACTTTTTAAGGGAAAGAAAGCTCAAAATTTTGTTCGGCAATCATTCTATCGGGCGAAATACACAACGGGGCCTGGCTCAAGGTGACCCATTTTCCCCTATCCTTTTTAATATCGCGACGCATAACGTTTGCAAAGACATTAAAAACATAAACATCTTACAATATGCAGATGATTTTGTGCTATATTTAAGTGAAAAAAATTCAGAAAAAGCACAGCGAAAATTGCAAACCGCCTTAAATGAACTAACATCTATTCTCAGTAAAATCGGACTAAGTATATCTTCATCAAAAAGTAAAATAGGCATTTTTAGGAGAACCTTTTTTAGAGATCCTATAAACGTCTCAATTGACGGTACGTCTTTGGAAGTGGTAGATAACTGTAAATATTTAGGGCTTTGGCTAGATAAATCCTTACGATGGGCCAAACATGTCAATGAACTAAGGGAAAGAACGTCCAAACTGTTAAATATTTTTAAAGTTTTAGCCGGATCTGGTTGGGGTATGCACCCTCGACATCTAAGACGTCTTTACATTGCATGTATTCGCAGTAAGCTAGATTATGCGTGCTGTATCTACGGAGATAGTGCTAAAACGCACCTAAGCAAATTAGACAGAGTACAAAACCAGTGCTTACGTGTTGTGGGAGGGTTTATACGAAGTACACCCATACATGTTATGGAGTGTGAGCTACATATTCAACCTCTAAGTGTACGTAGATACTATCTTGCCGGCAAATATTGGTTAAAGAAAAAATCACACACAGAAAGTGAAGTTATTCAGGCATTATGCAATTTAAGCGACCAGTTTCAACATTTATTACGCAGAAATAGAGTAAAACCTCTTCTAGTTACTATCCATGAACAATACAAAGATATGCCTATACATTCTAGCTCTCAAAATTATATGTTTTCATTGGATAAATGGTTGAGCAGTGTGGATGTTTCCAATGTACATGCAAGTATAAATACCATAAAAAATCCCAAAAAAAGCTATGACGCGACTTCGATTGGCACTATGTGTAATACTATTGTATATTTAATATATACAATGTAATATTTAATAATTATTCCAATTTTTATAAGGTCTACACAGATGGTTCCAAGGAAAATAATATTTCAGGTCTGGCCATTTTCGATCCTCAAACAGGCATTTCTGTTCAAAAAAGAATAACAGCAAACATTTCGATTATGTACACCGAGCTTATTGCTATTGCAGAGGCACTTGTTTATGTTAGTTCTTTGGAGATGGGTCGTTATGTAATTTTAACCGACTCGAAAAGTGCTCTTCAACACATTTTGCAACTTCCTATAAAAGGCCGCGGCCAATAGCATATCGAATTTTGGAGTTACTGGCAGAAACATTCGCTAGAAATATACAAGTGACCCTACAATGGATACCATCTCACGTCGGGATACCCGGGAACGAAAATGCTGATCAGCTGGCTAGAGAAGCTCTTAATAACGGGACACCTATGAGCTGGTTGCCATACCATACCGACCTCTTATCTCTGGTTAGAGATAAATGTAAACAAATCTGGAGAGAGTTCTTTGATGAAAGGTCACTGAGCAAAGGGATCTGGTACAAAACCATTCAGCCCAGCATAGGTAGATCACTGTGGTTTGAGGGATCGGACATGACCAGGTCTTATTTAGTTACTATGATGAGGCTTCGATCTGGACACATTCCGTTAAATAAATTTGCCCACCTCATGGGGAAAATCAATTCACCAGACTGCACAGAGTGCAGTGTGGTGGAAGATGTATATCACGTTTTGACGGAGTGCGTCCGAATCGAAGCCGAGCGAATGGACTTTGTTAATAAGTATGAGTTAAATATGTATATGGTGGGAAGCTTTAGTAATATTCTAGCCTTTCTTTTGTCGGAGGAAGCTGAAATGTTAATAAAGATAGTTAAGGTATGTATGAGTCGGAGGTGTGTAACTTAAGCATGTAGATATACTTCGAGGGTGACATGATCAATGTGATCAAACCCTCTATAAAAAAAAAAGAAAAAAAAATAAAAGTGCTTCTTCACGCCTCGTTTGAAGGACCCTATGTCATAGGTAGGAGGGAATACGTGTGCTGGTAGACTATTCCATCTTTTGGAAGTGCGGCAAAGAAACGAGTAACCAAATTTCTTTGTGCGTGATGGAATATTAGAAACTGTAAATTGGTGACTCCGGAGAGCAGCACGCGTACTCCTATGGAGGAAGGGAGAAGGAGGGATGAGGTCAAAGAGTTCTTCAGAGCACTCGCCATGGTATAAACGGTAAAAGACGCTGAGTAACGCAATATCTCTACGCAATTGCAAAGGCTGGAGAGTTTTAGTGACCTCCGCATTGCCGATAATGCGCACAGCGCGGCGCTGCAATCTGTCCAAGGCATCGAGAAGGTACTTTGCGGAGCCGTCCCAAAGGTGAGAGCAATACTCCACGCAAGACCGCACCTGTGTCTAGTATAATAGACACAACTGATCAGGCGTGAAGAATCGCCGCACCTTGTTCAGGACACCGAGTTTACGTGAGGCATTTTTAATCACGGTTTCGATGTAATCCTTTTGGTTCAGATCGCAGCGGATATCCATACCGAGCATGTTAATACTGCTCTGCAGGCCTAGAGATGTACCCTGAAGAGAGGGAAGGGGAAGGAATGGCGACTTTTTTTCTGTGAACACGCACACCTGGAGTTCAATGCCAAGAAAACATAGGTGTGCCAGAAAACATCTGGTGGACCAGATTATCGGAGCCCCATTTAGAGATGAGGTCCAACACCCGATCGAGCTCAATGACAAGATTTGCTCGCTTCATTTCGGTGTCTACCCGCCCAGCCGTTGGGTGACCGTTATATGCCCCATGCACTGTGCTATCGTCTGCATAGCAATGAATGTTTCCAAGAGGAAGCATGTCATTGATATGCAGAAGGAACAGCGTGGGGGATAGAACGGAGCCTTGAGAAACACCAGCGTTCACTGACATGAACCGCGAAGCGCATCCATCCGAAAGGACACGGATTCTACGCTCATGCAGGAAACTAGCAATCCAGGTACAGAACTGAGCGGGCAAACCGTATGCCGGGAGCTTGGAGAGAAGAGCTTTGTGCCAGACCCGATCAAAAGCCTTGGCTATGTCAAGGCTAACTGCCAGTGACTAGCCACGCTTGTCAATAGCCTCACCCCAGAGATGTGTGACGTACGCTAGAAGATCAGCCGTTGACCGTTTTGGCCGAAACCCATATTGACGATCTTGAATTAATGAGTGATCTTCTAGGTATCGAATAAGCTGTTTGTTCAATATTCGTTCTAGGATCTTGCACAACACTGAAGTTACGGCTATAGCGGCGGTAATTAGTCGGATCTGACCGATCTCCTTTTTTAGGGATCGGTTGCACATTAGCTTCTCTCCAAGATTCCGGCACACAACCCGAAGAGAGCGAGAGACGGTACAGACGCGTTAACACAAGGGACAACTCCGCTGCACACATTTTCAGGACTACTGCTGGGATGCCATCAGGACCGTTAGCTTTCCGGACATCGATTGACTGCAGCTCCGCACGGACATCACACTGCCTGATTTTAATATCAGACATTGTGTGGCCACAGTGAGGAATTGAGGGTGGCTGTGCATTACAGTCATCGATCCGGGAGTTAGCCGCAAAGAGTTTGGCCAGGAGATCGACCTTTTCCTGCGGCTTGTGAGCTAAAATTTTCTCTCAAAAAAAAATTTGCTCTCAACAGCGCTGGCACACTCGCGATTGAACCAGCGGTTGCGTCTGCCTTTGCTGATGACATAGGAGTGTGGAATAAAGTATTCCATCCCTAATACTATATCATCAGCAACGGCAGTGGCGCTAGCGGTCGGCTCCTTCCCACTAAAGCAGCGCTGTCTCCAAGACAAATTGATGTTCAAAATATTGCTGAGAAACTATTGACATAATTGTTAAAAATTACAATTGATATAAAACACTTCATTACATAACTACACTGTACGCTGTTCTATATTGTAAAATGTATGACTATGAGTCTGAGTCAAAAAGTTTGTAAAAAAGTTAGACCTAAAGTTAGACCTGCTTGTCCTCATGTAAAAGTTGGTAAGTCAGTTTGCAACACATGAGTCTGCAGTCCAGGGTTGCCAGATATGAGCTAACTCAATTCGCCTAATTTTGCCTACCGAGTAGCCTAAATCGCATATTTTTTTTTTTGACAAGTAGCCTAATTCGCCTTATATTTTGAGCTAAGTAGTCTATATTAAGCCCAAATAAAGACGAAATGTAAAAAAAATACCACGTAATGCAAAAACATTTTTTATTTAATTATGTACATACATACTTACTTACTAGGTAATATTTTTTTTACAAATCCTCTTGTAATAAAATAATAACTTCCTGCAGAAGTTCTCCATCACTTTCAGCGGGAGAATCCTCATTTCTACCAGAAGTGGTGGCGGAAGTAGATGGCCCAGCCACCGCATCAATTGGCCTTCTTTGGTACAAAATTTTAGAGTTGTGCATTTTAATCATTTCCTCTGTAGGGCGAAATGTATTGCAGCATATTTTTCGCACACTAAAATGCAAACGTATGCGAGTTATCGCTTGCATCATTGGCAACTGCATGCGGTTCCGCATTTTGGACTTTACAATGTTCATAATGCTGAATACCCGTTCTACTGTGGCATTACTGATAGGGAGAGACAAGGCGCGTAGAGCAAACTCGGCCAGCTCTCTGCAAACGTATTGGCCACCAGCGTACTTCTTTTCAAGCAAAGTTATCCACAATTTTTCTGGCGTCCACTTATCAATGTCCTCCTCATTGATGTCGGCAGTTGTAAAGTTGCTAATCAGTCTTCTTTGTCTCTCAATTTCCGTCCTATTTACAGTGGAAAGAGCCAACTCCCACGGCAATGGCTTGTTAATACACCCAATACTTAATGTGTTTTGGACATCGAATGCACTGAGGTTCTGTACGATATTAACATTGGCTGGTAGTCTGTTGACAATTTCCTGGCAAAGTTTGACAAGGACTCCAGTGCATCTTTTTCGAACTTCTAATGTTTTGTTCGCAGGGAGCCTTACTTTTTGGGCCAAAGATTTTAAAGACGACCCAAAATCAATATTTTCCTCACTAAGCAATGAGTTTTCAAATTCAGAATTTGCTTTGGCTAACGCGGATTTTTCCGACTCGATATCTTGAGTGAATAGCTGTTGATTGTGGGCATGAGCAGCTCTTAAATAGGCTGGTTTAAACACTCGCCGGGCCGTTATCAGCAGTAGAATGCGGAGATCATCGTTAATCTTCGTTATATTAGCATTGTTAGCTTTAAATATAATATTAACATCAGTGACATCCTTTAACAATGGTGAAAGGAAGACAAGATAAAGCAAATGAGTTTCATCATTGTACATGCCGGCCAATTCTCGAGCTTGGTAACATTTTTCACCTGTAGCTGCAATGTTGTTAAAATGAAGCTTTAATGCATCCCATTGTTTTATATTAGTATCTACAGCTGCATGAAATGCCAGCCATCGTGTAGCAGATAGCTGTGTAAGTTTTGGTGGCTTTTTGTTACTATTGAGTGACTCATACAAATATTGGTAAGTTTTTAATCTTAGTGGACTATATGCACACCAGTTTCGGGTTTCTCGCAGTAGGTATTCGAGCGAAGACGGTAGTTCCTCGGATGCTTTAGCAGCCCACATACGCATTTCAGTAACTGAACTTGCGGATACTCAGCTTTCAGATGTGTGTAGAGGGAATTCCTGTTTCCTGTTAAGTTGCTGGCGCCATCTGTGCCTATTGCGATCAAATTTGTCAGATTGAGACCCATTTCTTTCATGAATTCTGTAAAGGCAGTGTATAAGGCAGCTGCTGTGGTAAGAAACAGTTCTTGAAAACCAAGGAAGTCCGTTACTATTGCTTTTTGTGTGGTGTTGTAATAACGTATCATATAGGCCATGTATTTTTCTGATGAACCTTAGTCGACTCATCAAGAATAATGGAGTACGGGCGATCACCAACATCTTTTATTAATTGTGATTTTAAACAAGGCTCTATAATATTTTTTATTATGTTGGAACATTTGGTTCTATGCAGCTGCAAGTTTTCCAAAGGGCTGCCCTTTCCAATATTCTTTAGTATTTCACCCATATGATCGATACTCCTCACAGAACCATGACAAGCCACATGGGCAGCGATTTCGATATCATTACTTTTTTCCGTTTTGTCAGTTTTAGAATAGCCTGAAATGCAAGTAATGATTATATTATTAAATAAATAAAAATAAATTTTAGAATGTACAGAACCTAATATTAAATGTGTGTACTGTAGAGTTTATACCATGTTAGGGCGCTGGCTGGTTTTACTTTATAGTAATTTGTAAAAAACGTAATTTGAATTGACAAGATGTCAAACCGGGAATGAGGAGATCGATCTGAAGTGCCAACATGGGTAGACTTGACCATGTTATTTTTATATTGTAAATATGTAATTGTAAATGTATATAAAAGTATACAATAAATGAACTCGTATACTAAATAAAGGTTGTTGTTATTAAAACAAACGCCCCCCAACCTTTACGAGTTCCACAATGGTGGAGGCGTCAAGAGCCGGCCGTGCGCGAAAAGTTTCCGTTTTCAGGTGGCACGAAAGCACTGAAAAGAATGGTGAATAAGCTAAGTGTTGAAGAATGAAGAATAGAAAAGAAATTAAGATAATCTATACCTGAAAGAAGAGGAAAATTTTTTTTAAGCAAAATGGATCACGTAGTCACTTGTTTTACGGGTCATTTTGATGAGTCGGTGGAAGAGTTTCTGGAGCAGTTCCAAGCAGTAGCAGTTTATAAGAAGTGCACTAGCTCTGAGGAACAGTTATTGTTGTTGCCAGCATTTTTAAAAGGGTCTGCACTTCACTATTTCCGATCAATAAAAGCTTCATGTAAAAGCTTTGAAGAAGTGGTGGTTAAATTGAGGGAAGAATTTGAAGTGTGTGATTACTCCGAATTATTTTATAATGCCAAGCAGGACCAGAAAGGCCTGAGCGAGCATTTTTATAATTTATCGGAGTTGGCTAGCAAAGCAAACATAACTAATGAAGCAACATTCATTACGCAATTTTTAAAGGGATTAAAGCCTTACTACAAGAGTAAACTGGCATATTCCCACTATGCGTGTAAAAGAGACCTCAGGGAGGTTATTTTGCAATTGGAGAAGGTGTATCCACAAGCACGTGAAGAGCAGATGAACTTAGCGCAGAATCATGCTGCGTTCGTTCATAAGTTTGTCGGTGGGGGAGGTGATCATAGTACGCCCACTCCATTTGGTCCGCCAATGATGACGAAAGTGCAAGATGAATGCCGCGTTGTACCAGGACCTGCACCTTCAAATAGCTATAATTTACGTTCTAATTTTAGAAAAACGCAGTCGCAGCCGGTTTTTCCACCGCGCCGACAATAAAGAAGGCCAATTGTCGCGACGGTGATGTTTTTGAGATGTCGTCTGGTCTTTTGCAAGCGCACACATCTGACGTGAAATTGCAAGCGATGGATGAAGCTAGTCAACAGGTTAGACCTTCTTATACGTTATTGCCATTATTAGTATTTTCTACAAATGAGGTAAATTGTGTAGCTCTTGTAGACACAGGTGCCACGGTTTCCTGCATCAGTCAAGCTGCCGCGGATGAGATAGGAATAAAATGTAGAGATATAGAAAATAGATGTATTAGTGCGAGTAATGGTAGTAGGTTAAAAGTAGTTGTAAAATGCGATGTAATGTTTTCTTTGAGCGATTGAAAGGGCTTGAATAGTAGTATACAGTACATTATATAAAAAAAAAACTTAAAATGGCCGCCTTCACAAAATTGTGGATTATATTTTTTTTTGTTTAACCACCTCAATATGGGTACCAACTGAAAAGGCTTGACTAGTAGTATGCAGTACATTATAGAAGAAAAAAAACTTAAAATGGCCGCCTCCACAAAATTGTAGATTACATTTTTTTGTTTAACTACCTCAATATGGGTATCAAATGAAAGAGCTTGACTAGTAGTACAGTATATTATAGAAAAAAAAATATTTATAAATAAAAAGGGTATAAAATAATTAAAAATTAATTAAAAATATAAACGATTTTAGAATTAATTTTTAATTATTTAGTAGTTTTATTTAAGTACTATAACGATGGTAGTTGTCTCTTTTTTGTTGTAGGTATAGCATGTCAAATAATTAAAAATTAATTAAAAATATAATCATTTTTACAATTAATTTTTAATTATTTAGTAGCTTTATATGTACGATAGTTGTATCTTTTTTGTTTATAGCATGTTGGCGAGTCAATGAGGAGCCGCCTGAAGACTTCCTCCAGCTTTTATATGATGATGAGGATAGCAATGAGAGAGAGAGAGAGTGACTTCGAATCCAAACTGTGGCTCCACGCTACTTTTCTCTCACGTCCCCAGCGCGCAGTCCCGAGTGGTTGCCGGTAATGGTAATGCATTCATTAATTATTGTGTAAAGTATACGGTATTGTTATATTGGGTTTTAAAGCCGGGTCTCCTGCGACACTGTTTTGTGTTTTCTAACACCTAACATCAAACATCTAACAAAATATGTCAAAATATGTACGTAGGCCACGCCTATATTTGTTAGATGTTTGATGTTAGGAGTTAGAAAACACAAAACAGTGTCGCAGGAGACCCGCCTTTATGATAATAATTTAATTCACATTTGTTTTGTATGTTTTAGGTATCTTTAGAAGCAGAAAAAGCGCCTCCAGACCTTGACAGGTCACGGTCGCCTATTTATTTCAATGATTCGTCTTCGTCGGACAAGTAAGTTACATTTCTGCTGATATTCTTTACTAGCGGTCGCTCGCGGTTTCACCAGCGTGGTTCCCGTTCCCGTGGGAATATCGAAATAAAAAGTATCCTATGTGTTAATCCAGGTTATAAACAATCCGTTTGCCGAATTTTATCCAAATCCATTCAGTAGTTTTTACGTGTAAGAGTAACAAACATGCACACTCACACTCACAAACTTTCGCCTTTATAATATTAGTGTAATTTAATGTAATGTAATAGTGTAATAATAATTTAATTCACATTTGTTTTGTATGTTTTAGGTATCTTTAGAAGAAGAAGAAGCGCCTCCAGACCTCGACAGGTTCCGGTCGCCTATTTATTTCAATGATTCGCCTTCGTCGGACAAGTAAGTTAAATTGCTGCTGATATTATTTACTAGCGGTCGCTCGCGGTTTCACCCGCGTGGTTCCCGTTTCCGTGGGAATATCGGGATAAAAAGTATCCTATGTGTTAATCCATGTTATAAACAATCCGTATGCCGAATTTTATCCAAATCCATTCAGTAGCTTTTACGTGAAAAAGTAACAAACATACACACTCACAAACTTTCGCCTTTATAATATTAGTGTGATGATTAGTGTGAAAAATAAATAGGTATAAATATGTAATTTTCCTCATCTTTACAATATGATCGTATATTGAATAAATGTAATCGTCGTTATTTAATGCCCAGGCACAGGCCTTATCTTAGGCGAGGATTCACGGATGACTGACTGGTCAAACTATCATATTGTTTTGTAAATGTCGTTACTTCTTTATAGAGCTGTTTAATTTTACGGGTAATACTACAAGGCGCGTATCGCAGACGCGCGAGTACCTTAGGCGAGGATTTACGGATGACTAACTGGTCAAGCAATCATATTGTTTTGTAACTGTCGTTAACTTTTTTATAAAACTGTTAATTGTATTACTTTTAAAAATAAAATTAAATATTGAATGATATTGTTTTTTTTTATTGAAAATAAAACAAAATATTGAATTATGTCGTATTTTTATTTACTCATACTAAGTAGCTTACAAAAATAACAACTTTCGATACTATCGATAAAATTACAAAAAGTAAAGGAACATCTCTAGTTGTTTTTATGTGTCGTCGCATCGAGTTTCAAGTGGTGATATTGTGTAATAACAATAAGCTCACTTGAAACTGTTTACATAATTAGGTAGCCAAGGCCCCTGTTGTTTTGATATCGTTTGAGTATTCATTTATTTCTTGTTATCCAGCCCGCAACATTGTTTCCAAATTTTGAACGTGAAGTACCAATTCACTGTTTCATGATTTCACTTTATTTTGATACCTGATGGATAGGAAATATATCAGTTAGTACATTGTAGTTTACAGAACGACAAAATATGGTTTGATTGTAGAGTAATATGTTTTTTGTAAAAGGGGGCATTTGTGACGTCATCCGTAATTCAAAAAATTATGGCGCACCTGCTGTCATTATTTTTGACATATAATTTCCAAGACTGAGGGGTTAAGGCAAGACAGGCGTGCGCATTAATAAATAAGCTAGGTACATGGCTAGGTACCTGAATAGGCACACGCGGTCACAATTAGTTGCATAAATATCTCATATTAAATTTAAATTTAAAATTAGGTTCGACAACTCCATAAACACATAGTTGGAAGAAAAGGGTGTTTAGGTTAGGTATAAAATTGGAGTAACACTTCCCTGGTACGACCTCTTCTCATGCAGCGTGCCTTCGCATCGTCACCACTACCAACACCATCATTTGCAGTGCAGGTCTTGCAGCTTCAGCAGGCCGATGGGCAGGGCAGGGCAGAAGTCGCGGCAGCGGCGGGCATCGTCTCGTCGCGTGAAAAGGCGTCAAAATGGCGGGCGCCTTGCTCAGGCGCTCCAGCGTCCCTCCATCTGCTTCATTGCGTTGCGTAGGTACTCGGTAGTTGTCCTGTCACGGTCGCCACTTTATTTTACCGCAGGAACATAAAAAACACAAAGCTACTTTAAGGAAGTTAAATTTATTGTGCTAGCTAGCTTAATTAGTACATTTAAAATAAATAAATAAAATGCGCTAAGCGCGAGCGCTTGCTCCGGTGGATGAATCAAGCGAGCGGCCTTCCATTTCTTCGCTGACGCGGTGGGCCCGCGCAGTCTTGCCAACCGCCGCGCGCCAACTCTAGCGCAGCCAACCGTATCGCGTATGGCTGCGTTCACGCGTTAACACATAATAATTAGTGAATTGTTTAGTCGATTTAATTCGAATATCAATACACATTATTGCAGTGGCAACACAGATGTCAACTCCATTTATTTTTGTTGTTTCCGATCAGTTAAATTATTTATAATTGCTTAATTTTTTTGAAAAGTTTATAAGCGGAAATAAATAAAACATATTAGATTTTATTACTGTATGTATATTGTTGTAGGTAAAAACTTTATGTCCGTGCAGTTTTATTATTAAAAGTTGTGGAAGCCGAAACCTGACATTGTTCTTTATGGTTTTTGGAAACTGATTATTTATGACTATCTATAAAGCGTGGAAAATGAGGCACTGTAAGGAGGCGCTGATAAGCAAGCTCAGATAAGAAAACATTATATTACTCAATAAGCAGGCTCCGATAAGAAAACATTATATTACTCATTATATTACTCCTCCCTTCTTAAAATTGAAATTATCTGCAGATGATTTCAAAAACAAATTTAAATTTATCTCGCTACCAGATCATTTGTAACATTAATATTATAAATTTAATCTTTACCCGTTATTGAACACATATATTACATTAATATTACAGATATTACTGCTAATAAAATTTATACAATACTATAATTTATTTTATTTAAATACACCTCAAAAACAACTTATTCTATCTATATAAAACTTAACTAAGATCTGTCAATAAGTATGAGAAAATATCTCCCCTTTTATATTATTACAATCACACATAAGTATAAAACAATTGTCTACTACGAAGACTATGATGATAGGGTTTTTAATTAAAATAAATAAATGAACAATGGCACTTTTACTTTTCGTTCTACAATTAAATATTAAATAGTTACGTAAATTTAATAATAAGGAGCGCGCGCGCGAGCGTGCGTTCAGTCGGGGCCGATGCTGGCGAAGAGGCCGATGCTTTTTTTTTGAGTGTGCGTGCTGTCGGTCGCACATGACCTTTACAGCGTTACCGGGCTTGTTTGGGGGCGGCGAGAAACTTAAAACGCTCCTCAAGCCGTGATTGGTCGAAATTCCCCAGAGGGATTCCGGTGGGGGATGGCATCTCGCCGCAAGCGAGTCTCCGATCCCCCTTCCCAGAGCCTCTGGGGGTTCGAACTGGTAGGGAGCGGCTAAACCCGAGGGCGCCTCTAAAAGGCACGGTACCTCGGCTCGGGTTTACCGTGTCGTGGGGGGTACGCGAGTAACAGGTACATTATTACGAATGTACCTGTTGCCGGGCGGGGAGGCCGATGCGATGAGCAGCTCAGCCTTTTGTAGCGCTGCTGCGGGGCGGGCGGGGGCGGCGGCAGTCTCCCCGCGTCCTTGCTTGATTAAGGTGGTCTTCCACATCTCTGGTATAGTCTACGTTGGCGTAGATACCTGGGAGGCCCGGGGCAAGAGCAGCAGAACCCGCAGTAGCTGGTGAAGAGGATGATGATGAATCCCTTCCTGGTCTTTATCAAAAAAAGTAGGCATGCTTGCTTTAGTGCGCGTCTCTCGATGCTTATGTTATCATATGCTTGTTATGAAGTCGGCGACCCTGTTGTGGCGCCTTTCTTTTATGTGTGTATAGGGCGATTGCCATTTTGTCCTGGTTTGTAGCTCGGACAGGTCCCCGCTTTTCCATCTTCTCCATCTTTTCTATTTTCTCCATAAGGCTTCTCTTAGGTTTTCAATCAGCTGGATTTCGGATGCTTTTCTTCGTAGCAGCAGGGGGCGGACGTCAGCGGCCGCTCGATGAGGAAGTGCCCTGGGGTAAGAGGAGAAAAGTCGCTGGGATTACTCCTTTAAAGGAGTTAGGGGTCGGGAGTTGAGTACCGCTTCGATTTGAATGCAAAGTGTACTCAGCTCCTCGAACGTTAAACTAGAATTTCCTATTACAGGTTTTAATTGATGTTTTTGCACATTTTACGCCGCTTTCCCATAGCCCACCGTATGTGGGGCAATAAGAGGGATTGAAATGAATTATAATGCCTTCTTCTGCTGCAAACTCAGATTGAATTTATGCCTGGTTTTAACTCTATACCTCATTACTTGCACCAACAAAATTGGTACCGTTATCACAATGAATTTGAGTAGGTTTTCCTCCGCGAAATGAATCTGCGAAGACACGAAATAAAGGCGTTAGTGCTAAGTTTGTTTTTTATTGTGTATAAATCGAAATAAAGGCGTTAGTGCTAAGTTTGTTTTTTATTATGTATAAATCTTCTTATGTAAGCAACTATTCTTATTAATTTAAATGAACTCGAATATGTATGTAAATTATGAATAATCAGACAGATTTTTGCCACATCTTTTTAATATCAGGTGGTACTGGTTCTAACTGAACAAGACAATGAGTGCTTACAAAGGGAGTAAAAGTTGAAGGTAAAATCTATCCGATATTATGCTTGCGGATTGTAGTTAAATAACTACTAAAAGTTTAAGGTAAAAAGTATCCGATATTATGCTTGCGGATTGTAGCTAAATAACTACTAAAAGTTAAAGGTAAAAAGTATCCCATATTATGCTTGCGGATTGTAGTTAAATAACTACTAAAAGTTTAAGGTAAAAAGTATCCGATATTTTGCTTGCGAATTGCAGTTAAATAACTAATAAAAGTTAAAGGTAAAAAGTATCCGATATTATGCTTGCGGATTTTAGTTAAATATCAAGGGATTTAGATTCAAACCTGCCATGTGCTATCAGGTAAGCAACGGGTATTTTTAATGAAACGTTTTTCGCAATGCTCTTTTGGCAATATGGTCAATTTTGAAGGTGGAATTTCCTTAAGCCTCCAAAACTGAGAAACTTGTTCACGTATTTCTGCTGTGAAATTACAGTAAACCATTTTTGATGAATGTTTCTTATGCATGTTTAGTGGGCCGGCTACAATCCAGCCCAATTTATTTTTTGTATGATAGGCATATTACGATCTACAGATATCTTTTTAGGACACAAGATATCAAAGAATATGTCAGCACCCAATAACAGGTCAATGTCTGAAGGCTGACAGAAATGAGGATCGGGCAACTGAATAGTTTTAGGCAAATTCAATTGATTTATGTTCACCGACACATTAGGTATTTGACCAGTAATTTGAGGTATGATCAAACAATTTAGGTTTAAATTAAATGAATTTGACAACGATGAAATGCTTACGTTACTATCGTCAGAAATAGGTAATTACCTATTATTTCAGGCATTAGCCTGAAATATTAGTTATGAAATCAGGATTACGATCAACGACTCCAATTTTATGTTTTAAGTTTTCAGTCATGAATGAGGATTGACTGCCAGTGTTAAGTAAGACGCGAGCAACGTACGTTTGGTTATTTTCAGGATTGGTGACTTTTACAAAAGCAGTACCAAGAAGAACCTGACTATGAGATTGCACTGAAAGAGTGTGATGAGAAACATGCGAGCTGGATGAAGCTGTATGTGGATTATGTATATTTTCAATTTTATGCATTATAGTATTATGTTTTTTATTACATAACCGACACGTACCAAGACGACATGTATTTGGTTCTAGGCCCCTTCGCAAACAGTTCAGACAAAGTTTAAGTTTTATGACTTCACTCATTTTATTTTCATGTGATAAAGATTTGAATGTATCACAATCTATTAGTCTATGTGCTTGGTTGCAGAGGGGACACGAGACAGAATAAGTTACTTTAGATTTATTCTTGGAATTACTATAAGAAACAGAAGTAACAAAGGATTTTGAGAATCTCGGATGAAATAAACCTTTACTTTCATTTTTTATTTGATTATGATTATTATGATTTGGATTATGTAACGTTGTATTTTTTTAACGTGGTCTTTGTTGGTAAAATAATAAATTTTTTCAAGCAAACTTATTGGTCTCGTTGGTTTTAGTTCTGTGATACCTAAATAGATGGCGTTAGCAGTCTCACGGGAAAAGTAGAATTCGATTTAATCGACGCGTTTAGTCTTTCCGAAAAACAGAGTGAGAATTTACTTATAAAAATAAAAGTTGATTCTAGGCTGTATGGTTTTTGACCTTAGCCTGTTCCTTTAAAGAACGAAAAAACAATTTGACATTTATGATGTCATCTCGAGGACTGATTGTCATTTGTCATTGAGTTTTTTTTGATTCGTCTCGGTGGACGAGAAAGGAGAGGATTTAAAAGGAAACAAGGGCGGAGCCCCAGGGCTACCTTGAATCCGTATACATCGGCCCCGAAATGTAAAAGGGTTAAAAAAAATGTCGATGTAATTTATTGGTAAGTTCTTTAATTTAATTAATTAATTTCTTTCTTCTTTAATCGTTTATTTTTTTATTGTCTTTTGGAAAAAACATGCCCCTGCGATTTTACAGGGTGGATGAAGGGATGTTGCACGATTGTCTGGAGCTGAACGACCCGCAGGAGTTGTAGAAGCGGGAACGGCAGACATCGGCAGTAAGTTCAACGATTTTCTAAATTTCCAATTTAAAATCTGCAAAATCATACCTTTGTGACCAACCACATGTTTGTTGTTTGAGTTAGGTTTTTTGTTTGTTCTTTCTAACTCCTAGTTAGAACCTTTAAGATAAGTTCCATTTTTACAATGGTTCTTTGAACGGTCTTGCACCTTTTTGTTTTAATTTTGGAAGAAATGTCTCGGTAATATACTTAAACTAAATCCGGTCCCCGTGGATTGCTGAAATCCTGATGGCAGTCACCTGTGCAGCTCTCTAGCCAGGTAAAGGAAGGATCGCCATCGAGCTTCAGGTCAGTCTCCATATTCGTTCGGTGGACGCCTGGACCGCCACCCTAGGGTTTCTCTCCAGGCCGCCACCGTTCTGGATGCCGGGATCGTCTGGTAGGATGATTTTAGTATACCGTAGAATTTAATGATTAACATAAATAGCTATTGAGATTTGGGATAATTTGATTGCAGTCGCGAATCAACATAAAGCGACCTTGAGAGTAAAAGTCTTTTGCATAATACTTAAATTGATGCTGGAACTCCAATAAAGTTGCTTCCTCGTAATGTCTCATGCATTAGAATTACATTTAATTTAATTCATGTAGGTAATTCTGTATCTAGATTAAGCAGGGTAGAAATAACTTATAGAAGTAAATCCTCCGATATCATGTGATATTATATGAAATGAATACCTTCGTTATTACTAGATCATTCCTGTATTAAGAAATGATATAAAACGAGTTTGGCTTTGAGACAAATATCATCTTTGATTTCTTTCCCAGCATTCATTTGGTTAAATAACACTAGTTTTCAATTATTATTATTATATGGTTGAAAATAACCTTTTTCACTTCTGCTTGCCTGCGCGGTTTCAAGTATATCGTCCCTGAGCGTCCCTTGCTTTTGCTAATTATTTTTGTCCTATTATTGAATGTCATAACAACTTTGTCCTAAGCCCCTATGTCATAATTCTTTGTTGTAATAATTATTGTGTCATAAAAATAATTTGTACTATTGTAGGTATGTCAGTACTAATATTGTATATCTTAACTAATGAAATCCCTAATTTCATTTGCCCAAAAATCTGAAATCGTAATGCTTTTTGACTTTCTTTCTTTTGTCATAATTTTATGTCACATAATGAATGAAATCCATAAAACCATGTACTATAAAAAAGGGTATTGAGCATTTTAGGTTAGGGTGCGGCTGGGGTGGCCCTTGATGTACCAACACATATATTAAAAAGACAACTGAAAAGTAAAATGTTATTTATTAATAGCAGTATAATATTGTATATGAAAAATAAATATTTTTATAATGAAATAACAATTAAATTAATTATGTCAATTTTGTTGTATGAGTTACATTATTATGAAATTTATGGTTATTATATATAAGTTTATGACTATTTAACGTTAGTACTAATGTAATTATGATTTGCGAATCTTATGTTGAGTGAGATTATGGCAAAGTTTATTATGGCATATCAGTTATGGATATAAACATTATTACAATCTATTGTTATGTCAATGGTTATTATGGCAAGCTAAAATATGTAAACAAAATTAATGGATTCGGACCCACACCCATCGGCCCTACCACGGAGAAATTCGATAAATTCACTAAAGAGCGACAAAACGGATAGATTATTACGATATTCTTACCATTTACCACTTGTGACCGAATCTAACTTAGTGGACACCATATATATTATGAGCGTGTCCCACTGGTCTACGGGTTGACCGAGAGTGGTTAACGCTCTAAGGTTTTTTGTGACTACATCAATTATATATATAAGAGATTTATGAGATTCTTTTGAAATTTGTTCGATTTTGAACAACGCTTTAAGGTGGTTGTTAATCAAAATCTTTTTATTGTCATATCGCTGACATAAAAGCTCCTATGAAATATGATAATTGGCAGCAGTGAATTCAATTGATTTTATGACTAAAGCTGCACTCCCCTCTAATGAAGATCTCAAATAATGAAATTTATTTATGTCTGGTAAAGAATCATTATTATGTATTAAAGATTTAAATGTGTCCCTAAACTCGAGCCATGTAAAGTAATTGCCGTCAAATGTAGGAAGCTTTGTAATGGGTAATTTAACACTTATATTTTCTTTATGAGAACATCCCGAACAACAACTATCCGGCTTTAAGGATTTATCTGTTACAGGCAGTGATTTTAATAAAGACTGAGCAATTGAAATATTTTTGTAAAATTTGACTTTAGTTAATTGCCTTTCATGAAGTTGCTCATTGAGGTATAGGCATTTAAATTCAATGTTAGTTGACACTGTTCGAAATCTGAGAATAACGTCTCTAATCTATCCGTTCTCAGATGCAATTCCCTTTGTTGGCTTTCAGATAAATTTTCAATACTAACTTGTCGTAAGTCGGTAAGGTAATTTTCCAATAAAGTTAAGCGACCACGAATCGAAGCACGTTGCGTAATGAAATTTTTTACTTCTGAATCGGATTCGTTAGAGTTGTTAGCACTGGCCTTACCGTCTTCAGACATAATATAGGAAAATAAAATAGGTAACCTATCAAACCCGTAGCGATATTAAAAAATACGAAATTTATGAAGTGTTGATTACGAAAAAACTATGCAAAATGAGTTATTAAAAGAAAATCAAAACCAGACATAACTTAAGGATGCAGCAGAAGCGGGCGATCAGGGCATGCTCAGGTCAGACATGTGGCGATGGCGTGCACATGGCGAGACAGACTCCCTGGCGTCGTGCGCCGTTACTGCAGCGAAGATCGCTCATTTAAAGCGTCTGCAGATCTATTGCCGGGAACGGTGTCCTGGGAGGCCCGGGCAGGAGCAATAATAAAGCAATATTAGGACATGAATTTACTATTTCATAAAAATAACTAGGGTCTGATATGTAGTTTCGAATGCCGTCGTTGCGACGCACGCAGTTGCGAAATACATTTCAAGTGGTACGCCCTTGCGAAAAGCCGTTGTATCGAAAATCGCTAAATCGAATTACGGAATCGCGATCACGCTGTCACGAAATCTCTTTTATATGTGGTATGCTAGGTAGATCGATAGTTACGGTATCGAAACCCATTATTTTATCGTATGAGAATTGAAGTCACGACCTCGATGAGGCACAGCAACTTACGATGGGCTCGATTAGTATTTAGAAGGAAGGGAAATGAAAAATATTATTTATGATTAACTTTTTAATTATCTACTAACTAACTAATTATGTACCTATAGGTATAGAAAACCAATCAAATTTGTAGGTAACAAAAATAACAATAACATCCGGTAATCGGATACAAACAGGAGTACAAACCAAGTTTACGATTTTCCATTAAACTATTCCATCGCCGGTGCCATTGCTTTGAATAAGCGTTCTAATCGCAACAATGGATTTCGATACTATGACAATCGACCTAGCGTACCACATATAAAAGAGATTTCGTGACAGCGTGTTCGCGAGTCCGTCATTCGAGTTAGTGATTTTCGATACAACGACTTTTCGCAAGGGCGTACCACTTGAAATGTTTTTCGCAACAGCGTACGTCGCAATGACGGCATTCGAAACTACATATCAGACCCAAATTACTATGGTTGGGGAAAAAGCAGTTAAACTTTAAGCAGTCGCTAAGTGCAATGAAAGTTAACGTGAATGTGCAGCGTTAAGTATTTAAAATGTTATATTAAACAATTATTTATGATCATTCTATAGCTCTCCCCACTGTCGTTTTCCGAGCTGCTGGGCTCAAGCCTCGCACGTGGACATATTGGGGAAAACCAAAGGAGCGAAAATGTGAAACCGTGAAATTTTTACTAATGCAACTACCGCTACATAGGTTAAAAGAGAATGAGTTACCAGCCACACATTGCAAACAAACTCGCAGCAGGTACCTAGGTAGGCAGGTAATCTAGGAATTTGGAAAAATTAGGAAATTTTTATAGGAAGGGCACTCCCCTGATTGCTGATGAAACCACGTGCTGGAAGCTCGATGCTCTGCTTGGTGCTCGGCGCTGAACGATGCTCGGCGCCGGCCAGCGACGACAAGATGGCGACCCCACGCCACGCGTAGATTGCTTCTTCTTCTTTTTGTTCGGTCTACTACGAAGACTATGTGATAGGGTTTTTAATTAAAAGAAATAAATGAACAATGGAACTTTTACTTTTCGTTCTACAATTAATTACTTATGTAAATTTAAATAAATCTAAATCTAATAAGGAGCGCACGCGCGTGCGTGCGTTCAGTCGGGGCCGATGCTGGCGAAGAGGCCGATGCGATGAGCAGCTCAGCCTTTTGTAGCGCTGCTGCGGGGCGGGCGCGGGCGGTAGCAGTCTCCCCGCGGCCCCGCTTGATTAAGGTGGTCTTACACATCTCTGCTATAGTCTACGTTGGCGTAGACAACAATTTTCTATTTTATTCCGATACAATAAGTCACAGTTCAAATTTTATTACAATTCAATTACGTTATAAGTTTTTCAATACATTTTATTACATAGTTTTTCATTATTACATTTTATTACAATAATTTATCTCTCTTTCTTACAAATTTATTTATATATCAGTATCAGTAGAGTGCGATAGCATTTTCACTTATGAAATATTTTACAATGATAAATTAGGTCGTCTTGCATTTTTCAACGGTACTTTAGTTACTCTATCTTTAATTTTACTGGTATAACATTACTTGTTGAAGGACCTAGAACTTCAGCTTGTTCATACCTCGGTTTGTCCTTACCTCTCCTTTGGTTTACTAACTTAGTAAAAATTTTATCTCCCGTATTAAATTTTATACTTTAACTATCTTTTGGTCTATTCTCTTTAATTTTACGCATTTTTCTTAAAGTTTTCTTTGAGTTTTCTTTAATTAGTTGTTGCATATACCTTTTTTTAAATTCTACATTAAAAGTGCTACTTGAATTTGTATGACCAAATACTACTTCATAAGGTGTGTTAGATTTGTTACACTGTGGATTGTATTATTATATGCCATTATTGCATAAGTCATTGTGCTGCAAGCATCTAATCCTTTTTGATTATACTTCGCTAACCTATATATTTCAATGGTAGTTGAATGGAATCTTTCGACTAGACATGCGCAAAACAGTACTACAGGGGCCCAAGTCTGCTAATTTACGAATGGCATAATTGAATCGCAATTGGATCGTATTGTAATTGTTTGACACATTTGGTATTCTCTTACTCATATAAGAATACCAAATGTGTCAAACAATTACAATGCGATACAATTGCGATACAATTACGATTCAATTATGCCATTCGTAAATTAGCAGACTTGGGCCCCAGGATGTAATGCCATATGGCATGACATTTTGTATCGCGTAATATGACAATAGAGCATTACCCAGTACGCTAAACATGACCTACCTGAGACTGAGAGAGATGCTCCATTATGCCTACATAGCATGCTATGACATATGTCATTATGTGTTATTGTAGTACAATAATAATACAATAATTGTACTGAATGTTCAGGTGTAATGTAATATTACGATAGAAATATAGTTTTATAGTTGATTTGCCTTCATACTTAACCTTTATTATTAGATACTTTTGATCTATAAAAAATTGTTTCCAGGCTTAGGACTGGCAATATTCATCGACAACAACAACTATTTATTGTTGAAAGGACCATGAATGTTGGCGTATTTAAAAATCAACTATGTACAATGATTGTTTTTTTATACAATGTTTTTTTATTTATACACATTATTTAGTTTTTTTATATTTATATACACAATATATTTTTTAGTTTTTTGTCTTTTTTATTTTTTTGTAACTTAAATTTATATTTTTAATTACAGCTTATAAACAATAATTGGAACAACTTTTTTGTTTTAAGGCGAGTCCGCCTTTCGTTAGTTAATTAAACCAGCTTTTGAAAATACACGCTCGCATGGCACGGACGTAGCAGTGATGTTCAGTCGTTTAAGCATGTATTTAAATAGACACGTATACACAGCTTTTTGCTCGTTTCACCAGAGTAATGGGTTTTCCGTTCTTCTGATCAGCGGTTCTGCTATGTATTTTTTGAACTCGACGATGCCCCCTGCAGTTGCATTTTGGGGAACGAGAGCAGCAATTTCAGTGTCAAATTCGTCCCAAATAGAGCGAGCTTCACTAAAATGTGCAGATGGCGGCTGTTGAGCTGGTAATTCTTGAACTGGCTCTGTTTGCGTGGCGATTCTTGATTTTATAGCTGATGGAGCTCTGTTGAAGTTCTCGACGTTATTAAATCCACTTTTTTTAAAATCGCGGATCTAATATCGTCGCCTTACAAAGAAGAACATTGTTTTCCACTTCTCGGAACTTTGCACGCATTTGCGATTGAAGTGCATTGTGCAGGCTTTCAATTTTTTCAATATTTTTGGAAGAATATTTACTGAGCATGCGGTTTATGATTTTGCAAAATACTATGTATTTGGACGCTGACACATAACTTTCAGCACTAACTTCAACGGTGACATCGTAGAAGATTTTTAAAAGTTCTGTCGCTTTTTCAATCACTATCCAATCGTCTTGAGGTAAACTTATGTTGGGTCGCATTATTGCAAGCGTGGCGGTAAGTGCGTCTTTTACTCTTAAAAATCTCATGAGCATATCGTAGGTGGAATTCCACCGCGTTGTGACGTCTTGTTTTAGTTTTAGTGGCGAAATACTCATTTGCCTTTGAATCTCTTTCAATTTCTTTGAACCTGGAAAACTTCGGTGAAAATATTCTAGGACAGCCTTAACCCTTTTCACAGTTTCAGATATTTCAGCGATGCTTGCTTGCACAACTAAATTAATAGTGTGCGCTAAGCAAGAAATTGAACGCCAGCCACCAATTCGAACAGCGCTAAGTATGTTTGTGGCATTGTCACTGACTATTGCATTCACGTGCTGGTGTATGTTCCATTCCACGAATTTCTCTTCGAGGAAGTTTTTAAGGTTGACACTTGTGTGAATCTCTTCAAATTCAATACACCCAATAATTACTGTGCATAGCTTGTGGGTGTCGGTGTAAATGAAGTGCGCAGTGATAGCCACATTACCGCCGTTCACAATGGAAGTCCAAGCGTCAGTCGTAATACAAATAGCTATCGCTTTAACTATTTGTTCTTTAACTGATTCTAAAAGCTTATTATATATTTTGGGAAGCAGGCTTTCAGAGAGTGTTTTCCGAGTCGGCAGGGTATATCCAGGATTTAACATCTCGGCAAACTTCCGGAACTCGACTTCGTCGACCATTCGAAGTGCATGATAACCTTTGGCTATCATGTTCACTAACTGTTCGTCGAGCAGTTGTACTCGGCTCGTTGGTAGTGTCTTTTTTGAAACTACGAAATCGGCCATCGTAGGAGCTGCCGGTCTAATTGGTCTTCTTGCTAAAAGTTGGTTGACCTCCGTCTCCGCTTGTGCCATAATCGCATTGGTTGAGGGAACCGGCTGCGCTTTGCTGGAGCTATTAACAGTTTCAAGCTGTCTGCTGCTGTTAACTTTGATGGTAGGATGCACAGACTTCATATGACGGTTCAGGCTTCCTATAGAACTGGAATGAATTGCCAGTATTCGGGAGCAATAGCAACATTTGGCCTGTTTGTTCGGAATCACCTCTTTAAAGTGATTCCACAGCTGGCTACTTTTTTTTTTAGACGCCATAACTAAAGTTCTTAACGAAAACCTACCTAAATAAATTTATTTACACACACTTGCAATATTGTTTATAATAATTATGTACAGTTTAACCCTATCAAGTAAAATATAGAAACAAAAACTACACAAACACGTACCACTTTGCAAATTAATATTTATCCACCGCATAAATAAACCTCGAGCGCGTAAACAAAAGGATGATACGCTAATGAATGCCCTAATGATATTTTTCCTGGGTGTCCTATTTGGTAAACAATGTTCACCCAACTCCTTATTAAAATAATCATTTATAAAATACAAGAAACCATTCACCACACTTATTAACTTATAAAGTTACTAACCATCAATGACAATTTTATTTAACAAGGCAATATATTTTAATATTAAACTTTTAACTAAAAAGACATAGAAACTATCAAACACTGTTTACAAGTTATGAAGAAAAAACGGACTTTGAATTCAAATAAACGAAAGAAAGCGCGCGAATTTTATGATTCAATATAAAATTCCGTTTTTTCTATTTACGACTTACGGGGGGCGGTGTTAAAGAAATGTAAGCCTTTTGCAGAACGCATAGCGTTCAACGCAATACCGGCGTGACCGACAAAGACAGAAATTCTGTCTCTGTCGTCACAGAATCCCCGAACCACCGAACTGTGCCGGCCAGGGCCGGCCGGCACCGCGCGAGCGGGCTGAGGGTCATATAGTGTCATGTGTCATATTAAATTTTGCCGGGTAATAGGTTCTGTTACAGTACGCGGTCGTGTTATATTACGCGTAATTAGTGATGGGAAATTCCCGAGAATGTTCTCTCAGTGAGAATTTTGCTGTTAAGTTCTCGAGAATATTCTTTTGGAAGAGAATTTATAAATTGGATGACTATCTCAATAATTAAACTAAATTAATGGAACTGCGATTGTATTTCTGCTTTATTTATAAATATTTGACATAATTTTTTTTAATTATTGTCTTTCCTGAGGTTAAATTCTTCTAAGCAAGAAAATATTCTCGAGAATATTTCGAAAAAAATTCACTTAAGTTCTTTTTAAATTTCCTGCAAAGTTTAATAAGTATATAATTTTGGCGATAAAACAGACACATCAGTATTTTTAAACAAGCAGCTTTAATAAAGATCTCAAGATTAAACACGGGCGCGTTGAGGAGGCGCGGGGAGGGGGCGCGGACATGCTACGCTACTAGCGCGACTAAACAGAACGTTTGTTTTTTTTTTTTATTATTCTACAACGGGTAAGCGCTTGGCCTTCAACTGACCTGATAGTATGTGATGATAAGGCCGAAGGTGCAAGCGCACTTCACCCGGAATCCTCAACCACTGAGGTACTGGCTATCTTATCTCAAACTGTCGGTACACAACAATGCTATAAACATCGTTGTTATGGCGACAGACTTAGATAAGATGGTGGTAGCCAGGCGGACTTAACAGCCCTACCACCAACCAAACCGAGCACACAAAGATGTACCCCCCGCTGGGAATCGAACCCGGGACCTCTGGGTCTGAAACCGGTGGCTTAGCCACTAGACCACAGAAGCGGTACCAAAAAAATATTGCGGTGGAAACATAAAATCAATTTTTACTCGCAAGGTTATCGGCAAAAACGATATTCTTGTGATAATTATTAGCATTATTAGCTAACTAAACTAGATACCTACTTATTTTATACAATACTGCCATCGTTGTTCAAAACCTCTAAAAGAATACATATTTTTTCCTAAAAATAAGAAAATCTTTGTCCAATTTTAAATTCTCTTAAATTCTCCTTGATCTGAGAATATTCTCAAATAAAAGGAAAATTGTAGAATATTGCCGATTGGAGAATATTCTCACTTGGATAATTTTCTCGCGACATATCACTACGCTTTTAAACTTTCGCGTTCCATTATGCACATATATTTAGACGGGATTTAACGCAAAACTACTTAGTAAAGGCATTCTACGCATACCTTTTTATACCCGACGTTTCGACCGAGTTGCACCGGCCGTGGTCACGGGTGGACTGCTGTCGCGGTGTATCGCCTCCGTTTGCGTCGCTGTGTCTTCATCCACCGTCACATTATTTATCCAACTACCGTCACACACAACACTAACGGTGTCCCTATTCCGTATACAAGCCTTATTCTGGTAGTTAGCCGATTGCAGACTAAAACGAAGTGGCGTTTTTGCAAACACTGGATTCCACGCTGATGATAGTTTGTGACCATCTTCCCGATTGAAATTGTTCGGATGTTTCTTAAATTCAATCGCTTCACGCACTACTCTTGAATAAAAGTGGCGATCTGTGGAGAGGACTTGCGTACGATGAAATTCGATCCAATGATTTGCACCTCTTTCAAGTAAATGCTCCGCAATGGCTGATTTGTTAGACTGGCGGTTTTTCACAGCCGCAATATGTTCCTTGACCCTCTCATGGATAGTCCGTTTTGTCTGGCATATGTAGGAACTACCGCAGCTGCAGTCTATCTTGTATACGCCTGGTGTTTGAAGTGGCAAAACATCCTTCGGGGAGCCCACAATGTTGTTGACCTTTATGCCTGGAGTGTATATTGTCGGTATCGAGTACTCGCGTAATATGTGGCCGATCTTGTCCGTGACTCCTTTAACATAAGGCATATAGGCTGGTTGTCTTCTAACTTCGGGATGTTTGTCACTCTTAGTCGGCTGCTTCCGTCGTCGATTCACTCGATATCCGTTTTTATTGAGTACCTCCTGAACATGATCCAGCTCACGCTTTAAATGCTCAGGGTCACAGAGGTCAAATGCTCTGTTCTTTAGTGACGTTATCACGGATTGCAAGTGTCGAGGGTGGTGATGTGAGGTAGCGTGTAGGTATCTGTCCGTGTGCGTGGGTTTTCGGTAAACACAGTGTGTTACGGACCCATTTGGTCTCACGGTCATCTTGACATCTAGAAAGGCCAACGACCTATTTGCCTCCATCTCATATGTAAACCTCATCTTCGTGTGAAAGGAGTTGAGATGTTGCATCCACTGATCCACTTCCTGCTTGCTTCCTTTAACGACGCTGAAGATGTCATCTACGTGCTCTTCCAAAGTCGGATGGTCTTCGGACCGAAGCTCAGTGCCTTCTCTTCAAAATGTTCCATCCAGATGTTGGCAAGTACCGGGGCGACTGGGCTTCCCATTGCGACACCATCAATCTGTAGGTAATATTGACCTTGGAAAAGAAAATAGTTGCCGTCCAAACAGTGTTCAAGCAGATCAATGTAATTTCGTGGCATTTCGTTGACCTTCAGTTTTTCCCGGACTACGTCCAAACACTCCTTGATTGGAACATTGGTGAACAGCGATTCCACATCGAAACTCACCATAATGTCGTCCGGTTCCAATATTAGGCTTTTTATAGTTTGGACAAAGTGGCGTGAGTCCTTGACGAAAAACGGTGTTTTACCCACAAGTGGCTGCAATACTGACGCAACGTGCTTTGCAAGGTCGTAAGTAGGAGAAGCAATTTGACTTACGATAGGCCGCAACGGCACGTTGGATTTATGTATTTTGGGCAGGCCATATAATTTCGGTGGTTGATGTGATTCTGGTCTGTACAGTGACTCATACTCGTCTTCGGTAAATAGGTCTTGGTTGTTATTAATAAGAGATCGTACCTTACGTGTTACTCTGGCCTTGGGGTTGTAATTTACCGGTTTATATACCTTTTCGTCACATAGCAAGGCCTGTATCTTGTGTTGGTAATCGATAGTATTCATCACTACAGTGGCGTTTCCCTTATCGGCCTTAAGCACTAACATATCTTTGTTTTGTCGATTGTTTTTTAGTGCTTGGCGCTCTTCCGATTCGCAGTCCGAATCGTAATTTTCTAAATATTTAATTTTAATTTGTCTATTTATTTCCTCTTTATATTTAGAAATATTAAATGGTACCGTAATTGTTAATCATCGGTTCTGAACTCGTATTCTGAACAATAGTATACGCATAGCTTTTGTCACAAGTTATTATTTTATTTATTATAACGCGGTATGAACGGACGGTTCATTGTTGTCCTGTTCTGGTAACTATAATTAAAGCGATTTGTATTTGTATTATGAGGTAGATTCGGTTGCGATTGATTAGGTCTAAAATTTATATTAGGGTTAGGGTTAGGAACCCTAGGAGCATGATGCTCATTTCTATGACCTTTTCTTGTCATGTTAACATTTTGTTTATTCCGTAATTTGTATTGTAATTGGAAATTTTTCTCTTCTAATAATTCTTCTTATTTTCCTGGTTTTTTATTTTTATTACACGAATTAATTCTTCCGGTAAGTTGTATAGAAAGTCGTTCATGGCGGTTTTATAATAGATTTTAATTTTACTTTCTCTTAGTGAGAAGCCATCTAAATAATTTCATTTTGAAAATAAATTACTGCGTACCGATTGAATTCTGTTACAAAAATATAAGTACCGTTTGTTGGGATAGATTTTTAATGCACACATATTTAGACGGGATTTAACGCAAAACTACTTAGTAAAGGCATTCTACGCATACCTTTTTATACCCGACGTTTCGACCGAGTTGCACCGGCCGTGGTCACGGGTGGACTGCTGTCGCGGTGTATCGCCTCCGTTTGCGTCGCTGAGTCTTCATCCACCGTCACATTATTTATTTACTAAGTAGTTTTGCGTTAAATCCCGTCTAAATATGTGTGCATAATGGAACGCGAAAGTTTAAAAGCGTAGTGATATGTCGCGAGAAAATTATCCAAGTGAGAATATTCTCCAATCGGCAATATTCTACAATTTTCCTTTTATTTGAGAATATTCTCAGATCAAGGAGAATTTAAGAGAATTTAAAATTGGACAAAGATTTTCTTATTTTTAGGAAAAAATATGTATTCTTTTAGAGGTTTTGAACAACGATGGCAGTATTGTATAAAATAAGTAGGTATCTAGTTTAGTTAGCTAATAATGCTAATAATTATCACAAGAATATCGTTTTTGCCGATAACCTTGCGAGTAAAAATTGATTTTATGTTTCCACCGCAATATTTTTTTGGTACCGCTTCTGTGGTCTAAAAAATCTATACACATAGATTTTTAATGTTTCTAATTTAATCCTCCTCTGATCGTGGATCACCAAAATGTTGCGTTAAAAGTCCTGGAACGAATGAAGGCTAAGGAAGGTGAAGAGATCACGCATGCCTGTAACTGTGGAGGAGCAAAAAACGACGGAGACGTTAGTGAGGATAGCGAGGCCAAATCGAAGCTAGACTTCATTATAAACCAGCTGAAAACCCAGGGTGCTGAAATAAAAGAAATCACGGAGAAACAAAGGGAAACCGCACTCCACTCAGTCATTGTAACATCTGAAGACGACCAGGAGATGTGATTCTAGAGCGCATCCGTGAGGCAGTGGACGCAAAGGAGGGGTGGGTGACTGTTGCAAAGATAAGAAAAGAAAAAGATAGGAAGATAATAATGGGATGTGAGACCAAAGAGGAAAGGGAGAAGCTCAGCAAGAGGATCGAGGACAAAGGACCCATTGATCATCTGCCGTAACATCCTTAAGGCGCGAACAGATGTGGAGGTCCTCGATCCCATCAGGAAACAGAATCGCGTAACATTTCAGGGCCTCGATACCGAAGAGGGAAGGATGCAGATAGCCTATAAAAAGCGACACGGAACTCGCACACCCAACACATTGTGATGCGCGTCTCCCCGATGATCTGGAGCCGTGTAACCTCAAGCGGCTATCTGCACATTGACCTGCAGAGAGTAAGAGTCGAGGACCAGTCGCCGTTGGTGCAGTGCTCCCAATGTCTGGGCACAGCGGGCGTTTCTGCAAGGAGGTGGAGATCTGGTGCAGCCATTGTGGGAACGCGGGACAAATGTCAATGGACTGCCCCACATGGACTGATGCCGGCGCTCTTTTTTCTTGCAGAAACTGCTGCAAAGATCAGCTACTACAAAAGTAGAACAACGCCTTCAGCAAAGAATGTCCGTTTCGTAAAAGTGGGACTGGCTAGCAAGCTCCACGGTAGCATATTGCTAAGGGCACCCAGGCGAACATTATAAAACCCTATAAAGTTATCCACGCGAACCTACAGAGAAAGAAGTTGGCCACCGAAGAACTCTACATAGAAGCAGAGAAGCCTAAAACATATTAGGCGCTTCTACAGGAACCATACGTGGGGGCTGGAAGGGTAATGAAGACAAGGAGAGGCGCGCGCCTGTACCAGGGTACTGGTCAGGACACCGTCAAGGCAGTCGTCGCTGTCATTGACCCAAGCCTAGGAGTAGGGAGTTATTGAGCAGTCTACCCCACCTTCATTCGTTCGGGCTCGTGCCAGAATACCCAATAACTCGAATTGGTGATCCCTTTCAGATTCCTATCAGGTGACTTGCACCGGCAAGCCCGTGGTAAGATCACACACCGAACACCTCCTAACTGTTCGGTTGGGGGAAACCATGGTAAGTAACTCCCAGCGGCCCGTGGGTAAGATCACGCACTGAACAGATTCCTATCAGGTGTCGGTGCGACCCCGTGGTAAGATCATGCACCGAGCACCGACCTACCTAATGAGACAAAGCTAAACTGCTACTTGCTTAAACGAATCTACTTCCGTGTATAGACAGCAATACATGGTCAAAAAAAAACTTTACCTTTTGCAAAACCTTACCAACCTTACCAACCGTACCAAGTAGCATTACCGATAAATAACTTTACCATTACGTCAGCTACCACATTCTTGTATGTAAACTTAGTATGTGATAGCTTACCTTTATAGGATTTGGGATGGGTTGTATTGTATTTATTAATTATTTTATATTAATATTAGTCATAGAAACATTTTTAAAATATAAATTTTTATCTTTTCCTCAACGAGACACGCCGGTAGCAGGTTCATCCATCAACATCTGAAAAAAAAACATGTTTAATTATGTAATTAAATATGTTTGATATTGTTCAATATTTATTTATTCAAAAACTTACAAATTATAAGATGAGCTTCCACTTGGTTGAAATATTTGCACACAGGTTGAAAAGATTCCACTCTCCAGGACCTTAAAATAAAACATGGACATTAAAATCATTTGTATCTACATGGTACTGTAAAAGTAAACTTCCTAAAAGATTTAAATACATTTTATGGGTTATTACAACAATTTAACTTCAAAAAGCTTGGTAGGTAAATACTATCAATGCCAGTGAATTGTCTCCATAGATGAGAATTTTATTATGAGAAATTATTCTTGTACAATATAGATACTTCAATCATTGAAACATCGAGTAAAAGTAAAAAAAAAACCATTTTTATATTAAAATTACAAGGCATCGAAAATTATTAGCTCTGCATAATACTGCGACTCGAAGCATTTATTCTTTGAGATTTTTCTAGATTCAATTAATAAACTAAAGTGTTTAAACAATATTTTTGAAATGTTAAACATTTTTTAGACGAAAAAAGTTATCTTATTATGTATGTACTTACATGATTTTCTTTTTTTTACAATTCATATAGTTCTAGTTGAATTAGACACTTTCTATATTAATTATAGATTTATAAACACATGCACTCGGAGAAGCATATGTCCAGCAGTGGACTAGTATAGGCTGATGATGATGATGATGAAACACACGTAACGTAGTGCGTTTAGTAGTAGCGTAGCGTGTCGGTGCCTTGCGCGTAATGGTTCAAAACGTGGGAAACGAATGGAAGCGAATATCAACCCCACGCGTTGCAATAGAGTGGCTTATATCACTGATCATACATCCGAGTAATCGATGCTCAAACAAAAATCGATGTTGTGTAATCTATATTTCAAATTTGAAGTATCAATCAATTAGTATGAAATTTAAAAATAATAACAAAACTAGTCTACATAAAAAGGAGAATCAGTACCTATCAAAATATAGTATCTTTCTTGTTATTTCTATTTCGTTTAGATAAGATAAAATGATAGATACTTACCTATATTGTGAAAAAGAACACAATTTCAAGAACTATAGAACTGTTTAATAATAAATAACACGTAATAATATGTATATAAAATTATCAGAGCTATATTTTGAAGTTAACTCCAATATATAACTCAATTAAAAACAAGTAATAGTATGAAAAGTAAATAGGTATGACGTACATACAAATCGATGTTTATTATCGAAAACTCGTAGGAACACGTCTCTACTAGTTATACTGCAAAGACAGCAATTACACAAGCAGCGGCTGCGATAATATTACAAAGAAGTTTAATCGAATAATATTGCAAAGTAGTATAAAATAATGTGAAGCATTTAAAATTGTCAATTGGACGAACTTACCTAAGTGAAGTCCAATTGTAATTTTGTGAACGTTGATCTGAAATATAATTTTATTACAGTGTAGTCTTTCTGTTCGGTATTCATTGGCATCGCAGTTTTAGAGTTAAAAAAAAATAGAAATATGTCTATGTATCTGTGCATCCTGTGGCAGTCCGGAACGTCAATGTCACTATTTTTAGAGCTGATCCCAGTTACCCACTATGCCTGGGTTTAACTCCAGATGATGTAGGGCTGGGTGGGTAATTATATTTCAGATCAACGTTTACAAAATTACAATTGGACTTCACTTAGGTAAGTTCGTCCAATTCACAATTTTATTTCACGTTGATCTGAAATATAATTGTATTACAGTGTAGTTGTTAAGAGAAATTTGCATAGTGGGTATGGTATACATATGACTTAACATATTATTTACAGTGTAAGCTGTATTAATAACAACCCATTAAAGACAATGATTAATTTTAACAGTTTTTTATTTAAACAGTTTATAGTTATTTAACTAATAGTATATAAGTAGTGCCTTGTTAGTACCTATACAGGTAGAAAGGTAAGTCTTAACTTCTTATAATAATTTTTCCAACACTATTTATAAATGTAACTTTATTATAAAGAAAATCTTACTTTATATTAATAACGCATAATTAAAGTTCTTCCATATTTTTAACAATTGCAATTGAATTAAGTAGGTATTATTAATATTTAACATTTTCGATCAGTAATAGGTTATCATCCATCACATTATATTTTATTATATGAATTAACAATTTTGCAAATTATTAATCAAGGTTAAATATTGACTGTAAAAAGGTGTTATTATTATCATGAACCGGTAGTTTATAAAACCTAGCAAAGATCAGTGAACTCTCTGACCAGCCAGCTGTCTTCCTGATTACATCCAAGGACACCCCTGCTCTACTAGCTGATGAAGTAGCAGAGTGGCGAGTACTATGGTGCAGTGAAGCGGTTAGTGTCGATTCCACTGTCTGCCAGGGTGCATTTAATCCATCTGCTTATAGATTGCTTTGAAGCGCGGTGATGCGGTTTTTTGAAAGTAATTAGCAAGTATGTTTCTTGGTTTCTTATGGAGGCGGTGTTTCGGATGCTTCTTGAACTGTGCTAGCTGGACAGATGTTAGGTTCTTGTGAATAAAATTGGAGTTCTATGACAGAATGCTGTTTCGTGGTTACAGATGTTTTCACTAGATCGCTGATGACTATAGTGATTTTAGTATTAGATACGGATATATCGTTAAGTTTTATTAGTGATAAAGTTTGTACCCTTTGAGCATTTCAAGATTCAACGCCGAGTTTTGTAATTTAAATTAATAGTTTAATACGACACTTGGGTTCCATGTGTCAGTGTATTGCGACAATGCTGGTTTCAGTCTGAACACACCTCTCAGGAAGCGTTTTATTATGTCATCTGTACCAACTCTTTCTCCTATAAGGAGAGAGAGCGCAGATTTATGGCAATTGAGAGTATTGTAGCTGGCCCCATTTTCAATTTTTTCTGTTAAGAATGCTACAATGTAAGGTATAGAGCTTAAAAAAGGTTTCTGACAGTGTGTGTCACAAAACTTCTACCAGCTTTTATAAGTTGTATTGTATTGTTTCATTGTCCCTATAGAGATGGATCCTAACATAATTTCTAGTGAGCTCTCCGGCAAACCTCGGCGTCTGAATGCTTCCCGCAAATGATGCTCGCCACCAGGGTAAGGTGACTGCTCAGTGGGTGTTCTGTTCGAGAAGGAGATATCAGTAAATTAGTGCTAGGCTTAAATATTATTGGATCTGTTTTCATCAGAGTCATTGCAAGGGGATACCAGGGCTGTGAATCCCAGAGTGGGTAGACAAGGATGCCTTTTGATTTCTCACTTTTAATTTTTGTAGAAACTTTGTTAAAAGAGCAAATGGTGGGAAGGCATAAAAAAAATATGGTGCCCAGTTAAGTGTCAAAGCATCTTTGTTAAACGCATTCGGATCTCTCTTCCATAAAACATACATATCACATTTTTTATTGATCCTAGAAGCAAATAAGTCTATATGTGGGGTTCCAAATTGGGTTTTTATTAAGTGATATGCTTTATTGCTTAATTCCCACTCTGTATCGATATTTGTGTTACGAGATTCTTCATCGGCATACACATTATCTTTTGATTTTATATAGGGGCATAAATATTAATGCGTCTGTTTTCACACCACGTCCAGATTTTTCTGGCTATATTATTCAAGTGGGGGAATTGTACACTGCCCATTTTATTGACACATGCAATGGCGGTAGTGTTGTCGATCCGAAGTAGTATGTCACTTTGGTAAATATAGATTTGCAAAACATTTTAAACCAAATAAAGCAGCTAGTAGCTCTAACTGGTTAATGTGGAGTTTTTGTTCTGAGTGTGACCATAAGCCTCCAACGCTCTCGCCATTTCAGTGTACTCCCGTACATCCAGTCAAAGATGCGTCTGAGAATATCTCTAATTTAAAGTGTCTACAACTTATATTTTTGTAAGTTACGTTTATATAACGGCCCCACCATCTCAGGTCTGGCAGAATATTAGTATGCAAACTTATGAGGGCATCATAATTGTCACTATGATGCAACAAAGCCAGATATTTTTCTCTCTCCATAATTTTTGTATGCACCAGGCCATAAGGTACTGCTGGGCTGGCCGCTACTAAAGTACCTAGTAGTTTTGCAAATTCTCTTATTTTGCAATAATTTAGATTTTTAAATTTGGCCACTAGGACTTTGATGGAGTCCCGTTTCTCTTGTGGTAACTCAAGAGTCATGCTGTGTGATTTTATGATAAAGCCGAGATATTTGCAAGATGTACTAGGTACTAAAGAACTCTTTTCTTTATTTACGATTAGGCCTTAACATAGAAAAGTATGCAGCGTTGCGTCTCTATTAGCTATACAATCTTTATAAGTGCGCCCAATACATAAGTAGTCATCGAGATAAATGGTTGATAAAGAACCCTTATTTCCTGAGAGAGCTGACCACTGGTTTCATTAGTTTTGTGAAAACACTGGGTGCTGTACAAAGTCCATAAGGTAAGGCTGTAAACTGATAAAGGACACCGTCAAATTCAAAGCGAAGGTATTTTTTATGCTCTGGTGCTATTGCCACTAGAAAATAAGATTCTTTTAAATCTATGGAGCACATGAAAAAATCCTTATCAATGAGCTTTTTAGCTGTTCTGATGTCCTCCATCTTGAAATGGTCAGTTCTAATGACTTTGTTAAGGGGTTTTAAATTGAGTATAAACCTAAATTTTCCCTTTGGTTTTGGTCTTAAGAATATCTTAGAAATGAATTGGCCCTTACTCGGACAATAAGTCTCTATAGTACCCAGTTCCAACAAGTTATTAACGGCTTCATGCATATTATGAAGTTCTGTATGAGACAAATTGTTTTTAGGAATAATATTTTGGACAGGCGTTTCAAGAAAGGGAATGTGATAAACTATTGTAGTAAAACGGGGTCGGTGGTCATGTTTTACCAGCATGAGAAATAATGTGTTACATTACCCGCGTGTACCTGGTGGTCTAGCGCCTGCTGCGTGAGCCGCGTGTCGCAGCCCTCTCGGGGCGTGGCTGGCGGGGGGCTGGTCGATATGACGGCTGCGGTTGTGTAGCACGGTTCTTGGGTCCACCTCGTGGTGCCGGCACTCTCTTTGTCTGTTGGCCTTGTGGGTGCTGAGGTGGACCATATCTGTTTCCCGTTGTCTTGTTTGTGTTGGTGTTGACTAACGCAGGTTTTGGTGCAGGCTTTTTTATCTGTGAAGAAGATTTTTTCATATCTTGGCTTGTCTTAATTTTGGATGCTAAATTCTTGCCATAGAGATGTTCATCTCTCTTGACCTTTTCAACCAGATTGTTAAAATTTTTGTCTAAAAGTGGGATTTAGGCACTAATTCGTCAAGCAGAAAGAAAGTTCCAATTGGTCAAGTGTGTTTTTACCGCGTGTTTTGGTTCTGATTTGTCAAGCAATGCAAAAGTATTAATTAGTCAAGTCCCAATTTTGTTTCGATTTGCCAAGCCTTATTTTAGTTTCAACTGGTCAAGCCAATAAAAAGTTCTGAATTGTCAAGTGTTAAAAAATTACTTCAAAAAACACTTTCAACCCCTCGCTGCATAATAATAACGTAAATAAAGAAGCAAAAGACATAATTCCGAAAAACTGTTTATTTATAAACATTTTGTTGTACCAAATCAGAAAACAAAATCATATAAATCAATTTAGGGACCATACATTTTTAGACCGATTAAATGCTTTAGTAAATAATTCGTGTAATAAAAATAGGATAAAATAAATTAGTTCATAAAGAAATTCATTTTTCTTAATGAATTTATTTATTTATTTATTTTAATCTTTATTGCACAAAGAAAACAAAAATGTACAAAAGGCGGACTTAATGCCAAGTGGCATTCTCTACCAGTCAACCTTAGGGCTAGGCAGAAAGAGTTGTAGGCGGTGCAATTCAAAATCTTGTGAATTATCAAATAAACTACACAAATCAACTTACATATGTAAATAATTATACAATAAATAACATTACACAATTTTTATATAAACTACATGAACTTACTTAGATTTAATAAAGATACGTGATAGAAAACTCTTACGAGGATGATGAAGACTCTTGGAGACGCATATCGCAGATCCTTTTCTTAAATATAATTTTGCTCGGGGCCCGTCTAACTTCTTCAGGGAGAGCGTTCCATAAACGGATGGCCTGTACCGTAAAGAAATTGCCCACGAAACCTGAGTGGTGAAGGGGAGTGGCAAGAAGAAGATTGTTTGATGAGCGAAGGTGCCGGGCATGAGAGAGAATTTAAACATTTGAATGCTGATACGTTTCCGTTTACAATTTTTTTTACTATTTTTCTTATTTTTCCTTCTTTAGTTAAATATTTTTGCAATCTTTTGTTTGTTTGAATCTTGTTTAAATTAATTCTTTTTATTTTAAAGTCTTGAATGCATAATTTCGTATTCATGATCTGTAAAAAATATAATAAGTTCGGCTTCTTAAATTTTTTTTTGTTTAGGCAGCTATGCCACCCTTCGACAGGGTTTGTAGTTTTGTGTTTTTGACGGTAGCAACTTATTGGTATCGATTTTGAAGAAAGCCACTGACAAATGAAATATTTTTTAAATTTCCTGATGTTTATTCCATCGGGTACTGATTCGGAAATCGCTTCCCATCCTTGCGCAATATACTCCTGGGGAAGGTGAGGTAATTGAAGACATAAATATAAAAACTTCTTGTTCTTAGCAGAGCTTTTAAAATTCAATTCTTTTGCTTTTTTCATGAGTCCTTTTGTGTAATGAAAGTAACATCCTGTCGTGTAAGCTTCAGGGAAAACTGTTTTAATTGCGTTAAACATAGCTAGTTTATAATCAATTTTAAATATCTCAGGATGAAATTCCGGCAAGTGCGTTTTCAAAAGTGTTAGAAATCGTGTATACGTATGTTCAGTTTTGTTGGGCAGAAGGGCAAATATTAAAGGGATCACATTTGTGGAATTTACTGATTCACCAACATCCGCATGGAGACTATATAGTTGCATAAAAGGTTTAGGAGCACTTTTGAACGTGCCATCCCCAAAAATTTTTTTATATTTTGGCATAACAGCCTTAGCGTTATTAGTCACAAAAATCAAAATTTTGTTTTCAGTTCCATCATCACATAGCAAATTGCGTTTCAAGCTTTCCGGAACCTCCATTTCTTCCAATAATGAAAACCTAATTTTATTTAAATTATGCTCTTTGTAACGCCATCTGTACAATTTTGATTTAACGGTCTTAAATTCAGGTATATTATCGACTAAATCAATACCTTGGTCAAGAAGAGGTGCAATCGTATCTTCATATAATTGCTGCACGGGTTTAAAAGATTATCTCACTTTCATCTTACACATTTGCATACACTTGTCAATCTCATTATTTTGTGGTAAACATTTATGACCGGATTTTCTTAAAACTTGATTTTCATTAGGGCTAAGTGTCACGGAACCATTGCAAATTTTTCGTTGTGTACACCTCCAATTCGTTGTGAGGTTTTTGTTCTTTAAATTTAATGTGAACTTGTGATTATCATAAAGCAGAATTCTCTTTGATTTCACTTTCCACAAAACATAACTGATCACTCATGGTTTTTTAATAATACAAACAAGATTTGCTACAGAACTTACACTGACAATTATTAAACGCACTTGTTTACACCTACCCACTTAGTAAAAATGCATTCAACCGCAACAAGGAAAATAAACTTACCCACATGTAAATTAATCATGCATGACACTAATGTGAAATAATATTACCATTATTTTAATGGGAATATGAATATAGACCTTTGTAATTATACCTTCAAATACACTAATAATTGTGTTTAAGTAAAAAAAACACTTGACAATTCAGAACTTTTTATTGGCTTGACCAGTTGAAACTAAAATAAGGCTTGGCAAATCGAAACAAAATTGGGACTTGACTAATGATTACTTTTGCATTGCTTGACAAATCAGAACCAAAACACGCGGTAACAACACACTTGACCAATTGGAACTTTCTTTCTGCTTGACGAATTAGTGCCTAAATCAAAAGTGGAGATATGAGAACTCTCCGAGTCTTCGTGTTTTGGAAATGTATGTCATTTAAGAGTTTTGAGGCGTCAGTTAGGCTCTTTATTAATTTTATTTTATCAAACTAATTCTTAATTATGACAGTCATAACTTGGCCAACTACCGCTGTTGCCAGCCCGAGCTGATGCCCGAGTCATCTCTATGGACCAATCCCTTATTTAAGCGCTCTCTGACATAATGGTTTTAACTTCTTCGTGAAGTGTTGGTGCGTCAAGTAATTGGCAATTTTCTGGAAATTTGTATTTTTTGAGGAGATCTTGTTTTTCTTCTTTGATAACTACTGCGTGCGCCCGCCGCCGCCGCTGTAACGCCTGTGGAGCACCCGATGATTTTTAGTAATCCGTCAAGCTACCTCCTGTCACAACAAGCCACAAGCTGCTTTTCGTCGTCTTGAAAACGGCTCTGCTTCGTCCTATAGCGTAGCGTTGAGCCTGCACGTCTGACCAACAAGCGTTTCTTCTCGGTCTTTTCCGAGTTTGCGTGCTGCTGACGTTTCGCGCCTGCGCCCGCCATGCGCAGATAACTGTCAGCTTATATTATTTATTTAAAATAACAAAGACTGTCATTCCTCTTATGTATTTGTAGAAAAAGGACTCCCTTTTTAAATCTCGTCCAAGAACTCACACAAAGCTTCAAAAGTCTGCTATATTTCTACGTAGGTATATGAAAACTCCCGGACGCGAGTGGACGAACAAACACTGAACTCACAAACTAAAACTCACAAACTAAAACACGTAGAAAATGTATTTGAAGCTCCGAAAGGTAAAATTGTATTATAAGTACATAATTATGTAGTAATTATGTATGTATATATTGTTTTATTAAGGTGTCTTTCTATAAACTTACAGAATTGGTATAAAATTAAAATTAATCTCTCGGACACGTCAAATCACGTCCGTCCGTCGTGAAACTCAAATATTATTTATATTTTTATATTATTTTTACGTCATTAGAACTCACGCTTGACCACTTTTTGCTGGCAATGGACTTTTTTCTACATAAAACCACTGAAAACAAAAAAAATCATTATAATTTTCACGAATTTGGGTGTGCTTGTTACACAGTTATAATTTTAATTCGACTTTAGTGATAAATATACGGTTCAACAGTGTGTTTAAGTGTTATTCAGTAAATATCTTCATCAATTTAACAATGTGCGTAAGTAAAATAAAACCTTTAAATATTTATATTTTTACAGCGAGTTGTGTTTGCGTATAAGTTTGTGTTTTCGATAGTCAATTTGCATTAATTATCAAATACGAAAACTTGTATACCAACCAGGGGCCCAAGTCTGCTAAATTACGAATGGCATAATTGAATCGCAATTGTATCGTAATTGTATCGCATTGTAATTGTTTGACACATTTGGTATTCTTATAAGTGTAAGAGAATACCAAATGTGTCAAACAATTACAATACGATCCAATTGCGATTCAATTATGCCATTCGTAAATTAGCAGACTTGGGCCCCAGTTTTGTATCAGCCAGCGAAAACACAAACTTTGTTGTTACGTTTATCCGTTTAAATAGGTGTACCACACGAAATAAGCTTACAGGTTCGAGTGTAGTCTAAAACATTATTTATTCATTTCATAGGGCTGACTCCGAGTACGAAGCACCTTCCGTGATTTTGGAGGTACCTCCTCCTAAAAAGAAGAGCAAGTCTTCGTCAGCCACAACCAAACGCAAAACTGCTGCCGCTGCTGCTAAAACCTGCGAGACTTCGCCTCCTCACGAGACTGTCTCCGGCACCCGCAGGTACATTTCTTATTACTTATCATTATTAACTCCAAGTCTGGTTTAGTAGTAACTTATGAAAACAACTCAATTCTTCCCTTGTTCTTTATAATTTATTTATTTATTTAATTAAAACGGTAAAAACCAATTACATTAATTAACAAAAAAAATACATTAACTACATTCAAAACAAGTCATAAAAATAAAAAATAATAAAAACAGCAAATTAAATACAACCTTAATAAGTCCAAATTATATATATTTAGTACCTTGCCACAGTACAGTGTTATAAAATTGATGTTTTTAGGACAATGCTTTCGTCAACGCATCAGTAGTCGAGTGGCAAAGCGCTCGGCTCGATACCAGAATGTTCCGGGTTCAATTCCCAGGTCGGACAAAGTGGGTTTGGGAATTTTCGATGCATAGCTGGGTTTGTGATCACCAACCCACATTTGACAAGCATGCTGGGGCCCAAGTCTGCTAAATACAAATGCACCAATGGAGCCCCAATAGAGTGTCGACGGTGTCTCAGTTGAATGGTTATTGGCATTTGGCATTCTCTTACTGTTTAAGTCTGAAGTCATTCTATCGTCACTCCACCGACACTCCATCGAACTGCCATTGATATTTTCGGTAGTCTGCTATCAAATGTATTTGAATGGAATTGTAATTGTTGTTGCAAATGGTATTCTCTTCACTATTTGACGTTTGTTTGACAGTTGAATCAATGGACTTTCAGTTGTCATTTAGTCATTGAACTGCCATCGGACAACGACACCTTTTTTCTAGCTTTATTCATTAAAAATATATAAAATTTAAAGCTATGAGGCCTTCCGCCGCATCATTGCGTTGGCGTATTTTGGCACTTGCTAATGGTGCTGATAAAAGACGTCGCCTTTTGCGCTTGCGCCGCAAAACTCGTGCAATATTTATAAAAACTTTTCGCCTCGGAAATGCGCAAGTGAGGGCTCTCAGTGAAGAACTTATCTCACCAGGCAGCGACGTCGGGATGGGATATCGATTGATTTAAAGGTTAGTAAGAGTTCAGTAGGTTATACCTAATTCTTGAGTCGTGTAGCGCCTTCGCGCCACAGAGACGTACGCTAGAGTTGTCCCTGGGAGTGGGGGGCACTCTGGCTCTGCCGGATGTGGTCGCTGCAATGGTGGCGAGTGAGGAGAATTGGGCAGCGGTGGCTGGCTTCTCTGCGGAGTGCTTGGGTCTCAAGGAGGAGGCCGAGCGCGTCCGGGAGGAGTCAGCCAACGCTGCGTCAATCAGGAGGAGGAGGACTGGGAGGCGGCGACGGAGATACGCCGATCTTCGTCCACCGTAGGGGATGCCGGGCGTAGGGCTGGCCGGGGCAGAAATCGTCGTCTGCCACGGCCAGCCCGACGCCCGATGACTTGGGGGTGCTGTGTCTTTGTGTTGTCGTTTACTGAATCTGTCAGTAAATGCTTGTGTGTGTGTGTGTAAGGCACCAACTTCAGGAGCTCTTCTTGAGGGATAAGCCCCCATTCTTCAATCACCGCGTCTTGGAGCTCCTGTAGAGTCGAAGGAGCTGGATCCCGAGATCGAACCTTACGTTTAAGATGGTCCCAGAGGTGCTCTATAGGATTCAGATCCGGACTTCGCGCTGGCCACTGCATCACAGAGATTTGGGACCTCTGCAAGAAGTCGCTCACGATGCCTGCAGTGTGAGCGCGAGCGTTGTCGTGCATTAATGTGAACCCCTCGCCAAAAGATTCGGCAAAGGGGACCACATGCACTTCCAGGACCTCAGTGACATAGCGGCGAGCAGTCAGCGACCCTTGTCCGCGAGCACCTCCAGTCCGGGAGACGCAGACAAGGTCGGTTTTGCCGGCAGCAGACATACCGCCCCAGAACATGCAGGATCCGCCACCATATTCCACCGTCTCCTGGATGCAGGCTTGGGCGAAACGTTCACCCTGCCTCCGGTATACTCTTCTCCGTCGGTCGTTGCAGAAAAGACACACTCGCGTCTCGTCTGAGAAGAGAACAGCTCTCCACTGCTCAAGGGTCCAATCGACGTGGTCACGAGCAAACTGCAAGCGGGCTCGCCGATGCGCTGCAGTCAATTTTGGACCCGTAGCAGCTCTGTGGGCCGCTATCTTCTTCTCCTTCAATCTTCTTCTAACCGTAGATACGCTTACGGTGCGTCTGCGAACTGCCTGGAGCTGCTGTTGCAACTCAACAGCGTTGGAGAAACGATTTCTCAAAGAGTTCGACACAACGAACCGGTCGTCTCTTTCCGAAGTGCAGCGACGTCTACCCGAACCGTGTCTGCGGATATAGCCACCGGTCTCTATGAAGCGCTGGTACACTCTTCGAACGGAATAACGGCTCAGGTTCAGTTGCCGGGCGACATCACACTGCCGCACCCCTGATTGCAGTAGTGCAACCACTTGAGCGGCTTTATCAGCTGTGGTATCCATCAAAATCTGTGCGTGTGTCCTCTTCAACGGTTGAATAGCGAATGACCCACATTGAACCCGTGTTGACCGTTTTATACCCACAAAGGAAGCGCAACTAGCAACTCTCACGGGTAGCAAAATTTGCATCGAATTTTTGTGACACTTTATTTGTTGCATTAGGTTTTATTTGATAATGAAAAGTAATGTTTTTTATTAAGTTAATTAAGTAACCTTGTAAATAAAATCATAATTAATGCGACTGCATGTGCATATCAAGAGTAAATGACATTTGAAAGTGATTTTCTAAGAGGTGCGATTTTTTTGACGCCGAGTGTATATCATTGCTCTATGCACCTACCCGAAGTTGATTAACGGAGGGTCTGAGGGTTATCCATGGTTGGCTACTTACTACAAAGCTTCTCAATTAAAGTGAAACTATTTTATCAGAGGTATGGCTAATATACCTATGAATTTTGTTTCAAATTATTTACTGACCTACATAAAATTTATTAATTTAAGGTATTAATTACATTGGCATTCTATGCCACTGGCTATTACCAAACTTTAGTGGGCCAAAGTGCATTTCACAATGTCGCACAGACAACAGTCTCAAGGTCTGTGCGACAAGTTACTGAAGCTATAAACAAAATTTATAGTAACCACATACAATGATACCCCAAGCCAGGAATGCCATTAAAGCACAGTAAGTAACCTACTATTTGCTTAAACATGACCTTGTCATATAAAGTGGACTATAATCTTTTATTATTTATTACAGATTTTATCATCAGTTTGGGATTCCTGGTGTACTGGGCTGCATCGATGGCACTCAAGTTGCCATTATACGCCCAGTACATCATGAAGTGAGGTTTTTAAACCGAAAGGGATACCATTCCTTAAATGTGATGATTGTAAGTGTATTTATTTTATTCATTCATACTTATTTTTGAAATGATTTTCCATAATTTAACTAATCAGACTGTGTAACTTGTTATAGATTTGCGACTCGGAATTAAATATATTATGTATGGACTCCAGCAGCCCAGGCTCAGCCCATGATTCCATGGTGTGGCAAGGGCATCCCCTAAGTCGCCACTTGAGCGACCTCTCTAATGAGGGAGAGCAGGTGTTTTTATTAGGTACTTAATAAATAATTTAATAGTTGATAGTATGTATTTTAAATGATACAGGAAATTGTTACCTATTAGTATTTGCTTTTTATAGGTGATAGTGGTTACCCACTGCGTGCCACCATGATGACACCAATTCTGAACACCAGCGAGGGGACACCCGAGCACTATTATTACCAGCGACAGGTGTCAGCACGCAATGTAGTGGAGCGGTGCATTGGTGTTTTAAAAGCTCGATTCCGGTGAGATATATTTTTTCCGATTAGATAAATTTAGTAGATAATTTAATCAAAACCTATTAAATATATATTACATGAAAGAATACTGCTTTTAGTTGTTTGTTAGTGGCACGAGCCCTACACTACGACCCCATCACTGCTGCAAAAATTGTGAGGGCATGCTGCGTGTTACACAACATCGCCAATCAGGACAGAGTCCCTCTGTTGTCACTGACACCTGAGGAAGCTGATGAAGAAAATCAAAGGCAGCATCAGGCAAGTTTTATGCATAACACCCTTTTATTTAAAAATAGAAGATAATATGTTTACACTTAATCAGCCTTAAAAAACTTTTTAATATACAAATAACTAGGTACATTATAATCACAGTCTAATGAATAATAATAAAATAATCAACTAACCATTTATTTACATTAAATTAAAGTCCAACTTGTTAAAGAATCAACATTTTGAAATAAACTTTCAGTCTAAAATATACTAATCAGTCTTTGATAACTTATTCCACTAAACAATTAAAATTTTACTTTTTGGGGATTTAGGCAGTTAACACACTGCCACGCACCACGCTGCATGTTGCGTGTTTCTCCGTTAGTATAGAAAACACGCGCGCGTAGGTGCGTCGACTCGCAACATGCAGCGTGGTGCGTGGCAGTGTGATAACTGCCTTAACAAGTACAGTACAACATTTTAGGAATCTACAAAAGACTAAAATGTTACAAAATATTTGGCCAAATTTAATATTAATACTTTAAATTATTGTTTTAGGCTGAATACCAAATAAGAGAGAATGTGAGACAGAATCCACAAAATCGCCGAGTCAATCCCGAGCTTCAAAGAGGCCGGGCACTGCAGCAGGCTCTGGTTGAAAGGCTGTGGAGGGAAAGATTGGTATGTATAATTGATAGGGCTATATCTATAATATTAGTTACAATAAAACAGTATGGAATTAAGTATATAATTTCTTTGTTGCAGATTGCAGATGAACATTAACAGAAAAGTTACAGATTTAGGTTTTTCTAATTAAAAACATTACATGCATTTCCTAGTTTTATTATCCTATACTTACTTTAAATAAATATATATTTACAATTATTATATGTTTAGATTACAAAGATTAAAATCCCAGTACCTACGTTAAAATCTATACTATTATACTCACTAGAAGGTATAGACTTGCTTTTAATTATTCTAGTCGCTGTCAGAAGAATAAATTCTCTGAATATCTCTGAAAAATATAGGAATATTGTTAATTAAAGTAGGTACTTGATATTGATCATTACTTTACTGGTGATTTAAATATTTATGCTGTAGATATAATACTTACGTTATGTCGTCGTGGTGACCTCCTCCTTTCGTTCATTCCTCTAATGTAATCCCGCAGTCCTTCGGCTATTGCCTCCAATGCTGCAGCCTGCGGGTGGGTGACTTGCGCGAGCTCGTGCGTTGCTTCAGCATTTAGCCTTTCCATTTGTTTTAAACGCTCTGTAGCTTCGCGCATAGCTGGTTCATTCTCTGAAGAGAAAACATACTGAATTTAATTTCACATTCTAATAATTTCACAAGGCAAGTTTGTAAAAAGAATATATATATTCCTTATAAACCTCTCTTTTGAAATTGGTTCAACTAACCTGTGGGTTGCTTAGTTTGGGAAACTGGTGAACGACGCCGGCGTCTTTTACGCGGTGCGACAGGCCTGGCCTGTCTAATGGGGTCAGTGGCGACCGGATAAAGCTCCCTGCTGGTGCTAGGAGTTGGGCCTGTATTGCAGTCGTTGCTAATACCAGCGGTGGTGCCAGTGGCGAACTCCGTGCTAGTGTTAGGAGTGGGGCCTGTAATGCACTCCCCGCTAGTACCAGCTGTGGTGCCTGTGGCAAGCTCGCTGCTAGTGCTAGCGAGGGGGTTTGTAGACTGCTGGTCTCTTGAAGGGGAGTAGTCTGCTGGTACTTCAATGACCACTATCGTTTCCTGCTCTTCAGGCTCTTGGACCTCTACACTCAATGATCTGAAATACATGAATGTTGTTTTAATGTAATCTTTGAAAATTATAACAAAATAATGTAAACCAGTTCATGCTTTATTTTACCTACCTTGCTAATGGCACAGCATCCTCCACAACATCTAAACCCTCCAAAATGTGATCATGTTGCTGTGTAGAAAAACAATATGCAGTGCAATAGAAAGTAAACTTTAAAGCAGCGAACAGAGCATACTAACAAAAAATTAGCGAAGTTCACTAATGATAAATAAAAAGAAATAAGTTAATGAACACAGAGGATAGGTGCCTAGGAATTAAATACTTTTAATGATTTTTGTAAAAGAATGAATTAATTTACCACATGCTCTAGTTTATAAAACTATTACTTCAATTGGTATCTAAAAATCCTAAGTAAGTAGGTAGTTGTTTATTTACATGTGTGTTATTTTGTTAACAAGCTCCATAGGGGTTCCTTTTTAAAAACAAACTCACACTTAAAGGATTGTGCCGAATACCCGGCAGTGGCTCTCCAACATTACGCCCCAAAATATCATAAAGCCGCTCTTGTAGCGGTGTGAGTGAAATTTGTTTTGAAGGACCCCCACCTGAATAAAAAAATACTTATTTACGATTTCATACTAATTTGATTTATGAGAATAATTATCAACTGGTTTACCTGTAGCTCTGATTTCTGCTTTTTCAAGCTTTATTTTTTTTCATAATTTTCTTTTGTATTCATTGTAATACTGAAAAATAAAAGTACACATAAATGGAATTATTTGGAATCATTGAGGTACAATAAATTAGAGAAGACACCGCGAAGCAAGTTTGTGCGCACTAAGGTGCAGCCCATGGGCTGCAAATGGTAACCTATCATAAATTCGAAACTTTCCTGTACGAATTTCAATTGTTCGAAAACAGTATGACGAAGTTTTAAATACCAGATCGTTGCTTTTACATAATTTTGTTAATCCATAAATTTACCGCAAAGCTGCATGCTTGCTTGCATGCTGCATGCTTGCTTGCATGCCGCAGCTTGCTTGCAAGCTCCAAGCATGCTTGCTTTCATGCTGCATGCTTGTTTGCATGCTTAAACGTTACTACGATTACAAGTTGTTCGATGATATTATGGATGATTTGGATTTCAATTATTTGAAATGTTGTATTTTAATAATATTGGAAACGTGTTTCTGGAAAATGAATCATCTAGCATTAATAGCTTCGGTTAAACGTTGAGCGGGATTTCAAAACATAGAGATTTTGAAAAAAATAACAATCGATAATCGGCATTTCAAAACTTTGTAAATTGTGTTTTCGGTAAAAAAAATTACAAAACGTTTTCGGCCAAATAAAATTCGTACAGGCAAATTTCGAATTTATGATAGGTAAACGCTGCAAATGCCTGTGATTGCGCGTGATTCAAGCGATTGTGGACCTTGCGGCTGCACCTTTATTTATTTTTATTTATTTATTTAAACTTTTGCAACATAACATTACATGGCGGACTTAATGCCTGAGGCATTCTCTACCAGTCAACCATAGGGTGGTGCAGAGATGACATGGTAGGTGCATTTAGGTGCGATAATAAAAGTGGAAGCGTAGGTATAGTTTTAAATATTTTAAACATACTAAATACAAAAACAAGTAAAATCTATAAACACACTATATTTTAAAAGTACACATTACCTTAAATATAACATACAATACATAATTTACATATTAGTTGCGCACAAACTTTCTTCGCGGTGACTTCTCTAGTTTATTGTACCGCAATGTTTGCAATAGTATATGTAGACAAGGAACTTGTGTTTTAAACTTACCACTCTCATCTGGTAGACCTGACGGTCTATAAAACGAATGACTATGTGTCGAACCCCGTCGAGGTTCGATACAAGACAGCGCTAGCGTCGGTAAGGTTGCAGTGTGACGACACCTCTCCGTCCTGGGAAGCACTGCAGGGCTTCCTGGCGCAAGCCTGGGAGGTATTTGAGAATTCGGAACCAGTTTACTATTCTGATAAAATTAATTTTAAATAATATTATAATTTTTATAGGTTATAGGTACTTATTTTATTATTATTAGGTCCGGACTCTGAATGTAGCACATACTATACTTAAGTAATATATTCATTTGGATAAGACATTGATTGATCATTTAACTCATCTGTTAAAATATATATTAATCGTAATTAAAATGCCTTTCTGTAACGTGTAACACATCAATCCATAGTAAATCGTGGGTGGGTCATTTGAGAATTAATTTGCATAAGCAAAATTGTGAGTCAATAAAACATAGTGAAGGTATTGAAATAGTTACATCGGCATTTCGCAATCGTATCGTGACATATAAAACAGTAGCCATACAAGATTTTCAGTTAACGTCGGTGGTTAGGTTTTTAGAAGAAATACGTAACAAATTAAAGTCGCTCTTAGATGAATTTCTTATAAAATATACATGTGCGAAAATAATTTTGAATTATTTGCAACATTTTTACAATTTAAAGATAATTCACAATCAATTAAATCGTTCGGAACGAAAAATAAAATATTATACTACAATTACGACTTTCAAAATATGTACTTTGAGACAGTTAATTACCTAAAAAAACGCATTGAAGAATTTGAAGATCGTGATAGTGGATGGACATTTTTAAACAATTTGCATATTGAGGTCAATCTTAACAAATATCAGCCACTTTGAGGCTCAAGTTTCATTCCATTGCCTAAATCAATTCAATTAAAAAGGCATGTCTTAATATTGCTAATAAAGATCAGTGTTGTTTTTTATGGTGTGTGACAGCTGCTCTCCACCCAGCTAGGACACATGCAGAAAGAGTTTCATCTTATCCTCATTATCGTGAGTTGTTTAATATTTCTGGAATGTGTTTTCCTGTTACTTTTCGCGATATAAAGATCTTCGAAAATAATAATCCAAATATAAAGTTTATAATTTATGGCTTAAAAAATAATAAAACAATTATAGGTCCTCTATATAAATCAGACATCGATATGAAACGCAAAAACAAAATTATACATTTATTGTTTCTCGAAGATGGTAGTAACACTCATTACTGTTTGATTAAAGACCGTTCCAGACTTTTTAGAAGTCAAATCACTTCCCACCACAGCAAGTTATACTTCTGTGATTTGTGTCTTATATTTTTCAATACTTCAGAAGAAGTCAATAGCCATTTGTGTAGCGGTGTAGTGACAGTATTACCCGATAAAGGTTCGGTTATTAAATTTAAAAACTATAACCGTAAACAAAATATACCATTTTATATCTATGCTGATTTTGAATCAATGTTGCAAACTAATTCTGATACCATTTGTTCTACTAGTAATAACACGACTACGTTACATCACCATGTACCTGTAGCGTTTTCATATTATATTGTTTGTTGTGATGATTCGAGTTATAATCGTTACGTATCACATCGAGGACCTGATTGTGTTACGCGATTTGTAGAGTTAGTACTAAAAGATGTAAAAAAAATATATGAAATAGTAAGTTCAAACGCTCCGATGATATTTACTGACAAGGACCAATCCGATTTTAATGAAGCAACACGATGCCACATTTGTCAAAATTTTGTGTTTTCTGATAAAGTTCGCGATCACTGCCACGTGACTGGTCGATATCGCGGAGCATCACATCCTTTTTGCAATTTGCAATATAAACGACCTTCATTTGTTCCTATATTTTTTCACATTTAGCTGGATACGACTGTCATTTATTTATTAAAGCGTTAGGTGAGGCTCCTGGAAGCATAAAAATAATTCCAAAAACTAAAGAAAATATATATTTCATTTACAAAGTTTGTGCCAGTTTCAAATAACGAGTTTTTTTAACTTCGTTTTGTAGATTCATTCAAGTTTTTGGGAACCAGCTTAAGCAAATTAGCAGATACTTTGGAGCCAGAAGACTTCAAATATAAAAAAAAACTTTCCTTGTGAACTTAAATTAAAGCTGCTCACTCGTTAGGGCATATATCCATATGAATTTATGAACTCATGGGAACGATATCAAGAACAATCACTTCCAGAAAAAAAAATAATTTTATAGTTCACTCATTGATCAAGATATTTCTGAAGATGATTACCGTCATGCACATTTAATTTGGTCAACATTTAATATTTCAGATTTAGGAAGTTACACGGATTTATATTTGAAACCTGATGTGCTTTTATTAGCGGACATTTTTGAAAAGTTTAGACGAATTTGCAAACTTCACTATCAATTGATCCAGCTTTCTACTTAACCGCGCCGAGTTTATCCTTTGATGCGATGTTATTAAAGACAGGGATACAGCTCGAACTTATTGATAATTTAGCTATGGTCCGAATGTTACAGAGAGGTATCAGAGGTGGTGTTTGTTTATGCTCTCATAGATATGCTAAAGCAAATAATGTATTTTTACCAGATTATGACAATTCTGTACCTAGTTCTTATATAACATATATTGATTGCAATAATTTGTATGGTCATAGTATGTCTCAATACTTACCATTGAACAGTTTTCGGTTTCTAGATCAACACGAGATTGATAATTTAGATGTTTGTCAAATTTCAACAGCGGCAGAGTATGGTTTATGATTATAATTGAAATGGATTTAGAATATCCAAAGCATTTACATAACTTACATAACGATTTACCATTTTGTCCAGAAAAATGCAATCCACCAGGAGGAAAAAATCATAAACTCGTTCCTAATTTATATGAGAAATTTGCATATGTCATACATTATATACATTTAAAAACTTGTTTAAAACATGGATTGATACTAAAGAAAATTCATCGGGTTATCACTTTCAGACAAAGTCCGTATCTGAAACAATACATTGATTTAAATACAACACTAAGACAAAATAGTTCATTAACTTTTGAACAAGATTTTTTCAAACTTTTGAATAAAAGTGTGATTGGAAAAACATTACAAAATACTGAAAAACGTGTCAAAGTTCATTTAGTTAATCAGTGGTTAGATCAGGACAATGTAACTAAAAAAAGAAAAAGTGCGCAACAGCTTATTGCACGTCCAAATTTTCATAGCTCCTCAGTATTTATAGAAAATTTAGTAGCAGTGCAGCTAAAACCCGAGCAAATATTTATGAACAAACCAATATACATTGGCTTCACTGTTTGAGAATTATCAAAAAGCCTTATGTATGATTTCCAATATTCTATTATTAAACCTTTTTACAACACTAATGTGCGGATGTGTTACACGGACACCGACAGCTTTGTTTACTACATACAAACAGATGATTTTTATAAAGATTAAAAAAATATATGTTTTACCTTACTTTGATACAAGTAATTATTGTAAAACGAATCAATTTAGCTTACCAAATCAATATAAAAAAAGTTCCAGGTTTATTTAAAGACGAACTGGGAGGAAAAATTATATCTGAATTTGTAGGGCTTCGTTCAAAGCTATACTGCATTAAAACTATAGACAGCACAATTAAGAAAACAAAGGGCATTAAAAAAACATCGTACGTAAGTTCAATGTTACAGATTATGAAAAAACACTTTTTAATGGAGACATTGTTCGTAGAACAATGTCTCCATTAAAAAGTGTTTAATGTTTAAAAAATGTAATTTACCGCCTCTGTGGTCTAGTGGCTAAGCTACCTGTTTCAGACCCAGAGGTCCCGGGTTCGATTCCCAGCGGGGAGTACATCTTTGTGTGCTCGGTTTGGTTGGTGGTAGGGCTGTTAAGTCCGCCTGGCTAGCTACCACCATCTATCTAAGTCTGTCGCCATAACAACGATGTTTATAGAATTGTTGAGATCCGGCAGTTTGCGATAAGATAGCCAGTTCCTCAGTGGTTGAGGATTCCGGGTGAAGCGCGCTTCCACCTTCGGCCTTATCGTCACTTACCATCAGGTGAGATGAAGGCCAAGCGCTTACCCGTTGCAAATAATAATAAAAAAAAAACAAATATTCTGTTTAAATCAATTAAACACGAAATTTTTACATGTGCTGTGAATAAAATTGTTCTATCTAGCGATGATGATAAGCGGTTAATATCAAATGACAACGTTTCTACTAAAGCATGGGGACATACAAGTATATTGAATTTTTAAAATTTTTCTTGTTATAAATTTTTTATAAATTGTTGAATTATATTTAATATTTGTTAATTTAAAAAAGATATGTTATGTGTTAGATATGTAAATTCAAAATGTCAGTACATTTTCAATGTTATGTTAATATGTGCTACATGCTTTAATAAAGTTTATAAAATATTAATAGAATAATAATGTGTCTTGTATAAAATATAATGTAATTATGTTACATAATACGTACCTAATAAAGTTCATAGAATATTTATAGAACATATGTTTGTTTTGTACGATAAGTATTGCTTTCCCCGAGTGGCGAGACCTGAAATAGACAACCGGTGTTTAATGACTGTTGAACGGGCATAATAGTTTTTCATATGTGTACTTATCTGTACTGTTTAGGCCTATTTCAAGTATTTTTAAGCGTATTTATGTATTTCACTTACTTAATGGTAGCAGTCGACGTGCGTGGGAAATGTCTGCCGTTTCGTAACGCGTTCTTCCCATTCGCGTCGCTGCTTTATTTCTCTTCTCTAGCTTCACCAAGTTTTTAACAACATAAAACCAAGGAACGAGTGAGCAATTATGTAGAATTGTTATTTTTGACTTGTGTATGGAACGCATTGATTTCTGACCACTAATTGTGAGGATGTAATCATTACGTTAATAGAGTTATTGTTCTGAGGTAGGTACTTCAAATGGCATAGTCCATGGACAAGAAAACAATAATGACATGACAGTATTTTTCAAACTACAGTTCATATAGGCTAAGGAGTCTGGTACATTCTGCCAATGGTTGTTTTTATTGTCTGCTAGTTTTGTCTATGTATAGTTTTATTATATTGTGTATGTGTTTTATACGAATGGCGAAGGAAAGGGATATTAGGAAAGGATGTGTGGACGCAACGCTTTTCATATTTCGCGGTGTTATTTAGATGGTCAAAACAACTACAAATTTACATTTTAAAGAACATTATAGTCATGAGAATACCACATTTTTAGACACAACACATTTTTAATGCACAAATCTTTTTATGATGGACACAATTCAAAGTCTTATTTTCCTTTTCACAATAATCATTAAATAACATTAAAAACTTGGGACAACCTTTTTCTCCTTTGACATAGCTTTCGAATCCACTCAATTTTTTTCAATCCTTTGATTAACACTTTTTTCCACTTAAATACGGAACAATTAGCCTTTGAAATTCATAATAATCGATAAATCCTTCCCTCCAAGTGAGTCCACGATTTTTTCCCAACCATCTTACTTGCTTTTTTTCTTCAACTGAGAGTTTTTTAAAAGTATAGGGAGGTTTGATTTAGAATGTCTGTGTATGATCTTCAGTTGCTATTGCTAACTCTTTAATAATAAATTTATTTTAATAATCTTTAAATCCTTGCAAATCCACGATTATCGTATTGCCGTTCATGATATATTCTTCACAATATTGCTTAAAGGTTTCTATTCAAATATACAATCGTTCAGTATCAGACAATATGCTGCGGTCTGATCAGGAATCTCTTGATCTGCTTCGATTTCAACTCTCACATCAATTGATCCTTTTAGCGTTTCGTGTTGGCGAGAACAGTCAACAACAAACAAGGGAGCAATATTTTTGAATTATTTTGGGCTCATCAACGGTTCTGGCCGACGTCCGTAATAAGAATGTTGGAATTTAGCATACTGTTTATATATTAATGAAAACTTATTGTCTGCAAAATTGATATTCAGTCCTTCATAAGGGTAATATGATGAATTTAAAAATACTCTTACATCACGTATTAAGCAATGATCAAACTCTGCCAAAGATATTACCGCATTATGTTTACGGTTCGTTTGTAAAGCGATAATAACAAATTTGTGGTTTCTCTATTTGTGACGAAGTTTTTATAGACCAAGTGTGTTTACGGGTTTTGGGAAGTAATGGATACTCATACAAGTCCCAATTACGAAATGCTACGGTTATAGGACGATCTTTTTCTAAATACTTTAATAAATTTATTCTTTCACGATCTGACACCTTAATGTGAGGAACTCGCTAAACGATTTTACTTATTACAATATCCTCCACAACTTCACCTGCATTTAATTTTAAAACATTAAGATTTGTATTGCTTCTCAAAAGTACTAACTCATGTTTACAGTTCATTACAATTTTGTCATAATCTTCTGCAAAACCTAATATTTTATTCAATGGTATAGATGTGGAAAATACTCCATTGTTGCCAGTGTTTGTACCTGTAGTAGACCATCCCCAAACTTTTGCGCATTTGGACTCATTTTTATTCAACGAAAGATAAGACTTGATAGTTGTAGTAATTCCTGCATTTTTAACTTTATCTATTTCTACTCCGTTGAGTTCATATCGGATGTCTTGAAAAAGAAATAACGCTGGGTTATTCACAAAAAGCACACTACTGCACACACACAGTTCATCATCACTACTAAAGATCAAAAAACATCCGCTCTGCCCTCAATATACAAACTGATGAGTGCAAGCAGAACGTATAAATCTTGCTGATTAATGGGTATTCGTATTTCATCGTTCTTGTTGAAACTTGTCACGTATGGTTTGTACGAATGGTACTCAAAACTTTCAATACGGTTATCATAATTATGACGCTGGTTGACAAATATTTAAAATAACAAGCCTATCAATTTAAGGAATTCCTTATTACTTGTTCTCGCCAAGGCCGGGACGTTACTTTATAGGCGTATTAAAATACGCCTAGCGCCACCTAGCGTTGTGTCGCGAAGTTGGCGCGCGTGATGAGTGAAAAACCGACGAGCGCCCGCGCCAGTCTGCCTGCAAGCGATCGTGAGACGTACGCACGAATACGCGCTCTGGTGTCGCGTTGGACTACCCTTATTGATACTGCCTGTGATGATAGTGCCTGTGATTCCGTGAAGTGACTGTGCGTCAGAAACCGCCTGCATCGCTGCCCGCCGCCAGCTCGCCTCCAGGTTCCTGCGATTCCGGACACCTTCCCGTGAGTACCTACTTCTTCCTTATCCTAACCAAACCTGTCTTTCTGGGTCCACAATCGAGCTCGGCATATATCTAAATTTTATGGTCTTTCGTTCGACCATAATCAGCCCCGAATCAACCCCTAACTTTAATTACAGTCCGCTAAAAATATTTATTTCCGCCCGTAATCGTGCCATCATTTCTAAATTCATTTGTTCCCGTATAACATTACGAGTTATATCTCGTGGCGAAACTACCTACCACAATAAAAATATCGTCGGTAGTCGGAAAACAATTGTGTGAGGATTACGACCACACAACATCCAAAATTATCTTAACGCAAATTTTTCTGCACGTTGCTTAATTGTTGCTTTTGTGTTGTGACCAATTTTGTCCTATGTCGCTGACTAAGCGCGCTTGTGTACCTAAATGATTATTGCCTAATGATACTTTGTTCAGACTCCTAACGGTAAATTAGTAGTTAAATTATCACGTTACGTTTGCGTTACGTTTATCGGCTGCACATATAATTCTTGTTACGTACAACACACCCGCATCTAGTTAATTGTATGGTGACTGGTATTATAACGAGAGATTGTCTGCAAGATTGTTTTTTTTTCTGCGGTTGTTTAGTGTTTTATTTTTTAATTTTTTTTTTGTTTTTGTCGTGTTAAATCGGCTCAGTTCTCGTGCATGCTCACCACGCGTGCCAAGTAGCGTGCTTTATTTTATTTGATCGTGTTAATTTTTATTTTCTCTTGTTTTTAATTTGTGCCTTTGCGATTGGCTCACTTTTTGTACACACTCTCAACGTTTGCCCACTTGTGGGAAACAGATACGGAGTGTCCCAACTTTTTATTATATTCTTATTTTTTTTGCGACCGACTCATTCTTCGCGCTCGTTACCGCTACAGGTCTGCCCAACTGTGAGCGCTTGCCTACTAGTGGGCTACCGATGAAGTTATTTTTTTTTTTTTTTTCTTTTGCGTCCGGGTTATCTTACGTACGCGCGTTCAATAAACACAGGCATACACATACACGTGCGTTTGCCCACCCGTGGGCCAAATACAAGGCGTCCCAACTAAGTTTTTGTTTTGTTTATTGTTGCATTATTTTTAGCTCATTTGCCCTTACCTTGGGTAAACAAATACGTCCAGCCCTACTGTAGAATATATACAGGGTGTAGTCCTTTTTACTGCCTTTGAATTTTTTTATTTTTTTTATTCCCTTTTTGTCTCCTTTTAATCATCGCGATGCTGACCAAGTCACAAGCCGCGATATTTTGGGAGGCCGCTAAAGCTATACACCAGCTCCTAGAGGTGGGGTCACTGATCATTGCTGGCGACACCAAACATTCCATAACGGAATTTAACGTGCGTTTCGCACAAATACAAGGCATTAAGGAGAAGCTGGATTCAGTATATTACAGCATTCTTGACGAGGAGAACTTAGACGAGGGGATTGAGAGGACATACACTGACAACCACACAAAAGCCTCCGGAGCGTACCTGGAGATACTTATGGCTAGGGAGGAAATCTCACCCTCTTCCACGTCGTCCCCAAACCATAGCACTCAGCCCAGTTTCGGTGTCACTACGCCCACAGCCGTCCTCCGAAGATAGCGCTGCCCAGGTTCAGCTCAAAAGTGGAGGACTGGCCTTCCTTCATTGCGCTGTTTAGGAGTCTGACTGACGACATGGCGACCCTGTCGGACGCAGTCAAGCTCCACTACCTCTTCTCGAGTCTCAGCGGTGAGGCATTAAGTATGGTGTCCGACTTAAGGGTCACCAATGAGAATTTTGCCGTGGCCATGGACATCCTCACCAAGCGGTACGAGAACCGCCGGGTTCTCATCGATAGTTTCGTCGACATAATCCTGGGGCTGCCGAGCATCCACACGCGCTCTAACATACGCACACTTTTTCTCACTCCGCTCGTGTCCGCCCAGTGTGCCCTTAGTAATTTGAATCTGCCCATAGGAGACGACTACGTGTTTGTGTCGATAGTGGTGCGAAAGCTTAAGGGTGAGCTCCGCACGTTATTTGAACGCAGACACGGGTCTAGCAGCACCCTGCCCACGTTGAGCGACCTCATCTCCTACCTCGAGGAGCACGCGCGCTGTGTGGAGACAGAGTTCTCCAACATAGCCCAGCCGCAACCCATTCAGCCCCAGCCCGGCCCTTCTCGTAGCCGCGCGCCTCCTCAGTTGCCCCATCGCACTTATGCTCAGATGGCTCAGCAACTACCTGACCATTACCGTGGCCGCTCCTCAGCTCCATCGCCTCACCGCGCCTATGGTCAGCCCACTTACCAACCGTTCCGCCTCATCATCCTCGTCCTCTTCCTGACGCTCGACGCCCTACTGTCCCTATTGTGGCACTAGGGGACATAGGCTCATGACGTGCAAATGGTACAATGTCCAGCCAACACAGGGCCGTTGGGACTTTGTACAGGCACGCGAGCGCTGCCAGCGTTGTCTCTGCCGTCACTACGAGAGCGAGTGCAGGTCAAGGGGGGCATGCATGGACTGTGGGAGCTCCAACCACCACACGTCCCTTCATCGACCAGACGACCCAACGCAATCAGCTCATTCGCAGCTCGTCAGCACATATACCCCCACCACAGCTGAGAGAGCACTCGAGGGAGCGTCCCAGAAACAGCAGGCGGCACGAACCCGCACATGATGAACAGGTGCAACCCAGCTCTGCTCACAGAGCCAGCCCGCCCAGGTCCGGTTCGCCAGGTAGACCTCGCGAACGCCGCCAGCAATTATGACTCCCAACTATCACGGAGCACCCTAGCTAAGAGGTAGATTCAGCCCATGCCCATTTAGCCCATGTCCCTTTAGCCCATGCCCAGTCAACCCATGCCCACACAGCTGATACATACTCAGCTCATACAATCTCGGCTGCTAGTCAACCAGCTCACTCACCTTCTGTGCCCACTGGTACACCCATTTTGTTTCCAACCGTCTCACTAAGAGTCGCGGATGTGCATGGCCATCTTCACACAGCCAGAGCTTTATTGGACTGTGGCAGTATGCAGACATAAATAACGTCACGCATGGCACGACTTTTGAACTTGCCATCAAAACCCACTTCTTTAAAAATTACAGGAGTTGGGAATCAGCACAAACATGAGTCAAAAGCGGCAATAACAATAGTATGCCGACCCACTCACAATGATACTCCTACAATCACTGCCACAGCTCATATTTTAAAAAACGTCATTGGCTACCTTCCCTTAGAGAAGGTACCAAACATTTCCCACATACTAGGCCAGCCACCCGTGCCATTGGCTGATCAGCTTTACCACACACCAGCCCCGATCGACCTCTTATTAGGGTCAGACGTTCTTGGCCAGGTGTTGGACGGGACTAAGGTCTCGTTGGGCCCGGGCAAGCCCATAGCCTTCGGCACGATTTATTCGACTTCGCGTTGATAGGACCCATTGAGGACTTGTATGCGCAGCCGGCGCAGCAGCTTAACTCAGCTCACGTCGTCAGCTCACAACCAGACTCAGCTGAATCAGCCCAGGACATACGTCAGAGTCTGGAAAGGTTCTGGGAGTCTGAGGAGCCCCTGCCTCAACCTCACATTCATAATGATCCCCTGCAGGAACAATGTGAGGAAATCTTCCGCTCTACCACCACACGTGATCCTTCAGGCAGATATACGGTCGCTCTGCCCTTTCTAAAGGACGCCCCTCAACTGGGTAAAACTCACCCTATGGTATTACGCAGATTCCTCAATATTGAGAAGAAGCTAATGGCGAACCCGTCTCTGCGTTCTAAATACGTCGACTTTATGGCCGAGTACATCGACTTAGGGCACATAGCTCCCTGTCACCCAAATACATTCGCCCATAAACCTCACTTCTATATCCCCCACCATGGCGTATTTAAGTCAGGGTCGGACAAGCTGCGCATTGTTTTTGATGGTAGCTGTAAAAGCTCCAATTGTGTCAGCATAAATGAATGCCTACACACAGGCCCCGCCCTTCAACAGGACATTGTAGACATCATCATGTCCTTCAGAACGCATCCAGTCGTTTTCAGCACTGACATCCAGAGGATGTTCAGAAATGTGTTGGTTGCCCCAGACCGGAGACGGTATCAGCTCATACTGTGGCGGTCCTCACCAGATCATCCTCTGCTCACCTACGCCCTCAATACAGTCACCTACGGCTTAAGATCAAGCCCATACCATGCAATCCGCACTCTGCTTCAGCTGGCTGATGATGAAGGTCATCGCTACCCTGGAGCCGCTCAGGTTCTTTGCAAGTCTATCTTCGTTGATGACATCTTGTGTGGTCATGACACAGTTGAATCCGCTCAAGCACTCCAGGACGAGTTAATAAGTCTACTAGACCTAGGCGGCTTTCAGCTCAGTAAATGGACATCTAACTCGCCTAAGCTGCTCGAGAGATTCCCCGACAACCAATGCGACATGCCCAAGGACTTCGACATGAACCCAGACTCCACGTCCATTAAGGTCTTGGGTATACAGCGGAGCCCTCAGTCAGACGAGTTCACCTACCGCATCTCTCTGCCCCCCATCACACATTTATTTATTTATTTATTATTAAACATAATTAAACGGGTATAAACCCAATTACATAATTATGTAAACTAGAATGCTTATTTAATATATACTTAGAGTCGAATTCTACTTACAATCGATTTTGATTCATCCACAAATATATCTATGTCTGGGAAGTTAACAAGAAGTGCGTTTAGTGCTTCATGCATTCGACTCAATGGCGACTGCGCGCGCGCCACTGTGCGACACGGTGGATTCGCAAACAGTCTATGTCTACGACCGGCACGTATTCGTGAATAATTATTAGGAACATAAAGGCGACACAACTGTTCGACACATTCAGGCGAGTCAATTACTCCCCGCAAAATCGACAGAGCGGTTGAAATATCCGTACGAGTTATCCTGAGTTCTAAGGAGTCCATTCCCAACGTACCCAATAAAACTTTGTAGGATACATAAACGGATAGTAGCCATATATACGCTTTTAATAATATCGAAGAAAAGCCTTTTGCTTGTCTATGTAGCGTGGTTTCCATTGTTGTTGTTGTTGCAAACCAACGTAATTTCACTGTTAAGAAATTGTTTCTGTGCCTTATGTGATCGTAGTGAACTAAGGTATGTGCGCCTTCTCAATTAAACTGGTGAGACCCGCTTGTGGGAGGCCAGTCAACCGATTCGCTACCGTAGCTACTACAAATCACACGTTACACAATAAATAATGCAATAGAAATTGTCTTCTGATGTCAGCTGTTGAACACTGTAGTTGCTATGTGTCATTATTCGAGGCAAGAAAGTGTTGTACTTCAATGAGCTGATTTCTAGCGCCTACATAATTTGTACCGCAGTCCGAGCGGATGAGCACCGGGGCACCGCGGCGTGCTATAAAACGCTGTAATGCCGCGAGGAACGCTTCCGTGCTGAGGTCCGAGACCGGTTCCAAATGAACCGCCTTAGTGGAGACGTCATTTCGAACATCACAGGAGGCGCAGACTGCAAAGTGGAGAGTCTCAGCGCTCATGGGCCATATGCATCTTTTAAAATATGCGTTCCCGCTGCTTCCTCTGAACAAATATTAGCCCCCGATAACTGGCCTGAGAATGCATGTGTTAAGCCTTAGAGGCGCCCCTTTCGCGCAGACCAACGCAGCGACGGTGAGTCCTAACGATACCGAGAATTTCACAGATATAAGTGACAGCATGGCTCGTGCAAATTTACCAAATCATCGATGTGTCACCAGATCTTCGTCCACCGGCAACATAATATATCAAAATGTGAGAGGATTGAAGACGAAACTTCGTAACTTCAATACAAGCTTGATGCTGCTTGAGCACGATATCGTTGCCGTTACAAAATCTTATTTATATAAACCACTCTGTTAGCGATGCTGAAGTAGTTAACAGCGGCTGGACTATTCTTCGTCATGATCGTGGATCGTGGGGCGGAAGTGTGATGTTGGCAGCACGGCCTGGTGTTGCGATGCTCCGTCTTAAAGATCTTGAAACCTTGTCTGGCAAGGATCTCTGGGCATCTGTCACTGTACAAGTAATGTATGTTTGTGTCGTATACATATCCCCAACTTCAACTGATAATATCTATCTGGAATGGTTTACTAGAGTCGAGAGTTTCATGCACAATTTAAATAAACCTGTAATCATTCTAGGACAGGGATGCACAGACTACGGCCCGCGGGCCGCATGCGGCCCGCCGGTCGAATACTGGTGGCCCGCCGACAGCAAAAATAATACTCTCTATATATAAATTCTTTTTCAATTTGAATACATTATTATCAATTTTTCATTGTCTTTAATTACCTATACTTCTGGTGGCCCACCATCAGTTCATAATTTGCCCGAGTGGCCCCTAGTCTTAATAAGTCTGTGCATCCATGTTCTAGGAGATCTTAATATGAATAGCGCTTCTTTATATGTTAGTAATTATTATTGTTACTTTTTGTCTTTTTGTAACATGGTAGATAGAAATCACATTATTAATTCTCACGGTGGTAAACTCGATGTTGTGTTGACACAGGAGTGCGTTTGTGCAGTAAACGTGGCTAATTCTGAGTTTGGCAGTCTTGTAACGCGCACAGACAAATATCACCCTCCACTTGACGTTGCGGTCACGCTTGCGACAACAGTTCAGCGCGGGTCCATGCAATCCAGTAACATAGACAATAGCAAGGACTGGAACTTTTATAAGATCGATCGGTGTTCGTAGCAGGGTCGGCTTCCACTAACGCACACTGGGTTTATTGTACAAATACTAATAATACACTCACAATATACTGAGATGACTTTTAATGCCTGTTGTAGGACAATTACGCTGAATTACAATAAATTACATAATAATATATGCGGAGCTACGAATATCGCGTGGTCACACAAGACGGAGGCAGAGAAGAGAGAGCGAACGATATATGTACCTCTCTTTCGCACTAAAACCTATAATGAATGCAAAGGCATTAATGATTATGTTGCCAACATAAGTTGCGGCCTTCAGAAAAACAATGATACTAAAATTATTCAAATAAAGATACAAATCCTTTGCGTATATAAAGCTCTGTGACTACTTAATTATTATGTTATAGTTATATTTTATATTAATTTTGACATGTTTTGAGTTTAATTATGAATTAAAAGGTTTTGAATTGTAATTATAATTAAAAAATTTAAGTTATTCAAAAATATACTATTTCTATTTTACTTTTAATGTTTGCTTACAATATTTATAATACTGAACAAATACAGGTTATTTCTTATAACATGAGACTGAACTTTTACAGGTTACAAGTATTCATTCCACGAGGAAATAGAGGCTAAGTTAAACAAAAATATACTAAAATATGTGCTTCTAACATATAAGGCTAAGCTTATACAGGTTACAAGCTTTAAATCTACGAGGAAATAGAATCTAAGTTAAACAAAACTATACTAAAATATGTGCTTCTAACATATAAGGCTAAGCTTATACAGGTTACAAGCTTTAAATCTACGAGGAAATAGAATCTAAGTTAAACGAAAATATACTAACATATGTCTTTCAAATATGTGCTTCTAACATATAAGACTAAGCTTATACAGGGCACAAGCTTTTAATCTACGAGGAAATAGAATATAAGTTAAACAAAAATAAACTAACATATGTCTTTCAAATATGTGCTTCTAACATATAAGACTAACGTAAAATACAGATTCTAAATTTTACTAAAACATGCCTAGTATTTAAAATTTCGTTCGTTTTAAGTTTTGAGATTCGAGATTTATTTATTTTTACTGAGCGCACTAAACTAATTCTCGGGGTAACAACAGTGTCTGTATTTTAACTTATTACTAACGCAGCACATACATAAGTTAAATTGCTACTAAAATCTAATTCTCATACATTAATATCTATGGGTAACAAACATATCTTTGTAACAGACCTATTATGCTTATAACCATTGGCCGTCATTACCTCTACTGTGCGGACTTTTCCATCTTTCCCTGGAAACAAATTGGTAACGCGAGCCATTGGCCACTGCAATGGAGGTGTGTTATCATTACATAAAATGACTAAACTGCCGACGCATACATTTGGCATGCTTTTATGCCATTTAGGCTTGTTTTGTAACAAGGTAAGGTAGTGTCTACTCCATTGTTTCCAAAACTTTTGTTTCATATTTGTAATAATGTTCCAAAGTCTAAGGGCATTTACATTTGTATTACTGAGGTCAATCTCTGGGTAAGAGTTGAGAGGCGCTCCTGTTAGAAAATGTCCAGGTGACAAATATGAAAAATCATTGGGGTCACATGACAGTGGAGTAATTGGACGCGAATTTAACACGCCCTCGACTTCAGTCAATACGGTATTCAGCTGTTCATAAGAAAGCAACGCTTTTCCTACAGTGCGTTTCAAGTGATACTTTGTGCTTTTGACACCACTTTCCCATAGTCCACCAAAAATAGGGCTGTAACTCGGTATGAAGTGAAAATCAATGCCACGTTGAGAGGCGAATGTTTGTACCTGATTTTGGTGACTTTGGGAGGCATGCAGGTTATATAACTCATTTAACCGATTTCTTGCCCCCTTGAATGTCGAGCCATTGTCGCAGTAGACGTCACTGGGTAAATTGCGTCGCGCTATAAATCGTTTGAAGCAAGCAAGAAACGTTTCAGTGTTTAAATCGGAGGCTAGCTCTAAATGAATAGCCTTTGTAGTAAAACAAACGAATAAAACTATATAACCTTTTCCTATGATCGGCCTTCTAATACGGCTGTTTTTGACAGATACCGGCCCAGCGAAGTCCACTCCGACTTTTTGAAAAGGTCGACATGCGTTGACTCGATCAGCGGGCAAGGAACCCATCATCTGTGTAACTGTCTCTGCTTTTAGTCTGGAACAGATTATGCACTTATATAATACACTTTTTATAAATCTTAATGCATCGACTATCCAAAATCGTTGTCTTAGCGAAGAAAGAACTAATCTTTGTCCAGCATGCAGGAGCTTTAAATGTTCATGTTGGCGCTTAAGGCACCAACATGCGACGCAGGGAAATGGTAAAATAGGATAGCTGGGGGCTTACTTGGTTCCGGGCTGTGATCACAGGATCAGGTTGGAGCTGAAGGCGGCTGGCGCTCTAGGCGCGGGAGCGCAGGCTTGAGGGCGGCAACACACAACACAGTTCACTCAGGGCACTGGTCGGTGGCGTTTTAGGGGTAGTTGAGCTGGTAAAAGAAGCGCTTTCACTGCACACACACTGATCACATAACAGACGTGTTCACGGGCTGAGTTCTTGCGCGCGCGCGCGCGCGGGGTCTCCTTGAACGCTCGGAGCACACTGCCCGGCGACCGCGCGTGATGTTTGCGGTCCAAGAGGTTCGTCTTGTATATTTGTCACCTCCCTCTGATTGGCCGATTATTCGTTGCACATTCGTTGCACCAATATGCACTTTAATTGACCGGCGCAGAGACGGTTATTCGTTGCGCTGTGGCGCAAACATCTTCCCGGGCCCCAGAGGGTAGGAGGGGGGGAGGGGGGGGGGGGAAGGAATGGAAGTTAAAGGGGGACTACAGCCTCGATTCGTGCTGTGTTGAGTTAATGTCGAGTGGGTGTGTATATGATGAGCTGAGAGGAATGCACGTGTGTGACTGTATGAGTAAGATCGTGCACTGAGCACAGCAACAAATAGGCACAAAAACAACAACAAAAAAGGTCGTGCACTGAGCATGATAGCATATAGGCACAAAAATAACAACAAAAAAGGCTGTACACGGGGCATGCTACCATGTAGTGAGTCGTGCACTGAGCATGATAGCATATAGGTACAAAAACAACAACAAAAAAGGCTGTACACTGGGCATGCTACCATGTAGTGAGTCGTGCACTGAGCATGATAGCATATAGGCACAAAAACAACAACAAAAAAGGCTGTACACTGGGCATGCTACCATGTAGTGAATCATGCACTGAGCATGATAGCATATAGGCACAAAAAACAACAACAAAAAAGGCTGTACACTGGGCATGCTACCATGTAGTGAATCATGCACTGAGCATGATAGCATATAGGCACAAAAAACAACAACAAAAAGGGCTGTGCATTGAGCACGATAGCATACAGGCACAAAAACAACAACAAAAAGGCTGTGCACTGAGCACGATAGCCTACAGGCACAAAAACAAAAACAAAAAAGGCTGGGCAGGTACCATGTAGGCACAGAAAAGCGCAATGCGCGCGGTGGCGCAAAGCGCAAAGGCGTGCGCGCTGTGGCGCAGCGCAATAAAAGCGACCGCGATAAAGCGAAAAAAATAAAATAAAAATAAAAGGCAGACTGCATGTGTGTGTGTGTGTGTGTGTGTATGTGTTGCAAGTGTTTGTACGGGCTTATTGTGTTGTGCAAAGGCGTGGGCTCATGTCACGCACCGTATAGGTGCGGGCTGACCACATGTGTTGTTTGTATACTTAGCTATGGCAACACTGGGCGCACGGGGGCGCCGCGATCTGCGGGAGCGCGCGCGGGACGAGGAAGACGGATATACACAACGGCGCCGAGTCCGCGCGCGAGACACTTCCATACATCCACGGCCGCGCACTTACGAGCAATTCATTGTCGGGCTAATCTTGTAGTTATATTTAAATTAGATACAATAATCAGTCTATGTAATACAGTCCACTTTCATTTAACACCCTGCTTAAGTACTACCAGCTTCATATGGTCCTTTTATCGCCGTTTAATGTAACATCGAGCAAGCAGAAGTAACGGGACTAGAAGTTGTCGAACAGCTGTTTGAATCATCGCTTCGCGTAACGGTTACATACTTCGTCTGCAAGCAAGAATAGTCTTCCGGCCAGAATCAAGATCGTGTCTTCAGCGCAGCTGTCCCAAGAAGTGTCAAGAAGAAAAAAGAAGACAGGATAAGTTGCGACATAGCATCAAAACCGTGAGATTGTTCCAATTTCCTATTTATCTTCCATTCTTCCAGTGATCTTCAAATCATTAATTTATCTTCATCATCATCATTTCCATCTTCATAGTCATTCATCTGTATCAGTAGTTGTAGTTAGCAGAATCAGAATCAAATTTTCATAAAAAGCCGTTACAATATTCGTAAATTGTAACGTTTGTAACGTATTTATTGTAGCTTTGCATAGTAAATAAAACCAGTGGCTATAGAAGTAGTTTGTTTATTTTGTTAGTTATTTGGTTGCATTTACAGTGCTTTTAGTAAAAAAGTCAATATTACGAAATAAGTTAAACGCATCGAAATCTAAGTAATTTTAGATAGAAAGTAGGTAGTATTGGCTGTGCTTTCTTTGCTATTACTTAGTTAGTCATTAGCTAACTGCTTATCTTGAAAATAATAGTGCATTATTCTTATTTTTGCCTTTTTTGTGTTTCTAGGTCGGACACTGCATGACCTTTTGGGAGTGCGAGCCGACGAAGCAGCCGCTGCAGAGGCATTGCAAAGTTGAGCGTTTTGTTTATCTTACTGAAAAAAGGAATAATCACTAATTAGCGTCTTTTATTGCACCAACTGAATTTAATTTTGGAATTGTACGACACATTACTTGCTACCTACGATAACGACAATCATTTGAATTTTGAATTTTTCACTAGTGATTCATACTGAGACAACAGTACATAGTAAATTACATATTTCTGATTTTGTAAACAACTTTAACTTATGACAATTTCAACTAATTTAATATTAATTCACTTTTAATTTGAGCCACAATACGTTTTTGCTTAGTAATTATTTACCTAGACAGTAGACAAGACAACCATAGACTTTTCGAGAGCAGACAGGTAAAGAAATTGGTATCATACAGCCTTAATAAAGGTCTGTTTTAATAACATTTGTGTACGTACACATTTGATATTTTGATTTGTTTTTTTTTTTGCTTCAATTTATTTTATCAGTTATAAATATTCTAACAGTTTAAACCACATCTATTGCTTGATATATATTTTATTGCCATATTTACATTTTTTCTTAAAACTAAATACATACATTTAAATCTATTTAAAATGGCTGATGCAAAGATTTCCCAATTAATTAAAAAGAGAGGCACATTTAAGAGCAAGCTTACAAGCTTTTCTAATCACGTTAATCTTATAAAAGAAAGCACTGTTACTGCTAATCCTCCACTTTTAAATGAACTTAAAACTCGTCTAGACAAGATAGAAGCCTTATTTTTGGATTTTGATGCACTACAGGGGGAGATAGAGGAGCTTTCCGATGATCCTGATGCCAGATATTTGGAGCGGGAAGCGTTCGAAAACCAATACTACGCCGCGGTTGGCATCGCGAAAGCGCTGTGCGACACGTCCTCTGCGGCTTTTCCGAGCGAGTCTAATGGTTCCGAGGTAAGCTTTCACACCCTCTTAAGACTTACACCCTTAATACCGTGACATATGGCACAGCGTCTGCTCCATATTTAGCTACCAGGTGTCTGTCTCAACTGGGGCATGATTTACCTGACCCTAGGGTAAAGCGTGCCATCTGTCACGATTTCTACGTAGATGATTTTTTAACGAGCATAGACTCCATTACCGATGCGATCGATCTATGTAAAGGTGTGACTAGTACATTGGAGTCAGCCAAATTTAATTTAAGAAAATGGCATTCTAACAACCAAGAAATTCTTAATGAATTGAGCAGTCAAAATTCAAGTTCAGATCAGGTTAATCTTAGTGCTAAAGAGGCAGCAAAAACTTTAGGGTTAAACTGGATTTGCTCTTCAGACACACTAACCTTTTCAATAAATATAGATCGCAGGGATAAAATTAATAAACGACATATTTTGTCAACCATTTCACAGGTGTTCGACCCATTGGGCCTTGTATCTCCATGCATAGTCGAGGCAAAAATATTAATCCAACAATTATGGATATCAAAATGCTCATGGGACGATGATGTACCAGTCAATATTAAAAACCAATGTATAGAATTTGCGGAAACACTGCCAAAATTAAATAATTTACAGATTCCTAGATGTATCAAACTTAACCAGTCTATTGACGTTCAAATACATGTATTCACAGATGCGTCCGAGAAGGCATATGGCGCTTGTGTGTACATACGAAGTGTAGATAACAACGGTGCAGTCATTGTCCGACTTTTAGCATCTAAAAGTAAAGTAGCACCCATCAAAACAGTCACTATACCGCGTTTGGAGCTTTGTGGAGCTCTCATGGGAGCAAGACTGTGTGCAAAGGTTGTTTCGTCAGTTACCTTTAAATATAGTTCTTGTACATGTTGGACCGATTCGATGATAGTATTAGGATGGCTTTCATCCTCTCCTAATCAACTAAAAACGTTTGTTCGACATCGAATCATAGAAGTACAGGATCATGCGTTAGACTGGCGTTACGTACCGTCCAAGCAAAATCCTGCTGATCTTGTGTCCCGCGGAGTACGAGCAGATTCTATAAAGAATTGTGATTTGTGGTGGTCTGGTCCGTCATTTTTGAAACTAGAAACTAGTGGTTGGCCAACTAAACCTAATCAAGGTCCAAATATTATGATCAAAGATTTACCACAGACGATTAAAAGCTTTCACACAATAAACAATAGTACACAAAAATCTGACACTAACCTAATATCTACACTTATCCAAAATTCATCTAGCCTATCTAAATTAAAACGGACACTAGCTTACATATTAAGATTTATAAGCAATTGTCGACAAAATAATAATAAACTTCTAGGACACTTATCACTTTCCGAGCTTAAGGTAGCTATTAATAAACTTGTGATAATTTCTCAACAGGAATCTTTTTCTGTGGAGCGTCAATTGCTCGTCAGTAGTAATGAATTACCTCATAAAAACAGGCTTTTACCATTGTCACCATTTCTTGATTCTAATAATATCATCAGAGTGGGTGGCAGGCTTAGTGATTCTCACTACGATTATAACGTTAAGCACCCAATTCTCCTTTGTGGTAAACATCGTTTGTGCCAACTGATTTTCAGCGCGTTACACAAAACCTATCTGCATTCGGGTCCTCAACTGTTGTTAGCCACAGCGAGGCATAATTATTGGCCATTAGGAGGGACTAGGCTTGCAAAGCGTACAGTACGTTCATGTGTTAAGTGCTGTCGTTTGAAAGGAGAAACTTTCCAGCCAGTGATGGGCAATTTACCTACCAACAGAGTCCATTTAGAATATCCTTTCCTCGAAACTGGAGTTGACTATGCTGGGCCAATGCTGATAGCGGATCGTAAGGGAAGGGGTTGTAAACTTATATAAAGTTATATTTGTGTCTTTGTGTGTTTAGCCACCAAGGCGTTGCATCTGGAGCTTGTCTCGGACCTGACTAAAGAAGCCTTTATTTCAGCTCTAAACAGGTTCATAGCACGCCGGGGGAAGCCGCAGAACGTGTTTTCAGACAATGGTACAACCTTTGTAGGGACATTTAACGAGTTGTCAAAGCTGCTCAGGGAACCTTCACTTTCTTCAGATCTCGTAGACCAAGGTATCAAATTTTCTTTTATTCCCGCATACACTCCTCACTTCGGTGGTCTTTGGGAGTCAGCAGTTAAATCTGTCAAACATCATCTTCGTCGTGTTTTAAAATTGACCCATTTAGATTTTGAGGAAATGGCTACTCTTTTGATACAGATAGAAGCTATCTTAAATTCTCGCCCCATAACCCCACTATCTGATGACCCTTCCGATCTGTCCTGTGTTACTCCCGCTCACTTCCTTATTGGACGATCAATCGTTTCCTTGCCTTGTCCGCAACTTATCGACAAACGCGTGACTTCACTTCAAAGATTTCAACGCATTGAAGCGCTGAAGCAACATTTCTGGTCACGCTTTAACCATGAATATGTTTTATGGCTCCAGAAGAAGACAAGATGGCACACGTCCCGGGGAGAGCTACAGGAGGGGTCGCTAGTCCTGATCAAGGACAAGACAGCGCCTCCACTAATGTGGCCGCTTGGCCGCATTGTTCGCGTCTTGCCGGGAACAGACGGCGTAGCCAGAGTCGCCGACATCAAAACGAAGAGAGGCGTCATACGTCGCGCCTACAACACCATCTGTCCCTTGCCTCCAAATGTTGAAGATAATACTTCAAGGCGGGGAGTATAGCTATGGCAACACTGGGCGCACGGGGGCGCCGCGATCTGCGGGAGCGCGCGCGGGACGAGGAAGACGGATATACACAACGGCGCCGAGTCCGCGCGCGAGACACTTCCATACATCCACGGCCGCGCACTTACGAGCAATTCATTGTCGGGCTAATCTTGTAGTTATATTTAAATTAGATACAATAATCAGTCTATGTAATACAGTCCACTTTCATTTAACACCCTGCTTAAGTACTACCAGCTTCAATACTACTAACAACTAATTAATTTTTATTAGGGCACGAGATATAACTCTAAAGTTACGGGAACAAATGAATTTAGGAAATAGAAAAATGGGCTGAAGTAGTTATTTTATATATATATAACAGCGGACTGTATTAAAGGTAGGGGGCCTTACTGCTGCCGCGATCCATGCGGCTGTTTTGCGTGCGCAGACGCATGCAGCGTGCTGTCAGTGGGTCGTTGTGCCGGAGTGTCCCGCAGATGGGGCGAAAGCTACCGCGCCGCCGATTCCGGCTGGTAATGCTGCGTGGCGTCGTCCGGTCGGTGAAGGGACGTGTGGTGGTCGGCGATGCCACACACTCTGCATGCCTTCACCGACTTACATTCGTCCGGGTAATGTGGTCCGAGACAGCGGGGACAGCGCTCGCGCGACACCACAAAATCCCACCGGCCCTGCGTCGGCTGGGCGTTGTAGCGGGCGCACGTGATGAGCTTGTGCCCCCTAGTCCTGCAGTAAGGGCAGTAAGGGGTGTTTGGGCTGGCGTGCATTGTGTGGGTGTTGTGTGCAGTTGTGTAGGCGTGTATGGGTGGCAGCACGAGTCGAGGCAAAAAATGAAATGTGTAGGGTAGGGTTTAAAACTATTGGACTGTATGTATCCGGCTCGTAGGATCATGAATGTTGGCGCTTAAGGCACCAACATGCGACGCAGGGAAATGGTAAAATAGGATAGCTGGGGGCTTACTTGGTTCCGGGCTGTGATCACAGGATCTGGTTGGAGCTGAAGGCGGCTGGCGCTCTAGGCGCGGGAGCGCAGGCTTGAGGGCGGCAACACACAACACAGTTCACTCAGGGCACTGGTCGGTGGCGTTTTAGGGGTAGTTGAGCTGGTAAAAGAAGCGCTTTCACTGCACACACACTGATCACATAACAGACGTGTTCACGGGCTGAGTTCTTGCGCGCGCGCGCGCGGGGTCTCCTTGAACGCTCGGAGCACACTGCCCGGCGACCGCGCGTGATGTTTGCGGTCCAAGAGGTTCGTCTTGTATATTTGTCACCTCCCTCTGATTGGCCGATTATTCGTTGCACATTCGTTGCACCAATATGCACTTTAATTGACCGGCGCAGAGACGGTTATTCGTTGCGCTGTGGCGCAAACAGTTCATCTCTCACAATCAAGGCGGTGATCACTGAATCTTTTGGTAAAAGAAGAGGATGCTTTTTGTAGTATGGTATTGAAGCATTATGTAAACGACCGCCTACTCTTAACATACCACCATTGTCTAGAAATGGTGTTAATGGTTTTAAATTACCAGTAACCTGATTTTGAGAAGACAAATTCTTAATTTCATCAGCATAATAGTGCTGCTGTTTATTCTTTACAATTAATGACAAGGCTTTACTCAATTCCTGTGTTGTTAAAAAACCTTTTTTGCATACTGCATTTTGCCTGTCATTATTACAGAATCTTAGTATAAACGCAAACACTCTAATCATTTTATTCATACTTAAAAACCTTTTCAACCTTTGGTAGACATTGTCTTGGGTGTCTACTATTGAAACACATACATTTATATCATCTTTAACTTTTAACTCGGGTAAAATCAATGATGATGATCATAGTGAAAGGAATAATTTTTATTGTGTAAGAAGTGAGGGCCATGCCACCATAACTCATGATCTTTAAGTTGGCAAGGCTGAATACCCCTACTAAGACAATCTGCGGGATTATCTACTGTATTTACATATAACCATTGACAGTTGCTATGCGGATACTCTAAGATTGTTCTAACTCTATTTGCCACATATGCCTGTAGCCTAGTGAGATCTGTGTTTAACCAAGCCAACACAATTTGTGAGTCAGAGAACAGAGAAATGTTGTCAATTCTGATATTTGCTGATAACGGATTATGTACCTTCTCTATGAGCTTGGAGAGGAGCAGTGCTGCGTTTAACTCAAGCCTAGAAATTGTGAGTTGTTTTCTCAGTGGATTGACTCTGGACTTGGAGCATAGTAACTGAATCCGAGTATTTCCTTCAACATCTACTGTACGTAAGTAAATACAACAACCATAGGCCTCCATGGATGCGTCAGCGAACCCTATCAGCTGATTTGATACTGCATCATGGGAGTTCAAGTAACGCGGCACGCTAATTGGATCCATGTCAATTAAATCCCTACTAAAGTCGATCCACAGCTGTCGGATGTCGTCGGGCGGTGAGGTATCCCAGTCAGTGTTGCTGGCCCAAAGCTTTTGCATTATTAGCTTGGAACGCACCAGTATTGGACCAATGAGACCTAAGGGGTCAAAGAACTTACTGATGTAACTCAGTATGTCACGTTTGGTGTCGTGCTTACTTTGATAGGGCTCTGGACGTGAGGTACTGAGGACATCGCCCTTGACATCAAAGCTGATACCTAGCGTCTTTAGGGATAGATCATGCTTTTGTAGATCTACTTCACCAAAATAATGAGTTTCTACGGGTACATTTTGTAAAACTGTTTCGCAGTTGGTTGCCCATTTGTGCAGCTGAAACCCGCCCAGAGCAAGAAGATGAATTAGCTCAGACTGTGTTCTAACTAATTGTTCCATAGAATGATCATTATACAATATATCGTCTACATATGAGTTATTCTTTAAAATTCTTGATGCTAACGGAAACTGATTCTCATACCTATTGGCAAGTTCAATTAGGCAGCGAGTGGCTAGATAAGATGATTGTACGAGTTACGTACATTGACCGCGCCGCGGGCATTTAGCGCCGTAAGCATTTTTATGCACTGCGCGGCGATTTACTTAATTATAGTTTTTTCACCTTTTCAGTAGAGCATCGACTATCATACCAATCGCGTGCATACTCAGTATCGTTACCATTCGTGTGTGTGCATACGTACTATTTCATCATACCATTTCACCATACCATTAGATCTTACTTACTTACTTATAAACTACCGTTGTTAATAATATTAGTTACGTGTCTGTAATAAACTTTATTGTTTTACCATAACCAGTGACTTTACATTTACCATCTCCTTTATATACTTAGGTGTAGAACCATACATCTAATTGGTCCTTCGAGCCGGATATGAACCAGCGACCTATGGATAACATTTGCCCCGATCTGTGGAACAAGATTTTAGTATCAAAGACCGGCAGGATCACTCTCCCTTTCTCAGAGCAGGCACAGGAGGCTATCATGGTCCCTCTTACGAAAGAAGTAGCCGCCAGTGTCATACTAGCCTTCTTCAACCAGGCCTCCGACCCGCTAGACCGAATTAGAGAGATAACTCCAGTAGCCAAAGAAGGAGCAAGAGCCAAAATGGGGAGGCTTCTCACTACATACTACTTGTGCTGCATAAAGTATCTAACAGGTATGGACATGGCGGCCATTCTTCGAGATGATACTAGATGCAAAATAATAGTAGACGACTTACAGGTTGTATCCCCAAAACACAGAACAACCTATTTAGGGCTCAAGAGCTCCAAAAGAGATATTCCCAAAGAGATGGTGGCGTTCCATGCCGTGTATGGGGCGTATGTTATGTGCAGACCAGTCACGACAAAACGTAACTTCCGAGACTGGGTGACGAAGCGATATACCTCGTTTTTATCATCTATACAATATACCCCTGAAGCTGGAGTATCTCTGCCCATCCAGGAAGGGGGAACTCAGGTAAACGAGGTCGTGGTTGAGCGAGCGTTCATTAGAAAGGTTGTCTATCATCTCACTAAAATAACCTCAGATGATATAATAATCTCTGCAATTAAGACACACGTTCGATTTCTTACTGCTTTATCTGATATGACGACCTACTCCTTGATAAACCAAGTGATTAGCCAGGGAGGCGCTGTAATCTGTTTACACCCGTTAGCTACACAGGTCTCTAAATATGTTCAAGAAAGGGAGGAAGTTCATACCTTAATGCAAGAAGAAAACATCCCTAAAGATGACATTGTCTATTTACATCTGGTAAAACCATCTTACCAATGCTTCAAATCATCTGACTATCCCGACCTCATTAAGACTGCGAAGATAATTGATCAATTAGAAAATCCGAATGAGAAAACTTTAGAAAAACCAACATGGAAATATTTAGACAACATTAACCTAGCAGATCCGGAATTCTATCTTAGCCGCCAAGTGGATCTATTATTAGGAGCCGATATTTATTCATCCATAATATTGAGCGGAATCATCAAAATCAGTCCATCTATTCCAATAGCGCAGGAAACGCAACTCGGATGGATCTTATGTGGACATGTGCAATCGTTCCACTGTAATGTCGTCATTAACCAAACAGACGAATTACAAAGGTTTTGGGAAATTGAGGACATATCGCAACAAAGTTCTTTATCTGAAGCCGACGATTACTGCATTCAATTTTACCAATCAACCACTTTGAGAGACGAGGGAGGCAGATACCATGTGAGGCTGCCCCTAAAACCAGATTTTGTAGAAAAATTAGGAACATCTAAACCAATGGCTATTGCTCAGTATCGGCAATTAGAAAAAAGGTTTTCTAAAAATAGATTAATTGCGCAAGACTATAAATCGTTTATGAATGAATATCGCGCACTCGGTCATATGATACCTGCAGCTCGCGCCCGCGCCGAAGCCAGTAATACGAAACTCGACTGTTATCTACCGCACCACGGTGTATTGCGTTCTGAGTCTACTACCACTGCGCTTAGAGTTGTTTTCAACGCATCAGCCAATACATCTACGGGCTTTAGTCTAAATGATTTAATGGAAGTTGGGCCAAACTTACAACAGGATTTACAAACTTTAATCCTTAAATGGCGGCAATATAAATATGCTTTTACAGCAGATATTGAAAAGATGTTCCGTCAGATAAGAGTAATAGAAAGTGACCAAAAATACCAAAAAATAATTTGGCGTGACGCTCCCGAAGATCATTTACAAGAATGCATATCGCTCAAAACGTGTCGCTTTTGCAATGCTAACCATAATTCGCTTATTCATGACATGTTTGCGGACAAAACAGATATTGCGACACCAACCAACTCGACGGCAGTGAATGACCGAAAAATATGCCATGTGTCACAGGAAACTTTTTCAGAAATTCTATTAGCAACTGCAAAGGTCTATGTTAAGGCTGCTGACGGGACTTATCACACCATGCGTGCACTCATCGACCAGGGTTCACAAACATCTTTGATAACCGAGAACGCCACACAAAAATTGGGGTTACCACGACAACATTGCAAAGGAGTTATATTTGGTGTCGGCGCTAAAGAAAACAATTGTAAGGGCGCAATAAAAATTGAGATACAGTCGCTTCATAATGATTTTTCTATCCATACAGACGCGATCATTATGAATAGCCTCGTCAATAAATTACCAAACCAGAACATATCTGTACGGAATGGACGAAGATTAGAGCAGATATTCATCAAATAAACCAGTTACAATTACCAAGGTGGCTGGGAATGCAACGTCAAGACTCAATCGAATTACACGGATTCTGTGACGCATCTATAAAAGCGTACGCAGCCGTGATCTACTGCAAGATAAACAGGGTCGACACAGCATCCGTCGTGCTAGTAGTTGGAAAGGCAAGACTAGTACCAGCGAGTAAAACCATTAGTCTACCAAAATTAGAACTTTGTGGCGCTGTCTTATTGTCAAATATGATGAGAAAAGTCAAAGACAGCTTATCAGACTATCACATAAATATTTATGGCTGGTCCGACTCAATGGTAGTCCTTGGCTGGCTACAGGGTGAGATTAGCCGTTGGAAGCCCTTCGTCGCAAATAGAGTTCGCCAAACAACGGAAGTGATGTCTTCCAGCTGCTGGAAATACGTAAAGTCGGAAGAAAACCCGGCGGATTGTGCTAGTCGAGGCTTGAGTGCATCTCAATTACACCAGCATCCCTTGTGGTGGCAGGGACCAGCGTGGCTATCATCCTACCATATTGACCACAACCAAGAATCGAACCAATTATACACCACTGTTGAAGAAATCCGTACATGCATTAAAAACAATAAAACTAATGCTATAATAAAATCGCCCGCTGACGACATTATACAGTATCTAATTACAAAACAAAGTTCGTTCACTAAAGCCGTTCGCGTATTAGCTTGGATAATACGATCGCGTATACCTACTAAATTACCATATTTAACAACAAATGAATTGAATTATGCGAAACTTCTTATTATTAAAAATGTACAGATGCGAGAATTTACCAACGAAATCGTAAAATTAAAAAATAACCATCGACTAGATAAAAAGAGTATAATTTGCAACCTTAATCCGATCCTGGACCAAAATGGGTTGTTAAGAGTTGGCGGAAGGCTCGAAAATGCGTTCATTGACGAGGATATGAAACACCCATTTATAATACCACATAAGCATAGATTAACAGAGTTATTAATTGACCATGCCCATAATCAAACCCTCCACGGCGGAGTAAGGTTAACACTTGCTTATCTCAGAAAAACCTATTGGATTGTTGGGGGAAACCGGGCAACTAAAAAACAACTCCGTCTGTGCGTTAAATGTAAAAGGAACGATCCCATCAAAAACCAACAATTAATGGGAGATTTACCAGAGGCGCGAATCAACCCGTCAAGACCATTTCAAAAATCGGGCGTTGATTTCACGGGCAGTATTTTGATAAAAGCTAATAAAGGCCGCGGAGTCAAAACCACGAAGGGGTACGTAGCGGTGTTTATATGCATGTCAACCAAAGCAGTGCACTTAGAGCTCGTATCCGACCTTGGTACGTCATCATTCCTCGCTGCTTTAAGAAGAATGGCGGCTAGACGGGGGACCCCACGGCATATTTATTCTGACAATGGAACTAACTTCCTCGGTGCCAGCAGAGTCCTAACGCGAGGGTTGGAGGAGCTCAAGGACGTTTTCAACACCGAGTTCATGTCAGAGGTTGCAGACATGGGTATCAGCTGGCATTTCAACGCGCCGTCGTGGCCCACCGCCGGAGGTTTGTGGGAAGCGGCGGTAAAAAGTCTTAAATACCATTTGAAGCGAGTTATAGGAGAACAGAAACTCACTTATGAGGAATTTACCACCATATTAACCCAGATAGAAGGTTGTCTCAACTCACGGCCTCTCTGTCCACTGACTGAGGATCCTGATGACTTAAATTATCTAACTCCATCACATTTTCTATCTAGCGGACCCACTCTTACCATATTTGAGACTGAAAGAGATGAAAGGACCAGATGGCAGCTGACCCAGAAAATATTTCAGGATATTTGGAAGCGTTGGCAAGCAGAATACCTGACGCAGTTAACCGCACGAAGCAAATGGAATAAACCACATGGAAATTTGCGAGTCGACGATGTGGTTATTATCCACGATAGTAATCTACCAGCTGGAAGGTGGGCTTTGGGGAGGGTAATCGATCTTCACCCGGGCAAGGACGGCTACGTTCGAGTTGTCACCATAAAAACCAAAAATGGAACCATGAAGCGCCCTATCACAAAACTTTCTATTCTACCAGTAACTAATCACCAAAATGAGACCAAACCAGATAAACCAATCCCAGATGAGACACCAATCGAACAAAAAAGTACAAAACCAAAAAAGTCACTGAGCTGCTACCTAACCACTATTCTTATGTTTTTTCTACTTTTGTTTACACCAGCACAAAGTACTTACCATCTGTCACCATTGAAAAATAACAACAGTATGTATTATTTCGATAAAACATCCGAAATGTCTCTTATACGAGATGAATGGAAACTCGTTGTTTATTTAGACCTGAGTACTTATTGGCAACGCGCTGATTTAGTCGAAAAATACATATCACACCTAACTGATATATGCTCCAATAACAAAATAAAAGCGCAGTGTGACGTTGTCTTATCACAACTAAGTCAACGCTACGATGAATACAACCACTACAATCAAATGTTACTCGGTCAGCAGTTCTCGACACGCGAGACTCGCCGTCGCCGCCGAGGGCTTATCAATGGAGTAGGTAGCGTTGCCCACAGTTTGTTTGGAATTTTAGATGAAAGTTTCGCCGAGCAATACTCCAAAGATATCGATTTAATACGTGCTAACGAGAAACATCTGGAAAGTCTATGGAGAAACCAAACTTCAGTGGTAGAAGCAGAGTACCATTTGCTAAAAACCGAAAAAACTACTATAGACAAACAATATAAAGCCTTTAATCAACATCTCAACTTCATCGAGAAAACAGCTAACCAATTAAAGGCAGAATGCACATTTGCCGTCACCAACAATGAATTTACATTGTCAGCAATAATTGCAAATAACATCTTGTCTGACTTACGAAAAATTCAAGAAACTCTATTAGACGCCATTACCAATATTTATTACGGCAATTTTAATGTTCACTTACTTAAGCCCGAACAATTATTGCATGAGTTGCATTTAATTGCTGGCCGCATACCTAAAGATTTGTCTCTACCAATAGACAACATCTATCACCAGTTACCAAAACTCTATCATCTATTAAAGGTCAAAGCAAGAGTAACTAAAGACTATTCATTATTCGAAATTAAGATCCCATTAGTCAGCAGAGATCTATTCGATATTTATAAGATCATACCAATTCCAAGAGAAACAAACAATTATATGGTTACCCTAGTCCCGATCGCCGGACATGTAGCGATCAACTTACAAAAGGACTTATACTTACCTATAAGTGATAATACACTGCAAGCGTGTTTATCATTTGATGTTGATGTTTATTTGTGTCCGTTAAAATCACCATTATACCAATTTAAATCTGATCAAAGCCTGTGTATCAAAGATTTAAGTACCCAAACCTGTAAAACTAAAGCTATCCCATGTGAACACTCCTGGTCTCAGCTTCATAAGATGAACTCCTATTTTTATGTCTGTTGTGGCGAATGTAAGGTGAGAATCATATGTGAACAGCTGATCGCCGCGGAGCGGCTCACCAAGGCTGGCGTCATTACGCTAGGGAATGGCTGTGTCATCAAAGGCGACTCCATTACGATAACGTCGCATAGGCAATTCTCCAATAACATAACCGTACAGTTGAACCTCGTTACACCAGACATACCGCCTATTAATAATATTATAAATATAACTGTACCTAATTCGACCATAGAAATTGAATCAAACGGTTTAGAAAAGGACTTGAAGGTCCTCGGAGATCAAATCAAGGATTTGAAAGCCCAAGATGGGGTAGCAGATGTCATCACATACCATGACGTCCACCACTACGTCGCCATCTACGTGATGATGGGCGCAGCAGTCGTCGCTGGGCTCGCTTGGGCGGGCCGCCGGGTGCGCGCGCGCCGCCAAGCGCGCCGCGCCTCCTCCCGCAACGAGCTCGACGCTACGTATAGTGCTAGTGTACAGTGCGTGAGTGTCAGAGAAAGTGTTTCGAGTGATAATAGTGATAAGTGTAGAGTCAGTGGTAATAAAGTGGCAGAAAGGCCTAGTGGGTCCAATGTGCGAGATACCAGTGCGCGTGTGGATAAGGCAACGATGCCAAACTTTAGTAAACATTTTAGGTCATCTCACTAACATAGTAATTTAAAAAACCTATTGTTAAATCATCTTGTAATTTCATCAAATATCAATACCATCTCTCACCATACTTACCAAACCATCTTTAGTTTTGTTTACTTTTCTCGCCCGGGAGCATGTACGAGTTACGTACATTGACCGCGCCGCGGGCATTTAGCGCCGTAAGCATTTTTATGCACTGCGCGGCGATTTACTTAATTATAGTTTTTTCACCTTTTCAGTAGAGCATCGACTATCATACCAATCGCGTGCATACTCAGTATCGTTACCATTCGTGTGTGTGCATACGTACTATTTCATCATACCATTTCACCATACCATTAGATCTTACTTACTTACTTATAAACTACCGTTGTTAATAATATTAGTTACGTGTCTGTAATAAACTTTATTGTTTTACCATAACCAGTGACTTTACATTTACCATCTCCTTTATATACTTAGGTGTAGAACCATACAGATGACTTGAGACCGTATGTCACAGTATTTAATTTTATGCATCTTATATCAAGCTCAGGTGAGTCACGCCACAATAAACATTGAAGGGAACGTTGTAATGGATCAATTTCAATCGATCTGAACATTTTTTGTATGTCACAAATGAAGAAGTATTTTCCTAATCGAAAGGAAATTAAAATCTCAAAAAGGTCTTTTTGTACTACTGGACCATTAGAGATAAGAGATAAGAGATCATTTAAAGATACCCTTTTATTAGTACGCATAGAACCGTCAAACACAGTCCTTAGTTTTGTTGTGCGACTACCATCTTTTAATACAGCATGGTGAGAAAGAAAGTAAACGGGCTCTTTAGATAAGTCGAGACTACTGATATCTATATAGTCGCCATGTTTAAGTTCAATAAATTGATCAATGAATTTTTTGTATTCTATGAAAAGATTTTTATTTTTACGTAGCCTCTTCTCCAAATTATGGAATCCTTTTAAGGCCAAATGAAATGAGTCCCCTAGCTCAAAATTAATTTGATCTAATGGAACTTTAATTATTGGCATTGAAACTTGGAATTTATTGTTTTCAAGCTTAGTAGTTTCACGGAATAGTTTTTCACAATATTCATGTTCTGGCAATTGCTCTGCGAAGATTTCTGGCACATTTTCAGTTTTCCAAAATGCATTAATTGTATCTTTCAAATTAGTATTACATTCTAAGCAAAATAAAGACACCACCTGATTTCTGGAAGCTGCGACCGGCGACTATTTGGCCGAACAAGGTGTGTAGTATAGATGGCTGCTCCGCTGTGACAGTACTCGGAGTTGCAGGCTGTTGACTGTTAGCAGATGCAGCGAGCTCCGTCTGCGGCAGTAGGACCTGGAAAAAAATATCAGCGCCTAGCAACAAGTGTATATCACCTGGCTTATTGAAGCTTTCATCAGCTAACTTGCAGTGTGGAGGAAATGCAATAAAGGATGAATCAAAATGAACTTGCGGCAATTTGGTTGTTATTTTCTTAACAACATGACAATTAACATTAATTTTGAATGAATAAACTGTGAAATGAACCTCGAGGTTTATGCATTTAGTGACTGTATTTTCAGTATTAATAATACCTAATATATTAGTGTTGGTAGGTGTGGAAACCATACCTAACAAGTCAACTACCCTTTGTGTAACAAATGAGGCTTGTGACCCACTGTCAAGGAGAGCTCGGGCTAAAATTGTCTGACCATACCGCGATATTAATTTAACTTGTACAGTAGGTAGAAGAACCTGACTCTTAGGATTCCCAGCTAGTAAGGTTACAGGAGGAGTGGCTTGTTGAACATCCATGCCATGCGGTAGCGTGTTGTGTTTTTGTTTACACTCTTGACACTTAAAATGGAATTTACATGTGCGCTTGTGATTTGACAAACAAATTATGCATAAGTTGTTTGCGTTTGCAAATTCAAAGCGTTTTTTGGGTGCAATAGATGCAAAGGCTGGGCATTTATATAATTTGTGGTTTGACTTACAGTACATGCACGTTGATAGCGTTTGTGCAACTACAGCGTGGGTTGTTAGACGCTGCGCTTGTAGCTTCTGGCCGAGAAACTCAGTAGACTCTAAAGCTTGAGTACGTTTTTCTAAATAATCAAGAATCTTTTGTGCTGTGGGAAGTTCCTTGTCTTGTCCCTCCATTTGGAAGGCTCGGCCAGTCAGCACATCCAGCTTCCGCAACAAAATACATACTATCATGCTGTCCCAGGAATCCACAGGTTGGCCTAAGTTTTTAAGAGCTGAAAGGCGCTGCTTGGTCTCTGAAATTAGATGACGAATGTTTGAGGTTGTTGACCTTGTCATGTTAGGCATGTCCAAGAGTGAAAAAATATGCTCTTGTATAATCTTGGTTGTATTACCATACCTATCCTTAAGCAATTTGAGCGCATCCGCATAACTGCTGTCAATCAGTGCTAGATTATTAATTAGTGTATGAGGTTCTCCCTTAAGAAAACCTCTAATGTAATACAACTTTTGTATAGGTGTTATCGTTGTGTCGTTGTGTATCATACAAGTAAATAAGTTTATGAATGGCGTATATTCAGAGTACTTACCATCGAATGTTGGAATATTTACTTGGGGCAAATTTAGTTTATGACTCGTTGCTTTCTCGCCTTCTATCCTAGCGTGTGTCATGGTCATTACTAGCCTATTATAGATGGCGTCTAATTGGGAGATAAGCTCAATAAAATTCTCCTCTACATCGGCGTTGTCCTCACCGTCGTCTGGGTCAAGAGCTAGAATTTTGACACAAGCGGAATTGTAATCGTCGAATACACTTCGTAACCTATTGCGTTTCACGTTAATTTTTTCAATTGACATTTTAGTCAATTCCGCTACATCGAAACTGTATTTCAATCTCGTAATGACTGCCTTGCAATAACCCCTAGTAGCAACTAATTCTTTTAAATTTGCCATTATGTAAACACTGCTTGTGTTTACAAATTTACTAAACCAAAACACTGTTGTTACTATGCAAATAAAAATTCGGTGCACTCAGTAAAAATAAATAAAATGCCTAATGGCGGATTTCGATTTGGTGTGGTGACTCGCGACTCGACTCGTACGCTTCCTTTCTTGCGTTGATGTTGGCTGCACTGACGCGTGTTTGTCGCGGCGATGCGTGAGTTAAATTATTTCGCCGACTGTTTGTTTAAAAGAAATTTAATAATAAAAAAATCTTAACTATATTTACAATTTATTATGCTCTAGAGCATAATGCACTTAGCACAAGTAAGGCAGGTTAGTAAATGTCTCTCGTTTGACAGTACAATGGGCTTATATACTAGCTGAATACAGTCAAGTGGTGGGGTGCTTCTCCAACTTGGTGGTCCAAGGTGTTATGATAATGTGTCGCGGGTTGCTAATCGATCCTTCATTACCCTTTGTTCCGTTATTATTACCCAGTATGTCTGGCGAATTCAATACAGATTCGATGTATTGGATGTCGGAATGTCTGTAATGGTTTTATTTATTAAGTTCGTTTTTTTATATTTCCTTCCATGCTTTGAGTAGGTTGACTACCCCCTCCAATTTCGAAGTCCTTTGTTTTGACCAAACCCTGGCACGAAGACAATTCCAACAAGCACAAATTATTATCAGTATAGACAAAATACCCATCCAACCATATTGAATAAAATTATGTTGAGTCTGTGTTTCTAACTCTGAAAATTGATGAAAATTTTGCGGAATCATAGGTTAACTTCATTTCAGGAACATTTTCTTTATTTTCAATAACTAGTTTAGTTACTATAATCTTTTCATTTGATTCTCTAGTTTGAAATCTCTTTATTCCCGAAATACTAACTTCACAGTTCTCTCCATTCAAAAGATAAGCTCCTTGTATCCACATTGTTTCTTCGTCCTTGTTACATTTTATTTTGACTTCTGTCGAAAACGACTCTGTATAAAAATTCAGAAAAATGTATATTGAATCTGGAGAAATTTCTTGTATCTCTTCCCTTGGGCATTTTATTGGAACGGTACTACAACTTTTAGTACTTTTATTTAACAATATTTTTGTTTCACAGCTGTCATTGTTTTGTAAAATGCTTCCTTTACAAATTAACTCCTGAAGCTCGATGCAATCTTGGACTTCGTGAACTTCTTGGTTATTGTGGGCTAGTATTACCTTTCGCATTATAGGATAGGTACAGGTGGGAACATTTTGGATTATAGGTACAATTTTTCTAGTAGCATAAACTTGTGGCTTAACTAGAGGTATGTTTAAAATAAAGTATACAATATTATCTATAATCTTACTTTTTACATTAATGAATGGTTCAATTTCATTTATATTGTCAGAAATCATAACTTTTTTATCTATCATATTTAATGTGTTTTGTAATACATGAGATTGCAATATACTATAATGATACATATTGTGTTCAGAAAAAGTTATTGCTGTTGTTAATCTTTCAGCCAAATCTTGTAAAGTTTGTGCTTGAAATAACAAATCTAAAGCCAATCTCTGTTGTTCTCGACTATTAGATAGAGTTTCAAATTTTTTATTTAAGTTATTTTGAACATCAGTTAATTTCCGGATTTAACTATTAAATTCTTCCAAAGAATCGTCGATTACGGATATTTGTTTATTATAAGCAATTTTTATAGTTTCTAAGTCTTTTTGTATTGTTCTAAAATCATTTTCATCTAAATTTCCAGTAATAGCCTTAATTATAGATCCTAAACCATTAATTAAACCTCTCTTAACTCTACTTTGTAAAGATAAATGATTACAGATTTCCTTTAAATGATCCAATATAATATGAATTCTAAAATAAATGTGCTTAACATCGTTTGATGTGGCTAAAGGTATTGCCTTACTAAATAAATTATCAAGCAATACTTTACTATCAATTATAGATTTTATATCTAACTTATGAATTATCGTCCATCTTCCTTCAATAATACGGGTGGGTTTCATATCCACTATCAATAAATGTTCCTTTGAATCTAATGGTCCGAACTTGTATCCGAGGACACTGATGATTCTGTAACAATAAGTTCTTCGATATGATAACTTCGCCCATTACTTAATTTGTATCTATTGTTTGATTCCAAACTTACAATTTTAAAAGGACCTAGGAATCTAGAATTCGTTTTATGCCTTTCTGCTTTGCTATTTTTTAAATATATTGTGTCGCCTGGTTTAAAGGTTTTATATTTTTATTAATCCTTTCATTTCGTTTATCTTTTTGTTTTTTTCATTAAATTATGGATATTTTTGTTTAATTCCGTAGAAAATTGTTTTTGTTGTGCCGTATATCGTTAAATTATTAATCTTAGGTTGTCAAAACTACGAAGTTTAGGTTTACGTCCAAAGTGAACTTCAAAGGGTGTTATACCTATTGTACTATGCATGGTGTTGTTGTATGCATGTGTAATGTAAATGATCTTTTGATTTTGCTCGAGATCTGACTCGCGTTGTAAACGATATAATTCTTGAATTGTGCTATGCAACCTTTCTACATCCGAATTTGATTTATGATGTTGTGGCGATGTTGTATGGTTTATTATATTATAGGTTTGGAAAAGTTCGTTTATTAACTCACTGCTTATTGATTGCTCACCATCATGTATTATTTTATTGGGTGCTCCTATCAGTGCAAATATTTCTGACAGTGTGTCGTATACTCGACTCTTTTCTGTTGGTTTTATAACAGCATACTTTGAAAATTTATCTATTATCGTTAAATACCATTGTCGTTCTAATGACATAAAATCTATATGCCATATATCCATAGGTTCATGAGGAGTTTCTGTTTCTAAAGATAAAGTGACATTAGGATGCCTATTATATTTTTCCTTTTTACATAATTCACATTTTAGAATATATTTCTTTATTTGTTTCCGCATATTTGGCCAGTAATATTGTTCTTTTAATTGTTTATTCACGCTATCTATTCCTGCGTGTCTATTTTCGTAGAGATGATACTCTTTAATTAGCTTTAATTGTTCTTCCTTGTTATCTACTTCTATCAATAATTTAGTATATCTGGTAGGTTTAAGTTTTGTACAATCAAAATGCTTTCTATATGTTTCGGACACCTTATAATATAACTCATCATTAGGTATGATAAATGCATATTTTTCACTTCCCAAATATTCTAACATAAATTTCTTAATAGTATTTTCTTCTTGATTAGGTGGTATATAAAAGTACCATATACCGTTTTCCCTTTTAGCTTTTTCAAACGGTGACATTTCGAAGATCACGCGTCTCAAACGTTTCGGAGGATAAGCATGTATACTAGGTATAGCTTTGTTATTGTTTTCTTGATTTTAATGCACAGTACTTTGTATAGAACTGTCGGTGACGCTATTGGATAATGCTAAATCCTGTTCTAAATCAACTATTTCAGAACTATTACCTGAGCTAGACAAAGCCAAATCTTCTTCTAAATTAACCTCTAATGAGTCTCCGTCTGTATGGTATATTTCAACTCGACTTAATGCGTCAGCTACGTAATTATCTTTTCCTTTTACATGTTCAATCTTAAAATCGTAATCTTGAAGTTTAAGCTTCCAACGAGTTAATCTTTGATTTGGTTCTTTTAACTTTGACAACTAAAAAAGAGCTTTATGATCAGTTCTTAAAATAAACTGTCTACCATAGACATAAGGTCTAAATTGTCCTATTGCCCATAATGCTCCTTGTTCCCGTGGATATCGCGTCAGCGACAGTCGTTTCCTCGGTTAGTGACGAATAATTTATTGCGTGAAAGAGACCACACAATAGGAAGAAAAAAGATCGGTCATGTGTTGTGAGCCTCATACGCGACGTGTGCGCATCTAGGACCTCCCATTCAATGCACTAGCCCCGCCCATTGACATTGAACTGCGTGCATTAGTCCGACGGCAGAATCAATTGCATCTAATATTTAGGCCTACCGGAAAGATGAATACCCAGCGGACACCAAACAAAGACCTGAAGGAGTTTGGATCAGATCCAAATTTAAGTATAATGAAGGATAAACAAATAACTGTAGACAAGTGGGTTCATTCTCGCCGCAAAAAGCAGCGTCTCGAAGAAACAGACAGCGAATCTTCTTTGAACAATGAGCCGTTACGGCGGCAGAAGACTGCGCATAGCGATACGGATATGATAAACATAAATCTTACTTCTTTGCAGGACCAAATGGCTACAATAACTAATATGTTAACTTTGATGAAAGAGGATCAGGATACGCGCTTTAAACGTATACAGGCGGATATGTCCGAAATAAAAACCCAAATAAGTGACGTCAAAAAAGCGAATTTAGAAATCGAAAAGTCAGTTGAGTATCTTGGCTCTAAGTATCAAGATTTAGAAAAGTCCAGACAAGAATCCAAGGAGGATATACAAAATAATGCAAACAGAGTGAAAGATTTGATGCAGAAAAACATTTATATCGAAAAGTGCAATAAAGCTCTGGAAGAGCGCGTCACAAAACTAGAACAAAAAGAAATGGAATTTAATGTCGAACTCATAAATGTTCAAAAGTTTGAAAATGATAATATAATGGAGACGGCGGGAAAAATAGCAAAAACATTAGCTTTGAATGTGGAAGATATAAATAAGGCTTGGAGAGTAAATGGAGACAACAACAAAGGACCCCGCCCTATTATAGTTACTCTTCGGTCGACTAAAGCCCGACTAGAGTGGCTTAATTGTAAAAAAAAAAATATGATTACCAATCACGCCGTATTCAACAACAATAACAATACACGTATATTCATAAATGAAAATATAACGCAACAAATGCGTCAGTTATTCTGGTCAGTGAAATCCAAATTGAAGGAGACTTATAAGTATATCTGGATACAGAACTCCAAAATATTCATAAAAAAGAATGACAACGAAAAAAAAATATACCAAATTAATTCTGAGAGCGACATTGACAGTCTCATTGAGAAAGAACAGAAAAAAGATAATCAGCGAGAGTAATTGAGTATTGATACGTGGCACTTTCTATTTTCCACATTTAATTTCTTTTTCTATATAATTTACTTTATTAAAATAATAATAAACAAAAATAAAAATAATTAAAAACTAATAATGGCGTCTAATATTGACCCTCAACCACAATTACAAGATATTGAGTATACAAAATATACAGATTTGCAAACATGGTCTAATTACATTAATAATCAAAACATATCGCTGAGTATTTATACACATAAATATATGTTCCCTTAGAATGCACTTCAATGAATTACTCGTTGCAATAAAAACATGTTTGACTAACCTAGATATTGTATGCCTCACAGAGATAAATATAAAAAAGAAAGAACTTTATTTATTTAACATAGATGGATTCAATATGTATTCGTGGACTAGAGAAAAAAGACGTGGTGGTGGCATTTTGTTATATATAAAAAACAATTTTATATTTACACCGCATCATGTTTATACAGTGAACTGCGAAATATTAACTGGGAATCTACAGATAAATGACTACATAACCACGGTTGCCGTTATCTACAGACCGCCGAACACTCAAAAGACTGGCTTCCTAAATGAACTGAAAACAATCCTAAATAATATACCTAAGGATGTGATAGTAATTGGTGATTTTAATATAAATATCATGGACCAATCATGTGCAGTTACAGTAAGATACTTGGATCTAATGAGTGAGTACGGATTACAATGTGCGATAAGTGATGTAACGCGCGAAAGTGTGACTGCGGGGCGAGCGACAGCGTCTTGCATCGACCACGTCTTCGTGTGAAATGTGAAGGCTAGTACGCTCAGCGCGTATACAGTTACGACACGGATCGCTGATCATTACATCATAGGCATAACAGCTGACCTACGCACAGACACTACGGCAGTTAAGGTAAAGACTGTAATCAATAACGGTAACGTTTTAAAAATGTTACAGTGTATCGAATGGACTGACTTGTTAAGCATAGAAAGTCCTATCATATTATACGAAAACATAGTAAATATATTTAGAAATATATATACAGAATGTACTTTTGAACGATCTATTATAAATAAGCGTGTATCGCAAGTGTGGGTAAATAAAAAGTTACAATGTATGATTAAGAGAAAGGACATGCTATTTAGAAAGTGGAAGGCACAACCAAAAAATAATATTTATAGATTAGAATATACTAAACAGAGAAATTTAACAAATAAGCTTATAAATTCTGCAAAAAATAGGCATAGAAAAAATTGTATTATAAATTGTAACGGAGATATGCGCAAAATTTGGATCAGTATTAATAATTGGTTAGGAAGAAATAAATTAAATATAGATAGTATTGTAGAAAAATATATGTTAAATGATTATTCAAAAACAACTGTATGTGAGAAATTTTGTCATACGTTTACGCATGAAATAGATAGTATTATGCACAAGTGTCCGAAAAAGTTTTTAGAAAGAAGTTCCTATGTCACAGAAAGTGAAATTAGTTTTAGGTTTATGCCAGTAACAGCGGCAAAAGTATCAAAAATTATTGATGGTTTAAGTAGTAACAAGGCAGCAGGGTGGGACGGCATACAAGTCAAAGATTTAAAATGTATTAAAGATAAAATAAGTCCAATACTAGCAAATTTTGTGAATATGTGTATGGGTAAAGGCGTTTATCCAGACGAATTGAAAATGGCCATCATAAGACCGATATATAAACAAGGATCCCATGCGGAATTTACAAATTATCGACCAATAGCAATTCTAAATGTTATTAACAAAATTGTAGAAAAAAATGTTGTTGGTCAAATAACAGACTTTCTTGAACAGCATGAGTTATTATCTGATAGTCAGCATGGGTTCCGCGCGAAACGGAGCACATCTATAGTGCTTGCAAGATTTACAGATGACGTCAACGGTTTTTTGAATGAACAAAATATTGTAATGACTATTTACATTGATTTTAAAAAGGCGTTTGACACTTTGGACCATAACGGCTTATTACAGGCCATGGATGAATGTGGGATACGCGGCCCCATGAATGCATGGTTTAGGCAGTACTTAGAAAATAGGATGCTTAAAGTCTCTGTCTGTGACGTCGAAAGTAAGAGCGATATTATCAAGTACGGAGTACCAACCGGTTCGGTTTATGGCCCAATCGGGTACATAATGCATGTTAACAGTATGACCAATGTTTTAAAACAATGCAAATCCTATATGTACGCGGACGATACATGCGTTATGTACAGTGTTAAAAACCAGTGCGAGATTCAAAAGAATATGCAAAGCGATTTTGATAATATTGTTCGATGGGCACACGACAACGGAATCATTATTAATTTTGATAAAACAAAATGCATGGCTATTTTCTCACCTCGTATGCACAATAAGGCAATCAATATTAACATTATAGGACACTCGTATGACTGTCTCCATAACAAGGGAGTAAACTGTAAATGTAAAATTATTGAACATGTCGCATCATATAAATATTTAGGTTTACATATTGATAAACATTTTTCTTGGAAAATACATGTAGATGTGGTATGTAATAAGCTACGTAAAATACTAGGTAAGTTGTATAATTTAAGACTATGCATTAGCGGATGCTGTAATGTTATATGGGCTGGGTATGTATGGACTAACCTTTCCTACATATATAAATAAAATTAAACAGTTGCAAATTAGAATGTTAAAACTCATTATTGATAAAAAAAACAAAAAACTCATTAGATAAAAATTATGAAAAATTATTTAGTTTATGTAAAGTTCTCCCGATTGAAAAAAAGGTTAAGCTATCAATAATTACTGAACAATACGGAAACTACTCTAATCTTGAGAAGAGAGTACATACATACCCAACACGGTCTGCAAATATAAATAAACTGACTATCCCCAGAATAAGAAACTATTATGGAAGGCGTGAAAGGCGCTGGCTACTTCCAACTTTTATTAATGAACTGCCCCAAAATTTAATGTATGACTTATTGGAGGATTGCATCAGTAAGAATAGTATTAAGTTTAGGTTGAGGAAGCACTATTTATCGCTTTGTCCGTGACTGCTGTTTGTTACTGTGGATGATGTTCCCATAGCTTATATTGGAAGTGTATAAACATCTTTGTTAGTAGGTAAGCATATTTTGCGAGTTGCGCATGTGTTGTTGCGAAAAGAACACCTGTGTGTATTGTGTGTGTGTGTGTGTGTGTTTGTGAGTGTGTGCGCTCCATGTAAGTATGTGTGCAATGTATTTATACCAGTTCAATTAGGTAAGTACTCAGTGAGTTTGTTACATTGTATAAATTTTTTAAATAATAATATATTATACAGGGTATGAAAAGAAGCTTAACGAAGCCGAAAGCCACGTAATCTGTCCATTATTACGAAGTTTTTCCTGTACTGGGCCATACCTGGGAACCTTCTAATTACGGAGATATTAAGTGTTAAAGTCACAATATTGTGACTTTGGTTTTGACAAAAATAAATGTAAAACGTGATTACTAAACTTTTTTCTAAAGAAACATTACCAAAATTATTTAAATTTCTTAGTCAAATAGGCTTCTGAAATTTCAAAACGCAATGAATGTCGAGCGCAGGCAGCGCAGCCACTGCCGCACACGCACACAAATGCACGCGTATATCAGCTTAAATCAGCTGTACCGGCAGCACGCGAAGATACACGACTCAGCACGACTCGCCGCCGCGGGCAATGACCTCCCCATAATTTAGATAAATAAGTACCTACATCTCAGTAACTATTAACTTATTTATCACTTAATTTGTATCGATCGGTTTTTTATTTTCGACCGAACTTACTACTTACGCAAACTTAATAATTGCGAGTTGCTAGCAGGTCACTCGCCGCCGCGGGCAATGACCTCACCATAATTTAGATAAATAAGTACCTACATCTCAGTAACTATTAACTTATTTATCACTTAATTGTATCGATCGGTTTTTTATTTTCGACCGAACTTACTACTTACGCAAACTTAATAATTACGAGTTGCTAGCACGTCTTCTGCATGTTGAAAAGTAAGACTACTGTCCTAAATTAAGTTTCATTAACTAAACTAGGAAGAACTAGGAGCTCGATGGCTCGGTAGGTATGTGGCTTGCATGCAAGTACAGCAAACACGGAGTTCAAATAATTAGACGCGAACGGACAAGCTACACTCCAGCTATGTAGGTTCAATTTTAAGAAAAAGGTCAATCGTCGAATCCAACTCGGCTGGGCAGCGTTGGGTAAGCTACGAAATATCTTCTCGTCCAAAATACCGCAGTGTCTTAAGACGAAAGTCTTCGACCAGTGTGTGTTGCCAGTGATGACGTACGGTACCGAAACGTGGTCGCTCACTATTGGCCTAATTAGTAGGCTCAAAGTCACGCAAAGAGCAATGGAGAGGGCTATGCTCGGGGTTTCTCTATGTGATCGAATCAGAAATTAGGAGATTCGTAGAGGAACTAAAGTAACCGACATAGCCCAAAGAGTCGCCAAGCTCAAGTGGCAATGGGCAGGGCACATCGCCCGTAGAACCGATGGCCGTTGGGGCAAAACGGTTCTCGAGTGGCGACCGCGCACCGGAAGACGCAGTGTGGGCAGGCCTCCAACAAGGTGGTCCGACGATCTGGTGAAGGTCGCGGGTAGCCGCTGGATGCAAGCAGCACAAGACCGGTCGTGTTGTCGGTCGGTCCTTAGGGGAGGCCTTTGTCCAGCAGTGGACGTCTTCTGGCTGATGATGATGGACAAGCTACTAACAGTTAAAAATTTAGTCTAGGTATACAAATTACTTTTACATGAAATAGATCGACAACATTGTTAACTAGTAGGGTAATAATAGGTAATCGAATCGCTCTTCTCTTTCAAATGATCAAAGGGAAATTGCTACACATTTCACTAAGGCGCTCTGATTGCTTTCAATTGTATGGAAAAATGAAGTTACGTTTATTAGAAATTCTGCGTGATAAGCAAAATGATTTTTAGTAAATTAGAAAGAAAGTATTATGTAATTTATTATGATTGGATATAAAGGGTTATTTTATACTTTGATAGCGAGATAGATATTTCCAAGTGCCATTCATAGATAGAGAACACATTCCTGTTTTAACGACAGTGAGCATTGCTATTTTTTTCTCTCAGGAGTTCAATGCTACGTTAGGCTTTGTACTAGGAGTAAGTATGGAAAATAAAGATGTTTATTTAAAATCATGCATAAATTGACAACCATGGAGTCCGCCAATTGTAAACACTTTTTCTTTTGCCACAAGTTTTAATAATTTATTTGTTTAATTTATTAATTTGCCTCTTCACCGGCACGGTAGCAACAATGTATATCGTTTTCTATTTTGTGTACCGTCAGTTGTCAGTAAAATGGTCATTTCCGGGGATTTAGTTGTAGTGCGCTTCAACCTGGCATAGAGTATGCCAATACTACAATCATCAGATGAGATGAATGAAAGCCAAGTGCTTACCCGTTACGAAATAAAAAGAGTCTTTTGAATTGAATAGGTACCTACGATATGATAGGTACACTAAAGTAAAGACTACTTAATTTACTAATGAAATGAAAAATTCTCATTTCATTTCATTTTTTCTGTAGGTATATTTGAAAGCTCTCATGGCCGATGGTAAGTGACGATAAGGAATAAGACGATAACGCACTTTGGATCTCCGAAGGAGCTGAGTATTTATTCATTCAAAAACGAGGAAGCGCTTGGCCTTCATCTCACCTGGAGGGTGATAAATGACGAAAAGGCGGAAGCGCACTTCACCTGGATCCCTCAACCACTGAGAGGCTGGCTATCTTATCTCTTACTGATGTAACACATTGCACCAGACCTTAGGTAAGATGAAAGTAGCTTGCCAGGCGGACTTAGCGCTAACCACTAGACAGCAAAGGCTTCTTCTTAGTCCGTTTGGCTAGCTCTCTACCACCATTTTAACTAAGTCTGGTGTCATAACAATAACGTTGTTTTCATTGTTGTGTTTCGTTAGTTAGAGGTGAGATAGCCAGTTTATCCCACTGCTAAAATAAAAATAAAGGACTTCCGAAATTACAATCAGAATATGGAAAACTAATTTGAAGTTTTGATTGTAATGATAAACTAAAAGAATGAAGCTCAACCTAGTTCTATGAATGACTAGCCAGCCCCCAGCCGTCTAGCGCGCGCGCTGCTTTTGAAGGGGTGTGCGGGGGGCGCGCCTCCGCGCGCCCTCGCCCTACCCCTCCGCCACGGCACGGCGGGCGGCATAAGTCAAAGGAGTACTTACTAGTAGTGCTAGAGGCCGGCTTTTAAATTGTTTCAGTTCGGTTTCTTCTGTGATCGAAAGCGCATAGCGATCGGTTTGACAACTTGACTGATTATTTCGTCTATTTCATCTCTTCTCTTCGCGTTGTGGTTCGTGGTTGTGTAGTTTGGGTGTGTGTGTGTGTGTGTGTGTGTTTGCGTATTTTCTGTGAAAGATGCCTTTCCATGCATTTAGTGTTCGCGAATACGTTAATATGGTGCTGTGTTACGGCATGGCCCATGGAAATGCCTCCGAGGCACTGAGACTTTACGGGATTGAACACCCAACCGCAGTTCAGCCTCGCGACCCGCGAGTTTTTACGCGGGCTGTACAGCGCCTGCTGGACAATCAGCCGATAATGCCGGTTTTAGAGGGAGGTGGCAGGCCAATACGTTTAGCGACTGGTGGCAACGTGGTGCGCGAAAACCCACGCCTTGGAACGCGAACGGCAGCAAAAGTTTTAAGGAGACGCCATGGCCATCGCGCACACATGTAGTGTCGTATAACACGGTCCACAAAGTGCTCACGAGAGACAGGCAACGACCCTATAAAATTCACAGGGTTCATGCGATTGTGCCAGGAGACAGGCAACGTCGAATGGCTTATTGTGCGTGGGTCCTAGGCCAGAGCCGTCGGTTTGTGGAAAACATTATTTTTACCGACGAGTGCACGTTCACCAATAACGGAATGTGGAACCGCCGAAACGCTCATTATTGGTGCTCACAAAACCCACACCAGATGCAAGAGACTGGATTTCAGACTCGCTGGAAACACAATGTTTGGGCAGGTATAGTCCGTAACCAGATTCTGGGACCCGTCTTCTTACCACCAAGAATGGACGGTTCTGCGTATCTAGAATTGATAAACAATTATTTAGCGGATACTCTCGACGATATGCCACTGGCACAGCTGCAAGTAACTTGGTTCCAGCATGATGGCGCTCCCCCACATATCGTAAGGCCGGTCCGCGAGCGGCTTACGGAGATATTCGGCGACCATTGGATTGGGCGGTATGGGCCTCATGAATGGCCTCCACGATCGCCGGAATTAACCCCCCTGGATTTTTTTTGTGGGGGCTACGTCAAAGACAGGGTTTTTGACCGCCCCTGCCAAACAGCTGATGCATCAAAAAATTGTCACCGTTTTCGAAGAGCTTAAGCAGCGGTCTCTCCGAGAAGGAATCCTGGAGTTGGTCCACCAGGAAAATCTGGAACGGGCGCGCTTATGCCTACACGTGGGAGGTCGGCAGTTTGAGCCGCAGCTCGTCAGTGTCGAAAGGTCCATTGATGACATCGATGGAGAGTAGGTAAGTAGGTAGACTAGCCTAGACTTAAACAAAAATTTTCTACAAAGAATCATGAAGCGAAAACAATGAGTTCATGAATAAACGATATGACCGCGCAGGGTGCGTGGTATGGTACAGTCATGGCGCGCGCTTTTTATCCCACTCATACGCCTATTGACTTCTCTCTCGTCCCGTAACACACACACATGCACACTTTGTTGCACGCGTTTCATTGCGTGTCTTAGAAAACACCCGTTTTTTAATACCTAAAAATTAAAGTAATTTCCCAGCAATTATTTTTACTGAATGTTTCTTAGTTTGATGCACACTATGTGTATATTACGGCTTCGTTAAGCTTCTTTTCATACCCTGTATATAATACATCTATAAAAATGTTACACGGGAGCTGCTGCCGACAAACTGCATATGTAGTTTGGCAGAGTTTAAAAACTTAAAATGTATTATTTTTGAAAAAAAAATTTAAAAAAAAATTTTTTTTTCTGTAGTATTATATTTTTGCTCAGTACTTGATAATGTGCGCGACGCATAAGCGATCGGGTGATTGTTTTGACTAAGCACAGCTCCTAATGCTATATCCGATGCATCCGTTGTGATTACAAATGTTTTATTAAAATCGGGGAATGCTAATATTGGCGCATTTGTTAATAGATGCTTACATGCTTCAATAGATTCAATATATTTTTTATTTTGTATGTCAATTATGGCATTCTTTTTAGTCGCTTCAGTCAAAGGTTTAACTATCTTACTCAAATTAGGTACGAACTTCCTATAATACCCAACTAAGCCTAAAAAATTGGTTGCCTGTAAAGTCGGTATACGGGCGAAAGTTTTACGTGACAACGACTTTGAGTGGTAAAATAATTTTAATGTGAATATTCATTCGTATAGTAGGAAGAAGGATGAAATAATAGTAAGCTAACTGTGCTCGAGTGGAAGGGACGCGTGCCTTTCACTTTTTATGTCTGTCTCTCTCGCTCTTAGGCGGGCTAACCATGCCCGAGTGGAAGGGACGCGTGCCTCTCACTCGCTCTCATTGTGAGCGCATAACGTGAGCGGAGCGTAACGCAGTTTCTTGAAGTGTCACCCGGCAAACCAATTTATAAGACGTTGTCACGTCAAAATGCTCGAATTTCTTTGACCGTTTTTGGTATTGGAAATTTTTGAATAGACTCTATCTTCTTTTGGTTTGGTTTAAGTCCGTCTTTGTTTAGTATGTGCCCAAGAAATTCTATTTCCTTTTTCATAAAAACACATTTATTAATATTTATTTATAAATTTGCCTTCCTTAATGATTCAAAAACTTGCTGTAATTTATTTATATGATTTTGTTTATTATCTAAATATACAATAATGTCATCTAAGTAAACTAAACAAATATCTCTTTTTATTTCATGTTTTAATATACTGTTCATCATTCGTTGAAACGTAGCAGGCGCATTCTTTAGACCGAACGGCATACGCAAGAACTCGTAATGGCCGTCTAAAGTACTGAATGCAGTCGCCTCTATAGAACAATCGTCCATTAAAATCTGATGGTGACCTGAAGTCAAGTCCAAAGTCGTAAAATATGTGTTGCCTTGTAATTTGGAAAACAAATCTTCTATATTAGGCAATGGGAATTTATCCGACTTCGTTTTTTCATTAAGACGCCTGTAATCTACTACCATTCTCCATTTTTGTATACCAGATTGGTCTAATTTTTTTGAAACTAAATGAACAGCTGATGCCCATGGTGACTCGGATTGTGTTATAATTTTTTCATCTAATAATTTATTTATTTGTTTTCTAATTTCTTGTTGTTGAGTCTGTGGCAAGCGAAATGGTCTTTGATAAACTGGCTCGTCATCTATTAAACTAATATGATGCTTTATTTTGTTTGTAGCACTGTTTGTAACATATTCCGAAAATAAGTCTTCATAAGTTGAACATAATTCTTCTATGTTTAAGTTATTATCGTCGGTCATATAAAAAATAAGTATTTCACATTCAGGCATACTTAATTTTCGTTCCTTTAAATCTATTTTCGCGTTAATTTGTTCAATCATATCAGTACCCATTAAGATGTCGTACTTTTCACTAAAATTGTATATATAAAATTTTAATGGTCCTTTATCTTTACCAAAATAATTGCACCAGAATGGAGTTTCTATTGTACCATTATGAGATGTTACCCCATGCGATGTTCGCACTACAAACTTTTCAGGCTTCCAATATTCATTGAAATATTTTTGTTGTACGTTACTTGTAATAAAAGAACGTTGACTGCCTGTGTCAATTAAAACCTTTAATTTAGGATTCTGTTTCAAAATAAGGAAGATAAGATTTTACATGATTAAATTCTATGATGGGTCGTTTTGTTTTTGACCAATTTGAAAATTTTGATCGTGATGCTGTTGTTTATTATTTTGATCGTCAGCACATTCGTTATTTTAAGGTAAGTTTTTATAATATTCATATTCCTGATAGTCCTGTAAATATTGAGAGTAATCGCCGTTATTTTGATCTTCTTTAACGAGGAAAACTTCTTCAGCTACCATTCCTCTACCTAAATTGATTTGGCCTGGCCTTAACTGTGGCGTAGTTCTCATAGATACGTCTAATGGTTGTTTATTATGATCTACGTATTTATTTTTATTATAATTAATCGGTTGTTGATTGTAACTTGGTTGGGGTTTATAATTAGAATGCTGATTATAATTATTATTTTGTTGCTGATTAAAATATGGATGTTTAGGTTGATTAAACACATTGTTGTTGTTGGGATTAGAAAACATGATGGGTTTATTATATTGTGGGGCGTAATTTTGTTGAGGGGCAAATTGTTTAAAATTATTATTTTTAGGGTATGGTGGATAATTAAAATATCTTGGATTTTGTAGTGTAGGAGGATAAGCCATTGGTTGATTAATTACACGTGGTGGTGGCAAAATGTTTGAAAATGTTTGTTTAATATTATCAAATCTTCCTTCAGCTTCTAACTGTAATATTCTTTGCACCGTTTCGTTGAAACTACAGTTACTAACATATATCTGGTCATGGTAAGGTAACCTATTTCTTAATGTATTTTGTGCTGTGTTTATATAAGGTTCCATTACTTCATCAACTAAGAGTTGGTTGTTATATTTATCGTTTAGCTTACTTCTTATATAAAATAATTTTTGTTTTAATTCAAAAATAAAATCTTTATATAAACATTTTCTTTTTAAATTGGACAATTCCATTAAAAGCGTATTATATTCTCTGTTATCTTCGCATTCTTTCTTTAAAGTTGCTTCGACAGAAGCCCAATTAAAGTTATGCTCTATCATAGATACAATAATAGCTGCCTTGCCGGTCAATTTTCCTAACAATTACATGACATTTTGAGGCGTACTACCTCCTGCTATCTTTATCCATTGGTTTGCATTATTTAAATAATTATACAAAGTCATGGCGTCGCCATCATAAGTAGGAACAAAACCTATAAACTTTTGAGGGTCCCATTACAGTTGCAATATTCTGTACCGGGACTTGTGGAGCGTTAGGTGCAGACGGCACGTAAGCGAGATCACCCTGTGAACCATTGTCAGAAGGTCTGGACATTCCTATTTCCATATTCTTAAATACTAAACGAGGAGGACGGAGAAGAGGAATTTTGGGGAAAATTCAAGGAAAATGCTACTCGGTACTCACAACGTCAGTAATAGTGCTGTCAGCTTCATCACTTTAACAAATTTCTTTAGGTCGTTTCGAAGTTGAAGACTTAAAAGTCACCGATTTGCGGCACTGAGTTTTAGCGAACTTGGAGTAGTTGCTCGAAGATTCTGGAACTATTTCTCTGAATACCACTTTTAATCGTTTTCGAAAGAGCCCCACGTTGGGCGCCAGTTAAATTACTTCGCCGACTGTTTGTTTAAAAGAAATTTAATAATAAAAAAATCTTAACTATATTTACAATTTATTATGCTCTAGAGCATAATGCACTTAGCACAAGTAAGGCAGGTTAGTAAATGTCTCTCGTTTGACAGTACAATGGGCTTATATACTAGCTGAATACAGTCAAGTGGTGGGGTGCTTCTCCAACTTGGTGGTCCAAGGTGTTATGATGTGTCGCGGGTTGCTAATCGATCCTTCATTACCCTTTGTTCCGTTATTATTACCCATTATGTCTGGCGAATTCAATACAGCGATCAGGTTCGATGTATTGGATGTCGGAATGTCTGTAATGGTTTTATTTATTAAGTTCGTTTTTTTATATTTCCTTCCATGCTTTGAGTAGGTTGACTCGTGATTGGCGGCGACGTGTGGTTGGCCGAATCTTTTCGAATCGGCACGTTGCACGCTGCACTTCCCCGATGACGTTTATTACGAGTGGCAGTTTTAGTTAGTTGGCACAACACAATCGTTTGCCAACTTAGGAACAAAAGGAAGTTCCTCCACTAGATGTAGCCTACACCATGCAGATGTCGATTGTCGATGGTAAAAACCAAATTTCGATTGAATAATGCTGCTCTTCTTTGTTGCTGCTTCCAAATAATAAAATGCTTGTATTCTTACGCTTGTTCGATTCTCACTCCTATGGGTGGTTCTGAGATTGCGAAGGACCTTGTTCGTCGTTACTTTTCTGTCGGCTGGAAGTACCAGAATGTTCGTAGCAGGGACGGCTTCCACTAACGCACACTGGGTTTGTTGTACAAATACAAATAATACACTCACAATATACTCTGAGATGACTTTTAATGCCTTTTGTAGGACAATTACGCTGAATTACAATAAATTACTTAATAATATATGCGGAGCTACAAATATCGCGTGGTTACACAAGATGGAGGCAGAAAAGAGAGAGCGAACGATATATGTACCTCTCTTTCGTACTAAAACCTATAATTAATGCAAAGGCATTAATGATTATGTTGCCAACAATCGGAGTGTTCTGCGCCAACATGTAGATGATTTGGACTGGAACACTGTGCTACAATCCCAAGATTTGTCTTACGCCTTGGAATTATTTTATGAGGTTCTTTATTACGTTCTTGATCGAGTTGTACCTAAGAAGCGAAGGCCCAAATCATCTGTAAGACGATATCCAGTTTGGTTTACAGCCGACATCATCAGAGATATGCGAACTAAAACTAGTCTTCATCAAACTTAAAAACGATCTAAGTGTCAAGAGAGTTACAATCGTTTTTCGAATCTTCGAGCTTCTCTTAAGATAAGAGTATCAGTAGCATACGATACCTATATCATGAACTTGAAAAGCAATCTTCGTTCCAATCCTCGGAATTTTTGGCGTCACGTGAATAGTTTAAGGTCCGTTGGTGGTTTTGAGCCTACTGTTTATTACAAAGGGCTTCAGTGCTATGGCGCCGATGCGGCGAACGCATTTGCAAGTCATTCTTCAAGTATCTACGCTCAGGACCATCAAACTCTGGAATCAACACCTGTCTCCCTCTCAGCGTTTGCACACATTGATGTCAGTGATTTTTCTGTCCCTGATGTTGAGAGTGCCATCAAAACTTTAAAGCCTAGTTGGTCATCGGGACCCGACGGTGTACCGGCAAATCTCTTGAAGATGTGTAGGAAAACCATTGCCATTCCTCTGTGCCATCTGTTTAATCTTATTTTGAATTATACACTTACAATATACACTTTCTTGCCTCGAATAATGACACGATTGCGCACAAGCTCGCTGGTCAGCACATTACTTGGTTGTTGAACGTCCCTAAGGGACCATGGTTCGGTGCGTTACATGAGATCAACGTAAAATCAACAAAGCAACTTTTATATCGCGTAATTGGCGAATAACACCTCACATTCGAGGAATTCTCCACACTTTTAGCACGAATCGAGGCTGTACTTAATTCCAGACCTCTCTGCCCACTTTCGTCTGATCCATCAGACTTCGAGCCGCTCACAGCCGGATATTTTATTATAGGCCGCCTACTAACGGCCCTTCCCGAACTATCCGTGGAAGATAGGCCGATCTCCACACGTAGGCGATTTCAGATGGTACAGGCCCTTTCCCAGCGCTTCTGGACGCTGTGGACCCAGTCCTACCTCCACACACTCCAAACCCGCTCCAAATGGTTGTCCCCATCCTCCCCTCCCCGAGTTGGCGAGCTCGTCCTCATCAAGGTGGACAACCTGCCTGCCCTCCAATGGAGACTGGGGCGCATTACTCGCACCCTGCCTGGGAAGGATGGCGTCGTGCGGGTGGTAGACATGGACACCGCCAATGGACACCTCCGGAGGCCTGTGTTCAAGATTGCCAGGCTCCCTCTGGATGAGCCCACCCTGTGCCCCGAAGGATGTTCGAGCCAACTGACCGACGATTAAAGACACTACCGGCGCCATCTAGCGGCTCGATACGGCAACCGAAACCGGCGCGAAAAGGTCACCCGCGCCGTGTCGACGGAGAGCCTGTGGTCGCTGACGTGACGAGACATTTTTCCCCGCTTAGCGCGCGCGCATGTGACATCATACCCGTTACAACCGAGGCGCCCTTTCTGCCGCGTTGAATATTGGCGACCCTTAAGAACAATTTGTGAAGTGACTGTGTGCTGTGCCGTGATCGTGAAGTCCACTTCATCGCCCTGCTCGTGCTTTGCCCAGCTCGTCTCCCGGTACAGGCGATCCCGTCCAGCCTGCTCCCGGTAAGTCCCTTCTCTGCTGTATTTGGCGGTGTCCCCTGACCCCCGGATACATATCTGGTCCTTCGAGCCGGATGGATGGCGTCGTCCGGGTGGTGGAATTTGACACCGCGAATGGACATCTTCGGAGGCCTGTATTCCGGATCGCCAGGCTCCCATTAGATAAGCCCACCCTGGGCCCCGGAGGATGTTCCCGCCAAGGCCGGGACGTTACTTTATAGGCGTATTAAAATACGCCTAGCGCCACCTAGCGTTGTGTCGCGAAGTTGGCGCGCGTGATGAGTGAAAAAACGACGCGCGCCCGCGCCAGTCTGCCTGCAAGCGATCGTGAGATGTACGCACGCATACGCGCTCTGGTGTCGCCTTGGACTACCCTTATTGATACTGCCTGTGATGATAGTGCGTGTGATTCCGTGAAGTGACTGTGCGTCAGAGACCGCCTGCATCGCTGCCCGCCGCCAGCTCGCCTCCAGATTCCTGCGATTCCGGACACCTTCCCGTGAGTACCTACTTCTTCCTTATCCCTAACCAAACCTGTCGTTCTGGGTCCACAACCTTGATTACGTCGCATGCGCGTCACGCACTAACATTAATTTTAGTTAGCTTCTTTTTTATACGGAGCGTTGTTCCTTTAGGAGATGACCTCTTAGAACTGACTGGAACAGTGGATGGAGGTAAGTTTATATTAAAATTTATCTTTTTTTTAAAAATGTAAATACATCTGTACTTCTTCACCACGCAAATTGATTGGCTTATTTTCGGCGTCTAACAACCTTATATTAATTGCACTTATTGTACTTTGGTTGACTGGAGAATAAATTAAGTTTTTAGGTATTTCAATAATTCTATAACCTGGTGGTACGTTTGGTACAAATTCATAAATTATATGACTTGCTTTTCCGTTCACAAATGATCCGCCGATTACATCGCATTCGATGCGCACGATAGTTGTTGTAAAAATGCTGACAGAATACCGATAATCAGTACTTATATTAGCCTTTACTGTTTCCATACTTAATCCCAAAATTTTGCTTAGAGAGTCATTTTTATCGAAGCGAACATCTTCAGAACAATAAATTCTTGTTTTTAATGTATTGTTAACGTTACCCAAAACTATCACACGTAACACATGTTAATACTCCGCTGCGAGAAACAAAATCCACCTATGCGCTAATTTGGCGTATTTGAAATTAATAAAAAAAAATTAAACTTTCACACCATTCATTCATCATTCATCATCATTATCATCATCAGCCTAATAGCGTCCCACTACTGGGCACAGGCCTCCCACGTGGACAATAGCACACATGGGGATATTGGGCCATAACCCACCACGCTGGCCCAATGCGGGTTGGTGGGTTTTAACGACTGTCATCTTACGACAACAACCGGGACCAACGACTTAACGTGCCTTCCGAAGCAGGAAGGAGCTCGAGATGTTTTTTATTAATTTGATCACCCATCCAGTGACCCGGCATTGAGAAAGAGGCTTAGCGAGCAAGATCGCAAGCCGAACGCGCTAGCCGCTGCGCCATCGAGCTCCTCTAACAGATAAACATACATAAATACTAATAAAAATCCATAACTCGGTCACAAATTGCTCGTGCTTATCACACATGTGTTGCTAGCGGGATTATCGTGGGTTTCGTAGTCAGGGTCACTGACCCACACGACCACCCGGCCGTCATTTTTAGTTATAGTTACACAATTACAAATTACCTAGCACGATTAGTTTAATAGCGAGCGGGGGACATTTCCAAAAAATCGGAGCGAATCCGTGTCGGTTAAGCTAGAAATTTAAAAAATGATAGAAACTAACTTAAAATTAATTTACAATCTACGGTTCCGGACTGCCTATGTAAAGTAATGAGCGAAATATAAATTATCGTAAACAGGGAAGGTAAGTACCTACTGCTTGGCTTCGCTTCAGTAGAAATGCACATAGTATAAGTTGTGAGTAGGTAGGTACCTAGGTATTGTAAATAAATGAAACTCATAGATAATTTGTCTGTTTTTATTTAAATGCTTTAACTATTCACAACGAATTGACATCCCATCACATCTTTCAGGCTTTGGACTGACAAGTTAATACAATACGTTAGTTTTAGCTTTTACCACCAGTAATGCACATTAATGAGTCCCTTGCGCTTAAACGTGCACTCATCCGTCCACAGCACGTTGTAGGTAGGGTTCCGCATCAACCAACGGCAGAAGTCGACCCTAGGCGCGTAGTCCTCTGGCAGCAACTCCTGGACTCGAGTGAAGTGGAAGGTATGGTAACCCTCGCTGCGCAGAAGCCGCCACACATAGTACTGGCTTACGCCAAACATACGGGCAGCGTCTGCGGTGCTCGCCACTGAAGCGCTGCACGGCTCCAAGGTCCAAGTATGATGCGAATGTTAACTTCGCGTCCGTATCACTCGCCGTACAGTAGTTGTATCCGCAACATAATTTCACCTGCATCATGGAAGCAGATAGCCATATTCATGTACTCCTGTAATAAATATCGGTACGACATTTTAAAATCTTTCGCGAATACTCCTGCGACTGCGATTAGTTTAGTGCGATAGGTATGTTTTTGGCGAAATGACGATCGCCGCGCCGGCGCGCGGCGGGCGGGCGGCACGACATCCCGGCCGGGGCGCGTGGCGCGTGAGGCGAGGGAGGACGGCTTTCGCTTTCTCGCTCGCTCGGCACGGTAGTAAGCGGTGCGGTGGTGTAGGCATTGCGGTTGGTCGGTGTCTTTGTCGGCTCCCATGAATGAAACTACGGCACGTGTAGCGATGTAGGCATTGCGGCCTCTCTTCTGTTGCGGCTCGTGCCGTGCGTAAGGGGTGTTTTATTTTACTTTTTAATCGAAAAGTCTTTTGGCGTTTCCTTGAAAACTAGCGTATGAACATTTAAGGTTTTTTCATAAAAATAGTTTATTTATGCTGTTTAATTTATCCTTAAAAGATTTGCGGTTGATAAAATTTAACCTTATATATAGATTTTACTGAATTTACGTTCAACTTTACACACATTAGATTTACTACTAGTGACATCTAGTGACGAGGTACGCGGAAAAAATATCTCATTAAGTTTAATAATTTTTTTTAGTCCGATTGATAATATAATATAAAAACTATTGATGCAGTTTTAAACCTGATACATTTTACAATCTTTTTCGATCGTATTGTTTTAAATTTGAATTCAGAATACCACACGACGTGGAGCTACGCCTAACAAGTCGGGTATGCGCCTTGGCAGTTGATTTTTGAATATAAAACATGTTTTATCAAATAAAGGTTTAATTTAATAACGTGTTGCCTCCATGGGCATCTACGACAGCTCTCATACGATTAGGCATAGAGTTTATCAACAGCTCTATGAAATTTTGAGGAATCATTTCCCATTCCTCTTCTATGGCAGTTTTCAACTCCTGCATCATCTGGGCAACTGGCTGACGAGCCCTAACACGTCTTTTTAGCTCGTCCCACATGTGCTCAATCGGCTTCATGTCTGGGCTTCTGGCTGGCCAGTCCATAACTGTGATGTTCACATCCCGAAGATATTCCCTGACGATGCCGGCCGTATGGGCTCTTGCATTATCATGCATAAAAAGGAAATTTAGGCCCACATGGTTCACGTATGGCATCACGTGAGGTTCTAAGCACTCACGAATGTACCTTTCAGCATTTAATTTTGGCAGCCGTGGTCCCGTAATAACCTCAAGTTGTGTTTTGCCGCTCGCGGATATACCGCCCAGACAGTCCATGAGCCACCGCCATAAGCAACCCTCTCTTCAAAGCAGCATTGTGCAAAACGCTCTCCCTTACGTCGGTAGACCTTCTTTCTTCCATCATTGCCATGTAACGCAATTTTAGACTCATCAGAAAAGAGTACACCGCTCCAATGCTGCTGAGTCCAATTTAAATGAGTGCGCGCGAAATGAAGACGCGCTGTTCGGTGGGCTCGCGTTAGTTTGGGGCCATTAGCTGACTTGTGTGGTACCATATCGCGTTCTTTTAACCTTCTCCAAACAGTTCGAGCGCTCACAGATACTCCGTGGAAGTCGCGAAGTTGGTTTTGTATCTCAATGAAGGTAAGGTGACGATTTCTCAAGCTGGTCGTCACGATGAATCGATCCTGCCTTTCAGTTGTGACCCGAGATCGTGGCCTTCCTTGGCGACGAACAAAGCCAGCAGTCTCTAGGTACCTCCGATAAACATTTCGGACCGCAGATCGACTTAAATTAAGTTGAGCACTCACATTTCTTTGGCTGTATCCGGCCTGGATAAGTGCCACAGCTTGGGCGGCGACTTCAGGCGAAGTATCCATTGATTATTGATAGAACCTCACCTTAATGTTAAGAATAAGTAATGTTTGTTGCAAAACCAAAGAGAAAAATCACACTTTCAAGAATTAAATCCAAGTAAACCAATAAAATCAATTTTTCTTAGTATTCGATTGTTTGATATCAACGAACAGGCTCCAAATTGTCTTTTGTTTCTTTAAATTCTGAGTGCGAAATTTAAAAAAAGACTATTGAATAAAATTATGAATGTGCCTGCTTCAAAACTGTATAAAACTTTTTGCTCGACTTAATATAAATTTTTAGCTAGGACTAAACGAAACTGAAAATGCAAGGTGGGCCAATAGATGTGTCCAGAAGTGTATTTAGTTGATTTCAATGGGTCTTATGTTTGCCTGCAGTTTTGATATACTGGAAAATATTGAGGCTTTGGACTTGACTGATGAACAGGCGGAAGATTTGTTTGAAGTGGCACCTTGGCATGTGCCAGGTGGGTCGGTGACCTACCGACGGAACATCGCCCTCAATCTCTGTCTCCACACGCATTGCTGAGAAAATTATTGATATTAACAATGTTCCATGCATACCAAAGGTTTCCTCAGCAGAAGCTGATATTCGTCCGTCAACGTCAGGGTGACGGTACCAATCTCTACCAGCTGTTGGTATAAATCAAGGCAGTGATTTCGATAGTGACTTTGATGACGAGTTCGACGTATCTCCTGTCGAAACCAATGCCTTGAATAGAAGAAACATACCTATGGATGATGATCTGGAGGTCCGGACAGGACAGGACATTCGGTTCGGGATGTAGTCGAGTCTATGCAGAGGGCCATTGACGAAGAAATCGATCGTCTTCCTGGCTTATCGAATGTTTGTGAGTGGGAAGTAGACTTTGATTCGTTCAGGGGGATTCCTGAACAATTTTTAGGACGAAACCCTGGGTCAATCAAAGACTACGATTCTCCTTATGATGCTTTTACTGATATTTGGAGTAAAGACATCATAGAGAGAATCACCCAGGAAACCAATCGATACGCCAGGCAGACTATCGATTCTATGAAATCGTGAGGGACCCTAAAACCATCATCCCGTTTGCATAAATGGTGGGACACTGATCCGACGAGATATTGGTTCTTTCTTCTATTTTTATGTACATGGGCATTTGATTTACGCACATCTTAAAATGAGTACTGGAAATGTTGCAACTACTTAGAGATGTCTAAATTTAAAGCTATTATGTCGTACAATAGATAAATTTTAATGAACAAATTTCTTCACTTTGTTGATAATTGTAATGTAGGTCATAATTCGCAGCATAATAAAGAATTTGCGCTCTCGGTAAACTTGTAAAAATAGGACCATTGCTGTCTCACTTAGATACAAAGGTTTCCTCGCTGTATAATATGCAGCGGGAAATTGCGATCGATGAGTCTTTGACCTTATTCAAAGGCCGCTTGTCTTGGGTTCGGACAATAAGGTCAAAGGCTGCTCGATTCGGAATAAAATCTTACGAGCTCTGTGAGTCACGTACGGGCTATTTATATAAGTTTAGAATTTATACGGGGAAAGACAATGTTGTCGACACTGGTGTTGCACATGCTACTGACTTGGGTAGTAAAAGTACAAAAGTGGTATTTGATCATTTGAAAGACCTACATAATCGGGGGCACTGTGTTACAATAGACAATTTTTATAATTGTCCATCGTTAGCACGATACCTAACATTGTTTAGGGTATGATTGTTTGGGAACATTACGTGTTAATCGTAAGAACGTGCCTGCTGATATTGTGAAGGTTCCGAAGAATGTGGCTAAGGGGACTATCGTAGCTCGCCACAGTGGAGATGTTCCCGTTTTGTCATGGAAAGATTCCAAAGTTGTGACTATGATATTCACTTATCACACTGACGAAACTTACGTTGGATCCAAGGCAGATAAGGTTTTAGTCAAACCCGTCAAAGAGAGGGACTACAACAATAGTATGGGAGGAGTTGATCTTAAAGATCAAAAACTGTCCATGTTTCTATTGAAGCGAAAACGAGGTGTCAAGTGGTACACCAAGATATTCAAAAGGCTGCTGAATGCAAGCATACATAATGCTTTTATTTTGTATACCAGCTCGTGTAGATGGCGCAGCATGCCGTTACTGACACATCATGAGTTTCGCTATGTGTTTGCCAAATCTCTGGTTTATAGGCACTGCCACTGTTTTCCAGAGATTAGTGAACCTGTGAGGACACTGATGAGGCTGAGGAAAGATGTTGTGCATGAGCCTAAGTACAAGCCTGGTAATATAAAACAAAAACGTTATATTGTTTGTTATCGGCTAGGAATTAGCAAATTGGTGCATTCGCAATGCGTCACCTGTGGACAGTACTTGTGCTTTGAGAACTGTTGGAGTGAGTGGCATTCTCTACCAGAGCTCAAAAGAAAAGAGACTCGCGAGCAGAAAAGGCGTCGCGTTGCGAATTAATAATTTGTTTGTTTTTTGTAACTTTTGTCAGTCATTTTACCTAATGGTAAGTGACTTGCTAGAAATTGAACCTGGGACTTCTGGCCTTCGTATCACTTGATAGTTAGTAACTCGTTGGGAATCGAACCTGGGACCTCTGGTCTTTATCTTACCTGATGATTAGTAACTTGTTGGGAATCGAACCTGGGACCTCTGGTCTTTATCTTACCTGATGATTAGTAACTTGTTGGGAATCAAACCTGGGACCTCTGGTCTAATATTTATGCAGTTTGTTCAATGTTCTCTAACAATCATTCCATTCTTCAGCTTCAGCCCATTCTTCTAGGTAATAAATTGTCTGGACGATTCAAAAGCACTTTTCTACAGTTTATTTGAATAAAAAAAAATTGACTTTGACTCTGAATCAAAAAGCTTCCTTTCAGCATTCAGTAGTTTAGTTGAACTAAATTTTAGTTTATTATTATTTACAATTTTACGGACATTACTAAGTGCCAGTTAAGGCTTAAATTTAATAAATAATTTGACTTTGACTTTAGCGAAAAGATAATAGCAAAGAAACACACGGTAGCCGCATTTCCAGTACTAAGTCTTGTCTTGTGTTGTGTAATCATGAGAATGTGATGTATGTGCTTAAAAATATTCCATTTTAAAAATTCATATAAGCTTACATATAAAGTGACTGATTACACAGAAGACACAGATATTTCTAATAAAAAAGAAAGTTTATTCTTGTAAATGTGTACTGTATGCGGGTCCAATCCGCACTGAGCCCGCGTGGAAGTTTATGGCCCGTGCTCCTCCTTTCCCCTGGTTTTTATCCATAGGGAAGGTTTTCATCTAGTGGAGTCATAAAAATAAGTTGATGATGATGATAATATTGTATGAATTGTCAACAACATATTTTTTTGTATATGTCGCTACTTTTGTAAAAGCTGTGCAGTTTTTTGCAGCTATTCTACTCTCCATTAAAAAAACTTTCTGACTGAAAATATTTTATCTATCAATAATAATTAATAATAAAACTATTAAGGACGATCGATAAGTGTTTATAAGTTATATTTGTTTGAATAGAGATTTTGTCTTTGTCTACTTTATCTAGTCTATGCGACGATTGCCTGAGAGAAATTGTATTTTAGTGATAAGACTATTGATTTTATTTTCTTGTAATTGAAATAATATCCAAATAGTTTAAGTATAATAAAGTATAGGTATTCTATAAAATTTTATGTTTTGTTTTCTTAACCCTATTCATGATAATCACAAGGCTGTAATATTCATAATCAACTGATTTGGTAAACAAGCATATAGCCCATTTTTGTTTCATACCTTACTGGGCCCTGATTCTGTATCGCAATCTATAGATTTCACACCTAAACCTTACCGCGCACAAACGTCAAACGCATACGTTTTTGGGAAGATATCGTAACTTTTTAAGGAATTAACGTGGTTTTGAAACAAGGAATCGTTACAGAATAAGGGCCCTGATATGCACTTAGCCTGCACCTCACCGATGTTAAGTGATGATAAGCCAAACCGAGAACACAAACATTTACCCCTCGTTGGGATTTGATCTCGGGACCTCTGGGTCTGAGGGGAGGCACAGATAGAAAGCCCTAAAGAATTAGTAATCTCACTCGTGTGTTGCCAACTCAATTGTTATAAGTTGAACCCTACAAACCGAAACACTACAGTGTAAAAAACTGCTGCTTGATAGCATATCGCAGCCTGGTCAAACAGTTAGTGGCCATGACGGAAACCAGCTGCCAGATGGCAGATGTGTGTAAGAAGAACGCGAGTAATTGGTTAGGTGTTGCATGGTGTTCATATTATTATAAAGTCTGGCTCATGAAAACTGAACCCTGCTATTATTTTGGTAGCAACACTAAAGCAAAATGTAATTTTGACATTTGTTCTTGTTGTGGATATATTCGAGTTCGTAAACGTTTATATTTTTAGAATTTTTTTGCTGAATATGAGTTAAACGATCATAAGTGGTGTGCGACCGTTGTTGTTTACTATGATAAGTAAATTCAAACACAAACAAGAGGAGAAGGAAGCGGTATTCGAGCAGAAAATTGTATGTTTAGGCTTTCTGACCGAATTCGTTGGTAAGTAAGGCGTGGTGATTTTGATACTTGATTTCAGAAATTATTGAATTTTTCAATATTTCATGACGTTCAAAAGTATAACTACTATTTTTTGCACTTCTCACAATCTTCTTTCTGTTCAACCTTTTTTAAGGTTTAACTCCTTTTCTTGAAAAGTTTTATTACAATATTGTATTTCAGATAACCTTGACGACAGTTGTGGACAAAAACAATTACTGAATGAAAATCTGCACAAGCTGAAAGAGTTGGAGAGTAATGCATTAATAAATCAGAGAAAGTTTATTGAAGAAATATCTTCAATGACTGGTATGTACTATAAAAATAAACATAACGGTTACCATAAATTGAATCTGATAAGTTAAATCTTTAATACACAATAGAAGTATTTTATCGCCAATATCAGCACTTTTTTTTCAAGTGATTGACAAACTAGTTATTATATGCATGATAATATAATATGGTATTGGTTACTAATTATGACACTGACATGGTTATATTGTGGCATCGTTCTTATAAAGTCAAACAAATTAATGTTATTTTGTTTGTCTTACAGATATAAGCTTTACGGCGTTAAAGAGAATTAACAATGAAGGAAAAGTAAATAAAGATGTACTCAATACTCCAGGAAAGAAGAGACCTCACCAGACCACCATGTTCAATCTAGATAGTTTTGATATGCAAGCCATAAAAAATAAAATAAAAGAATTTTATATAGTTAAAAAGCAAGTACCCACACTCAGAAGTCTCTTAAAAGAGTTAATGGAAAGTATTAATTTCTCTGGCTGCAAAGAAACTTTGCGCAGAATACTTATAGCAAACGGCTACGAGTCAAGCAAAATGAAAACGAACACTCAGTTCTTAATAAACGTTATGATATTGCTGCTTGGCGACACAGGTATTAAAGAACCATTTCTTCAAAACGGGCTGCAGGAAAACACATAATATACCTGGACGAAACAGGCTCACCAGAACTACAAAGTAAAAAAGTCATGGCAAGGGCCTTCTACCAAAACTCTAATCGATAACATCTCATTGGGAAAGAGATTTATAATAATACATGCAGGATCTGAAAATGGATTTGTACCTAACGCCTTATTATGTTTCAGCACTATGTCAATCAAAGCGGATTACCATCATGATATAGTTACCACACAGTCCAAATTAATAAAGCACCCAACACCAACACTCGTAAAGTAGACATACAAGAGTGGCTTCGTTCTAATAATATTTATTTTGAAGGCTATCACTCCAATGCAGAACTTATTGTCTTGGTGCAAAAACACAAACAGGACCCCATCTATGAAGCAGATGAAATTCTAAAGGAGTATGACCACGAAGTGTTGAGACTTCCACCATGCCACTGTGACCTTAATCCGATAGAACTCATCTGGAGTTCAGCGAAGAGAAAAGTAGCCAGCAGAAATATTACTATTTCAGCAGCTGAAACGAAAAAGTAATCAAAGAATCTTTTGGAAGTATAACACCAGAGGATTGGTGCTCAGCCATGGTATATATATGTTAGAAGGTTACAATGGTAACTTATTCTGTCATTATATTTACTCTGAATTTATAATTATACACAAATTTATTTATTTAAATATTTAGAATAACCAACGTGATAAATACCTACACATACACAGAATAAATCTACACAAATCATTCTACAAAAACTGATTACTCAATGATGTATGCATAAGAATCATCTGGTGGATCTACTTTGTATGAAAGTTAAAAATCAAACCTCTTATATAAATTTCCAGTAAACCATTATCAAAATAAAAAAAACTAAGAATATCAAAGTTATTTATTCCTACTATAATTAGTAATACCCTATTAAGATTTTTTGAATTTGCCGCCTTTTGTCAGGTCCAGCTTTCGTTAGCCAGACTCTAACTATCTTTGTATATTTATCCGTTATTTAGAGTCCATACATAATACAAGCTAGCTAGCAAGCAATTATGGACAAAGTAAATTGGTATATATTAACAACTATTAACTAATCGTAATTGTTAAATAGAAACACATAAATCATAAATTTTTTAAGCGGAGCGTGAAACGGCATTTATGCAGGCCGTCAGGAATGGGTGCGCTCGTTATCGTGCTTATTCCATGGTGGGGAGCGCTCTGATTATTTTGGACTGCATCGGCTGCTTACCATCAGGCAGGATGCAGTCACTAAGAAGAGTCGTTATAAAAAAAAAGTAATAAAAACCTCCATGTACTCACATAAAGATGTAGGTATGCATTTTATTACATATCATATTTTAGTAAAAATTATAATGATACATATCTAATCAAAGCCAGAATAATATAAAACAAATAAAAAACACATTTAAAAATAAAATATTTCCGAATGATGCGCACTTGTTTTGGCAACGGTACTTTTATGTCACAAGTGACTTACTACGTGCGCGGGCTGGCAACTTGTAATGGCGGCGGTTAATTATTTTGGTTCGTAAGTTAAAAATAGTTTTGTGAGTGAAGTTTTGTGTCAAAGTGTTTATGATTTATGTGAACGATGCGGTAGTGTAAACTAATAAGTTATTATGTCAACTGTGTGGTATGACGTTTGTTCATTATTATAGCGAACAGAGAATTGAAGGTTAGATTTAAGAAATATTGAAAACAAAACAATACATTCCAGTGTCACTACATGTAAGTCTTTATTGTCCATTCTAAGTAGTTAACCACGTACAAAAACTCATACAGAAAAGAATGACACCTCATTCACGCGGTAATCTCGTATAGTTTTTACGCAATAAATGTTTTTTATAGTCAAACAATAAAAAAGTGATTTATCGCAAAACACCTGACACGTGAAGCATTTTACGCATTTGGGTGGCTAGCGCGCTACGGGTTACAAAGAAACTTAAAACTTGACTGTTAGAAACAAGCTATTATAGTCAAGGGCCAGTTTTGTTGATCCGTAATCAAGTTATGTTAACCTTTTGGTTAGGTTAACTAGTGTTAACTTTCTAACCAGTAGTTAAAGGGCTTTTACGTTTTTCAATGTTCTTTTTAACCATAGTCAATTTTGACCATTTGTTATTTTATTGCCTGTACTATGATGTTTCCTTTCTTAAAAATTTCGGCTATTATTTCGTGGGTAATTTTTTTCTATGTGGCAATACTGACAAAAGTTGATATAACGAAACGCACATTTCGGCAGTTAGTGTCAACTGTCAAAGTCAAAGCTACAGCAAAATAATATTACCACGATTTTGGCCCGCAGAGCAGACTTTTCTTTACGAATAAAATTATTACCTATTTTAAATTACATTAGCTGTTCAATTACTGTTCGGCGACTGACTTGTGAATCAAGTCAAATCCTCGGCAAAATGTCACAAAATAGCCAACAATCAAACAAGTAAGTAACTAACAACAAACTAACTTTTATGAATTTCACATGTTTTATTTACATCTACTTAGGGCAAATAATGTTGTTTTTTTTTCCTTTTAGGGACCGCAGCTCTAATTTTTCTAAAGAAGAAAGCTTGAAATTGATGACTTTGCTTAAAGATTACCCAGTAATCACAAGCAAAAAAACAGACCATGCAAGCAACCAACAAAAAGAAGCTGCTTGGAGATTGCTTGCAGATAAATTTAATTCGGATGCGACGAGGTTTCGAAGTGTAAAGCAGTTGCAGCAAAAATACAATAATGTGAAAAAAACTGCAAGGAAGGCCAGCAGAGTTTAGTCATGTGGTATTTAATTTTGGTTCATGCAGTGCAGATAATAACTAAAATAATTTATGTTTAGGAAATGGCTGCAGAAAAATATGGCAGACGGCAAACTGGAGGTGGTCCACCTCCTCCAAAGCCATCTGAAACCACAGAGTAGTTAAACACCATTATGGGGGAGTTTATAAGTGGTCTTCCAGCGGTATATGATAGTGATGCTGTGATAGATAAGTATTATGCATATTCTAATTGAATCATAGATTTAACTAAGTTGTAGGGGCTTTGCAGCTCTGATAGAGCTGTATGTAGTCACTGTGACCTAAAGAGATCAAATTGTACTCGCTACCAAAATATTATCTACTGTGTAAGGGCGTTGCAGCTCTGATAGAGTTGTAGTCACTGTGACCTAATGAGACCTAATGTGACTCGCCACCAAAGTTTTATCAATTATGTATTGTTACAGATAATACAGAAAACGTTGTGGACAGAGAAACAACGGCCAATATAAATTTGGATTTATCGCAAGATAAAATTGTTGAAGATTGTAAGTATTTAATAAATATAGATATATTTATTTCATTAAAATATATTTATTTCCTAATTTTTTACCTTTTTTTACAGATTTATCAGATGTTGATAGCATATTCCCTGAGCCCGAGCAGCCGATGAAGAAAAATGTTCCCAACAACAGTGGTAAGTAATATGGCTTTTTTTAAACTTTTGATGTTTTTCTATTCTAGTAAGTATATAAATAATTAATTTAAAATCTGTTTCAGAATTAGCCAGTTCTAGTCGATTTGACACATCCACATCAAAAGCTATGCTGCGACAACCTGTGTCAAAAGAGCTGTGTAAGTAGACAATCATGTTTTATGAGGTCGTTGTTATCATAATGTATCATAAAGTTTTAACTTAAATTTTATGTTTCAGCATTCATTCACAAGAAAAAAAGACAGCTTTTACTCCTTTGGAGACAAGAAAACGCATTATAATGCATTCAGAAAAAAAATAGATCTTTTAAATAAAAGGTAGGGCAGAGAACTGGATTTGGCCCAATATACCAAAGAAGAGCACGAGCTCAACATGAAGCACAAACGAGAACTGCATAAGCTTGAAATGGATTTAAAAAAATATATGTATGAATTAGTTTTAGAGATTTTTTTTTTATTTATTAAAATTTACAAAGGTACTTAATATTAATATTAATCGAAGCAGTGTGATAAAAACCAATATTGGTTTGTCTACACACCGGCACTCAACGCCTTACGCTCACCGCTCACAATATACAAAAAAATAATTTAAAAATAATAAATAAAACAACAGGTAAGTATTGAATATTCAACAATGTGGACATTACAATCCACCCACAACAGGGCTAACATTTTGCGTGAGGTTCGCACAGCCTAGCGCTGCGCTGCGCTGCCCAACCACACACGCAGTAATTTGTGTTATCACTATCACACGGGGTGGTTTGTGGTACTTAATTCATTTATAATAATGTATTCTCTATTGTTTACTATTTCTAATAACTAATAACAAAGTGTTTATTTTTATCCTAAATATTATGAACTTACTTGGTTAGGTTAGCTACTATTAATGATAAAAAGTAATCTTTTAGTTTATTTTTGATATTTGATTCAGTAATTTGTTCTGAAAATGTAAATACGAAACAGAAAAAGCGAAATAAGATTTAAGTAAATAAAGTATATCTATATATAGTAATCTTAGAAATAAAGTACTTCAAACATAAGAATAATCTTTAATTTTAAAGGCTTGTACTTAATTTATTTATGATATTATAATGTTTTCTTTGTAGGAAAAAAGTATTAAAAAATAAAAAAAATACTATGCTAAACAATTATACTAACAATAAATATTTACAATTATTCTAATGAATCATATTTCTAATCACAACCATAGATTTTTTGTAAATGTTAATTATCACTATTGTTGATTTCATCCGAATGAATTGAAGTAAGTAGTGATCAGATTACTTCTATATTGCTGCTCAGTTTCAGAAACTGGAAGTATTATTGTGCTCAACGCACCTCTTCATATTTACTTTTGATATTGTCGATGTTTTTGATACGGTTTTGTTTCACTTGTCATTAAAAAATTGTCCCATAAAAAGCGACCTTATATTTTACAGTCCATTAAATATTTATATTGCTCAGTAATATTGTGGTCCTTTACCCTTGAAAACCATGTTTGGGACGCGGTTACGTACCGCTAAAATGAAAACCGCAGTAGCGGCCCAAAATCCTTCAAGTGTAGGTCAAAACTCAACCGCACCGGCTGCGGTCAAACAAACCGCTGGGGTGCCTAGTGGCGGCGGTGATAGTTCTTTTTCAGAAACCAAAAGTACGGTCAGAAGCCGTACTTTAATGATTGAAGCGGACTACGCCCAACAAATTGCGATGTTAGAGCGCGCGGCCTCAGAGCGCGAGCGGGAACGTGAACAACGTCAACACGAGCGTGAAAAACGTCAACACGAGCATGAACTCACCGCTCTGGAGCTACGTAAACAGGCAGAAATTGCCGCTTTGGAAGAAAGAGGTAGTAGAAGTCACAGGTCAAGTCGAATTTACAACAGAGATGTACTAAAATGGTTAGATGAGTGTGTAAATTCAGCTATGCCCGACGTAAGCATAACAAAGGAACCTCAGAACGCTGATTTAACTACAGATCAGTCTGTCAATAGGCCAAGTGTCCATTTTGCACAGCGTCCTGCGGTTGCCTCGGTATCTCGAGAGGTACTTAATAGCAGTGTCCCTATAGCCAATAATATGCCAAAATCATCTTTCCCTAATGGCCTAACCTTATACATCCTTTAATAATTTTACTCAACCTTCCCCAGAGATAGTGCAACTAGCATCGTTAATCAACGGAATTGCATCCAAGCCCAGGTTCGAGGATGGACGCCTTCCCAATTTCGACGGTAAAGCCATGGATTGGTTATCATTGAACAGAACGTACGAAGACACAAAGCATTGGTATTCGGTGTCAGACAATTTGGCGCGCCTCAATTTAGCCCAAAAAGGAGCAGCCCGTGAAGCAGTCGCTGTACTGTTGGTATCAGCGCGGGACCCTTCCGAGGTGATGGAAGCTCTAGCGGTCAGGTTCGGAAAATACATATTGTTCTACAAGAGGTTGCTGCTCTTCCAGCACTACCAAAGATCAACATCGACGGGAGCGACCTGCACAAGTTTGCCTGTCGTGTTCGTAATTCAGTTGAGGTATTGAAACTTTTAAATGAAAGGTCATATCTAGATTCGCCAGAAGTTTCCCAAGCTGTTTTAAGTAAACTGACACTCCTATTACGAACACGATGGCAAGACTACGCATCCGTGCACTTTTCAGAACACGGAGAATACACCAGGCTGCAACTGTTGGCCCGATTTCTGGCACGGGAAGTAGACCAGCAGCTCAGGTTTGGCCTAGTAACTGAGTCACCAAATTACAACAAGAAGGGTGACAAAGTTCACGTAGTACAAACTGAAGAAACTGACAATCAAACAGATTCGCGTCCTTCCACCTCTAAAAATCATAAAAACGATAATAATTCAGCTTCAAATAATATTGATAAAAAATCTTGTTGTTTTTGTGACAAAGATCATGACTTGTGTCAATGTGACACTTTCAAATCTTTGACTGTCAATGACAGATGGCAGTTCGTCAAAGATAAAAAGTTATGCCATAAATGTCTCAACAGAGGTTCTCATAGCTATAAAAATTGCAAAATCAATAAAGAAATTTGCAATAGTAAAAAATGCAATTCTGCGCATCATAGGTTGTTACATATTGCTTACATAGTGGAAAGTGAGGAGGACCAAGGCGAATCGTCATCTTTAAGGCCCTCAGAATTGGGGTCTGAGGAGGCAACAGACTTTGTTGCTCATGCAAACAGCTCGACTACGTCACCAAATAATTTAGATTTGTCTCGACCTTTGCTTAAAATAATTCCTGTCAGGGTTTCCGGCCCAGCTGGTAAGGTGGACACTTATGCCCTCTTGGACGACGGGTCAACTGCCACCTTCATTGATTTTGACCTCGCTACACAAGTAGGCGCGAGAGGCCCATCGGTGAAGACTCAATTAAAATGTGTAGGCGGATTGTCAAAGAGCGTGCAGGTAGAATATGTAGATTTTGACATCCAGGGTTATCACACCAACAACACCCACCGAATTAGCCAAGCACGGTCAATCAAATTTCTTCAACTAGCTAAGCAATCAGTTTGTTCACAAAAAGTTAGCGCTTATCCTTATCTTTCCGACTTAAAACCTTTTCTTTGTTATGAAAATGTTCAGCCTAGAATTGTTATCGGAATTGACAACTGGCACCTCACCTTACCAGAAGCTGTACGCAAAGGCTCTAAATCTCAACTAGCTGCCATTAAAACTGCTTTAGGGTGGGTATTATTTGGTTTTACATCTAGTAAGACTCAACCTGTTGTGCTTGTTAATCACATACACTCTGAGGAACCTGTTGACTAAAACTGTTCGCTAGAAACTTTGATAAAAGAGCATCCCCTCTCCTTAATTCACTAAGTTTATTTGTACTGGCACCTCGAGACCAACCGTTAGGTTATGCAAGAAGTGCCAGACGTCCCTGCGCCAGTAGACACTCGCGCAGGAGACCACCAACGTTAGGTCTTGACGCCAAATTAGTGCCCGCCGCAGCGCGCTCTTCATTCGGTACTCATAAGACTAGTGTCTCGGGAGAGTATCCCCGTGAACACGTGTAGTTCACTGCCTATTGTCCAGATAGGTAGCCGGAGCTGTCGAGCTCGCTCACTTCTCGTTGCACGAAGGGCACAACTCGCAGTTGCCACTGCTAGGGTCGTCGACTCTAAAGTCGACTCCCAAGTGTCCACCTTGGTAGCGGAGTAGTAAGCACACTCACTTCTCGGAACCCATCCGGGAGCCTAGCCAGTTCCCACGTCCTACGCGGCTGGCTGGACCGGAGACCTACGGCATCTAGGAGGCCGTCTCTACTAGTTATCCAGACTAGTACCGGAGATGTCAACACCAATGTCCAATGAAAACCACCGGACAAAGCTGCCAACTATAAGGGAAACTCACGTTCCCCGCAGGACTTTTCGCTTCTGGCCCCTCAGAGACCGCTACTAGGCCCCGCTCGCTGTGCACGAGTTTGGAAGTCCTGGCACACAATACCAGGACAAACGAACATTCCCAAGCTCTACAGCTAACCACATGCCACTACGAGTCCAACCCATGTCCGGATCCCGCCGGAGGCGCCTGGTTAGAGGCACGACCAGCGGGGGGCTAGAACCGGAACCCCGTAGTACCTCTGAAAACACAACCGGACCCGTAGTTCCAGTTGCGATACCCTATCTATTGAGGTCGGTAGATAGGGACTGATAAAAGAGCAGTACAGGGTAGACTCGATAGTTATTACTAAGAAGGAGCCACGTAGCGCGGATGACGAGCGCGCCATCCAAATTCTAGATCGCAGCGCCAATCGTCTCCCAAGCGGTAGGTTTGAAGTAGGACTACTATGGAAGTCAGATAACCCTATCGTGCCTTACAGTTACCCGCTCGCATTGTCGCGATTCTTAAGTCTCGAAAAGAAAATGATTAGTGACCCAGAATACGCTGAGCGCTACAAAACCAATATTCACGATATGATAAACAAAGATTACGCCGAAAAATGTCAAAGGAGAATGAGCAAAATGGTCTATGAGCGGCCAACAACGAAATAGGTATTAAATGAAAGTACTATTACTAAGTACTAACTTTTACTATGAACGTAACATTGCAGCTCATTTAGAAAAAAAATACATATAGGTTAAAATACTTAAATAATAAATGTAAGAAAATGTGCAAACTCATTTTTATAAAATACATTAAAAAGTATTTCTAAACGTCAGCATACCGGTTACAAGACTCAACCCAAAAACGAGTTTACTACCTGAGTTCGAACGGACCAATCAGTGTTGAGTGGAAACAAAAGAGCCGAGGCGTGGGGTGCGCTTGCGCTACTCCGTGCAGTCCTTCGCTTACCCTTGTGACGTTGTGTACTGTGCGATCATCTACGGATTCTTTTTCAAACATTTTGACCTTGGCTACCTTATGGACACTGTTTCTTCTTAACCTGATAACCTGGCTATTAACTCTGAACTTCTGTTCATTTGTGCTTGTGTACTTGGACTCTGGACTGGTGTACGCCAACGGAACATTGATTGAAAAATGGCAGAAAATCGACCTATATGTGTTTTGTGCAATCGATCAGTGGTTAACAGAAGAAGATTAGAAATAACCCATGCTCTTTTTGAGGAAAATGCTGCCAATGCTCAATATATTATTGAAGCTATAGCTCCACAGCAAGTAAGTATTTTTAGACTTTATTTTTTGGTTGTTTTTACCCATGTGTGCCCACCTTATAGGGGTGATGGCCTAATCATCTGTCACGATGAGCACATGGGTTCTTTTCTAAGAATAGTTAAGTCATAATCAAAACAGATCTTCTCTCTCTTTCTCACACATGGCGCTTATGAAAACAAAGCCAGCGTTATCTAGCTTCGAGACATAATAGAGGCCAAACTCACTAACAATGCGTATGAGCATGACTCATGACTTGACGACCGCTTGGTTCAGTGGTTCGCAACGCGCTTCTGAACCAAAAGGTCGCGGGCTCGATCCCCGCACGGTACAAATATTTGTGTGCATGAACATGTCTATTCGTACTGGTCTGGGTGTTTTCTATGTATAATAAGTATTTATTTACAAAAAAAAAGTATATAAGTATGTTTATCGGTAGTCTAGTACCCATAGTACAAGCTTCGAGCTTAGTTTGGGACTAGATAACTCTGTGTGGCCCAGAGTGACATGTCTGAAATATTATTATTATTATTACTCATTTGTCACGTGGAAAAAGAGCTCGGCATGTTCTTCACTATACAAAACATGATTAGACCGAAACTACTATGTTATAAACTATTTTCCTTTTCAGGTTGAATACAACGGCCGAGAATACATTTGTCGACCATGTTGGCAACGAGCTCAACGGGCTGTGCAGCCAAACAATTACCCTGCCCCGCACGACTGTGTTCTTCAAGTGGAAGAATATTCACGAGTGCCTAGCACCTCAGCGAATTGTGTGTTTGACAGATGCCGTAGTGTGTCACGTCGTCGAATGCCTGAGAATGTAAGGATTACTCTTCTGTTACATTCTAACTTATTCATACCAGACAGTGCCAGAATATGTGATGCACATTTAACATCGAATGATTGGGAGGAGCTCATTGATAGTCCAAATCTCAGACATGATTTTAACAGCACTCATTTTGTGCAAATACTAGAGCTTTTGAAAACAGCTGTTTTAAAAAAAAATATTCTGGACTTTGAAGATATCGAAAATATGGATACTAATGAGATTCATATTCGATTGGGCGTTAGCAGAGATCAATTCCATTCAATCTTGGAACAAACGCCTTCTTTGTCTGAGTCAAACGCCAAAACGAAACTAGCCATTTATTTAATGAAGTTGCGAACTGGTGATAGCAACGAGAGATTAGCCACGCTCTTTAACATAAGTAGAAGGACTCTAGAAAGGCATTTAAAAACCGCACGTGATGCTATATCTCTGGATTTTAAGCCAAGACACCTTGGACTTGACCATTTAAATAGAAGAACGGTCGCTGACCGCAATCTTATTGTACCAAACGCGTTATTTGGAAATCCCGAGTCGTCTCCAGAAGATAGGAAGGCAATAACAATCATGGATGGAACATATATTTACATTCAGAAGAGCTCCAACTTTTCGTTCCAGCGAGAGACCTACAGTCTACACAAATACGAGAATCTATTGAAACCGTTTTTAATGGTGTGTTCCGATGGGCACATAATTGATGTTTGTGGGCCCTATGCTGCTACCGACTCAGATGCCAGTATTTTGGAAAGAATAATAAATGACGAAGAAGGCACATTTCACTGGTTTTACCGGGCTGGCGATATATTCATTTTAGATCGTGGGTTCAGAGACGTCTGTGGCGATTTGCAGCGATTCAACTACAGTGCCTATATGCCCGAAACCAAAGACCGCGGTGCAGACCAGCTTACTACTGTACAGGCCAATAGAACTAGGCTGGTCACTCTATGCCGCTGGGTAGTGGAAGTTATAAATGGCAAGTTCAAGCGAGACTTTAAACTGTTTAGGCAAGAATATTTTAATCGCGCCTTAAGTCACATGTTCCAGGACTTCCAAAACGCAGCGGCACTCATCAATGCATTTCAGACACCAATACAAGATAGTATTTATGCATCGTCGTTCGTGAATATAATTAATGAACGCATTGAAATACCAAACCTTTTAGCGGATTATGTTATCCGTCATAACATAAATAGACAGAGGGCATCATTTGAAAGACTCAGCAGTGATCAACCTATTTTTGAAGACTTCCCGGTTTTTTCTGAAGAAGACCTAATTCTGTTTGCACTTGGCACATACCAAATCAAGTTGGCTCGCAGCTACTACGCTGAACACTTAGTTGAAGGCTTGTACAATATTGAAGTATACCGAGAGCGTCAAATAAGTCAGCTCAGAGATTTTATTGAAGAAGAAGACATTTGGTTATTACGTGTTCGAATACAATCTAGACATGTGAGGTCCAGAATATATTATTCTTATATTGTAATTAACCGAGAAAGACAAAATAGAGAAGCAATTGCTCATTATTATTGCAGTTGTATAAGTGGAAGGCGCACAATCGGTTGCTGTGCACACGTTATGTGTATAGTGTGGTATCTGGCATGGGCTAGACATCAAGACGAGGATATTTTATTACCGGCATCAGAACTCAGTGCTATTATTGTACATTAAATGTATTAATGTACAGTGTGTCCTGATAACGGCATCCTTGTCTTGATGTCTAGCCCATGTACATGAAATGTGTTAATGTTTAATAATAGCACTGAGTTCTGATGACGTTATCATTATTATTATTATTGGCGATGTTTTATCATAGTAGTAAATGTATTTTTAATGAAGTCTACAAGCCATTTTATTTTATTTCCTTATTTTTAAGGCTAAACCTTAGTTATAATACGCTAAATCACAGACTGACATATCTAAAATAAAAATGTATTTAATTCTATTAATAATTACACCACAGATACAAAACATCTTGAGGGTGATTGTAGGGTGATAATACACCAAAAAAAATTAAAATTGTTCCTGGCCGCTGATAGACCAAGCGCCATACGATTTTGCCCATTCTCCTTTCATATCCACCGGATTCAATCTGTTGGTATTTACCACATTTTGGTGTAGTAAACCCTAACAAGCCGGCAAAATTGCGTGTCGTTTACGACGCTGCCGCGAAAGTCAAAGGGGTTAGTTTGAATTCACTTTTGTTAACAGGTCCGGACTTGTTACAGTCAATTTATAATATTTTACTTCGCTTTAGAGAAGGTAAGGTAGCCATGACTGCGGATATTAAGGAAATGTTTCTTAGGTTTCAAATTAGGAAACAAGACCGGGATGCCCAACGGTTTTTATGGCGAGACAGTCCTGCTGAGCTCATTCAAACTTACAGAATGTCGTCGATGATTTTTGGGGCTGTATCTAGTCCATTCACAGCCTTGTATATGAAAAATAAAAACGCATTAGAAGTTAAGGATCAAATTCCACCGAAAGAACTTTTATCGGAGTCGGTAGTTGAACATATTAATCTTGCGAATTTTCCGTCTTCTACGCCTTTCGTCAGAGCACTGGGACTATACTGGTATCCATCCACGGGTGCACTAAGTTTTAATACTCCGGTCAAAAACGGAGAAGGAAATTTGCCTAAACCGCTCATCAAGCGAATAATACTCTCCTTGATCATGCGTGTTTTTGACCCACTGGGTATTCTTGCTCCAGTTGTTATACGTGGCAGAATTTTATTCCAAAATGCTTGGCGATTGAATTTAGATTGGGATAGCGAACTTCCTTTATATGAAACCAAATTATGGAACGATTGGTTCCAGGATTTAGTTTTAACATCTCAACTAAAAATTCCCCGCTGTTACAACTTGTGGTGGAGCCCAGCCAAGTCGAACTGCATGTCTTCGCAGACGCCAGCGCGCAGGCTTATGCAGCTGTAGCATACTGGCGGTTCCTCTTTTCAAACGAAGACATACAGCTTGCGCTAATATGTAGCAAATCACGTGTAACTCTTTTGAAACCATCTAGTATTCCTAGATTAGAGCTACAGGCTGCACTAATAGCCGCTAGACTAGCTACGTCCATTGTAGATGAAGTTAGAATAAAAATCGAAAAACGCGTATTGTGGTGTGATTCGATGAACGTTTTGGGTTGGCTTAGGAATGACGCACGTTCGTACAAACCTTTCGTAGCTCATCGAGTGGTTGAGATTGTCGTGAAGCGACATTTAAAAAAGAAAAGATAAAAAGAAATTAACAAATATTTATAAGACAAAATAAAATTACAAACAAAAGTTTAAAAAAAAGGTGAGTGAGGATGGTGAGTATGGGGGTGATGATGGTTAAAATGAAGGTTGATGATATAAAAAGTGAAGGGGTAGGTGCAGCTGACGTGGAGGCAGGCGAAGGTGTGGAGGCAAGCGCTGAACTTGGCAGTCGACGAAGGGCGCAGGCCAGTGAAGACAGGCAGGCGCCGGTAGGCAGGCGCCGGTAGGCGAAGGCAAGCGAAGGCAGGCAGGCGCCGGTAGGCGCAGGCAGGCGCAGGTAGGCGCAGGCAGGCGCAGGCAGCAGGCGCCAGCAGGCGCAGGCTGGCGAAGGTGCAGGCAGGCAGGCGCCACCAGGCGCAGGCAGGCGAAGGCAGCAGGCGGACGAAGGTGCCGGCTGACAGGCGAGACAGGCACAGGCAGGCGTAGACGCACGCGATGACTGGAGGCTGTAGTCTTCCAATTCGGAAACTGGTGATTCTAGTTGAAGACTAGTCCTTCCAATTTGGAAGAGGAAAGTAAGGAGTCTTGACCTTCCAATTCGGAAGCTGGTGATCGTCTCAGTCGACTAATCCTTTTGATTCAAAAGCTAGAGATGTAATGATTAGTCGTCGGCTGAACTTTATAATGAAACCTCGGTTTCTGAGTTCTGCATAAATTTCGAAATAATATTTTTAAAACGCTGAAATCTAGATGGCCAAATGTGAAAACAAGAAAGTCAAAAAGTTTTGATTGAATTATGTTGATAAGTTGCATAGCAACGAAGCAAAAATAAGTTGTCAGATACGTCAAAACGTAACCAAAACACAATATTTAGTAAATAGAAAACAATTAAGGTGAGATAAATGTAAATATTACAAGGAAAAACGCATAATAAGATTATCGAAGTGATCCGAAACTTGTGGGATACGTAAAAGTGTCGAAAAATAGTGTCCGAAGTTTCGTGATTTAGATCACGTAAGTAAATGTGTTTAGATAAAGGAATTGCGATGTGTGTAGTGTAGTGTGTAGTTACTAAATCATTATGTATCGTTGCAGAAGCGAGGAAAAATAAAGGCAAATATATAAATAAGACGAAGTTAAAATATGAAACCGATTACATGAGATATAAAAGGTACCAGGGAAGTGGAAAAGGTAAGTGGTTTCACCACAAGATAATAGAACTCACTAATGTTAAAGAGTGGCGGTGGATCCCTACGGGTTTTAACGTCGCAGATGACGCGACACTCCTGGGTCGGGGGCCTCTCACTCTTTGGGTCAAAGAACCCGACCTCTTATTAAAACCAGAGTCAGAATGGCCTATTATTACACCCGATACTCCTCATAACACACCCAATACTGTTGAAATCCCAATTCATGTCATAAACGAATCGATGCCATTAAATCAGCCACTTTCAGCGGATTCACGATGTTTTAGTTCGTGGTCCCGCTTGATTAGATGCACAGCATACGCACACAAGTATCTATCGTTACTGCGACTTCACTCATTACGTAGAAAAGGCGTTCGTATTAATCTCCGCCATAAAGCTCCAAAACTCATTTTTACTTTCCATTTACCATCAGCACCAACCCCAAACGTTAAATGCGACCGTGGCCTTATGCCTTCGATGCTATCTTCTGATGACTTACAATTGGCAACTATTCATGTTTTACGAAAATGCCAATCAGACTCTTTTCCTGAAGAAATTAACTTCATTCAAAACCGCTTGCCCATATCACGTCGTAGTAAATTAGCTAAACTACCTTTTTTCTTTGTTTTAGTCGGAGAAAATACTTCTCTGCACTGGCATGGGGCCTCGAGAGGAAAGTGAGACACCCCATGCACTGTCCGGGGCTGGAACCCATGTGTCCCCACCCGTCCCCCCGTGGGGGGAACGGGTGAGTAAGGACACACGGGCCCGACCCGGTAAAAGAACCGACATCTGCCGTCAGGGGCGCGACGCGGCGCCGCGGTACCATATTACATGCCCCGCGAAACGCCGCCCGCTATGGACCCAGTCAGACCTGGGTCCCCCGCACCTAGCTAAACTACCTGCTATTCTCGATGAGGAAGATGTCTTACGCCTGTCAACTAGAATAGTTGAAATCACCGACGTGAAGGAAGAAATGAAAGCTCCAGCCCTACTCGACGGAAAACATCCTACCGTCCGACTCCTTGTTCTACACTACCACCAGAGGTCAGCCCATGCGAACACCGAAATGGTAGTGAACGAGATTCGCCAAACATTTTGGACATTGAGCCTCAGGAACACAGTAAGGACAGCAGCATATAACTGCCAATTTTGCAGAGTTCGCCGAAGTACCACTTTTCAACTACCCATGGGGAACCTTCCAGCTGTCAGATTAGCTCACCATCGCAGGCCTTTCAAGGCCCGACAACCGTGGCAATTGGGAGAAGAACGGAAAAGCGCTGGGTGGCCTTATACACCTGCCTAACCGTTCGGGCCATTCACCTTGAAATTGTACGCTCGCTATCATCTGACACTGCAATTATGGCCCTCCGAAGATTCATTGCCCGACGTGGAACCCCTTCTGAAATTCACTCCGACAACGGCACATCCATCGTGGGCGCTAACAAAGACCTAAAAGCCCTTTACACATAAGCCGTCCCCGAATTCGCCGCCAATGAGATGATAAAGTGGAGTTTAGCTCCTTTTATGGGGGGATCTTGGGAAAGGCTGGTTAAACAGTTAAGACAGCCCTAAGTGTAACGCTGAGAGCCAACATAAGAACTCCAACAGAAGAAGTGTTTTCCACACTCCTTTGCGAAGCTGAGGCCTTAGTAAACTCACGTCCTTTAACACACATCCTTTGTGACCCTGACCAACCAGAAGCACTGACTCCTTTATATTTTATTCTTGGAAGTAGGGACTTCTCCATCTTATGGCTACACGTCGACTGCGGACGTCATCATCGCGTCTACGCGTGCCTGTATAGGTCCCACAGCGGTAACAACGGAACTGACCAACTTATCGAGACCGTCCAAACAGCGACAGACTCCCTTCTCCAACGGATTCCCTCGGCCGAGATTGTGGTATTGGGAGACTTCAATGCCCACCACGTCGAATGGCTTGGTTCACGCACAACTGACCACGCGGGTAGAGCCGTTCATGACTTCGCTTTGGCAGTCAGTCTGTCCCAATTGGTAACCGAGCCAACACGGGTTCCAGATGTGGAGGGCCATGCACCTTCTTTATTGGACCTTCTGCTGACCTCGCACCCAGACGGCTATCAAGTTTCTGTTGATGCACCACTAGACTCATCAGACCACTGTCTGATTCGCAGCACTGTGCCTCTCACAGAAACTTCAAAACCGCAACCAGCGGCTAGCCGTCGAGTCTGGCATTATAGGTCGGCGAACTGGGATGGGATGCGATGTTTCTTTGCGTCCTACCCGTGGTGGCGAGTTTGCTTCTCGCTGGATGATCCTGATGTCGCCGCTGACTCTGTCGTTGATGTGATACTGCAGGGAATGGAACTTTTCATTCCAAACTCTGTGGTTCCCATTGGCGGCAAGTCCCAACCATGGTTTGGTCGTTGCTGCAAAATGGCGTCTCGCCAAAAGCGTCAACATTACCAAGCCTGGGCTAATGCGGTGTCATCAAAGGATCCAAACACCAGTGCGCTCAAAAAGAAGTACAACTTTGCCGCCAGGTCTTTTAAGAAGGACATTGCCAAGGCGAAGTCATCATTCATAGGTAGAATCGGCGAGAGGCTAGTGCGTCTTCCTTCAGGGACGCGTGCGTTCTGGTCTCTCGCCAAAGCTATCTTAGAGAATTTTTGTAAGCCGTCCATACCACCATGACACAAGACAGATGACTGCCTGGCCTACACTGCAAAGGAGAAAGCCGATCTCTTGGGCTCTCTTTTCGCATCAAACTCGACCTTGGACGACGGGGAAAACTCTCCACCAACCATACCGCATTGCGCTTGTACAATGCCAAACGTTCAGTTCCTGCAAAGGTCAGTTCGTAAGGCTCTTTTTTCCCTTGATATCCATAAGTCGAGTGGGCCTGATGCAGTTCCACCCATTGTGCTTCGGACGTGTGCTCCTGAATTGGCACCAGTTCTAACGCGCCTTTTCCGGCTCTCTTACACTACTGGCGTCGTCCCGAGCTCTTGGAAGACAGCCCTTGTCCACCCGATCCCAAAAAAAGGCGATCGCTCAGATCCGTCCAACTACAGGCCAATAGCTATTACCTCTTTACTCTCCAAAGTAATGGAGTCCATTATAAATCGCCAGCTCTTGGGCTACCTAGAAGAGAACCAGCTACTAAGTGATCGCCAGTATGGTTTTCGTCGCGGTCGTTCGGCTGGTGATCTTTTAGTGTACCTTACTCACCGATGGGCGGAGGCAGTCGAGAGTAAAGGGGAGGCACTAGCAGTTAGCTTGGACGTAGCGAAAGCCTTTGACAAGGTATGGCACAGGGCTCTTCTTTCTAAACTTCCATCATACGGGCTTCCTGAGAAATTGTGTTCATGGGTTGCCAGCTTCCTTACTGGGCGTAGCATCAGAGTCGCAGTCGACGGTTCGTGCTCCGACATGAAGCCCGTGAATGCTGGAGTCCCGCAGGAGTGTGTGGTGTCCCCTACTCTGTTTTTTCTGCATATCAATGACATGTTGCATAACAACAGCATTCATTGCTATGCAGACGATAGTACTGGGGATACCCTCTACACTGGGCGAGCTAATATTTCTCTGGAAAGCGTCATCGAGAGCCGGAATAAACTTGTGACTGACACCGAGAACATGTTAAGTCATGTCTCGAATTAGGGCCGACATAACCTAGTCCACTTTAACCCCTCAAAAACACAAGTTTGCGCATTTACCGCAAAAAAACATCCCTTCGTCGTACCTCTAAACTTTGAGGGAGCTCCCCTTGATACCAATCCGACTATTGGAATCCTTGGCGTCGATATTTCGAGTGATGTTCAGTTTCGTGGTCATTTGGAAGGTAAAGCTAAATTAGCTTCGAAAAAACTGGGTGTGCTTAATAGAGCGGGTCAGTATTTCACGCTGGCCCACTGCTTACAACTGTATAAAGCACAGGTCAGGCCGCATATGGAATACTGCTCCCATCTTTGGGCTGGAGCACCCCAATACCAACTCCTTCCATTTGACCGCATCCAACGCAGAGCTGCTCGAATTATCGACGACGTGGATATTTCAGGTCGGCTCGATCCACTGGCTCTTCGGAGAGACGTTGCGTCTCTTTGTATATTGTACCGTATATATCATGGGGAGTGTTCTGAGGAATTGTTCGGCTTGATCCCTGCCGCTGATTTCCTTCACCGCACTACACGCAATCAACTGTCATTCCATCCACATCACCTTGATGGATGGCGGTCTACTACTGTGCGTTTTTCAAGAAATTTCTTGCCTCGATCTACAGTGTTGTGGGACCAGCTCTCGGCGGCGGTATTTCCGGACCGTTACGACTTAGTGATCTTCAAGAAACGAGCCTATTCCTCCCTTAAAGGCCGGCAACGCGTCTGCGATTCCTCTGGTTTTGCGGGTGTCCATGGGCGGCGGTGGTTGCTTTCCATCAGGGGACCCGCTTGCTCGTTTGCCTCCTGCTATAAAAAAAAAAAGTTCTTCTGGCCGCCCCATTCCCGCAGTCCTAAATGAAAGAGACAGCTGTAGCAGAGCAGGATGGAGGAGAGCACTACGCATGGCCGACCAGTTTTGGGGAAGATGGGTGACCGAGTACTTACCCACTCTATCACCTAGGAAGACGACTGGAGAGGCTCCCGTGATAGCAATTGGTTACATTGTCATAATAGCCGACGGAACTTTGCCGCGGGGATTTTGGCCCAAAGGCCGCATAGTAGCCACATACCCCGGCAAAGACGGAGTAACGCGGGTAGTGGACGTAGCCACACAAGCAGGCGTGCTTCGCCGGCCCGTCAAGAAAGTGGTTCCTCTTTTACTATAAAAGGGGAGCATGTGCTCAACGCACCTCTTTATATTTACTTTTGATATTGTCGATGTTTTTGATACGGTTTTGTTTCACTTGTCATTAAAAAATTGTCCCATAAAAAGCGACCTTATATTTTACAGTCCATTAAATATTTATATTGCTCAGTAATAATTATATTACTCTCATTTTCAACTTCACGCAGTGGACCTTCACCGCTGGGCAAATCTTCTCTATTCCTAATACATATGTTGCGTAATATCGCTGTGCTTATAATTATAGCCGTTACGTTATCTAGTTTTACTCTAAGTTGAGAGCCAATACAGGGAAACTGCCTCTTCCAAACATCAAAGGTTCGTTTCACAACGTTCCTAGTCAACACCACCTGCCTAGTTGTTTGGAGCTCAACAAATGCTTAACGCGGCTATTATTAAAAATGGTGCTGTCCTGTACGTAGCCTGGCCACCTTGCTACTATATCTCTTATCTTGAGATCTGCATCAGGAATAGCTTTGGTGTTAATAGAAAATATATATTTTCTATTTCTGTACAATTCAGCATTGTAACCTCCTGAAATAAAGCTTACATTATGTAGGTACCAACTTTTATAAGTTTATAAAGATTTAATATACACTATTTAATGTAAATAATATTCAACTGGACTTATAATGCATATATGTGTGCAATCAATTGCTCCGACAACACACGGGAATTTTGAAATAGAGTAAAACTTTGCTACAACTTTCCTTATTTCTTCTGGTGTTCGTGGCATCGAAATTAAATAATTTAATTTAATGCTAATCACTCTTGACACTCGGTGAATTATTGTACATGCTGCTGATTTTGAAATTCCGAAGAAATCACCAGAGCATTATTGCATGGTGCCGGTAGCATAAAACCTTAATGTGAGTAGGATGGCTCGAAAGGGGTGATGGCTTGATTTCTAAAACAAAAATTAAGATTATAGGTAGGTATTATAGGTACCTTTTAAACAAATTGAGAGGACCCAGTCAATAGATACCTAATTGAGGTAGATGTCTATTTAAAATAAGTTACTTACTTAATACAGGTGGGTAAGAAGTACATATTACTCACCTCATAGTAGGAGTTTTTTAGTAGCTCTCTATTTCATTAATAACCACATCACTGTTTCTTTTGATAGACGATACCTTTGCCAAAAATCAACGTTATCCCAGACGTCCAAAGGCCGTTTCTTTGTCTAAATATTTTAAGCCTTCTCATCAATATATAATACACAGCGAAAAAATCCTCACCTGATGAACTTTCCGACTCTGAATTATCGAAGAATCTTACTATATTCAAATACATAGTTAAAGTGAATAAAAAAACTAAAATTGTTTAATAATTTAGAATTTAACGATTCAGTCAGAGTTAACATCAGCTGTAACGGCGTCGTTAAACCATCCGCCATCTTGCTAACCGCTCAATTTTGGGTGGTTACATTTTTAACTAATAGTTTATTATTTGACTATTGGTTAAGCTAACTACTGTTTGAAAAAACGAATTTTCAAGATATTTGACTATTAGTTACTTTTTTTAACCAAAGGTTCAGTTAAGTACTCATCAAAAACTGGCCCTAAGTGTATTTTGTACAGATAGAACATAAGGTTGTTTTTCATTTTGTAATGTTTAGTTTAGTTCACATTGTTATTTATTGTTGTATCTCAGAAACAGATAAAACTGTTGCTGTTATTTTCTATTAGAAGACCTTAACACTTACACAGTTTAAACAATAAATATTTTCTATTCTATTCTAAAGCTCCTATCACTGTAAAGGGTTCTTTGGATCCATAGGCTATTAAAGTTCCATCTGGAGATTTGACTTGGTTTATAACAATGACCTTATTCTGTTTTAAATAAAACCATGTTTCAATTAGTGATGAAACGATTACGATTTCATTTAATCGTAATCAACGATAAATTGATTTTTACGGTTAACCGTAATCGTCCAATCTATCGATTAATAAGCGATTATTTCTGACATTTATTTCCTCAAGAAAAAGAAATTACACAATATTGCTTTCTAAAACAGTAAAAAATATCTCTCAGTCAACCCATCGTCTGTATCTACAAAGAGGTTATTTTCTACAGCTGGATTAATTCAAGCCGAAAAACGGAACAGATGTATGCCCGAAAAGCCAGAAATGTTATGTTTTTTGAACAAAAATTTAAAGTAAGTACTCTTAGTTTAATTATTGGATTTTTATAAATTTTATTTGATTTTTTTATGGTAATAAATGTTATGTTGATTTATCGATAATTTGTTATATTTATTACTAAAACAAATAATCGTAATCGTCGATTATTATGTACAATAATTGTAATCGTGACCGTAATCGCTAAGTGATAATCGTTTCATCACTAGTTTCAATGATGTTTCATCATTAATAATGTTGTGCTTACTTCCCAAGCCGATAAGTATTTCAACATTACCCCACCAATTTTGCAATCTAAGACAGAATCTTCATCGATTTGAAAAATTAATCTATTTCTGAGAATTTCGTAGTTTTGCTTTCGAACCCTCTCCGTCTTATTACAAAACGAGATCTAAATATAGTACTGGACTTAGTTCTAGACTTAAGTCATGTACCAACGTAAACGTTATTTCAAGATCAAGCTTTTCTCTTAGTCGCGGACTATCTATGGTTCTAAGATAAACTGACGTGACCCCTAGTTTAGCTGAAAACTAACTTCAGTACTAACCTCAAAAACTTTGTCGCAAACGTCACTTTGATTTTATGATATCGATGTATTTCCATTAATGGAAAATATACATAATGACTTGATCGATTTTCAAGACTTAGATAATGCTGGAAACATCCCGACGACCTGTTCGGCGTCAGCCACGTATTGATTCCTTCGAATTAAGTAATGACGACTTCAAATATAAGTTCAGATTTACCAAACGATTTGTTGCTTAAATCGTGGAAATGTTATGCCAATAGATTTGACTCACGATCCTCGAGAATGCCCATTGATTCCTGAACTACAGGTAGTTCGCGCATAACGCAATTGGGCTCGCCATGAAGTAAGTAAATATAACCTTGATTGATGCTAATGACACTACCAAAAAACACACTAAGTTACATATGTAAGTAATTATTTTTATTGTTTTATTTGTAGATACAAAATGATGCAGCGGACTAACATGGTGTCGCAATCCGTTATCAGCCAAAGGTGTTAGAATATGGCTGCTAATAGGTTTATTAAAATGCCATTAACATTAGAAGAACTTCCGCAATTTTGCCAATTTCCCTAGTTATAGGCGCAATTGATTGCACTCACATAAGTAAAAAAAATGTGTGCAGATGGAGGTCAGCTATACATCAACAGCGAAATGGATTTTCTTCAATAAATGTACAGGTAATTGTTATTATATAAGGTGACTGCTAGAAACCGCAAAAAACTTCTAGGGCTGCTCAAGTCAAGTGTTTTAAACAGTACAAAAAAGACAAAAAAGAAATTCGTGTTTATTTTTATTTTTTATTAAATAATTCATTTTGTAAATTTTAATTAGAAGGTCTTTGAGTATCTAATTAATTTTAAACCAATAGCATAAGAAAAATAAAATTAAAAACAATTAAAAATAACGATTATTTACAACGCGCGGGCAATGAACGGTTGGCCGGCCGACTGTTGACCCGTGCGCGTTGTCAGCTGGTAGGTATGTGCGTAGGTATAAGGTGCAGTTAAGTCCAACGACTAACGATAGCATCAAGTTATGTTATGGCCACATTTTAACTGTAATTATGATAAGTGTTATGATATATGAACGTAATTTCAATTCAATCCTAGTAAAAATCTATCACACTACACATTATGAGAAGTTACAATTATCTTTCCTTACAAATGAAAGATCAATGGGTAGTTTTCTAATGTCGCGTCCGTACGCTAAGCACTTGCCGCTAACTCCAAACCAAATGACCAGATGACCTTTCATGTCCTCGACAACTAAACAGCCTAAAGCATTGTGATAATAAGTATCAGTCTTACCTATTTATTTACACTAAATTAAGTTAAACTAATGTCTCGCAATAAAGGCAACGTTAATTCTTAAAAAGCTGCGTAATTAATAGGTGTCGGTAGGTACTTACATGGTGTTAGATAGCATTCCAGTATATTACATCAGCGAACAGGAAAGGCGATAAGCTTCCCATCACACATAGCAGGCTTTGGACTGTCAAACTAATGTAATAAAAATCAAATAAAAATGAAAACCTGTGCAAAAATTTCGTAAATAAATTAAAATTTATTAAAGGACGAACTAGAACAACTTTTGTGATCGGCACATGATTATTATTACACTAATTCGGCGTGTTTAAAAGTTCATCACCTATGTATTTACAAGTCTTATTTACACCTTAAAACTAAAAAACTCTCTCTTCGTTTAAGCGCATAGCACCACTTACTACCTCGTCACACTCACGATAGCAAAATAGCATCTCAAGATATTGCTGGTTCGTATACCTAGGCATTTTTACGCACACGCGAAGCGACGCGAAGCGACGCGAATGCACCAGAATGCATAAGTTGACTGCCGAAAAAATCAAAGCAGCCGTGTGTAGGTCACGTGATTAGGGTTGGCACGCACAAGAAAATAAAACCATTACTTACTTAGATCCTAGAAGTTACTGACATGTCAAAACTTTGGCCTTTTGTTGATAACAAACTCTTTCACATTTTTTTTACAAACATGAATAGACAAACTTAAATAATTAAAGCTATCGTCCAAACTTGCATATTAAGCGAATTTACAATTATAAAAGTTATTAGATTAGATCAATAATTTATCTGTTAATTTTTATTAGTTAATTTGTTAAACCAAAAAACTTATACTATCAAGTAAATGTTAATAATTTTGGATTGCAATTCAATAGAAAAAGAAAACAAAAACTTTAATTATCCATAACCACAACGTTCCAGCAGGTTTACCAATTATATCAATTCTAAGATTAATATGTTACTGTATTGACTACAGTTTTATGGGATTTGTTGTGATGGTCATAAAAATATCCAAAAATGATTGCTCGTAAAAGTTTAAAAGGATCATAACATAATGGTTAAACAAGCTACTGATGGTAATGATTGAGATTCAAACTGGTACGCATCGCATCACTGCTAGTTTTAACCGCCTCTGTGGTCTAGTGGCTAAGCCACCGGTCTCAGACCCAGAGGTCCCGGGTTCGATTCCCAGCGGGGGGTACATCTTTGTGTGCTCGGTTTGGTTGGTGGTAGGGCTGTTAAGTCCGCCTGGCTAGCTACCACCATCTTATCTAAGTCTGTCGCCATAACAACGATGTTTATAGCATTGTTGTGTTCCGATAGTTGAGATAAGATAGCCAGTTCCTCAGTGGTTGAGGATTCCGGGTGCAGCGCGCTTCCACCTTCGGCGTTATCGTCACTTACCATCAGGTGAGATGAAGGCCAAGCGCTAACCCGTTGGTCAATAAAAAAAAAAAAGTGCGACTAGCTGTTTTTGGTCTGCATCACGTGAATTCAGAATTAAGAAAAATAAATCAACAACAAAATTAGGTCTTTTTATGTGAATGCTACATAGGTACATGAAATCAATTTATTAATTATTCGCGCCACCGTTTCTTTTTTCTAATAAACAACGTTTTTCTTTTATCACGAATTCTTATCTTATTAACATTGAGATATTAAAACGTCGAAAAAAGTTTATTACCTCAGATGGGAATCGAACCCACATCCTCCGCAATCCGGGAGGCGGGCGGCGTTAACCACTCCGCCATCAAGATATTTTTTGACATATCCAAATTTTTCAACGCATTTGACTTGTGTTTTAAGCAACAGTGTCTCATCAAACCTCTTTCACTTTACATCCATTACACAATTTACACACGATATGAATTACGAATTCGAATTCATATCGAAAAAGAACCGCTCATAGTTAGCGGCAGCCCTAAATAGATATGGATCGTCGCAAGCGTCTTTGAAGAAACGTCGCCACACACAGTGCTGCCAAATTGACGGATTTCTCGTCAGATCTGCCGGACTGCATGCGAATGCTAGCGACACATAGACGCTGTGCGCATGACTGTGATCTGCTGTCTCTTTCCAATTCTATGAATATGAAAGAGACAGAGTCATTCTCATCGCAGCGGCACCAACTTTACGTCTTTAACTTAGAGAATCGCACTGTGGCACTGCGCTGCGCTGTCTGTGCTGAGTCAGTCACTGAACTCACTGATTCTCATGCGCAGCAGGTGTGTTCAGTTTCCTCGGGGAAATTTTGTTGTGTAGTGTAGGTACCTAGTTGTGTTGTGGTATGTGAGGTGCATTTGTGTATACGCGATTAAACTAATAACTAGTATGAGTTAATTAGTGAAGGATTAGAATTATTATGAATAGGCTATCGTGAATAAAGTAATCAGTTCAGTAACAAATTAATGATTTGAGTAACAAATGGGTGTTAAGTCGTATTAAGACTTGTAGGTAGAATAGGTGGTGTTCTTTTAAACACGTTGAATAAGTGTAATAATAAATATGTGCCGATCACAAAAGTTATTTTAGTTCGTCCTTTAATAAATTTTATTTTATTTAAGTACGTAATTTTGGCAGAGGTTTAATTTGTATGTAATATTACATTAGTTTAAAAGTCTGTTAAGTGTGATGGGAAACTTATCACCTTTCCTGTTCGCTGGAATAAACTGGAATGCTATTTAACACCATGTAAGTACCTACCGACACCTATTAATTACGCAGCTTTTTAGGTATTAACGTTGCCTTTATTGCGAGACATTAGTTTAACTTAATTTAGTGTAAATAAATAGGTAAGACTGATACTTATTATCTCAATGCTTTAGGCTGTTTAGTTGTCGAGGACATGAAAGGTAATCTGGTCATTTGGTTTGGAGTTAGCGGCAAGTGCTTAGCGTGCGGACGCGACATTAGATAACTACCCATTGATCTTTCATTTGTAAGGAATGATAATTGTAACTTCTCATAATGTGTGGTGTAATAGATTTTTACTAGGATTGATTTGAAATTACTTTCTTACACTTATCATAATTACAGTTAAAATGTGGCCATAACATAACTTGATGCTATCGATAGACGTTGGACTTAATAACTGCACCTTATACCTACGCCTAATTCAAAACATTGCAGACTAACGTAGGTACTTATCGCTCAGCTGACGACCCGTGCGGGTCAACAGTCGGCCGGCCAGCCGTTCATTGCCCGCGCGTTGTAAATAATCTTTATTTTTAATTGTTTTTAATTTTATTTTTCTTATGATATTGGTTTAAAATTAATTAGATACTCAAAGACCTTCTAATTAAAATTTACAAAATGAATTATTTAATAAAAAATCAAAAAAACACGAATTTCATTTTTGTCATTTTTGTCATGTTTAAAACACTTGACCTGACCAGCCCTAGAAGTTTTTTGCGGTTTCTAGCAGTCACCTTATATATAAATTTTATGTCATGGTTTTATTACAATTACATGCCAGACCAAATACAGATAGCATTTTGTAACATATTATCTTGTAAAAAAATATGTATGTCTTTAGGTGGTTTGTGATGCTGACCTGAAGATTTTGGACATATTGACCAGGAAGATAGCGTTGAGCAATCTCTATCTAGGCAGCCTACCTACCTACCTAGGGTTGCCAGGTCCTAAAATAAAAAAGCCGGACTCAGCGCTGTATTAGGCCGGACATTTTGCCCTAAAAGCCGGACATAGTGTTTGTGGAAAGCCCAAGACACTATCTTAAAGCCGGACTTACGTTTTTCAAGCCGGACAACAGGTTTACATTAAAAAACTCAGATGAGGAGTAAAATTTTAAATAATTATTATTTATGAATTACACATTCACAATCAGTTTTGGCATTTGCACTTACTAGAAACTTGGAACTTAACAAAAAGAAAAACAAAAGAACAATCTTAAAATTTTCAAAAAAAAAATGGAATGTAAGTACATGTACTTCAAATTAAAAATCAACCTGCTATAATTTGGTGTAATTTGGAATGAAATTCTTCATTATCAGATGATTTGAAATAAGCATTCCACTTTTGATGTGCTAATAGCTTCTTTTTTTTCTTTATTGACTCGTCATAGTGATCGCATCCTGCCTGATGGTAAGCAGCCGATGCAGTCCAAAATAATAAGAGCGTTCCCCACCGTGGAATAAGCACGGTAACTGCGCAACACATGCGCCGGCAAAGAATTACAAAAGCCGAATGGTGTTACAGAGGAACGACTTGCCCAATTTTTTGGAACGAGTACTGATAGTCTGTACAGTATGATGGTGGTTCTTAAAACGGAGAGGAAAGGAGAGGGCGGATATAGATCAAAAAGTTCTTTAGAACACTGAGAGAAGCAATGTCTCTACGCAGCTGGAGCTAGGTCCTCAAGAGAGGCTGTAACCTCAGCATCTCCAATATAATGCGGACCGCTTGCTTTTGCAGTCTATCAAGTGCATCGAGGAGGTATTTAGCGGAGCCGTCCCAGAGATGGGAATAATGCTCCATACTCGATCGCACCTGAGTCTTGTACGGCAAATAGCGCTGTTCGGGAGTGAAAAACCGCCTCACCTTATTGAGAATACCCAACTTACGGGAGGCAGTTAAAAAACACTCTCGATATAGCATTTTGGATTCAGTTCCTGGCCGATGTCCATGCCAAGAATGCTGAGGTTCACCGAAATGCGTAACGGCGAGTCCTGAAGAGAGCTAGGAGTAAGGAATAGAGTTACCTTGGACGAAAATGCACAAACCTGGGTTTTGCTGGTATTAAACTCGACCAGGTTTTCAGATCCCCACTTAGAGACACGATCGAGAGCCAGGTTCAGTTTGGCATCCTTCCGTCTTGTGCAGGTGCTGACCGGGCACGGATGCTTCGGTCGGTACCTGCACAGGATGGCTAGGAGGAAGGCGACGGAGGCGTGCCACGACTGTACCTACCAGACTGCTCCCCCTTGGCGCGGGGGACCCAGGTCTAACTGGGTCCGTTGTGGGCGGCGTTTCTCGGGGCATGGTACTGTGGTACCGAGGCGCCGCGTCGCATTCCTGAAGGTAGGTGTCGGTTCTTTCACCAGGTCGGGCCCGTATATCCTTACTCACCCGTTTCCCCCACGGGGGGGCGGGTGGGGACATGCGGGTTTCAGCCCTGAATAGTGCATGGGGTGTCTCACGCTCCTCTCGAGGCCTCATGCCAGTGCAGAGAAGCATTTTCTCCTACTAAAACAAAAAAAAAAAGGTTCAGTTTGGCAACCAGTTCACGCCTTTTCACCACGATATCGGCTTACTTTGCCGCAAGATGGCCCAAGTACCGCTCATGCACCGTACTGTCATCTAACAATGAATATTGCACAAGAAAAACATGTCATTAATATGCAGAAGAAATAGAGTAGATGAGAGAGCACAGAACCTTGCGGCACTCCGGCATTGGCTTTGTAGAACGCGGAGGAACTAACCTCACAAAGGACACGAATTCTCCCCTCTCCTAGAAAGTCTGCTGTCTTAAAATCACGATGGGACAAAAAAGCCTAACAAAAGCCGGACAGGCCGGACACGTAAATATTTGGCCGGACACGAGCGTAAAAAGCCAAACATGTCCGGCTAAAGCCGGACACCTGGCAACCCTATACTTACCACAAATTGCTCTAAATTCAGTAGAACGAAAGAACCTGATTCTCGATCGTGTCTCCAAGTGGGGATCTGAAAACCTGGTCGAGTTTAATGTCAGAAGAATGAGACGGTTTTTCACTCCCAAACAGCGCTGTTTGCTGTACAAGACTCAGGTGCGATCGAGTATGGAGTATTGTTCTCATCTATGGGACGGCTCCGCTAAATACCTCCTCGATGTACTTGATAGACTACAAAAGCGAGCGGTACGCATTATTGGAAATGCAGAGGTTATAGCCTCTCTGTAGAGACATTGCTTCTCTCAGTGTCTTCTACCAAAATTACTACGGAGAATTTTCTGAAGACGTTTTTGATCTAATCCCGCCCTCTTCCTTCTTGTCCCGGACTACGCGTGCTGGTCTTAGTAACCATCATCATACTGTACAGAATATCAGCACTCGTACCAAAAAATTTATCAAGTCGTTCCTCTGTAAGACCATTCGGCTTTGGAATTCTCTGGTTTCCCAGTTCCTATAATCTCGGGTCTTTTAAACGCGGCGTGAAACGCCATTTATGCAGGCCGTCATGAATGGGTGCGCTTGTTACCGTGCTTGTTCCACGGGAGAGCGCTCTCATTATTTTGGACTACATCGGCTGCTTACCATCAGGCAAGACGTAGTCACTATGCCGTGTCGCATTAAAAAAAAGGGTTTCTACCAGGGTTCGGTTCGTCTCCTCCTGCATCCTTGCAAAGCTGTCCATGATGCTGACCAGGAACGACTCGGAGACTTGCTGCTGCTGCTGCTGCGACAACGCCGCTCCGGCCACGGTGGCCGGGGCCGCGGCGGGGCTCGAGGCGGGGGCGCCTTGGGCGCGCTGCTCCGCCGGTGTGTCGAACTCTTCATGTTTGCTAGCGTCGTCACTGGGTATGTCGTCTCCTGCGTATTGCCGGTTTCTCGTGTTTAACGGCATAGTAACAAGAACGCACACTAACACTCCGGTATGTAGGTACCTACTTATGTCACTCGCAATCGCGACATGAACCGCAGTTCGTTAGGTACCTATAATGTTCGGCTTTGAGTTGGGCAGCTAGTATAAAGTTGTTCAACACTTTATTTGCACAAAACTTTACAGTAAGTACATTACATTCACATTTTTATATTTCAGTAAAACGTGGGTCACGGAAGTACTTGAATTGCGGATTGCGGAGCAAAGAGATGCATTTATAACCGTTCTCGTCGACGTTTAGCGGCCGGCTGTCGGCGCAAGCGGCGTCGCGCGTCAGGCGAGGCCCCGCGAAGATTACCGAGCGCAGCCGAGAGTTCACGAACGGCTGCGCGGTCACATAGCAACGAGCGGCCTTCGGGTAATCGCATAGCAACGAATGTACCTAAAACTAACTGTAGGCGGCGCGCGCGCGTCACAATAGTCTGTAAACTATTGATAATATCAGATCGATAATCACAATCGATTTATTTACTGAGTATGGCAACACTGGGTTTACTATGGCGCTGTGAGTTTTGTTTCTGTATTTCAATTGTTTACGGTTACATTGAAATTAACTTTTAGGATTTATTTCGTGCTCCCAACAGCTATCAGAACATTTTGTCATGAAAAATATTATTGGTGTTGTGCCCTATAAATTGCATACAGTATGCTTTTGATACGCTTAAAATTCACGTGATACCCAACTGGCCAATTTCCTTTAAGGTTCGGCCAAACCTGCGCGTCAGTAACGCGGGTAGCGGGACGCGATGCGGGAGCGTCTGTAACGCGAAACTTAACGTGCACACCTGCGCGACTACGGCGCGAACCGCAAACTTCATTTGCTAATGAGCAGTCACTAAAGCTGCACGTCTTTATCTGCAATTCAGAGGAGGTGGTCCTCAAAGCAAAATGTCCTCGTTGAAAAAACGACCGTAAAGTAGTCATGGGAGCAAAACGTCCGCAATTTAAAATGGTAGGTACTCTTTGTACAGAGCAAAATGTCTCTTATTATCAAACGACCACAATTTAAATGGTCACGGGAGCAAAACGTCCGCAATTTAAAAGGATACCTAATTTAAAAAAAATTCATGAGATATTCTTATGACCACTCGTCTTAGCAAGTGCGAGAAATAAAATAGGAATCTAACTAACTACTTAATTGTTATGGTGATGACATCCTCGTACTGAACATCGGAATCTGACTCAGAAGGACTTTTTATTTATTACTTACTATTTTTACTTGTTACCATCCATTTGATATTCCGGACCGATCGAATCCCATATTTTATCTTTTTTTCGTAAATACTTAGTCTTTGTTTTCAAATCATATACACCGAGACATTTTAGTGGTTGTTTTCCCGCGGCAGAACGATTTACCTATAGTAGTACTATCGAATCATACAAGTTATTTTTGACAAAAATGATAAAAATATTTCGACTTCCCATACTAATGTCGTCAGCTGATCGGACCGTTTTGTATGGGAAGTCGATTTTTTTCTGTCATTTTTAGCAAATATAACTTGCATGATTCGATAGTACTATTAGAGGTAAATCATTCTGCCGCGGGAAAACAACCACTAAAATGTCTTGGTGTATAATGGGATATCCTCTCACTGTTTCGACAAACACCTTTGTATTAACAGGTGTCCCGTAAGCACTTTCTTATTTTATGAAAAAATTACGATTTAGGAAAATATCATGTTAAGAAAGAGACCAACTAAGAAAAAGCCTAGTTAAAAATGAGACCAGTTAGGAAAGTGTCAAGTTCAAGAAAATGACGAAGTTGTCCGGACTCCGGAGGGGAGACGGTTGGGAAAGTGTCAACTTTGCAAAAGAGACCAACTAAGAAAGAGCCGAGTTAAAAATGAGACAAGTTAGGAAAGGATCAAGTTTAAGAAAATGACAGAGTCGTCCGGAGTATTGTATATAAGGTTAAATTTTATCAACCGCAAATGTTTTGACAAAACTTCTAATTATACCAGAGAAATAAGGCCCTAACTTTAAAAATAAAAATTCAGGCTAGTTTTTATTTTTACTTTTCTTAACACAATTTTTGTAATATTTTTAGAGCACCCTGACATTAATTTTCATTCATAAATAGTTTTAAAACTTCTTCTTCTTACCGCCTGTCTCTCTCATTTCACTCTTTCTGCACTCTTTCCTCATTTCATTCATATCATAAGTTTAACTGTGGCGGCCGCGGCGCGGCAGTGCAGTAGTAGTGCACCGCTAAGCGCTGTAGGTACCTACATTATTCTGTGACATCTGGATAGACTCCACCACAAGCAACGTTACCCAAAACTATCACACGTAACACATGTTAATACTCCGCTGCGAGAAACAAAATCCACCTATGCGCTAATTTGGCGTATTTGAAATTAATAAAAAAAAATGTAAACTTTCACACCATTCATTCGGCCCTAAACTGAGCGTAGCCTGTACTATGGCGACTGATAACATAAACATACATAAATACTAATAAACATCCATAACTCGGTCACAAATTGCTCGTGCTCATTACACATGTGTTGCTAGCGGGATTATTGTGGGTTTCGTAGTCAGGGTCGCTGACCCACACGACCACCCGGCCGTCATTTTTAGTTATAGTTACACAATTACAAATTACCTACCTAGCACGATTAGTTTAATAGCGAGCGGGGGACATTTCCAAAAAATCGGAGCGAATCCGTGTAGGTAAAGCTAGAAATTTAAAAAATGATAGAAACTAACTTAAAATTAATTTACAATCAACGGTTCCGGACTGCCTATGTAAAGTAATGAGCGAAATATAAATTAACGTAAACGGGGAAGGTAAGTAAGTACCTCCTGCTTGGCTTCGCTTCAGTAGAAATGCACATAGTATAAGATGTGAGTAGGTAGGTACCTAGGTATTGTAAATAAATGAAACTCATAGATAATTTGTCTGTTTTTATTTAAATGCTTTAACTATTCCCAACGAATTGACATCCCATCACATTTTTCAGGCTTTGGACTGACAAGTTAATAAATAAATGCGTTAGTTTTAGCTTTTACCAAGATTGAAATAAGTAATGTAGCTATGTAAAGTTTACATTAACTTGGCGTGTTTAAGTCTAAATTCATTGATATTTACAGATTTACATATTTACAAGTTGTTGATTAAAGGTTCTAATTTACACATTTACAAGTTTAGTCCTACCTAACTAAACCTAATCACATGGGCCGATTTTTCAATACTCAGTTAAACCACCAGTTAATATTTATTCAACAGTTAACAAAATTCTCGATTTTTCAATCATCAGTTAAGCCCTAACCAAGAGATAAACTCTCAAACAGACAGTTAAACTTAACTGGCCATTCACACCTCAGTTAGTAACTATCTGACTGATTATTTGACACTTCAGTGGTGTTTGTTGTTTGTTTGTGAAATGGAAGTTTTTGATTCGATTGAAGACATGGCAATCGAAGAAGACTACGCAATATTGAACTATCTAAATCCAGACAGAAGGCAAAGAGTTATTAGAGATCGACCCAATAATATGTCTGAATGGGACGACAAAAAATTTCACAGGCGATTTCGGCTTGAAAAACATACTGTGCTATTATTGTTATCCTTGATTGAAAGTAAAATTGCCAACACAACGAATAGGTTAGTATTTTAATTCCTACCTTGTAAAAGGATTAGGTACTTACCTATATTCTATTTATAACAGCGATCCATGTGATTTAGATTTGATATTACTAATAACCTAACCTTATAACTGTCTTTGTTACAGAAACCAATCTGTTCCACCGTTACAGCAATTATTGCTGACTTTGCGTTTCTATGCCTGTGGTAGTTTCTATATAACAATTGGTGATTTTGCTGGAATACACAATTCCACAGTTCATAAAATTATAAAAAAAGTAACTGAAGCAATTACATCTCTACGCCCAGAATTTATTAAATTGCCCAATAATAGGGAAGAAATACTATCAGTGCAGGAAGGCTTTTATAATATTGCCCGTTTTCCAAGAGTTATAGCTGCATTGGATTGTACACACATCAAAATAATATCTCCAGGTTAGTTTGTAGACCTACCATCTTAAATCAGTATTGAAAAGTAATAATAAATTAGGATTCTTTAATTTTCATAATATGTAGGTATTAGTTCAAAAGGCGTTGAACCTCATCAGATATATTATACCTACTTTTTAACAAGCATAGGTAGTAAAAAAGAAAACGACAGTCGCACTGCAGTTTTCTCCTTTGTAATCTTGACTGTACAAATACTCGTAGATATTTATAATTTGGACACCACATCTCTATCATAGTACCTACTAACTTTATACTATTTTTTAGGTGGTAGTAATGCAGAAGACTACAGAAACCGAAAAGGATTTTTCTCCTTAAATGTCCAAGCTATGTGCACAAGTGATTTAAAATTTGAAGATATTGTTACAAGATGGCCAGGCTCAACACATGATAGTTTAATATTTTCAAATTCTGCAGCTAAATTTCAATTGGATAGTAACAGTTTCCAAAATGCAGTGGTTCTAGGAGATAGTGGATATTTTTTAAATAATTATTTATTAACTCCGTTAAGCGATCCACAGACCGAAGTACAAAGATTATATAACGAGTCTCATATTCGAACTCGAAATGTAATCGAAAGATGTTTTGGAGTTTGGAAAAGAAGATTCCCTGTTTTAAGCATAGGAATGCGTTGCCGTATTCCTCTTGCTCAAGATATTATAGTAGCAACAGCAATTTTACACAATATTGCAAGAAGCAGAAATGAAAGAGAGCCTCCAGTGGACCCTGAAGTCCACATTCCACAAGAGCCACAATTTGATCCCGTTCCTGGTGATCAAATACAAATAGAACATAGACGTAGTAGCACACGGGATTTTATGCTAGAATATTTTGAAAGTCTAGTTGATCAACAGTAAATATTGACTTTATTTTCTACTATTAAATTTTAATAATTAAACTAAAATCTTTCAATTGAACCTTCACTTTACAGAAAAGCAGTCTAGCCTAGTGATAATTTGCTTTTAGATTAACCATTATAAATAATAAGCATTTCTAATGCATTGATTAAAAATCAAAATCTACGCCATGGCGGGCGATGCCATGGTCTCCAAACTATAGCAAGTCCTATGTTTAGAGACCTTGTATTAAAAAATTTATAAGTACTGTACCTTATAAACTTTACATAAAACCAACTGTCTTCAGTTGTAAGTAAAAAGCTCTACTAACTAGGATTTGGGTTGGCTATACGAAGATTACAAAGATTACAAATACTGCTAAATTAGTATAATGTACAGATGAAATAATAAAACAATAGAAATATAAAATCAAATTTATTTTAGGGATTCTAATACGTTATTTTGATTAAGCACCCTATTACTCAGCTGGCGTACAAGAATTTCATGTAGTTCTTGTTTCCTCCTCTCATCATTTTGCAAATGTAGCATTTTTATGCTATGTTCTTCAGCAACAAAATCATGCTCCTTTCTAGCAAAATCTTTTTGCAGTTCAACTAGCTCTAAGCGAGCTTTACTTAGCTGGTCCAACACTGCAGTCACTCCTGCTTTGGTTGATTTTAAATGATTGGGTCTTAGAACCGGGTTGATTTTAGTCTTCAAGGAATTTGGAGTCCATGTCGACCAATTGTTTTCTAAAAACAAAGTTTTTTTATTAATTATTAAATAGAATTACTAATTAATTTTGCATTTGCGATGCTATTTATATTACTTATAAATAAATACTAGAAAAAAGTGACCTCCCTCCGACTCGCAGGAGGAATCCTACCAAAGCTACTCGGAGGAAGGTTCCTTTTATGTAATATTTATACATTACATAGAAAATATAAAATTTATCTAACTTGATCATGAAGAGCATACCTTTTTGAGTTTGATTATTTTCTATAATGTCATCCTCCATAGGTTGATATGCATCAAAACCAACTTTATCTAAGAAGAAAAGAAAAGAATTGTAATTTTATAGTTAATTGTGAATCAGTACACAGTAATAAATTGATCAAAATGACAGTAACATACCATTTTCTATTTCTGCAACCATTGCATTTGGCTTTGGAACATCAGGAATGATATTTTGAAGAAAAAGAATAAGAAAAAGAATAAGTACCTACGTTATTGTATTGAAAAAAACAAATTATTATGATTCATCGTACACATTTTACAATACACATTGCATATTCTTGCCTAATCATCACATAATTATGATACTTTACCTATGGCAGGAATATCATCACTTGGCAATATTATGATGTTTTCTAGTGGCTGTGATGGCCATGTTTCTACTATAACTTTAGTGACTTGTTCAGGCACGGGTGCTGAAAACAAGTAGTTTAGAATAGTTAAAGTGTGTCCTACTATATTGTGTAAATGTCAACAACAGCTGTCCATAATTTAACTTTTGATTTCATTCATTCATTGATATGATAGATCTCAAGCGAGATGGCTCCTATATATTGGGTAAAAAACCAAATTTTACTCCATACCTGCAATACTATCGCTATCGTTTCGAGCATCGAGTCCAGTCATGTTGGAACAAATTGCCATCACTTTCTCCTCAACATCGGTAAAATCTGGGGCTGAAGACGGACCGCCGCCAGTTTTATAGAGTTCCTGACGATGTTTGGCCATAGTTTTTTTTGCTTCTTCTTTGACGCTCTCATATTTGAACTTCAAAGTCTTGGCACTTCGCATTGTGACGCCTGTAGCAGCATTAAACAGTGAAGCGACTTTATTCCATGCTGCTTCTTTGTCTTTGTTTGTGACGGCATCGGTCTTTTTATTTTCAATTATCGTGCGATGTTTCGCTACTAACTCGGTCAACAATCTTACTTCACTCTTCGTATAATTGGTTGTACGTCCCCGTTTTCCAGTTTTATTTTCCATAATTACAGCAAAATAAATTTTAATAACACGCGAGCAACCGAAACTACAAACACAGGAGATGAAGGTTATGACTTGTGTCACTCATGTTGTATGACATTCGCTGTCATTTATGCATAAGTGACTATCTCTTTCTCTAACTGCAAGTATAAATAAGTGCATCTCGCTCTCGCAGTATTAGGGTGAAGTTAGCTATAATTTTCTACCACACATTTTTTATTTCATCCGGCAACACTAGAGTCTTGTCTCAAAAATCGACTGGATAGTTAACTGATTGCTAACTGAGCATTGACAAATCGTTTTTTTTTTATTCCTTTGTTAAAGTCTCAGTTAAAATAAACTAACGGATAACTAACTGAGATTTTAACTGGGTATTGAAAAATCGACCCTAAATGTTGGACATGACGCGCTTGTTCACGCAAACACTGTCTTGCACGCATTTACACTAAAACTGTGTTGGAAGTGGTCCGGCCGAAACACTCGCGGATTGTACTCGCAACAGTAATGCACATTAATGAGTCCCTTGCGCTTAAACGTGCACTCATCCATCCACAGCACGTTGTAGGTAGGGTTCCGCAGCAACCAACGGCAGAAGTCGACCCTAGGCGCGTAGTCCTCTGGCAGCAACTCCTGGACTCGAGTGAAGTGGAAGGGATGGTAACCTTCACTGCGCAGAAGCCGCCACACGTAGTACTGGCTTACGCCAAACATACGGGCAGCGTATGCGGTGCTTGCCACTGGGTGCCGATGAAAGGAATCCAGCACGTTCTCCTGGAGGCGCACTAGGTATTGTGGCCTCCCAGAGTCGAGATGTGACTGGAAGCTGCCGCTCTCCCTGAAGCGCTGCACGGCTCCAAGGTCCAAGTATGATGCGAATGTTAACTTCGCGTCCGTATCACTCGCCGTACAGTACTTGTGTCCGCAACATAATTTCACCTGCATCATGGAAGCAGATAGCCATATTTATGTACTCCTGTAATAAATATCGGTACGGCATTTTAAAATCTTTCGCGAATACTCCTGCGACTGCGATTAGTTTAGTGCGATAGGTATGTTTTTGGCGAACTGAAATCGCCGCGCCGGCGCCCGGCGGGCGGGCGGCACGACATCCCGGCCGGGGCGCGTGGCGGGGTGAGGCGAGGGAGGATGGCTTTCACTTTCTCGCTCGCTCGGCACGGTAGTAAGCGGTGCGGTGGTGTAGGCATTAAGCATTGCGGTCGGTCGGTGTCTTTGTCGGCTCCCATGAATGAAACTACGGCACGTGTAGCGGTGTAGGCATTGCGGCCTCTCTTCTGTTGCGGCTCGTGCCGTGCGTAAGGGGTGTTTTATTTTACTTTTTAATCGAAAAGTCTTTCGGCGTTTTCCTTGAAAACTAGCGTATAAATATTTAATAGGTTTTTTCATAAAAATAGTTTATTTATGCTGTTTAATTTATCCTTAAAAAATTTGCGGTTGATAAAATTTCATTATTATATACAACGTGTTGTTTTTGAATTCCCATAACTCTAAGGTATTAACGAGACCGTGGTTAAGAATGAAATAGCCCATGTCTAATTTCTGAATAAATTTTTTGGTTTAAATTTTATGTTTCATACAAAATAAATACGAAAAACTATGATTATCCATGTAAATCACCTTTACGAGAAATATGACAACGTCGCATACTTTTAATAAAACAACACTTATTCTAAAAACAGCACGCTTTTACATGTAGCTTGTACATTGTTGTAATACACAAGCAAGATGGTTACTGGTAACTACAAATAATTTAACCATAAAAGTAGTTGCATGTCTTTATTTACAATAACTAGTACATACAGTAAAATTAGCCAGTTATAAAATAAAAATTAACTCGCGTTTAGATTAAACTTGTACAGTGTTGTAATACAAAGGCAAGGTGGTTTTGACAAATAAAACAATTTTCTATAAAATGTATTTATTGATTTTGGTAAACTAACAAAGTACAAACATTTACGTTTACTTTAGACAATTGAATCATACTACAGTATTTGCATGACTTAAATAAATTGGAACACAGCATTTAAAATAACTAGTACACATAGCAAAATAGGCTGGTTATAAAAAAGAAAAAAAAAATTAAATTTTGCTCGAAGTGCCCTCCACTACATTTGATACAAACATTTAATCGCATTCGAATTTGCCGGTTCAAATTAACATTAGTACTTCGCATTTCCTCTGCTGCTTGTTCAATGCGTTGTAGCAAATGTTCCCTGGATAAAATTTTTCTTTGATAAACTTTATTTTTTAGTGTACCCCAAACATAAAAATCTAGTGGCGTTAGATCTGGCGATCGAGCCGCCCACGCTAAGGTCGGGCTTCCGCGGCTGATCCAACGCTGTGAATAATGTTGGTTTAAATAATTTCTCACTCTTGATCCATAATGTGCTGGTGCTCCGTCGTGCTGGATCCATAACATACGAAGACTTTCGAGACTGACGTCTTCAAAAAATTCTAAATTTAATAAATTTTGTAAAAATTCCAAATAATTTTCTGAATTTTATCGATGTGGTATTTCAATTGGACAAACTAATTTATTATTTAAAACTCCTGCCCACATATTTACAGAAAATTCTGTTTGGTGAGAGGTTTCCCAAATCGCTTTTGGGTTCTCTTCCTGCCATTGGTGTTGGTTTTTAGAATTAAAGACACCAGCTCGCGTAAATTGTGCTTCGTCTATCCACAGAATTTTTTGGATCCAAAACGGGTCTTCAATGAGGATCTGATTTGCCCGCTGGCAAAATGCCATCCTTGAAAAACTATCGGAGGGTAGACGGCCTTGAACTTACCGATAATGATAAGGATGAAGTCCATACCTCTTCCACAAACTCCACACTTTAAAATGAGACACGCCAACTATGAGTCCCACGCGTCTTGTAGACAATGTAGGATCTTCTATGATTAAGTTCATGATCCTCATTTCTTGAGCGAGTGTAAGGTTTATAACTCTTTTATGAGCAGCTACTCGCAGTCCTTGCTCACGAAATCTTCTATGTATCTGTAAATAAATAATAATAATTAAGAAGTGATGATGAGATGAGAAGCTTGATGGCGCAGCGGCTAGCGCGTACGGCTTGCAATCTTGCCCGCTAAGCAACTTTCGCAATGCCGGGTCGCTGAATGTTTAAAATATCTCGAGCTCCTCAATGCTTCGGAAGGCACGTTAAGCCATTGGTCCCGGTTGTTATTGAAAGATGACGGTCGTTAAAACCCACTAACCCGCATTGGGCCAGCGTGGTGTGCTATGGCCCAATATCCCCACGTGCTATTGTCCTCGTGGGAGGCCTGTGCCCAGCAGTGGGACGTTTTTAGGCTGATGATGATGATGAATAATAAAAATACGGGATGGGCGACATGCATATTATGATGAATAATTATAAATCCGAATGTATTTTTTTCTAAAGTAGCAATTATACCCTGTCAACTTTATTAAGGCCCCGTTTCAGCACTGACAGATAAGTCTCATGTAAGTTATTTGACTGGTAATGCCATAAAAAGTTGGAGTTTTTTCTCTAAGAGGCGGTGAAACTGGGGCTAACTATGATAAGTTTAACATAATTTATCAACACGTATTGTCATTTAAGTTAATTGCTTGATTACTTTAACGTTCTTTATACGTTGAAAAATTATTATTATAACGTAACATCTTATAATTGTAACGTGTTCTTAGAAATAAATGATTATTATTATTGTACGCTTTAAGAGTGTCCACAGGCCAGTAGCAATCCGGTCATTTTAAGGCTTGTGTGAGGATACAGATTCAACACTTAATTAAACTTAACTCATTTTAAATCGTCAAACTTCAAATAAGTATTACATTCATATGGTAAATAATCGTGACAAATAAATTAACAGTACCTTACATAAACCCTATTATTTAATAATGTTTTAATGTACAAATAACTGTGAACTTACGTTAATGAAAGTTTGATTGTCCGGCGTGGTGCGATTTGGGAATCGGCGACGATATTCCCTCACAGCTGCCGCAGAATTGCCATTACAATATCCGTACACAAAGTGAATATCTGCTTGATGTTCTGGCGGATAGTTACGCCGCGGCATTGTAACTAACTAAATAACTAACAGTTCCACAATAACAAAAATAACCAACAGTTCAACAATATCAAACTAAATAACCAACAGAACAACAATAACAAATTAATAACAAAACTCAACAGCGAATTGGATAAATAACAATTTTAACGCGCGCACCAATACTTGTAATCAGGACGAAAGTCGGGAAACAAGTAAGTAAGTAAATAAAGGTAAACACATGTAATCTCAGGCGGCTAGTTGCGTCAGTCACTTTAAAATCAACCGTATTACAAAGCACTTACAAACAATTTTACTTAATGTGCTAACGCTATTCGGCTACAGGTGGCCGGCACAGGAAGACTCAGTTCCATGTGTGCGTCCTTTGTTTGTTGCGATCCTTTGACATCGCTAGTCGGCCGGCCGCCCTGTCCGCTGCCAAAATGGTAGGGTTGTCAAACTAGACGAATAGGATTTCATTAAGTCAAGTTGTTGTATGTGGATATTTATTATTGTGTAAAGTGGTAAAATAAGTGTCCACGAAAGTAAAATAGAGTGTCTTAAATAATCACTTTCACACCGAATGCCATTGAAATCCATCTCATGGCGCTTCTTTGAGTAAATAAAGAACTCAAATCGTCGTCAAATCTCCCAACGTTACTAAAAACCGAAGTCACATAGAGTTACAATGGCAACAGTCCTTACTGTTGCCATTGTTTAACTCTTACTGTCTCTTACCCTTGCCCTACCTTTCTTTCAAAAAGACGCTACTTAAAAGTACCGGAACCTGTTACCAATTTTATGTAATAAAACAAATTAGTAGCGTAGATTTGTACACAAATTTCTAGATTTTATTGAAACACTAACTCAAAAATATCAGTTTCAATATTTCAGTAAAAATCATTAGCGTGTGGCTAGCTGGCGGGCGCGGGCGGGGGCAGGCCGGAGTGTCGCGACCAAGACGCGAATGATTAGTTACTATCGCGATACACCAGTGTGTGATTGGTTGCATCGTGTACGAAACTCATTTAGTAATTAGAGTTTTTTTTTAACTAGTTAATTGTCTTTGGTATTGCTAGTTAGGTACAATTAAATACCCAAATTGTTTATAAAAAGTTTAGGTACCACGGATTTATTGTTCCATAAAAATCAACAAACAAAGAAGAGTTCAAAATCTGCATTATGTTACTTTCAACATTATTTTGTGTACATCCCTGATGCTTCGACATCCTAAGCTAAGCTACCTACCCTACGCACACATGTACGCGGAGTCGCCACACCCGCTACACACAAACATTCCTTCTCCCTCGCACTAAGAGATGCGCATCAGTAAAAATGAAAGATTCGACTCCGAAAAACTACGTAATGGTCGTCCATTGATCAAAGCACTCACGCGCCGCTGGGGTATGGTGTAAGCAATTTTGCGATGATATCGATATCTCCCGGAATTATCATTTTGTTTAATATTTTATTAATAGGTAATAGCTTTAAATTAATTAAACATTTAATTAAGAAACTATTAAAAATCGGTCTGTGATCTTGGAGTTTTGTGTTTGAATTCCTAGGCATACAAAGGATCGAATATATCGTTCGTAGCTCTGGTAGGTTTAAAAGTATGTATCTACTGACCCGCATTTGGCATCCCCTGCGATTATTACATCCATCGAGTAACTCATTTATTTAAAAAAATGAAATGACAAGTATGAAACGAATGACAGTTCACTTATTCGAAAAAAAATCATGGTAGGTTTTTCTTAGTACAACCCAGCCGAAGATCATTCATAGTAAGAGTTCTTCAAATATTTTATTAATAAATAACCAATATCGATTAAAATACTGTTAAAATAAAAAGTTTTGATAATTGGAAAGAAGCAGGAGGTACCCTGCAGTGTGACACTCTAGGCATTATAATAATAATAAGCTTTGATAATTACATGAATAATGTGCATGATGCACAGTAGCAATCATAATCTGACTTTGAAACTTTAAAGAGTTGTGTTGAAATGAAAATGAAATGAAAATGTATTTATTAGAACACACAGTAACATAATTACAATTGTCATAATTATATTAGAAAAAAAATCGAAAAAAAAAATTGTGTCCTAAAGGGACTCCACTCAGCATTTGTTGCAGTGAGCAAGTCACTACAACGCTGATCTTCCGTGGAGACCGCAGTTGTGTGTGTGTTGTGTTTCGCATTGCTAACAAGAGTTTATACCTACAGCTGGAATTAAAATTTATCAAAGCTTATACTTCGATACAATTGCAATTTTTATCGATAGCTACTAGTTAGCTTTCACTTCTCTAGTTGATACGGGGAAGACCCGTGCGTAGGTTGTTTATAACTTAGCTTTCGTAGTGCGTGTAGAAGATCGGCAACGTCGCAAAATAAGGAATCGGCATACTATAGACAATTTATGAACTATTTTAACTTAAATTAATTATATCTTCGTGAATATGCATTTTAGAACCCATGTTCCTTGGAATATATTAATTATTTTTAGCGGTAGGATTTAACCTTAGAGTTATGGGAATTCAAAAAATCCACGTTGTGTATATATATGTATATATATTATATATATATTCCGGAGACAGTATCTTCTGATGTAGTCATAGTAGGACGATATAATTAATAATAAAAAATATAATTAATTAGAAGTATGACACATCACAAAACATGTTTTGGGACGTAAATAAACGACACATTTCTTACAAATAAAATTATTTTTTTATAGATAACGAAAAGCTGAAAACAGTAAGTTAATGACGTAATGCAATCTATCGAATCGAGAAGTTTCCCTATAAATATTTGAATTGGGACAAGGTCCACGAATTTCTTTTTCCTTGTAGGCCTATAAGTAAAACCTTGCAACAACTCCAAAAGTATACAATCATATTATGCTACTCCGTTATCGTCTATATAGATGAAAAGCTTTATATGCGGCCATATCTAAACAATGACAAAATATGTGGAAAGTACCACTTTTTGCTACAAATAGAAGTTCAGTAAAAGCCTATATTCTAATATAATTTGTACACATGCTATATTCTCATTATATTTCTATGTAGGTATATCAATTTAAAGGAGACCCGGCGTTTTATGATTAAGTTGTATACTTTTTTAATTTTTTAATCTGTAATTCATTTAGCTGGCAATATCTGTCATCAAAACAAATGACAGTTGTCCAGCCGCTAGCTGTCAACTGTCAAATCAAAGTAAATAAATGGAAAAGATTACTTGTATGTTAAATAATCTTAAATTAATAAAAATTCCTACCTACATTACTTGGACAAGTAATCGAAATCAAATAATAATTCTTATTGAATTTCATATTATGGTTGTCTTTAGTTTTTGTGTCAAAATATCGTGGATGTATGTGGCCTGATAAACCGGGTCTCCTGCGACAGTTTTGTGTTTTTACACCTAACATCAAACAAAATATACTCCCATATTTTGTTAGATGTCTGACGATGGTGTAGAAAACACAAAACACAGCAGGAGACCCGGCTTTACGGTCCGTAAAATGGTAGATTTATACTCTCTCTTTACTACTAAGTACTACTACTTACACATAAAATAAGATCAGCCTTTCAGTTCAGCTTTTATTTAAATAAAGGTATATAAATCAGTAAATACAAACCAGCTCAAATAAACTTCGTTTTTATGTGGATTAGGGGATAAGAGAGTATAAAAAGAAAAAGCGAGTGCTATGTGCTATCAATGATTGAATTACAATTAAAACTGGATATCTTTTTTATTATGTAAAGGTTTAAGTTGTAGAATATGAAATAAAACAACAGTATTAAAAGTATTATTTTATTCATTCAATACTTTCATAATCTCTATAAAAAAAAATTAATATAGTATCAAGAACAGACGCTGGTGCTTCTATGTTATTCTGGTGTTGAGCCCAACCCAAATACCAGACTAGTGTCATTACATGGACACAGCAGCCAACAGTTCGCATACCCACTAAAGAATTATAATAATATCCTGCAATTTTTTGTTCCCAATTATTTTCACTTGGGTTCAACAACATATAACAATAATATATTTTATGACCATGGTGTCTTGACCTTATTCTTCCTTTTATCAGCTGCTGTGACACATCTGTATTGACATGGGCTTGTTCTGTCACATTAGCTACTTCTACATAAAAAGTTCCATCCTGCCGTTTAAGTTCGCCGTAGTAAGACCGTGCTTGTTTAATTTGATATATGCCTAATGCAAATAAAACTAAATCTGACATGCTCATGATAGGGAACATATCTAGAGCTGGTACATTAGCATTAATTCTTATAAATTAAGCTCTTGTTCGATTTATATTATTTCTATTACTGTATTATGTCTAATAATATAGTGTCCCAAATCATTTTCTATATTTATTCTTTGCAAGGCACGGTCTAGTATTAAAAAGCATCAGGTCTATTTTGTAACACAAGATGATATGCATTTATTAATGCCGCAGCAATTTTTAATCAACTTTTAGATGGGTAGCAGAAGTATTAAAGTAAGTATTTCTAAATAACTTGAAATCTCTTTTAAATCTGCCATTAACTACTTCTACTACCCAACTGCACAAAGTGACACACCTCGACTTACGGCTGGTTTCAATAACCTCACTATCTGTTGTTGTGCCTACCAGAATTAGAAATTTGACTTAAGCTAGTTACAAATGTCAAATATCTAACTCTAGTAGGCACAACAACAGATAGATAGGTTATTGAAACCGGCCGTTATTAGCCTTTATTGTTGACAATTAAAACTGGCCTTCTTCAAGGGATTCCGGCTTATGAACTACATAATTTAATGATCTTAGGTGACCAATGGCATCCCGGAATCCCCTATCTAAAATAAAAACATCTCCACTCTGAAAATATTCTGTAAGCTCACTATCTTCTCCAAATAAGTCCTTTATAATGTCAGCATCCGAACGAGTAGCTGCATAAGGGCCAAAAACGTCGATGATGTGTCCATCTGTGGCTACAATTAAAAATGGCTTGGCTAAATTCCGATACTTATGTAAATAGTAAGTCTTTTTTGAAAAAAGTAGTTTGATGATTTTTGAAGATATATTTTAATAAAAAAATAATAATATAAATAATTTATTTTCTCTTACCTGTTTAGGTACTTACATAATATTTGATTTAACAATATAAACCATCTTATACAATATGTTACCAAGCAAAATATGTGAGAGACTAGTGCCCGAGATAGGTTTCTTTAAAAGTAACCCGTATTACTGGTCAATATATGTCCCATCACAAATTATTATTGCATTCCTATTTTCACTGTCTCCAAAGAGACCCATTGGAATAAGGAGGTTTCTTCGTATTAATTCCTCCCTACTTAAATGGTTTATACCTAAGTGAGATGGGATAAAGTTTTGGTGTAGACAATCTCGGGCATTTTTCAAAAGTGTACGGACTTTTTTCTCAGAACAACCAAAAAGTTCTCCTAGTCTGTTATTGGGTTAACCAGTCCGTAGTTTAACCAAGTATACAGCTAAAATTATTTTTGGATTTTTAAATTGTCGGCTCGGTGCAGGGATTTGGTTTAAGAAATCCAAAAACTATATTCCCTAGATAGCCCTAGCCAATATTGAATATGCGAGTCAGAGAGACAGTTCAAGTGTTTAAAATTATTTTTTTTCTGAACTTTCCTTAGAGTTTAGAATAGGTAACATGTCAATAATTTCATTTTCATTAAAATTAATGATATAATGACGTTGATTTATTACATTCCAGTCATAATATTGCAAGTGGTCCATACATATTTTTGCCCCTGGAGTAACATATAGCTTGAACTCTGATAAAAGTCTACGCTTTAAAGGTATAGGGACTATATGTCTGTCCGTATTAATACAACCTCTTACAAAACAATATACAGAATTGTTTGGAGTGCGGCAGTAATCTCCTAATTGTATATGTCTTTCTGTTGTTGGTCTTTGTTGATCAATATCATGTTGACTGGATATTTCTCATAGCAGCAACCCAACAAGCATGACAAATGCTGCCATTCTCAGGTATCTGTAAATAAACAAATGTTTAGTAAAATAATACATATCATAATCTATACTAATATTGTAAAGCTGAATAATTTGTTTGCTTGAACGCGCTTATCTCAGGAACTACTGGTCCGATTTAAAAAATCTTTTAGTGTTAGATAGCCCATTTAACGAGGATGGTTATAATAGGCTATAATTTATTTAGGTACGGGTACGGGTAGTAACCCGTGCGAAGCCGGGGCGGGTCGCTAGTTATCTATTATAATAATAAAATCGTTTGTGTTTAGTTAGTCTCGCAAGAACTCAAAAATGGCTTAACCAATATGAATAAGTAATTATCATTTGGTTTTGTTTGCTATAGTTTCGAGATAGTTTAAGAACAAAAATAGAGAAAGCAAAAATCTAACCAGGTGTACAAATCGCGGGTGGTGACTAGTAAAAATAAATGTTAAACTTCCTCATCGAATCACTGAATAAAATCTTTACCTCATTTGGAGAAATCCTCACTGCAATCTCATTATAAATAGGGCCCTCAGTTAATATGTGAGTTTGCCTTACAGCCCGTAATGATCTTTTACACCATAAACAGCGATTTATCATTTCAGCATGATGATCACCACTATCACCTAAAGCTTGAGTAATGTTGTTGAAACAACTGTTACATAGGTAACTATTATCTACAATCTATAAAATAAATAGGTATGTTACAACTTCTGCTCAGTTATAGCTAAAACACAATGTCAACAAAGATCTTACTTACATACAAATAAAAGATAAAGCTCTAATCAAACTTACTTCAACACCAAAGCGTTGCTCAACTAATTCTAATAATTCTGGACCCATAGCCATTATCCTATAATAATGACTATTATTGTCATTATCAATGGAGTCCTCGTCAAGGTTTAATGCTCTATTACAGCCAATACAACAAGCCATTTTCGCCTGTAAGGTAACATGTTATTTAAAAACAAGGTCTTACAAAAGTGTCATTTCATGTTCAATCAATTTTGTTTCCATCATATTGAAATGATGATGTTTTCTGCATTTGGCTAAAAAATACTAAATGAAAAACTATATAATGAATAGTGCCTACGTACTACATAAAAAAAAACGAGAATAAAATCATGCAATAAAAACTTACCTCATAATTTAATCCAGGGTATCTGTATCGGAGTCAAAGGGCCGAAAGAAATTTCTCGTAGAAAAAGTACTCGGAATCCAAAGGGTAGGTGTGGTGGTCTTCGTGAGAGGCGTCAGCGAGTCCAGGGTATACGTAGCCGGGTCGTCGGGAGAAATAACGGATAGAAACACAATCGGCAACAGAGCACATTCACAATCACAGTACGCAGGAGCGGATGCAAATGCGAATGACGGTTGGTGAACTGACTGACTGACGTGCGGCATTGTTGACATTTCACTTTTCAAACAAAAGAATTATGGTTTATGCAGCCACGTTAGACATTTTTATAGTAACATGTCTGCCTTTTGAAGACTCAGTGTTTCCATATTAAAAAATATTGATATTTAAATAACTTTTATCTGCAATTAGATAAAAGTAAGACAATACTTGATTTAGGTAGCAAATAATATTAGCTTTAATTTATGACTAAATTCAACTGTATACAAAATAAGCATTTTTTTGTATGGAAAGTGCCGGTTTTCCTTTCTATTGCTGTTTAGCATAACGTTTTGCATTATGTAGTGGCTCGACGCTATCTACATTTTACGCAACCACTTCACTGATGTCGTTCCATTCTAAGGCCTATAAAAGCAGATAGACAATTTTTTTTAAGTCGATGACAAGTGATTAGCAGGGTTATAATGATATCAAAATGCATTTGTACGGGGAAGATTATGCAAACTTAAATTTTACATCAACCAAATCCTTCTCTGTTATATCCGCATTTGCGTTATCAGTGGGCAAAATAGTGATAACACTTGGCAAATTGTATCATCCTCCACTTTCTTCAATAATTCTGCTATATTTCAGCAAGCTGCAACGCTCTGTTTGTTCGTACAATAAAACTACATACAAAATGTAACAGACGATATTATTATTCCTACCAGGTGTTATAACACCTGTGATATATAAATAGCAAAAAAATACAATATGGAATTATCATTGTCAATTTATTTTTGTTTAGGTAACTAACAGACCTATAATAATTCGTGAAAAAACGACTCAATAAATACAAATATATATTTTGTATTGCTTACCTTTTACCAGACATAATAAATCAAAATAACTCTGCTACAATAATACACAATTTATGGATCAAAATAACTGTGTTTGTTTATTATAACTACACATAATCCTACCTTGATAAGCACCAAATGTAATAACCAAAAAAAACTATGAAAATGTCGGAAAACTATGAACCTGGTCGGGGTAAATAGGTAAAAACGGCAATAAGTAAAGTTTCTGGGTTTTATGCTTATGATTGATGAAATAGTGCTCAAATGTGGGTTTGCTCATAAGTAAGACATATGGAGCCAGACTGAAAATATTAGGGACACCAATTTTACTTGAAGACTCACACAAATGTACGCCCAAGATTAATGCCATATCGTCATTCAAGAAAGAAATGCTTGAAAGGGTGACAAAAATGATGATGGGCATTTTGGGCCCAAGTTGTTCAATCGACGTATCATCCATCTTGTTTAATCAAGATGAGTGATACGTCGTTGTTATAGAGATGTGTAGTTCGCGAACGAGAGAAAAGAATGAATAAGTTAATTACAAAAAAAAATATCAGTGCATCTTTCGTTCAGTACCGTTCTGACTGTATCTGTGTTAAATTTTAGTTCGCCGTTCAGTGCCCATTTCGTTCGTTTGAAGCGAAGTAAACCTCACGCTCGCCTTAGTTCGCTGCTTATCGGCTTCATACGGTCGGAGTGTCGCCTATCGTCTGTCTCGTTTTTTCTACGTATTATAAAGTGAAACAGATACTTCTTTTACATTTTCGCTCGAGCGACAATTTGTATTTTGTCATCTCATTTGTGACCATACGTAGGAACTTGAAAAGGTTTTTTGGTATAATTACGTGCGAAATATTGGTCTAAGAAATCTGTAAAGTTATAAAATAATCAATATGGTGTAGTGTTGTTATGATTGGAGTCTAAAGTACTTTAGTTTGTATTGTATAGTGATAAGAATATGGTGTTGTAAATAAATAGATAAATATTTTTTCATGAAACTAAGAGTAATTAACAATGAGTGGGCAAAATAGAAAAAGAAGTGCTTTGTGGAACCACTTCAACTATGACATTGATAACAAAAAGGCGAAGTACTCGTACTGTTCCGCGGTCATTTCTTTAAGTGGTGGATGTGTGGGTAATCTGGGAAGTCACTTGAAAACTAAACATCCCACAGTGTCCATAGTTGCGGAAAGGCAGCCAACTCCTCAAGAGTCAATACAAGAACACGGGGTCGAAATCGAAGTACAACCCGTTCATTCCAGTGCACCAGCTTCAGTTTCGGTCCTACTACTCAACCTACTATGAACGAGTTCGTAAGTGTAGTAAAGCCTTTGCCACCGCGGCGATCAGAGTTGTTGGGTGAACAACTTGCAAAAATGATCGCAAAAGAGTATCATCCCCGTAGAATTGCGGAAGAAACAGAATTTCGTAAATTTGTACATACGTTGTGTCCCGGATATAGCTTGCCAACAAGAAAAACTTTAACGGATAATACACACATCAAAAGTGTCTAGGGATCAACATATATTTTTGCAATAACTTTTCTCCTGATTGATATGAATTAAAATTTTCTTTAAGGATTCATCAAATAAAGGTTTTCGTTTGTCTACAGTAACGATAAACCAAGTCACCTTTGCATTAATAAAGAAATTTGCCATTTTCCTAATAAAGGGATTTTTGACATTTGAACCACTAACATTAAAGTTCGAAAAAAAGACTGAAATAACAGTTTTCTTTAAAATTTTATTGGGTAACTTAAACAATTAATAATCCGTGTTTCTACCGCGAACACTAACAACACAAGAACATCGGTTTGGCATACTCAAAATGAGTTCATCCAAATCACGCTGTGGAATGGCCGCCCATGTTCGTTGCAACAACAAAAAAAGGTCTTCTTGCGACTGGATACCCTCCATATTCGGCAGAGCTCTTCTCTGTAGCATATCCCATGCATGCTCAATCGGGTTCAAGTCTGGCGACTGAGCAGGCCAGGGCATGACATTGATGTTAGCTGCGGCGAGAGTCTGTCTTACAACTCTTGCGGTGTGCGGTCGTGCATTATCATGCATTAACTGAAATAAGGGACCGATTTGCACTTGTAGAAAAGTTCAATTAAAGTTATCTGCTGCAGCAGCTGTACGCTTGATCATTGACGAATGGTCCTCAATTAACAATGAAAGTTTTTTGGCGATAATAGCTCACTGTATAGTCTTTTCGGAAAGAGCAACCACTTTAGAGTCTGTATTAATAAGTTGCGTAGAATATACAGAAAGGTATACAAGCGACAATCTATGCAAATTCATCCTCAGTTCGGCAAGGGAGTGGTTGATAGGCGATAAAATTACTGCTATCGCTAGTGATAATGCCGCTAACATCACAGCTGATATAGTGCAAGAGTGGCGCCATATTGCTTGCTTTGCACATACATTGAATTTATTGGTAAAGGGAGCAATAAAGCATATATCTGGAACGGTTTTAAAAGTAAAAACAATTGTTAAGTATTTAAGAAAAATGCACATGCTCAGATAAAACTTAAAAAATTGCAAAAGCAAATGAACCTACCTGAACTAAAACTACCGGCTCACGAACAGGAAGTCCGAGCCAAACGGCTCGCGAGTCGTGCTCGACCGGCGTGGACACGGCTATTGAGAATGACTCGAACGTCATGAGGTATCTGTTTCAATCCTAAAACAAATTAATAAAGTAACAGAAGAAATAAATAGTGCGAGCTACCAGTGTTCGATGGTGACCTGAACCAGTGGGTCGGGTTCATAAATTTATTTGACAGCCTGGTCCATGATCGGAAGGACCTAACGGCATCGTACGGAGTTAGTGGCTTACCTGCCAGTAACGGAGGACAGCTATCTTACGGCTCGGCAGATACTGTTCGATAGGTATCAAAATGAACGGTGGTTGGTAGATGCCCAACTGACACGGATTTTCACTATGCCTTGTGTGGCTCGGGTCTCTGAAATTCGGTCAGAGATTTTGAACCTTTACAGCCACTAAGGCCTTAGCTAATTTAGGCCTGCCTATTGACCAGTGGTCATATATATTATTTTATATTGTTCTCGGTCGGCTCCCAGTGGACATGCAGACCAGATTCGAACAGCAGCGTACCGGGGGCAACGAAGGCCTTCCTACGTTGACTGAGTTGTTGTCGTTTCTGGAGGGAGAATGTAGACGGGCTAACAACGTGTCAATAGGACCAACCCCCTTGGGGCCACGTGACTCTCGGAGGGGTCACGTGATGTCGGGTGCCTCAAGAGAGGGTGGACGTACGGGACCTACTCAGCGCTTGCATGCGCTAGTGACATAGGCGGAGTCAACTCGGTGCTCGTATTGTCGGGAGCCTGGGCATGACGTCACTCGGTGCGACGAGTGCGGTGCACAGCGGGTGCAAGGTCGGCGGATTATTGTACGGCAACGGGGCTGGTGCTACATGTGTTTAGGTCCACACATGGCACAGCAGTGCTCACAAGCTGGGGCTTGCAATTTTTGTGGTGGTCGGCATCATGTCCTCCTCTGTCTGAATATGCCCGGGATGTCAGACCACCAGCAAGGACTTAAGAGTCCTGTACGGGAACAGCTACAGGCTGACGGAAGTAGATCCCCACCGGGGGGGTCTTGGTTGCAAGCGCCTTCGGAAGTGCGCAGGGGTCAGGGACCCACGCAAGGACGGTTGGAGGAGAGGTCCCATCGGGGGACCCCAGACCATGTTGGGCCTGGGGGGTCGACTCCAGACGGTTCAGGACCCAACCAACAATATTATGATGAGGGGCCCGATCGGGGGGCCAATTCTTGCCTGGTAACGTATGCTCCTGTCCTTACGGGGAGGAGGTCTAGGAGAGGTAGGGCCAGTAGGGGCGACAATCGGCCTGCAGCGGGCGGGTGCCATTAGGCACCGTCAACCTACGGTGGGGTGGTTCGGTCACCACCTCGAAGGCGCCCATGCTCGGCGCATGGGTCGGGAGAACAGGAGCTCTCCCGACCCATGCCACGAGCCCACGAGAGAGGTGGGAGAGGGGGCGGCGACGAAGGTAAGGATACCTTTGCCGCCGCCCCCTCTCCCACCGGTGGGACTCAGGGGGACTCGGGTCCACAATAGGAAATTGTTGCCCAACCACGAGTTGCTCCCAAACCAAGAGACTGTTTTGCTTCCACTGCGCACTGGCTTGCGGGTTGGTTGGGCAACACAATTATCAAGTAATATATTAACAAATATTTTCATTTTATACGCGTTATCGGGACGTCGTACGGTTCGGAGCGTCGTGTTTCGGCGTGCCTTGTTATCGGCTCAAGGCAGCCACGACACAGCCTGCCACCCGTTTGTCTGTCTACCAAGGCGGTTCATCTCGAAGTAGTTGCTGATCTGACGACGGAAGGCTTTTATTGCTAACTTGGACAGATTTGTTACTACGGTATTTGTAGCGACGGTGTCACGACTGCCTGTTGTTTTGGGGATAGGTCGGGACCTATCCGGGCGGGTGACTGTTTAAAACCAGCAATGAACTGCAAAACTGCAAACCTGCAATGAACAGGGTAGGAAAATAAAAGTGTCATGGCGGTACAATAGACAATGGCATTCAGTTCAGTTTCGGATCGCGACACGGAAACATAATGGCGGAAGGGTCTGCTTACGGGCGCTGGTTAAATTCTGTTGGTAGAATTGCGTCAGATCTTCGAAAATCGGTTCCAAAGCCCCGCGAGAATCGGTTGCGTATGAAGTCCTGACGACAGGACCACGCGCTCGCGCTTATTGTAAATTCGATGTGTTCACTTGGGAAATCTCACCACATGTTTCGGGCGTGAGTTGTGCGGACAAGAAAATCGGCTTATATCTTACTAATCGCCTAGTGAACAGCCAGCGGAGGCTCCTATGTGTAATTGGCCGGGGTGCAACGGTTGTGTGCGTGTGTGATTTGACTGGCCTACGAGGAGTCGGCAGGCGAGGCACGCTACCACGAGGCAGGCGTCACACCGCATCACGGCAGCTGGGCAGCGACCATCCCTTCCTTCCTACCCATACAACCTCCACATCCTCAGGTTGCAAGGCGGTTCAACCATCGCATCATTCGGTGAGTACATAGTTATTAAATTTAGTTAGTAAGATTAACGCTGCGAAGCGCAGCTAGTTTCAAGCAAGCCATGATCGGTGACCTGGTGGTCCATGGTCTGTTTGATTCAATGTAAATAACAAACAATTGTTTTGATTTTGAAGTGATTTTTGTGGCACTCAAGTTGTTGCAAGTAGGTCTTATACGATTTCTTTATATCACCCTGATGTATTGTATCTGTAGGTGTTCGTGTACTTCTACATTTTTCGTGAACCAAGGTGCATTACAAAAGTTCTTCAGAAGCTGTATTTTGAAAACGCTGGAGTATTTCCACGTTAGAGTGACTCGCTTAGCCCCAGAGTTTAATTTCATATATATTCAATATATGGGTCTTATTATAGATTTACCTACGTGCATTCCCAAATATTTTACCGTTGTTTGGTGGGGTAGGACAGTAGGTACCAAAACGGAGAGACAGTCCTGTCTCTTTAGTGTGTAAGTTATGTGGTTCGACTTGGAAGTGCTAACTTTCATCCTGCATTTTTAAAGCCAGGAATCTATCCTATTTAGGTGTTTCTGAAGTTTATTTGTAGCAATATGCCCCCATATTACATATACTCCCGTGCTACATGAGAGCACGGCAGTATCTAGATCAGCTAATGTGGGTAGATCAGAAGTGAAGTATACAGTATGAAGAACTGGCCCTAGCACTGAGCCCTGAGGAGCTCCAGCTTTTATTTCTCTAAGATCTGAGAGACCATCTTCTACTCTTATCTAAAAAATACGGTGTTCGAGTTAAAATTTAAGAAGTAAATAAGCTGTTTGGCAAGCAGAGCTTAAGTTTATATAAAAGCCCCTTTTGCCACACTCTGTCGAATGCCTGTTGCACATCGAGAAAAACTGCAGAGCATTATTCCTTTCTTTCCATGGCCTGTCTAATTGTGTGGGCAATTTGGTGGATTTGTTCTACTGTGCCATGGTGTTCGCGAAAACCAAATTTATGATCCGGTAAAATATTTTGGTCTGTAAGTATTGGCTAAAGGCGCTTCAATAGAAGTTTCCCGGACTGAGTATATCTCAGACGCCAGGTTTAGGGATCATATTGAGAACGGATACCTTCCAAAGCAGTCGAAAATACCGCAGTCGTAACATTGAGTTAATTATGATTGTTATCAATACGATTATCATTTTTGGTAATTGTTTCCAAACCTTTCCGCAGTCGTAACATTGAGTTAATTATGATTGTTATCAATACGATTATCATTTTTGGTAATTGTTTCCAAACCTTCGCAGTTATTAAGTCAAAGCCAGGCCTGACCAGTTGCAAAGGTAAAGACATCTGTTGATCGCTGGTAATAACATCATCAATGTCATCTTCTCGATGTGTTGAGTTGGATTCTTTGAGATGTAATTTCGTTACCAGTAACTTCGGTCTTAATAAACAACAGACTATGATTAAAGTTGTCTCGAACAAAGTTGCGCGCAGCTACTCCGGCCGAGTGACAACAACAGCCGAACGTGCTAGCCTAATACTGTGGTGCTAGCGTGAAACGCGGCACTCTCTCATAACGGCCTCTCGTTTTTAATCGGTAATCTAAGCTCAAACACAGGAATAGAACTCACTGCACAACTGTTTTTCTGTTTTACTAAGATAAAACACAGTTGTGGGCGGTAGTTCCAAGGTAGTTGTCGATGTAAAACAACAGTTCTGTTCCGAAACACTTTTTTTGCGAAAATAACACAAAGGTACACAAAATGGCCGAAAACATAAAATTTTTGGAAAAGCACGTGTTTTAGGCTTAAAGTAAGGTAGTACAGTGTCACTTCCATAGAGGCTCGCGGCAGACTGATCGGTGCTGCGACATGCAGCGTGCAATATGGCGCGGAGGAATAGTGGTGTACAAATGTTAAAACTAGTGTTGGGAGCGCGTCGCTTACATTCCCCACCCCAGTGCTGTACTCAGCACTACTAACCTAAAGGTATTTTAGCTACGCGCGCCGCGGACCGCTTCAACGTCCTTTGTACGAAGCTCGACGACTCGTACGCGACCGTCTGAGCCAGGGAATACCTGCTGGCCTTGGGCCATAGATTGCGAGGCGGCTGCGGGATCTATGACCAGTACTAAATCAGCCACCTTCAAAGGTTCTTGATCCTGGTTCCACTTCCGACGTGGTATGAGGTCTGGTAAAACTTCGACCAGTTAACGCTTCCAAAACATGTCAGCTAACCTTTGCGACTTGCGCCATTGTTTGCGTAAGTACAAGTCGCTGTCGTCGAACTTACCTGGTGTCGGCATATTTGTGGAGGTCCCTAAGAGAAAATGGTTAGGAGAAAGGGATTCTTCGGAGTTACGTCCACTGAAACATGATAGAGTGGACGGCTATTGACTATAATTTCAACCTCCGCTAGAAGGGTTCTCAAAACTTCGTCCTTCGGCGCTCGCTCTTTTAATATTACTCGAAGTGAGGTTTTAATACTCCTTATCAGCCGCTCCCAAGCCCCTCACAGCCCACACTGGGTGTGGGCTCATGGGCAGAATGAATGTCCATTCAGCGGGGTTGCTAGCAGCCTCGGCTCTCAGCGCCTCATTATCTAGCTCGAGCAAAGACCTTTTCAGCTCAGTATCAGCTCCTCTCAGGTTGGTGCCATTGTCGGACATTAGATGGCGAGGCCAGCCTCGTCGCGCTGCCATGCGCCTGAATGCCATGATCAATGAGTCAGTGTTAATAAAATTTACCAGCTCGATATGCACCGCGCGTACGGTGAGACAAGTGAAGATCACTCCGTATCGCTTCTCGCGTCGACGCCCCACCGTTACTTCCATTGGACCAAATAAATCTACGCCACAGTGTGTGAAAGGACGCTGATGATGGGCCATCCGTGCAAAAGGTAAGTCACCCATTCTTGGTACCTGCGGTTGTGCCTTTCTTATCCTACAAAACATGCATCGTGACACTACATATTTGACAGACGGCCTTATTCTTAATATCCAATATTTCTGTTTCAGAATATTAACGACGGTCTCGTGGTTCCCGTGTGCAGCCTTCTCGTGGTAGTACTTGATGATCAACTGCGCGACCCGACTCTTACCATCTAATATGATTGGTCTTTTAGTTTCAGGTGACACCCTGGGAGCAGCATCGATGCGTCCAGCACAGCGTAGAACTCCGTCATCGTCGAGAGCTGGTGACAAGGTAAGTAATCTACTAGCACGATCTATACATTTACCCTTTTTAATTACAGATATCTCTGTTTGGAAAGAATCCACTTGGCTTTGTTTTATCAATAACAATTCAGCATTCTCCATTAATACTTATAAAGTCGTTTTATAATTTCTCCTACATCTATTCATAAATAGTAACACCATAGCCGTTGTTCTTAATAGTCTTAACCATGAAGAGAAACGGTCCGAGCCTGGAACAGGTAAGTCGTTGGAAACTTCCTCAACGAGATTCACGTGCTCGAGATCCACTTCGGTATTGTAAGCAATGACGTCATGGGGCCAGCTCGTCTGCTTGCCTGAGAGAAACGACGGGCCTGAAAAGCATTCGGATTGAAATATAGTGACGTCATAATTTTCCCTGGTGCCGACGTCGGCTATATTTAATTTTGTAGGTATGTACCTCCATTCAGTTGGTTTTGTCAAAGTATCTATTTCGCCCAGCCGCGTCGCTACGAACGTTTTATAGTTACGAGCGTCATTGTTAATCTAGTGTAGCACCGTAGTCAAATCAGACCAAAAATTTTTTTCCTTATGTTCTTTTGTTATAGTATCTGCCAGTCTAGCTGCGAACACTGCCGCTTGAAGTTCTAGCCTTGGAATAGATACCAATTTCAACGGCGCGACTCGGCCTTTGCTGGTCACGAAAACAACATGTACCGATCCACTACTATCTACCCACCGCTAGTATGCAACGGCGCACATCGCTTTAGACGAAGCATCACAAAAAATATGAATTTGTAAATTGCAATAATTATTTCCGTAGTTGACCGTCGTCGTCGGCGTCGTAACACGCCGGGAGTCCGTAGCAGTTGTAACGGCTTGTCGTAGTACGGGCGGCGCAGGCGCTAGCGCGCGGAAGATACCAACCTGTTGCAGTGCTACGGTCGGTGCATTGTTTGTCCCTGTCGCGCTTACGCCCGATGCATCTTTTCTCATCGTCACCCGACTGGAATGTAGGTAGCAACGCGGTATTCGTAAATCTGCTATCTCTTTTAAACGTTTTATCCAGCTGACCCATTTATTGTAAACAACATCTGATATCGTCTCGTCCCAGCCGGTGTTATCTTTCCAGACATCTTGCAACATAATTTTACCCTGTATAGTAAACGATGTAAGCAGGCCATAGATGTCAAATATCGACATTACCACAGCGAGCATTAAGCGCTTAGTAGGTTTACAATCACCTTGTCTTATACTTTCGGGAATCCTTTTCAAAAACACATCGAAGGCGAGCTCGTCCCGGTCTGGGTACCAAATCATACCGAGCGTGCGTTCACCACAGTATTGCGTATCTGATTTAAACGTTACGGCCGCTTCACCTAAGGTTTCTTTCGGCAAACTACTTAGTACGGACTTACTGTTACTGTGTCCAATTTCTTATTTCGAAACCTCCGTGTTTGTGGATTTCGGTGACATTTTTTATCATTTCTATAGCGGCGGCGTCATCGGGCAGGCTATCAATGTAATCACGTTGAGAGTTGCCACAGTTGACATTAACTCCGTAATAAACAATTAATAAATATTTTTAATTACTACAAAACTATTTAAACCTATGTTTAATACGAAGATATATATTGGTTGAAGATATATATAAGTGCTACTATTGATATCCAGGTGAAATATCAAGATACCATTGAGCTGCATGCATTGAATTGTAGTGAAGGTAAAGTGCTTAAATTATATACATAACCGAGTGATTCCTAAAGATATATCACAGTGGACACTTGCTGCACGGAAGGAACCTCTCTCCAAATGGTGTTTGGCTCGGTGAGTGCAATGTTGGACAATTATTAGTGAATAACATATTTCATAAACGTTACTCAGTTTGAAATTGACATCTGACTAATCATTGTGCTCGATAGAAGTACCAAAGCGCCATCTACCGACTTGGCACATAACCACTCACGATTGTTGTGCGTGATAGCCGCGCTATCGTAGTTCTGCCGCTTTCCACTAGAGGGCATACCGTAAACAACGGCACCTAGCGAGAAAGCATTGGACTAAATTGTACGCTCCGACAAATCATCAAACCAGACGATGTCAACAAGAGCCAATATAAAAAATACAAACAGCGGCGCAAGGCGTCGCTACTAGTCACGTGTCACAAGTGTAAACGCAAAGTTGACCAAAAAAGTACAATGTTATGCTCGCAATGCAATAAAAACTTTGAATTTGACTGCGTAGGATATTCGGAGAAATTATATCGTTTAAAAATGCAGATTTACGGATAAGTTGGAAATGTAAAGCATGCGAATAAAAATTTTAATTAAATGACAATCCGACACCTACTTCCGATTCGTCCAACATTACGCTAAGGAAAAAACACAATAAGGTGACACCCAACATAAACATTACACCAACCGTCTCGCTACAGTCCACGCCAACGAGCGCGATATCTCAAATAAATGACTCTCGCGTGCTTACCGTATTCCACACATCAGACGAATCTCCGGATACACCTGAACAACTATTATCAAAAAGTCTGGATTGCTCGATGGCTGATTCATTCCCGATCCAGGAAATGAATGAAACTATCAGCCATCTTCAGTCAGAGCTTACTATTACTCAGAATGCATTAGAAAATACAATACTGGATAACAATGAATTTCAAAGGTAAATTTCTAAATTGACAAAAGAAAATATTATGCTTAAAGCTTTATGCCAATCTCCATTAAATGATAGTCAGGTAAATCGCATCAAAAAGAAACACAGGCACTCTATGCAGTTGGCGGAAAGTCAATCTCTTTTCACTCCACCTAGATTACCTGTAAGACACAAGACGGATACTCAAATTGATGACACTATGATCACACTGCAACGTAGACTTACAGATCTGGAACAGCAATTAAAACATGCAAAAGATGAGATAATGAGATTAAATAAATATATCCATAACTTGGAAGACAAACTACTTGCAACAGGTTCTCAATCATCTCGCTTGAATTGTATAAACAACGCTTCTATGGAATCACGTAAACAAAAAGAGATCAACAAAAGAATATTTATTTTCGGAAGCCAACGTTGCATCGGTCTATCGTCTGCCTTAATACGGTCAAGGGAAAATACTGCTCATGAAAAATACATTGTTACATCGCATACGAAACCTTATGCTCTGGCTACAGATGTCATAAAGAATTGTCAAAGCATTCAACTAAAATCAAATGACAAAATAGTTTTATGTATCGGTGAAAACGATTATGACCTAAAAAATTTATCAATACAATTGCGCAAAATATGTAATAAGTTTATTAATAATAATATAATTGTTTTAAACTCATTAAAAAATATGTATATAAATGTATATGACCTCAACAGTACAATGGAAATTATATGTAATAAATTCAAAAATTGTCGTTTTGTACACTGTAAATATCACAATCTGTTTAAAATTTCTAAATCAATTAATTATGTGATTGACTGTATTGATTATGAGAATAAGTACCTTAACGTCAAAGAATTAAAAAAGTTAATAATGCGTGGTAAGCCATCGTCTGTCGATACAAACCCAATTACTACAACCTTATCTAAATATCCAAGTGGTACAATTCCATATTATTTCGATCGGATTCGGTCGGGAAGCGTTGCCCTTAATAGATCTGGTGCTGTGAACTCTTCAACTACAAAACAAGGTACCATACCGCATTACTTTCCCAAAATAAGTGGAAATCAGTTATTTCATGAATAGGCAACATGAACAATTTCCAGTATTTAAAATCATGCATCAAAATATTGCAAGTATATTGTCGAAATAGGAATTACTAGAAGTCACACTACTAGATTTAAAAAAGACAGGAAATAATCCAGATGTGATCTGTCTCTCGGAGACCTTCTTGCGAACTGATACTGAGAGATACATAAATGTCCATGGCTTTGAATTAGCAACCGCATTTTGTAGAGAGCAGCGAAGGGGTGGTACTTGTATACTGGTTAGACGTAATACGATATATAAGGAACTATCAAAACTAAAGGGTCTTGCAACTCAAAAGTCATTTGAAGCTTGTGGCATTGAAATCCCTTTGCACAGCTTATTGGTTGTTTGTCTCTACAGAACACCCACATCTGATCCTAATATATTTCTTAGCAAATTAGAGCAATTCTTGCAAGATACTTCGAAAAAGTATAAGCTCAGAACGAAGATTGTCTTGGCTGGTGATTTTAATATTAACACGTTTAAGCAGGGGAAAATCACTACTTATTTGCAAGATTTAGCTCTTAACTACAACATGCAAATTCACATAAACGTTCCAACTAGAAAAGAATCATGTATAGACCATATTTTGAGCAATATTAAAGACGCCAATGCTAAAGTATTACCCCTGTCTCTGTCGGACCACGATACAGCTCAAATATTAAGTTTTCCTGTACATCAAACTAATAATAAACCAAAATCATACATAATTCAGAGAAAACACTATTGTTACGATCATATTCGGATATTCAAAAAATGTTTAAATAGTGTATCGTGGTCTGAAACATACTTGGAGACAGATCTAAACAAAGCATTTCGTAGCTTTCACGAACTACTGTGTTTGTTCTACAATCTGTGCTTTCCAACAATTAAAATTAAAGTTAATAACGATATTAAACAGAATTGGATAAGCAATGGTATTAAAAATAGCTGCAAAACAAAAAGGCTACTTCGATATAGATACTATAAAAATAAAACAATTCTAAATAAAAATAAGTATTTACAATATTCCCATACACTAAGAAAGAGCATTTTTTATTCAAAAAGGAACTCTAACAACAAAATCATAATTAAAAGTAAAAACAAATGTAAAGCAACATGGTCAATAATAAAAAATTAAATTTGTAAATCTAAAACTAATGATAATATAACAGAAATTAAATTAAATAATAATATCCTGACCGACCTTAATGATATCGCATCTGCTTTTAATAATTATTTTATAGAAGTGACCAATACCAATACTTTGACCCCGAATAGCGCAAAACATAAGATTGTAAAGAATACACCACCATTTCATTTATCTCACTCAATGTTCCTTTGTGCTATGTCAGAGGAAGAAGTAAAAAAGGAAATTATGACCTTAAATAACACTTCCTCAAGATTGGTATCTTGTCGAAAGTATTTGAAAAGTGTATGTACAACAGATTAATAAATTACTGCAACAAATATTATCAAATGTGAACAGTTTGGTTTTCAAAATAGAAAATCGACTACACTGGCTATATTCACACTTGTTAAAACAATTCTGACAAATGTTAATAACAATAATTTAACTACAGGTTTATTCTTTGATCTATCAAAAGCTTTCGACTTTGTGGCCCTTTAACTTGTTAGCGCAAAAACTGGAGTCCATAGGAATAAGGGGACCTGCATTGCAATGGATATCATCTTATCTAACAAACCGACGTTAGTATGTTGTCGTTAATAAAGTTATCAAAAATTAACTAATACCCTACTCATCTGGTTATAAAAACAACAACTGCGGCGTACCTCAGGGAAGCGTGCTAGGACCACTCTTATTTCTATTTTATATAAATGACATAACAACAGTGACAAACCATAAATGTGTCTTATTTGAAGATGACATATCAGTAATTGTTACATCAAATAATAATAAAAACAATTCTATACATAATCATGAAATTTAAAATAATAATACCATTGACAATATAATAAAATGGCTAGAATCTAATAATTTAAAAATAAATTTAAGTAAATCAAATTTTATACAATTTAACAAATCAATACATTCAAAATATAATTTTAAGCTTGACATCACAAAAATAAAGGAAGTAACACAAATTAAATTTTTAGGTGTAATTATAGACCAACACTTAAACTGGAAGGCACACATAGACAACTTGTGTAGTAGAATCAATAGATTTGTATATACTCTAAACAAAGTAAGAAACGTTACCAATAGGAAAACCATTATCACTACTTACCACGCATACGTAAAGTCTATATTACGCTATGGTTTGATTTTGTGGGGCAACAGCGCAGACAAAATCAGAGCATTTATTGCACAAAAGAAATGCATTCGAGCTTTAACGGGGATTCCACATGACGAGTCCTGCAGACCAGTGTTTAGGGACCTCGCTTTGTTGCCTCTGCCATCACTGTATTTGCATGAAATCGGTAATTTTGTGAAGTCATAAAGCCTTATTTACAAAGTCATGTGAGGTTCACTCCAGACTAAGAAGACATCCTCAGAGACTTGTCTTAAAGGACATACCGAGGTCAGATAAATATAGGAAAAGCTATCTTACCATGTGTGTTCGAATTTATAATAAAATTCCCGTGGAAATTAAAGAATTGAACACATACTTATTCAAAAAGAATCTTTATAGTTGGTTACATGAGAATAATTTCTATGATCTTGAAACAAGGTTAGTTGCCTCAGAATAGGAATGACAATAATGTTTAGGTTACAAAGTTTTATTCCCAATCATTTAGAAAAGAATTTACAAAAATTCAGGGGGTGGTTCACGGATCGCTCACTATGTCCGCTTGCTAGGACTTAAAAGGGACTTAGCTTCGGCTAGGCTTTCTGACGGACGGTATGCAGAGGCGAAAGCTAGGCCGCGTACACGGAGACCGCGCCGACAGGAAACTGGAACCCGCCGATGAAGTTCACCCGCAGATCAGGTGGGTAGGTAGGCTGCAGTAGGACAGCCGTAGTGTGCTGCGGTAGGACAGCAGTAGTTTGGCTGCGGTAGGGCAGCAGTACTTGGACTGCAGTAGAGCAGCAGTGGTGGCAGCAGACCAGGGGTGGCGGAACCCGGTGGAAGAACCCTGGAACCCACAATAAAAAGAAATGAACTTATGTTCGCTAAGTCCTGGCTTTTGTGGCTCTGTTGCAGTACAGCTACAATTGAACCAGGCTCACTTTACTAAGTAAAATTGTAATTGCAAAACCGTTAGACAATCTTAACAAGAGACTACAACAAAAGCGGGTAGATACCAACATTGTAGTTAAATGTTGTTTGAAACGGTAAACATGACAATAAATTAACTGGGAATGGTATTTCGTCCACGGGATCACAGGGAACCTCGCGTCCTGCAATACCATTTACACTTGCTTGACAGTAATTGTAACAAGACAGGAATACCAATTATTCCCTCTGAAGGTAACATGACTTTAAACGAATTATATTAATTAATTAATATTATAATTAATATTAACGTAAAGCCTAAGCTTTACGTTAAACACTAACCGTCTTATTACAAAACGAGATCTAAATAAAGTACTGGACTTAGTTCTAGACTTAAGTCAGGTACCAACGTAAACGTTATTACAAGATCAAGTTTTTCTCTTAGTCGCGGACCATCTATGGTTCTAAGATAAACTGACGTAACCCCTAGTTTATCTGCAGACTAACTTCAGTACTAAACTACTAACCTCAAAAACTTTGACACAAACGTCACTTTGATTTTATGATATCGTTGTATTTAGATTAATGGAAAATATAATTAAAGACTTGATCGATTTGAAGACATAGATAATGCTGGAAACATCCCGACGACCTGTTCGGCGTCAGCAACGAATTAATCCCTTCGAATTAAGTGATAAGGACTTCAAATTATGTACAGATTTACCAAACGATTTGGTGCTTTAGTCGTGGAAATGTTACGCTAACATTTGACTCACGATCCTCGAGGATGCCCACTGATTGCTGAACTACAACTACAGGTAGTTCGCGCATTACGGAACTTGGCTCGGCATGAAGTAAGTAAATATAACCTTGATTGATGCTAATGACACTCCCAAAAAACACAGTAGGTAACTTATGTAAGTACCTACCTAATTATTTTTTCACTCGAGGGTAGTTGCCAAGTAAACCACGAAATTAGTTTGCTCCCTGTATTTATTAATTTAAAATAGTAAATTAAGTTATTTACAATATCTTTTATGTGCACCTAAACCATAAGGTAGTACTACTCGCCTGCAGTTATAGTTTTCCTTTCTAAATTTTCCTATATCGCACTTCACTAAACACCAACATGGATCAATCACGCCTTGAAGACAACATTAACAACATGGCCAAGATGTTCGAGACGAAAATGGCAGAGTTCGAGGCTGAGCTCAACCAGGCATCCACTTCACGTAAGAACCCTAACACTATTGCTGGCCTTAATTCGGATTTTCTCGCCTTTAAGGCATTTGTATGTAACGGACTGGCTGTGCTTCGCTCTGAGGTGGATGCTTTGCGAAGAGGTATGGACCGGATCGAGATGCGTTTCCGCAGTAAGATGCTGCTGGTGCATGGAATTCCCGAGCAGGCCGGTGAGGATACATGTTCCAAACTTGTTACTACACTTCAATCGAAATGCAAATTACCGAGTCTCTCGGTTAACAGCATCACCGCTAGTTATCGGATGGGCAAGTTGGTTCCTAACAACAGCAAACCACGGCCAATTGTTGTTAAGTTCTCTGATGCTGCCGTGCGCGCAGCTTTGTGGAGAGGCAAAGTTGCTCTCAAGGGCTCGAAGATTACCCTATCCGAGTTCCTTACTAAGACGCGCCATGAAGCTTTCATGGCAGCCAGGAATAAATTCGGCGTTTCCAACTGCTGGACTGCCGATGGGTTGATATTTTTAAAGACCCCAGACGGCAACAGACACAAGTTGGAGTCTATGGCGGAGTTTCTTCTCATTGCTTCGGGTACTTCAACCAACAAATGATAGCACCCTCTTACTTAGATTAAAAGCTGACACCCACTTTTTAACCGTTTTAAAATTATACCCTTTATTGTTCCGTGAATATTTTGTTTTGTTTTGTTGTATGAATGAAATGTAAAAAAATATGAATGTCATTGCTGTCACTCACTGTCAAACAATTCAGTTTCTTTTTTTTGTTTTTTTTTTGTTTGTCTCCGGCAAAGGGATCTAACCCATAAGGTCTTTGGGTTTTGTTTCAGCTTGTTACTTTTTAATTTTTATTATTATTTTTTTGTTGACTTTTCTCTTTTTATGTTGTTTGCCTAGTTTATTGTGTTGTTAGTTCGTGTAGCGTCCATTATTTATGATAATGTTTAGTGATTTAAAGCAGGCGTTTCTCTTCTGGACTGCTGGCGGGTGGTATGCCTTTTATTATTATTATTATTATTTTTAATTTAAAACTCAATTTTATTATTATATATTATTTATTTTTATACCTTACTTTATAATTTTTTTTTTTATATATTATTATTATTATATATTTTTATGTTACAAGCAAGTTACAGTGATAATGGCAGCTGTGTGGACGCGGATGATGACGGATTGGATTATATGTCTGCTGCTTCCTCTGATTGTAGTTTCCAAAGTCTAACTCAACCTCTGGACTCCTTACTCGACGTTAGTTTCGCATCCTTTTCCAAAAATTTTAATGTTGTGCATATTAATGCACAAAGCATCCCAGCACATTATTCTGATTTGTTGACTACCTTTTCCAGTAATCGAAACATCCATGCCATCCTTGTATCAGAAACATTCCTAAAACCTTGTCTCCCTTCTACCTCCTACTGTCTTCCCGGATTTCATCTCATTCGCAATGACAGGACTGGCAAGGGTGGCGGTGGAGTAGCCATTTACCTCAGAGGGCACTTACCTTTTAATCTTATAAACAAATCTCCTTCTGCGTATTGTGAATCGTCTGAGCATCTTTTTATCGAAGTCCTTCTGGGTCACTCAAAGATACTCTTAGGCGTTTTCTACAGCCCAAATCTTCACATTGACTACTTTGCCAAATTTGAGTCCGTATTAGAAACACTGGTACCAACAGCTGATCATACTATTATTATGGGCGACTTCAACACCTGCTTACTCAAGCAGGATTCACGGTCGACCCATCTTAGCTCAATTATTGAATCAACAAATCTCAACTTTCTTCCTTTAACTGCGACCCACCACTCTCCTGGCTGCCAGCCCTCCTTGTTGGATCTTGCAATTGTTTCCTCTACTGACCATGTAAGTTCCCATGGCCAACTTCCTGCTGAAGCCTTTTCCTATCATGACCTTATTTTTCTTTCCTATAAGATCCGATGTCCTAAACCTAGACCACGAGTGATCATGCAGCGTAACTTCATTAATGTTGACACTAACCGCTTTATGTCTGACCTTAGTGGTATTGACTGGGATGCGGTGTTAGATGCTCCAACTATCGACCTCAAGATGGAAATCTTCAACTCCAACCTGATCCAAATATTTGACATCCATGCTCCACTTCGTCCTGTCCGGCTCAAACATCTCCCCGCTCCCTGGCTAACTAATGATATAAAACTCATTATGGCCAGGCGCAATACTGCTAAGGCACGATACAGGAAGGATCCGTCGGGTGAAAATCAGAACAAATATAGAGAGTTGCGAAATCGGTGTAGTAGATTGTGTAGGGATGCGCAGCGTCGTCACATACATTCTTCTGTTGCAAATGGTGATCCTGCTAAAGTATGGTCATTCTTAAATTCTCTCGGTATTGGTAAGTCTAAGACTTCTGTTCCTAACAACCTTGACCTAGCTTCCTTAAACCATCACTTTTCAGCTCCTTCCTCCATCCCACATAATTTGAAACAAAGTACACTTCAAGCACTGTCTTCCTCTCCGAACCTTCGGCATCCTGTATTTTCCTTTCGGCAGGTCTCTGAGCGCGAAGTTGAAGATAATATCCGTGCAGTCAAATCTAACGCTGAAGGCTTGGATGGGATTGGCCGGAGGATGATTCTTTTAGGTTTTGAAGTTCTTGTCCCGATCCTTCATCACGTTTTCAACTTCTCACTCAGTACCAGCAGTTTCCCTAGCTGCTGGCGCCAAGCCGTAGTCATACCCATTCCTAAAACCTCAAACCCTTCCTTACCTACTCATTTTAGACCAATTTCCATTCTTCCTTTCCTTTCTAAAATCCTAGAACGTCTTGTCCTCCACCAACTTAGAGCCTTTGTTAATTCAAACAATCTCCTTAGCCCTTTTCAATCCGGCTTCCGCCCGGGGCACAGTACGACCACTGCGTTGACTAAAGTATCCGATGACATACGTCTAGGAATGTCGAATCAACGGTTGACAGCGCTTGTGCTGTTGGATTTTTCCAATGCCTTCAACACTGTTGACTTTGATATTCTTCTGGCAATGCTTAAGTCACTCCTTGTATCAAATTCGGTAGTGGAGTGGTTTCGCAGCTACCTTTTTGGGCGGCGTCAGTGTGTGCGTGCCAATGACAAACTGTCATGTGCTAGCAATGTCACTGCCGGTGTACCCCAGAGCGGAGTCCTTTCTCCTTTCCTTTTTTCGATTTTCATCAATTTTCTCACCCCACTCCTTTCATGTCAATTCCACTTGTATGCTGACGACCTGCAACTCTATTCTCAATCCTCCGTCGATGATATTGAGAGCATGATCGCCAGCCTCAATGATGACCTTGTGACTATTCATGAGTGGAGTCGAACCCATGGCTTAACGGTCAACCCCAATAAGTCACAGGCTATCATTATTGGGGGCACAAAACAGATTGCTAAATTAGACAAAATTGTTATACCTACGCTGACGTTCAATGGTGTCTTATTAAACTACTGTCCTACTGTTAAAAACCTTGGCGTCCTCTTCGACTGCACTCTTTCTTGGTCTTCTCAAGTCTCTGAGATTAGTCGAAAGTTGTTCGCTGCCTCAGGGTCACTTCGGAGATGGAGGAACTTGCTCCCTGTAAAGACCAAGGTTGAGCTTGCACAATCTCTCCTTTTACCGATCTTGGATTATGCCGATGTATGCCTTATTGATTTGAATGAAGACCTGCTTAATAAGCTACAACGCCTACAAAATCTCTGCATCAGGTTTGTCTACGGTTTGCGCAAGTTCGACCATGTGTCTGAATTCAGGCATAGGCTTGAATGGCTACCTATTAGGTTGCGTCGTGAGGAGCATATCCTCATTCTTGTGTTTAACGTGCTGTATGATCCTCGTACTCCTTCTTACCTTAAAGAATGTTTCCGGTTTCTCGGGGAGGATCACAACCGTGGTCTAAGGTCCAAATCAGATAACGTGCTTAGGGCTCCCTTCACGAGGTCAGGATATTATAAGGATTCTTTTACAGTCCAAGCAACTTTCCTTTGGAACAATTTACCTTCCGAAATCCGTCACTCCAAGTCTTTGTCCATCTTTAAGTCTAAACTCCACAAGCATCTTTTGGCTCTGTCTTCTGCTAGTAACTTGTTATAGTTTATATAAAATGTTTTATAAGTATTTATTTATGTATGTATGTTTTATATATATTAGGTATGTATGTATGTTTATAAATAAATATACATTAATTTATTATCCATCATATTAATATCTATTTATTAAAACTTGCGCACTTCCTCTGTCTCCTCGTAAGGTTCCACTAACAAAAGGTTGTCTGGAAGAGATCGCTTTCAGCGATAAGACCGCCTTTGTACATACTAGTTTTAAGCTGATGTCATGTGTAACTGTTTCTTGTGTATGTGCAATAAAGTGTTTATCTATCTATCTATCTATCTATCTATTTTTATTGTTTTATTGTAGATACAAGATGATGCAGCGAACTTACATGGTGTCGCAATCCGTTATCAGCCAAAGGTGTTAGAAAATAGCTGCTAATAGGTTTATTATAATGCCATCAACCTTAGAAGAACTTCCGCAATTTTGCCAATTTCCCTACAGGTGCAATTGATTGCACTCACATAAGTGAAAAAAATGTGTGCAGATGGAGGTCAGTTATACTCGTACATCAACAGAAAAATGGATTTTCTTCAATAAATGTACAGGTAACTAATTGTTATTATATATGAATTTTATGTCATGGTTTTATTACAATTACATGCCAGACCAAATACAGACGGCATTATGTAACATACTTACTTATTATCTTGTAAAAAATTATGTATGTTTTAAGTGGTTTGTGATGCTGATCTGAAGATTTGGATATAGTGACCAGAAAGATAGCATTGAGCATTCTCCATCTAGGCAGCCTAACTACCTACTGTTACGTTGTAAATTCAGGGCCCTGTCTGCCTTTATTTATCTACAAAAGAAGTTCGCAATGGTTGAATAGTACTTACCTGAAACCATTGCGTTAGAATGATCAAATGTCCAAAAACATTAGTCCGTGTAGCTTGTTTGAATTAAATCCATTTTTCTTCACATTAAAGACATGGAGCCTTGGCTGACACATTACAAGACACACTTTTCTTGCATTTTCAATTAAAACATATTTCTAAATCAGTTTTAGTAAGACTTAAACTTACATCTAAAGAGATTTTATTCCGTGTTTACGTTTTGTATTTGACATAACACCATAGACAAAATGACAGCCACCGTAGCGACGCCTAGCGGTAGCGGGGCGAAGTAGCTGTCAGCTTTTAATTTCACATAAAAGATTCAATTTTAAAAAATAGTCGAAACAGTTCTAATAATAAATTACATAATAAATTAATATGTATAATAATTACTTTAAGTAATTAAATTTAATTCAAGCAAATCCGGAAATAGAACTAATTTTTTCTACAAGGACTTTTATCTAGAACATTCGAACGGGAGTAATATTTTTTATATGGATATTGTCTCTGCCCGTAGGGGTTACCAGAGAGGAAACTAATACTCCTTAATATTAAGACAGGGTAATTAGTGAGTTAAATATCACAAAAATTAATTTTAAATTAAAGAAAAATGCATTTCCCATTGCTAAACGTTAATTTTTTTTTAGGTCGTGTGTTGTTATTGTTGGCAAGTTCTGTTAGCAGAGGGCGAGTTGTGACAGACGTCATATTTGATGTTTTGTTAGTTTGAAGGAAAATTTTAAAAGAACAATTTCTTATGAATTACCCGACAATGGGAGTATAAATTATAAGCTGGCCTTCGATTTATAAGTGTTTCCGGCGAAAGGAGAGCTGCCGAGTTGCGACGCCGAAACGAGAATCTCTGGTGTGACGTGGTGCGAGGAGTTGAGATCAATGCACTCAGGAATCCGTGCCACAACCAACCGGTCGTGACGCCGCTGGCAGCCACGCGTAAATCTAGGATATCCCAACGCATGCTTCGAGAGGCCCGTCTCGCCGCCAGGATTTAGAGCTGGGCCCTAAAGCCTGGACGCGAGACCTGCCTCTTCGGGGCACTAGCGGCCACCTGCGGCCAGCGAGCTGTCGCCGCACAGGCGTTGACGGTTTTTTGTACCCCCACTCTGGGTTTAATCGTTCTTTATTCAGGAACATATTTTTACATTAGGGTTTCGAAACCTTAACATAGTATTTATAGTATTCTCTTTTATATCCAACTACACCAAGCGTTGGTGAAGTTATGAAACCTTTGAGGATCTGCGAGTTCGACCTGTGTGAAGTTGTATGGTGAAATCGTCTCCAGATTCGGGTCTACATCCAGACCCTGGCGCCCAAAATTAGTAATTTTATATCGGTATAACCCCACGGTTCTCTAGAGTATCGGCTTTAAACGTGTGAGAGTTTTGATACGGTTAAACGGTTTAAAACATTTAATTTAATATTTTTATAGACGGAGTAATTTAATTTTAATTTCAACTTCATACTCCGAACGGTATTGGCTTTATCCCGACCCCCACTCACGACCATAGCTCGTACGACTGAGATATTAGCTGGCTGGTTAGGCAGTAGTAGGAACAGTATTATAAAATTTATTTTAAATTAAAATTATCACCGACCCGCTTGGTCACTTTTGACTCTTAGGATTTTAGTGTGTTTTAGGGGGTGATATAGCTTTGGAATAAGGTTTAGATTACTTTAAACAGTAAATTATACACTCGGCGTCAAAAAAATCGCACCTCTTAGAAAATCACTTTCAAATGTCATTTACTCTTGATATGCACATGCAGTCGCATTAATTATGATTTTATTTACAAGGTTACTTAATTAACTTAATAAAAAACATTACTTTTCATTATCAAATAAAACCTAATGCAACAAATAAAGTGTCACAAAAATTCGATGCAAATTTTGCTACCCGTGAGAGTTGCTAGTTGCGCTTCCTTTGTGGGTATAAAACGGTCAACACGGGTTCAATGTGGGTCATTCGCTATTCAACCGTTGAAGAGGACACACGCACAGATTTTGATGGATACCACAGCTGATAAAGCCGCTCAAGTGGTTGCACTACTGCAATCAGGGGTGCGGCAGTGTGATGTCGCCCGGCAACTGAACCTGAGCCGTTATTCCGTTCGAAGAGTGTACCAGCGCTTCATAGAGACCGGTGGCTATATCCGCAGACACGGTTCGGGTAGACGTCGCTGCACTTCGGAAAGAGACGACCGGTTCGTTGTGTCGAACTCTTTGAGAAATCGTTTCTCCAACGCTGTTGAGTTGCAACAGCAGCTCCAGGCAGTTCGCAGACGCACCGTAAGCGTATCTACGGTTAGAAGAAGATTGAAGGAGAAGAAGATAGCGGCCCACAGAGCTGCTACGGGTCCAAAATTGACTGCAGCGCATCGGCGAGCCCGCTTGCAGTTTGCTCGTGACCACGTCGATTGGACCCTTGAGCAGTGGAGAGCTGTTCTCTTCTCAGACGAGACGCGAGTGTGTCTTTTCTGCAACGACCGACGGAGAAGAGTATACCGGAGGCAGGGTGAACGTTTCGCCCAAGCCTGCATCCAGGAGACGGTGGAATATGGTGGCGGATCCTGCATGTTCTGGGGCGGTATGTCTGCTGCCGGCAAAACCGACCTTGTCTGCGTCTCCCGGACTGGAGGTGCTCGCGGACAAGGGTCGCTGACTGCTCGCCGCTATGTCACTGAGGTCCTGGAAGTGCATGTGGTCCCCTTTGCCGAATCTTTTGGCGAGGGGTTCACATTAATGCACGACAACGCTCGCGCTCACACTGCAGGCATCGTGAGCGACTTCTTGCAGAGGTCCCAAATCTCTGTGATGCAGTGGCCAGCGCGAAGTCCGGATCTGAATCCTATAGAGCACCTCTGGGACCATCTTAAACGTAAGGTTCGATCTCGGGATCCAGCTCCTTCGACTCTACAGGAGCTCCAAGGCGCGGTGATTGAAGAATGGGGGCTTATCCCTCAAGAAGAGCTCCTGAAGTTGGTGAGGTCCATGAGGGACCGTATGGAAGCCGTGATCAGGGCAAGGGGGGGTAACACTAGATTTTAAGTTAATTTTAAGACACTTTTTGTACATTTTTCTTTGTAAATTATCTGTTGTTAATTAGGACTTAATTAAGGATTTTTATTATTTTATTAATTTTAATGTTGTTTGTATAATTATAATTAAACAGAAAGTTAAATTTAATTGTTTTTTGATACTCCTTTTTGTTACCTTTCTAATGATACCCAACACTATCCTCTACATAAGGTTTAAGAATTTTTAAAGATGATTTTTAAAAGGTGCGATTTTTTTGACGCCGAGTGTAGTTGGCAAAATTAATAGAAAGTTTGTTGAACTTTCATTTGAGATTGACCCTAGGGTCAATTTCGACTGATAGTTTTTATTTGAGATTTTCGGCTAAATAAATTAAAAGGAGTAACGTAGATGAATTGTACCTAACATAATATAAGATAAAATTGTGACTAACCCCCCTCTTTTAAATAATAAGAATGAAATAAAATTTATAATTTTATTTTATTGTTGTTGGACAAAATATTTGTGTGTTCTTTTACAATATACTGCCTAGCTGTTGAACATTTTATGGTTTTATTTGATAACAACCCACTGAAGCTTGCATTTGGGATTTTCTTCCTTTTCCCCAAAAGGGACAAAATCTGTAATGTAACAGTGGCGCACTCAACGTGTGTTTTGGTTAGGGATAGTGGTTATGTCTTATGCTGTAACTAAAAAGCCAGAATACCGATAGCGTTCTAGAACCGTGGGGATTATTAATTTTAAGAAAAACCGTCACGCGTGCATTGGCACGGATTCCTCCCATTTTATTTTAATAACGAATTTTTATTCGTTATTATTTTAAAATATTGTATTAATAGTGCATTTTTTTTTAACGTTCATAACACTTTTTTATATGTATACAAGTGTTAATTATTTAATTATTGTACTCAGCTTAACTAGAGTATTATTTTATGACACAATAGGTTATAGTTGACACAATTTTTATTTGAAAATAAGTGTTTATAGTATTATTATTATAATACTGTGTTTGTGGTGGTTTACTACTATTTTCTGTGGATTGTAACTGTATACTTAGGTTGAAACTGCCTATTGAGGAAGCCAGCTTATATTTTAGTATTTTTTTTTAAAAAATCCAAAATGGAACGCCCAATTTCGTTTAATTTGCTTCGTAAAGACGAGCTTACGTATGAGGTGGAGATTCGAGACGCAGCACCGGCGACAACGGTAGAGGGATTACGAGTTCAGATTAGGGAACTTAGGCTCGTATTCTAAAACCAAACTCACACTCAAATCTCTGCTTGGGTACAGTTAGAAAGGGATGGGGCTATTCATCGCATATTTCGCCATCCCTTTCTAACTGTACTCAAGCAGAAATTTGAGTGTGAGTTTGGTTTTAGAATACGAGCCTTAGTAAACTAGTTTGCTCAGATGATATCGTAGAGACTACTCGGGATCCTAAAGTAGAATTACAAATTATTAAAGCCAAATTGGCAGAGATCGCCGAAGTAATAGGAAAAGATCCTTCAAATTTTAAAAAAATTAACCGTATAAAGGCTTTAAGTTCCCACCTTTTTCACCGCTTGGGCAGGGTAACTCCCCCTCCTGAACTTGATTCCGTATATCAGACTATTGACAAAGAGCTTAACGGTTATTTGTCAAAAGTTGATAATATTAACGCGAGTTTTCATGCGTCGTTTACATCGGCACCAGAGACACCGAACGTCCTTGAAGTTGAACCTACTCCTGAAGTCGTATATTATAGTAAGAAGGATGCAACAGTCAGATCTCTCGACTGTAAATTTAATGGTACCGGTTGCGTGAAAGCTTTCATAGAGCGTCTCGAGGAACTTTGCGAAGCTAGGGGTATAAGCGAATCTTCGTTACATAAATCAGCTCTGGACTTGTTTTCTGATGGTGCTTTGTTGTGGTACCGTGGTATAAAAGCGTCGGTTGGTAGTTGGTCGGAACTAAAAAGACATTTACTCACAGCGTTCGCTCCGCCAGACTACGATATGCGTCTCATTTCAGAAATTACTAATAGGACTCAGGGGCAAACTGAATTGTCCTGTATTTACATAGCGGTCATGGAGAACCTCTTCAACAGGCTCTCTTATAGAGTAGCGGAACCTGAGCGTTTGGCACGGATTAAGTTCAACATGCGGCCGGAATACGCGACGGCGTTGTCAATGTTGGCGATTTCAGAAATTACTAATAGGACTCAGGGGCAAACTGAATTGTCCTGTATTTACATAGCGGTCATGGAGAACCTCTTCAACAGGCTCTCTTATAGAGTAGCGGAACCTGAGCGTTTGGCACGGATTAAGTTCAACATGCGGCCGGAATACGCGACGGCGTTGTCAATGTTGGCGGTCAATACCCTGGAGGAATTAAAGGAGAAGTGTAGGCAACTCGAGCTAGGTTTTGTTAGCAAGGCACAGTTCCGCGAACCGCCGAAACCTACCGCTTCTTTTGTTGCACCAGACTTGGCTTACCAAGCTCCGAGGGGTTCTTTGAGAATCGAGGCCGTGCAAGCTGATCCTGCTATGTATTGTGTTCGTTGTAGGGTAAGGTCATTATCTACTTGCAAATCCACAGAAGTAGTTTGTTTTCGTTGCGGTAAGAAGGGTGTGAGGACACCTTCGTGCCCCAACTGCAATAAAAGAGCAGTCGGGACTAAAGGTCAATCCTGTCAGAACTGCAATTCAAAAAATTAATTTCCCGGAACTACAGCCATAATTTTATTAAGTCCGATTGGGACAACTATTTAAAAAGGTTACAAGTTTTTTTAAACTCTTTAAGAGTAGATTCAGTACGTTATAAGACTAGGGAGGATGGTCGGCCGCATTTAACCGTTTCTATATATAATGCGGATTATTACGGTTTACTTGACTCGGGTTCATGCATTTCAGTATTGGGTTCCGATGTTGGCCAACAGTTCATAAAAGCTGGTGCAACCTTACACTATGATGGGTGCTTGGGCAACATCGTAACAGCCAATGACTCGCGTGCAACCGTGAAGGGTTATTTATATTTACCAGTTACTCTTATGGGAGTGACTCAAGTTATTAAATTTTATATAATTCCTGATATCACCACACCGTTAATTTTTGGCGTTGATTTTTGGAAGGCTTTTAATTTAGCTCCTGAAATTTTTAATAGATTGCCTTTTAAGTATTTTCAAAACTCTTAACACCGTACTTGCGTATCGGAGGTTAGGCATTTGCAGCCGTTTGATGAATTAACACCCGTTCAGAGGTTGAAAGCGGAGTCATTAATAAATGAATTTAAGAAGGTGTCTTTTGAGGTTAAAGGGTTAGGTCGTACCCAACTGTTGCGTCATAAGATAGACACGGGTGATGTTTCTCCTATCAAACAGCGTTATTATCCACTATCACCTGAACGCCTTAAGGAACTTAACCGCCAGCTGGATGAGATGTTAGAGATGGGAGTAGTAGAGCCTAGCAATAGCGCGTGGAATAACCCAGTCCTATTAGCTCCTAAACCAAACGGAGAATGGCGATTTTGCCTTGACAGCCGAAAATTGAATGCAGTCAGCAAACAAGATGCTTATCCGCTTCCCTACGTCTCTCACATCTTAGATCAGTTACGTGACGCTCGATACCTTTCGTCAATTGATTTAAAATCTGCATTTTGGCAAATTGAGCTTGACTCCGCTTCATCTAAGGAAAAAACCGCATTCACGGTTCCCGGACGAGGTCTTTTCCATTTTAAGGTTATGTGCTTTGGGTTGACGGGGGCACCAGCCACCCAGCAACGGTTAATGGACATACTGTTTGGTCCTGAGTTTAATAATAAAGTGTTTGTTTACTTGGATGACATTATAATATGCTCATCGACATTCGAGGAACACATTTCGCTTCTTAAACGGGTTTTAAAAAAGTTACGACAGGCTAAGTTAACGATTAACTTACAAAAATCCTGTTTCTTTCGTCGGGAGTTAAAATATCTAGGTTACAGGGTAGATGAACATGGTTTACACACTGATCCGTCGAAAGTTCAGTCAATAGTCAACTTTCCCACACCTACCACCCGGAAGGAGGTGAAAATGTTCCTTGGAACAGCGTCGTATTATAGACGTTTCATTAAAAATTTCAGTTCTATAGCGGCACCTTTAAATGCACTTACGAGTACTAGCAAAAAAGCCCCGCCTTTTAAGTGGACTGCTGAGGCAGAAACCGCGTTTACTACTTTAAAAACAGCGTTGGTCTCTGCACCAGTATTGGCTTGTCCCGATTTTTCCCAGCCATTTGAGATTCATTGTGACGCATCCAGTTTTGGGATAGCGGGCACTCTGACTCAGTTTATAAAGGGAGAGGAGCATCCAATAGCATATTGTAGTCGTTCACTGAATTCGGCAGAACGCAATTATTCGGCGACGGAGCGAGAGGCCCTAGCGGTGGTTTTTGCTGTAGAACACTTTCGTCCTTATGTGGAGGGAGGTCCTGCGTTTAAGGTGATAACCGACCAGTCGAGCCTGAAGTGGTTCTTTAATTTAACCAATCCTACGGGTCGATTAGCTCGTTGGGGTTGTCGGTTATCGCCTTACAACTTTGTTATTGAGCACCGCAAGGGCAAGGACAACGTAGTTCCAGATGCACTATCGCGTGCCGTTCCGGTGCTCGAAATAAAGGTGCCTGACGCAGACACTTGGTTCCAAAAGTTGTGGGACAAGTGTGTTAGTACTCCTAGGTCGTGTCCTAACTTTATTATTAGAGACAATAAACTTTTTCGTTTTTCAAAAAATAAATTCGGTGTGGCGAGTGATTATGATTGGAAACAAGTAGTACCGGAGGGAAATCGTCTGGAACTTTTAAAGAATCACCATAGTGGTGAATTATCTCCACATTTTGGAGTATTTAAGACTTATAAACGACTTGCACTACGTTACTACTGGCCTAACATGTATAAGGATGTAACTAACTACGTGGGGAAATGTGATACGTGCGCCGCATATAAACACTCACAATTGCCAACCCCTGGTCTCTTAGGTAGCGCGAAAGACTGCTCTAAACCGTTTGAAACAATAAGTTTTGACCTCGTTGGTCCCTTGCCACGGTCTAGAGCGGGCTTCACATATCTCTTTGTGGTCGTATGCTGTTTTACGAAATATTGTTTGCTCTTTCCTTTACGAAGAGCTGTGGGTAAGGCTATAGCGCAGAAACTTGAAGATGGCGTTTTCTTGGTTCACGGCATACCCCGTACGGTGATAGCGGACAACGGAACGCAGTTCACGGGCAATGAAATTAAATCTTTGTTGGAGAGGTACAAGGTACCTCAGGTTCACTTTACACCTCGCTATTGCCCCAGCGTGAACACAGTTGAACGTTATAACCGTACGATTATGACCGCCGTATCAATTCTTGTGGAAGATGACCATAGATCGTGGGATGTTAATATTTCGAAAATTCAGTATGCAATAAACACTTCCACTAATGAAGTAACACGTTTTACCCCATTCTTCCTAGTACATGGTAGGGAGGCAGTTAGTTGCGGAGAGGTTTTCGGCAATAATACCGATGGACCGCTCACCCTGGCGTGCGCTTCTCGCGGTGTATATGCGGACCAGTTAGACGTCTTAGAGGAAATTTTTAATAAAGTGAAAGGCGCGCTTATTAAATCACATGACCGTAGTGCTCGTCATTATAACAATGGGAGGAGGCCCTTAGAATTTGAGGTGGGTGACACGGTGTGGAAAAAGACATATCCACAGAGTGACGCCTCCAAATTTTTTATGGCTAAATTAGCTCCTAAATATGAAAAATGTTTTGTTAGGAAAAAACTTTCCCCCCTAGTGTATGAATTAGAAGGCTGTAGTTCCGGTAAAAACCTTGGTGAATGGCACATCAAGGACTTTAAGTCTTCATGGGAAGACTAAGATGTATTAGTTTTAGTAATTTATCGATCATTGTATCATGGTACAATGTTTTGCTTGTTGTGAGCGGTTGAAAAGTGACAAAGGAGGGCTGTATATGCCCTGTAGTCGCTGCTGTTGTTGGCATTGGTGGCTGTATATGCCACGGTGCTGGAATTCGTTATGTGGTTTATTTTGGTTGCTAGATGGTTTAAAAGTGACGAAGGAGGGCTGTATATGCCTTTAAGTCACTGCACTTTGGGCGTTTGTGGCTGTATATGCCGCGGCGCTGGAGGCTCTTTTAAGAGGAGCTTGATGTTTGTGGTTGTGTTTTTGCGCATTGGAAAGTTTCGACTTTTGGCGTGATGACATTCTATTTGTTAAGTTGGAATGTTTTAATTCCTTTCTTTTTTACTTTAATATTATAGGTTAGATACCTTAATGGAAGGGTTAAATCTCCGGACCGTTGGTAAGGCAACGTGGTGATAGTCCTGAGGAAGGTGGCCATTTATTGGCGGGCGTGTAGGCTGCTTTGACGGAATAAGTTTATGTTGGATTTTCTTTGTGGGCGGTTAGCCAAACCTCAATCTCCGGACCGTTGGTGAGATTCGGGTCCAGATTCGGGTCTACATCCAGACCCTGGCGCCCAAAATTAGTAATTTTATATCGGTATAACCCCACGGTTCTCTAGAGTATCGGCTTTAAACGTGTGAGAGTTTTGATACGGTTAAACGGTTTAAAACATTTAATTTAATATTTTTATAGACGGAGTAATTTAATTTTAATTTCAACTTCATACTCCGAACGGTATTGGCTTTATCCCGACCCCCACTCACGACCATAGCTCGTACGACTGAGATATTAGCTGGCTGGTTAGGCAGTAGTAGGAACAGTATTATAAAATTTATTTTAAATTAAAATTATCACCGACCCGCTTGGTCACTTTTGACTCTTAGGATTTTAGTGTGTTTTAGGGGGTGATATAGCTTTGGAATAAGGTTTAGATTACTTTAAACAGTAAATTATAGTTGGCAAAATTAATAGAAAGTTTGTTGAACTTTCATTTGAGATTGACCCTAGGGTCAATTTCGACTGATAGTTTTTATTTGAGATTTTCGGCTAAATAAATTAAAAGGAGTAACGTAGATGAATTGTACCTAACATAATATAAGATAAAATTGTGACTAACCCCCCTCTTTTAAATAATAAGAATGAAATAAAATTTATAATTTTATTTTATTGTTGTTGGACAAAATATTTGTGTGTTCTTTTACAATATACTGCCTAGCTGTTGAACATTTTATGGTTTTATTTGATAACAACCCACTGAAGCTTGCATTTGGGATTTTCTTCCTTTTCCCCAAAAGGGACAAAATCTGTAATGTAACAGTGGCGCACTCAACGTGTGTTTTGGTTAGGGATAGTGGTTATGTCTTATGCTGTAACTAAAAAGCCAGAATACCGATAGCGTTCTAGAACCGTGGGGATTATTAATTTTAAGAAAAACCGTCACGCGTGCATTGGCACGGATTCCTCCCATTTTATTTTAATAACGAATTTTTATTCGTTATTATTTTAAAATATTGTATTAATAGTGCATTTTTTTTTAACGTTCATAACACTTTTTTATATGTATACAAGTGTTAATTATTTAATTATTGTACTCAGCTTAACTAGAGTATTATTTTATGACACAATAGGTTATAGTTGACACAATTTTTATTTGAAAATAAGTGTTTATAGTATTATTATTATAATACTGTGTTTGTGGTGGTTTACTACTATTTTCTGTGGATTGTAACTGTATACTTAGGTTGAAACTGCCTATTGAGGAAGCCAGCTTATATTTTAGTATTTTTTTTTAAAAAATCCAAAATGGAACGCCCAATTTCGTTTAATTTGCTTCGTAAAGACGAGCTTACGTATGAGGTGGAGATTCGAGACGCAGCACCGGCGACAACGGTAGAGGGATTACGAGTTCAGATTAGGGAACTTAGGCTCGTATTCTAAAACCAAACTCACACTCAAATCTCTGCTTGGGTACAGTTAGAAAGGGATGGGGCTATTCATCGCATATTTCGCCATCCCTTTCTAACTGTACTCAAGCAGAAATTTGAGTGTGAGTTTGGTTTTAGAATACGAGCCTTAGTAAACTAGTTTGCTCAGATGATATCGTAGAGACTACTCGGGATCCTAAAGTAGAATTACAAATTATTAAAGCCAAATTGGCAGAGATCGCCGAAGTAATAGGAAAAGATCCTTCAAATTTTAAAAAAATTAACTGTATAAAGGCTTTAAGTTCCCACCTTTTTCACCGCTTGGGCAGGGTAACTCCCCCTCCTGAACTTGATTCCGTATATCAGACTATTGACAAAGAGCTTAACGGTTATTTGTCAAAAGTTGATAATATTAACGCGAGTTTTCATGCGTCGTTTACATCGGCACCAGAGACACCGAACGTCCTTGAAGTTGAACCTACTCCTGAAGTCGTATATTATAGTAAGAAGGATGCAACAGTCAGATCTCTCGACTGTAAATTTAATGGTACCGGTTGCGTGAAAGCTTTCATAGAGCGTCTCGAGGAACTTTGCGAAGCTAGGGGTATAAGCGAATCTTCGTTACATAAATCAGCTCTGGACTTGTTTTCTGATGGTGCTTTGTTGTGGTACCGTGGTATAAAAGCGTCGGTTGGTAGTTGGTCGGAACTAAAAAGACATTTACTCACAGCGTTCGCTCCGCCAGACTACGATATGCGTCTCATTTCAGAAATTACTAATAGGACTCAGGGGCAAACTGAATTGTCCTGTATTTACATAGCGGTCATGGAGAACCTCTTCAACAGGCTCTCTTATAGAGTAGCGGAACCTGAGCGTTTGGCACGGATTAAGTTCAACATGCGGCCGGAATACGCGACGGCGTTGTCAATGTTGGCGGTCAATACCCTGGAGGAATTAAAGGAGAAGTGTAGGCAACTCGAGCTAGGTTTTGTTAGCAAGGCACAGTTCCGCGAACCGCCGAAACCTACCGCTTCTTTTGTTGCACCAGACTTGGCTTACCAAGCTCCGAGGGGTTCTTTGAGAATCGAGGCCGTGCAAGCTGATCCTGCTATGTATTGTGTTCGTTGTAGGGTAAGGTCATTATCTACTTGCAAATCCACAGAAGTAGTTTGTTTTCGTTGCGGTAAGAAGGGTGTGAGGACACCTTCGTGCCCCAACTGCAATAAAAGAGCAGTCGGGACTAAAGGTCAATCCTGTCAGAACTGCAATTCAAAAAATTAATTTCCCGGAACTACAGCCATAATTTTATTAAGTCCGATTGGGACAACTATTTAAAAAGGTTACAAGTTTTTTTAAACTCTTTAAGAGTAGATTCAGTACGTTATAAGACTAGGGAGGATGGTCGGCCGCATTTAACCGTTTCTATATATAATGCGGATTATTACGGTTTACTTGACTCGGGTTCATGCATTTCAGTATTGGGTTCCGATGTTGGCCAACAGTTCATAAAAGCTGGTGCAACCTTACACTATGATGGGTGCTTGGGCAACATCGTAACAGCCAATGACTCGCGTGCAACCGTGAAGGGTTATTTATATTTACCAGTTACTCTTATGGGAGTGACTCAAGTTATTAAATTTTATATAATTCCTGATATCACCACACCGTTAATTTTTGGCGTTGATTTTTGGAAGGCTTTTAATTTAGCTCCTGAAATTTTTAATAGATTGCCTTTTAAGTATTTTCAAAACTCTTAACACCGTACTTGCGTATCGGAGGTTAGGCATTTGCAGCCGTTTGATGAATTAACACCCGTTCAGAGGTTGAAAGCGGAGTCATTAATAAATGAATTTAAGAAGGTGTCTTTTGAGGTTAAAGGGTTAGGTCGTACCCAACTGTTGCGTCATAAGATAGACACGGGTGATGTTTCTCCTATCAAACAGCGTTATTATCCACTATCACCTGAACGCCTTAAGGAACTTAACCGCCAGCTGGATGAGATGTTAGAGATGGGAGTAGTAGAGCCTAGCAATAGCGCGTGGAATAACCCAGTCCTATTAGCTCCTAAACCAAACGGAGAATGGCGATTTTGCCTTGACAGCCGAAAATTGAATGCAGTCAGCAAACAAGATGCTTATCCGCTTCCCTACGTCTCTCACATCTTAGATCAGTTACTTGACGCTCGATACCTTTCGTCAATTGATTTAAAATCTGCATTTTGGCAAATTGAGCTTGACTCCGCTTCATCTAAGGAAAAAACCGCATTCACGGTTCCCGGACGAGGTCTTTTCCATTTTAAGGTTATGTGCTTTGGGTTGACGGGGGCACCAGCCACCCAGCAACGGTTAATGGACATACTGTTTGGTCCTGAGTTTAATAATAAAGTGTTTGTTTACTTGGATGACATTATAATATGCTCATCGACATTCGAGGAACACATTTCGCTTCTTAAACGGGTTTTAAAAAAGTTACGACAGGCTAAGTTAACGATTAACTTACAAAAATCCTGTTTCTTTCGTCGGGAGTTAAAATATCTAGGTTACAGGGTAGATGAACATGGTTTACACACTGATCCGTCGAAAGTTCAGTCAATAGTCAACTTTCCCACACCTACCACCCGGAAGGAGGTGAAAATGTTCCTTGGAACAGCGTCGTATTATAGACGTTTCATTAAAAATTTCAGTTCTATAGCGGCACCTTTAAATGCACTTACGAGTACTAGCAAAAAAGCCCCGCCTTTTAAGTGGACTGCTGAGGCAGAAACCGCGTTTACTACTTTAAAAACAGCGTTGGTCTCTGCACCAGTATTGGCTTGTCCCGATTTTTCCCAGCCATTTGAGATTCATTGTGACGCATCCAGTTTTGGGATAGCGGGCACTCTGACTCAGTTTATAAAGGGAGAGGAGCATCCAATAGCATATTGTAGTCGTTCACTGAATTCGGCAGAACGCAATTATTCGGCGACGGAGCGAGAGGCCCTAGCGGTGGTTTTTGCTGTAGAACACTTTCGTCCTTATGTGGAGGGAGGTCCTGCGTTTAAGGTGATAACCGACCAGTCGAGCCTGAAGTGGTTCTTTATTTTAACCAATCCTACGGGTCGATTAGCTCGTTGGGGTTGTCGGTTATCGCCTTACAACTTTGTTATTGAGCACCGCAAGGGCAAGGACAACGTAGTTCCAGATGCACTATCGCGTGCCGTTCCGGTGCTCGAAATAAAGGTGCCTGACGCAGACACTTGGTTCCAAAAGTTGTGGGACAAGTGTGTTAGTACTCCTAGGTCGTGTCCTAACTTTATTATTAGAGACAATAAACTTTTTCGTTTTTCAAAAAATAAATTCGGTGTGGCGAGTGATTATGATTGGAAACAAGTAGTACCGGAGGGAAATCGTCTGGAACTTTTAAAGAATCACCATAGTGGTGAATTATCTCCACATTTTGGAGTATTTAAGACTTATAAACGACTTGCACTACGTTACTACTGGCCTAACATGTATAAGGATGTAACTAACTACGTGGGGAAATGTGATACGTGCGCCGCATATAAACACTCACAATTGCCAACCCCTGGTCTCTTAGGTAGCGCGAAAGACTGCTCTAAACCGTTTGAAACAATAAGTTTTGACCTCGTTGGTCCCTTGCCACGGTCTAGAGCGGGCTTCACATATCTCTTTGTGGTCGTATGCTGTTTTACGAAATATTGTTTGCTCTTTCCTTTACGAAGAGCTGTGGGTAAGGCTATAGCGCAGAAACTTGAAGATGGCGTTTTCTTGGTTCACGGCATACCCCGTACGGTGATAGCGGACAACGGAACGCAGTTCACGGGCAATGAAATTAAATCTTTGTTGGAGAGGTACAAGGTACCTCAGGTTCACTTTACACCTCGCTATTGCCCCAGCGTGAACACAGTTGAACGTTATAACCGTACGATTATGACCGCCGTATCAATTCTTGTGGAAGATGACCATAGATCGTGGGATGTTAATATTTCGAAAATTCAGTATGCAATAAACACTTCCACTAATGAAGTAACACGTTTTACCCCATTCTTCCTAGTACATGGTAGGGAGGCAGTTAGTTGCGGAGAGGTTTTCGGCAATAATACCGATGGACCGCTCACCCTGGCGTGCGCTTCTCGCGGTGTATATGCGGACCAGTTAGACGTCTTAGAGGAAATTTTTAATAAAGTGAAAGGCGCGCTTATTAAATCACATGACCGTAGTGCTCGTCATTATAACAATGGGAGGAGGCCCTTAGAATTTGAGGTGGGTGACACGGTGTGGAAAAAGACATATCCACAGAGTGACGCCTCCAAATTTTTTATGGCTAAATTAGCTCCTAAATATGAAAAATGTTTTGTTAGGAAAAAACTTTCCCCCCTAGTGTATGAATTAGAAGGCTGTAGTTCCGGTAAAAACCTTGGTGAATGGCACATCAAGGACTTTAAGTCTTCATGGGAAGACTAAGATGTATTAGTTTTAGTAATTTATCGATCATTGTATCATGGTACAATGTTTTGCTTGTTGTGAGCGGTTGAAAAGTGACAAAGGAGGGCTGTATATGCCCTGTAGTCGCTGCTGTTGTTGGCATTGGTGGCTGTATATGCCACGGTGCTGGAATTCGTTATGTGGTTTATTTTGGTTGCTAGATGGTTTAAAAGTGACGAAGGAGGGCTGTATATGCCTTTAAGTCACTGCACTTTGGGCGTTTGTGGCTGTATATGCCGCGGCGCTGGAGGCTCTTTTAAGAGGAGCTTGATGTTTGTGGTTGTGTTTTTGCGCATTGGAAAGTTTCGACTTTTGGCGTGATGACATTCTATTTGTTAAGTTGGAATGTTTTAATTCCTTTCTTTTTTACTTTAATATTATAGGTTAGATACCTTAATGGAAGGGTTAAATCTCCGGACCGTTGGTAAGGCAACGTGGTGATAGTCCTGAGGAAGGTGGCCATTTATTGGCGGGCGTGTAGGCTGCTTTGACGGAATAAGTTTATGTTGGATTTTCTTTGTGGGCGGTTAGCCAAACCTCAATCTCCGGACCGTTGGTGAGATTCGGGTCCAGATTCGGGTCTACATCCAGACCCTGGCGCCCAAAATTAGTAATTTTATATCGGTATAACCCCACGGTTCTCTAGAGTATCGGCTTTAAACGTGTGAGAGTTTTGATACGGTTAAACGGTTTAAAACATTTAATTTAATATTTTTATAGACGGAGTAATTTAATTTTAATTTCAACTTCATACTCCGAACGGTATTGGCTTTATCCCGACCCCCACTCACGACCATAGCTCGTACGACTGAGATATTAGCTGGCTGGTTAGGCAGTAGTAGGAACAGTATTATAAAATTTATTTTAAATTAAAATTATCACCGACCCGCTTGGTCACTTTTGACTCTTAGGATTTTAGTGTGTTTTAGGGGGTGATATAGCTTTGGAATAAGGTTTAGATTACTTTAAACAGTAAATTATAGTTGGCAAAATTAATAGAAAGTTTGTTGAACTTTCATTTGAGATTGACCCTAGGGTCAATTTCGACTGATAGTTTTTATTTGAGATTTTCGGCTAAATAAATTAAAAGGAGTAACGTAGATGAATTGTACCTAACATAATATAAGATAAAATTGTGACTAACCCCCCTCTTTTAAATAATAAGAATGAAATTTATAATTTTATTTTATTGTTGTTGGACAAAATATTTGTGTGTTCTTTTACAATATACTGCCTAGCTGTTGAACATTTTATGGTTTTATTTGATAACAACCCACTGAAGCTTGCATTTGGGATTTTCTTCCTTTTCCCCAAAAGGGACAAAATCTGTAATGTAACACTACCTACCACAAATTGCTCTAAATTCAGTACGGGGAAAATAAAGAGAAAGCAGTTATAAAAAGACATTTTTAATAAACCCATACTAAACATAATTTTAACAGTTTAAAGTTCAAAAGCAGTCATACATAACATAGGTACCTACCTAATAATAATAACAACAAAATAGGCAGCCACAAAATAGGTTTACTATTGTTTAACAAAAAACGTATGACAAAAGATCATTTTACAAACAACGTTTGAAAAACTAATCATTTGACAAACTTTCTCTTCGCAAACATATTACTTTAAAAATAATCATTTGACATAATACAGGTTTCGCAAATGTTTTACTTAGGAAATATTTCTACTGTTAAAATATTATTTTAATAATATTCACTTGACTAAATAATTCGTTTGCCAAATTGGTGATTTTACAAATACTTAATATGGTATATTAGGTATGATATATTATATAAGCAAGGATGTAAGCAAATTCTAACCGATAATGTGACCTACAGGAGTTAGGTCAGCTAATATTTCTGTTGTCTAATAAAAAAAATAACCTCGAAATTTAAGACAATCGCTATGCTGTGCTTCGCGATTGTCTTAAATATCTAACTTATCATGTAACCTACAGGAGTAGGGCAGCTAGTATTTGTTAAATGTTATTTATGCTTTACGTTGTTTTGCCAACTAACATGTTTAAAAATAATCAATTTGTGAAATAATGTTTTAGCTTAATGAAATTTTTTTTTAGTAGATATATTGTCTAATGAGTAGTTTATTAAATAATAGTTTGTAAAATAATAAAATTATCAAGTAAGTATAATTTTGTCAAATGTTATTTGTCAAATGAAAATTTGTTATTTGTTTTTTGTCAAATGATTGGACACCCACAAATTAAGTACATGTTACAATAGTTTAAAACAGAATGTTTGAGTATCTAAGGCTCGGACTACATGCATCCGGAATCACACGGACCCGAAAAAACACGGCCCCGGATTCATTCCGTAGCTCAAACAAATATATGAGTTTTTACTGCATCGACTACATGTGATCAGGGGCCTTCCGATCCCGATTTTCACCCGGAAGCAACCGAAACATGCTCCGGACGTCTCCGAGTAGCCGGTCCGTTATTTTTCGGCACGGGGGGCGGGGCCTATCAATATCGTATGAAGTTGTATGGAGCTGACCACACGAGAACTCGAGAAACGTCCGTTCCGGTCCGGTCCGGAGGAATCACGCGCCAGTCGATGACAGACGCTCGAAGCGGTCGGTCGCGTCGCGTGCGCAAGCAAAACTGCAAAATAGTAGTTGATTCCGAGCGCCTCATTATGGTGATAGTAGTAGTAGCTCAGATTAAATAATAGTACCCTACTACTAGTACACTAGTAGTAGTAGTGTTCGTAGAATTTATCAGAAAAGAACCTTATTTTTGTATAAGACTTGAGAATTCATATTCCGTTATGCGGTCTATGTGAAACGGATTAACCCAATATCTTTTCACTTTCTTCTGTTTCCATTTTTATTCCAATTACATTTCGACTGCGATTTTTGCGTAAAATGGCCAATTTTGGCGTTGCGGATCTCGGAAACCAAAATACATTAACAATTTTGACTTATTGAATAATGTAGAATAGCTTTTGGAATAATGCGTAGCGGCCTCGCATTTTGTAAATTTTGCTTAACGTATACTGCCCGGAGGTGCTTCTATATTTGCAACTTTAAAAATGGATCTTATCCATCCAGACAACATAGTCCTGGTGGCAGTCTTAACTATTCCTGTTACTGAAATAAACAGTTGGTCTATGTTTACTTCTGATCTTCTCCTTTGAGAAGCCTGTATTATTAATTGTATAGGACGCACCGGACAAATACTAGGGTCCGGGTGATTTAACAAATGCCAACCAGACTGTTGATTGTAGCTGAGTCTGTTTTAGACCCATGTTCCGGCCATAATATTATTTCCTTATCTTTTTGTAATAATTTGTCCTTTTTAATTAAAATGTTTACTAGAAAAAAACACACGCACACACACTTCACAGTGACGTAATACCGCTGGCTTGCAGCACTACTAGAAAAAATTATAAAATTTAACTGCCTGTGTGGTCTAGTGGCTAAGCTACCTGTTTCAGACCTAGAGGTCCCGGGTTCGATTCCCAGCGGGGGGTACATCTTTGTGTGCTCGGTTTGGTTGGTGGTAGGGCTGTTAAGTCCGCCTGGCTAGCTACCACCATCTTATCTAAGTCTGTCGCCATAACAACGATGTTTATAGCATTGTTGTGTTTCGGCAGTTTGAGATAAGATAGCCAGTTCCTCAGTGAGGATTCCAGGTGAAGCGCGCTTCCACCTTCGGCCTTATCGTCACTTACCATAAGGTGAGATGAAGACCAAGCGCTTACCCGATAAAAAAATAATAATTCAAGAGTCTTCTGTGGTTTCCGAGAGGTAGCTTAGCGGTTAGAGCAGTGGACCGGCAATCCAAAGGTCACGGGTTCGAATCCCGTTCGAGCTTTCCAGAGACTGGTTGTTTTTTTTCTAGTAAACATTTTATTCTACAACTATATAGCATTGTGAATGCAAAATTTCAATAATAAAGATTTTTAATTAAACCCAAAATTGCAGAGAAAGATTTTCATAAAATGCGGGAAGGCACTTTTTTGAGCTCCTAGATTGAACTAAGTACTGTTCTAAACAAATGAAATAAAAAAAATAGAATGTTATCACTTATATAGTCTTAAAGTGCGTAGCGGTCTCGGAATTTTTAGATATCATTGATTTTATATAGAAAAAAAAATCTTATTCGAAACCAAAAAACTTCGAAAATTGCTTTAAGGTAACCGTGAATTTCTTCTATCTACGATAATATTATTGAGCAAAATTTATACCAGAATAATCGTTACTTACTTCATAATGAGTAAATATTTTATAATTAATTAATTATCCTATTTCGATAAAAACGAGAAATACAACTGTAAAATTACTTCAAAATGCGACGCGCCGGCCGTCCGAACTCAGCTTATCCTCGCAAAAGGACATTTGTAATATTAAGCATGAATTTATTATCCTATTTCGATAATGACGATAAATACAACTGTTAAATTACAACAAAATGCGAAAATGGGCATTTTACGCAAAAATCACAGTCGAGATGTTAGTAATAGGCCTCTTAACGGCTACAGCTAAGCATACAATTTCAACTAAAGTTAAACTTTCCATTGTCGACTGGACGACTATCCAGCGCAAGTGCTAGAGACCGACTGAGTAAATTTCTCTCCGGATTCAAAACGGAGCGCGTGTAGTCGATTACTTGCCGAATTTGGTTTTTTCCCGGGCCGGACTGATTCCGTATGCATGTAGTCCGAGCCTAAGAATGTATATTTGAATACTACATAAAGTAAGCATATTTAATTAATGAAAAGTGTGAACAAGATAGTAGGCGAAACATTTATGTACTTATCAATAAAAACAATATGATAACTCTGTGTCATACTCATAAAAAAGTTATGTTTATCTTGTGTTTAAAAAGAATCAGAAAAATAAAATTACTATGTAACTAAAACTAAGTAGGTAAAAGTCTTTTTAAATGTAATTGCTAGTGTTTGTTTTATTTTCCAATAAAGATATTTCTAATTCTATTATTTTTATTTTGCTATTATAATGATGTATTTGTGCTCCGCTTCCATCATTTCTAACTGTTTGTTTTTAATATCAGTATGGCTTTGTACAATTAATTGTTGCATGTCTTCACTTCTGTAAAACAAAATAGAATAATGTTGTCAATTTATTTCATGTAAAAAGTACTACAATAATAAGTATTTTAAAGTACTGTGTATAAATACCTATTGTGCAAGATTTTTTCTTTGATTTGGTTTTGCCAGTTTCAATCGTTCAAATATAATTCAAATAGTAGTTTCAAATTCAATATTATGGTTTATCATCATTCTGGCACTACCTACTTTCAACGCCCTCATTGTTTGATATCTCTGAAAACAATATACAAAATTTCACTTACATTAATTAAAACTTGCATGCACATAATCTTCTGTAAGTATTGGATTGTAATTATTTATAATGATAATATTGTATGTATTTTTAATCAAAAATTTTACCTTGCACTTCTATAACATGGTGGCCTGTGTTTTCCACATTGTAATTGACGGGTATTGAGTCAGACTATTTGCAAGTTTACTACTTGCAAATAGAGGGTGTTGCTATGGGGTCCCCTGTATCACCCGTTGTCGCCGATATTTTCATAGAAGACTTCGAGGAGCGGGCCCTAAGCACAGCACCCGTAACCCCAAGGTTCTATAAGCAGTACGTAGATGACACTTTCACTATCTTACCAACTGATAAAGTATCTGCTTTTCTAGGTCATCTTAACTGCATACACCCTATAATACAGTTCACAATGGAGTTAGAGGCAGACAATAAATTAGCTTTCTTGGACCCTTTAATCATCAGGAATCCTGACCATAGTTTAAGCCACACTGTGTTTCGTAAAGTAACCCATACAGATAGGTACCTACCTCAATGGTGATTCTCACCACCATCCTCTCCACTTTTTTACGGATTTACTCCAATGATATTTTAAGGTCATTGATTTACTCGCGTATAATTTACAATTACATAGTTTATTACTATTACTATTATAAAAGTGTTTCATTTCAACAAATAATTTAGGTAGGTAAGTAAACGGTGTGTTTTTCTGTGGCCGGACCACAGTTTAGTACTCAGATGCTATAGTTCGAAATAATACCTTCCTAAAGTCTACTTTCATCGGAATATATATATTTTTAGTACCTCAACAGATAACTTTTTAATTAACAATTTATGTGGTCCGGCCGCGAAGCAGTGCTCTCTCGCCGCGCCACCTCAAATTAAATAAAGTATAGGTAATGAACTATTAAGAAATCAATATCCCGATGAAAGTAGACTTTAGGTAGGTATTATTTCGAACTGTAGCATCTGAGTACTAAACTGTGGTCCGGCCACAGAAGAACACACAAGTAAACGTACTTTTGTTTAACATTTGGATTAAAAAAGCATTATTTAGGATTCTGATAGCGATTCTATCGCGATAGCAATAAGTACCTACCTATTATTTTTACCCACGACCGACGGACCGAACGGAACGGAGGCGGTATACCTATTATATGCGTTTGGGGTTAGAGGTTGTTTGTTTGTATGGATGTCTGTTAGCATTTTCCTCGGAAGCTACTAGGCCGATTTCGATGCGGTTTTTTGCATTCAAAAGGTATCATTTCGGAGCAGCTTAGACATGTTTCATGGTGGTAGACCACCAGGGGCCGCTGCAGCAACCAGATAAGTCGTCACTTGAAAAGTTCTCAAAAACTACTAAACTGATTTCGATGCGGTTTTCTGTAATAGGTTTCTAGGTTATCGGCGTTGGTTCTTAGATATGTGTTATGGTGTTTAGCTGCTAGGGGGCGCTGCTGTAATAATTTCCCCATTTATCTCCAGCCCCCTAACATGACCACTGAAACGCGATATGATATAGTGATTTATCACGTTTACTGTCAAAAGACAATGGATTTTGACAGTTCATTGCCGATAAAAGGCTGTATCACGCGTTAAATATCGTGTTTCGTCGGTTAACCCCCTAAGCACCGTAAAACCAGACACAATTGAAAATCAATTGTTTTTGCGACCGCCGGCGGTCTTATGATGCTTGACCTACGGTTGTTGTTATGCCGCGTCCGCACGCTTGGCACTTGCCGTAAACTCGAAACCTCTACAAACGTTTGGATTTGTTCGACGGATCGGCTACAAGCGCTTGCTCACGTAAGTTAAATTTTAAACACTGAAAAAAGACGACAACCTCAGGCGGGAATCGAACCACGCACCTTCCGCATTCCGGGCGGCTGCCTTAACATAAGCATCAAGCACTGACAAATTTCGACGGGTGAAAACCAGACCTCGGTAGCCAAGTGGTTAAGGCAGCCGCCCGGAATGCGGAAGGTGCGTGGTTAGATTCCCGCCTGAGGTTGTCGTCTTTTTTCAGTGTTTAAAATTTTACCTAAGTATCTCAGTCGTTTTTCATTTGGTCAGCTTGTAATTTTCGTAGTTTAAAGTACTCATTGACCATTACCCAAAACCGTTTTTAATAGTGGGGTCAACCTGCAACCTTGCGCACATTATTTTTATGAAAAATCTATACACCTTCATTTTGTTTTCAATATTTTCTTTCTTAGATAATATTGACTCCACAGATTTTTGTTGATGGCAAAAAATGATAGTATATATTTGAGATATGGCACAGAAAAAACAAATCGGCTCGATATTCCAACATTGACCACTATGTTCATTTTTTACAAGTTTTTATTTTCAAAGTGGAATCACTGTGCGGCGGTGTCCTGACTTTCTCCTGTTGGCCAATCAATTTGTGATTTATTGTTTGTTTATTTGGTTTTAGGAGAAGGGATTGACCTTGAAACGGCTTTGCAATTGTTGCCGCGCCATATAGACGCATTGTTTACCAAAATTGGGGACCGATCTCGGTTTGAAAATAATCTAAGCCTCTATAAACAAGAGCAAAAAATGGTTAGTCAGTGGTCAAGCCAAAATCTAATAAATATTTTATTTGACATATTATATCCCATGGTCATTAAAGTTTGTGGCAAATGCATAAACAGTGCGATTCAAAAAAAAATATAGATCTGTGCCGCGGGCCGCCAGTGCCAAGTGTCAACAGATTTTTGCGATTTTAGACCATTATTTTTCTACGAACTCTCAATTACGTTGCCTATACCTATACTTGGTTGGACTGTAGCCTTAGGGGCTCTATGGAGAAAAGACTTTAATTTTTTGAAACTAAGTTAATAAAACTTGAAATTTATCTCTCATAACCCCCTTTTTTAGGTCCTAATAGAGGTTATTAATAGGAACACTTTAGGTCAATAAATTTTTTTTAGTAAACCGCACCGTTTTTAAGTTATATTCGTTTTAAGAAAAATTGACACGTACAATTTTTAGCTATATTATTGATGACTGATATAAGTTTGAAGTTTAATTTTTTTTTGTTATTCAAATTTTTTGAAAACTATGCGTCGTACGTAAAAAAATATATTACTAAAGTTGTTAGTAATCATGTCCTTGAAACGATAAGCATATAAAAATTAAGCTTAGTCTTTTTGCCCCTATCGCTACAATAGTACAGTACCTAAAGGTCGAAAAGACAGCCAGATTTTCATAAAAAAGTTGTTCTTTCACAACCCCCCCTTTTTATAGGTTCTATTGATGGAGGTCATTATTAGGAACACGTTAGGTCAATAAAGTATTCACGTAAACCGCACCGTTTTCAAGTTACAAGCAATACCGTAAAAAGAGCATTTGACTTAAACTGCATTTAACTTAAAAATGGTGCGGTTTACGAAAAAACTTTATTGACCTAAAGTGTTTCTATTAATGGCCACTATCCATAAAACCTATAAAAAAGAGAGATTATGAGGGACATTTTTTTTTTTTGTAAATTTGTTTTTATTGTAAAAAAAAAATTCAAAGAATTTTTTTTTTCGGTTTTTTAGATTGCCCTTACATAGTGTCCCTAAGGCTATTACACCAACAGCCCCTAAGATGACACTCTGACCCTATAACTTTATATAGGTACCTCTTCCTTTTTTCTCCTGTAGGTATATCTTTTTTATTTCGGTCGTGTGATATTAGTTGTATAGAAAACATTCGGTCGGTGTAGACGAGAACCTAAGTTTTTTTTTATTGTGTAATTTAAATCTATTATGGTATTTCAGGCGAGTACTAGCTTCAACGATCTTTCATCGCTATTGCGGTCTGCTATAGGCGGTCAGGAACAGGGGGACTTCCTTGACCTCGATAATCAAAGACCATTAATTGACTTGGAGGAGCTTACTGAGCGCCAGAGTTACAACCTACCAGAGGGAAAGCCAACCGACCAACCACACAACCAGCGGGACAGCCCGCTGCTGCTTTTTAAAGATTTGTCAGACGCACCCACACCAGCCGCTAGCAGCACTCCTAAATCCCAAGGTCGGGGAAATCAGGTAAAATCAGGCTTACCTACTTCTAAGCTAGTCAGATATAGCGTGCAGCTTCAGGCACGAAATTAATGAACGTAATTTGTTTTAGGTTGTTACTCTCTGTGAGGCGACGAATCAGGGGCAGGCTTTATTGAAAGCTTGCCAGAGAGCAAGCCAGACAGGACCTCTGGAGACCAAACTGCGAAACCTTACCGTGCCGTGCAAAACCGTACATATTTAATAACCAGTGGTCGGAGTAGGTATATTGAATTAAGGTCACTGACATCAAACGTATATGTTAATATGGATACTCCTCCGAGTTTCCGGATTATTATGATAAAAATACCGAAACATCGAAATTATTACATGAAACTAGTTAAAAATGTATCAATACTCTCAACGCTATGCTGCTAGTGGCGTAGATGACCAGAATTTAATAGTAAAAAATGACTGGTGTGTAAAAACCTTGTTGTAGTAAAAGTGTTGGAGTAAAAGCCTAAGCATGTGTAAAATGATATAATAATAATATTCATTTCAACACACGACATCCGGCAAACAGGGTCTTTTGTCCTCTTATCTCTATGCTCAACGCATCTGACCAATTAGAATCAAGTATCCAGGATGACTCATTGACTGTTTGTTCGAAAACAATGCGCTCGCACCGACATCCAGACCAAGTGGCTCACTCACTTATTTCGGTTCGTGGAGTGCGCTTATTTTATGTGTTGTGAATATCTTGACTTGACCCTGGCTTGTTTACTGTCTTCTGAAATCTACTTAAAACGACGAATTTGGCTTATAACTACGGACATCGATTTATTACTCTTGGATTGGGCCCATTTGAAGTTGTTTTTGTACGGGTAAGTTTTAATTATTTTCACTATTTAAGAAGGTTTTAGAACTTGGAAACAGTTAAAAAAATCACTTTATAGCAATCATCACAGCGCATGAGAGTCCGGTACGCACACCGCAGGGCTATCACCGCTTCAGTTAAAAAAAACACTTTATATGAAACAGAATTTCATTATCGACTTTACAGTTGTGTATGTATATATTGTAAATTTAAATCATTGTTTTAGGTGAGATATAAATAAATATGGCAAAGGTCAAGGCTGAAACAGTGCAAAAGTGGTTATTGCACTATCCTGAGCTACTTTACGATAACGCTAGTGGCACTATATACTGTACAAAGTGTGAAAGTCATTTGAAAGCTGTGAATAGAGGCAACATTACCAAACACATTGAAGGCGCTGTACATCAAGGAAAATTTAAGAGACCGCAAGAGGAATTTTACTTCGACCTCATTAAGTTCCTGATTCTATGCAATATTCCTTGGTCGCAAATGAAAAATCCAGCGTTCAAAGAGTTTTTTCAGAAATATATGTGCAGTACTTGTTGTTGCGTTTGTACCAATCGTAAAGTGGTTGACGAATCACAGTTACGAAAAGTTTATTTGGAGAAGTTTTATAGGAATAAAATCAATTCGATTTATGAAACTAATAAAAATGAGAAACTATGGATATCGCTGGATGAGACAACAGACATTTTTGGTCGATACATAGTCAATTTCCTAATAAAACCATTGCATCCTAGTAATAGTGCAGGCCGGCCTTATTTGATTGCTTGTAAAATGCTAACAACAGTAAATGGACAAACAATAACACAATTTGTACTGCAATGTCTAGAAAATTTATGGCAAAACACTTTTGAAGCGAAAGTTGACAATATTTTAATGCTTTGCACTGACAGTGTAGCGTACATGCTATCTGCAGGGCGAAATTTAAAACATTACTTACCTGAAATGAAGCATGTGACATGTTTGGCGCACGCTCTTCATCGTGTAAGTGAGCAGATAAGGTCAGAATACAACGATGTTGATATTCTTATATCAAATGTTAAAAAAGTATTTTTAAAGGCTCCTAGTAGGGTAAACATTTTAAAAGAAAAATATCCTGACTTACCGTTGCCTCCGCAACCAGTCATTACCAGATGGGGTACTTGGTTACAGGCAGCATCTTACTACGCTCAACATTTAGATAAAATAAAAGAAGTTTTATCCTGCTTGAGCAGTTCTGATGCTATAGCCATACGAAACGCAAAAAACATTTTGGAAAAACAAAATTTAGAAAATGATTTAAAATATATTGAAGAAAATTACTCTATTATACTACTAGCCCTAAAAGAGTTACAAAAACAAAATTTATCTCTAGCTGATTCACTTTTAGTATTTGATCAAGTAAGGGCTACGCTTAACGAGTGCAATAATGAGAATATAAAAAATAAAATAGAATCAGTTATGGAACGAAATCCAGATTTAGATACAATTAGAGAATACAGCGAGAGTATTGAAAAAAGCGTAGCAAATAATCAGAAACTTTATTTCAAATTCGCTCCATTGACATCTACAGATGTTGAACGATCATTTTCCACTTACAAATGGATCTTAGATGTTAAAAGAAATAGCTTAAAATTAGAAAATATTGAAAAAATTATAGTTATTTATTTTAATTGTATAGAGACAGAAAATCAAAATGTAGAACTTGTAACCGATGAGGATTAAAAATAATTATTTTTAATAAAACTGTAATAATGATTATTTGTATTAACAATAAACAATTTTGTTTGCTTACATATGGTTTTTTATTTTATTACTCTATTTACCAAATTTTTGGAAACTCCGGTACATTCCGGAAGAAATGCATGTCCATGTTATGATATCATGACGCAAGTATCTAAAATCAATATACCTACTCCGACCACTGTTAATAACGCAGCTAACGCCGGCTGACAAAAATGTAAAGCTGCCGGAAAACCACCATCTCCTGCAGATTAGCCAAGATATAGCGCGCCTTTGTGACTCAGAAAGTGCGGCGCGCTTTACTACTGCCCTTCCATCGGAAGAGGAAAATTTACACCAAGAAAGAACACATCCGGGTGGCTGGTGAATGCCCGATATAACCGAAGAAAAACCCTGATGAGCCTAGGATTCGTGGAGCCACCAGCCAAACGATCTCGTTCGTGTTCTACGGACACCGGGTCACCAGCGCCCCAGTCAGAGCCTGCCAACAACGATCCAATTGATTTCAGTCACCTGGAAGCGGGTAAGATGCATTAAATAGTCAGCTGTTTCAGACATATATTAATGAAAGCAACCTCCTACTAGATAGCCGATGACAGATACAGTCTTCTTTGTTTTAAAACCCAGTGCAATATTTATTCCAAATATTTCCAAAAAAGTGCTTTGCTCTCAGTCTTAAGTTACAAGAATATAACCCTGGAACAGGGTTTTCGACAGTAGTTATTTTTCCTCTTTAGGTTCAGAACGTAATGGTCGGTAGTGGCAAAACGTCTTTATTTTATTATATTGTATTCACATTATTAATTTTGTTTCAGGTGAAATTGATTTGGTAAAAAGTGCCATAGACCAGCTGAAGGGAGACATCGTGGGCGTACCCTGGCCGACAATAGAAGAACTGTGGTCGGAGACAGTTAGAGCTCGGCTGTATACTTGTTACCACGAAACGGGAAAGGTTCAGGAATATTTGAACACCTATCCTGTCTTGAAGGGGTCTGAAGGCTGGAGACTCCTTATTAAGGATTTTGAAGTTCTTTACCCAGCCGCAGCTGACGGGCTTGCTACGTGCAAGGAACTGGTACCTAAAATTATCAGTTACTCGCAAAATAAAATTAAAAGCCTGAAGGACAAATTTGTTGTTGCTACCATCAAAACAATTACGGAGCAGTGTATGTTAAGTGGTGAGTTTCTCATAAATTTACTGCTGAATACTTTATTATATTTTTAGAACTGACAGTGACAGCAATTTATTCGAAAAACAATGTTTTCATTGAATTCATTTTTCTTTCAGATGATGACGATGTCACTATAACTGGAACCATAATATTACTAGGCTGCCTCTTCAAAATTTCGCCGGCTGCAAGCAGGAAGGGGGGTACTGGAAGTCGACCCGAAGTGCTGAAGAGCCTTGTATCTTTCGTTCCGTCCGAAAATGATGTCACTGGGGCGATACAGGAGCACGCCTTAGCAACACAGGGCTCTTTTCAGCCAGTCTTTATTTCAGTTGGTGAGACATACAACATCATAACCAGTGTTTTCTTCTGCTTGACCGAAAATACATTTTGGAAGTTTAAAAGCTTCCCTGAAGCCCTTGACGCGGGTTTTAAAATAAATCACGCAGTTGCATGTCCATATCCAACGTCATGCTATTCAACCTGGCTCTTCATTCAAATAGCATTCTATCACGTTAAAACACATTATGATGACTACAGCCGATCACTAAAACAGCTACTTCTAGACTTGGGTCTTGCTTCGACGTTGCAGCCATACCTTGAGCTAAAATAATTATCTAAATAATAATTATAATAAAACAATAATTATAATATAATAATAATAATATAATAATAATAATAAAATAAGTAATAATAAAATAATGTTGAGAGAATCGTAATAATAATGATAAAAATGGTAGTGTGTCGCGATTGTAAAAGGTCTTTCGATCTTATCTCTCAACTACACACATCAAAAGTGTCTAGGGATCAACATATATTTTTGCAATAACTTTTCTCCTGATTGATATTAATTAAAATTTTCTTTAAGGATTCATCAAATAAAGTGTTTTCGTTTGTCTACAGTAACGATAAACCAAGTCACCTTTGCATTAATAAAGAAATTTGCCATTTTCCTAATAAAGGGATTTTTGACATTTGAACCACTAACATTAAAGTTCGAAAAAAAGACTGAAATAACAGTTTTCTTTAAAATTTTATTGGGTAACTTAAACAATTAATAATCCGTGTTTCTACCGCGAACACTAACAACACAAGAACATCGGTTTGGCATACTCAAAATGAGTTCATCCAAATCACGCTGTGGAATGGCCGCCCATGTTCGTTGCAACAACAAAAAAAGGTCTTCTTGCGACTGGATACCCTCCATATTCGGCAGAGCTCTTCTCTGTAGCATATCCCATGCATGCTCAATCGGGTTCAAGTCTGGCGACTGAGCAGGCCAGGGCATGACATTGATGTTAGCTGCGGCGAGAGTCTGTCTTACAACTCTTGCGGTGTGCGGTCGTGCATTATCATGCATTAACTGAAATAAGGGACCGATTTGCACTTGTAGAGGAACGATGACGTCTGATACAATCGTCTCAGCATAAATTTGAGCGTTGAGGTTGCCTCTGATCCAAATCAACTCAGTTCTTCCGCCGATCCAAATACCCGCCCATACCATGATGGTTCCACCACTATAAGGATGGACTTCCTGGCAGGATTTTAATCGCTGTTGGCGTCCAGGGGTTCTCTAGTGTCGTATACGTCTTGTATCCGGTCTCATACCAAAACGAGACTCATCAGAAAAGCACACGAAACGCCATTGTTCTTCTGCCCAATTTCTGTGTTCAAGAGCCCATTGATATCGAATCCTACGATTGTGCATTGCTATAGGTGGTACCCTTAGCGGTCTTCGGGAATGAAGGTTCACTTCATGCAAGCGGTTTCTGACTGTTTGGTCGCTAATTAAGTTCCCTGAAGAGTGATGAAGCCTCACGGCTAACATCATGGCGGTTATTGTTGGAGCTCTTCGAGTTGTGATTTGAATGTATCGGTCTTGTCTCCGTGTGGTGCAGCGATACCGTCCTCCATGGCGCTCAGCCACGGTACCAGTGCTTCGGTAACGTGTCCAAAGTCGACTGATAACACTCTGACTTGTATTCAGAGCTAAAGCCACAGTACGTTGCCGGGAACCAGCTTCTATCATTCCCACGGCTCTGAGCATTTCTTCCCTGCTTAAATGACGTCGCCGCTCCATAATAACGTTGGTTTTAATCAGTAGTAGGGAAACAGTAGCACTAATAATGTCTTCAATGCGTTGTATGTTTTTATAGGGAAAATATTGACAGCTGATTTTCATCTTTTACTAGAAATTGATTGAAAGTTCCTGTTTCAAATTATGAAATGCACCAAAAAGGATCCATATAAATTTATAAAATCATAAATTTATTACAAAGCCACATCTCAATCTCAAGAAATCCGCATAAAAATGCTTGATCCCTAGACACTTTTGATGTGTGTAGTTCGTCATATAAGAAAATAATGTCCTTTAAATTTTGATCCTTACATTTATAAGTGTGGGGAAGAAAATTGCAGTCGATGCTTTAGTGATGTCCGTCAATTTCGCAAGCATATTCTTGATTTTCACTGCCTCCATCCAACTGTTGAGATGCTACCGGAGCCAGTGCCTAGTACCAGTAGTGCTAGTTCCCCACCCCCAACTGTTATGGAAACGATTGAGTCTGAGTTGCGCATTAGTGATGATAGTATGGATAGTAATCTTGACAGATTAACATGTAGCTTTTTAATAAATCTGTATAGCAATCCTGGTGTCACGAGATCGGTTGTTCAATGTTTTGTTTCAGCGTTACAATCCTATTTGATCGATATAGCTCCTTTTTTAGCGGAATCTGCTTTAAGTTCGATAGATTGTGAAAACGGTGAATCAGTAGAAAACAACAGCCTGCGAGATTGTATTAACAAATGGACATCGTCTATGTCATCAGTGCTCACTCCTTTTCGTTCGGAATTTCTGAGGTTGCAAAAGTTTGAAAATTTGGGTACTTATATTCCTCCTACAACCATTACAATTGATTATTTTCCTAGGTTGACGACTCATAGGAATGTAACGAGTGTCCTTCAAACGAGGCGTGAAGAAGCACTTTGTGGGCCGGCAGAGTGAGGGTGACTGGTGCTACGTCTCTTACGCTGCACCAGTTGTCCTCGCGCCTGGACTTTTCCACTTAACATCAGGTGGAGTGGGGTCATTTGCCACGCTTAGCTTAAAAAAAAAAAAAAACCATGTACTATAAGTAAGTAATTCTTACTTATAGTACATGGTTTTTTTAGTAATTCCTTTGGGCAGAGTTCTTAGTAAGTTTTTATCTATTAACGGAATTCTTCAGGCAGTTCTCCATTATTTGGATCACTTGCAGGGTGCTGTTAGAGTGAGCGCTTGCAATGATAGTGCATTGATATGTATAGAAAATGTAATGCAAGGTTCCCTTTGGCGGCATCACATGTTAATCTCAGCAGCTGCCAGCCTAATAACCCGTTGGGCGGACATGCAGGGGTTCACAAGCTTGAGGGTGTATATGTTTCACTGCCAGCACTACCTCCTTATTTATGTTCCCAGCTAGATCACGTATTTCTGTTGGCTCTTTGTCATTCTTCCTACAAGACGAAATATGGTAATAAAGCCCTTTTCCGTTCTGCCATTATGGAACTAAATAAGTTGCAAAGTACAGGAGTTTTTATTGACACGGATGTATTTAAAGGAGTTATAAAATTCAAAGTTGTTGCAATTACTGGTGATAATTTAGGTCTTAATTCTATTCTAGGATTTACTGAGAGCTTTTCTGCAAACAAATGCTGCAGAATATGCAACATCGACAGGGCAGATCTGCAAACTTCAATTCGTGAAAATCCTGATTTGCTTAGGAACATGACACTTTACAACGAACAGTTAAATATTAATGATTTATCTTTAACAGGCATAAAGGAAAAATGTTGTTGGCTGGAATTAGATGGAATTGGTATTTTTGAAAATGTAGCAGTTGACGCCATGCACGATTTCTTGGGAGGTGTTTGTCGCTATGTTATGACTTACATAATAAACTTTTATGTAAGCAATGGTATAATACAGGCTAATATACTGAAAGAAGCCATGATATCGTTCAATTACGGCCACGATTCAAGTTCAAAACCTAGCAACTGTTTATTTAGTGTTCGAAGGGGCTAGAGTCCGGCTAAGATGCTCAGCTTCCGAAATGATAGTTCTGGTAAGGTACTTTAGACTAATCGTTGGTCGATATATTCCCACTGGCGAAGAGAACTGGGATTTGTTCATTTTATTACGTAAGATTTTGGACATTTTGTTAGCTTGTAGAATTTATGACTTTACAGCCGATAAATTGAATTGCTTAGTCTCTGAATTTAACTCTTTGTTTATGAAGCTCACGGGGTCACTACTAAAGCCTAAATTTCATTTTCTTACTCATTACCCTGCCATGTTACGTAAATTCGGCCCAATACGAAACATTTGGGCAATGCGTTTTGAAGCAAAGCATAGAACTTCAAAAATAGTGGCTCGATCAACGTCCACACGTGTTAATATTACTAAAACTATAGCAATCAGACATCAACTTAAATAAAACAACTTACTTTTTAATCAGGTTGTCCCTGATGCCGTTCAGTTTGGCAAGAAAATTCGGCTGAGCATCTTTCTTGATCGTTTTAACCTGGAGGGTCCTATAACTTTTGTTGCATCCGTAAAAATAGCAGGTGTGGAGTGGAAACCCAACAGCATTGTATTTGTGGATTTCGATGAACCAAATCATGAGTTGCCCATTTTTGCAGCCATTGAAGCAATAGTTATAACTCCCTCAAATATTGTTTACTTTTACTGCCGGTTATTTGATACTATTGAATTCAATGAGCATTATCAGGCTTATGAGGTCGAACAAAATAATAACTACAACTGTATAAAAGCCAGCGATTCTTTAGCACCCTTCCCTCATAATCTAAGCAAACTATACAATTATATGAACTACATTACTAGCAGATGGTATATAGAACAGTAATTGCCTACAGAAAAGGAGCAAAATATTAGCACTTGAAACTCATAAATTATACTAGGCAGGTTTTAGAGATATTTTAAATTAATTATTTGTTAATTTTTACTGAATCGTTACGAAAACCTGCCGAGTAATTTATGAGTTTGAAGTGCTAATGTTGTCTATTTATTTAAATGCATACCACTGTTATTGTCACTGTTGTGGTCTTTTTATTTAATGCGTACCACTTACATAATGGAGTTGTTTATAACAGCTTCATATGTTCTTAAGAGGAAACACTACGAAGTGGCATGCAAAATTCTCTCATACAAAACACAGAAAAACGACGTTTCGTAGTCCTCTGTTTCCTCCTTCAGAACTGGACAAATTTTTATTACTTTTTTAGAATCGCTTAAAGAAAGAGATTTTCTTTGTCTGTATGTTTGATTTTTTTTTAACCAGCCACTTAATATTTCTGAAGACCCCTTAAAACTGCGTGTTTTGCTAAATTTTGAAGGCTCCTGGTTATTCAATAAATGACTTAATGCAAAAAAAGTTAAACATGTAGCCTTAGAAAATCTTTTTCTTTAACCGATGCTGAAAAAGTAATAAAAATTGGTCAAGTTCTAAAGGAGGAAACAAGGGACTACGAAACGTCGTTTTTCTGTGTTTTGTATAAGAATTTTGCATGCTACTTCCACGTAGTGTTTCCTCTTAAACTTGGAATTTGTATATATGTTAATGTGTATTTTTGTGTTCTTAGTGCAGATGTGGAAACCTTTAATTAGCTTTTAGTATTTAAGACTGTTTCTATTTGAATATGTATAGTTGTAAGTTTGCCAAGTGTATTTAAATTAATGGATTATAATTACCAATGTAAACTCTTTATGCGCCGTTTTTATAGATTACATGATGGTTTTCTAATAATAATGAAGATTATTTTAATCTACGAGGGGCGTTCAAAATATTCTCGGTATTGATACGTTACAACCTCTTTTATATATATATTTGTTACTGGCCGCTAAGATTCATCCATTGACATTAAAAAAAAGTAAAATTGGAACCGAGATGTTCTTTTGTTTTTCTGCAATTGCCGAACAAACATGAACACCATGAGTGAATTAACAATTTTAACGAAATTAGAGCACCGATCCGTCATAAAATTCTTGACAAAACAGGGTAAAAATCAAAAAACCATAAAAGAGGAAATGGATTGTGTTTACCGTGAGTCTGCTCCTTCTTTATCTACTATTCAAAAATGGTCAAGCGAATTTAAGCGTGGAAGGGAGAGTATTGAAGATGACCCTAGACCTGGCCGGCCTGTAGTGGCTACCTCACAAGAAAATATTGATAAAGTGGAAAAACTTATATTGGAAGACGGCCGAGTGAAGGTAAAATCTATAGCTCAAGTAACCAATCTCTCTATTGGTACCGTACATGACATTATACATGACCATCTTAATATGTCAAAAGTAAGTGCAAGATGGGTTCCGCGAATGCTGACGCTTCTTCAAAAGGATATGCGTGTGGCTTGCTGTTCAGATTTTATCGACCTGTGTGGTGAAAATCCCGATGAGGTGCTGCAAAAAATAGTTACTGGAGATGAAACCTGGGTTCATCATTATGACCCAGAGAGCAAACAGGAGTCCATGCAGTGGCACATTAAGGGTTCAGCTCATCCCAAGAAGTTCAAGGTAATCCCGTCAGCTGGCAAGGTCATGGCCACAATATTTTGGGATTGTGAAGGAGTTTTGCTTATCGATTATAAAGAAAAAGGTGTAAATATCACAGGGCAGTACTACGCTAACGTTATACGTCAATTAAGAGATGCGATCAAAGAAAAGAGGCGAGGAAAGTTAACCAAAGGTGTTCTGCTTCTGCATGACAACGCCCCTGTCCATACTGCTCATATTGCCAAGGCAGCTATTGTTGAATGTGGGTTTGAAACTGTAACTCATCCACCCTATAGTCCGGACTTAGCCCCAAGCGACTTCTTTTTGTTCCCCAATCTTAAAAAGGATCTGCGTGGAAATAAATTTTCTGACGATGAAGCGTTGAAGACGGCCGTGGAGGAGCATTTTTACACCAAAGATAAAAAATATTTTTATGAGGGATTAAAAAAAATAATTGATCGATCTTATAAGTGTATGAACATAGGGGGGGAGTATATTGAAAAATAAAAATATCAAACTTTTCGTACTTGTTTGTACATACCGAGAATATTTTGAACGCCCCTCGTATGTTACTAACAATTTTTTGGATAAGTTCTAATTTTTATGGAAAATAAATGTGTGTATAATTTTAAACCTTGGTTTTCTAATAATAATAAAGATTATTTTAATCTATGTTACTAACTACTTTTTGGATAAGTTCTAATTTTTATGGAAAATAAATGTTTGTATAATTTTAAACCTTGGTTTTCTAAAAATAATAAAGATTATTTTAATCTATGTTACTAACTATTTTTTGGATAAGTTCTAATTTTTATGGAAAATAAATGTTTGTATAATTTTAAACCTTGGTTTTGTAAAAATAATAAAGATTATTTTAATCTATGTTACTTACTATTTTTTGGATAAGTTCTAATTTTTATGGAAAATAAATGTTTGTATAATTTTAAACCTTGGTTTTCTAATAATAATAAGAGATTATTTTAATCTATGATACTAACTGTTTTTTCGATAAGTTCTAATTTTAATGGAAAATAAATGTTTGTATAATTTTAAACCTTGGTTTTCTAATAGTAATAATGATTATTTTAATCTATGATACATTTTTTTTGGTAAGTTCTAATTTTTATGGAAAATAAATGTTTGTATAATTTTAAACCTTGGTTTTGTAAAAATAATAAAGATTATTTTAATCTATGTTACTTACTATTTTGTGGATAAGTTCTAATTTTTATGGAAAATAAATGTTTGTATAATTTTAAACCTTGGTTTTCTAATAATAATAAGAGATTATTTTAATCTATGATACTAACTGTTTTTTCGATAAGTTCTAATTTTAATGGAAAATAAATGTTTGTATAATTTTAAACCTTGGTTTTCTAATAGTAATAATGATTATTTTAATCTATGATACATTTTTTTTGATAAGTTCTAATTTTTATGGAAAATAAATGTTTGTATAATTTTAAACCTTTTTTTTAATTACTTACATACCCTAGACTTTGTGTGTGATTATTACTATAAGCATCGTGAATTTCAGCACATTTTTCTGTTCTTATTATATATGTATTGTGATGTAAGTGGATATTTTTTAGGATTAGCACTAAATCTATACATGGTGTTTCCCGACGGTGAAATCATATTTTCAAATTAGTGTTCGAAAAGGTACTTATCCTGAATCAGCTAGGATTGATAGGTCAAACAAAAAAAACGGATTATTTTTTTCGACTCCCTATACAAATCGTTTATTAGTTCCAACGGGGCGCTAGTTTGTATGTGAAGTCAAAAAAAACGACCGAATTTTTCGTTTGACCTATCAATCTTGCCTGACTCAGGATACCTCTCCGAACACTAATTTGAATATATTATTTCATCGTCTAGAAACACCCTGTATAGATTTAGTGCTAATCCTGAAAAATAGCCGTGCCATCACGATATTAAATAGTGCGACAAAAATGCTCGAGCACATAAAAAGATCATGCCAATGTAAAGAAGCACTATAATAGATAGTGCACTTGCACGTAAAGACATGCTTCCAGCAATCGTATAATATCATGGGCAGGCACGAAATATTATAGTGCACGACTTGGTAGGCACCAATAAATAAAGTGCAAACGCACATAATAGTATAATGATACGGAACTATAAGTAATCGCATTGCATTATAATATAAAATGCCGTCAACTAGGTATTTTGGTGCAGTGCACTATATTTTTTCTTTCTTAGGGCTAAACGTTATGATATCTTGCACTATATTTTATAGTGCGAGCTGCAAATAAGATCGTGACGTCACTAAATTACGGTGGAACCATAATTTTATGTGCATCGTCGGCAGCGTAATTTAACGTGCTTGCACGATTGGTCAAAAAGATGTGCATGCACAATAGTTTATAGTGCCCCATTTTTCTCAGTGCAGCTACGTATACTAAGGGTTCAAGCTACGTATTGTAGATAGCTGACAGCATTATTTCCGTATGCGGCATACTTACTGCATGTGACTAGCTACGTTCAATAAGGAGTCGGTGGTTTAACATTACACGTATTCCGCCTACTTACATAAGGTTGATGGATATGTATTACAAGTAGCCTGTTACAAAGTATCTGTACACTACAACAATTAGCAACCTACTTATAATAAAGATGACAGCTACGTACACTAAGGGTTATAGCTACGTATTGTAGATAGATGACCGCATTATTTGAGTATGCGACATACTTACAGCATGTGACTAGCTACGTTAAATAAGGAGTCGGTGGTTTACCATTATACGTATTCCGCCTACTTACATAAGGTTGATGGGTATGTATTACAAGTAGCCTGTTACAAAGTATCTGTACACTACAACATTTAGCAACCTACTTATATTAAAGATGACAGCTACGTACACTAAGGGTTATAGCTACGTATTGTAGATAGCTGTCAGCATTATTTGAGTGTGCGGTATACTTACAGCATGTGACTAGCTACGTTCAATAAGGAGTCAGTGGTTTAACATTATACGTATTCCGTCTACTTAGATAAGGTTGATGGATATGTATTACAAGTAGCCTGTTACAAAGTACCTGTGCACTACAACATTTAGCAACCTACGTATAATAAAGATGACTGCTACGTACACTAAGGGTTATAGCTACGTATTGTAGATATGCTGACAACATTATTTGAGTATGCGGCATACTTACAGCATGTGACTACCTACGTTCGATAAGATGTCGGTGGTTTAATATTATACGTATTCCGCCTACTTACATAAGGTTGATGGATATGTATTACAAGTAGTGTGTAACAAAGTATCTGTACACTAAAACATTTAGCAACCTACCTATAATAAAGATGACAGCTACATACACTAAGAGTTATAGCTACGTATTGTAGATAGCTGACAGCATTATTTCAGTATGAGGCATACTTCCAGCATGTGACTAGCTACGTTTAATAAGGAGTCGGTGGTTTAACATTATACTTATTCCGCCTCTTACATAAGGTTGATGGATATGTATTACAAGTAGCCTGTTATAAAGTATCTGTACGTACACTACAACATTTAGCAACCTTCTTATAATAAAGATGACAGCTACGTACACTAATGGTTATAGCTACGTATTGTAGATAGCTGACAGCATTATATGAGTATGCGGCATACTTACAGCATGTGACTAGCTACGTTCAATAAGGAGTCGGTGTTTTAACATTATATGTATTCCGCCTACTTACATAAGGTTAATGGATATGCAGTACAAGTAGCCTGAGTGTTGAGTCGCAGTTTCATTTTTCGTCTTTGGTTTTTTGTTTTGTTTAACGTCAGGCCGGATTTGTATGATATCCGATTGTGAATCGGGCGGCCGAGAACTCTTGAGTCTCCATACAAATCAGGCCTGTCGTTATACACAAAACAAAAAGCCATAGACGAAAAATGAAACTGCGACTCAACACTCAGGCTACTTGTAATATATCGATCAAACAATAAGTAGTTAGGTAGGTTAGTACCTACCTATTAATAAATAAATCAACAAACTTGTGTGCACGTTTTCGCCACATCGGTTGAAAAATGTGACCTGTAAGTTATAGGTACCTATGTAGGCAAGAACAGACAGACGAACAAAAGCATTTTTTGGCCAATCTCGAAACTGAGACACTTCGCTCGGTTATTTATATAGTATGTAAACAGGTTTCTTTTTTAATTTTGCTGTTATTTATACTTTGAAAATACGATTTTTGTGAAATATCGGGTCCGGGTACATTTGATCCGTACTCCGTCTCTCATACTCCGAAACGTAGTTAAGTACAAGATCAGACTCAGTAATAGCACTGCCTTACTACTTAGTAACAGTCGACCGACTCATGTACTTGCGCGGGGCAATGATGGGAGGTAGGTACGCGGGGAAGTGAGTGGCAGAGTCGGCGAGCTCGGGATCCCTATTTAATCCCGAAAGCCGTTTTACCGATTATCATTTCAACGAAAACTATTAACCGATCACTCAATTGAACGATGCCTTTTTTATACGAAGCTTTAATTTATCGATGTAACGATTCACCGAAAAACCAATTACCGAAGTTCATTTCAGCGACCATACATGTAACCGACACATTATTTAACCGATGTAACATTTCACCGAATTTTAAAAGTATGTAGGTAGACATCTCGGTGGCCGAGTGGTCAAGTGCTTGGCTTGATATCCAGGGGTTACGGTTTCAATTTCCATGTCGGACAAAGTGCGTTTCGAATTTGTCGTTCATAGGCCGGGTTTTAATTAAGCCATTAACCCATCAATTATATAGCGAAGACTTGATTTCAAATATGGAGGCTCTTACCGTGCAGTAGGACAGTATAAAGGCTGTACTTTCCTTTTTTTAGGTCAAAAGCTATGCTACTAAAAAAAGAAAAATTCGGTGAAATGTTACATCGGTTAAATAATGTGTCGGTTATGTGAATGGTCGCTGAAATGAACTTCGGTAATTGGTTTTTTCGGTGAATCGTTACATCGGTAAATTAAAGCATCGGTAAATTAAACAAATAAGACATCGTTCAATTGAGTAATCGGTTAAAAGTTTTCGTTGAAATGATAATCGGTAAAACGGCTTTCGGGATTAAATAGGGAACCCAGCGCAGAGTTATTCGCAAAATCACGCACATACTAGTAGGTACCTACCTACGTTAATAAACCTAGTTCAGATTAGCACTGAAGGACGATACGAACCTACTACCTACAGCTACATCATAAACCTCCTACTCCTACCTACAAAATTTTGCATACGCTACGGCCACTGTATAAAATGCAGAAAGTTTCATACAATTCTGATGAATCTTTTGCACGTTTCATTTTGTGTTTTACATGTACCTACATAACAGGCAGCAGTAGGTACCTACCTACAGGTTATACAAAGCTGTCAAACATCTGAATTTATTTTAACCATAATTGATTGAATTTGATTACCCTATCGTGGTAGCCCAGCGTGCCATTGACTATACCTATTCTACGATGTATTTTTAAGATTGTTCATTTTTTTAAATAATTTGTACCTATATTTACCTACCTATATACACTGCAAATTATACTGAGGCAAGTAGGCAGTTACTTGTTGTCACCGCTCCTGAGTCCTGGGTAGGTAGGTAGGTAGGTCCTTGTAATCACCTCTGCCGACAGATGTAGGTAGACTCTCCCTCTTGTAAGTACCTAGTAGAGTGCTCTGTAAGACTTCATATGTGTTCATACTATACATGTTGACCTTGAGACCGTTTTTATGCCCTACGTATTATATCGTATGCTGTTATTACAAATTAAAACTTTTACTTATGTAAAATATTTGAGAAGTTTGTTTTGACAAACCTGACCCTTGACGGAGTTTCTGTGCGTATACCTACGCAGTGGCGGGCGGCATGGGTTTATCAACAAAGGAGTCTGGTTACTGTAGCTGTGCTTCTAATATGGTGGTAATAGTAACATATCCTAAGTGTGCCAAATTTGTCAGCTTTAATGCGTCAACGCTATTAAAATTGTTAAAAGTAATTAAGACTGATTATCTTAATACTTACTTACGTACCTATAAAGGTACCTATTTTCTGTACTACTTAGGTACCTATACCTATTTAAGTCTTCAAAAACATTAAGACTGACTTTTACAACAACAAAATAACGTTGCTTGTGTGCATGGTCGTGCACACGAGGATAAAAATGTTGGCACGTTTCGTATCGGTGAGTTGCAAGGCGTCACTCTATCCAGGGAATATATAATCAAAGTAGGAAGGATATAAAAGCGAGCCTGGTGCGTACAAATAGGTAGGTAATAAAGTGAATTGTTTGTTTTTGGTCTATCTACCTAACCTTTTTTTTTCACGTTAGCTAGGAAAATGCATTTATGTAGGTACTTACGCAGGCCCCCCGGCCAGAGGAGAGCCGAGGGGGTCTGTCAGACTCACCACCACCCGAGCAGCAAGTCCCAGTGTTTAGCGAGCGTGCCTTAGCAACCAATCACAATGGCCATTTGCTGTGAGCACGCTCACGCTCACGCGGGCTCATAGTAGGTACCTACCTACCTACCTAATAATTACTGACTAAAAACCCATGCCAATGACGTGTCGTCAACACACTCGGTTTTTCATTTGCAAAGTTTGTATGAAAACAAATGAAAAAAACTCCACGAGTCTCTGGGAGTTCCAATAACTTAAAAAATAATTAGGTAATTTCATTAGGTACCTACATACTAGGTATGTTTGCGCGCTTTTATTTGTTTCCTTGTGTGAGAGGGTAGTAGCGCCATAAATGGTTATCGGTGTACCGTCCGCACAAGCGATTCTCGGCGCGCCCCAGCATTCCTCTGACTGTCATCGGACAGTTGCGAATTTACCGCTGAGCTGAATGCCCGCTCCCGCTAGTTCGCTTTTCATCGCCGCCGCGAACACCGCCGCCGCCACCGCCGCTAACCGCTCTCCGCCCGCGCGAGTCCGTGCCACACACCGCCGCCGTAGCTAGCTGCCAGAATCCTGGGTGCTGAAGACGCCGATTACCAGGTTAGTGTTGCTGCTTATTTCGCTCAGGGGAACACTTGAAGGCCGTAACCGCCGCCCTTGGCTTCCTTCGTTTAAACTGCCCCTTTCTATTTATTTATATATGTGATAACCGCCCCCGCTCCTACAGTCCACTGCGCCTAGCATTTACTTACCCGCCCTCCAGTAAAACGGAGACACCATAAATTTTGGTCCATACGACCCGGATTAAAACTAGTTTATTTATTTATTTACCCGCTCCGCTTATAATTATATTTATTTATCACATATATTTTAAATATATATTTTAAGTACCTCACGCATTTATAACTGTATTTTCGATAGTCGTTATTCTCTAGCACATACCTACCCACATTCCGTGGTAGGGGGCACTTACCCACCGCTAAATTATTTAACGGATTTAATCAACCGCGCTTATAGCACGTTAATTGTTTCTTCGACTACAAAATGGCAGCCGAAGAAGCAAAATTAAAATTAGTCATTGCAAAAAAGCAATCCATTTATAAACGCGTTACCAAGCTGTATGATGTTTCTAAGCAATTGGTGCCAGGCGCCGTCGATACTAGAACTAAATCGGAGTTTATGGCGATGTCATCTAACTTGAAAGGTTCATATGAACAATTCAGCTCGTTGTGTGATGAACACAATCTGTTGTTGTTGCAGCAAAAACCAGACGTTGAAATTAACTATAATGACTGGGAATCTTTTGAGACCTTATATACGCGTATAAGCCATACACGCACTCTAATGTCTGGGAGTAATGAGTCGCCATCATCGCCTGCAGATAGTACCCCTCCTAAATGCAAATTACCGCCTATCGAATTGCCATCGTTTGATGGGAACCCGGAACATTGGCCTCTTTTCTATGAGTCATTCAAGGCAAACATCCATACTAATAATAGTTTGTCTAACGCGCAACGGGTCCAGTACTTAGTGGGTAAACTGAGTGGGAAAGCTCTTTCGGTATTTGCAGGTATTATACCTAACGAGTCTAATTATCCCATAATTTGGGATTCGCTCATAACTAAGTACCAAGATAAAAGAATGTTGGGTACCTTATATTTAAATAATATTTTTGAATCGCACCGCCCGCTAATTCACCCGCTCATTTAAATAACTTTATAGAAAAAATACACTCGTCACTATCCGCTTTAAAACAATTAGATATTTCTGATTTGGCCGATTTTATCGTCACGCATATAGCATTAAAAAAGTTAGACTTGCAGCTTGTGCAATCGTTTGAACTATCGCTAAAGGACAAAGATATTCCTAACAGTTCCGATTTAATTAACTTTGTTCGTCATCATATTAAAATACTCGAGAGAACGTCGACCGTTAACAATTTAGAACCTACCGCCGTTAATTTAAAGTCGAAAGTTCGAAGTCTACCTCGCCAACCAGTAACTAAGATGTCGCATACCTTCGCTTTAACCAGTAATCATAACCGTCAAATGTCGGCACCCGCTTCCACTTGTGGATATTGCAATAAGTCCAATCATTCTCAATTATTTAATTGTCTCGCATTTAAAAAATTACTGGTTAAGGATCGTTTCAACTTCGTGAAGCAAAGTAAGTTATGTGTAAACTGTTTAAGCGCAAAACACTCAACGTCTTATTGTAAATCGCCTAATACTTGTAACATATGTCATAAAAGTCATCATTCGCTTTTACATTTTAATACGGAAACCGGTTCGATGTTGCGCTCGCGTGACACTGCTGACACGGCTGCGCGCCTGCCCGTCGGTGTTGCGCCGTTAGATAATAATAGGCCCGCCACCGCCAGCTCAGACGGCTCGCCGCCGCCGCTCCGCCCGCGCGAGTCTTTGTGTTTACACAGCGGCGACACAGCCGGCACATTCGCAGTTCATGATAGCTGCGCGCGCACTCAGATTAAGAATAATACGACTGTTTTGCCAACCGCTCAAGTTTATGTGCCTACTTCTGATAATAATAACGCTATTATACGGTGTTTAATAGATAGTGCTTCACAAAACAATCTCATAACGCTCGCATCTTGTAAGAAATTAAACTTAAAAATTACACCGCTTAGCCGCTCGCTTGCTTCTGGCAATGATCGTTTCCAATACTAGAATGTCGAGCTTTGCTTTTGGCAACGATTGTTTCCGAAGTGTAATTTCTATTAAACAACTTTAAACTCTATTTTACATGTCGTAAAGTCCTATCCAAACGGTTTTAAACCAGAGACTAATATATTATCTAACATCTGAACGCAGGTTTGCAACATTATAAAACGAACTTTATATTTTTCTTCGAATTGAAGTTTGAACTAGCCATTGTGTGATTTTCTGTGTTCAGTGTTGTTGTGTGCTCCAAGAAAAAATGCCGTAAGTATTGTAATTTATTGTTTTTTACGAAAGATAAGACACCAAATTAATCTAGAAAACCTATTCTATGTTATTTTGATATTTTATTCAATGATACTTTAAGTGAAATGTGCTAAAATTGAAAGAGTCGAGCGCGTCTTTGTTGAAATAGTTTGTTTACGTATTTTAAAGTGGTAATTTATCGTAATTACTTAAAACTGCGGGAAACTATGTATAAAATAATTAAGTTTAGACATTATTATAATCATAAAAGGTAAAATGGTCATATCAATATCTTATAGATGTGCTGGATTACATGAATATTGGCGTCAAGTGAGTAAGTTGTAATAAAATATTGCTCTGGCAACAATCGTTTCCAGGAAGCAAAGTAAGTTTCACTGTCAGGGTTGGCACATAAAATGCGGTTCTTCTCACATTTGTTTATTTTGTTTGATTGTGGTAATGCACAATACCATAGGTGTTGGTTGGTGATTTGGTTTTGCTTCTTTTCAATTTTTTGAGGTTTATAAGAAATCTGCCTTGGGTACAGTTAACGACAATTTAACCCATCCGATATTGTTTCTTCATCTTATATTTTTTTCTTTATTGACAATGTCTATTAAAAACAATTCATTATGTGGTTATTTGATAAGCGTTTAGCTGTACCTATTTATTTTATATGTTTTGCTTATTGTATTTTATTCGCATATTTAATACGACGGTGGTGTTTGTATCTGTATTTTTACTCATAGGAATGAACAAGAAGTATGTGGTAGAAGTGGTGGTGTGCCTTGTAGAGGAAGAGGGGTGAGGGGTAATGCACGAGGGGGGAGGGGTAATGCACGAGAGGAAAGAGAAAATGCACGAGGGGAAAGAGAAAATGCACGAGGGGAAAGAGAAAATTCACGAGGAGGGAGGGGCAATGGACTAGGGGGAATTAACAGGGGAAGCGAAAAAGGGAGGAGAGGCAGGGGAAATGAAAAAAGGGGGAGTAGGGTGGCAAGAGGGGGAAGTGGAAGGGGACAAGGATTTAAAAAAGAGACAGAAAAGGAAACCAGCAGTGAAATAGACCCTGTTGCCGGACCAAGCTCAAGGTATTGTATTATTTAAAAAAAAAAAGCTTTAAAAGTGTTATTATTATAATTAACCTTAATTTATATTTTTAGAACCTATGAGGAAGAACTAGAGGTGATACGCAAATCCAAGGCAAACACCAAAAAACTTCTTGCTAACCTCGACCCATCAGTCAAAAAGGAACTCCAAGCACGCAAGCAAAAGAAGCAATTATCGCGGTCGCTTCTCCCTGATGCACCGGAGCGTAAGCGACAAAAGTAAGTATATACATATTATATACATATATATTTTTTGTTTATTATGTGTAAGCTTGAAATCAGAAAAATGTACATAACAATGTGTTAAAAGTTATATAATTTTAGAAAACCATCACCTGAGCGCGTCGAGTGCCGGCTTTCAGCTGGCACTCCTTCTACGCCGCCAGCACCCAATCTACAACCTTGGCAAATACGGTAATATTTGACAAAATATTGTTAATGACATAACTGCTGCATATTTCTTAGTTGTGTATTATTTACAGCAAACAGCAAGCCAATGCCGCAACAGCATACATAAGAGAGGAGGCAGAGCCAATGGACACCGGCGACTATGTAGTGGCGAGACAGAACTACTGTATAACTCCAATCAGGTACATAGTATTGTAATGTAATCTAATGATACCTGAACTTTTTTTACCATTGCGATTATTATGACAATAAAATTTTTTTAGCACAATCAGCACTGCCGAAAGCTCAAACGTTAGCGAGCTTTTGGTAGACTTTACCAGTGGCATGTTGAGTAAGTGTAAATATATGTATATATAATATTTGTAAATTATATTTATTTGTAAACAATGCTTTGTCATATCCGTACTTTATCTTTCAGAAACTGACGTGAGAGATTGGCTTTGCGAGCCTCTTTCACATACAGAATCGCAACAACAATCTGGTAATGTTTTAGTTTTCCGTAATACTGAAATTTCATTTTTTTTAAATTGTTTTTTTAATTCCATAATTTATTTTAGATCCACTTCCAACTTCGGTGGTAAAAGTGGGCGAAGCACCATCGGCTCACGCAAAGAAAATAAACTTAGGTGTGTGTATGTTTATGGTAAATTAATATTTAAATCTATCTTGTTTTCGTTAGATACTTTGGTATTAAAAAAATGTTTGTTTTAGGTTCTAATACGGAGAAAAATGCCTCCGTTTTGGAAGAGTGGCTTAATACCATAGAGTCGGACGACGAGGTGGATGTGGCAGACGTACAAACGGACGGACAGACAGCCATACCAATTCAACATCAACTGACACCAGCTCACATCTGCGAAGATATTGAGACAGACTTGCATACATGGCTAACAAACGATGACAAGGACTCTGACCGGCTACTTACGGAAATGATTCCGACTGACCACTTGACCTTCGACTGGGTAAATGATCATAACACTTTCAGAGGGAAGCGCGAAAGTTTTACGGGATTTGCCGGACCGACCTTCCTAGTGACTGATGACATGACCCCTTTAGATGTATTTTTGAAATTTTTTGACGACGAGCTCTTTAACTTAATAATAAAACAGACAAATAAATACGCGACCCGACAGATTGACCAGCATCTGACGCCTCATTCTAGACTAAATTTTTTTGTAAATGTAGACCGAGGTGAGATGGCCAGGTTCCTCGCGATTCTTATTCTACAGGGCTTATTACCAAGTCCAGTTGAAAAAGGTTATTGGGGAGAAAATGGCTACCTCACTCTCAAATACTTCAAAGACATAATGACTTATAACAGATTCATTTTATTAAAACGACTGCTTCATTTTAGCGACTCATTCGACTCTCAGACTTTGACGACAGATGAAAAAAAATTGTGGAAGATAAAACCTGTGCTGGATCTCTTGCAAAGGAAATTCAGCTCGCTGTATCTTCCGCGACAGAATATAGCCGTTGACGAATCTCTCCTCAAATGGCAAGGACGGTTGTCATTCGCACAGAAAATCGCTACAAAGGCTGCTAAAGTTGGTGTCAAGTCCTACGAGCTGTGCGAGTCAGACACCGGCTATTTGTGGAGATTTTACGTCTACACTGGCAAGACAAGCGAACAGACTGTCAACACAGACGGATTAACAGATGAACTGACAGAAGACTTGACTGAAGAACGAGTAGACGGACCAATAGATACACCGCCACTACCCACCAACGTGACATCAAAAATTGTTCATGATCTAGTGAAGCCCTTGTACAATCGAGGGTACACTTTGATCATGGACAATTTTTATAACTCGCCTTTGCTCGCACGATATTTAAAGTCCCAGGGCACTGACTGCTTTGGTACTCTTCGGGTGAACCGAGAGTTTGTGCCCGAAGCCATTAAAACTGTTCAAAAGCACGAACTGAGGGAAGGCGAGCTCATCCAAAGCTACACAGAGGACATAAGTGTCGTTATGTGGCGCGACTCCAACATTGTCTCACTCTTGTCCACCTACCATGATGGTGTCATTGGAGGTACCGAAAAATATGGCCGGTTTAAGTATAAGCCACAGGTAGTACTAGACTACAACCTTGCTATGGGAGGTGTCGATAGAAAGGATCAACTGCTATCGGCATTTCCCATCGAGCGTGTCCGAAACATTGTGTGGTATAAGAAAGTGTTCCGACGCCTGCTTAACATCACATTAATGAATGCCCACATCATTTTTCAGACTCGACACAAGAAGTGTAGTCCACGCGAGTTTAGGAGGCAGGTGGCAGAAGGTCTCATTAAAATGTCGCAACCACTAGCAATAGAACGGCCCGTCACAGTTGAAACCCTGAAAATGACACTTGCCCGCAAACCAAAAAAAGTACGGCCCATTTTAAAGGGCAATCATTTTATTTGCTCGGGTCCCTGCAAATTGGCACGGTGTGAGTGGTGCAAGAAAAGCCGCACAAGCTATATTTGTAAGCAGTGCGGTGTATCGCTCTGCTTAGAAATATGTTTTGAGGAATACCACACTGTGCCATAATAACTTTCGTTTTTAGGATTCCGTATCCAAAGGGTAAAACAGGACCCTATTACAAAGACTCCGCTGTCCGTTCGTTTGTCCGTCTGTCGCCAGGCTGTATCTCAGGAACCGTGATAGTTAGACATTTGAAATTTTCACAGACTATGTATTTCTCTTGCCGCTATAACAGCAAAAAAACAGAATAAAATAAATATTTAAGGGGGCTCCCATACAACAAACGTGATTAATTTGCTCGTGTTTGCTCGATAGTTATAACAGGAACAGGTTAACGTTTGAAATATTCACAGAATATTTAGTTATATATTCACTTTAAAAATAAATAATTAAATATAGATTAAAGGGGGACTCCCATACAACAAACGTGTTTTTTTCAAGTTTTTCTTCGTCTTAATAACGATAACAGGTAAAAACATGAAATATTTACAAAATATTTAAGTACGGAACCCTTCGTGCGCAAGTCCGACTCGCACTTGGCCGGTTTTTGTTAATACACTACAATATTTTGGGGGTCAAAGATGCTCGCGAGGTTTACCCTTGAGACCCTACACGTGATCCCTGGGTGCTGCTAAATGAGTGACACTGACTGAGTGGTAGAGCCACGCTGCGTTGCAGCACGCATTGGGCCGGCTCGCCCGGCGTAATACCACCCTCTCACTAATATTCGGCGTGAAATAATGGCACTTGGTGCTGTTGTGTTTTGTCTGACCAGTGAGGGTTCCGGAGGCCCCTTCCCCCCCCCCCTCTCCTCCCAATTCCTATTCCTTCCTTAAACCTATTCCTCCCTTAAAGACCGGCAACGCGTCTGCGATTCCTCTGGTTTGCGGGTGTCCATGGGCGGCGGTGATTACTCCCCATCAGGTAACCCGCCTGCTCGTTTGCCTCCCTCTTTTATAAAAAAAATAATAATAATAATATGAGATTTACCGTCTTGTTTTATAAAAATAATAATCCGAGTAATAATCCGAACTTGCATCAGTATGAAGTTCAATAGGAAAGTTTCGTTCCAGTTATTTTCAGTACAAGGTTTTCCGTCCTAAATACGTGTTGTTATATGTGTTGTAAAATTAAAAATAAGTTAGTATCTAATATTAATAAAATAATTTAATTTTAAAATTTTTTGAAGTTTTATTTAAACCCGGTATGTAAAATAAATTACTTGGTAAGGCGCAACCCTAGCTTCTACAGCCGCCATCTTGCATTCCATGGGGCTCATTCAAAGCTCTTGTGAGTTTTTAGACTGAAAGTCGTCGTAAGTATTCGTTATTTATTTACTATAAATCTAACACTATTTAGTAGTTTTTACCATAAATATAAACTACAGTATTAGATGTATTCATCGCATGATTGAAACTGGTTAAATAATAACTTATTATCGTCGTAAATTTTAATTTTAAATTGCTTTTTTCTTCTTATAAAAAAAAAGTTTTTTGGTTTTTTGTCACTTATCTCAGGAATTGAATTACTTGTGGGATAGTTATCTTTATTGCGATTGAAGCTAATAAACTGGCCTTTCTCAACATAGTTCTATTTTTGTTCTATGTTTAATAGTTTTTGTGTAAATCAGCTATGATTGTCCGTTTCATTTAAGTGGTGAATTGTGAAACAACGTGTAGATTATTTTATTTTTTTATGAAGATTTTCTTTACTTAAAAATATTTTTTCTTATTAAATAGTTCAAATAACTATTCTAGTTTCTATTAATTATGAAAAACTATATACATAACGCGCATTTTTTTTCAAAATTTCACGTTATCTGTCTGAAACCGGCAAACTATGCTCGACCCTTTTTTTAAGCCTTATTTAAAATATTATACTCTTAACTTTTGTAAAATAAACTAACGTTACTTTGTTTCTTATCTTATCGTCTACACAAAACATTAAACAAAATCACGCTAGGCCACTTAGATCGATTGTAAATCAAGTTTTAATGACGGCGGCCGCGCCGAGCGTATGGTGTTAAATTCTATGAGCAAAGTTCGACGGTTTTGTTGCAATCTTAAGCAAGCGAGCGGTTAATAACACTAACATAAAAACTGTAGGACTGATTAGTACACCTATTTTAGGATACGTTCCGCTCAGGATTAAATCGCGCTATACGGGTGCTCAATACAGTGTGATATAGTGAATTACACTATCAGCACATACTCAATAGTACGTGATAATTAAGGTCTTCCTGATTGACAAGGCGTCCTTCCTCTAGTCACGTATAGATGTGATGTTAATTAGTATTTAAGATGATACACTAGAGGATAAAGATTATTGATTCAACGCAAGACATTGTTTCATTTCGGGTCTCCGTCCCAACGCCATTACATGGCGACCGTGACAGTCGCGCTCACGCTCCTCCCAGTAGTAGATTGCGACGAAACGCAAATTAACCAACTAATAGACGGAATAGAGTATTATAGTAGTACCCTTAGAAACGAGGACCAGCCTCTGTTAATCAATTTTGTTTTAAAAACTCGTCTTTCTAGCAGTGCTAAAACAAAAATTAATAAGTCTTATGTGTCTGTGGCAGACCTAATAAAAGATATAAAAAATGTTTTAATTCCGATTAAATCATACACAGCCATTTTAGACCGAATGCTACGATGTAGGCAAGGAAACAAGACCATAGAAGTGTTTGGTAGTGAAATCGAAAAAATGTCCAACGATTTAAGTACAGCACAGGCTAATGGAGACGAGTCGGCATATAATTTATTAAAGCCGATTAATGAAAAAATGGTTATCAAGCGTTTCGCTGACGGCCTAAACAATGCTCGTACAAGCATTATAGTTACGTCTAGGTCCGTAAGCACAGTTAGGCAGGCAATAACTATAGCCTTAGAACAAGAAGACTCGGTAGTGAAACCACCAATAAACAATTATGTTAACTATGTTTCGAACCAGCGATTTGAAAAGATAAATAAAAACTATCATCAACAATATAATAAGTCACGTAACAACAACGCGACGAGTCAGCAAGGTCGGGGTCGTGCCTACTATAACTCGAATAGGTTTCAGGGTCAGCGCAACACCAGGTTTACGTCACCTCATAATAAACGTAGGAATGTACATTTCTTAGTTGACTCAGCAGAACAGTCTAATGACGAGAACGAAAGTGAACGTCAGAGTATACGTCAGAACGAACATCATAGCGATGATTTTTTTCGTTCTGAATAGCGCTGAGGTAGATATTTGTAGTTATGGTAATGGTAATTACGTTTGTTTTACTTGTAGTCAAACTCAAATTTCTCTATTAGTAGACACAGGAGCAAGCATTTCAATTTTAAAGTTAGATTGGTTAAATAAACTCCGTAGCGTGTCCCGCGACGCAAAGCTAGTAAGGGATGAAATTAAGATTAAAGGAGTATGTGGGGATTTAGTATCAATAGGTTATGTTTATCTAGACTTATGTGTTAACAATTATAATTTTAGGCATAAGTTTTATGTGTTTAGCAACTTCCACTGTAAAAATGATGGAATTTTAGGAGAAGATTTTTTATTAAAATATAGTTGTAAAATTAACTATGAAAATAAGCTGGTTACATTACAGGATAAGATAAGTCTAGAATTAGGCTTAGGTAAAAACATAATAACGACTATTCCAGGGAGATGTGAGGTCGTAAAATATGTTTCGTCAGAGATAAAGGGCGAATGTGTCATTTTAGCGGAGGAAGTTATTGCAGGCGTATTTGTAGCAGGCGCCGTGGTAGTAGGAGACGGGAAAAAGATTCCGGTGCGATTTTTAAACACACGGGAAGAAGATGTAAGATTAAATAACTTTAGCCCGAAAATTAGAAAATACTCGGATTATTTCGTATGCTCTTTTGATACGGAAAACGGAAAATCTGTCGAGAGGGTTAAACAACTATTCGATTTTCTTAAATTAAAAACATATCTTGGTGATGAAGAGAGACGGTCTATTGAGAAAATATGTGCAAAATATGCAGATATCTTTCATATGCCGGGTGATAAGCTATCCGTTACAAACTTATACGAGTACAACATTAAACTGCAAAATGACGCGTCTCCTGTTTATGTCAAACCGTATAGAATACCGCACGCTCAGAAGGCTGAGTTAATAAAACAGGTAGGTAAATTGTTAGAAGAAGATATTATCGAAGAGTGTACCAGCGAATGGTCTTCTCCATTATTATTACTTCCGAAAAAAGCTGACAGTAGCGGTGAAAAAAAGTGGAGAATCGTAATAGATTATAGACTTTTAAATAAAAAAATAGTAGACGAAAAGTTCCCGTTACCAAATATACAAGAAATTATTGACTCACTTTCGGGATGCTTATACTATTCTCATTTAGACCTCAGTTCTAGTTATTACCAGCTAGGGTTATCACCAGAATGTAGGAAATTCACTTCTTTTACAGCTGATAAGCAATATCAACTGAAAAGATTACCTATGGGTCTCAAAACGAGTCCTAGCGTATTTTCTAAACTTATGTCTATGGCTCTATCGGGTTTAAATTACGAGATATGTTTTCTATATCTCGATGACGTAATAGTTTTCGGGAAAAGCCTATCGCAGCATAATACAAATTTAATGAGTGTATTTGAGAGGTTTAGGTCAGTTAATTTAAAACTAAACCCTTGTAAGTGCGAATTTTTGAGGAAAGAAATTAATTATTTAGGGCATGTTATTACGCCAAACGGGGTGTTGCCAGACAACAGTAAAATCGAGGTCTTGGAAAAGTTCCCAGTACCTAAAAATGTAAATGAGATTCGTCGTTTTGTGGCTTTTGCGAACTTTTATAGAAAATTCATAAAAAACTTTGCCACAATAGTGTACCCACTAAACCGTCTTTGTAAGAAACATGTCGAGTTTCAGTGGACGGAAGAATGTGACGTGGCATTTCAGACCTTAAAAAAGTCACTTAGTTCATTTCCTGTCTTAGATTATCCAGATTTTGGAAAAGATAATGTTTTCCGGTTGCAAACCGATGCGTCAGGGGTAGCCTTGGGGGCTGTATTATCAAATGGAAATAATAAGCCCGTAGCTTATGCAAGCAGACAATTAAACAGTTCAGAAATAAACTACCCAACCATTCATAAAGAGTTATTAGGGGTAGTGTGGGCTATAAAACATTTTCGACCATATTTATACGGACGAAAATTTAAAATATTAACAGATCATAGACCATTGGTTCATTTATTTAGCATAAAAGATCCTAGTAGCCGTTTAACTAAGTTTAGACTTTGTTTAGAAGAATATGATTTCGATATTGAATACATAAAAGGTTCCGAAAATGTAACGGCAGATGCCTTATCGAGAGTCATTATAACATCAGACGAGTTAAAAAATCTAAATTCAAATTTTTTGGGGGTATTAACCCGTTCAATGAAAAGAACCATGGAGCAAAATAATGAACCCGCTACCTCTGGAAGTAGCAGGGTTAAGCCCCCTGTTGATCATAGGCAACCAAGAGTGGTAGATATTATGCAGAAATCACAAAATGATGTAAGGTTAGATATTTGTTCGTATGAAAACTTCGTGAAGTTGAGGAAAAAGAAAAGATACGTCTCACAGACGGGTGATATGTTATTTAGTGACTCTACTATTTACATAAATCAGGAATCTCTACTAACGGAGGCGCGCCGAGACGCAACGATAGGAGAACTGAGTGCATTATGTAAAAAATATAATATTGTAGAAGTCGTTGTGATTACAAATGGGTTTAATAAAAAGTTTATTAAAATTTTGACCCAAACTTTCATGAAACATAAAGAATTACCGCGGTTATGTATTATTAATAACCAAGTTGAACATGTTACAAATAAAGACTTGATACGTGTTATACTAAATGATTATCATTTATTGCCGACAAGTGGTCATGTAGGCATAAATAAAATGACTAAGAATATTCGAAAAAAATATTTTTGGAGTAATATGCAAAAAGACATAACTGAATATGTGACTCGCTGTAAAGATTGCCAAAAGCAGAAATTTTGTAATAAAAATAATAAAGAGAAAATGGTAATAACCACTACAGCATCTACTTCTTTTGAAAAATTATATTTAGATATTGTGGGGCCGTTGGAGGTCGATAATTTGGGTAATAAATACATATTAACAATACAATGCGAATTGACAAAGTTTGTAGAAGCTTACCCAATACTTGATAAGTCAGCTGAAACTGTTGCTAGGGTTTTTACTGAAAATTTTATTTTACGATATGGTACTCCCAGGGTTATTGCGACTGACTGTGGAACGGAATTTATTAATTCCACGTTAGAAACAGTATGTAAATTGCTAAATATTGATAAGTTAAATTCAACACCCTATCATCATGAGAGTATAGGTTCGCTATAAAACTGGCACAAACATCTCGGATGTTACTTGAGAATACAAACACAGAATCAGTCGGCAAATTGGAGTACCTGGATACCATATTGGTGCTTTGCTTATAATAATTCTGTAAATACTAGTACCAAATACTCCCCTTATAAACTAGTTTTTGGGAAAACATGTAACGTACCTAGTAATTTAGTTAGTAAAGTTGATCCCTTATATGTATACGACAATTATCCATCGGAGTTAAAATTTAGATTGCAAAAAGCTCATAATGATGCCAGGAACAACTTATTAATATCAAAACAAAGTAGAAAAACTAATTATGATTTAGATTGTAAGGAAGTACACTACAAAAAAGGTGATCTACTCTTGTATAAGAATGAAAATTATAATAAATTGAATGACTTGTATTTAGGTCCATTTGAAGTTTTAGAAGAGCTAGGTACTAATGTAAAAATATTAAAGAATAATAAAGAATATATAGTTCATAAGAATAGGACTAAGATATTTAGAAAATAAGAGTTTACTTTTCAGGGAAGGGATGCCTAGCCTTTTCAGGGGAGGTGTGATATAGTGAATTACACTATCAGCACGTACTCAATAGTACGTGATAATTAAGGTCTTCCTGATTGACAAGGCGTCCTTCCTCTAGTCACGTATAGATGTGATGTTAATTAGTATTTAAGATGATACACTAGAGGATAAAGATTATTGATTCAACGCAAGACATTGTTTCATTTCGGGTCTCCGTCCCAACGCCATTACAACAGTTTGTATTGTTTAGTAGTTTATCAAATTACAGATTATCTGCCTACGCAAATTATTAATTCAGACTTTATTAATAATTTCGCAAACTTACCGTTAGCTGACGATTCGTGGAATATTCCTGGTGAAATTAATGTTATTCTTGGCGCTCAAATATTTCCACATATAATACTTGGAAATAAAATTATTCCCACGCCGCCACCGTCGCGATCAGCTGATCGTACGAACGCTGTTCAGATAGTACCATATGCGCTTGAAACTACGCTTGGTTATATTGTTATTGGAGAAATATCTACAATGGAACGGACTAATACGACGTTGTCCTTTGGTCCTTTACTAAATGAAAATTTAAATAATAGTTTAATAAAATTTTGGGAACTTGAGCAAGTACCTACGCTTAAAAATAATGTTAGTTCGGACGATCGCGAATGTGAAAGGTTATATCAATCATCGGTTGCGCGCGACCCTTCTGGCCGATTTGTTGTGTCATTACCATTTAAGGGTGATCACACAACATTAGGGCACTCGCACACTACGGCTCGACGTCGGTTAACGTCACTCGAACGCAAATTCATCTCGCTTCCTGCTTTGCGTCAGGAATATAACAATATACTTTCGGATTATATTCAGAAGGGTTATTTATCGGAGCTACCCTCATCCCCTTCCGTGTTAGCTGACGGATATTTCATTCCGCACCACGCTGTGGTTCGTCCCGAGAAGACGTCCACTAAAGTTCGTATAGTTTTAGACGCGAGCGCTAGAACTGACACAGGTATATCTCTTAACGATTTGCTTTACACCGGGCCTAATTTACAAGCAGATTTATTTACGCTTTTAATAAGATTCCGTCAATTTAAAATAGCTATTACTGCTGACATTCAACAAATGTATTTACGACTAATGTTGACGGAAACCGACCGCAAATATCAAAAAATATTATATCGCTTTAATGAAACCGAATCTATTCGTGTTTTTCAATTTAATTCGGTTGCTTTTGGTCTCCGCTCCAGTCCATTCTTGGCCATGCGCACGGTGCGACAACTTGCCGAAGTGGAACGTGATCGCTTCCCTCGCGCTGCTGAAGTAGCAGTGCGGGACCTATACATGGACGATTTGACCACCTCTGTCAATACGCAAGAAGAGGGGGTTCAGTTGGCGCACGAATTAATCGCACTGTTTAAATCTGGGGGATTCGACTTAGTGAAATGGGCCAGTAACTGCTCTTCGCTCCTTACCCAGTTGCCTGAGTCACACCGCGCAGCTATAGAATTTTCAGATGGCTGTGATACTATAAAGGTCTTAGGTTTGAAATGGTTGCCGGTGACGGATACTTTCACATTCACTACTGGCGAGACGCCGCAGACTAATACTAAACGTTCAATTCTTTCTACAATAGCCCGCTTATTTGACGTTTTAGGTTTGGTCGCGCCTGTTATACTTTATGCTAAATTGTTATTGCAAGAATTGTGGCTCGCTAAAGTCGATTGGGATGAGGAACCGCCTGAACCAATTATCGACCGTTACGTTGAATTTAAAAATGAATTACCACTTTTATCGCATTTACAAATACCGCGGCATTTAGGAATTTCGACCGATTGTACTGCATATCTACTGGGTTTTGGTGACGCAAGCCTGAAAGCTTACGGCGGTGTCATTTATTTACACATTACGCATCCTAATGGCGACGTATCAGTACAGTTAGTATGTTCGAAGTCTAAAGTCGCTCCGCTAAAAACAATATCACTCGCTAGGCTCGAGTTATGTGCCGCTCTGCTTCTGTCTGAGCTAATGAATCAAGTTTACCGCATATTACACAATCGCTATCCTATAAAAGATATATTCGCTTTTTCTGATTCTACTATCGCGTTATCGTGGATACACTCTTCGCCGCACCGTTGGCAAACGTTTGTTGCCAACCGTGTTAGTAAAATACAGGATAATTTATCTCCCGATCGCTTCTTCCATATACCTGGGACTGAGAACCCCAGTGATTGTGTTTCGCGTGGCCTTTTGCCCTCTCGAATACTTAATCATGTTTTGTAGTGGCATGGTCCAACGTGGACTCATAGCCCTATATCCGCTTGGCCTATTGTGCCTTTCGAGCCTTCTCAGACCGAAGATGTACCTGAAATTAAATCTTCCGTTACGCTTGCCACAACGTTAAGTTCTCAGAATCCGCTTATTGAACTCGCTCTCCAGGTCTCATCCTGGAAACAATTACTACGCATAATAGTTTATGTTTTACGCTTTATAAAAAATTTACCTAAGTCCGCGCGGTTTAAAGTTTCTCATTTGGAAATAGCAGAACGTACTCTGCTCCGCTCCTTGCAACATGAATACTTTTGTGAGGATATAAAAAATGTAAATAAAGGTAATTTACCTTCTACCTCTTTAAGAAAACTTGATCTGTTCGTTGATGGCGACGGATTGCTCCGCGTGGGGGGGGGGGGGATTAAACAACGCTGCTATACCTTTCGGTAATAGACATCCAATTCTACTGCCGCGACGTCATCACATCGTCGATCTTCTTATCGATGACTGCCACCGCTCCAAGTGTCACACTGGCTCTCATCTTGTTATGTCTTTGTTAAGACAACGCTATTGGATAATTTCTGCTCGCAATATAATTCGACAACGCATACGAGGATGTAATTTTTGTTTTCACGCTGCGCCTAAGCATCCTTCGACTATAATGGCAAGTCTCCCGCCAGCTCGTGTGCAAGAAGCTAAAGCTTTTACACATACGGGGGTAGATTTCTGTGGACCAATCAACATTACACTAACCCGTCGACGTGGCGTCAAGAGCCAAAAGGCCTACATTTGCCTTTTCATCTGCTTAACCACAAAGGCAGTGCATATTGAAATCGCTTCAGATCTCAGCACTGAGACGTTCTTAGACGCATTTAAACGCTTTCTTGCTAGACGAGGTCCAGTATCCATAATGTATTCCGATAACGGAACAAATTTCATTGGAGCAAAACGACAGTTGGACGAATTGTATGGTTTGTTATCCTCTAATGAAACCTCAGCCGCCTTTCAAAACGAATTTAGTAACCGCAGAATTGAATGGAGAACTATTCCCGCTCGCGCTCCTCACATGGGAGGTTTGTGGGAGTCTAATATAAAATCAATTAAAACTCACTTATATCGCACCATTGGTAACCAATTGCTTTGTTATGAAGAGCTTCTAACTGTGTTAACGCAAATTGAATGTATCTTAAACTCGCGTCCGCTATGCTTGTTGTCCGATCAGCCGCATTTTGTTTTCACTCCCGCTCATTTTTTGCAAACTACTCCTTTACAGTCACTGCCCACGTGTGAGCTGGATACAACGCTTAGTCTCTCCGCTCGTAAAAGATTGCTAGATAATTTGGTGCGTGGTTGTTGGAAGCAGTGGCGTGTAGATTATTTACACACCCTGCAACTAAGACAAAAATGGAATACACCTGACGTCTCTGTTAGCCCCGGTACTCTCGTACTAATTCACCAAGACGATGTTCCGCCTCTACGCTGGCCTACTGGCATTGTAAAACAAGTCTTCCCAGGGAAAGACGGAGTAGTTCGCGTCGCTTCTGTACGGACAACAACTGGCACGTACAAGCGTCCTGTTGTGAAATTGTGCCCACTGCCTACGCAATAGTTAATACAGTTATATCTGCACTTATTTAGTTTATTTTAATCCCAATGTAATCCTATATATATTTTTGTTTAACTTAGCTTCATATCAACATATTTATGTACATATATTTCCGCTTATTACCCGCTATAATTGTATTTCCGCTCATCCTCTCTGATGGAGAGACTTCTATACCGCTTTATGGTTTCGAAAATCCCTAGTATTTTCAAGCCGGGGAGGATGTTTGCGCGCTTTTATTTGTTTCCTTGTGTGAGAGGGTAGTAGCACCATAAATGGTTATCGGTGTACCGTCCGCACAAGCGATTCTCGGCGCGCCCCAGCATTCCTCTGACTGTCATCGGACAGTTGCGAATTTACCGCTGAGCTGAATGCCCGCTCCCGCTAGTTCGCTTTTCATCGCCGCCGCGAACACCGCCGCCGCCACCGCCGCTAACCGCTCTCCGCCCGCGCGAGTCCGTGCCACACACCGCCGCCGTAGCTAGCTGCCAGAATCCTGGGTGCTGAAGACGCCGATTACCAGGTTAGTGTTGCTGCTTATTTCGCTCAGGGGAACACTTGAAGGCCGTAACCGCCGCCCTTGGCTTCCTTCGTTTAAACTGCCCCTTTCTATTTATTTATATATGTGATAACCGCCCCCGCTCCTACAGTCCACTGCGCCTAGCATTTACTTACCCGCCCTCCAGTAAAACGGAGACACCAAGGTAAGTACTTACTTATTATCTACTTAGAGGTAAGTAGGTAAGTACTACAATTATTTTTCTTGGCCGTATCACTCTTGCTTGACGAAACTTGTTCGTGGCACACGATAGGTAGGTACCTACCTATTTATAGCATTTCGTGCATCCTTCCTAGCTACTTACAAGTATGCCGAACCACTATTTATGTATCCCGAATACTTGTGTAAGTAGCTGTGCGTGACCGCCAAATTAGATAAGGTGTTGCCAATAATTTACCAATGCGAAGTCACATGTACCTACCTAAAAATTCCAAAATTGTTGTCTAAGGCTAAAGATAAAATCGGAGGTGGCAACACTTAGCGATGGGCGATTGTTACTAAAAAAACAATCGAATGAATCGACATTTGTTCTAGCATGTATTCGATTGTCGATTCATTCGTCCTAACTTAGAAACAATCGAATAAAAATTGACGATCAATTGTTACTAAAAATATTCGAATGAATCGATACAATTTTACTAGTATCTATCATGTGTTTGATTGTCTATTCGTTCTTACCTAAAAAAATCGAATAAAAATTGATGATCGATTGTTACTAAAAAATATTCGAATGAATATTTATTTGAATTTAGATAGGGAGATAAATTAATAAAACTACAAGTACATTTTAACGATTTTCAAAGCTAATTTGCTCTCTTTAATTGAAATCATGTATCAATCAATCAATCATGGTAGGTACCATTCACTAAGTTTGTAGTTGTAGGTAGGTATATGCAATTTGTACGTGTGTGTGGTCATAATATAGGTAATCCTATACCGATGCGCATGACTTCGTTAACGATCGATTGATGTACAATAAGATATTTTTTATTTAAACATTTATTTTGATCAAACCTTATTCAGGAAAACTTTCCCGGGAAGTATTTAGAATAAACTACTTTATTTCGTATTTCATAGACCTACCTAGTAGGTATACCTAACTCTAGGAACATTCGCGTATTTTACCTAATAACAATATTGAATATTACGATTTTCATTCGAACGCAATTAACTGTCGATTGTTTTTATAACAACTGCGTTATTATTACTAATAATCGACTAGTAATGATTTTCATTCGAATGTTTTCGTTTGTCGATTGTTCTAGTAACAATCGCGTAGTTACTAACAATCACTGAGCGATTAAATAAGTCTTAACGATTTTCATTCGTACACTATCGACTGTCGATTGTTTTTATAACAATTGCGCAATTATTAATAATCGACTAGCTATGATTTTCATTCGAATAAATTCGATTGTTTTAACAATCGAATAATTCGATTTTAATTACTAACAATCGCCCATCGCTAGCAACACTGGGCGTCGGCAAGCGTGCGTTCTTCCATTTTGAGAACGCGGTTTCCGCGGGCAGGTCCTGTTCTAGTCCAACAACCAAACCAAATAACAAAATGATGGCAGAAACAGATGCAAGCCAAGTGTCTGCGGCTGAGGTCGGTGCAGATTCTGAAACTGACAGCGCAAACCACATAAATCTTGGATTTTTATCAAATCTAAAATTACAACACCTCGTGGGAATTTTTCGCGGTAAGTTCGCCCTTCGCTAACTGCTACCTACCTATCTAAAATAAACACCCCTAGGGCTAATTTCACGTGAAATGCTGCTCTGCAACTCTGCACTCCACATTTTTATACAAAAAACTGCAGTGCAGACTTTTTTGTATGAAAATTCGGAGTGCAGATTAGTTATGTAGGTAGAGACAATGGCTTGGATCTTAAAAAATGGTGCACAAATTTGTATAAAACGAGTATTCCACTTTGTTATTAAAAAATCAGAGATTATAATGCACATTTGCATTTTCTAAGGAGACTCTTAGTTTTCGAAAAAAGACCCATACGAAGAATTATTGTTAACAGCAATACAGCATGTTTATAAAATTTAATTCTTGGTGTTTTATTTTAATTTTATAGACAACAGAAATACTAGCTGCCCTACTCCTGTGGGTCAAGTGATAGGTTAGAAATTTCGCTACGCTGCGCTTCGCGATTGTCTTAAATTTCGAGGTTATTTTTTTTATTAAACAATAGAAATGTAGTTCCATACAAAAAAATGTTTTATAGCTCTTGATGGTTGGGGGGTGGAGATTCCCCCTCTCCTATCTCTTTTCCCCTCTTCTTAACCATCTTCAATGACGTTTTACACATTTTAAGGTTAGTTTTAATGAGAACAAATGCTTATATCTCCATAACTATGTATCTCCTGTAAGTGGGAATGACACTGGTACCCCTAGACCCTCCCTCCACCCCTCTATCCCCCACTCCCCTAAATTCGTGCACCATTTTTTAAGATTTTAACTGCAGCATTTACAAAAAAGTTACCGAAGTGTAACAAAATTTATTTCTTATGAATAAACCTAATTGTGATAAAAATGTAAGTACTTTATTACAAAAGTTTATTTCGTGAGAATACAAAAAAAAATCAGAACATCATGTTACTGACTTAATTATTCACAAAATTATAAACTTGCTGCAAAATTGCAAGATGAATGAAAAGAAAATACTTGTGTCGTAGAATCTATGGGAAAATATTCATAAATTATAGAATTGTTAAGCAAAACATCGACCAATCTAGTCGAGTATAAATTATCGAGGTAATGAACCATCGGGCTAATAACCGCTCGGTATAATGAACATTACATTAAACAAATATTCCGCAAAGCGATATGTAAGTAAAACGTCATTTGGGTAACATGCTTCTGTTAATAGTGTTTCGATATGGCGTAGGGAACCCGGTTAATATACCAAGTAAGTAGGGGTTAGTCATTCATCATTGTGTTTGGTATCAATGTACAATCACAAGATCTCAGTTCGGGGTGAACCACTAGTATTCTTGTTTCACTACACATCCAATACATATGAAATTCAATAATCCTAATTAATACTTTTATATCTTCATTTAGAAAACAACATTGATGCTGATATATTAGCTCTTGTGAGCAGTGAAGATCTGAAAGAGCTTATACCCAAAATAGGAGATCGTGTGAAAATTAAAAGATTTATTGAACGGCAGTCAGCACAAAAACTGACTTTTACAGTAAGTACTTAGGTACCTACTTTACACTTTTTGCCTACCTACATTTGAATGAAATACCCAGGTATGACCATAATAGTTTTATAACTAACTTGTGTGAAAGTAGTTTTCTAATGATGGTGCTGATTAAATTCAAATTTGTGACTATGAACTGAAAAAAATTAACACAAGAATGCCTAGTAGAAGTATTGAGAAGTTCCATTTTCCAATGTTTCAATTCAAGCCTATCTCAGAGCACTAGTTTCTAGAGCACTAGAAGACCCGGATGAATACATTCCTATCTTATCAGATGACAATAATATAGAAGTAGTGTCCGAACCTGAATCAAAGTCATCTGAGGATGCATTATCTAACTCTGCCTCAGCAACTGCCATCAGATCTAATGTGAGTTATGTCCCTTCTTACCTATTCATAATTTAAATGACTTTGTTTGTATTGCATTGGAGTTTGCAATTGCATTTCAAAATGCAATTGCTAAAAAAAACAGTTGGGCTCAATCAAGAGGTCGTCAATCAATTGACGACCTCTGTAGCGCAGTGGGCGAAGGCCCGATTGAGACGCAGAAGGTTCAATCCCCGCTGCGGAACCACCGTTTGTATGATCTGCAAATATTTGTTCCGGGTCTGGGTGTTTTCTATGTATAATATGTAAGTATTTACAAAAAATTTTTATCTAAGTATGTAGTATATCAGTCATCTGGTTCCCATAACACAAGCTCTGCTTACTTTGGGGCTAGATGATGCTTGGTGAAATATGTCCAGCATTATTTATTATTATTAACTCTATTTCCCCGGATACTTTGGAGCACGAGTCTGACTCGCACTTGTCCTGTTTATTAAATAAATTGTGGCTGTTAACTAAAGCTTGCTAAATGATTGCTACTTTTTGTTACAGGTGTCCAAGATACTTCACGTAATTTTTTTCTATTGTAGTCTTTTGTAGATAGTAGATGTAAAAGTAAGTAGTACTCGTAGTTGTATCTTAGATAAGTGACGTAGTTAGTTTTCCATTTCCTTAATTTCTATTTATAATTAATTGTTTTTATGAAAAGTAACATCTGTTAAAGTATACCTAATTTGTTAACAACTATAATACAACAAAACATTTGGTAAATTATAATACTTACACAAACTTACTTACGACTCGCCTTGTATCAGTTTGTAGTAGCTCTGCCTTCTGTGCTGTAGGTTGTGGGTTCGATTCTCACTGTGAACATGGATGTTTGTTCTTTGTCTATTCTATCAGTTACCTGGTTCATATAGTACAAGATTAGTATGGGTAGTTTGGGGTTAAGATTGTGTTGTGAAAATGACCACCAATAGGTATTTATTTTTATTCTTTTCTATTTATGCTTTGTACTACCTTATGATTATACTGTACTGATGTTGCTTTTAGGCCAGCCTAGATGGGAGAGCCATATTAAAAGAAGGGAACGCTTCTGGAGGATTACTAAAAGAAGGTGCACGTAGAAAATTGAGTCAGTTGGTGATAAACCAGACTATTGATAAATGCAGTACAAAGAAAATCACAACTGAAGAGTTTTACAAATTGGCTTTGGAAATTGTTTCCCTATTTCCAAAAGAAAGTGTAGTGGTTTATTATTCTGCCTACGCGTCGGGTAACGGAGAAACTGCCAAGAAAAATGCAAGTGGAAAATTATACGAAACATACATAACCAGACGGAGAAAATTGCGTCAAAACGGAGATCTTCCTTGAAACAGCAGAACTTCATCACGGTCTTCAGATATTTTACCAACCCATACTGAGGACAATAACAATTTTGGTAGGTACATATTACATTTTTAGCTACCTACTTACTTACTATTGATACTATTCTATAACGTGTGTATCCTGTTCCCAACAAAACATTTGGTAATATAATACTTACACAAACTTACTAACGACTCGCCTTGTATCAGTTTGTAGTAGCTCTGCCTTCTGCGCTGTAGGTTGTGGGTTCGATTCTCACTGTGAACATGGATGTTTGTTCTTTGTCTATTCTATCAGTTACCTGGTTCATATAGTACAAGCTTAGTTTTAGTAGTTTGGGGTTAAGATTGTGTTGTGAAAATGACCACCAATAGGTATTTATTTATTTTCTTTTCTATTTATGCTTTGTACTACCTTATGATTATACTGTACTGATGTTGCTTTTAGGCCAGCCTAGATGGGAGAGCCATATTAAAAGAAGGGAACGCTTCTGGAGGATTACTAAAAGAAGGTGCACGTAGAAAATTGAGTCAGTTGGTGATAAACCAGACTATTGATAAATGCAGTACAAAGAAAATCACAACTGAAGAGTTTTACAAATTGGCTTTGGAAATTGTTTACCTATTTCCAAAAGAAAGTGTAGTGGTTTATTATTCTGCCTACGTGTCGGGTAAAGGAGAAACTGCCAAGAAAAATGCAAGTGGAAAATTATACGAAACATACATAACCACATGGAGAAAATTGCGTCAAAACGGAGATCTTCCTGGAACCAGCAGAACTTCATCACGATCTTCAGATATTTTACCAACCCATACTGAGGACGATAACAATTTTGGTAGGTACTTATTACATTTTTAGCTACCTACCTACTTACTTACTATGAATACTATTCTATAACCAGTATATCCTGTTCCTTATAATATGTATAAAGAAAATAAAATGAGTAACCAAGAGTTATATCATTCACAGAGGAAACCAATGATGGAAATCTCACGTGGTTGAAAAATAATGTAGACCCGTGGAAGACTGTGGAGGAAAAGTGGGCCGAAACAAGAAATTACCGACTGAAAATTATTAATAATAGCAGCCAAGAAATAGCAGAATACTACAACAATTTTCCAGCATTAAAACAACCCCAGGGATACACCCTGGTAAGAATCTATTCTACAAATATTATGAAAACTAACTTATCAAACATTTTTAAAGTTTGTGGGAATTAACACTGAACAAAGATAGCGCTGCAAATTTTTGAAACTTCTGTACTTTCGTTAACAATGTAGTTTTTTTTCAGCTCCAAGATGATTTTAAATCTATGTACCTACCCTGGGAAAGAGAATAGTCTATTCTCTATGCTAGAACTAAAGAAAGAAGAAATCATAGAGTACGCCAAATAACGAGCTATACAAAGACGAGACAAACACCACTCTGCAACTCTTCTAGGGTAAGTTTCTGTTCGTGTCACTTAATTTGAGTCGTTTTTTGGAGTCGGTCTGCAACTCGTACCACATGAACTCGGACCGCGTGGGCCGAGTTATATACGCACAAAATTTTATTATTTTCGATCACTAACTCGTACCATTTTTTTTGTATGGAGTTTTTATCTTAGTTTAAGTCAAGTAACGTCAGCACGAAAAGTGCTTTGTAATGATTCAATATGAAAACCCAGTTAAAAAGTTTTAAAGAGCCGTCTTTTTAAAAGTAAGTACTTATGAACTTGATTTTTAGAAATCTTTCGAGATTTCCATGTAAGTAAGTACTCAGATTCTAGAAGATGACCAAGGGGGTAGTCAGAGGCAAGTCCATTTTTTTTAAATTCTAGATTTATATGTACTTCTCTGATCTTAGAAGATGTACAAGGGATAGGGAGGTAGTTAAACAAAAGCAAGTCCAAATATATTTTTTTAGAAATCCTAGATATCTATGCACTCAAATCCTAAAAGATGTCTATGAGGGGTAGTCAGAGGCACGTCCAAATATTACATTTGGCACATGCGTTACGTTTTGCAGTAGTTAGCTAGCTTATTTTTCATATAATATATTTTTAGGTAGGTACGTTGGTTAGGTAGCGCGCCGCCTGCGTCCGACTTCACGAGACCTCAGTTCGGGGCGAACCACTAGTATTATAAAGTAAGTATCTAATTTTAATCCATTTTTAAAAGACTGATATGCCTTATGCGTCTAAATGTTGGATTATCGGTTGTGATTTTACTAGATTAATGAAACATTATTAACGTTGATTTTTTGATTACTTTACATTTATATTTAAGTAAATTTCGAATCTGTGATTTTTTAATGCTGTTGATAACTGTCCGTATCAGAAGGACAATCTAGCATAACGCCCTTGTGTCTATATAGTAGGTAGACTTATAAGAATCCTACCTTTGCTTTTAATATTTAAAAATTCCGTGAACCACTTTTGTCGTTAACAGTACTAAATCTCAATGAGATTAGGACGTGGTACGAGTTAGTGATCAAAAATAATAAAATTTTGTGCGTATATAACTCGGCCCACGCAGGCCAAATTCATGTGGTACGAGTTGTAGACCGACTCGTTTTTTGTGGCTCATTTGGCCCACACAAAAATCAAGTAGGTACGATTATCTAGTTCATTACCATAACCAACTTTAACCATACATTTAAAAATAGGCCTAGTAAATACCGACTTCAAAATGGTATGACAATAACAAAGATATCAAATTTTAAATTCTATAAAACTGTCAGTGCTCATTCATTTAAAATTATATACTTACCTACGATTATTTTTGTTATTTTTTTTAGAAAGCGACCCGGAAACTATCAAGAACGTTTGTCTTCTGTTGTTGTCCTACATTATAAATATTTCACCTGCGAGGAAACGTAAAGGGAAACCAATTCAAAAATGTTAACGTGCAGAAATTTGTGATAGAAATATGTGTACATAAAACAAGTAGGTTGTGAAGCAGATGTAACCAGCGAGATTATAACAAAACGCGAGCAAATTTCTAAACAAGGCCGCACGTTACAGCCGTTTGTAATTTTTTTCTGTTGTTATTTTGTACCTGAAAAAAGTTTCTAACAATTTGACAATGTGTAATGACTCTAATGACATGTAAGTACCTTTGTAAGTACTTTAAAAAATATATAAAATATTCTAAGTAAGTACTTTACCTAAAATAAAATATGTAAAAAATGTTCAAAAGTATTTTATTATGATTACTAATAATTACTGCATCTGACTCAATTACATGGTGTGTACTACTTTAAGTTAGGTCTGTTTTTACTTATGCGCAGGTGTTGTTTATGTAGTATACTGGCTCGTATCCATGCAACAGTGTTTTTAATTATGTTAAGGCGTTGTATACGTACTGTACTAGATCAGACTACTTACAGCATGGTTTCTACTACTTTATACAGTAAGGCAAGTCCCAGTGTTTAACCAGCGTAAGCGTAAGATGTTGGGAATGATCATTGTGATTGGTTGTTAGGCCTAACCTTAGGCCTCACAACCAATGGCCATTCTCTACGTCTTACGCTAACGCTTACGCTGGTTAAGGGCCCATACTACCTCAAATCACTTTGCAAGATCCGTTGTTGCATCAAACTTCCTACAGCAATTATTTTGTAATAAATATATAGTAAAGTTGAGAATAGACACTAAGTACTATGTGTGGTGAAAACACGATTCCATAAAATATCCTCGATAGAAAAAAAATGCAAAGTTAGGTCTAATCCATAATTATAAACCGCTAGAATTTAAAAACCACTTTATATTAGATCATGAAACTTTCCAAAAAAACGGAACACCATATAAGTCAGCAATTATGTGTTTTACATTTTCAAAATATACATTATTTTCACTGTATAACAAATAAACTATCCTACTATAGAGCAATTCGCTCTGCCGCGGCCCAATACGGCTCCCACTTAGTCTCGCTTCGGCCGTCGGACGGGGAACTTGTGTCGCTTACGCATCACGCAACACGACGATCGTACAATTTTATTTTAAATTTTCGCGGGAGACGTAGCTTACGAATAATGGGAGACAAACGTAATAAAAAGAAAAAGAAGCAAGGCTGGCGTTTAAAAACAGGCAAACATTTGGCTGAAGTAATGAAGTAAGTAGTTATCTACCTATCTAATTATTTACTATCATAATACAGTAGGTACCTGTGTGATTGATTATGTACAACTATTATTCCTAAGTAGGTAGCACCTGCCTAAATAGTAGGTACACTAATACTTATATTAAACTACCTATTACGTACTAATATTAGCCACCTAAATGAACAGACGTCATTATTACAAAGCAATCGAAACAGTATTTGTTTTAGATATCAGTTTTTTTTATAAGTAGGCAAATATTTCGTTATTGGTGACATTTTTTGAAGTTATAGTTACAAATGTTAAAATGATAATAATTATAAATATACGTTTTAACTATTTATAGGTATTTTATAGGAAGTAAACTTTGCCCGCTACAAAATCTGAACAATTATGTTTTTTTTTCAGAAAACGTCGTATACAACATACTAAAGACGACAATGTCGATAAAGAAAATACGCCGGTAAATCCGTGAGTATCACCTTTACTAGATATTTCTCCAGTAGGGTAACCATACTAGTTGTTAGCACAAAGGTAAAATATTTTTACAAGATTAAAGTTTGCGTCTATCGATTGTCAAATACTTGAAAAAGGTTTCTTTAGGCTGTGAGGGCAACTTCACAGTGTCGCAAAACTGCTGACTCGCAGCATAAATCACAACGTACTAAAAAAAAATTAACGGATTCTTCTAGGGTCTCGGTAGCTTACCGGTCAGAGCATTGGACCGGTAATCCAAGGTTCGTGGGTTCGATTTCCACTCGAGCTTTCCAGGACTGGTTGAATTTTTCTAGTAAAAGTGTATCTCGTAACAAAGGCAAATTTTAACATTCCCATAATGAACGCAGTTTGATTGGCGATAGTTCAACCGCCTCTGTGGTCTAGTGTGTATGATCACCGGTTCAGACTCAGAGGTGTCGGGTTCGATTCCCAGCGGGAGGTACATGTTGTGTACTCGGTTTGGTGGTAGGTAGGTAGGGCCTGGCTTGCTATCATCATCTTATCTAAATATTTGATTAATTTATATTATGATACTTTGATTAATAACTTGCCACGTGTAATACTAATTGGTAATGTTATGGACACTTCAGAAAGTGTGTAGATCAATGAAAATATATTTAAACTACATGATTGTTACAGGAAACAAACACCATCAAAAGTAATGAGTTTTGAAACCAGTTCGAACGATACAAATCTTCACATATTGCAAAATGTAGAGTTGTAAGTATCATTGTGTATCATTGTTGCATAACAGCTGCGATTGTCTGCCTTCTGTTTCAAAGGTCCTAGGTTCACCTACTTTTATTCTGAATGTTGTTTTTTCTTGCAGATCTCAAGTACCATGTGAGAACATAAGTGGTTCTCTGAGTGAGAAACAAATATTGGTTGAGTAAGTTTTTTAAATACTGACTCTTTATTTTATAATTTATCATGGTTTTTTGATTTTAACACCCATCGTTTCCCTTACAGATTGTCACACAAACCACAACCAGACACATTCGATGATTGTAATAATGAATCGGATGATGGTCAGGATTGGTAATTGCTAGTTATTTGTTCCACAAGTTTGCCTTTTATGCAGTTTTGCAAGATATCATTAACTTTATTTTGGTTATTTCAGGAACGAAGTTAGTAATAGTAATTTGATTGAAACAGGAAGCAGATTTTCGGTTAAAGGACGAAGAATTATTGACTTTTGTCATTTTTATAAATCGCTTCAAGAAATATGCGATCATAGTAGGGAATTTGGATGCACATTGAACAATGTTCATATTATATCAGAAATAAGACTAGGACTTCTTTCCAAGTATAAATTAGTCTGTAATATGTGTAACAAGAAATTTTATCTTGATTCCGAGCCTAAATCAAACCTAGATTTGAACAAAGCTGCAGTTTGTGGTATAATATCTTCTGGAATTGGCTATTCCCAATTTAGCGAACTATGTGCATCAATGGATTGCCCGTCTTTCTCTCAAAAGCACTATACCAAAATTCAAAACCAGACTTATGATGACTGGCGAAAAACAGCACTAAGTGTAATGCAAGCAGCTGCAGCACGGGAGCGAGATGCCGCTATTTCAGAAGGGCGAGTAAAAAACGGCATCGCTTGTATAGACGTCATTGCAGATGGTGTATGGAGTAAACGCTCCTTTAACACTAACTTTTCAGCATTGTCTGGAGCCGCTGCTATAATCGGTAAAAGATTTGGCGAAGTTTTATTTCTCGGAATAAAAAACAAATATTGTTGTATCTGTGCTCGAGCTGTAAATAAAGGAATAAGTGCAGGGCCCCATGTATGCTATAAAAATTATAGCGGTTCTTCTTCGGGTATGGAGTCGGACATATTGTTAGAAGGTTTTAAACAGTCCATTCCAATGTACAATATAATTTATGAACGTATGGTGGCGGATGGTGATTCAAACACGTACAAAAAAATTTTGGATCGCCGTCCATATACCGACTGCACCGTAGAAAAAGTGGAGTGCAAAAATCACATATTTAGAAATATGTGTAAAAAACTAAAGAGTATAACCAAGAACACGAAATATCCTCCCAATTTAAGGAAAAAAATTACAACACAACGAATTCTAGCCATTCGAAAAGTCATTTGCTTATCAATAACAGAACATATTTCAAAAGATATAAATTTTAACATTAAAGTAAATAACCTATACTCAGATATTACAAATAGTTATAATCACGCATTTGGTCATCATGAAAACTGCCAACCATATTATTGTAATAGTCAAAACAATAGTGAAGATGTTTCTTTAGTTTTAAAAACGTGTGCTATATGGCACAGAATCAAATTTATCGTAAACACGGTTGCAGCTAAATCTCGAAGCTTAATGAACAACAGTGACACCAATAAAGTTGAGTCCTTTAACAGTATTATCGCCAAATTTGTTGGTGGGAAACGCATAAATTTTTCCTTACGTCAGGGTTATGATTCCAGATGCCATGCTGCTGTGGTATCATATAATACAAAGTGTGCGCTTTCCACATTACATAAAACTATTTTGGGTAAGAGCCCCACGACCCTAGTGAAAAAATTGGAGGGGAAACGATTAAAACAACGAGAGAATGGATCCAAATATTTAAGAAAAGGCAAGAAATTGTTTTTTAATACTAAAGAAAACGATAAAGATTATGGTGAAAATTGTCAAAAGCCAGATATGACAACTTCCGAGTACCATCGATGCAAAGAGTTTTTTAAAAGTTTAGCTAATTCAGAAGAAGATAGAAGAGAGGTACAATTATCTACAATTCTGCAAAGGGATTCTAGTCAGTGGTTAGAACTTAGAAGAAAACTTTTAACAGCATCTAATTTTGCCAAAGTGGTTAATAGGCGTCAAAACACTAACGTCAGCAATTTGGTGAAAACACTAATATATCCAAAAAACTTAAGTCATGTGCCGTCTTTAAGACATGGTATAGACCACGAGGCAATAGCTATCGAACAGTTAGCATGTCAGTTAAAAATTAAAATAGAACCATGTGGTATGTTTATTGACAAAGATATGCCGTTCCTTGGTGCAACTCCAGACGGAGTAGTAGGAGAAGATTCACTAGTTGAAATCAAGTGTCCAATCACAGCTTTCAAAACTTTTTTGGATGAAGCTATAGATAAGAGAAAAGTGAATTTTTGGAAGAAGACTAATGAAGGGCTGATCATAAATAAAAAGCACGCTTGGTACATACAAGTACAGGGACAACTGCATATCACCGGTAGGCAACATTGTATTTTCGGAGTATGGTCTGGATGCAATAAAGAAATTAAAGTTGAAATAATACAAAGAGATGATCAATATTGGAAAGGAATGGAAAATAAATTAAAACATTTTTATATTACGTTTATGTTGCCGGAGCTATGTGATCCCAGACATGTAAGAAACATGCCTATTAGAGACATAAGCGAATTACAGTAAAGTATATAAAGTAAAGAATATTGTGAAGATTATTATAAATAAATGTATTTTTACTGAAGATGTTTTGTTTATTTTCGCTATTTTACTTCGTGTTGTTTTAACGTTATAGGTAAATATGTCCTAGTCCGGTTTATGGTATATCTATAGACGTGTCAAGATTTCATACAAATCTGTTCAGCCAATTAATGTTTGGTTAAGTAATAAACAAACAAACAAACATTCACATTTATAATTTAGTAGGATTGTTTATAATTGTTTTTGGTTTGATAATTTTTCCTGCTAATCCCGTTCGCCATAATAGCATAGTCACCCTAGCAAAACCGCCTGACGTCACATGAGCTCATGCGCTATTGTGCGGGCGGGATAGATATAGAGTTGCCGCCGCGGAGTGGGGGCGAAATCGTAATTTGGGCTGGGGTAGTATGGACTCTTAAACACTGGGACTTGCCCTACTGTACATAAGTAGGAGAGACCATGCTGTAAGTAGTCTGAGTCAGTACACTACGTATTCTACACCTGTACATAAGTAGAAGAGTCCATGCTGTAAGTAGTCTGAGTCAGTACAGTACGTATTCTACACCATTACATAAGTAGGAGAGGCCGTGCTGTAAGTAGTCTGAGCCAGTGTAGTACGTATTCTACACCATTACATAAGTAGGAGAGGCCGTGCTGCAAGTAGCCTGAGTTAGTACAGTACGTATTCTACACCATTACATAAGTAGGAGAGGCCGTGCTGTAAGTAGTCTGAGCCAGTGTAGTACGTATTCTACACCATTACATAAGTAGGAGAGGCCGTGCTGCAAGTAGCCTGAGTTAGTACAGTACGTATTCTACACCATTACATAAGTAGGAGAGGCCGTGCTGTAAGTAGTCTGAGCCGACATAGTACGTATTCTATACCATTACATAACTAGGAGAGACCATGTTGTAAGTAGCCTGAGTCAGTACAGTACGTATTCTACACCATTACATAAGTAGGAGAGGCCGTGCTGTAAGTAGTCTGAGCCGATATAGTACGTATTCTACACCATTACATAACTAGGAAAGACCATGTTGTAAGTAGCCTGAGTCAGTACAGTACGTATTCTACACCATTACATAAGTAGGAGAGGCCGTGCTGTAAGTAGTCTGAGCCAGTGTAGTACGTATTCTACACCATTACATAAGTAGGAGAGGCCGTGCTGCAAGTAGCCTGAGTTAGTACAGTACGTATTCTACACCATTACATAAGTAGGAGAGGCCGTGCTGTAAGTAGTCTGAGCCAGTGTAGTACGTATTCTACACCATTACATAAGTAGGAGAGGCCGTGCTGCAAGTAGCCTGAGTTAGTACAGTACGTATTCTACACCATTACATAAGTAGGAGAGGCCGTGCTGTAAGTAGTCTGAGCCAGTGTAGTACGTATTCTACACCATTACATAAGTAGGAGAGGCCGTGCTGCAAGTAGCCTGAGTTAGTACAGTACGTATTCTACACCATTACATAAGTAGGAGAGGCCGTGCTGTAAGTAGTCTGAGCCGACATAGTACGTATTCTATACCATTACATAACTAGGAGAGACCATGTTGTAAGTAGCCTGAGTCAGTACAGTACGTATTCTATACCATTACATAAGTAGGAGAGGCCGTGCTGTAAGTAGTCTGAGCCGATATAGTACGTATTCTACACCATTACATAACTAGGAAAGACCATGTTGCAAGTAGCCTGAGTTAGTACAGTACGTATTCTACACCATTACATAAGTAGGAGAGGCCGTGCTGTAAGTAGTCTGAGCCAGTGTAGTACGTATTCTACACCATTACATAAGTAGGAGAGGCCGTGCTGCAAGTAGCCTGAGTTAGTACAGTACGTATTCTACACCATTACATAAGTAGGAGAGGCCGTGCTGTAAGTAGTCTGAGCCGACATAGTACGTATTCTATACCATTACATAACTAGGAGAGACCATGTTGTAAGTAGCCTGAGTCAGTACAGTACGTATTCTACACCATTACATAAGTAGGAGAGGCCGTGCTGTAAGTAGTCTGAGCCGATATAGTACGTATTCTACACCATTACATAACTAGGAAAGACCATGTTGTAAGTAGCCTGAGTCAGTACAGTACGTATTCTACACCATTACATAAGTAGGAGAGGCCGTGCTGTAAGTAGTCCGAGTCAGTATAGTACGTATTCTACAACATTACATAAGTAGAAGAGACCATGTTGTAAGTAACCTGAGTCAGTACAGTATGTATTCTACACTATTACTTAAGTAGGAGAGGCCGTGCTGTAAGTAGTCTGAGCCAGTATAGTACGTATTCTACACCATTACATAAGCAGGAGAGACCCTGCTGTCAGTAGCTTGAGTCAGTACAGTACATATTCTATACCATTACATAAGTAGGTGAGACCATGATGTAAGTAGTCTGAGCCGGTACAGTACGTATTCTACACCTGTACATAAGTAGGAGAGACCATGCTGTAAGTAGTCTGAGTCAGTACAGTACGTATTCTACACCATTACATAAGTAGGAGAGGCCGTGCTGTAAGTAGTCTGAGCCAGTATAGTACGTATTCTATACCATTACATAAGTAGGAGAGACCATGCTGTAAGTAGCCTGAGTCAGTACAGTATGTATTCTACACCATTACATAAGTAGGAGAGGCCGTGCTGTAAATAGTCTGAGCCAGTATAGTACGTATTCTACACCATTATATAAGTAGGAGAGACCATGCTGTAAGTAGCCTGAGTCAGTACAGTACATATTCTATACCATTACATAAGTAGGAGAGACCATGATGTAAGTAGTCTGTGCCGGTACAGTACGTATTCTACACCTGTACATAAGTAAAAGAGTCCATGCTGTAAGTAGCCTGAGTCAGTACAGTACGTATTCTACACCATTACATAAGTAGGAGAGGCCGTGCTGTAAGTAGTCTGAGTCAGAATAGTACGTATTCTACAACATTACATAAGTAGAAGAGACATGTTGTAAGTAGCCTGATTCAGAACAGTACGTATTCTACACCATTACATAAGTAGGAGAGGCCGTCCTGTAAGTAGTCTGAGCCGATATAGTACGTATTCTACACCATTACATAAGTAGGAGAGACCCTGCTGTAAGTAGCTTGAGTCAGTACAGTACATATTCTATACCATTACATAAGTAGGAGAGACCATGATGTAAGTAGTCTGAGCCGGTACAGTACGTATTCTACACCTGTACATAAGTAGGAGAGACCATGCTGTAAGTAGTCTGAGTCAGTACAGTACGTATTCTACACCATTACATAAGTAGGAGAGGCCGTGCTGTAAGTAGTCTGAGCCGGTAGAGTACGTATTCTACACCTGTACATAAGTATGAGAGACCATGATGTAAGTAGTCTGAGCAGGTACAGCACGTAATCTACACCATTACATAAGTAGGAAAGACCATGCTGTAAGTAGTCTGAGTCAGTACAGTACGTATTCTACACCATTACATAAGTAGGAGATACCATACTGTAAGTAGTCTGAGCCAGTGCAGTCCGCAGGACAGGTGAGGATTGCATGCTACTTATAAGTAGCAAAACAACACAGCAGTAAATTACGTATGCCGGTCCATGAAAAAATTCGTGGAGCCGGCTACTTATGTATAGCTACGTACGCGACATGGTGCCGGCTACAATCGTCATGCTGTATCATTTTGCTACATAAATTACGTAATCCGGCTACTGAAATTTCTCTCAGTGTGCCCTTCGTGCAACGAGAAGTGAGCGAGCTCGACAGCACCGGTTACCTATCTGGACAATAGGCAGTGAACTACACGGGTTCACGGGGAAACTCTCCCGAGACACTAGTCTTATGAGTACCGAATGAAGAGCGCGGGCGTCAAGACCTAACGTTGGTGGTCTCCTGCGCGAGTGTTCTACTGGCGCAGGGACGTCTGGCACTTCTTGCATAACCTAACGGTTGGTCTCGAGGTGCCAGTACAAATAAACTTAGATATGTAAGGAGAGGGGATGCTCGAACAGCTGTTATATAATTTTCTATTTTGACAGAAAAGGGCACAATTTCACAGTGATAATGCGGCGGCAACCGTTGTATTTTCTTTAAATCTTTAGTTATTTTATGTATTAAAATATCAGGGTTGCCGAATCTGAGCTCTAATGTAGATAACAGCTGATCTGGTGATGTTGCACATAGTAACAGGGCTGCGACGCTGTCCTTGGCTGCTCGCCGAAGACATTTCCTCAGTCTCCACACGTTTTCCATATCGCTAAAGCCACAGATTCTGGTGGATTCTTCATAAGCTTCCTTGAACTGGAGCCATTTAAGCGGGTCACTATAAAATTCTGGTAATTCTTTCGGTACACTCATTCGACTAAGTAATTGAGTATTAGTCGAGTTATTGGCTGCGGAAGTGGTAACTTCCTTCAGTGTTTTTGCCAACAGTTGGACTGTTCCATACAACTGGTCCAGCACGCCCATTGTGGTGCCCGTGGCGGGGGCGGGCTGTGCCGTATCCATACCCTGCTGGCTTTGTTCAAGCCACTTCTCAACTTCGCTGTGAGTATGTTGACTCCTACGGTCACCTTCGAGTGGACTGTGTTCATCTTCTAAGTCGGCTAGGTCGGCTGTGAGTCTTTTATCAATAAGTTACATTTGTATCCTAGCCTTTTGTTCTGCTGCCTCTAATTGTAACCTATTGCTTGATTGCCTTGATGGAGGATGATGTTGAAGCTTGCGACTTTTTGCGATCTCGGCGTACGCCGTCATCTTATGAAGTTTCACGACACAAAGGCACTGGCGGTTGTAATGCGTTGCAAGTGGCAAGCTGCTGCGATGGTTGGCCCGAATGTGCTGCTGGCTCGAGCTGTATCACGGGGCTCGTTGCAGCTAACCAGCTAACGCGGACGTTGACGGTTTGGGCGCTTGCTGATTATGCGGCACTAGCAACTTCGCGGGCTCGGATTTAACACTGCCTTCGACTTTCAGCTCACCCGGGTTTAAGTTCGCATTCGCAGACACTATATTTTTACCAGCACTACGCGTAAGCAACATTTTCGGAGGTGGCGTATAGTACATCGACAACTAGTAGGTAGATTCGGCTCGAAATGACCACTTTGTGGGCGGTAGTTCCAAGGTAGTTGTCGATGTAAAACAACAGTTCTGTTCCGAAACACTTTTAATGCGAAAATAACACAAAGATACACAAAATGGCCAAAAATATACAATTTTTGGAAAAGCACGTGTTTTAGGCTTAAAGTAAAGTAGTACAGTGTCACTTCCATAGAGGCTTGCGGCAGACTGATCGGTGCTGCGACATGCAGCGTGCAATATGGCGCGGAGGAATAGTGGTGTACAAATGTTAAAACTAGTGTTGGGAGCGCGTCGCTTACAACAGTATTATCGTAAACTGCATTACGACTTAGTATTTAAGAAGTAATATCGCTCTCTATTAGAATACATAGAATCGCTCTCTATTAGAATACGAAGAATACATAGAAGAAACGCAGTATTCGTGCAAGTACTGCATTTTCAATATGTATGTATTGAAAAAGTGCTACGTTTTAACTTGGTAAAAAATATGTTATTACTGCATTTTATTCAAGTAAATGATGATTGCTGCGATATTTCTTGGTAAATACAGGTAAGATAATGCATGTACTGCGTTTATTATTAATAAAAGTCAAACTTTCAAATTTTTTTTTATTTTTTTTAATGAATTTGTTAGCGACGCGCTCATTACGAAAAGTATAATTATAAATAATGTAGGTAATAAGTTTAAGTTAAATTTTTGTATACCTTCCAATGTTTGATTTGAGACACTGTGCGCCTGCGAGCGCCGCTCGATCCGAGCCAGTCAGTCCGCATTTTACCTCACCAGCGACAACCCGCGTCGCTCTGTCGTGGTAATAATCCATGTGCTTTATAATAAACGGTTAATTCACAATAGTTTTCGGTCTTTAATTTCGTCAGTGTACCTCGGCACAACAACAAAGTGGTCTTCGAGCCGGATCTTATGTTTCTAACACCGCCGAAAATGGTACACACGCGAAGTTCTGTGCGTCGCGAACGTGGTGAACCGCAGCAAACCCACGAGGACGTTCTTCCTGGTCCGTCTACATCCACACAATCTGCAACATGCACCGATGTGAAGAGCCTGCAAAAACAAACGTCGACCAAAAGCATCAAATCCAGAAAGTCGTCGGCGTCTTCTTCCGAGGCCAGGCGAAAGCGACTCGAACTAGAATTACAAGCTGCACAAGAGAAAGCTAAAATACGCATGGAACTGATTGATAAACAATTAGAGGTTAATGTTGCGAGTCTCGACGAAGAGGAAAATCTATACAGTTCACACGACGAAGAAGAAGTGCCTCCAGTGTGCGTCAATAAGTGGTTAGAGGGGCTGAAAAATGAGCCGAATATCGACATCCATATTCACGACTCAGCACCGTCGGTGCTGCCAACCGCGCCCGTACAGCAACGGGTGACGACGGCAGCCGACGAACCACTACAGCCGCGCCCAGCACCAGCACGTACGTCATGGTACTCTCCGATAGCGACGCCGCAGCCGCAAACGGCGGCACCTACGGCATCACAACTACTGTCGGATCAGCAGGTACGGGAGTCTGAACTGCGAAGAAGCAACCCCCACCTGCCACGTAGCGCACTACCAGTACCGGAAGTTTTACCGCCGCCGTCCGTACCGGCGCCGTTGGGAAATTACGCCAGTGCGTCGGAGGCCACGATTCAAATGTTAGCTAGTGCACTACAAAACGCAACGGCTAACTTAGCCGCTAACGGAGGAGGTAACGCCAACTTACTGAGCCGCATTTGCACACCACGTGACTTACCAGAGTTTTCGGGTGAACCTTTGGAATGGCTGCAGTTCAAACAGGCGTACGACGAGTCGACGGAAGTATGTAACTTCACCGAAAAGGAAAACTTATGGCGATTACGTAAGTCTCTCCGAGGCGCTGCTAAAGAAGCCGTCTCCGCTTTGCTGATAAGTGCGACATCGCCTGCTAGAATAATAGCTACCCTAGAGCTACGTTTTGGTAACCCTGAATACCTAATATCGAGAATAATACAAGATATCAAAAGGTTACCGCCGATGGCAAATGAATATCAGAAAGATATTGTTACATTCTCATGTAAAATTCAGAACTTTGTAGAAGCAGTACGAGCAGTACGACGAGAAGAGTACCTGTATGGAATGAACATTGTGTCCATTATATTATGTAAACTCCCATCTGTTCTGCTTGCAAAGTGGACTGACTACAGTTACGAGTTGATTACTACTGAAAATAAGAAGTCACGACTTATAATACTATCAGACTTTCTGAGTGATGAAGCCATGAAGGTATCAACTGCAGCAAATATCTACTGTTTCCCGGGGCGCAGTGACAACTTTAAGCAGAAGCCTAGTCACTACCCACATTACCAGACGGTCTTAGTGCAAGCCGAGCGTTCCACGAACGACAAATGCAGTTTTTGTAAAATGTCTGCACATAAAATAACCGAGTGTAAGAAGTTCAAACGAGCACTACGCAAAGCTAGATGGGAACATGTGAAGCGAAACGGCATATGTTTCAAATGTCTTATTGCCCGCCACAACAGAGAAACCTGCCCGGCACCCGTATGCAACAAAGACAACTGCAATCAAGCGCACCATAGACTGTTATATTATTCGTACGACGATCGTGAGCGCAGTAGTGTGATAGTGCAACAAACGGAGCCCGTCGTCGCCCCGCTAAGTAGCCAAAGTGAAACCGTTACGCATATAAACGCGAGTGATAAGTGCGCGGTGCTATTAAAGGTCGTCCCAATACGTATTCACGGCCCAAACGGTGTGTTTAGTGCGTCCGCGTTACTAGACGATGGTTCTACAGTATCACTGATAAGCAGTGAGCTCGCCACCCGCGCAGGGCTGCGCGGCAGCCGCCAAACAATGCGAGTGAGCGGCGCATGGACCGGCAACGAGCTAGTGTGCGACGCTACGGTAATGAATGTAAACATATCAGGTATGTACAGTAATAAAATTAATAATATCACAATGCGAAGTGTTCACTAGTTTAATTTGCCAATTCAAAAGTTATCTATTGTTAATAATTGCAATAACTATGAGCATTTATTAGAAATAAAATCTAAGTTTTGTACATCGGATTGTAAACCAGAATTGTTAATAGGCCAAGATAACTACCATTTATTGTTACCGTTAGAAGTTAAGTCTGGTAAACGTAATGAGCCGGCCGCTACGCTAACTCCCTTAGGTTGGTGTGTTCACGGCATTGTGCCTGTGCTGCAAGGCGCGTCACCCTCACAAGCAACAGTCTGCTTTGCTCACTCTGAGACAGATTCCACCAACGTAGACGATACGAACCTGCTGCAGGATATCCATGAGGAGGTAAGACGCTCATTCGCACTGGATTCGCTAGGCTTTTCAGGCAAACCCAGACAGAATGCAAACGACGCGCGTGCCGTGGCCCAGCTACAACAAACAGCCGAGCTCGTCGATGGTCGTTGGTATGTAGGGTTGCCATGGAAAGATGAGAAGTGTAAAATGCCAGATAGTTACCCTAGCGCTTTGAAACGGTTCCTAAGTATTGAAAAAAAAATGTGTAAGGATCAAGGTTTTGCTCAAAGGTATGCAGATCGCATAAATCATTTATTAGAAAATGACTATGCTCAAGAATTAAAAGATACTAAACCTGTTGATAAAACCTGGTACTTACCACATTTCGGGGTTGACAACCCTAACAAGAAAAAATTGCGTCTCGTGTTTGATGGAGCTGCTAAAGCTGATGGATCATGTTTGAATGATTATTTACTAACAGGGCCTGACCTTTTATCATCGCTTTATGGTATTATGCAGCGCTTTAGGATAAATAGCATCGCAGTCACAGGTGATATAAAGGATATGTTCCTCAGAGTGAGGATCCGCGCAGAAGATCAGCACGCGTTTTGTTTCCTGTGGAGAGACAACCCTAACGAGCCCATCAAAACGTACGTGATGTCTTCACTTATATTTGGTGCCAATTGTTCGCCGTTCATAGCTCAGTTTATAAAAAATATGAATGCAGCGCAGTATGAGTCATCGCTCCCGGCCGCTGTTGACGCGATAAGGAATTCGCACTATAGTGATGATTATATTCATAGTTTGCCGAACGACGAGATGACAGCGATTAATATGGTGAAAAATGTGTCTTTTATACATCAACAAGGTGGTTTCGAGATTAGAAATTGGACAAGTAATAATCTTGCGGTGCTTAAGAGCGTTCCAATATGTACCTTAGGTCCAGCTGCAACAAGGTTCAAAATGGCGGGACAGGATGAAGGCGAACGCACACTCGGACATATTTGGTATCCAGTTACAGACGAGCTGGGGTTCGATGTCTCCCTCAAGCGCATTCCCGAAGATGTTCTTTCAGGGAAAAGTAGACCAACGAAGCGGCTTATGTTGCGAGTTATAATGTCTATTTTTGACATTTATGGATTTTTGTCACCATTTACGATACAGGGTCGTATTATGTTGCAGGATGCTTGGCGTTTGAATATAGGATGGGACGATTGCATTCCCGATAACATTTATTCCAAATTGTGTACTTGGATTGACCTACTTAAAGATGTAAACAAGGTGCGAGTAGCAAGGCATTACCGCAACGCATCGGGCGCGAGCGAGTCAGAGAAACAGGTGGACAGCAGCTGCGGTGATAATATGATTAGCCGTAGCCGTAGCCGTAGCGAGCTCCGACCTACGCACCGCGCTACGACTCACATCTACGAGGATGCTACGACGTTACCTGCAGCTGCGACAGGTAACTATGATGGCTTGCAATTGCATGTGTTTAGCGATGCATCCGCCAAAGCAATGTGTGCCGTAGCTTATTGGCGTTGGACCGATAATGGCAAAACAAAGGTCGCACTGATTGGAAGTAAGTGTCGCGTCATGCCCGTCAAGCCATTAACGATGCCGCGAGCCGAACTACAAGCAGCTTTGTTGTCTGCTAGGTTTATGGATTCGATTATGCGAGAGCATAAGTTAGCAGTAACTCAGCGTGTACTTTGGTGTGACTCCACTACGGTTTTACACTGGATCAGAAACAATACACGAACCTATAAAATGTTTGAGGCTAATCGCTTAGGCGAAATCGATGAGCTTACGCGTATGGAAGAGTGGAGGTACATACCTACTAAAATGAATATCGCTGACTTGGCTACCAGAGAGGTATTTGATAAGTCCATATTTAATAGTGAATGGTTTACAGGTCCAACATTCTTATACAATACGGAGGATGCCTGGCCGGTCGATTTAATACAACATATATCGCGTGAGGTAGATACTGTTTGCGTTACAGCTAAGGAAGACGTGCTTGTTGACTTACCTGTACCTGATCCCAAACACCTTTCTTCCTGGTTGCGATTGCTGAGGGCTACAGCTTCTGTTCTGGTGTTTTTAGATAAATGCAGGAAGCGTACGGCTAGCATTGACTGCACGATGATGGAACGAGCGGAGCGTATGATTATACGATACGCTCAAACCGCGTCATTTGCTGATGAAATAACTGCATTACGTAACAGAAGACCCTTGCATAGTACCAGCAAGCTACTTACCTTAACACCTTATCTCGATGAGCACGGGATACTTCGCGTCGGAGGCCGCATAGACGCTGCAACAGATGTGGACCTGCAAATTAAAAGACCTGTCATATTAGACGGACGATATCCGGTGGCGCGTCTTCTTGTACGTCATTACCATGTGAGATGTGCTCACGGTAATCAGGAAACGGTCGTCAACGAGCTTAAACAAAAATACTGGATTATAAGACTAAGACCAACTGTGAAGCATGTCGCATTTGAATGTATGCTATGCAAGATGCGCAAGTGTAAGCCGCAGGTACCGAGAATGGGAGATTTGCCTGCGGCTCGCGTGTCACATCATCATAGACCCTTTTCATTCTGCGGCTTGGACCTGTTTGGACCTGTTGAGGTGGCTGTGGGAAGGCGCAGAGAGAAAAGGTATGTGGTTCTGTTCACATGCCTGACAGTCCGCGCTGTTCATATAGAACTCGTACCGTCGCTTTCCACGGACTCGCTCATTATGGCTTTACGCAGAATGGCAGCTCGTCGTGGGTGGCCGAAACATCTTTATTCGGATAACGGAACCAATTTACGATGCGCTGACAAAGAGCTGAAAAGGTCACAGAAGGAATTAGATGCCGAAGTCTTGAAACAAGAGGGTGTAAATAACAATATGGAGTGGCATTTCATACCCCCTGCTAGTCCACATTGGGGCGGAGCATGGGAGAGACTCATCAGGTCAGTGAAGACTTCACTTCAAGTAATACTTAAAGAGCGAGCACCGAGAGAGGAAGTTTTAATTACCTTTTAGCAGAAGTGGAAAATATAGTTAACAGTCGGCCATTAGCGCACGTTTCCGTCGAACCTGGCAGTGCTGAATCATTGACTCCAAACCATTTTCTACTTGGTAGTTCGTCCAACTTACCCGTTGTCAGCGCATTCGACGACGACGATCTTTGTCTGAGAAAACAATGGCGAAAAGCGCAACGGTTGGCTGATATTTTCTGGGCCAGGTGGGTAAAAGAAATTTTGCCTGACATGCTGCCACGCAAGAAGTGGAATCAGGAGCAGCGATCCCTTCAGGTCGGTGACTGCGTTTTCATAGTAGACCCCAATTCACCACGAAATGTTTGGCCTAAGGGTGTAATCCAGCGCGTCTACCCCGGCAAGGATCAACGAGTAAGACTGGTTGACATTAAGACAAAGTCGGGTGTGTTGCGCCGGTCTGCAGCACGCGTCGCACCTTTCCTGCATAGTGATTAGTGCTGTCCCAGCACTAGGGGGGGGGGAGTGTTAGCGACGCGCTCATTACGAAAAGTATAATTATAAATAATGTAGGTAATAAGTTTAAGTTAAATTTTTGTATACCTTCCAATGTTTGATTTGTGTGACACTGTGCGCCTGCGAGCGCCGCTCGATCCGAGCCAGTCAGTCCGCATTTTACCTCACCAGCGACAACCCGCGTCGCTCTGTTGTGGCAATAATCCATGTGCTTTATAATAAACGGTTAATTCACAATAGTTTTCGGTCTTTAATTTCGTCAGTGTACCTCGGAACAATCACAGAATTAATGTAAAGTTATATGCCTTAGGATGCTATTTCTAGCAAAAAAGGAAAATTTATTTTTTGTCGAATACTGCGTTCTTTATTAAAGAAACAGTAAAGAGTATTACAGTGGCAGTATTGGCCACTGTAATACTCTTTACTGTTGGCTCTGTGACATTATACACCCAATCATCCCTGCTTGTCATGTGCATGGATGCACCAGAGTCTACAAACCATCGATCATTTTTGTTATCTTTTACAGTTGCCGAAAAGGCTGCTACAAAACTAGAACTTTCACCTTTATTTTCTGATTGTTTCTTCGGCTGCTTACAGTATTTTGCAAAATGACCCCTTTAATTGCATTTGTAACACCGGCTGAATATTATGTTTTTTATAGTTTGTATAAAAAGCACTGCACTTTGCTGTACTGACTTCTTGTATAAGCTTAGATTTATTGAATCAGCATTGATTTGCATGCCAGAACTCTCCAGCGCCATCATCATAGGTTTGTATTCATCTGGCAAGCCTGCGAGCATCAAATCAAAATCAAAATCAATATCTCTTTATTCAGTAAACTTAGAATAAGCATTTTGAATCGTCAAAAGTTAAAGGATGGACGGGCACCCGCCCACCCACCCCGCCCATTCAGGAAGTCTTTTAACTGTGGAGAAGAACGGGCGCAAGAAACTCCACAGGTTTATAATAATATAGAAGTAACGACATTTACAAAACAATATGTCGTTACCAAATCATACAACATACAATTAAACAAATTATGAGCGTCAATACAAGTTGGAACATGCCCTCCCTGTCATAGAAGGACATTTTCCATTACAACAAAAAAAAATATTTGATACGATTACAAGACAAAAGAATATTCAATAAAAAACAGGTATTGCTCGATTTTAAATAAAACGAACAACGTCTTACAGTATCTTTGAAATAAAAAGAAAAACTATTAAATACTACCAATAAAAAAAATAAGATTGCAAGAGCAGACCAGCCTCCACAGGCGGCTCCCGTTCACGAGTATGACATGTGAATCAGCCATCGCTTCGCTCAACCATGTTTTAGGGAACGTAACGACCCGACGCACATGCCACCACCGCAGAGACACTTTAATAGAGCATGACACACTCGAGCAACTCCAACGAAAGCAAGAGAACAATAAGACAACTTTAAACGCAACATAAATTTTGAGTGGGTACCTTTGTCTGTAAGACACTGCTGTTAAAGGCTATCACTCCAACGAAAGCAAGAGAACAATAAGACAACTTTAAACGCAACATAAATTTTGAGTGGGTACCTTTGTCTGTAAGACACTGCTGTTAAAGGCTATCATACCAGCGTAAAATTAATTATTTAAAAAAAAATATTGCTAAGAAAATAAAATGTGAATCAAACATCTAAGTTCCAAGCCACTCATCATCGACTTTAAAACCTCTATTCCGGAGTTTGTGGGCAGTGTTCATTATCTTACTGACATAGTCTTCAATAATGTTACTCGATTCCAATGTTGTGTTGATTAAATCTTCGAGCAATCCCACTCCTTGTCAAACCATTGTCATCAAAGGCTTTCTGTAAACTGTCCCACACTTATTTTGCAGTCTTACATTCCGGAACGTGGACGTAATTTTGCGGGTCCAATACAAAATAAGCTTCGACTTCGCCTTGACATCCTTACTAGGATCCATCGGTTTGTCCTCAGGGTACTCTATACAACACCACAAATCTTATGTTCAAAGTACGTTTTCATACTAAATTTGCATGTAGAAAAGTTTTCTCAGCCCATGCTTCCTTTCTAAATGAACCGAAAAAAACACCCAAGATGATTTTGTTAAACCGTAGAAACCCCAAACCAACAACCTATCCAACCACCAAACAAAATTTATTACCAAACCTCTTCGACGGCATTCAAAGGAAGCGATAATATCAAAGCCTTGTGTTGATATTACACCATTACGAAAACGCCGTATGCCTATCGATTCTTCCTTTCTAATGAAACAGAAAAGACCACCCAAGAATCAACTAAAGCACAACCTAAACGACGAAAGTATAGGTAGTGAAAGGTTTAAAGAAGGAAATTAGATAAGAAAAATGAACAATTGCAGCAACATAGAATTAAAATTGGTTGTAACGATAAGTGTAGAAAAAATGTTTATCAGTCTTTCCAACCGATTAATTACGTGAAGAAATAAACAGACAATTTTGGCAAATGACGCGTTCAGAGACTAGAATTTTTGTAAGGTCTAATTATGTGGTGGCCATTCCTAAAAGGAAGTACACTACTAAACGAAAACATTACGCGAGAACGTCTTTTACTTTGCTTTAACGTGATGGGACTCAAGTTTCCGTTTGTAAAGTCTTTTTCTTGACAACTTTAGGATTCGAAAAACACAATGACTATATTTATCTAGTTGCCTTGATACAAACAACTATATTAACAGACCTGGTAAGCATACTAAAACACCAAAATTTAATCGACAAATTATTACTGAACATATTGAAACATTTAAACCATCCGCGCCGCATTACCGTCGTGAGCATGCTCCAAATCGACGTTTTTGACAAATGAAATTAATATTAACTACAATGTTCAAAGACTTTTGTTCGAAGCATCCGACATAAAAATTTAAACATTTGAAAAGCATGCATATAATATCTCGTTTGCTAAACTTGGGAATGGAGAGTGTGAGAGTTGCGAGATATATGAGTTACAAACTTCCGATACACAACACGATGCTCGCAAAGAATTAATACCCGATTGTGACAAATGTGTAGCATGGGCTACTCATCACAAGAAATATACAGACGCTAGAAAATTAAATGATTCCCATAAAACATTCTAACAAAACAATGACCAAATATATTTTAGCAGTGACTTGGAGAAAATGCTTTATAATGCTACCAAAGCAAGATTCAAATCTGTCATATTTTGTCCGAGGTTAACGGCATTTAATCAGACTTTCGCTCCAGTCGGAAAAATTACCCACTAAAGATACAAAAATATTTGCAGCTATTTGGCATGATGCTATCGCCGGAAGAAAACAAGAAGATATTATGAGTGCTTATTACAATTTTTTCTTACGTTTTCGTTTTCTCAAAGAGATAAATATTTGGATGGATAATTGTACGACCCAAATTAAAAATTGGCTTTTGTTTTCAATGTAAGCTGATCTTATACGTGATTGTCACCAAACAAATAACATTGCATTATTTTGAACTGGGTCATACCTTCATGAGATGTGACCAATTCCATCACCAAGTCGAGTTTTCGATGAAAAAAAGGGTAAAGAAGCTGTAAGTAACTGTAGGATCAGCTAACAATGGGAAAGTATTCGTAAAATCTCTACAGCCTCAAGACTTTATTGATTATACAAATAATATATCAGAGACGCATTCATAATGCTAATCCTAGAGTGTATCTCAAAAATATATGTCAAGTTCATTTCATTAGATCAAGCTTTGATCTACACTACAAAAACTATTTTGCTGAAAACTCATAATCATAATCAATTGTTTATTTGATAGAATACATACAAAGAATAAAGTTCTTAAAAAGAAGTTTAAGACAATGTAATCAGCCTGCATACAGGCGTGCAAATATTAGATAGTTAATTTGAAATAACATTAATGTTTATTATATATATTTTTACGATAATTATTATAATTATATTAAAATGTACCTTTAGTAGATCCATATTATTATTATTACATAGTATTATATATTATTTATTAAAATTTAAGTATTCATTAAGGCTATAAAAACAATTCTGCATTAACCAATTACTTAGCTTTTTGTTAAACACATTTGCTTTGAGCACTTTCAGTTCTTCAGGTAATTTGTTATAAACTACTATAGACATATTATAAATATTTCTCTTATCCACTTACTCCAAATCTATGAAATTTTTTAATAACAAATTTTTGAAAAATTCTTAGTTAGGAAAAACATTTCGTTCGCTACCCAAAAGAAATAGAAAATGATCGGAAGCAAAATATAATTGATAAGCTATTACCTATAATACCAAAGCATATAATTTACCTAATTGTGGTAATAGCAAAAATTTAGAAGCACAGAAAAAGAAAATAAAAGTGGTCAAGTGCGAGTTGGACTCGCCCACCGAGGGTTCCGTACAAATTTGTAGGAGCATAATATAATTTTTTTTTCATTCTTCTTCAAAAATAGAAAACTATACATCATGAAAATAGTTAAACATCTGTTTAAGCTTGTGTCAATGAAGCCCTATCATACGATACCCCACATGACACGGTTAACTCAATTTAAATTTTGGACCGCCGTTCCTGGCATAAAGACCTAGTTTTTTAATAATTTATTATACTTTAAAAATATAATATTATTAAATTTTTTCATATTTTTCCCTAAACTTGTAGTAAAAGACGTAATACTTGCCAAATTTTATAGGAGGGGTATAGAATCAAAGGCAGCTATATCCAGAACAAGTCGTTTTTAAACTGTGAATGCCATCTTAATCTTCATACTATTTTGAATAAGTTTACAAAATTGTTTGGCATCTAAATCAGCTAAATCCCAGCCAAAATTCACGTTAAAGAAACTGTATAGAACCAAAGGTAGCTAAATCCATACAGTTTGGAAACAAAGACAGCTAAAATTGCGGCTGGCCAATCACAGGTCTACATTGTCGAAATAACAAGATGGCGGATCTCATACAAACAAGTGTTTGCGTGGGTGTGATTTTAATTGAAATTAAATAGGATTTCGCTTATGTTTCTTATTAAAAACGAGTGTAACGACAAATAAAAAGTGAAATGGAAGTGCCTGTAGTAGAAGCATTGCCAGGGAAAGGAAAAAAGCGTAAAAGACAGCCGGAGAAATGGAAGGCGAACAAAGCGAAAACTGACAGGTGAGCCTAGACTAGTGATGTACTTAACCCAATGGAGTTCGATCGATCGATCGATATTTTGTTGTTCAGTGTGAATTCCTATTCTTAATTTTTTTTTTAATTCTTAATTAATAATTCTTAAACTTTTATATTTTTTAATTTTAATTAGGTACATTATAATGCAAACAATGAAAATAAATAGGCTTTAACAGTAATGGTCACGTTTACTTGTTTCACAGGTACTCGGCGAAATCTTTGCCAGAAATCATAACCTGCAATCATAACACCAAATCATTTGCGTGTAAACAATTAAAAATACTAGATCTCGTGCATTTTCACAGATCATTTTACTCAAAACCCATCAAACATCATCAAGATGCGTTAATATTGAAGTGCTGTTCAGTGAAGAAAACGGTCAGAAAGCGGCCCGTAAATAACACGAGAAAAAGTAGAGATTTTGCGATTAAATACACAATTTACGCAAAATCACTTAAGAAGGCAATTCCAGTTTGCCAGAAAGTATTTTTAAATGCATTAAAGATAACGAAGTATCGTGTTCAGTTCGTCATGCAAAACTTCTTTAAATCTGGTCGGGTTCCTACAGAAAAAAGAGGCGGTGACCACAAGAAACAGAAGTATGCAGCACAAAGACAATCAGTACATGGGTTTTTAAAGTCTTTAAAATGCGTTGAAGCACATTATTGCAGAGGATCATCGCAGCAACGTTAATACCTACCTAATGAACTCAATGTTAAAAAATTATTTAAACTTTTTAAACAAGCGCACCTAAATAGCCCAGTCAAACCATCTTACTGTAGATCTATCTTTAATGAGGACTTTAATCTTGGTTTTGGGAGTCCAAGGACGGATGTATGCTCGAAATGCATTGAACTTCAAGAAAAACAGAAAAACGAAAATGATCCATTGAAGAAAAGCCAACTGATGATAGAGAAAAGGATACACAAACTAAGAGCACAAGCATTTTTTAAACTACTCAAAGAAAAAAAAGAGCAAATGATTACGTTCTCATTCGATTGCCAAAAGAATTTGGTACTTCCAAAAGTGCCCGACCAGAGTTGTTATTATAGCAGACAGCTGTATCTGTATAATTTTACAGTAGTCCAGGGTTCATCGAAAGATCCCTTGAATGTAAACACTACATTTGCATACATCTGGACAGAAAATGAATACGCTAAAGGTTCAAACCAAATAGCTTCCGCTGTATACGATAGGCTTAATAAAACTGACCTGACTAATGTAACCCACGTCCGTTTAGTGGCAGATGGATGTGCAGGCCAAAATAAAAAATTTATTATGATTTCCATGTGCATGCGTTGGATTTTGGAAAATCGTCAAATAAAGCAAATGGAACTAGTGTTTCCCGTCACAGGCCATTCTTACATGCCGCCTGATCGAGTTTTCGGCAATATTGAAAAAAGTATCCGAAAAATGGAGGTCATCACTTCTCCAGAAGAAGTCGATAGACGTCGATATAATCAGTCAACACTCTACAGTTACGAAACTACGAGATATACCCGTGCTTGACTGGAAAACTTCTATACGTAATATCGTAAAAACACCGGCTCAAATCCACTTCAAAATTTCTCAATGTAAAAGATTTATTCTTCGAAGATCCAAAACTCAAGGAAGTGTGTTGGTACGTGGTGAATTGTATTACAATTCTGACTTGGGAAACCCCAAAAGTTTGTGTAAAGCAGGCAAAAAAGCTGAGGCTATACGTCCAACAATAACTCCTTATGGCATAGAAGTGAATCCACTAAAGTTGCGAGATGTCAGAAACCTTCTTCAAAAACACTATGGTGACTCTTGGAAAGATCTTGCACATTTAAGATATTTCCACGCCGTGTTGAATAATTTAGACGAAGATGAGCTTCAGCTATTAGAAGAAAGAGGAACTGAAGAAGAAAACGATACTGTACAAGATTTTTGTGAAATTCAAGAAGAAGATAATTTGAGAGTATAACAATTTAAATAATTAAGATCTAATTAAAAATAATACTTTTTCATAAATATTATTTTATTTACTTGTAGGTCTTCAAAACCCTTCAAAATGCACGTTTTTTGGATAAGTTATACATTTGAATATACTTTCTACACATATCTTTTTAACGTTGACTATAGCTATGATATGACAAACAATTGCATTTCATTTTAAATAGAAAAATTTTAGATAAAGTTAAAATACACATCACTAGTCTTGTGACGTCATCACCAAATAATTGGAAACAAAAACAGCTATATCCAATACAATCAGAATCAAAAACAGCTAAATCCTTTGGTTGGTATCAAATGCAGCTAAGTCATTTTAAAATTACTACTAAAAAGTAATTTAATCATTGGATTGACTGATGTGTGTGTGTTCAGTGGTACCACCATTTTGAATACTCTTTTTTCGTTTTTTTTCATCGCGTTGCCACAGTAAAAAATAAAATAAAACTATTTTTCTGTTTTACGAAAAAAAAACCTAGGTGGATATAGCTGCCTTTGATTCTATACCCCTCAGTTCTAGGTCAAATAGGTATAAATTTTGATTTCCTTGAGAGTATCAAAATATACGTTTTTTTGCGGCATAAACGACCGTATCTTTTTTTTTACGTTATCTTGGGAGTTTGATTTCTTAACAGCTTCAAGAGACTATAGACCTGAGTATATTGTTTTAATTTGAACTGGATACCTCCACGCGTTGCCGAGATAAAGGGTCTTGGAGACGACAGACGGACAACAAACTGATCCTATAAGGGTTCCGTTTTTTTCTGTTGAGGTACGAAACCCTAAAAAGAGTCACTTATTCATAAGATACGCATAAAAACCATTTATAATAATTATGATTGATTATACTTAAAATATATCCCCGTGAATATCATATCAAAAGTATGGAGCTGTTGTTTCTTCATTAATATGTATTTGAATAAAGAGTCTGGTATTCATTCCAATATTTATAAATATTCTTATGTTTTAAAGATTTCAACTTTTTATTAATTATTATTTGGGGTCGAATTGAGATACTGATAGAAATGATAATCTGACAACTGTATATTTAAATAAAACGATAAAATAACTATGAATGGATGAAAATGCTATGAGTACGCGTGACTTGATTGATTGCTGATTGCGAACTAAATATGGAAAATTGCTGCCAAATCAATCTAGGTCAATTAATTAAATGCTGATGAAACAATGAAAATACGCGCTAGCTCGTACATCTTCCCGGGCGAGAAAATAAGGATTAGTAGATAATGCGTTGTTGATATGCTTACAAGGCAGTTAGCCTTGATATCGCCAAAGCGTTCGATAGAGTGTGGCATCGTTCCCTTCTTTCCAAGTTGCCGGCCTTCGGGGTGCCGCCCCGTTTATGCGCCGGGGTTGCAGACTTTCTAGAAGAGCGGAGGATTTGTGTCCTTTGTGAGAGTAGTTCTACAAAGTCAATGCCGGAGTGCCGCAGGGTTCTGTGCTCTCACCTACTCTATTTCTTCTGCATATTAATGACATGTTGTCCTTGGGCAATACTTATTGTTATGCGGATGACAGTACGGTGCATGAGCGGTACTTGGGACATCCTGCGGCAAAGCAAGCCAATATCGTGGTGAAAAGGCAAGAACTGGTTGCCAAACTGAACCTGACTCTCGATCGTGTCTCTAAGTGGGTATCTGTTTGCGCCACAGCGCAACGAATAATCGGCCAATCAGAGGGAAGTGACAAGTATACCAGACGAACCTCCTAGACCGCGGGATCACGCGGTCGCCCACGCAGTGTGCTCCGAGCGTTCAAGGAGAACCCCCGCGTCGCGCGCGCAATAACTCAGCCCGTCACCACGTCAGATATGTGTTCAGTGAGAGCGCTCCGTCTACTAGCTCAACTACCCCTAAAACGCCACCGACCAGTGCCCTGAGTGAACTGTGTTGTGTGTTGCCGCCCTCAAGCCTGCGCCCCCGCGCCTAGAGCGCCAGCCGCCTTCAGCTCCAGCACGATCCTGTGACCACAGCCCGGAACCAAGTAAGCCCAGCTATCCTATTTTTCCATTTCCCTGCGCCGCATGTGCCTTAAGCGCCAACAGTATCTAAAAACCTGGTCGAGTGTAATGCTAGCAAAACCAAGGTTTGTGCATTCTCGTCCAAGGTAACTCCCTTCCTTACTCCTACCTCTCTTCAGAACTCTGTTTGCTACATAATAACAACCTTTTTTAATGTATGTTTTTTAGTCTATGGTTTTTGTCGATGCAACTGCCATCTGTAATGTAAATCTCTCTGACAATACAACTAATTAGATGCACTCGTGTTATTATTTTCTCATCTTCATAAAACCAGCAAAATCTATTTCGTTCACTACAGTCCGCTAAATTACAAGTATAAAACATGGTCATTCATCGCCGTCATAATTTTTCAAATTGGTGAGGTACAAGTGGAGAAAGTATTCGCGTAAGTACGAACTTCGATTTTATTCATCGAGAGAGCGCCATATTGGGTGAGTTTTGAGGCACCTCCACAAGGCGCCCGCGCAGAGGAGCATCTAATCTAGTGCCGTCTTTTTTCGCACGCGCGAGGCAGCGTGTGCGAGGGAGCGGGACAACGCACTCGAGCCGCGCCCAACAACCGCAACGCGGCGCAATCGCCGCACGGCCACTTTGGTTTGGTGTTTGTTTACCTAATCGACTTGAGTGCAGAGTGCAATAGTATTCATTGTGTTGTGTGTGTGACTATTCTCACGTTAAAATGACGTCTACGGATACGCGGCGTCTAATAAATGTAAGAGGCGGGCACAAGTCAACTATCACGCGAGCACGTGCCTGCATCGACTCAGCGAAATTCCACGAGGCTGATGTCGACATTTTGCAAACTCGGCGTGAAACAGTAGTCTCGGCGTACGAAATGTATATTGAGACCAACATAACCCTCTCCCTGGCATCAGAGGACATAAGCGAGGACGTTTCAGACCCCGAAGGAAAATACTTTGAGGTTATAGCGCGCATAAGAAAGCGCGTCAACGAACTGAACCCCCCCAAAGGAGGTGAACCCGCCACCTAAAACTGAGGGAGCGACATACGACCCCACCAAATTGCCCCCAGTACACATCCCTATTTTCGGAGGCATTTACGCCGAATTCAAGCTTTTTTGGGATCTGTACACAGCCACCGTAGACGACAATGTGAAGCTCACCCCTACGCAAAAATTGTATTATCTTCGCAGCTTTTTGGCCGGAGAGGCCTTGGACCTGATTAAGTTGATACCGCCTACGAACGAAAACTACAAAGAGGCCAAACAAATGCTGATTGACAGGTATGACAACAAAGAAAAACTTTCTTTATTTCACATAAACGAGCTTCTCCTCTACAAAGTGATACAAAAGTGTACTCCGACAGTGTTAAAAGCCTTTGTTTCCTTTGTTAGGCAGTGTTGCTAATGGCTGTAATCTATATACCATTGTGTTCTATTTTTAATGTTTTTTGATATTGACACTTTACTTCAAATATATTATCTGCAAGCTCAACACGTAATTTTCTTTAATTACCGAAAGACCTAATTTACAACACGTTATCAGCACGAAAACTCAACGAGACGGTAAAGATTTTACGTAAAAGTAGTGTGGCGTAAGATATTAAAGTTTTCTACGTAAAATAGTGTGGCGTACGAACACTTTTCTTTTTTCTCGAAGTCTGTGACATGTCAACAAATGGAGATGGTGCTTCCATACACAGGAGATCAGGTACCTCCTTACCTTCGTTCACTCTTTTTAATAGAGATGGCTATTCTTCATGGAAATTCAAAATGCGGAATTACCTTGTACACGAGGAATTATGGGAATCAATAGAAGGATACAATAATGAAGACACAACTCCAACGACGGAAAAAATAAGACTCGATAGACGAGCGCTATCAAAAATTTGTCTAAGTCTGGAAGGACAAGCTATTACCCACGTCCGTAGCGCTGACACTGCTTTAGGAGCGTGGACTGCTCTACGGAATGTCTACGAAGATAATGGCTTAAGAAGGAGGCTATCCTTAGAGAGGAGACTGTATAGAATGTGCTTAGACGATTACGGTGATTTAGAAGCTTACATTAATGCTGTTTTGTGTACTGCTCAAGACCTTGCCGACATAGGCAAAATAATCGAAGATGAGTCAGTTGCAGCTATCCTTTTGGGAGGACTTACTTTGAAGTATGAACCTCTAATAATGGCGATTGAAAACAGCAATATACAAGTTACTACTGACCTTGTTAAGAAAAAGTTGTTAAATGAATTGTCGAAAAAGAGTGACAGTGGTGAGGAGGCAGTGGCCTTACGTACTAACTCTTCAGAACCTGCACAGCCTATTTGTTACGAATGTAATGAACCTGGTCACAAGAGACCAGATTGTCCCCGTTGTAAAAAGAAGCCTAAAAATAAGAAGAAATTTCCTTGTAAAGGTCTGTCTGCTTTAGGAACAACCACGGACTCAAGTTTGGATAATTGGTATGTTGACTCTGGTGCATCTAGACATATGACGTCAAGGCGAGAGTGGTTTCAGACCATACAACCACTTGACAATGATGTTCAAGTAACTGTGGCAAATGGTGAGAAAATAGGTGCAAATGGTATCGGAAAAATATCTTTAAATGACACTAACAGTTTAGTTAATAAAATAACGGATGTCTTTTATGTCCCTAACTTAAAAACTAACCTAATATCTGTAAAGAATGCTGTAGATAAAGGTTTCTCTGTATTGTTTAATAAAAACGGGTGTAACTTTTTTGACTCAGCAACTTTTACATTTACAGGTGATCCGGTTCTACATGCTTCGTCCTGTGGTGGGTTATACAAACTTGACTGTAAGGTCAATATTCCCCAGGCAATGGCCTGCGATATGCACTCTGATTCTCTGACTAAATATCAGCTTTGGCATAAGCGTCTGGGTCATCTATGCCGTATTGGTATGAGCCAATTAAAGGACTATGAAGTAGGTATAGATTATAAAGTTATTGACAAAGATCCGTGTCTTGCTTGTGTACAAGGAAAACAAGCGCGTAAACCGTTTAAGAAAATTGTCTACGAGAAAGTGAATAATATACTAGAGTTAATTCACTCTGATATTTGTGGACCAATGTCCGTTAATTCATTTCAAGGTAATAAATATATTTTACTGTTTATAGATGATTTTTCGAGGTTTATTTCTGCGTATTTTATTTCTTCAAAGACTGAGGTAAAAAAAAAATTTTGTCACTTCCAGTCATTAGTGGAGCGACAAACTGGAGCTAAAATTAAGACCATAAGGACTGATAATGGAACCGAATTCGTCAACAAAGAATTGTCTGATTATTTTCTTTCGAAAGGTATACAACATCAAACAACTGTGCCTTACAGTCCGCAGCAGAACGGCGTTGCTGAACGTACAAATCGTTCTATCGTGGAAAAGGCGCGCTCTATCCTGGCTGAAAGTAGCTGACCTAAAGTTTTTTGGGAAGATGCTTTTCATACTGCTGTATATCTAAAGAATAGGTGCTCACATCGTGCCTTAGATAGAAAAACTCCTTTTGAGATGTGGAATGGTCACAAGCCAAACCTAAATCATCTTCGTGTTTTTGGTTGCAGAGCTCTTATTCAGATTCCTCAATGTCATAGAAAGAAATTAGATTTGAAATAGATGAAGCTATTTTTATTGGTTATACTGAAGATACTAAAAGTTATTTATTCAGACATGCATCTAATACTAGACGTTTACAAAATTCCAGAGATGTAACGTTCTTTGAGAACTGTTTCTCTGATTTAAAAAACAGGAAAGGTGAGAGTAGAGCCATGATCGATTCTCAAGAACCTGGATTGCTTCTGTCGGACTATAAAGATAATCCTCAATCAATAATTGTTCAAGATAATGTTCCGATTGAAGAGGCTAGTGTTGATATTCCTATTGCTGTAGTTGAAAGCGAGGAGCAAGTACATCTGAGTACTGATCCGGAACACTGGGAAGACGCTACTGAGGAAATAATAGATCCAATAGCTGGTGAAGAACAGCGTAGATATCCTGTACGAAATAGGAAACCTCCTGACTATTTCACATACCAGGTGTTTGGTGATGGATCAAGTGAGCCAAATACTTATTCAGACGCATGTAAAGCTGATGATTCTGATAAGTGGAAAATGGCTATGAATGATGAATATCACTCACTCATGAAACTTAAAACGTGGGAACTGGTTGATCGGCCGAATAAGAAGGTAATACCATGCAAATGGGTATACAAAGTGAAGAAGGATGCTTACGGATGCATTACGAAATACAAGGCTAGACTTGTGGTTAAAGGTTTTAAGCAAACACATGGTGTGGATTACTATGAAACCTTTGCACCGGTCATCCGTCTCCTTACGCACCTTATTTGCATTAGCTGCTGAAATGGGATTGAAAATGAGACATATGGATGTGGATACTGCGTTACTAAATGGAGATTTACATGAGAAAGTCTTCATGGAACAACCTCATGGCTTTGCCACAAATTATTTCGTAATTCTTGGTGTTTATGTTGATGACATAATTACTTTTTATAAATCAGATTTGACGTTTGACTTTGTCAAGAAAGAACTGCAGAAATATTTTACCCTAAAAGATCTTGGTGTTTTAAAATCTTACTTGGGAATACAAATAAAATGCAGTAAATATTCTATCAATGTCAGTCAGTCAAATTATATTTTGTCCATTTTGGATAAATTTAACATGGGTGACTGTAAGTCGGCGAGTACTCCTTTAGCTCAGAAAAAGCTAGAAAAGAGACCTGATGGTAAGTCATCCTCATTGCCTTATCAGAACCTAATAGGGTGCCTTATGTATCTAGCAGTAAACTCACGTCCTGATATTGCATATGCGGTGAGTTACTTAAGCCAATTTAATACATGTTTTACAAAGGAACATTGGCAAGCTGCAAAAAGAATACTACAATATCTCAAAGGAACAGTAGATAATTCTATAACTTATAGAAAAACTGGTGAATCCTTAGTGGGATATTCTGATGCTGACTGGGCAAATTGTCCCATTGACAGGAAGTCGTACACGGGCTACGTGTTCAAGTTAGCTGGTGGACCAGTGGCATGGGAGGCGAAGAAGCAACCGACTGTAGCACTCTCGTCCACTGAAGCTGAATATATGGCACTGACAGCTGCTTCAAAGGAAGCATGTTATCTGCGTCGATTTGTCTCGGAAGTTACAGGTAAATTACATTCTGTTACGATATTGTCAGATAGTCAGAGTGCCCTAAATTTAGTGCATAATCCCGTCCACCATAGCAGGACGAAACACATAGATACACGTTTTCATTTTATTAGAGTAAAAGTGTCAAATAACATAATCTTGTTAGAATACTTGAAGACCTGTGACATGCCTGCTGATGTTTTAACTAAACCGCTTGGGCCTGTCGCACATAATAGATGTATAGCTAGTATAGGATAAGCAAAATAATTTTATTTTTTATAAAATATTTATTTTGTTACCTATGTCTTCTCTTTTTATTCGGGTTTTTCGATTAAGGGGGAGTGTTGCTACTGGCTGTAATCTATATACCATTGTGTTCTATTTTTAATGTTTTTTGATATTGACACTTTACTTCTTCAAGCTCAACACGTAATTTTTCTTTAATTACCGAAAGACCTAATTTACAACAGGCAGCAAGTTTGCGCACTTAAAAATTTAAATCCGTGCGGTGACGGGGAAAGAATACCAATCGCCGCCCCTCTCTCCGTCCGGTGGGTGTCGTAAGAGGCGACTAACAGACTCTTTCTTTCGAGCGATGATCTGTCCACTGGTGGTAGAGCTTGACCCGTCTGGTTGGTGACCACCGTACGCATGGTGTAAAACCCGTCAAGTGACTGCTTGTCGGTCGCGTTTCGGAATTAGCCAGCGGATAACCAGAGCTCGAGAGGATGATGCTGCGAAGTATTTGGTCTGTGGAGGCTTCCGTCAAACCAGTGCCAGGAGCACTTCGTTAACCTGCCGACCATGGAGACCCGTAGAAGCTAGGGATTCCGATCTCGATTCGATTTTATCGAAGATCCATCTTTATTATCCCGATCTTCGGTTTATTGGATCGATTTTTTGCTAGCCAGATCGATCTCAAGATCGTCGCAAAACACACAGATCGAGAATCGATCTCTGTTATCGTCAGTGAAAAACTCATGTTTTATTTTCATAATTAATTTAGAAAACTACTGCATAGTCTGGCTGTATGGACTCTAATTCCTTTGCCTGTCCGAAAAAATCTAACTAGTCTGTGGTTTTGTCACAGGTTTTGTAGATTGTTTGTTTGTGTTGTGGTGTGCGACCATTTATTATTCTGAGAGTGCGACAAAGCCGGTTTGTAATTTAAAAATGAGTTCTGCTAAGAGTGATGTGTGGCTTCATTTTATAAAAAACCAAAATGGTGGACGATGCAAACATTGCCATTTAGATGTTAAAACCAGTGGTAACACTACTAACCTAAAAAACCACTTGTTACGGAAACACAAAAATATATACCAATCTACAAGTAATGACGGTGGTGGGCATAATATAACAAAGCTAAAGCATGTTAGTATTGGCTTCGGCTATAGTGTTCTTGTTTCTTATAAGTTTTTGATAAGTTTTCTTTCGTGATCTGGCTATTTTAGCATGTTTTGAATAAATATCCGATCAAAGATTGCTAAAACCTCGTTCACCGACTAACATTATATTGTAATAATTTTCTTGAAACAACGAAATTAATAAACCAGGGTCCGAACATGAAAACATCACGAAGTAATGTCATAGTCATAGTGGTGGCCCTTTGATGGTGTTAGTGATGTATCATGTGGGGATTTCGACCTCGATCGATTCGAAAATAGTTCTTTATTATGAACCTGATCTTCGATTTTTGGTGGGGTGGTGTGGTCGTGGTAGTAGTACCAAAGTACTACCACCTTAGTCAAATATCATTAAAATAAGTATGTATAAGTAGAGTAGTGATGTTTTTATATATCAAGTGTTTTGCTTATATAGGTAAAGAAGAGTTTGAGGGACCAGGGTGGTGAAACTCTTAGTAGGACATCCTCAACAAATTCTATTGATTCCTCAGAGTCTATTAACACTGTAAATTCTGACAAATTAATGAAAAATCAACTGATAGAACAATGTTGGTCAAACCTACGAGATTACAAAGGTATGTATTTTTTAAAGAATCTTGGTGTGTCTTGGTAATCTTGATTTAACATTAACGACTAAAATATTTTTCTAGATGGAGGTGAAAAGGCAGGAAAAATAAGTAACGCCATGATTTACATGATTGCAAAAGATGATTTGCCTTTGTCAGTAACCGAAAAAAAATGATTTAAAAAATTAATGCAATTAGTTGCTCCACATTACACACTGCCATCCCGAATGACTATAGGAAGGAAAGGAAGAAGAATCTCATTGATGAAAAATATCAGTACCTAGCATCTAAATTAAAAGATAAAATGTTGCAGGTCACTGGTTTAAGTTTAACCGACATTTGGACAGATACTCTGAACACGAGAAGCTTTCTAGGGTTAACAGTTCATTTTATCGAGGAAACTAAATTCCAATGTTTCACGCTTGGTGTCTTTCCGTTACATGAGCGCCATTGTTCAGAATATTTGGGTCGTATCATGAAAGATGTGTGTGACGACTGGAATATAACTCCGGAGAAAGTAATAGCAGTGGTAGCAGATAATGCAGCTAATATTACCAAAACTATTTCAGATTTGTACGGCAGAAGTAAATATTTGCCTTGCTTTGCCCACACACTTGATTTAATAGCGACAAAACCAGGTAAAGACCTAGAAATTGTAAAAGATCTTATTCAAAAAGTCAAAGATATTGTTGGCTACTTTAACCATAGCGTTATGGCAATGGATGAGTTAAGGAAGGCACAGAGTGATATGCAAGTTCCTCTTAAATTAATACAGTCAGTTTGCACTAGATTGCTGTCAGACAAAATTGCACCAATCCTGCTTAAGAATTCAAAAGCGCCTGAGATGTTGACTGCAACTAGTTTAGAAGCAGTAAAAGATCTCATCGAAGTATTTCGTCCAATTGAAGCGCTTACAAAGGAGATAAGTGGAGAAAAATATATTACTGCCAGCAAAATAATCCCGATGGTTCATTGTCTTACTGAGTCTATAGAATCCTTCAAACCCACTACTGACGTTGCGATTGCCGCCAAAACTTTAATATCGAATGAAATTTCCAAAAGATTTGGTGCGGTAGAACACGTTAATATTCTAGCAGATGCAACTTTTTTAGACCCGCGGTTTAAAAAACTATATTTCAAAGATCGACTGGCGTGCTCCCATGTTGTAGCGAGAGTAAAAGAACTCTTGAATAATGATCAGAATAGAAATGAATGTGAAAGAAATTCATCAAACTCGCCTGTTACTCCTACTAAAAATACACACAGTATCTGGAAGTTCCACTCAAAATTGGTATCAAAACACTATCAAGATGCAGAACCTAGTGGTAGTGATAGAGGAGAAATGCCTCTTGCTCTAAAAAAGTTATATTTTAGAGCCAGTTTCAGATTTGGAATCCACCGACCCCATTACATTTTGGAGTTTGCGTAGACAGCAATCATTATACGAAAAACTTAGTGAACTAGCGCAATAATCTCTTTGTGTTGTGGGCACTTCAGTGCCTTCGGAGAGGCTATTTTCCCGTACTGGGAACATTATAACTCACGAGAGAAACAGGTTAAATGGTGACCGCCTCAATCATTTGGTTTTCTTAAAATCTCTCGAGGATTGGAATATTTAAATTCCTTCTATTTAAACCCAGTGTTTTACATTAAATAAATAAAAAGATTGTGTGTGTTTTTATTTAGAAATTATCAACAACAATAATAATCAGCTTTAGCTACTGCTATTTTTTTCTTGCAAAACTAATGATTATTATCGTTTTATATATAACTTCCTCAGTGTAACAAACAATTCTCGTACTATACTAGAATCGAGATCGATCTTTGAGAGATCGATCTTATGTCATTGATTTTTTTCCCGAATCGATCTTAGAGGCTCCGATTCGAATCGATTCATAAGATCGATTTTTTGCCATAGATCGGAAACTCTAGTAGAAACGGTTGTCCGGTGTTGTTGTGTGGCACAGTACAGGGGCCCAAGCGAGCCTAACCAGCTTGTGAGGCTGCCTCACCATGCCACGCATAATCTCGGGGTGGTCCGTCGTGCCGGTTGGTGACCGGAAGGTGGGGTCCCGGCGGCCATTCCCGGGCGGGTAGATAAATTACATAGGTACCAATCGAAAATATGAGGCCTCTATAATATGCAAACGTTAGGTTGACTATTTTTTTCCTGTCATAACATTGGGTAGGCAGGTCTAAACAGGCAAGTCAATATAAGTAATTTGCAACCGTCTGGTTAAATAAATAAAATGTATGTTTATATAAAGATAAACTCATTACAAACACACACACACCAAACTAGTGCAATGTAAAAAATTATTTTTTTTTTATATTAAATTAATCATTAATGGTACTGGACAGAAATTTTTCAGCTAACCCACTCGCCATGTATTACTATTTAACATATTAAATTTGATATAAAATACTTTTCATCCATTAACCTTCTCGGTGAAGGTCGTTCTATACTCAGATCTTAAGACTATATACGAACCGTGCTACATTACATATATATATATAAATAAATAATAAATAAAATAAAATAAAATAAAAATCATTTATTTCAGACCTGGGTCCATAGTGTTAGTTACATTACCTATCTTTAAAACCTATGTTAGTGCATTATTGTTGTGCCAAAGTGAATATAGTTAATTTTGGTGTCTTTGACAAGTTGGACGCGGGTCCAGTGCTGCATGATAGTACGTCCAGTCTCGTCGCGACTGTCCTTAGGAGGCTGTTGGTGCTGCCCCGCACCCGATGCATCAGCGACGCGATGCGCTTTCTAATGATAGCTGAGAGGCTATCAACTTCAGCTGCTGCTAGTATCCCTGATGCACTGCAATGTCGGGGCAGCCCTATCAGCCCCCTGAATGCATTGTTATATTGAGTGCGCAGGGCTACGTACGCTCCTTGGGTATAATTCATCCACAGGCTGCACGTGTATAGTGAGTGACAATAAGCTTTGAAAAGAGTAATTTTTACATTTTTTGTGCAACGTGCAAACCTGCGGGAGAGCATATTAGCCCTTACGCACAAAGCCCTGCGCTCCCTTTCTATATCGCGGTCATCCTTAAGTGACTCAGTGACCCAATGTCCCAGGTATTTAAAACTCTGTACTTGTTTTAATGGAGTGCCATTGAGTTTAACAGGTGGAACTTGATAAGTCTTGTTGTTTGATTTAAAAACTAGCAACTCACTTTTATCAGAATTGTATCTGAGACCGTGTGCCATCGCGTACCGCTCACAGATACCAAGTAGTTTATTGAGAGCACTGATCGATGGGCACAGCAGTACCATGTCGTCGGCGTAACTTATGTTGTTAACAAAGGTACCGTCAACAGAACAACCAACTCCAGCACTGCTGAGCTCATCGATCAGCTCGTTCATGTACAGATTGAAAAGGGTTGGTGAGCTGATTCCCCCTTGTCTCACTCCACATTCCAAGCTGTACATGCTCGAGAGCTCTCCCAACCATTTTACATAGTTACGCTGTTTCGCATACCAATATTGTAGCAATATAATCATGAGGCAAATCAGTGTCATCATAGAGCTTCCTCCAAAGAACATCGTACTGAACAAGGTCAAAGGCCTTTGACAAATACAGGAACACTGCGTATACAGGTGTGTTTCTTGTGGTATAGTACTGCACAGTCTGCTTGAGGCATAGGACTGCAGCTTCAGTAGAAAGACCAGGTCTAAATTGAATTGAGCATCATGAAGCTTGACATGTTTACCCAGCTGCTGATCAACCAGCCTGTCCAGTACCTTTGCCAATATGGTCGCCAAAGATAATTGGCCTGTAGTTGATTTTATCGCCAGTATTGCCAGTTTTATTTTTAACAATAAGTACAACCAAAGTTTTCAAAACGCTATCTGGTAAGTATTCATGACTCAAGCAAAGGGAACAGAACAGCAGTGGGACAGTTATAGGCTATGATATACTTTACTTTATGAAATATAATAAATATTATTAGTACAATAATGATCTCCAAGAACTCAATGTAACATTTATATTGTATTGTTGTTATAAATAGATAATAATTTGTTTACAGATATCACAGACTGATCTCTTTTGTCATGCCTGTTGGATGTCTGCGAGAAGATAGGTTACACGTTACCAACAAGTGGATAAGAGAAGAGCTGCAGATGATGTTCCAGCTAATTTGGACTCGAGGTCTCAGAATCAATATTCTGATGAAGGGCCGGATGAGAACCATCCAGAACAGGATGAAAATCATCCGACAAGCCCTGAACCTATAGTTGATCAGCCACCTACTGTTCATAGAGGCAGCACTATAATATTACCTAATTATAGAAGATCACCCAATACAGAATCACATAGCATATTTTTTGGATGTGATAATTTAACACACCTCACACTTTATCCAAACCCTTGCGTAGTACATTATTTTATACTCTACATTATTATGTGTCTGTGATTGCTCGTGTATGCTCAGAGCATTTAATACGCAACATTTGGGATACGCTTTTTGATGCTCCAAACAGTATCAATACATTTACTGCTGCCCAAATTGAGCACATTTTTTCGAGTTTGAAGCCGGTCAAGCCCTTCCTTAAGTTTAGTAGCCTAAAGTCAATTCATCAAATAGATGATCATTTATATGAATATTGGTTGGGTTTGACTAAACCAAACTTTATAAGTCTGTTACAAGACTTGCCCTGGGTTTTAGGACTTCATATTGGGGTATATTGAGTTTGGCTTCCATCATAATGAAGATGCGTACAGGAGACTCAGACGAGAGATTATCAACAATATTAGAAATACCAAGAACTACATTAGAGAGGCTTATGGGGAAAGTGAGAGAGATCTTGCTACAAGATTTTGTTCCAAGAAACCTTGGAATCAACCATAAAACTCGGGAAGAATTATTAGAAAATAATTTACTTATTCCAAATGGAATATACAATGAAAATAATTCACAATTAATAGTGATATGTGATGGAACATATTTTTTTTAACAAAAGTTCCAATTAGTTATTCCATGAAGAAACATACTCTTTACATAAGTACAGAAACTTGTTAAAACCTTTTTTAATAGTTTGTTGTAATGGGTACATAGTCGATTGTTTAGGCCCATATAAAGCAACTACATCAGATGCAGAAATAATGACTTCTCTGTTTAAAAGTGATTCCCCACTAATACAGTATTTTCAAACCAATGATGTTTTTATTTTAGACAGGGGCTTTAGGGACAGCATCAACCTATTAGAAAGCTGTAATTATAAACCTTATATGCCAGAGTCTCTGTTAGAAGGTGAACACCAATTAACCACCACCCAAGCAAACAGAAGCAGATGTGTAATTACTTGTAGATGGATGTTTTTATTTTAGACAGGGGCTTTAGGGACAGCATCGACCTATTAGAAAGCTGTAATTATAAACCTTATATGCCAGAGTCTCTGTTAGAAGGTGAACACCAATTAACCACCACCCAAGCAAACAGAAGCAGATGTGTAACTATTTGTAGATGGGTGGTGGAAGTAGTAAATGGTTACTTTAAACGAGATTACAGACTATTTAGGTTTGATCATTTTAATAAGACAGTACCACACATGATGACATATTTTAAAATAGCAGCATTTTTAATTAACAAGTTTGGTGTTCGCCTTTGGGATAGGGTTGATGGTGAAGAAATATTAAATGTTTTAAGAGAAAGGATGTCCTTAGAAAATAATTTATCAAGAATGGTAAATGAACTAAATCTTAATAGAAGGACATCCTTATTTACTAGTATTACAACAAATGATGATATTTTTTTCCCCCGTCTAGAAAAAAATGAGTTAATATTATTTGCCTTGGCAACGTATCAAATACGTCTTGCACGATCCTACTACGGTGAGCACATACGTTCCCAAGGTGTATATATTATCGAAATAAGTAGAGAATCAATTAATATTGTAGAAAATAATTTAAGAGGCAGTGGTGAAAATACTTTAGTAAGAGGAAAAATAAGATCTACGCATGTTAGTCGACGCCAATACTAAGTATTTACGAGGGCAGTTTGGCAACTCAATGACTTTAAGGTTGAATAAAAGCTTTTTTAATATTTTTTTTGTCTCATATTTGGAAACTCACTAAGAAGCGCATGCCGCTCGTTTTTAAAATTTGGCGCGAAAACAAGCTTTTTAGAAACTTAAAAGTTAGGCGACTTCTAATAGTAGAGGGTCCGAGTATAGAACGACCTTCACCGAGCCGGTTAATGGATGAAAATTATTTTATATCAAATTTAATGTGTTAAAAATATATTGCGAGTGGGTTGGCTGAAAAATTTCAGTCCAGTATATGATAAATTAATATTTAAAAATATTTTTTTTTAAACATTGCACTTGTTTCGATAATAGATAAATTACATAGGTACCAATCGAAAGTATGAAGCCTATAGAATATGCAAACGTAAGGTTGACTGTTTTTTTCCTGTCATTACATTGGGTAGGCAGGTGTAAACAGGCAAGTCAATATTAGTAATTTGCAACCGTCTGGTTAAATAAATAAATATAAGGTTTATATAAAGAGAAGCTCATTACAAACGCACACACACCAAACAATACAATGTAAAAAAAATATTTTTTTAATATTAAATTAAGCATTAATGGTACTGGACGTGAACTGAAATTTTTCAGCCAAACCACTCGCGATATATTATTTAACATATTAAATTGGATATAAAATACTTTTCATCCATTAACCTTCCCGGTGAAGGTCGTTCTATACTCGGATCTTAGACTATAAGTATTCTTTGAAAATGGAGAAAAGCGAGTTTCGAGTGCTAATTAAACACTATTTTTTACGTGGTAAAAGTATTAAGCAGACAGACCGAAGACAAATTGAAAAAGTATTATGGTGATTCTGCGCCTTCTCATGGGATGGTACATAAGTGGTTCACTGAATTTCGTTGTGGACGTACTATCACTAATGACGCAGAGCGCCCAGGAAGGCCGATTGAGGTCACTACGGAGGGCATGGTTAATAAAATACATGATATTGTTTTGGCAGACCGTCGAGTGAAGATACGCGAAATAAGTGATGCTGTGCACATCTCGACTGAACGAGTTTTTTATATTTTGCATAATATTCTGGGCATGAAAAAACTTTCTGCAAAATGGGTGCCGCGTTTACTAACAGTCGACCAGAAACGAAATCGTGTAACAGCTTCTGAGGAATGCTTAGCCATGTATAATCGCAATCCGAGTTAGTTTATGCGTCGGTACATAACAGTTGACGAAACGTGGGTCCATCATTATACACCAGAGACTAAGCAACAGTCGAAGCAATGGACTTCTACCGGTGAACGTGCCCCAAAGAAGGCAAAAACTGTTTGCTCGGCTGATAAAGTGATGGCCACAGTCTTTTGGGACAGCCAAGGGGTTATTTACATCGATTTTTTGGATAAAGGCAAGGCAATAACCGGAGCTTACTATGCTGTATTGTTAGATAGATTCAATAAAAAGTTGATCAAGAAACGACCGCATCTTGCAAAGAAAAAAATTCACAGATCTCGTGCTCTACACGACTTGAAAGGGTATTGAAAATGAACCTAGCTATTATAGATCTATATATATAAAAATGAAACCCGTTTTCCGTTGTCACGCCATCACGCGTGAACGGCTGGACCGATTTCGCTAATTCTTTTTTTGTTGTGTTTGTTATGGCCAGGAGAAGGTTCTTATAAAAGAAAAAATTAAAATAATCACTTTTTTTAAAATATTTTTTACAATATTCATAATTAAGACAGGACAACGTCTGTCAGGTCAACTAGTTATTAATAAAAAAAAATATTTTTTTTTGTCAAAAATAAATATTGACTTTTCCAAAATTTCTTTATAGGCTATCTATCCTAAAGCCCTTCATTTTCCGCGTCTATTAAGTCCTAATAGATCTTCGTATGAAACATAGATTTTTTTGTTTATTTTTTATTTTCAAAAGAAATAATAGACTTTTTCAAAATTTGTTTATACTATCCTAAAGCGCTTAATTTTCCGCGTCTATTAAGTCCTAATAAGATTTTCGTATCTCAAAGCTGCGAAGTTCCACAGGGCTATGATGCCCTGTGGAAGTAATACCGCACGGCGACGCTCCACGCACCGCTAAGGGGGAGCATACCGCCCCCCCTATCATTCCCACAAAAAAAGTATAAGACATAAAATGTTCTTCGTCTTAATATCCCTAGGCGTCTCTCTCAGTTTTTTGATTTTCGACCTCGTTCACAAAATATCGAAGATATTCCGAGGGAAGGTGTTGAAAAATCAAGGTTTTTTTTTTGTTTTTTTTTTTAATTTTCGAAAATACTTTTCGACTTTTACAAAAATTTTTTTCATTACCTAAAAACCATTTAAATTCTGCGTCTTTTGAGCCCTCATATGTCCTCATGGCCCTAAACCACTATATACCACGGGGCAAACACTTTCAGCGAAAATGGGGCCCTACCAGAGCGATCGAAAAAACATTTTCAATGTTAAAACTCTATTTCATCAGGATAATGCACCGGCCTACCGTCTGCAATCGTGACATCAAAAATTGTCAAATTAGGATACGAATTATTGCCACACCCTCCGTATTCGCCAGATTTAGCCCCCTGTGACTTTTTCCTCTTCCCAAACATGAAGAAATGACTTGGCGGGCAAAGATTTTCGTCAAAGGAAGAGGTGGTAGCCGAAACTGAGGCCTATTTTTCAGGGTTTGAGAAAAAATATTTTTAGGTGGTAGCCGAAACTGAGAAATCTTCTTTCCAAAGTAATGGACTTATCAAACTGCCCTCGTATACTAATAGAAAATAATGTAAATGGCAGAGAAGGCATTGTGGAATACTGCTGCAGTTGCTTGGTGGGACGACGCACTGTTGGTTGCTGTACACATGTAATGTCGATTGTATGGTACCCGGGGTGGGCTAGACACGAGCCTAATATAGCTCCTCCAGCAGCATTTCTAGATGATGTTATTTTAAGAGACGATTTTGAATAACTTAATATAAAATCATAAGTGTTATTTATTTACTTTGTAACATCATAATAGAACCTGACCAGTTTAATCAGTTTCCAGTAAATATACGTTTAGAACGTTGGTGTGGTTAATCACCTAATCACTTGGCCTCCATCTCACCTGATGTTATGTGATGAAAAGGCCAAAGGTGGAAGCTCACTGCACCCGGAGCCTCAACTACTGAGGAGCTGGCTATTATCTCTGTCGGAACACAGCAATGCTCCTACCACTGATGTTACGGCAACATATTATTGTTATACCCTGCAGGGAATCGAAACCAGGTCCCTGGGTCTGACTGGTGTGCTCTAAACCACTGAGATTGCGACCTTTAATTAAATGATGTATAGCAATTTAACATTCATTTGATACATGAAAATAAGTAGAATGAGATAAATTTTGCGCAATTACAATGAATGAATTAGTTTTATTTTATTGAGCTACGGATTATGGTAATGAATGATTCATAAATCCCTGTTCTATCTAAAAACTGACACTAGTTGTGTTAGTTTGTGACATAACCTTAAAATATTTTAACACAATTTACTTCATTTCCTGACTGCCAAATGTAAACATATTAATTACATTGTTTTATAAACGTAACAACAATTTTTGTATTATATCCTTTATTGCACAGAAACACATTAACAAAAGTGACAAGAGACATTGTATGCAAAGGTGGACTTATCTCTAAAAGAGATCTCTTCCAGTCAACCCAGAGAGTGTGCGAGAAAATGTTAGAGGGGTGACACAAAGTGCAACAAAAAACAAAAAGACAAAATTACCTAGACCTATAAATATATTATTAAAGAATATGTAATACTAATACTATAAGTACTGGCACACAAATTAAACAACTGCACAAATAAAATAAAAATAAAATACATAACAAAAAAAAAACTTACATAATATATATATGTATATAATATATATAAATAATAATATAATAGGTATGTATATAATATATATGATCATGTTATAGGTACTATTTGTCTAAGAAAGTGCTCTTTAAGCTTAATTTTAAAGGAGTTTATAGAAGGAGAATCTTGAATGGATTTGGGTAGTCTATTCCATAGCTGTGCGGCTTTTACAGTAAATGAATGGAGGGAAAAGTTGGTATTGCTGGTCGGCAGTTCAAGCACCTTAGTGATACACGACCGCCGCCCGCGGGAAGGGATGGGGAGATAGCGGAACCGGGAACGAAGATAGTTAGGAGAGTTAGGGTCATTGAGGATTTTGAATAAGGTGCAAAGAATGTGCATGTCACGACGATCACGAATTGGGAGCCACTTTAACTCCGCGCGAAAGTGTGACACGTGATCATACTTACGCAGGCCGTAGATGAAGCGAATGGCCAGATTTTGCAGACGCTCTAGTTTATTAAGCTGTTCTTGAGTTACATCTAAATAGCAGACGTCGGCGTAGTCGAGAAGAGGGAGCAGAAGGGATTGCGCAAGCATAATTTTAGTTTTGAAAGGGAGAAAATATTGAAGGCGTTTGAGGGAGTGAAAAGAGTAATGCATTTTCTTGCTTACATCCGCAATATGTGGCGACCAAGCCATATTGCAGTCCATAGTTAACCCTAAATTTTTAACTTTATTAGTTAATTCAATAGTCGTATAATTATATGTAAGCGGAGGAAGCGTGCTCCAATCTATCCTGCCCCTTAACCTGCTGCTGCCGACAATCATGGCCTGCGATTTGGCTGGATTAACAATGAGGCCGAAAGATTTAGCCCATCCATGTACAGCAGCTAGATCCCCATTTAAAGCTTCGATCGCATCTGCAGCCTCGGAAATATTAAAGTTTCTATAGATCTGAAGGTCATCAGCATATAGGTGAAAAGAGGAAGAGATAGCAAGAGAAATTTGATTGATAAAAATAGAGAATAGAAGAGGAGAAAGTACGCCACCCTGTGGCACACCAGCTGATAAGAAAGACCATTCAGAAGAGTCATCGTGGATTACGACACGCTGTTGACGACTATGGAGATAGGTGTGAAACCACGCAGTTGCAGAGTCTGAGATGTTAATCGAACGAAGAGTAGCAAGGAGGAGGTCAAAGTCAACACTATTGAATGGACTACTGAAATCCAGCAGGACAATCGCTGTGAGTTTGGTGGAGTCCATCGCGCTACGAATATCCTCAGTGATATTCAGGAGTGCTCCAACAGTGCTGTGAGAGGGACGGAAACCGGATTGGAAAGGACACAGTAGTGAGTTGATAGCGAGAAAGGTGAAAAGCTGTTTATGAGCGATGGATTCTAGGACCTTAGATAGGACAGGAAGTATGGAGATCGGACGATATTGAGAAAAAGAGTTTGGGTTAGAAGTTTTGGGAAGTGGGATCACATTGGCTCTCTTCCATGATGTTGGAAAAACATTGTGAGCTAAAGAAAAATTAATAATGTGAGTGATTATATGCACAATGTCATCCAAAACAGGAAGAATCATGTCAAGGCTGAGACCATCACTGCCAATGGCTTTGGAGGATATGGAGTTGATACTCTTCCCGACTTCAGCTTCAGAGACTGCTGCGAAAGAAAAAGAGGGACAGTCAGGTGGGACAAGATTTTTTAAGTAGATAAGAGAAGAATATTTAGAGTCACTATCCAAAGTTACGGGGGAAGATGAAAAATAATTATTTAAAGAGTTAAGATCCACTTTACTTTGACATGTATCCGTGGCCTTGCCCACTCCTAATGACCTTAGGAAACTCCAAACGTGTTTGTAGGAAATACTCTCGATTTTAGAGTGAATATATTTCCGCTTGGCATCTCGACACATACGATTACAGATGTTTCGAAGCTTTTTGTAAGCAGTTAATGAATCCAGTGACGACGATTTCTTGTGTTGGCTCTTTGCCTTGTCACGTCTACCCATTGCCCTTTTAATTACAGGAGTCAACCACGGAGCTGGAACATGCTTTACACGAACTGGTCGAACCGGGGCATGAGTGTCGTACACTCTGATCAATTCGGCTTTAAAAAACTGCACCATATGATCAATATTGTTGGAAAGGAGCACAGATGACCAGTTAATACTTCTCACATCCTCCCTCAAACGGTCTATGTCCATTAGCTGAAAGTTGCGCTGAAGGATTACTTTTGGCTTAGCCTTTGGAGGACGTACTTTGTAACTTAGGTAAATTAAGTCGTGATAAGAGAAAGGGGCTGTAAATTGTCCATAGGATGAAACTAGACTAGTGTTAGAGACAATCGTTAAGTCAAGAAGAGAGGGTCTACAGTTGGGAAAAAAGTGAGTTGGAGCAGTATGCGAGAGCACCTGCAGATTAAAAGAGGACAACACATTTGTTAATTTATGGGCCCTATGATCATTCTTCAGTAAATAAGTGTTGAAATCTCTCATAAGGATCACATGGTCAAAGGTTGGAAGTAGATTTTCTAAAATGTTCTCTAAATTAGAGAAATATTCAATGTGGTCATTTCGACTGTACAATGCTCCCAAGAGAATTTTTGTGTGATTAATTACTACTTCAGCGAAAATATATTCAAGGGAACCTGAGTAGGATGAAGGAGAACTGCTAATGACAGAGGCCGGGATGTGGCAGCGCAGGTAAATACCAACACCACCTCCACCCAGACCAGTCCGATCATTGCGAAGAAGTTTGTAACCTGGAATTGAACAACAAGAAGTGGGAAGAGAGGGCTTAAGCCATGTTTCAGAGACAAGAATACAATCGACTACACCGACACCAAAGGATGTTAGAAGGTCAGCATGATGAGCCACAAGACTTTGCGCATTAATATGCACGACAGAAAGGGACCTAGAGTTTTTAACCAACACTCCGGTAAGTTTCCCTTCCAAAGTGTCAGAATCGGAAAAGGAACTATTGTTACTCTCAGCACTTTCAAAACTATCAGATGAACAAGAGAAGTATTCATCCGCCATGATCATTACAATAAATAGAATAAAATAAATATGAATATAAAACTAAAACTAAATACTAGGGCCATTATTTTATTATGGGACCAATTTGGACTTCGTTCGAAGTTTTTTTTTTGGAAAAGTTTTGTAAGTATTTTGTACCGTTTAATGTCTATTGATGTTCACTATTATGTATAGTAAATATTAAAGACATTTGCAGCGATATTTTCTTGCTAAGTCTTATATTTATTGACGTTTGTTCAAGAAATTATGAGGAAAAATAACAACTGCGTTACTTTCTTACAAAATTAAGTTTTATTGTTTAGAACATTTAGTTCAGTTCGTAAACATATCACATATAAACTAACGACAGTATAGGATAATCTTATAAAGTTAAATCACAAATAATCTCAGTCTAATGATTTCTTTTATAATTAAGTTTGCCACTGTGTTACCAAACATTAAAGTAAAATGAAAGACATTTCGATAATAGGAATAAATAGTAATTATTTTATGCTGAAAACATAAGGAATTGCTACAAACAACATAAATAATGGATTTATCTTTAAATTTAAAGTTCTTCTTCAATATTAATTAGCTTTGGCACTAAATGCTATGAGAAAAAGAGGGACAAAAAGTAACACAGTGGTAAAACAAGTAACACAGTGGTATCTTATTCACAGCATTTTGTACTTTCTTTAAGTTTAACCTAATAAAAACATGAGAAAACAATCATAGTCTTTAAAATCAAACAAAAATTGAAACAACTCTTCTTAATCATATGTAAAAAAATCTTTGTAACATAATTTTTTTTATAAACAAATGAGACATTTTTAAAAAAAATTCAAAAATGTTGTCTCATTTTTCAAAAATGTTTAATGGCGCATTAAATTCGTAGTGAACTCGTGTTCCCTTCTTAATTATTTTAGGCTTCGGTACTATCTCCAAAATTTGATGCTCTCGACGTTTCTTGTTTGCAATCTTCTATTTTCATTTAGCAGATCTATGTTCCCTCTCTGTCATGTCTTTTACGAATTTTTTTGTAGCATGATAGCGTTCCAGATGTTTTCTTTTGGCTTCGGCATTCTTTATAACATTTTCTTTTAACTTTTGCCTATAACGCCGTTGTTTTTCAGCCGGTGTTAAAGCCATTTCATTCGAAGTTATTATTCTATAACAAAACAATAATTAAATGTAATATTTCTGCCATAAAATATGTGATCAATATGTGAAAAGCATACGGAATACCACTGTGTTACTAAAGTTACAACTGGGTTACTACTAGTAGTAACGCAGTGTAGTGGTAACGCAGTTGTAAAACTTAAACGTTTTCAAACTTGGTACTTAAATGGATACATATTCTAAATCAATAATGATGCAACCAAAATATTGCCTAAATATTACACATTTTGCATTGAATAAAATTATTAATATCTAGAAAACTCACCGTCCGTCGCCGGTAACTCAGTGGTCTCACAATAAACACACGCACCCCGAACGGAGTCACCGTGAGTGACTGGCTTGGTCAGTTGCACCGCCCCGCCACCCTCCCGCGCGCCAATATCAATTCATGACCGACCAAAGGATATTAGGAGTGAAGATGTCTAAAAAGCCCTATTTAAGGTTCACTTTCCTATGGTAACACTGAGTATGCGTCATTTTGCTTTACAACGGGGACAGGGCGAGAAATATTTTATTATTATTAAACTGTTGTGGTAAAATAATACCTATAGGCGTTCTAGTAAAGTTCATACAATTACGTATTACTTAAAACTTTCAAAAACATTGACGTCGTGAACATTTTTAAAGCAATTTAAGTTTATGTCAGGTAACTCGCACAGAAGGACAGCCAATTTTAATAGGAAAAACAACTGCGTTGCTTAAAAAAACAACTTAGTTACCGTAATTTACAAAGAAATATAATATTTTACATTAATTTATATGCTGTTCTGGTACAGGTATTTTAATCGGTAGCTACTAATAGCTGTATTATTTTTGTATTTTCCTATTTTTTTTTGACAAAGTCGCTTTTGGTCGAAGGGACCGATTTTTGTACCCTAAATAAAATAATGGCCCACTAACTACAAAAAATATTTAAAAAAAGATTTTAAAATAAAAACAAATACCTAATAAAAATTGATTCGACATCTACATTCCCAGGTTGATTAAAAGAGATCACTGTTAATACATTTTTAAAAAACAAAAACAAGCACAGTAACAGCCTTGCAATCACACACAATACTACACATTATAGAAGAAAAAAAAATCTAATGACTAGGCAGTATGGTCTCTGACCTTAGTCTGTTCCTTCATAGAATAAATATAATTAAAAAAAAAAAAAAGTACGCTGTTGAAGAGTGTCACTCTGAGTGACAGTGACGTAACAGACAGAAAATTTTCTAGCAAAGAAAGGTATCACTAAATTTATACATTTGTAAATAACATTGAATAGAATAATGTTCCAAATTTCCGAAATACCTACCCTGCGATGCAGGTTCATAACGCGACCAAATTAAGGAGCACCAACAACTTTAACAGGAACCTTGTAGTTCATTTTGTCGCCGAACGACTTGCCTGCGTCGAACACTTGGGGTGCTGACTAATGAGCTGCTCCAGTTCGACCATCGCAAAGATCTTCCTGCGTGTGTTGTCCGGAAGCAGAATGTTAATAGTACCGTCCGCTGACCAGCATTTATTTAAGCCGAAATGAGTGCGCGCCGCTGCAAAAACATCCTGTCTAGACTTGGTCAAAAACTCCGTGACTGTCACCTTAGAGCCCTTGAGCGTAGTCTTGGCTTTCCACACCGACACCCGATGCTGCATACAAGTGAAGCGGACAAGGACCGGCCTGGCAGACTCTTTTTTCTTGGCACCAAGTCTATGGCAAGACTCAACAGCCCCGGGACCCAAAGTAGACAACTTCATTTGGCCGGACAGCACCGCTAAGGTTTTCTTTAGAACATCCTCATCCTTGTCTTCCTTTATTCCATGGAGTAAAAGGACCTTTCTGCGGGAATGTGTGTCAAGGCGATCCATGCCTTGTACTACCAGTTCGATTTGCGTCCGCAACATGCCAAGGGTCTTCCAGACAAAGGCTTTGAAGGAAGAGAACTCAGCTGCTAGTGCTTTTACAGTAGTATTTGACTCCTTACTGCCCGGTTGCTGCAGATTCCTCTCAAACTCTGACATCCTGTCGTTAAACATAGTGGAGAGCTCCTTAATGCTGCCGAGTAGCTGCTGTGCTGTGTTATCCATAGTTAACAATGATATAAATATGTGAGTGAGCTGTGTTTAATCAAACTGGACACTGTAGAGACGAATTTTAACACATATGTAGATTTTTATATATTTTAAATAATAAAATTATGGAGCAGTAAAATTTTATGTGTTGACACTTATGTGGCTACCCAAAAATTGTATAATTTTTTCATCAGTATACATCAACTAAAAAAAAATGCACTGACTGGTCAACGTATGTATGGGAAATGGTCATCCTTCTTTGGTGTGGGACATAGTAACAGGTGACGAAACATGGATTTATTGCTACGATCCCAAAACAAAGCAGCAATCGAGTGTATGGATCTTTCAAGATGAGCCGAAACCAACTAAAGCGGCGCGCGTGAAAAGTGCATATTGCTTCTTTTTTTAATAAAACTGGACACGTGGCTTGGCTACTGTTGCTTTAGAGAATCGTCGTACCGTGAATAGTGACTAGTACATGACCATTTGTTTGCCGGAAATTATTGACAACTCCGTAAAAATAACCGTAAACGCCGAGTCATCTTGCACCACGACAATGCTAGTTCCTACACGTCAGACAAACGAATTTTTGAAGGTGAAAAACGTAGAACTTATGAGCCATCCTGCATACAGTCCCGACCTGGCACCTTGTGACTTTTTTCTGTTCCCAAAAATTAAGAACCAATTACGCGGTCAACGATTTTCATCACCAGAAGAGGCTGTCGAAGAGTATGAAAAACACGTTTCTGAGGTCACCATGGAGGAGTGGCACAAAAGTTTTCAAAATTGGTTTAATCGGATGAAAAAGTGCATTTACGCAAAGGGAGAATATTTTGAAAAGCAATAAATTTATTTTTGACCTTTAATAGTATTTTTTTCTTATTCATTCCGGAAACTTTTAGTGCGCTTCACGTATACTGGGTGGACATGCATGTGTGTAACTATATAGCGTACACACACTACACCTCCCCCGTAAATAATAAAAAAACAAAACATATGCACACTTTTAATTTTTGTAAAATACGAATAAATGTCACATATCGACGGGTGCAAAGTAAATAAAGCTAACTACAAAATCTATGATTTTTCGTTTAACATATTATCGTTTTAATTAAACAAGACTTTACAACATGGTATATTTTTTTTTTGCATATATCACTTTATTTCAATCTATTTTCGTACGTAAAAAAAGCCAGCTACGTAGGTCCTTTCAAATAAAACGAAGTTAACGCGACCAAGTGACGTTGGCTGCATCACCGCGGGAGCGCGCGAATACCCCCGCGCGCACACAAAATGTCATCAGTCAGATGACAGGTGCTTCGCCGGCGAGTGTGCATTTATTAGGTTAAGTAAGGGCTTTTGTCTTATATAATATAAGTGATATTTTGATGTATTATTGTTTTTTATTATAATTATTTATATTCGTAATTGCAATCCATGATGAATAAAGAACGACGCAAGTTGTTGGTGCAATTAGGAAAAACAAGAAAACAAATTGCGATCGGGGAAACAGAAGAGCTGTTAAAACTCACAAAAAATAACAACTGTGATACTGTGGCTGGTATGTATTAATATGTCGGCGCAAAGCATCTTAGCGTCGCCGGTTTAGCCAGCGCGTAGTTATCGGCGCCTGTGCGGGCGCCTCGCATTTCTAGTCCAATGTTTATATTAACAACATTAACTCTTATCAGAGTTTGGGAACAAAGGATGTGTTTGTTTCTTAGAAACGGGGCAGAGTGTATTACTGCCGAACGTAGCCGTGGCTCCGGGTACCTAGTGAATTAAACTTATTTTGGTTGAGAGCATTATATTTTGAGAGGCGGTCGAGACTGGGTGCGTCCCGTGACCTGTGTCCCGCGAACCACGGATTCGTTACCGTTTTAGTCTACGTTAAGTTTTATATCGGGCTTGTGTGTGACTTATTGTTAAGTTTAATTTTCATGATAGTTTAGTTTAAAGGATAATTGTTCCAAGCTCATATTGTGTTGTGACTCTTTTATTAATTAAGTGACTTTTATAAAATGAACGTAGTATAATAAACAATTGTTAAACTTTGTACTTGTGTGAGTGATTGTACCTAAGACGCCCATAGCACGAACACGACACGATGAACCCAATACGCGCCTCTTGTGTTGGTCAAATAGAGCATTCTGACTCTGCCTTCCCGACATCAGAAGTGGGATGCGCGCCGCCAGTTCAAGAAATAAACGTGGAAAATGAAAACTGTTTAGAAAATCAGGAAAGTACTGAATTTGAGCCAAATGCAGGAAAATCTTTAATGTCTAAAGAGGACTATTATAAACTTTTGCTACAACAACAAAATAATCAAATTCAACAACTAATTCAGGCTCTGAAGCAGCCATCTACTAGTACAGTTGTTAACAAAACCAATTTTCCAGAGTTTAACCCAGATAACGGTGACGTAGATGCCCGATCTTGGTGTGACACAGTGTCTTTATGTATGGAGGAAGACCCTTTAGTTGGAAGTAACTTGATTATTGCTCTTAGCAGTGCTTTGAAAGGGTCAGCATCATCATGGTTTTCACAGATCAGCTATTCTGGAATGGATTGGAATAGTTTCCAAAAAATATTCTTGTTAAGATTTGACAGTATGGAGACTTCAACTGCTGCTTTAGTACGAATTCTCACAAGTACACCGATTAATGAAGAATCTATGTCAGCGTTTGCCAACAGACTTTTGACGTCTTTGATGGCAAGATGGAAGGATCTTTCTTTAGAAGAAATTGCAGTTTCTACAGTTTTAACTCGATGTGCTCAGATAGATCCGCGTATTCAACGGATGGTTTATACGACAGATGTCAAAGATAGGATAGCCATGCAACGACAGCTTATGGCCTATTCCCACAGAAAGCGACAAAGTAATGACCACAGACCAATAGATCAGACAAAGCGTCTGAAGACGATTATTTGCTACGATTGTGGACAGGCTGGTCATAAATCTACTGAGTGCGGACAACGAAACTCTAATATAAAAGGTTTCAAATTGCCCTTCAACAAGAACAACCAAAGTAAGAAGGAAGTACCAAAACAATCGGTGACATGCTTCAAGTGTGGACAAGTGGGACACATCGCTCCACAATGTACTGGTCGTCGAGCATCGTCATCTCACCCTTCCAGCAGTAATGGATCTTTGGCTGCTGAGCATCGGCGAGTTAATGCATGCAGCGTTAAACCGGCATCGTCTCAGCTCACACATCTTGGTCAGTCGTTTGATTTTTATTTTGATTCTGGGGCCGAATGTTCTTTGATTAAAGAAACTTTAGCAAATAAATTTGGCGGCAAACGTTTTTCGTCTTTGGTAATTTTGTTGGGCATTGGTAATGCAGATGTGCATAGCACTTGTCAGATTTTGTCTGAAGTTCTTATTGATGGTAGCTTGGTCGAGCTACTTTTTCACGTTGTTTCTGATGATGTTATTAACCACGGAATTATGATTGGTAGATTGATTTGATTACTCAAGGTTTTACTGTTGAAATTTCTAATGACCGCCTTATTATAAAAAAGTCACATCTGGTCAACTTATGTGAAATTGGCAAACGAGTGTGCAATTTTAAAGATATTGATACAGATGTCAGTAGTGAACATTACATTCAGTTAGTAGATATTTTAAAGAAATTTGAAAACTCATTTGTAGAAGGCATACCATCCGGACGGGTAAACACAGGTGAAATTGAAATAAGACTCATTGATCCAAATCGTACTGTTCAAAGGCGTCCTTATAGAATGAGTCCTGAAGAGAGAGAAGTTTGTCGAAAAAAGATTGATGAATTATTAGAAGCTAATATTATTAGACCAAGTAGCTCTCCATTTGCGAGTCCAGTACTCCTAGTTAAAAAGAAGGACGGTTCAGATAGACTGTGCGTAGATTACAGAGAACTGAATAAAAATACCGTACCAGATAGGTTTCCATTACCACTTATAAGCGACCAAATTCAACGTTTAAAGGGTGCAAACTACTTTACTATTTTAGACGCTGCTTCCGGTTTTCATCAACTTCCGGTTCATAAAGACTCCATTGAGCGGACAGCATTCGTAACACCAGACGGACAGTATGAATATTTAACTATGCCATTTAGGTTACGTAATGCACCATCAGTTTTTCAAAGAGCCATTTATAAAGCACTTGGTACTCTGGCAAATACATTTGTAGTATGCTACGTTGATGACTTAATGATAGTATCTGAAACTGCAGTAGAAGGATTAAAGAGACTAGAATTAGTGTTAAAAACTTTAAAACATGCAGGCTTTTCTTTAAATTTAAAAAAATGTTTTTTTTTGAAGACACGGGTGGAATATTTGGGTTACGAAGTAACGCAAGGAGAAATAAGACCTAACTCACGTAAGGTTGCAGCTCTTACAGACTTACCTCCTCCCAGTACTGTCACACAGGTTCGACAATTCATCGGATTAGCGTCATATTTCCGTCAATTTATTCCTAAATTTTCTCAATTAGCGGCACCACTTTATAAACTAACTACAGGAAAAGGTAAAATCGATTGGAAACCAAAACATGAAGAAATCAGACAAAATATCATAGGTAATTTAACTAGTAAACCAGTTTTAATGATTTTTGACCCGACTTACCCAATTGAGTTACATACGGATGCTAGTTCCGAAGGCTATGGTGCAATGCTTTTACAAAAAAAAAAAAAAAAAAAAAAAAAAAAAAAAAAAAAAAAAAAAAAAAATTGTCAACACGTTTGCTTCTCGACAAATTAACTATTAATTTAAATTGTAAAACATTGGTTAATGTCTTAAAAACAGTGTCAATACATGGATAATATATGAAATTCATAGTGATAGTGTTATCTCGTCGCAGTGTTTGTAAATACGTTGTGAAATCTTAGGAGAAATCGAAGACCAGAGTGACTCATAATACGATGAAATCGTTTGACAGTTGACGGTTGATTGACGGTTCCACTGCGTTCGGAAACGTGCTTGGGTGCGTTTCGTTTCACGGCATTGCTTTTGAAGTTAAGTATAATAAAAAGCCGATTTAATGATGGCACCGACAAATATTTGTACGGAATGTCAAATTGTTATACCTCGAAAAAATGAATATTTAAAATGTTGTATTTGCAAGTTGAAATACGATGTTGATTGTGCAAAGGTCGGCTTCAAGCGCTTCACCTTAATGGAAACTACTCATAAGAACAATTGGAAGTGTCCTGAATGCTGTAGCAAACAATCTAAAACTCGCAATACCGGCAACCCTATAAGTCCTGTCCTGCCTACATCTGGTGGTGATGTGGAAAGTCCTGCCAACAAATCGCCGGAGTTTTCAAGCGTTACCCAGCGAGCGAAGACGACTAAGTCTTCTGCCGAAGTTCGAGATGGCAGAAGCTGTGTTTCTGAGGATACATTACGATCGGTTATTAAAGAAGAGCTTGCTGCTATTCTTCAGACTACCATCAAGAAGTTTGTGACGGCTGAGTTGAATAATATCAATGAACAATTATCGGGTTTTCGAGAGTCTATGTCATTTTTTAATGCAAAATTCGAAGAATTGCGAGTATCCCTGAATGAAGAGAGTCTAACGGTTGCTCAGCTGAAGTCTGAAAATGAGACACTAAAGAAATCTGTTACTGATCTCACACATCGCTTGAATTCCGTAGAACTGCATATGAGAGAATGCAACATTGAGATCAACGGCATCCCCGAACATAGATCTGAGAACTTGGTGGACACCGTTATCCAATTGACCAAGACCGTTGATCACCCTTTAGTTCATGATGACATTCAGCACGTGACCAGAGTCGCTAAAATGATCAATGATAACAACAGACCCAGGGCTGTCGTTGTTAAATTACGCAGCTCACGTCAGCGTGATGCTGTGCTAGCGGCGGTATCAAAATTCAATAAGGTAAATTCTCATGAAAAGTTAGCGTCACACCATCTTGGCATCGGAGGACCACGAACACCAGTGTTTTTGTCCGAACATCTCACTCCAGGTAATAAGTCCCTGCATGCTGCGACTCGAAGAAAAGCTAAAGAAATGTCATTTAAATTTGTCTGGGTCCGAAACGGTCGCATCTACACACGTAAAGATGAAAATTAGTCAAGCCATATTAATTAAGTCTAATGAGAGTCTTAAATTAATTACTTAAATTAGTTATTATTGATTGTTAAGTTGTGCGTGTTACTATAGTTAAAATTTTCAAAGAGTTTGAAATATATTATCAGAATGTCCAAGGACTTCGTACTAAAACTGGTGCTTTATATGAAAATATTTTAAATTCTAATTATGAGGTTATAGCACTTACAGAAACGTGGCTTAACTCAAGAATATCAACTAATGAAATAGTAGATGCGAGATATATAGTCTATCGCAGGGATCGCATGTGCTCTAAGGTCTCCAAAAAAGATGGCGGAGGAGTGCTTTTGGCTGTTTCTCGCGAAATTCCTTCTTTGAGACTTGAAAGTCTGGAAGGCGATACTGAATGTGTTTGGGTAAAACTGCAAGTCAAGATCAATGGAGTGTTTAAAAATCTGACAATATGTGTCGTATACCTACCACCGCCAGTAAAACTGGAGACCTTAAAGCAATTCCTTAACAGCATAGAAGTTGCTATGACCCAATCAGATGATCTCTTAATTGTTGGAGATTTTAATCTAGGGTTTATCCAATGGGCTGCCAGTGATGAAAATTATAATAACATTATGATTCCATCAAATTATAGCTCTATGCTAGGTTTCACGTTTGTAGATTTTACGTCTGTCAACAATCTGTATCAATTTAATAGTATTAGCAATAGTGACAATCGTTTTTTGGATTTAATTTTAAGTAATCTACAGAATGTATCTGTTTCGGTGCCTCCTGATTTATTGAGTAAGAGTTACCAAATTCATCCAAGTCTTCTAATAAATATTCCATACTGCAATGCTGACTACTTGAAGCCAAAAAAAGAATCGATGCTGAATTATTATAGGGCTGACTTTAGCAGTATTGTTCATATGTTAAAAAAAACGAATTGGCAGGATTTGTTTTCCAAGTGTAAAAATGTTAATGAAATGGTTCAGGAATTTTATACTGTCTTATGGCAAACAATTGATAGATATGTTCCTAAAAGAAAACAACACAGATCTAATCGACCCATATGGTTTAGTCGCCCTCTCGTTGAACTTCTAGCGGAGAAAGATAAAGTTCGGAGAAGATTTATAAAATACTCCAATCCGAGAGATGAGCTTGAATTTCGCTTGCTGCGTAGACGCGGTCATAATCTCTATAAGAAATGCTTTGCGGATTACATACATAAAATAGAAACAAATATACCTCAAAACCCTAAACTTTTCTGGAGCTTTATAAAGGTCAGGCGTGGTGGTCAGTCGTGCATGCCTGCAAAAATGCAGTTGGATGACACGGTAGCTAAAACTGGCTCAGACATTGCAAATTTATTTGCGCACCATTTTTCGGCTGTGTACTCCTCTGACAGCTCCACCGACAATAATACTGTAGTGACACCTATTCTTGTTAACAGTCCAGATAACAATCATATGACTGGGTTAATGTTTACAGAGTCAGAAATTATTAAAATTATGAAATGTATAGACGTAACAAAGGGAGCTGGTCAGGACTCCATTCCGTCCATTTTTGTCAAACGTTCTATGTATGGCCTGGCATTACCTCTGAAACTCATATTTAATAAATCCCTTGAAGATGGTTTGTTTCCAGAGGAATGGAAAAGAGCCCGTATTGTTCCGATATACAAAAAAGGTTCACGTGACTCTGTTAAAAACTACCGGCCAATTTCGATAATTTCGTGTTTTGCTAAACTTTTTGAAACCTTGATGAGTAAAATTATATCGAACTTCGCGAAAAATTACATCTCAGATCACCAACATGGGTTTATTTCTGGTCGTTCTGTTCTTACCAATTTGGTTCCGTTTGTTTCAGAGTTATCCAAAGAGGTTGATAAGGGGTTTGAGGTCGATGCCATTTACACTGATTTCAAGAGCGCCTTTGACAGTGTTAATCATACGATTCTCTTAGAAAAACTTTGTGCTCTTGGTTTAGATGGACATCTGCTGAATTGGTTCGAATCGTACCTGCGGGGAAGGCCCCAGGTGGTTGTTGTCGATGGTTTTCAGTCGAATGGGTTCCTTGCTGAATCTGGTGTGCCGCAAGGGTCGGTTTTGGGTCCATTACTCTTTCAGATTTTTATCAATGATATTACCAAATGCATAAAAAAATGTAATTTTGCATTGTTTGCGGATGATCTCAAAATATACAAAACTGTAACTTCTGTTAATGACATGGAACTAGTTCAACAGGATCTCGATAGTATAAGTCACTGGTGCAACATTAATGGCATGACTCTAAATATCAATAAGTGCTTTCATATTAAATACTCTAGAAAAAGAAAGGTTTTTACAACTAGTTACGAGATTGGAAGTGTAAAGCTAACTGAAGTAAAAGAAATTCGAGATCTCGGTGTTGTCATTGATAATAGACTGAAATTTGATTTGCATATCGACGCTGCGGTGGCTAAGGCCGCCCAAATGCTAGGTTTTATTAAACGCAATACAAGGGGTTTTAAAAAGACAAGCACTAAGATAATAATTTATAATGCCCTAGTTCGCAGCCATCTTGAGTTTGCCTCCTGCGTCTGGAGCCCTTTTTATGCTGTACATTCGCAAAGAATTGAGAGTATTCAAAGGGCTTTTACAAGGCATCTCTCGTTTTCTTGTAATGGTTTCTCTCACCGGCAACCCTATGCACAACGTCTGGACAAATTCAATTTGATAAGTCTCCGTGATCGGAGGTGCTTGTTGGACATGGGCTTTATTCACAGGATCATGAACGGAGGTACACGCTGCAGTGGGTTGGTATCGCTTGTATCCCTGTCCATACCTTACAGGTATCCTAGACATCGCTTGTCCAAATTGTTTCATATTCCATTTGCTAGGACAAATCTTGGTCTTCAATCACCTATAGTGCGAATATGTATGGAATACAACTCGCTAATCAATAAGATTCCGGATTTGGATGTCTTTGGTAACAACATAGGATTTTTTAAGAAGTTACTTTTTCAACATTTTCTGGGTAGAGACTAGTGAATGAAATTGAAATTATAATAAATTAGGATTAAAATTAAAGATAAAATATTAGAATTAATTTGAATTAAAAGTAAAAGTCAAAATTAAATTAAAACATTTTTTTTTTGTCAATAGTTTAGTTTGTTATCTTATTGTTTTATTTTATTTGTAATTACAACATTAATGTCAAGGCAATTGTTTAAATTTGAGAATGCTATGTACGCCTTTACGTTGATACATATCAGAACTGTTCCGTATGTTTTCTTTTTTAGTATTGTTTAATATGTATTATGTGGCTGTACTTTTTTTATAAATAAATAAATAAATAAATAAATACACAAGAAGGATGGAAAATCTCATGCCATAGCATATTACAGTAAAAAGACGTCAAGTGCAGAATCTCGTTACCATTCTTATGAGCTAGAGACCCTTGCAGTAGTTAACGGAATAAAACACTTTCGTCATTTTTTGCAATGTAGACCATTTACACAATTTACAGTAATAACAGATTGTAACTCGCTGCAAGCCTCACGTTCCAAGATCGACCTAACACCTAGGGTCCATAGGTGGTGGGCTTTCTTGCAGTCATTTGATTTTGAAATAGTATATAGAGATGGCAAACGAATGGCTCACGTAGATTTTTTTTCACGCAATCCATTGCCAAGTAATAATAAAATAAACCAAAAAGTCGAAGAAAAACGAATTAATTTGTTAGAAATTTCCAAAAATTGGTTACACGCTGAACAACAACGAGACCCTGAGATTATTGATATTGTTGCTAAAATAAATAATGATTTGGTTAATGATGTAGCTAATACGTATCAAATTATAGCTAACGTACTCCATCGCAAAATACAACGTAATGGTAGGTCACGAATTTTGCCTATTGTACCGAGAACCTTTCGTTGGTCTGTAATAAATCAAATTCATGAATCAATCGTTAATTTAGGTTGGGAAAAGACTTTGGAAAAAGCATATGATTTTTACTGGTTTCCCAATATGCGTAAATATGTTAGAAAATTTGTAGAAAACTGTATAACTTGTAAATTATCCAAATCAAAATCCGGTAAAACACAAGTTGAACTTCATTCAATACCGAAAATCGCAATTCCATGGCACACCATACATATTGACGCCACAGGCAAGCTGAGTGGGCAACAAAGTACTAAAGAGTATATTTTTGTTTTAATTGATGCCTTTACTAAGTATGTACTTCTTCGTCATACCTCGCGCATTGATGCATCTAGCGCTGTTAATGCTTTAAAATCTGCGGTTAATTTGTTCGGTGCACCAACTAGAGTAATTGCAGACCAAGGACGATGCTTTGCAAATGCAAGTTTTCGTGAGTTTTGCGATAAAAATAATATTCAGTTACATTTGATAGCTACCGGAACTTACCGTGCTAACGGTCAAGTTGAACGTGTAATGGGTACACTAAAAAATATGCTTACTGCCGTTGAAGTTCAGAAAGACCGAATGTGGCAAGATGCTGTTGATGATGTACAACTTGCTTTCAATTGCACAGTCAACCGAGTAATCAAAGCTAGTCCTCTTGAACTGTTAATTGGTAAAGTAGCACGACCTCTATCGTTGTTAGCTTTAGGTGACCAAGACCAAGATGAAATTGATATTGTTGAGATCAGGGAACAAGCGACAAATTATATAAGCGAAAATGCTCGCAAAGATAAAGAGCGTTTTGATAAGACGAAGGCTAAAGTGTCGAAATTTGCTATTGGTGATTTTGTTTTGATTGAGAACCATGAGAGGAATCAAACAAAGCTGGACCCAAAATTTCGTGGTCCATTCGAAATTGTTGAATTGCTTCACGGAAACCGATACCGTTTGAAGGCAATTGATAATAATAGAACTTACAAATATGCACATGATCGTTTACGTGCGATGCCAAATTGTTACGTTCCCACAGAGTTTGAAGTTGCTAATGTTGATGAGAATTAGGAACAGTCAGAATCAGCCGTTGTCGGCGAGAGTGTTGTTGATACACTAGAGTAGTCCCTACTTATGTGGGCTGTTGCAACGCAATCTACTATCTTGATCACTAGCCATAGGTCACATTCCAAACCCAGTGTAGCTGGTACGGAGACTGCGTGGTGCGATGACAAGTAGGAGGATTGCGGTTGCGTTGGATTTGTTTTAATTTTAACAACGTATCCGTGTGATGTTGTTTGAGATATTTGTTTGAAGTTTAGTTGTATGGAAGTGAATTGGTACAATTTACCATTTAGTTGAATCTGAACTGTGTCCTCTGGGAAAACGAAAATGGATGGTTGAATCCATTTTACTTTGTTTGCACTTTATGCTGCTATTTTAAGTTTTGGGAACCTATCAGTTTGCCATCCCTACGATTTGTTGTCAGGATAGCCGAGTAAGTGTACTCTTAGCAACTGTATTTGTTCACAGGAGGTATGTGAAGTTGCCTGGCACACGAGGACGTGTGATAGTCAGGATCGCCGTGTCGGCGCAAAGCATCTTAGCGTCGCCGGTTTAGCCAGCGCGTAGTTATCGGCGCCTGTGCGGGCGCCTCGCATTCCTAGTCCAATGTTTATATTAACAACATTAACTCTTATCAGAGTTTGGGAACAAAGGATGTGTTTGTTTCTTAGAAACGGGGCAGAGTGTATTACTGCCGAACGTAGCCGTGGCTCCGGGTACCTAGTGAATTAAACTTATTTTGGTTGAGAGCATTATATTCTGAGAGGCGGTCGAGACTGGGTGCGTCCCGTGACCTGTGTCCCGCGAACCACGGATTCGTTACTGTTTTAGTCTACGTTAAGTTTTATATCGGGCTTGTGTGTGACTTATTGTTTAGTTTAATTTTCATGATAGTTTAGTTTAAAGGATAATTGTTCCAAGCTCATATTGTGTTGTGACTCTTTTATTAATTAAGTGACTTTTATAAAATGAACGTAGTATAATAAACAATTGTTAAACTTTGTACTTGTGTGAGTGATTGTACCTAAGACGCCCATAGCACGAACACGACACGATGAACCTAATACGCGCCTCTTGTGTTGGTCAAATAGAGCATTCTGACTCTGCCTTCCCGACAAATATATTTTACTAAGATTAATCAGTTTTAATAGTTACAACTCTTATCTTGATAGTTTGCACAATAATAACAGTTTTTTTTAATGTAACGACGCAAAAACGACCATCTACCACTTGACTCTTTCTACTTCGCTATCATAGTAGATGTTATGATATACTTCGCTGAATTTTGTATGAAATATATCATTTTACAAAGAAATACAAAGAGAAGGGTTATGATTTTGACCGGTACACATATATGTATGTATGTTTATCTGATTTTGTTCTCTAATGACGTCTAAATTACTTATATCCAATGGTTCTTTGTGTGCTGTTGTTTAATGTATATTTGTTTATTTTGTTTACAGAAAGTTCAACTTCAAATATCCAAGATGAATATAATGATAGTTTACCAAATATAAGCATTGGGTTCTTCGATAAACATCATCCGTTAGAAGATGAAGTAATGAATAAACTTATGGAAGACCTTGGCGTCGCGGTTCTGAATAAAGATAAGTCTCAAGTAGATCAAATTATACCGAGATCGTCTTCTTCTACACCTTTTTTGTCAAGTCCTTGTTCCAGATCTGAAGTTATTCATCCTGATGACAAAATTGAAAGAATGTCTATCACACCGACACCGTCGGAATACAATTCGTTTACTCCTAGTCCTACACATGATTTATTACAACCAAATCAGACATCTGAATCAATGAATCTAGACAATAATGCAATTGTGGCAGTTGTCAATTGTCAGTCCCCAATAATAACTACGACTGACGCTTCTTCTGCAGCTGACGCATCAAGTGAATGCTCTACGCCGTCTAATAGTAATGGGAGGAAAAGACGTCAATTCAGTATTGATAGGTCTAAAAAGAAGAGATTGAGAAACAAGGATAAATGGATAGATACAAGACGAAAATTATTGTTGAATTCTGGCAAACAGCACTTGTCAAGGAATGGAAAAGTACAACCCGCTAAAAATGTTAAGCCGCCATGCCATGTTTGCAAATTTAACTGTAGCTCAAAAATATCATTTCAAGAAAGAAAACATATTTTCGATCGATTTTGTTCTAATCACGAAAAGCAATGGGTGTTTATCGGTAAATATGCCAAGCGTAGTTCAAAAAAAAGAATAACTACTGACAGTTATTCAAAGCGCAATTTCAGTGTTACTTACACACTTCCACTTGATTTAGACAAATCTAGCCCTAGAAGCATCAAAGTTTGCAAAACAATGTTTAAAAACACATTATCTATCAGCAATCAGTTTATATTTAGCGCTTTGGATAAATATGATAAAGATACTGGCAGCTGTTTAAAAGATTTAAGAGGTCATCATGAGAATAAAAATAAGATCAATACAGTGGCAGTAATCCAAGGAGTCTGTGATCACGTAAAGTCATTCAAACCTGTGGAGTCTCATTATATAAGGAAAGACTCAAATAAACTATCTGTCTGGTGACTTGAACTTCTCAATTATGTTTAAATTATATAAGACATGGGCAGAGGAAAATAATGTTTCAGAAAGAGTACGCACAGTTCGCCAATATCGAGACATTGTCAACAGAGAAATGAATATATGCTTTTTTATCCCTAAAAAAGACCAGTGCGACGTGTGTACCGCATTTAAAAATTGCCCTGAAAGTCAAAACGCTAATGAGTTTAATGAACATATGAAAAATAAAGATATTGCAAGGGCTTTGAAGAAACAAGATAAAATCCAAACCACTGCACATCCTGAAACAGTAACTTCAGCCACATTTGACATTCAAAAAATTTTATCAACTCCTCATGGCGAAACAAGTTCATTTTATTATAAACGCAAACTATTTATCTTTAATTTTACAGTTTTTGAAATGGGTCTTAAGAAAGGAATATGTTATATGTGGCCTGAAAGTACAGCTAAAAGGGGGTCGAATGAGGTGGCTAGTTGTCTCCTTAATTTTATTGAAAATTCAGCTAGGAAAGGGATCAAAGACGTCCGCCTTTGGTCGGACAACTGTGGAGGTCAAAACAGAAACAGATCAGTGTTTTTTATGTACGTGTACTTTTCCTCCAAGTTCAAAATTGATATCTGTCATAGGTTTTTAGAAAAGGGGCATACCCAGCAAGAAGCGGACAGTGTCCACGCACTGATAGAAGAGTCGTCAAAAAGAAAATTTATTTACACTCCTGAAGAATGGTACACCCTTGTTAGATGGTGTAAAACATCAGGAGATCCTTATGAAGTAGTAGAGATAACACAAAATATGATTTTCGATTTCAAAGAATGTTTGGACAGTTTGAAGTGGACTAAAAACGTAGACAATGAAAATGTTAAGTGGAGTCAAGTACGTGAGATTGTAGTAAAAACAGAGTTTCCTAACACAATATTTTATAAATATAATTTACATGAAGAAGAGTGTAAGAGAATTGACCTATTACAAAAAAGAAGTACGCGGTCTCGTCGAGATAATATTTTAACAGAACCCAGTATTGGTTATAATGAAACTTTGCTGATAACACATTCCAAATGCAGTGACTTAAATCTTTGCGAGCAAAATTTAATACCACCGAGGTATCAAGAATTTTATAAAAATTTAAAACATAGTTCTAATAATAGAGAAAACGAGACTGAGTAGGTAATAGTTATTATTGTTACCAGAAGATAATTAATACCTACCTAATCAGTAAGTTAAAAATATCCGATTGGATGTTTGGTTAATCATTTTTAATTATGAAGAGAGTTGATTAATGTTTTGTTTGTGATTTTATTACATTAATTGGTGTAACAAGTAGAATTTGATAAAAATATGATTTATTTACGTTTTTGTTCACGCAGAAGTTTTGATATTTGTTTTATCATTACTCATTATGAAAAGAGTTTCTTAATATTTTGTTTGTTTTTATCAGACTGATTAGCGTAACTTAAATAGGTGCAAGTTGATAAAAAATTAAAAATATAGTTTATTAACGTTTTGTTCACGCAGAAGTATGTTGTTTATGTTAAACAGAATTTTAAATGTATGTTTCTAATAAAAAAAACTATGCTTATTATAATAAATTATTTCATTTGACCTCATTGTGTGTAACCTACTACATAAAGAATACGACGCATAAAAAGCTATCTACGTTATTATGTTGTGTAATCGACATAATTATCAATTAATACGAAATACGTAGCAATCTATCATAAACTAATGTTCTCTTAAAAATTTAATACAGTACATTAAATGAAATTGTATTTTTACACAACATTCAAAGTCCCTTGGATATACGACCAACTGGTAGTTGACTCAATTGGCATTATTTTTAATACAACGTAAATGCGGACAACTGCAAAATCTCGTAAATTAACAACAAAATAGTTAAATCAATTTAATAGAAAGATGTCTAAGAGTATTAACAAGTAATACTAAAATTTACAAAAAAACAGTCCAAGCAATAAAAAAAATATACACACTTTTCAATCTTTTCGCTCTCCTGTAAAGTAGCATGTTTGCAGATAGCTCTTTTTACTTTGCACCCGTCGATATTATACCTACTATATTATGTAGTATATTATTACAACATCTATAAAATAATAACGATAATAAAACAAAGTTAGGGAACCGCAAAACATAAACTAGGTACAGAAAAAATACAAGTCGTTAAAACCACAAAGATAAAATACGAGTAAGGCATAACACCAATAAAAAATATAAAAAGGTTTTTAGGACATGACGTAACAGTTCATAAAAAAAATTACAGATTGCAGTAGGTCTTACAAAAAGCGGTTGTTGGGACGCAATTGATAGAATATGAACATAGAATGAGAACACAAAATAAGATAGAGACGGTTACTTCACAGTCGGAAACAAAGAAAATGAAAGTCCGATTGCGCTGTTTGAAAACACAAATACAAGAAATTGTGACACACAGTTCGAAAATTTCATACAACACCAAAACAATGACAGTCCTGACAGCTGTTTTAATAAAAACGAACTAACATTAGATGAAACCAAAAATCTCAACAGAGGCGACAAAGACCTCAAAGTCATAAGTAATGTCTGTGGTAATGCTACAGTTGACCCTAATTATATAGACGGATTATCTGAAAATATTAAAAAAGACTCTGGTGATAGTAGCGCAATTCCTGAAAATCAGAATTTAAATCATCAAATAAAAAACAATAACGAAACTAAAAATGTTGAATTAGATAAATCCATAAAAGAAAAGGATAATAAAGAGACTGAATGTAAATATAAAAAACTTAAAACTGTAAATGTAGAAGAAGCGCATGAAAACAAAAAGTCCAAAGTAAATATTAATAAGAATGTTAAACCAGGGAATCCATTAAAATCTAAAAAGTCAACAAAGTTTGTGAAACGACTTTAAGTGAAATTATCTACTCAATCCAGCTCGATCTCAGACAGTGACGAAAATATTGCAGCTAACAGAGATGATGATTTAGAGAAATCTAAAAGATTTGAAAAAACACGACCAAAGTTTCCATAATAACTGAAAGTGAGAAAAAAGGCAAGCTAAAAAAAAGAAGTGTAATGCAGATGAAAGTTATGATGAAATAAAAGGCAAACTAAAAAAAGAAGTCTAATGCAGATGAAAGTGACGATGAGATAAAAAATAACTCTGCAAAAATAATAATAAGGAAACGTCCTGAAAAAGTATTCAGTTCAAGTGAAACTGAAAAGGAAGATTAAAAAACACATAGACAAAAAGTTACACATAAAAAATAAACAGACGAAGAAATAAAAGCAGTCAAGAAACACCTATATTTCTATGCACAGAAGAAAATAAACCCAGGCAAAGCAAAAAAATGGCAGTTTAAAAAAAGAATCTGTTCTTCAAAATAGAACGTGGATGCAACTTAAAACCTATGTCAATAATATTTATAAAAAGAAATAAACGACTACTTATAATTATTTCTAAGCAGTCTTGAAGGAACAAAACAAAGAACAAAGCAGAAAGCCAAAGCGAAACCATTCTACTCATCGAAATATGAAGTTATCGAAATGTGAATAAAAGAAATGCAATTTTTGACACCAAAATCTCAGAAGCGCCACACTTTATGATTTGTGATCTTACTTCTTGACTATTTGTTGTCAGTATTCAATTCCTCAATCGTGTTATCAAGTTTTGACAAGTGGCCGCGATTTCCCTAAGATTTCATTTTTCTTTATTTTTAAGTCTCCATCATCATTTTTTTGAGTGTTTCTTCCTTTGGAAATCTAAAAAAATAGAAAATAAACGTTTTTTCTCGTGAGGTCCCTAAAAACTTAAAACTAAATTTAGTATTTTCTATCACGCTCAGTCTAACGCTCGAGTAGATAGGAAAGGTAAAAAGTACAGGTGGATATAATTCAATCAGATAATTTATTTTATGCTATTCGTTCCATATTAATACCTAAGTATTTTTGTGGTAAACTTTGCGAAGTATCTGACAATTTAGATTATAGGTTAGGTATGTTGAAATATTTTAATGAAATTACCGTATTAAACCAAAAGCACACATATTTAAGACTAGATTTAGAGATTTGCAAACATTTATTTTGAATAGAAACAAATCCAAATATTGCATGGTAAATTGCTAATAATCATCACGAAACCAGATTAACAAAACTTACGTAAGAAACGATATTCCAGGCACTTGCCACTCACTTCTATTACTACAATGTTTGACTGAACAACTCATTGTTCAATTAAGCCCACCGGAATAATATTTATACCTAAAATATATACATAATCAACTAAAAAAACACATAATTATTTGGCAGGTCAAATAATGACAGCGATTTGTTTGGGGCCAAGTGCCGCTGGCTCCATGTAAAATGTTGCACAGTTTCACCGACACGGTTCTTTCATCCTATGTTTTGTCTTTGTTTTACTTAGGGTAAACATAATGTGCCGAAACGGAACCAAAATAGTAATTAATAAAGGCAGAAAGAGATACCTGGCAAACTTATCTCTCTCTATATATTTATAAAGCTCAATGGTTTGCGCTCTGGCGTTCAAAAGGTTAATTAAAAATATATATATAAAAAATTTGTAATTCCAAAAAAGGGCGGGAAACGTTGAACTAATCGGGCGCGCTTTTTTGATTTCCTATTTTTATTTAAGTAAAACGTTGTTTACAGTGATCAGTTGAGTAGTACTTATAGTTTAATTATTGCCTTGTTTCTGTATATATACTTTCATCTAATTGGTAAGTCAAAATATGAAATGTTGTACTTACGAATGGAAGAGCCCCCCGGGTCGGGGGGCTCTTCCATTCGTAAGTCGATCTACGCGCAAAAGAATTCGAAACCCATACTAGAATATGCAAACACTGCAATAAAAAACAAAAACACGGTTCTGAAGGGCGGTCACCAGACTGCAATTGTTTTCTAGAGAAACCACAAGATACTAGAACTAAAACTGCGGCTCCGCCCGCAACATCTATAACTCCCATCGTCCATCCTATCCTAAATCAAGTTGTCCCACCAAAGCCCATTCCCGAGCCTATAGGTCGTAAACTTTACGAGAAAACGGATGCTGCACCATATGTGGTGCATGTCCAAAAAGCACAAGGTGCTTCAAACCCTAATGACGGAACCTCTATGCACCCCATGACCTTTGGTAAATTTCTGTAAAAGAATTCATTTCGCAGTATCATCAATGGCAGTGTTAAGAAAATTGGTACAAACAAAATGGCAGTTCCTTTCTCTAACTATTCTGATGCCAACGATTTTATTAACCACAATGACTTATTGTTCAATGACCTGAGAGCATTTATACCCACTTTTAATGTTACATGTATAGGGCTAGTCAGAGGTGTCTCAACAGAATGGTCCTTGGATGAAGTTAAAGCGAATGTCTCCGTTCCGGTTGGTTGTGGGGAGCTTTTAAAAGTAAGACGTTTAAATTTCAATTTCTATGTAGATGGCACCCCCACCTGGAAGCCATCTCAAACAGTTGTTTTAACTTTTGATGGTTAAATACTGCCTAAAAGAATATTTATATGTTTTAATGCCCTTAGCGTAGATTTATATATAGGTATATCCTACTATTCAATGTTTTAATTGCTGTCGTTTTGGCCATACTAAGACACAATGTAGGTCCTAGCCTCGCTGCTATAAATGTGCTCAAAATGTGTTCAGAAGAAAGTGCCTCTTGCTTGTCATGTACCAGATACCACTTTGCAAACAACAAATCTTGCCCTGAGTTTGTTAGGCAAACTCAAATAAAATTGTATATAGCACAAAATTGTGTTTCATATGCAGAAGCTATTAAACTACACCCGAACATATCTAAATCGATGTTGTATCTTCCTCAAAAAAAGTATCTTCTAATGTAACTTCCAATTCTTTATCCCTTAATAGCAACCCTACTAATTCATACAAAAAAACTGTATTCTTAAAGCCACGCACCCCTCCAAGCCATATAAAAGGGTACGATAAGACTGCTCACCAAGCTCTTTTAAAAGAATATATGATTCCTACTCCAAACAATGGATGTGGCCTTATCAACAAAGAAGAAACAAATATACCTTTAGATAAACAGCTCCCTAAAGATTTTGTAGCAGCTTTCATTAATTTACTTTCCCAATTTAATTTATTATCACAGTCCAACATTGCAAATACCTTTAATAATAATAATCAATCACATAATGGACACACAGACAGACAAAATTATACAGTGGAATAGCCGTAGTGCTATAAGTAAAAAAAAAACAAATTATACATTTACTAAATAAATATGATCCACCTGTTTGTGCACTATCAGAAACATGGCTAAAGGCACATAATAATTTTTATATAAATGGGTACAACTGTGTCAGTAAAAATAGATCAGAAGGTTATGGTGGAGTAGCCATACTCATAAGGAACTCTGTTCTTTACCATAATATCTCTCTGCCTTCTCACAATGAAGATTTTTCAATTGTTGCTGTCAGTGTACATAGCATATGTATTGTATCTATATACATTCCACGTATATAGTCCATCTTCTATTTTTAATGAAGTCAAACAACTTTTTTCAACACTTCCAAAACCATTTATAGTATTAGGCGACTTTAATTTACAACATCAATCATGGGGAAGTTCAGTATCTACAACTTTTGGGGATAACCTATTAGATTCTGTAGATTCATGTAATTTGTGCATTTTAAACACAAGTACACCTACCCGCCGCACAGACCCTAATCATAACATAAGTGTTGTAGACCTTTCAATAAATACACCTAACTTAGCCTCATAATTTTTATCACTATCCTATAGTAATTTCCTTTCCATTTAATAAACCCAAGCACTGTAGTACGCTGTCTACTAGAAAATATAGACTCCAAAATAGAAGCTCCAGTGATTGGGTAAAATTTAAAAATAGTGTTGACTGCAAAGTTTCTCTTCTCTTCCTAATATAAGCACTGGTAATGAAAATGAGTGTGCTGATATACTTGCATGTATTTTGAATGAAGCAGCCAAAGAGGTATTTCCATGTAAAGATAATTCTCCTACTAAAATACCATCTCCGCCTTGGTGGGATAAGGACTATACAGACGCTATATAGAGGAGAAAGGGGCAGAAACGAATTATAACAATAATATGATAGACATTAACTATGAGAACCTGTCTAAAGTAATGGCTGAAACAAAAAAGTTATTCAAACAGAAAAAGTTTCAAAGTTGGAGAAACTTTTGCAGTTCTATTTCTCCAGATACTCCAGCAACACTTGTTTGGCGTAATGTTAAAAGATTTAAGTCTGCCTACAATACGTCTCCTATGTATTATGTATATCATGCCACCTGCTTTAGTAAACAATTTTGTAAACAAATTAGCTCCTCCATGGGTGCCAGACAATAAACATCACTACAATCCTTTTGTTTACAGAAAAAACCTTTCGGGACTAAACTCTCCCTTTTCTCTTTATGAACTAAAAGATGTTATGCATAACACAAAAGACTCTGCACCTGAATTGATAGCATTCCTTATATCTTTTTCACCAATGTTAATGATAATCTTCTTTCTTACTATCTAGATTTATTAAATAGCATCATGTTAACAGGTGTCATTCCTCTGTCATGGAAATCTCAAGTCGTGTTGCCAATACGTAAGCCGAATAAATCTCCATCTGATACATCTTCATTTCGTCCAATAGTGTTGTCATCTGTTTTAATAAAATTAGCTGAACTTATAATAAAAAATCGTCTAGTATGTAGTATGTAGAAAAACAGGATTTATTGTCTAATTAAAAGCACAATTGATAATATAGCTATATTAACAACAGATATATGATTAGCCTTTTCTTATAATAAGTATGTAGTCACCGCTTTTTTGGATATAAATTCTGCTTACGATAACGTATTATTATCAGTACTTAGGTCAAAATTAGAAACTTCAAATGTACCGATTATTTTATTAAATTTTATTATGAATATATTATCTGAGCGGCACTTAACTTAATTGCTGTCAAAGGAATCAGGAAAGGCTTGCCGCAAGGGCCCGTACTTAGCCCTCTTTTATATAATATATATATACACATGTTTTAGATTCTTCTCTTGGTAAACATGTTAAGTTCAATACGCCGATGATTTGCTATTGTACTCCGCTAATCGGTGTTTAGATTTTGTAACTTCAAATATTTCATCTGCCTTGGTTACCTTGAAATCTTGGATGGATGACAATGATCCAGAATTATCTGCTTCTAAAAGTACAGTTGTCATATTTACACGTAAAAGAAACCCTCTTTTCCCGGACATATATTACAATAACACAATTGTCCCAGTAGCATCCCAATTTAAATTCTTAGGCGTAGTGCTAGATGCAAGGCTTACAGGCAAGGCACATTGCGATTACATTGTGAATAAATGCGAACGCTTACTTAATCTTCTACGATGCTTTTCAGGCGTATGGTGGGGTGCACATCAATCTCTTAAATTAGTTTACAAATTCGAAGTATTCTCGATTATGATACATTTCTTCTGCAGCCAGGCAACGTAGCCGCATATAAACAATTGGACAGAGTACAATCAAAGGCACTTAGAATAATAACAGGTGCTATGAAGTCAAGCCCAATAAACACTTTACAAATAGTGTCATGTGAACCTCCTTTACACTTAAGGCGACAGTTCCTTTCGGACAGATTTCTGTTTCGTTTACTTCAATTTAATCATCACCCACTATTTCAATTACTACATTCGCTTTCTCATGAAATAAATTCTACAAATTATTGGCAACATAAATCACATCCTTCTTCTTGTATAACTATTAGTTATAGGAAATAATATATTAACCTACTTTCTCCTATTCATCGTGCTAATCGTCTCCCTTTGTTCAGTATCGCTTACGACTCACTTCAGTTCTGCCCGTCCGTTACTTACAATTTAGTTGATAAAAATGATGTCAATCCTAATGTTAGTTTTAAAGTAATTATTGACACCAAATACAATGACTATAACCACATATTTAGTGACGCTTCGAAATCCGCCCCTGATGTGTGCGTAGGTGTCTGAGTCTACCATTCCCAATTCAAAATCGTACAAAAGGTCAAACTTCCTCCAGAGACATCTGTTTTTACTGGAGAGTGCATGGGTCTGTTAAGCTGTTGAATATATTCTGCTTATGAAACTAAAAAAAACCATTATATTTAGTGATGCTATGAGTGCTCTCCAAGCATTGAGTAAATTTCCATTTCGTATGAAATCTTATTTCCCTATATTGTTTGATATTAAAAATAGTCTGGTTAAATGCGATGCTTTAGGATACTCAGTAGAGTTTGCATGGATACCGAGTCATTGTAGAATGAAACAGGGACAGGGAGTGAAATATCTGGCCGGCTTGCCAAGGCTGCGGTGCATTGTGGGGACATGTACCCTTATAAGACCTATAGCCATGACTTGCTCTCTTTAGCTGCGGTGTTCTTGATGGATGAGTGGCAGAGGTATTGGGCGAACAGTCGACATTTAAAGGGAAAATACTACTCGCATATTCAACCAATTATCTTAGCTAAACCATGGTTTCGCAAAGCTAAACTTGGTAAGACTGTCGCAAGTATCTTGATACGTATGAGACTAGGGCATGTTTGTTCTCACACTTGTTTGCACATCTTGCCAAGCTTAAAATAATAACTGACATCAAATGCGAATGTGGAATGGACATTGGTGATGTTAACCACATATTATTTTCTTGTGTGCTTCATGACCGCTCTTCTTTCTTCAATGACCTCCTTTCCCTCGGTGTTCCATTCCCATTATCTATACTTTCCTTTTTATGTACCAATGATTTATCTATTTATAAATGTATAGTATCTTTTATCAACATCAAAAACATAAATATTTAATATTCCTGTCCAACCCTTTATTTATTACCATTTCTAAGTAAGTATTTTTTTATAATCTATTTAAATATATTACATACTAGCGGCCGCTCGCGGTTTCACCCGCGTGGTTCCCGTTCCCGAAGGAATATCGGAATAAAAGTATCCTATATCCAGGTTATAAACTATCTGTATGCCGAATTTCATCCAAATCCATTCAGTAGTTTTTACGTGAGAGAGAGTAACAAACATCCATGCATACTTGCAAACTTTCGCGTTTATAATATTAGTAGGATACTCTCCTGATCCTATTATTCCATCCTAAAAGTCGTACAAAATCCGAATCCTTATTATTCTACTATCTTTCCCCAACTTTGACATTGGGTAAATGCGCAAACCGCACTAAGCCATTAAAAAAAACTTGTAGTAATAAAATAATTTTTTCGATTTGTCTTTAACCTCAGAATTTTATTGTATCGATTGACAGTTTGCGCGGGAAGCTTCAAACGAGAAAGGCGCCTTTTTTCGAAAAACAAAAATCTTTAATTCTTTTTAAGTGATATTTACTTAATTAACTGTAAATAAGCTTAGTATAGTTAGTTACTGGTAATATAGTAGAGTTGTAGAGAAGATGGGTGGCGGCGTGAAAAAAACGAAAAAAGATCCTCCTGATCCTGATGGACGAACTGCAACCACTTCCAACGAGCCTTCCTCAGAGGACGAGGATAGCGCCAGGAAGTATCAAATTTATAAAGTTCCCGGGTATTCGAGAAAGTACCCGGAAAAATGCAAAAAAAATGAATACATTGTTTTCTTATCACATAAAGAAGAAAATCGGTTATTCACTGACAAAGATACGTTGGCTATTTCTAACGGGATAAGAAAGCATTGCGTTACGGGTCTTTTACACTTGCGACCTATAAATAAATATAAAGTCGGCATAACATTTGATCTTTCAAAAAACGCAAATTTTCATACAAAACAAAAAACTTTTAGACGAATTGGGGTTAAAAGCTACCATACCAGCTGGGGACACTGAGGTCACTGGAGTTCTTACTTCAGTCCCCACGGGTCTATCTAATGAACGTATATTTGCACTGGTAGGTAGTTCAAGGAATGTCATCTAAGTAAGGCGCTTCATGCGACGGGAGCGGAGTGAGTGTGGTACAGTCTCGTACCTGCCCAAGCAAACAGTAGCTGTTACATTTGCTTCAACGGAATTGCCTCAGTATGTTTATCTGGACTCGTGGAGACATGAAGTCAATGTTTACGTCCCACCTGTTAAACAATGTTTAAACTGTTTGCGATTTGGACACATCGCGAAATTCTGTCGAAATGCAGAAGTTTGCTCCATTTGTACACAAAAGCACAATGTCAAAAACCGTACAGCAGACCCAAAAATGCGAAATGTGCAAACTGGCGCGGAAATCATATAGCGATATCCAACACATGCCCACAAAAAAACAAAATCTCGAAGAAAGTAAAATAAAATCCAGAACTACAACATATTCCGATTTATTTAATGAAACTGCCTTTCCACATCTTCACGCAAAAACTTTCCCATACTAAATGCAATAAATACACAGAATGATTTTTTAAATAGCCTTTTACAATGCAAGAATTGATTTCCCCCGTTTTGTCAAGAAAAGATAGAATTTAATATTCCATGTTAAAAAGGCTAAGTGAAAATAGTTTGCAAATTTTTTTGAATGTATTAAATTATTTATGGTCAAATAATGATATTTCGCATTCATGGAAGACAGATTGTTTGGTTCCCATTTTAAAACCAGATAAAATCAGGTCAAATCCAGATTCATATCGTCCCATCGCTTTAACATCTTGTGTTGGAAAGGTCTTTGAGCAATTACTAAAACAAAGATTAGAATTTTTTTTTGAAAAATATAATATTTTTCCTGCTAATCAATTTGGGTTTAGAAGAGGAACATCGGCTCGTGAAAGCATTTGTCAACTCCATTTTGATATCAAAAATAATATTAATAATAAGAATAATTTAATGTCAGTATTTTTTGTTGTTGCTGGTGCATTTAATAATGTAAATATTGATGTTCTTTGTTCTGAATTGCTTTCTGTTAGCATTCCAATCAAAATAGTTCATTGGATCCGAAAATTCTTGTCTGAAAGGGAAGCTTATGTAAAATATAATTCTAAGTTGTATGGTCCCAGGCATGCCTCTGTAGGAGTTTGTCAAGGAGGAATACTCTCACCTATAATATTTATCTTGAATATTCGTTGATTAAATCTAGTACTAGGTTCAGAAGTAAAAAATCTGCAGTTTGCTGATGATCTTGTTGTATATGCATTTGGGAAAAATTTATCACATGTTACTAATATTATAAACAAGTCTCTGGAAGGGTTGTGTAAATACTTTTCATTTTTAAATCTTGATATTAATCCATCCAAATCTAAGTTAGTAGTGTTTGGAAAATCCACTAATTCTGTACCTACTGTGTACTATAATGAAATCCCAATCCCCCTTTCTCTTGAAGCTAAGTTTTTAGGAGTAACATTTACTCAAAGAGCCAATAAATCTTTCAATGTCTTAAAGTCTTTGTGTAAAACATCCTGGGGAGCAGATCCCAAAATATTGTTACTTTCATATAAATCTCTAATACATAGTCATTTTGAATATGGGTTTCTTTGTTTTGCTAGTGATAACAGACTGGTGGATAAATAAACTGGAGCGTTTAAAAGTACTCCCATTAATGTATTGCAGGTTCAATGTGGATTACCTCCAATGTGTATAAGATTAACCTATCTTAATGAAAAAAATATTTTAAAACTTTACAGAAAAAGTAATAATCACCTGTTTTCAAATTTGGTTAGTTCTCCTCCACCTTCCATTCACAATCCACTTTATATTCATTGGGGCTTTTCTCAATTTTCAAGTTTTCTAAAAAATTTGCAAATACATCAATCTGACCCTCTACCTTGTTATCAGGAAGATTTCAATAGTGTATTTACTGCAATTGATGTCATTATTGATCACAATCTATGTTCTAAAGAAGAAGTTTATGGTAAATTTTGTGAATTTGTTGGTTTTAGGTTTTTGTATACAGATGGTTCAAAAACTGATTCTTCAGTTTCATTTGCAATTTTTGATGATCAGTTGAATTCTGGTGTTGGTTATAAAATAAATTCTAACACAAGCATATTCACAGCTGAGGCTGTGGCTATTCTTGCTGGCTTGAAACATATCGTCGCTTATATACGAGGGGCGTTCAAAATATTCTCGGTATTGATACGTTACAACCTCTTTTATATATATATTTGTTACTGGCCGCTAAGATTCATCCATTGACATTAAAAAAAAGTAAAATTGGAACCGAGATGTTCTTTTGTTTTTCTGCAATTGCCGAACAAACATGAACACCATGAGCGAATTAACAATTTTAACGAAATTAGAGCACCGATCCGTCATAAAATTCTTGACAAAACAGGGTAAAAATCAAAAAACCATAAAAGAGGAAATGGATTGTGTTTACCGTGAGTCTGCTCCTTCTTTATCTACTATTCAAAAATGGTCAAGCGAATTTAAGCGTGGAAGGGAGAGTATTGAAGATGACCCTAGACCTGGCCGGCCTGTAGTGGCTACCTCACAAGAAAATATTGATAAAGTGGAAAAACTTATATTGGAAGACGGCCGAGTGAAGGTAAAATCTATAGCTCAAGTAACCAATCTCTCTATTGGTACCGTACATGACATTATACATGACCATCTTAATATGTCAAAAGTAAGTGCAAGATGGGTTCCGCGAATGCTGACGCTTCTTCAAAAGGATATGCGTGTGGCTTGCTGTTCAGATTTTATCGACCTGTGTGGTGAAAATCCCGATGAGGTGCTGCAAAAAATAGTTACTGGAGATGAAACCTGGGTTCATCATTATGACCCAGAGAGCAAACAGGAGTCCATGCAGTGGCACATTAAGGGTTCAGCTCATCCCAAGAAGTTCAAGGTAATCCCGTCAGCTGGCAAGGTCATGGCCACAATATTTTGGGATTGTGAAGGAGTTTTGCTTATCGATTATAAAGAAAAAGGTGTAAATATCACAGGGCAGTACTACGCTAACTTTATACGTCAATTAAGAGATGCGATCAAAGAAAAGAGGCGAGGAAAGTTAACCAAAGGTGTTCTGCTTCTGCATGACAACGCCTCTGTCCATACTGCTCATATTGCCAAGGCAGCTATTGTTGAATGTGGGTTTGAAACTGTTACTCATCCACCCTATAGTCCGGACTTAGCCCCAAGCGACTTCTTTTTGTTCCCCAATCTTAAAAAGGATCTGCGTGGAAATAAATTTTCTGACGATGAAGCGTTGAAGACGGCCGTGGAGGAGCATTTTTACACCAAAGATAAAAAATATTTTTATGAGGGATTAAAAAAAATAATTGATCGATCTTATAAGTGTATGAACATAGGGGGGGAGTATATTGAAAAATAAAAATATCAAACTTTTCGTACTTGTTTGTTTTTATCCACATACCGAGAATATTTTGAACGCCCCTCGTAACAACACCGCCTAAGTCGATTCTGTCAACTTTTCAGGAAAGCTAAAAAACGTTAGTATTTAATATTTTCACGTGCAGTTAGATAATGTAGTGTTTTTAATTATTGTGATATAGTTAGGGAATAATATAAATATGTAACAACGCCTGTTTTTTTGTACAGCATCCTAATTAAAAGACTTGTGCGGTATTGTGCAGCAGATAAATTAGACTTATGCGGTGTTACTAGTAATAAATAAAAAAAAGATAATCAATGAATCCCTTTTAATTGAAATCAAAGTCACAGATGTGGCAAATCATCATAAAATTAGTGACATGCAGCAAGCAAATTTGCGAGCAGACATCGGCAATCTAGCTGTGTATACAGTTTTGTTAGAGTACTTATTAGTTTTATGCGATTAAGAGGCATGGGTCATTGTGGCAAAGGCTTTATATCATCTTGAAAGTGAAGTTTATACCAACTCCAACATACGCAGATCAGTGACTTCACCTCCTCCTGTAGTTATTGTGTCACCTGTCTTCTTGCCACGACGAATAGATTTATACACCAAACTTTGGAAAAATCAATGAAAAAGGTTTACTCTAGCAGCCTTGCATCATAAGGCGCATGGTTTGCTCTTGTTTTTTTGTATAGTCCACATTGCTGCGGTAAGGTAAGTAAATCTCTTTATTTTTTAATTTACATTCGATTGCACTGTGTACAGAATCACACTCCATCTGGGTGTGCCCATCCTACAGGTTCAAGCTCATCAGTAAATCGTGCAGGTAGGTAAGGCACAACCATAGCCTCAGGGACAGCAGACACCAGTGCGATCGGAGCAGTTCGTTCAGTATTACTCAAAGTAGTACTCGATGAAGAAGGTACAACAAATGGAGCAACAGTTTCAGGATTATTTAGGGTACTTGCAAATTGGTCATAATTACCAACTTCTGGAGCAGGGTGTAGCGGAGCAATCGTGGCGGCAAATTCAGATTCTACAGAACTTTGTGTAAATTGATTAGCGATAATAATTTCTGGACCAGCAGGTACTAGCGCAATCAAAGCAGCAGTGTCAAACCCAACAGAACGTCGTGTAGGTAGATTAGAGACAATGTCTTCTAGGGCAGCCTGTTTCAAAGTAGTTGGAGCAATAGGCAATAATTCAGGCTCATCAGTAAATCGTGCAGGTAGGTTAGGCACAAGCATAGTGTTAGGGACAGCAGATGACAATAACTTTAACTGCACAGAAACTGGAATACTCGGTTGAAATATAATAATAAATATTAAATTATTTTCACACGTATGTAATTAATTAAGGAAATAGTAAATAAAGTCGTCAAGTAGTCAAGGGCCATTTTATATTACTTACTCAGTTTCTTCTTTTCCCTTCTTTTGCTAGATAATTTAGTTTTACTTTTAACAATCCTGGATGTAAAAGAATCTGTAATGTAATAACATTATTTAATTATGTTTACACAGTATGTAATTGTATAAGGAAATAAATAATAAAGTAGATACGAGCCATATTTTTTGGTCTTCTTTGTGTTTTTTTTGCCCATCTTTTTACTCGATATTTTTCTTTTACATGAAACACTCAAACCAGCTTTCTGTAGCTCCGCAGCTAACTCTTTGCCTGAGCTGTGATCACTAACATCCTCTAAATTAATTTACTGTATGACGAATCACTGTAACAATAATGATCCAAAGTTACAACACCGCTCAAGTACTAAAACTGATTACACTAAAACACTGCTTAAGTAACCAGCAGCAAAAAAACAGTAAATTTCAGTAAGTTTATGGATATTATTAGACAAATCATTGTTTAAAATCAAATGCTTACTTCTATTTTATTGAAATAAACCCACAATCACTCAATTTTAAGATAAAATACACTAAAACCGTTTATTATTTGCGGAGCAACAAGTAGTCCTCAAAAACAGTATGGCAGAATGAAGACTTACGCGGTGTTGCCGAATGAACAGACTTGCGCGGTGTCACAATTTTTTGAATAACGTGTTCTTATTGGCGGAAAAGTAAAGATTGCCATTGGTAGATCGAAGCGCGCGAAAAAGCTTTATCCAATAAAATCAAAATATGACCACCGCCAAAAATCGACTTGCGTGGTGTTGTTTTATAACCGACGATATTAAATATAAAAATAGTGTCTGTAATGAGTGATTAGTGACAGCATGAATGTTCTTTAAAATCTTAAAAATACTACTACTAGGCACTAACTATTTAATCACTATAATTTAACAGTTTTGGCTAGAGTTAGTTATCCAGTGAGAATATAAAGGTTTTGTTTATGTGGATTCCGTCACATGTGGGTGTGTTAGGAAATGACAAAAGTAGACTTCTGAGCAAGAACTATAACCAAAACTACTAACATTATTCCTGATTCAAGCAGAAGTCTCAATGTAACCATACTAAGTACTGATATTGTGCCTCTTTTAGATATATGGAAAAGGCATTGGAATTACACAGTACAAAAAGAAAATAAAGGTTTATGGTATGCTCCTTTCAATGATCCAATAGGGTCCAGGCCTTGGTTTTGTAAAAGCAATACTTACTTTAATAGGCGGTTTTACACAACTATTCTAAGGTTTCGTTTTGGTCATTGTCGTTTTAAACTTTCATCTCTTTCGTTTAAATATGGTTCACACTTAGATTTTTTTTGTTTTAATCTAAGGGTTCACAGTTCTTTGTGTGATCACTGTCACACGCAAGTAGAGCAGTCTTTGAGTCATATATTCTTTGTTTGCCCATCCTTTGGCATTCAGCGCCTCGTGCTGATGGATGAGCTGATTGAAATATTTGGTAGTCCTGATCTCAGACCAAATTTTATTTGGTCTGAGGTCCTGATTTGGTACCGCGCTCCATTCAGCATATTCTATACGTCCACATATTTAGCTTTGTTTAAATTTATTATTAATACAGTTGGACAAATTTAGATGTAGGTACGCGATATTAGATAATTTCTGTATTCTTATTTTTTTCTTGAAAACTTTTTAGTTCTATAGAAACCTTGTAAATAGCTATTTATTAGGTTTTGTTTTGTTTTGGTTGGTTTTGAGTATTTGAGTTGACAGTTTTTGACATTGACATAACACTGGTTTTTTTTATATATTTGTTCCGTGAAGGAACAGACTAAGGTCAAAGAACATACTGCCTAGTCATTAGTTTTTTTTTTTTTTTCCCTAGATTTTAATGAGTGGTGAATAAGATGATAAATTGAAATGAAACACTTTTTACAGATTAACTCGCGTTTATATATATATGCGGAAAACAATATGTGATCCAGTACGGACTGGAAATAGCTAACAAAGTGCAGGATAATATAAAAACTATGTAAATAGTAAATTAAACGCGAGTTAATCCGTAAAAAGTGTTTCATTTCAATGTATAGTGCTCGCTTAAACCTCAGAAAACAATAAGATGATAAATGATAAATTATATTCCCCCAAACCCCTTGAGTCCTCAGTAAAGATGTGGGGCTTTACTAAGATCACACGCGGACTTCTTGTGAGAATTTGAAAATTGATGTTGCACTGTTTTATTTCATTTTGCCAACACTCATGCACGTTCACAAACACTTAACGGTTAATAATCCACTATTATTTTACATTAATGTTCGAAAAAACACAAATTTTATAAAATAAAATTTCGCTTCACTTTCCCGTCAAGAAGTCCCACAAACAACACTGGATATGACGATGGTTTTCGTTTTGCGTAAACAACATGTAGGTGACTTGTTATTATTTATGTATATTACCTTATTTAACACAGTAAATTTAAATTCATGTTAGTCTATATACATATTTATTCATACTGTATTCATAAATCCACATACAACATACATTCATCATTCACGCGCCCAACGTACAAACTTAATATAATATTTAACACAAATATTCATCGCAAGCATCGCCGCGGTATCGGCTAACATACGCGGAACAATAGACCGGCCCCGCAGGAGCGCATAACGAGTCCGATCACTCGCCAGTGCGCAACCACACCTTCCACGCGAAACCCGTGTCGCTCGCGCATCTGCGCCGCTTGCTTACGCCTTCAGCTTTTCCGTAATTTAATAATTGTAAATCCAAATTTCTTTCGCTGTATCATCTGTGCTTTAGCTATCCTTCTTATAAGACTATTAAGTAGCTTATATCTTGTGCTTGTGTGTACACCTGTGTAATCGTGGCAATACAAACCAGTGTGAACTATTTAGCTGTTTCATTGCTCCCGCACATAGACTATACACCTAGACAGCTACCTATAACTGGTGACCCCGGACTGTGCACGCTACGTTATGAGCAGTGAAAGTGATACGGCGGATTCGCAAGTCAACGTGAACACAGGGCGTCGACGACAAGATAAGATGGCGGAAGGCGTCGAAACGGCGACTCAAAAATTATCGCACCACCGCCGATGTCGATGCCTATTAAAATCCCACCATTTTGGCCAGAAAAACCAGCCATTTGGTTTGCCCAAGTGGAAGGCCAGTTCGCAATTTCACGAATACATGATCAGGCGACTAGATTTTATGTGATTTTGGGTAATCTTGACCGGCAGCACGCGGCAGAGGTGGAAGATATACTAACAGGTCCACCTGATTACGAAAAATTAAAATCTGAGCTCATAAAGCGCCTGTCAGTGTCGAGAGAAAATAAGGTTAAACAGTTGCTTATGCACGAGGAGCTAGGCAACCGCAAACCGTCCCAGTTTTTACGGCACTTACAGCACTTGGCGGGCCCAAAGGTTCCAGAAGATTTTTTAAAGACGATTTGGACCAGCCGCTTACCCGCTAGTATGCAGCCCATCATTGCGTCACAGCCCACACTCTCGGTGAGCGCGCTTGCAGACCTCGCCGATCGAGTCCATGACATTGCGCCCCAGGTACATCAGGTTTCTGTTGCTGCTACATCTTCACCAATAGACGAACTGACACGTCAAGTGGCTCAACTGACCAAACAAGTGAGTGCCCTTACTAGCCAAGTGAATAGTAGATCGCGACCACATTACCGGCAATACAGACAACAACGCAGCCGATCTTCTTCACGTCGATCAGAGTCTGTCTCTAAGAAGTTCCCAACCTGTTGGTACCACCACAAATTTGGTACCCAAGCCAAGAGATGTCAGAAACCCTGTGATTTCAAGATGGGAAACGCGACAGGCAATCAGTGATGGCGACCAATGATTGCCGAAGTTCGTCTGGTCGCTTATTCATCACGGACCCTGACTCGAAAGTGCAGTTCTTAGTGGACACGGGAAGTGACATTTGTGTTTACCCTAAATCCGCAATTCGCGAGTGCCGTAATAAAACCACGTACCAATTAAGTGCCGCTAATGGTTCAATCATTGACACGTACGGTTTTATTGAACTTAAATTAAATTTAGGTTTACGTCGCGATTTTCCGTGGCGGTTTGTCATAGCTGACGTCACGAAAGCCATAATCGGTGTAGATTTTCTTTCGCATTACCGCCTAATTGTTGATATTCGCAACCGTAAACTTGTGGACGGTCTAACAAATATTAGTACGGTAGCCACTATAGCAAAAAAATCTGTTTGTCTGTTAGTTTCAAGTGTGAAGGTGCAAGCTGGTAGCAATAGTAAGTACCATGCAATTTTAGCTGAATTTCCGGAAATAACTCGTCCAGCCGGCAAACCAGTTGCAATCAAACATCACACACAACACTATATTCGTACTACTCCAGGCCCTCCAGTGTCGTGCTCTCCGCGACGCCTTGCACCAGATAAACTTCAAATTGCCAAAAAAGAGTTTGAAGCAATGCTCTCTTCTGGTACTGCTAGACCTTTTGACAGTCCTTGGGCGTCTCCCCTGCATCTTGTTTCAAAGAAAGACAATGGATGGCGCCCCTGTGGTGATTATAGGTTGCTAAATTCTCGAACAATCCCCGACAAGTATCCCATTCGCCACATACAGGATTTCTCACACCACCTGTCAGGTTGTACGATATTTTCAACAATTGACATGGTTAAAGCGTACAATCAGATCCCTATTGCTAAAGAGGATATAGCGAAAACAGCGATCACTACGCCCTTCGGATTATATGAATTTTCATGTATGACATTTGGTTTACGAAATGCAAGTCAAACATTTCAAAGATTCGTCGATGAAATGACTCGCGGGCTTGATTTCTGCTACCCCTACTTAGACGACTTTCTGCTGTTTTCAAGGACTCCAGCTGACCATGAAAACCACTTACGTCAACTCTTCACCCGTATGAGAGATTACGGAGTTCTGATAAATACTGCGAAGTGTGTCTTCGGCGTCCCAGAGGTGACATTTTTAGGTTACCACATCTCAGAGCATGGGACTAAACCGCTGCCTAGCAAGGTTCAAGCCATCTCTGATTTTCCCACTCCTAAAACCACCCGTGAACTTAGGCGATTTCTAGGCATGATCAATTTTTATAGGAGGTTCATACCAAAAGCTGTTAAATTTCAAGCACCCCTTAATGCCCTTTTAGTAGGAAAACTCAAGCCTAACGACCCGATTAACTTGAACGGTGATACTCTGCAAGCATTTAAAGACTGCAAAGATAGCCTCTCTCAAGCAGCTCTTCTAGCTCATCCCGATTCCCAAGCTAAATTAGGCCTCGTCACTGACGCTTCTGATTCAGCGATTGATGCGGTCTTACAACAATTTAAGGATGATGGTTGGCAACCTTTAGCATTTTTCACGAGAAAACTTAGTCCTTCTCAAGTCAAATACTCACCTTATGACAGAGAACTTCTCGCTATCTATGAGAGTATCAAGTATTTCCGTCACATGCTAGAGGCTGCCAATTTCACCATTTATACTGACCACAGACCACTTTGTTATGCATTCCTCGAGCGGAAACATAACTGTTCTCCACGTCAGTTTAGGCATTTAGATCTCATATCGCAATTCACGACTGATATCAGACATATTTCTGGTAAGGACAACGTTGTCGCCGACACTCTATCCAGAATAGAAGAACTTCAGGCGCCGGTTGATCTCGATGTCTTATTAGCACAGTCACAGTCTACAGACCCTGAGCTTGCGGAATATCTCACAACTGACAGCTCTCTCCGTCTTGCTAAAATGACTATACCTGGTAGTCGTACTGCATTGTACTGCGACGTCAGTACAGCGACTCCCAGGCCATTCATCACAAAAAGTTTGCGGAGGCATGTTTTTGACTGCCTTCATTCTCTGAGCCATCCCGGAGCCAATGCTACAGCCAAGCTTGTTGCACAGCGTTTCGTCTGGCCCCGTATGCGTAAGGAATGTCGTGAATGGTCTAGGGCGTGTTTAACTTGTCAGCGTGTGAAGGTGAATCGACACGTACATTCACCATTAGGTACTCTCGATTTACCTTCAGAGCGTTTTAAATACGTTCACATAGACCTGATTGGAGCACTTCCCCCAGCTGGTAACTATCGGTACTGTCTGACAGCCGTCGATCGTTTTACACGATGGCCGGAAGTTGTCCCTCTTACCGATATTACAGCAGAAACGGTGGCCAAAGCGTTCGTTGCATGTTGGGTATCCCGCTTCGGTTGTCCTACCGACATCGTCACCGATCGTGGTAGACAATTTGAGTCGGCACTCTTCCAGCAGCTTTCCAAATCAATCGGATTCCAACACCGGAAGACCACAGCTTACCATCCGCAGTGCAATGGCTTGGTCGAGCGATTCCACAGACAGCTCAAGGCAGCAATCACGTGTCATGCTGATTCTAATTGGACTGAGTCATTACCACTCGTACTTCTCGGTATAAGGAGCGCTTATAAAGAGGACCTCCATGCCTCATCAGCTGAGCTGATGTATGGAGAGCCACTTCGCCTCCCTGGTGAATTCTTCGGACATGATGTCCCATGCTACACCACCGACATGTCTGACTTCTCAGCTCGCATGAAATCCTTTGCTTCGAAAATCCAACCAGTCCCAACCCAACACCACTCTCATAAAAAGCCTTTCGTGTACAAAGACCTCGCCACATGTAGTCACGTGTTCCTTAGAGAAGACATTCTTCGTGGGGCACTTCAACCCGCTTACACTGGGCCACACGAAGTTCTAAAGAGAGGAGCAAAATTTTTTAATATCAATTTTAAAAACAAAGACATCACAGTATCTGTGGACCGCCTTAAGCCAGCTCACATACTAAATGATGCCACATCTTTTTCTCAAAGTCCTCATCCACAGCTTTCCCCATCCTCAGAAGAATCTGAACCACCGTTATTATCTTCTGATAACAAACAGACTCGTCCCGGACGTCGTCATGTTCGTTTCCCTGATTATTATCGTCCGTAGACACGGCCTCTGGAGGGGAGTGTTGTAGGTGACTTGTTATTATTTATGTATATTACCTTATTTAACACAGTAAATTTAAATTCATGTTAGTCTATATACATATTTATTCATACTGTATTCATAAATCCACATACAACATACATTCATCATTCACGCGCCACACGTACAAACTTAATATAATATTTAACACAAATATTCATCGCAAGCATCGCCGCGGTATCGGCTAACATACGCGGAACAATAGACCGGCCCCGCAGGAGCGCATAACGAGTCCGATCGCTCGCCAGTGCGCAACCACACCTTCCACGCGAAACCCGTGTCGCTCGCGCATCTGCGCCGCTTGCTTACGCCTTCAGCTTTTCCGTAATTTAATAATTGTAAATCCAAATTTCTTTCGCTGTATCATCTGTGCTTTAGCTATCCTTCTTATAAGACTATTAAGTAGCTTATATCTTGTGCTTGTGTGTACACCTGTGTAATCGTGGCAATACAAACCAGTGTGAACTATTTAGCTGTTTCATTGCTCCCGCACATAGACTATACACCTAGACAGCTACCTATACAACATTTACTGGATTTGGGAAAAAAATATTATACTTGACTTTTAAATTAAAATACTATATAAATAAATATATACTAATGACGTAAATAATGGCCTTTACTTAAAATAAACTAATAGGTTTAAAACTTTGAAACAACTAATGACGTTACTCTGACATAACTAGAAATAAATAAATAAACTAATGACTAGGCAGTATGGTCTCGGACCTTAGCCTGTTCCTACAAGGAACAATATTAGATATAAATGTATGTAGGTAGGTACCTATCTATTTGTATTTTTGTATCGATCAACGGATCTACTACACACTAGTACCTACTGTAGTACTAGCAATAAACGACCACAGAATTATCTTGCTAATAAATATTTCTGTGATAAATATTACCATGAACTGAAGTTCTTTGCTGTAATTTCATGAGTTACAAGAAGAATTTTACTGTGAAACACCACAGTAGTGAGCCTGCGTCTATCACTAGCTAGCCTTTGCATTGTTGTGATAATTGGACACTATTTTGATTTTGCAAAACTGGACTGGACGCTACTACCTACTTAGTTTTAAGATCTAAGCGCTATAAAAGTTTTGTGACATTGGATTGGATTAGTTAAGTTTATAGCATTGAGATAGTATCTATCTCAATGGATTATAGTATAAGTTGTGGGTCATGTGCAATAGGTATTCAAGTTTTGTGACATTGAACGCTAAATAAGTTATTAGTGTAGGTACCTAAGTTGTGTTCTCGCCATGCCTTCTTCTCATCTCTGTGTTTTTGGCTGTGTGACAAAAGGTAATTAAATTATTCTTTAACTTTAAAATCACCACTCAAGTGGCAAGAGAATGCAGGCGGTTCGGAATCTATGTATTTTTTGTTATTTCTTGAAACCTGCTGCTTCAATTGGGCTACACTACAACCAAGGTTAATGATATCACTGTAATCAGATGTCATGTCAAGCACAAAAAATTGTATATAGTCATCATCATCAGCCTATTAATGTCCTACTGCTGGGCAGATGCCTTCCCACATGAAAAACATCTCATGGGGAGATTACATAACCTCTCAGCCCCCAAGCGGTCGCATGAGACCGCACTGACAGTACTCTTCTTTTTTATTAGAAAATGATTATTGAGCATATAATGATCGTACTTAGATAATAAGTTGTAAGAAATACATTGTTATTACTACTAGGTAAAGCGTGTAAAGTAGGTATGTTACAGATTTCCGAGTGATTTGTAGAGAAATACTATAAGACAAATAAACTGTTGCAATCATCACTTTATTTTGACACCTGATAGATAGGAAATATATCAGTTACTATATTTTTTTTGCAAAAGGTGGGAATTGTGACGTCATCCGCAAATTCAAAAAAATTATGGCGCACCTGCTGTCATTATTTTTGACATTTAAATTACAAGACAGGGGATAACCTACCACGCTTGCCTAATGCGGGTTGGAGGGATAAAGTCTTAGACCATGCTCTAAGGTTATAGTATGCTAATATATTATTATTGTGAAAACTTATGATAAGCTCCTTATTGTGTCATCCTAATGTTTGTTGAAAATTGCAACTGACAAAGTTTATTTTGATATCTGAATTAATGTGTCTCTAACATCCATCATTTCCTTTTTTTGTAATCTGAAGAAAGCTTATTAAATAAACTTTATTTTGTACCTAATTATTATTAAATTATAATGTTTCAGGTGTCACTGTACACAAGTTTCCAAACCCATCAAAATATCCTAAGCAGTTCAGAGCATGGGTTGAGTTGGCAGATCTTAGTGGCATAAAAGATGATTTCATTTACAAAAACAAGAAGGTCTGCAATAAACATTTTACTAAAAATGTAAAAAATCGCAATAACCGTCTAAATGTATTAGCAGTACCGACTTTGCAATTACCAAGTAAGTATATTTTATATGTAATAGAACTTTTATCATCGTCATATTCGTCATCAAGTTGTATCATTAAAAAAAAATTTATCAAGTTGACTTTTCTTACATTATTAACCAGTAGAAAATTTAAATTGTACCTATTATTACAATTCTATAAAATTTAATTACAAAATTCTACAGATTGCACATTTAACAGTTTAATTAATCAAGCAGGTATGGTTTTTATGTTTATTTATGTCTGTTCATTTCAGAAGCGTCAATTGTGATATTAGAGCTAAATAGAGGTTTTCAAGAGGATTTACCTTCTACGTTGTCAGGTAAAATAGTTTTATTCTTTAAAAGGTAGTTTGATACTGTTATTACCCTCTGTAATATCACACACACACTGGTGTGTAAAGTCTGGACTTTAAGTGCCGCCGACTATAAAGTCCTGGGTTCAATTCCCAATCGGGCCAATGTTGAAAACTAACTTTTCAATAATTGTCTTTTTTAATTATATGTAGAATATCTATAGATTCCCGTATAAACAGCTTCATCATCATCATCATCATCACCCTATACTCGTCCACTGCTGGAAATAGACCTCTCCAAGAACACGCCACTGAGCACGATCCGCGGCCACTCACAGCCAGCTCTTGCCAGCCAAAAAAAAAACTGTTACTGTACTCTATTACTCTTGTAAACTGCTTGTTATCCGTAAAACCAGACACAATATAAATTAAATTGTTCTATCGCACATCATGGTGGTGGAGGCGGGCTTAATTAACTTACTATTTGAGGAGTAGGTAGGTGATCAAAATGTCACTTCTCCAGTTGAACAAATTTTTCAGAAAACAACCGAATCTTAATATCTTAAGAACCCATAAGAATTTATTTTGAGAGAAAAATATTATAAAAACCGATTGATTCTATACGAAATGTAACTATTAAAACTGTTTTAACGGGACTAAACACGATTAATTTTGTAAGTACATATCTACTTACTGCTTGACTGAGAGTTCGCTTGTGACCACGGCCGCAGCATCGCGGCCGAAACGTCAAGCAGTAAGTAGATATGTACTTACAAAATTAATCGTGTTTAGTCCCGTTAAAACAGTTTTAATGAAATGTAACTGTAATGTAAATATTATGCTCATTATGATAATGTACCTATGTGTTGTGCTATTTTATTTACTTCTAGATTATAACATTTTAAAAGTATAAGTCCTTAGGAGCTCGATGGCGCAGCGGCTAGCGTGTTCAGCTTGCGATCTTGCCCGCTAAGCAACTTTCGCAATGCCGGGTCGGCTAATGGGAGTTGTTGTAAGATGGCAGTCGTTAAAACCCACCAACCCGCATTGGGCCAGCACGGTGGGTTATGGCCCAATATCCCCACGTGCTATTGTTCACGTGGGAGGCCTGTGCCCAGCAGTGGGACGTTTATAGGCTGATGATGATAACTAATACTCGCAAGCTGTATTTATGTTTTACTTTACTTCAAAATTATTTCAGATATTGACATGAACAAAGGAGATGAATGTGGGCAAGCAGACCCATTGTCCCATATAACAATAATAACACCACAAAGTACAGGTAATTAATAATATTATTGATTTATAATTTAGTAACATAGGTACTATACCTACTTACTGCTGGTAGAATTTTCCACAAATTGTGCCCCTTGTGATTTGGCCGGAGTTAAGTTATAGTATTTTAAATTGTATTACGATTTTCTGTGTACAATATTTATAACTTTTTTTATAAAAAGCATTACTTAAGTTATGCTGTTTTGTTTTTCAGATATATTGGTAAAAGATCATACATATTGTCGCAAACCAGCTGATCAGTCATCACAAACTAAAGGTATTTTTATTATTATTATTCTCTTTATTTAATCTGTACAATCCTAAGCTAATTTTTTTACAATAAGCCTTTCATAAAAAATAAAAAACAATTTACAGTATAAAATATTATAAAAAACTTAACCTAGGCTGCCACTGGCAGTGAGGATAAAACAAAGCTAATGGTGGCCACGGCTGCAGAATGAGAATGAGTCCTTTAATGTTTTATATTTTAGCGTTTTATTAAGGCTTAAATATACTCAAGTTATTTATCAGTGTTTAAAATTTTACTTAAGTATATTTAAGCGTTAATAAAACGCTAAAATATAAAACATTAATCTATAAGCGCAGCTTCATCTTAACCGAATGTTAAATATTTGTAAAAATATTTCTTTCGGATCTCAGAGGTGAAAACTTCTAAGATTTGATGAAGCAATGTTGACTAAAAACATAAGCATCAAGCACTGACAAATTTCGACGGTTGAAAGCCAGACCTCGGTAGCCAAGTGGTTAAGGCAGCCGCCCGGAATGCGGAAGGTGCGTGGTTCGATTCCCGCCTGAGGTTGTCGTCTTTTTTCAGTGTTAAAAATTTTACTTGAGAATGAATCCTGACAATTCGTTCCTTGTCATGGAGTACTGCCTCTTGTACTTTGACCCTTGATCCAACCTTTCAGCGAGAGCCTCTCTAGATGTTGATCGAGGCTCTTAGCTTTAAGACCGTTTTCCGAAACGACTTTTAGTACAATAATGATTGAATCCAAATCCCACATAATATTATTACTTCTCAATAAGATCATTATGTTTCGCAGCTTCATTCTTAGTAATTTAAGTTTGACATGTTGTAGTAGCACCATCTACTGTAGGCCTTGCACGATTAGTTACATTTTTTTTTATGATGACCCTGTCGCCTCTCCATAGATAGTCATAGTCGGAGGGAGCGCCGTTTACAGTCGTCATTCTGTGTCATCACATAAAAAAAATTGCAACCGTATTATTTTCGCGAAGTGTCGTTATATAGTAAGTAGTCAAGAAGCCAGAATTTCTATAAAGATCAAGAAATTGGAAAAGAAATTTTTGCGAAGCAGACGTGTTATTTCATCGTCAGATGGTGGTTGATAGTTTTGAAATATAATAAAAAATTATTGCCGTTGGCAGTTAATCTATATTTAAAAATGAATAGCGCCGTTGGCGATTTCTTTATGTTTAAAAGTACTTCGTTGGCGGTTATGTCGTATATAAGTCGAGTTTCGTCGCTATTAATGCATAAATTAAATAGATAACTAATAAAAAATTACGTTTGTCACCCAGATTCAGCAACCGAAGAGCAAGTTTTGCCTACGCTGACACGATCGAGTTCGCCGGTGGCCTCACGGATGGCTTCCCCAGTAGATTACGGCAGGGAAGTCTTAGACATGCCTTATTTGGTTTCTCCGTTGCTAGGAGATGGACTTTCCACTGCCGCTCTACATAGAAATACCACAGTTTCCCCAAACCACGAGGCAGAAAATGAACTAGAGGAGGATATTTTGCAAATCTTAGGGGAAGCTCCTCAACCAGATTTAGCACTTGGAAAAAACATTCACAAGGACATCGCTTTCCGTTGGCAAGACATTTTACTTAAGGGTCTGTCGAAAGATGTTAAAGAAACGTTAATGAAAAAATACCTCATACCCGCTAACTGTAACTTACTTGTGGCACCTATATTAAATCCGGAGGCTAAAGCAGCCGTCCCGGAAGTTATAGCCAAAAGAGACACGACCTTATTGCAAAAACAAAATCAGATAGGGATCGCATTAGCTGCGTTGTCACAGGTCTCTGAGATGATTTTAAAAAATGAGACTTCGAGGAAAGCCTTATTTCAACCTCTTAGTGATGCATGTCGCATACTACTTGACAGCCATAGTATTGAAACAAAAACGCGACGTAGTATTCTCATGAGTTCTATTAACACTAATCTCCGCGATACCCTAGTTAATTCGGACCGAGACAAATACTTATTTGGTGAAAACTTAGCTGAAAAATTAAAAGCAGCCAAAACCGTTCAAATAACCGGAGAATCCCTGCTTAGAAATGACCCAGTGGCATCTTCGAGGAAGAATACCACAACTAGGAGCAATCCAAAAAGGAATTTAAACTACAGGGGTCAAATTCAAAGAAAACCATCAAACAGAGCCAACGAATTAATGCGAGGACGAAATCCGATGTGCCAAACGCGAAAACAACACCCAAAACAACTCGCGACAGCCGCCGCAACCGCCGAAAGCGACTTCGCCGACCAGGAAGACTTATCGCCGTTAAATACAACACAGGTAATAGTCTAAGAGCCGGTGAACCCCAGACCTTCGTTATTTTATAAAAGCTTAGTCAGCGCATGCTCCCAACACAGGTAAGAACGATAGACCATTATAAAGTTTGGGTTACCGTGGCTTCGGCAGGTAGACGGTAGGTACCAAAGGTGTGCAAAATACCGATCTAATTTCATCAAATAATAAAGTGTGATTTTTTGGAATTACCTTCAGAATATTATTAAAAATCACGTGATTCATTGCCAGACACTTAACAGACAAACACCCTTAGTGTTCATGAAATTTTAATTCTGCTTACGTTAAAGTATAATAGCTAATTTTTATGTATAATACTTGGGTAATAATTAGATGACGTTTCCTCATTAGCCAGACATTTTTGACAGTTCCAACCCCTTGCCAGACAAGCATGTAAATCATAAGAAGAGATTCGTGAATAGAATGAGTAATGACTAATGCAAATAAACGTTTTGGCACAGATTTATGTACTAATTGTGTAAAATCTTGTCTATGGTTTAGAAGATACTAAAAAAGATAAGATACTTTAATACTACTAACCTTCTCTTCCCTTGGGTGTCGTAAAACCAACTAACGGGTTAATTTTTTATAAAATAAGCTATTTCATATGGTATTGGATTATTTCATTTTCTCGCAATTTTAGTGAAATGTAGAGTGTAACAGACGGCGCTACAACCCATTAAAACTCGGTTTATATTTACTCCCTCGCTAAAGCTCGGGAGTAAAACTACCTCGTAAGTATATAATGGGTCATTTTAGCTCCTTGTTTATCAATCTAATATTATAGTCTGTATATATATTCGAAATATTGTATGATGTTATTTAATAATGAATATAATTAATAATACTTGAAGATAGCATATCGACGGTGAAGTGACAATATCTTCTAAATCATAGACAAGATTTTACACAAAGAAAAGAAAATTTACACAGATTATCTTCTATATATATAAAAATGAAACCCGTTTTCCGTTGTCACGACATAACATGAAAACGGCTTGACCGATTTCGCTAATTCTTTCTTAGTTGTGTTTGTTATAGTCAGGAGAAGGTTCTAATAAAAAAAAATTAAAGTAAACACTTTTTTTTAAATATTTTTTCAACATTTATAATTATGACAGGACGACGTCTGTCGGGTCAGCTAGTTAGTATATAAATCTGTGGCAAAACGTTTATTTGCATTAGTCATTCTAATCACGAATCTCTTCTTATGATTTACATGCTTGTCTGGCAAGGGGTTGGAACTGTCAAAAATGTCTGGCTAATGAGGAAACGTCATCTAATTATTACCCAAGTAATATACATAACAATTAGCTATTATACTATAACGTAAGTAGAATTAAAATTTCATGAACATTAAGGGTGTCTGGCAAGGGGTTGCCACGATGTTAAGTGTCTGGCAATGAATGACGTGATTTTTAATAATATTCTGAAGGTAATACCAAAAAATCACACTTTATTATTTGATGAAATTAGATCGGTATTTTGCACACCTTTGGTACCGTCTACCTGCCGAAGCCACGGTAACCCAAACTTCATAATTGTCCATCGTTCTTACCTGTGTTGGGAGCATGCGCTGACAGACGTTCAGCTTTTATAAAATAACGAAGGTCTGGGGTTCACCGGCTCTTGCTCTATAATGCAATTCGCTGTTCGTTTGCAATATTTTTACTCACAATGGTCCCAAATAACTGACGATGCAGTTATTTTATTATGGATAAAGGGGGTGTGTAATGTTTGATATAAATACTTATGGTCTAACGTTCAGATAATATAATTTTATTTGATATAACGACTAACTTAATATAATAAACATTTAATATAATTTTAGATTCTATAATTTCATTTGATATAATGTACTTTTGATATAATAATCAAATGATATAAAACATTACTCATGTAATAAGCAAGCAGTATGCAAGCAAGCAAGCAGCATGCAAGCAAGCATGCAGCATGCAAGCAGGCATGTATGGAGCATGCAGGCAGCCATGCAGCATGCAAGCAGGCATGCAGCATGCAAACAGACATGCAGCATGCAAGCAGGCATGCAGCATGCAAACAGACATGCAGCATGCAAGCAGGCATGCAGCATGCAAACAGACGTGCAGCATGCAACAGGCATGTTTTCTGTCACGGTTCCGGCGCTGCGGTACTCCGGCGGTCCCACACGAGCTTATCGTCGCAGATGGCTTTCGCTCCCAGCAAGCCGAAGCGAGCGTGAAACCCACCTGCTCCTTAGCTCGTGGGCCGCCTCGTCCCTCGGCGCCTACGCGGGATTAAATTACACCCTAGCGTAGGGCAGACAAGTCTACGTGGAGTCGGTTTTGCCGCGATTCGTTTCTGTCACTGACGTTTTTAGCACATCGAACATATCACACATCGATAACGAAAACACAACGTACTAACTTTTTAAGACAATATTTGAAATCAATTTAGGGTTAAAATGGTATTCTTATTTTTAAGCAAAAATTATATCAAATGAAGTTATAGAATATGATTATTCTACCAATATAGCTTTATAGCATAAGTTGTTAGTGTTAGTAATAAGAGGGTAGACATAAGTTCGGTCCGGGGAGACGGCTCTCAGCCGCTGTACGACAGTCTGAAATAGATTGCTAACTAGTGAACTCACGTTTTATTCTCAGCCCCATTCCCCATAATAACAGTGGCGCAGTCCGAATTTTACGCTTTTATTACCGTTAAGCAACATAAACGATGTCGGTTGGAGTATTAAAGGTGTTTAACCACGAACTTCAAGATTGGGGGACGTATATTGGTCGGCTAGAACAATGGTTTCAAGCGAACGGAATCACAGCGGCCGAAGACAAGTTGGGAACAAGACGGAGGGCAATTCTACTCAGTAGTTTAGAAGAAACTACTTATAGACTCATCCGAGATTTAGCCCTACCCAAGGATGTTGGAATTTTAGGATATGAAGAAGTCATAAGTTTGTTTAACGGTCATTTCAAAACTAAAATATGTAGTTTTGCGGAACGTCATAAGTTTCACAGTGCCGTTCAAACAACAAATGAATCATTTTCGCAATGGTCGGCGCGCGTGCGCGGCTTGGCCAAGGATTGTGGGTTTCCGGCGTCTACTTTAGAAGAAACTCTGCGTGATCGGTTCGTTCTCGGTATGATTACTGGACCCGAGCGAGACCGGTTGTTCACCGAATCCATGGATGGGCTAACGATGCAAAAAGCACTGCAGCTAGCAGACAGTGTCCGATGCGCCAGGGATGGTGCTCGTTACGGCAGCCACGCAGCGGCGGCGGCGCAGCCCGCGGCCCTCGACATGTACAACATGGCGGCGGCGCCGGCGGCTCACGGGCGCGGGCCCCTAGCACCCGGGCCTCGCCGCGCCCCGGGAACTGGGGCGGTTCGATCGTCCGATCAGTGTGAAGTGTGCGGTTATTTCGGTCATTTAAGCAAAAAGTGCCGTTTCAAAAATGCGTTGTGTAATACGTGCGGAAAAAAAGGCCATTTAAAGCGAGTGTGTGCCAATAAAAATAGTGGTAAAAAAAATCAGCATTTCTTGCAGTGTTGTTCGGATGAAGAGGATGATGGTAAGCGTTTGTTTTTTAATATCCGCTCGTATAGAGGAGAACCTATGCAGGAGTCTGTATTAGTGGATAACATTTCTTTGTGTTTTGAAGTAGATACTGGTTCTGCTGTGACCGCCATTTCCGATACTATATATTTGAAATATTTCTCAAAATATAAGTTAAGTAAAAGCAGTAAGATGTTACAGAGTTATAACGGGGGCTCAATAGAGACTTTAGGCACTATTGTTTTGCCTTTTTATTTTCGGGGTAAGAAAGAGATATTAAACGTTTTTGTGGTTAAAAATGGTGGCCCACCCTTACTCGGCCGGGATTTTATAGCCAAATTTAAGCTTCAGATTTGTCATGTTAACACGTGTGAAGTCAAATGCCCAGAAGTCGAAGGTTTTCAAAAAAAATACCCAAGGCTATTTTCAGATCAGCTGGGTTGTTGTAAGGGTCTTGAAGTCAAACTTCATTTAAAACCCAATTCGTCACCAGTTTATTGTAAAGCTCGTACAGTGCCGTTTGCACTTAAGGCGAAGTTAGACGAGGAAATAGACAGACTTGTAAGGTTAGGTATTTTGGAACCTGTGCCGTTTTCAGACTATGCTAGTCCAATAGTTCCTGTTTTAAGGAAAGATGGAAAAATTCGCCTTTGCGCTGATTTTTCTGGAACTTTAAATAAACAGTTGTTGGTGGATAAATATCCTTTACCTAAAGTAGAAGAACTCTTTGCTAAGCTACATGGCGGGATGCGATTTACTAAGCTAGATCTATCTGGAGCTTACAATCAGCTTTTATTACATGAGGAATCGCGGGACCTAACTTGTATTAATACGCATAAAGGGCTTTACAGATTTACAAGACTCGTGTTCGGTCTTTCAAGCGCACCGGCTATTTTTCAGAGAACGCTCGAAAATATTCTTATTACCTCAGAGCAGAATGGTCAGTCTTTACTCGAAAATGAACCGGCAGTCCCGGGCGAGGGCGATTCTTCCCTTTTAAATAACGGGGTCCTTCAGTTTCTGGATGATATCCTGATCACTGGGGAATCAGATAGTATTCATTTAGCCAGAGTAAATGAAGTTTTTCGCAGATTAGAGAATGCGGGGTTAGTGTTAAGGAAAGATAAATGTCATTTTTTCCAAGAATCTGTGTCTTACTTAGGTTTTATTATCGATAAGAATGGTTTACATAAATGTCCCGAGAAAGTAAAAAGTATTATCGATGCAAAAAAACCTGAAAATGTAACCGAATTAAAATCATTCCTCGGAATGGTTAATTATTATAGGTCATTCATAAAAAATGCTTCTAGTATCTTGGCCCCGTTGCACGAGTTGTTACAAAAAAGTGTTAAATGGCACTGGAATTCACTTCACGAGGACGCGTTTATGACCGTAAAGAAATATCTTTCTTCGGACGACACCTTAACGCATTTTAACGCGGATGCACAAATTATTTTGACAGTGGATGCGTCACCATGGGGTCTGGGTGCGGTCTTATCACAAGTGGATAGAAAGCGCGACGGAATTGAGAAACCGGTATCATACGCATCTCGCTCATTGAACGCGGCTGAAAAACGTTACAGTCAAATTCAAAAAGAGGCAACTGCCATTATATTCGGTGTCCGTAAATTTCATCAGTATTTATACGGGAGATCGGAACCCTTTTTACTCAGAACCGATCATAAGCCTCTTTTGTCTATTTTCCACCCACAAAAAAGTGTCCCGGAGGTTTCTGCGAATAGACTCCAAAGATATGCATTATTTTTGTCGGCCTACAATTATAAAATCGATTACGTAAATAGCGCATCCAATTGTGCAGACTATCTTAGTCGCTCCGTGTCGCCGCAGCCAGATGGTTGCGATCGCATTCGTAGTAAACAACTCGCGAGACAAAAGGAACCGGTTTCGCAGGAGTTCGGTCATAGCTTAATTGACGAGGCGTGTTATATTAACTTTGTATTTGATGCAGATTCAGTTATGTTGTCTATCAAAGATGTGGAAAGTGCCTCAAATGTGGACCCGGTTCTGTCTAAAGTAATTAAATTTACGTTATCGGGTTGGCCAACCAGAAACATTGAAAAACAACTTCGGCCTTATTTTGGGTCCCGTTTTGAACTTGCAGTTGAAAAAGGTTGTCTAATGAGAGGTTCTAAGTTAGTAATACCGGAAAAGCTTAGGCACATTATTTTAAAGGAATTACACAATGGTCATTTAGGTGCCACGAAAATGAAAGTGGATGCGCGATCTAGGTTTTGGTGGCCCGGCTTATCGGCAGACGTGGAGCGGGCTGCCGGCGCCTGCGAAGTGTGCGCGCTGCTGCGGCCTACCCCGCAGCGCGCACCGCTCACCGTCTGGCCGTACCCGCCGGAAGCTTGGCACAGGGTCCATTTAGATTTTTTGGGTCCGATAAACAATAAAATGTTTTTAGTCGTGGTTGATGCCTATTCTAAATGGGTCGAGGTATTTGACGTTAGTACGGGTTACGGTTCTAAGGTAGTCATTCAAAAATTATGCGAATTAATGGCAAGATTCGGGTTAGTAAATACCATTTGTACTGATAACGGCACATCATTTGTATCGTCCGAGTTTGAATATTTTTGTTCTAGCAATGGCATAAAACATTTAACGTCACCAGCTTATAACCCGGCTAGTAACGGACAAGCGGAAAGTTACGTAAAAATCATAAAAAGGGCACTTAAATCAATTTTTATGTCTAGGGGTAAAGGCAACGATTTAAATATTAAGCTAAATGAGTTTTTATTCAGCTACCGTAACTCTGTTCATTCTTCCACAAACAAATCCCCAGCTGAGGTTCTTTTCGGGAAAAAGTTAAGATGTCGTTTGGACTTGTTGAATCCGTCACCCTCAACATCCGATACAACACTGGAAGAAACGGTAAGGAAAAATCAGTCCTTGCAGGCCAGATATTACAAGGGAAGGAGAACTAAAGACTTTGGTGTCAACGATAGCGTATTAGTAAAAATACATCAGAATGGAAAATCTTTTTGGACAAAAGGCGTTGTTAATAAGAAATTAGGAAGATCAGCTTATTTAATCCAGTTATGCGATTATGATAGCCGCATAATAAAGAGACATACTAATCAGATTCATGAATGGAAGGGGGAGCTAGAGGTGGTTGATCTATCTTCTTCATCACCAATCAGGGCGAAGTCGGCATCAGACCTAGTGCTACCTCATGTACACGCTTCTCCAATTGTGGGAATAACCAACGGCCTCCTGTTATCACCACTAGACGTAGGTTCTCACATGCACCTAGAAAATGTTCCTGCGGCCTCGCCAGTACTGGAATTAGTAAGACCCGTCCAGAGGCCAGAAGAAGGGGTGGGCGAGGTTAATGAATGTGAAGAGTGGCTCGACTGTCAGAATGCGGAACTGACATCCCCTGACCCCGAGCTAGGCCCGTCGCCTGGACCACCTGCAGCAAGAGACCCTGAGGCCGCGGTGGGTCCACTCACATCTCCGGAAAGGCGTTACGATCCGCCTACCTTACGCCCGCGTAACCCAAACATAAACTATAAATTGTAGCATACGTCATTGTTAATATATTTACACTGTTCATATAGAAATGTCATTGTTGATATAGTTATATAAGTATTTTGTAAATTATTGGTGGAGGGATGTTAGTAATAAGAGGGTAGACATAAGTTCGGTCCGGGGAGACGGCTCTCAGCCGCTGTACGACAGTCTGAAATAGATTGCTAACTAGTGAACTCACGTTTTATTCTCAGCCCCATTCCCCATAATAACAGTTAGAGAATATGAGTATTATATCAAATGAATAATATACGTAATGTTGTTATAGGAAGTGTATTTAGAACAAGTAAAAATTATATCCAATGAACGTTATGTTCTTTGAAATTAGTTCATTTGTCATTATATGAAATGATACGGACCCTGATAAAGGGATATAAAATCCCATTAATATCTACTCCCACTAATTCAAACAATCCATGTACGGTACCTAAATCCGAAAGAGAACATATTGATTTTACTAAGGCTATCCAGAAATTAATTAATATCAATGCAATAACTAAGTTTTGTCATGAGGAAGATGGATTCATATCGAGTGTGTTTCTGTGCCTAAGCCAAATGGAGAAAAACATTTTATTCTACATTTGAAATTACTGAACCAATTTATTCATACAAACCAGCCATTTTACCCACTAAGCAAGCTTAAAACGTAAGTTTCATAATCGCATTACATATTTTAATGGGAAAAATGATTTTTTTTTGTTTCATGGTCGTTGTCTTATGAAGAAACATTTTATTAATTTTATCACTGGCTATTTGTGTACCTGCCTGCTTTATTTCTGTATTGACACAAATAACACTGCATGTATCTTGTTACAGTTGCTGTAAGGGAATCATTCCCCAATATAACAGACGCACGCCGCTACAAGATTGAAGAGACAAAGCTAATTTAAATAATTTAATAATTATTTGGTTCTAAATAAGTAGCTACTCTATTCTTGTGATCCACATGGTATGGCCTGTTCCGTGTCGGCGCACTTGGTAGAACGCGAATCCTTGTTCCCGCTGTTCAATGGTCAAAGCTGGTATCTATCATTATTTTGCAAAGTGACATAAGGAAGGAGCTGTCTGATTACTGTAGTCAATTCTTAAGATCAATTATTTTAATTAGTCGGTTACGTGCATTTCTCATAATTCTGTTACTTAAATAGCATCATTCATTTTGTATACCACTTAGTCAAGCGAGGTCTAAGTGGCGTGTTGCGCTGGAGCCCGGCCACAGAAGATTTCGTAATATGTAGACGTATCAATGAAACGTTCTTTTATTGTTCTTGCTGTACCCGTGATTAGATTAAATGTACCACATACATATCTGCCTAAAAAAGCACTTTTTTGTGGCCGGGCTGTACCGTGTACGCTGCAGCCCGGCCACGTCGATATTTACTGAAGGGGCGCTTAGAAGTTTTTGAAATATAAACCAAATAAATGTTCCTTTGGTGTTCTTTATTTATTCTATGAAAAAAAAATTGAGAAACATATGAAAAAGAAACAGAAAATTATTTCAAATCAAAATTTACATAAAGTGCCTGTAGGACAAAAATAGCAACAATTAAAGGAAAATCTGATACAATAATAAAACTTATCCTTATTTTACAGACAAATAAGAACTCTTTTCTTACAAAACTGTAGAAAATACAATGAATAAACATTATTGTGTTTTTTGTCCACGAAATTTTACTGCTTAGGTCATCTAAACATTGCCATCTATTATTATTTCGCTTACAGTGAGTAACATAGTGACGCGCATTATCAACGAACTCTAACACTGCTAACAAATGAAATTGTTTTCCTTGTAAGGGCAAACTGCTTGGAATACTCTGTATGTCAACTTTTTCTAAAAGGTCATCCAGCTGAAAAATCAATAGATCTGATAAGGTGTATCTTATTGCTTGTTTGCCTATACATCGCATTCCGTTGTTTAATGCATCGCAACTTGCATTACCTTTGAGGTGAGGGTAGGAAACAAATTGTACATTGTTGCTACAACGCAATAAATGTTCAAACGTTCTTATATTTTAATCTTACAAATATTTTTTTTGTAGGTACACTTAACATCTTAACAATAGCTTTGTTTGTAATACGTTACGAGTATTATCGTTAAAGAGGAAAATACACACTTAAATAACATACTTACTTAATTTTATTTTCATCACAACTAGAGAATTCTCCTACAGAAATACGATAGCAATTATTACGAGGGCCACACCGAAAAGATCGGGAATGGAATACTTTTGAATAAATTAGACTTAAAATCCTTTTGGTATTTGAAATTTAGTATTCTTACGAACTTAATTCCATTTTTGAAAAATAAATATTTTCAATAAAAGAAGAGTGGTAGCTATTTCAAATTAAGAAGTCAGTGAGAAAATGGAGCTTACGCCTGAACATTTCCGTGCGATAATTTTTCACAACTTTCGCCGAGGTTTATCTCAAGAACAATGTCTTGCCGAGCTTGTTTCTATTTATGAACTTGAAGCACCTAGTAAAACGACTATATATCGCTGGTATTCTGAGTTCCGTCGAGGACGTTTATCTCTTACCACAGTTCCTTCTACTGGTCGGCTAAAAACAGCGGTAACACAAGAAAACATCGATGCTGTACGCCAATTAATACAAGAAGATAGACATGTGACATACGAGCAGATACGGGCTTCCCTCAGCATTGGTATGACAGCCATTCAAATAATATTGCATGATGAACTGGGTGTCAGGAAGTTAGTTTCCCGCTGGGTGCCCCATCGCTTGACCGAAGAACAAAAGTCGGCTCGTGTTAATTGGTGTCGGTCTTCTCTGCAACGGTTCGATAGAGGGAGCTCAAATGCTGTTTACAATATCGTCTCGGGTGATGAATCGTGGATTTATTCATATGAGCCCGAAAGAAAACACCAATCGGCTGTTTGGGTCTACGAAGGTGAGGTCAAACCAACAAAAGTTGTGCGCTCTCGTAGCGTGTCGAAAAAAATGGTCGCTTCGTTTGTATCGAAAACCGGACATGTGGCTACAATTCCTTTACAGGAACGGAAAACGGTTACTGCTAAATGGTACACAACAGTTTGTTTGCCGGAAGTCATAAGAGAACTTCGTAAAAGTAATCCGAACCGTCGCATAATCCTTCACCACGATAATGCGAGTTCCCACACCGCTCGGCAAACGATCGCGTTTTTAAATCAGGAAAACGTGGAGTTGATGGACCATCCTCCATACAGCCCTGACCTGAGCCCCAACGATTACTTTACATTCCCAAGAACTAAAGATTTGCTACGTGGTCAACGGTTTCCAGGTCCAGAAGAGGCAGTCCAAGCTTATAAATCGGCCGTTTCGACTATGTCTACTTCAGACTGGAATTACTGTTACAATAATTGGTTTGAACGAATGCAAAAGTGCATTGATTGTCACGGAGAATACTTCGAAAAACAATGAAAGTAAATATTATTGTGTTATCTTTGTAGTTTTTTCTATTCCCGATCATTTCGGTGTGGCCCTCGTACAACGCTAAACAAGCAGCCTTGCTATTTTTATTACACAGGCGCAAACAAATAATTATTTATCTTAAATATGTTTAAACGTCTTTTCTTTTCTTAGTTTTCATATTAAAAAATAAAGAACACAAAAGGAACATTTATTTGGTTTATATTTCAAAAACTTCTAAGCGCCCCTTCAGTAAATATCGACGTGGCCGGGCTGCAGCGTACACGATACAGCCCGGCCACAAAAAAGTGCTTTTTAGGCAGATATGTATGTGGTACATTTAATCTAATCACGGGTAGTGTTGGGCAAATTTCATGAAATATTTCAACCGCTGAAATTTTTCGGAAAAATTTCATTTCACATTGAAAATTTCAAGTTTACTTGAAAAATATTTTTATTTTAAAATATGAACCGCAGTCCTTTCAAAATAAAACAACGTTATAATTTATTGAGCTTTTAATGCTATTTTAAAGTAAACAATGAAAAAAATCAACAAAGAATAATATTTACGACATTATAAAATATTTTAAATAGAGTAAAATCACAGTTTGTATCATTATTGACAATATTTGGTTACATGTGTTTAATAATAACCTGAGAAAAAACTTATAATATAAGTACTACATAATCAATGTTGTTTTAACTGAAGTTTAATTAAAAGTTTAATAATGTTTATAACCTTACGTGCTAAATTATTATTATCAAAGTCTTTTTTTGTAATCATACATTGCGTGGAAAGAAGAAGAACGTACATATTATTGTATGTTTGTTCGAATGTGTTCGAATGAATCGTCAGTTGTAATGCTAATCACTATATTGGACCGATTTGCTGATTGTGGATGATTTTCACTGTCCGAGTCCGTACCCTCGCTTTCTATACTCGGATCTATATTATAGACTAAATTGTCTTTATTTTTTAGGTTCCAATTATATTTTAGGTAAGAAATTTTACCAGCTCGATTTGCTGTAAGTCTGTTTCTCGTTTTAGTATGGATTGCACTGAAGACACTAAAGGATCGTTAGGTTGCAGCTGACGAACATGGAGCAGTCAAAATTCGTTCTGTCACGGCACTCAAAAGATTGGACTTGCATATGCCTTTCCACCAAGATACAGGTTCTAAGTTTTCCGCAGCTGCCCAAACGAATTCTTTGTCAAATAGTGGTCCTTCTTTTGATCTATACCTAGCTAGGTGTGATAATGTTCGAATTTTGACGTGACAACGTCTTAAATTAGGTTGCGGCTGGGAGTCACTTATGAAAAAGTGTAACGCTCGGTAACGTTACGATGAGTCACCGAACGAGAGAGAGGCCCGCCGAATGCCTTGCGTCTCTCTCCCACTCAACTATGTTTTAAATATAATTCTTTGTTTAAATAAATGTTTTAAATTGTTACTATTATTTCATCCTTCTTCCTACTATACGAATGAATATTCACATTAAAATTATTTTACCACTCAAAGTCGTTGTCACGTAAAACTTTCGCCCGTATACCGACTTTACAGGCAACCAATTTTTTGACTGACCCACGCCGTGCCGGTCCCTATCTACTGACCCCGATAGATAGGATATCGCAGCTGGAACTATGGGTCCGGCTGTGTTTTCAGGGGTACTACGGGGTTCCGGTTCAAGCCCCCCGCTGGTTGTGCCTTGACCGGCGCCTCCGGCGGGATCCGGACGTGGGTTGGACTCGTAGTGGCTTGTGGTTAGCTGTAGAGCTTGAGAATGTTCGTTTGTCCTGGTATTGTGTGCCGGGACTTCCAAACTCGCGCACAGCGAGCGGGGCCTAGTAGCGGTCTCTGAGGGGCCAGAAGCGAAATGTCCTGCGGGGAACGTGAGTTTCCTTTATAGTTGGCAGCTTTGTCCGGTGGTTCTCATTGAAAATTGGTGTTGACATATCCGTTACTAGTCTGGAGAACTAGTAGAGGCGGCCCCCTAGATGCCGTAGCCTCCGGTCCAGCCAGCCGCGTAGGACGTGGAAACTCTCTAGGCGCCTGGGTTCCGAGAAGTGAGTGTGCTTACTACTCCGCTACCAAGGTGGACACTTGGAAGTCGACTTTAGAGTCGACGACCCTAGCAGTGGCAACTGCGAGTAGTGCCCTTCGTGCAACGAGAAGTGAGAGAGCTCGACAGCTCCGGTTACCTGGACAATAGGCAGTGAACTACACGTGTTTACGGGGAGACTCTCCCGAGACACTAGCCTTATGAGTACCGAATGAAGAGCGCGCTTCGGCGGGCACTGATTTGGCGTCAAGACCTAACGCAGATGGTCTCCTGCGCGAGTGTTCTACTGGCGCAGGGACGTTTGGCACTTCTTGCATATAACCTAACGGTTGGTCTCGAGGTGCCAGTACAAATAAAACTTAGTGAATTAAGGAGAGGGGATGACCCACGCCGTGAATAAACTCCATTGCGGTTGTAGCTTCACCTTTATCAAGAGATAAACAACAAACAAAAAGGTAGATGCACAAACATTTCTATCTTTTGAGGTAGGTGTAAACATAAATATTCTGTTCTGATAATGGAACATATTTATTTAACACAAATAATGTCCGTTGATGTTATTAATATACAGTACTTATGCCAACCATTCATAAAATCATACAACATTGAAATTTGAAATTACAAAAATAAATTTCACCCAATTTGAATTTTTCACGGTGTTTTGAAATTTTTCATATTTTTCACATATTTTACATTTCATTGAAATGAAATTTTTCATCTGCCCATCCCTAATCACGGGTACAGCAAGAACAATAAAATACGTTTCATTGATACGCCTACATATTACGAAATCTTCTGTGGCCGGGCTCCAGCGCAACACGCGTCTAAGTGCCATGCGAAATAAATAATACAAAGACCCCTTTATAGTGAAACTAGCTACTGCAGGCTTATTATTATTTATTTTAAAGGAAGGATACATTGCATGGGCTGTGACAATCCGCCAGACCCGGGTCTGTCTAATTAAATGTGTATTTAAAATTCATTTACTGTCAGTACAAACTTGTTATGCTTATAAATGTCACCTAGAGACCATTGTACAACGAAAACTAGCATCTTCATAAAAACTGCAGCCATAGGATTTAATGTATGTCATTAATGCCATAACTTATTTTTACTATGTAAAATAAGATAAAACTAGCCAAATGTTAGTAAAATTGGTTTGCATTTTACTATTTTTTTTGTGCAATATTGTTAATTTGACATGCAAAAAGTTTTAGAATGATACAAAAAGCTGGGAGCAACGAAATAAAAGTGATTTGAAGACATGAGCAAAGTGATTTGACTTGCTTGCGATATTACACACAACTGTGTAAATAATAAGTGTGTAGTGTAACATTGCAGCTAGAAAGTCACTGTTCATGGCTTCAAACAAAGACTATATAACCAATTGACTGCGCTTGCGGGGGCAATCTTCTCACTAAGCATATGATAAAACTAGTGTATGTGAGGATTTCCGCTTCAGTGTGCTTCTAGCTGCCGCGCGTATCACACAGTGACAGAAACTATCGTTCAAAGCGACTAATTACGTTAAAAATGCCAAGTTGTGCTGTGAAATGGTGTGGGAAGTCGAGTACTACCTCAAATTATAAAAAACACGGTATACCGTGTTTTATATAATTTGAGGACCTTCCACAGGACAGTAGTATTTATTTAAAATTTATGCAAATACTTTTACCTAAAATAAAATTATTTAACTAAATATAAAAATGGCACGCGTTCATGTCTTTCTTGCCGTCTCTGTCTTTCCTAGGCTTAATTTACTATGCAGATGTCTCTTTCGTTCACGGTAGTGCCGAGCTGGATTTTTTTTAAATTTATCGATAAAATTAAATATTCTTATTTTTGTTACGATCTTAAAATTGTATAAAGTTTAGAGTTTTTTAGGTTATTTCAAAATTGAAAGGTGTCTAAATTATGATAACTTTGCCATTTTATAAATGCATAATATTTAAATACATAATAATTACATTAGGTACCTGCCTGCCTTACCTAAGTATATTTTTTCCAGATTCCCAAATGATATAGAAAAAAAAGAAATTTGGATGAAGGCTTCTGGGAGAGAAGAATTCTTTCCTGCGAAACGTAGTGTCATATGTTCACGACACTTAACATCTGACTGTTTCGAACAGTTGAAAAATCGACGACGTCTTTTTAGCTCAGCAGTTCCTACGTTATGTTTACCTCTTATGGTACAAGATTTCCAAAATAACGTTTCTCTAGTCCTCATACAAATGAAGTTTTTAGTAAAATTATTAATTTTATCTTATTCAGACGACTTCGTCACCAATACACAATAATAATGAGACGCGGTCCGAACCATTAGAAACGGAACCTGCGAGATCATCTGTAATATTTTTTACGTATTATAAAATGACATATACAAAATATTAAAAAATAAAGGGTTCAAACATTTTTGTATGGAAGCTGGCATATCCACTTGCCGCCATTTTGAGTTTTTTCTGAAGTTTCCGCGCACGGTTTTAAGTGGTTTATATGGATAGAGGATACTTTAACAAATAAAAAATGTCATGTCTTAAGCAACCCTAAGTGTCACGTTCCCGAGATACTTGGAGGTAAAGATCGCCATGTGAAAAAATAGCAATCATTAAAAACCCCTCCACTGCATTCAAATGATAGTTCCCAAGTATTTATTAGAAGGCAGTACAACCTAGTAGCACGAAAAAACGCTGTTTTGTCAAAATAGGTAACTCGAACCGCGGTGGTTGGCTTGTTTTATATCCCGATCGTCGCCGTCGCCCACATCACATATCATGCGTGGAAACTTTAGAAAAAATCAAAATGGCGGCAATGTGGATATGCCACAAAGGTTCTATCCCCTTTATGATTTATTTATTAAAAGTCTTGGCAGTTTTAAAATGTCTAGTTTGGTCAATCGTTCTTTTGCCGAACTGCCCGTATGTGGAATGCGCTTCCCGCACACGTGTTTCCTTCCTCTTTTTCTACCGGGTTATTTATGCGGGGCGTGAAAAAGCATTTATGCAGGCCGCCATAGTGTGAGCGTTCGGCATAGTGTGGTGGCGCTGTGATGAACGCTTTCACTTCTTGGGCTTCACTGGCTGCTTTTCATCAGGCAGAGTGAAGCCATTATGGCGTGCCACAATAAAAAATAAATGTACGTAAAATATATTCCAAGTTGATTCATTTCAAGAATCAGTAGAAATAAATATATTAGTTAGTTATTGGATTTATTCTTTTATTACTCACGAATATCCTCACATCAAACTAAAATCTTGATAAAATGTATCGATATTCGATAATTTTTTCGGTCTCCCTACAACAAACACGTGTAAATGAAGTGACCAATCACAGCTGCCAATGACCCGTTGCCCCCGCACCACTAATCGGTGAATTGTGTTTCTAGAAAAATGCATCTATGCGCTCTCCACTGGCTGCCACTTTATTTTGTTGCACCAAGCTTTTTGTATCATTCTGAAACTTTCTTTATTTTAAAGGAAGGATACATTGTATGGGCTTTGACAATCCGCGAGACCCGTAAATAAATGTGTTTTTAAAATTAATGTAATGTCAGTACAAACTTGTTACGCTTATGTCACCTAGACCATTGTATACAAGCGAAAACTAGCATCTTCATACAAACTGCAGCCATAGGATTCAAACCTATGTGCCATTTGATTAATGCCGTAACTTATTTTGACTTTGTAAAATAAAACTAGCCTAATGTTAGTAAAAATGCATATTTTAATAAATGAAGCCTTAATAAAAAATTCCTGGTTTAAATTTTATAAATAATATGAAATTTTGTTATCATGGTATGCATTTTACTCTTTTTTTTGTTTCTTGAAGCTGCAGCAAGTTTTTGGACAGAGAACCGCCGTGCAATATTGTTAATTTAACATGAAAAAAGTTTCAGAATGGTACAAAAAGCTGGGAGCAACGCAATAAAGTGATTTGAAGACATGAGCAAAGTGACTTGCTTGCGATATTACACACAACTGTATAAATAATAAGTGTGTAGTGTAACATTGCAACTAGAAAGTCACTGTTCATGGCTTCAAACCACTTTATGCTCCAAGCATTTTGTATCATTCTGAAACTTTTTGCATGTCAAATTAACAATATTGCAGGCAAGGCAGCTTGCATGCAAATTTATTTGCAACGCCATGACAACAAACATTCAAGTTCCCTGAACCCTACATGCAATCTGCATATTTAACTCCATGCAATCTGACAACATTAAATGCGCAACTAACCGTAAACCGTATGTAAATTGCGCGCATGTGGCGTGTGAAAAATTTACACTACGTCAAATGCATTAGTTATTGGTATATTACTAATTTAAAGTGCCTGCAATGAATTTATCTGAACTTGCAGGTAGCTTACAAACGTGGCGTTGCAGCAACTGATTTTTTTAAGTTTCTAGAAAGTTTCAAATGACAAGTTGCTGCAACTCATCTCAATGAACTTGCAGTAACCTACAGTTACAGTATGTTACAATTGTTCAAGTCACTGAAACATTAAAAATGAAACTTATTGAAAGTTTTATCTGAACTTTAGGAGCAAAATTGCATCTAATGTTTCTGGCACGGACGTTAGGGCTACTTATAAAGGTAAATATTAGCTTGTTGCACCCTTGCATTTGTAAATTACATCCACCCGATTTTTCGTTTCAGTAACGTTGACGTAACTTAATAAAATTTAAACTATTTACGACTAACATACACACATACTTATGAACTTATATAATTGTTTTAATCCATCCTCACAAACATTCGCATTTATAATATTAATATTATTAAGATAATGGAGACTGGTTATATTATTTTGTATTCTACCCACATAAAAGGTTACAAATTCTATACTTTTAATTATAACACAAAATGTACGAATAGGTAATTTAGGTAAAATTATAGTCGTAAATAGTTTAAATTTTATTAAGTGGGTTTCATTTCGGTTTTCCATACAAACTTCCAAGTCGAAATTTTTAAAAACCAATCGGGCAATAATTTTGATGAAACTTTGCATGCTGAAGTAAAACACAGGGATCTAAATAGTTTGTTGAAAACATTTTTAAAAACGTTTTTCTAGCTGAGTTATTACGATTTAAAGTCTACTAATAGAAAGTTAAAAATCGCAATAACTCGGTTAAATAAACATATTTTTTTAAATGTTTTCAACAAACAATTTAGATTCCTGTGTTTTACTTCAGCATGCAAAGTTCCATCAAAATTGACTCATTGGTTTTTAAAAATTTCGACTTGAAAGTTTGTATGGGAAACCGAATGGCGTACGCAGAAGCCAGCGAAATTATTACCTTTGTCGCCAAGAGGTCCAAGAACCTAAAAGGGACCTTTCAGCGGTCTCTGAACGACATGGCGTCTGTGGTCAAGGCTGCGTCGGAAGAATACCGACGGCTCCCAACTGTCGAGTGCAACCAGCGCTTGATCGACGACAACGCCCGCTTACAGGCGGATAACGTTCGCCTGCACCAGTGAAGGCTTCTCTCAGTAATATCCAGCGAGAAAGAAGATCTTCATCTGTCTCCCGCGTTGAGAAAGCCTCCTCTCTACCCTTGCTACCCCGCTCGGCGTCGCCTCCTTTGCAGCAGTGTGTCGTGGCAGATTCACCAGATCGCAGCGCAGTGGCTACATCTAGGGCGGCTGGACAGGAGCATCTAATGTCGCCTCCAGCAAGCAACGAGTCCGTGATGCAAATGGTCTTGGAGAGGGTGGGCCAGATGCTGGACGCTCGGTTGGGTCCCCCTAACCCCTCTTAATTTAGTGTAAAAGTTACAAAAATAATGCCTTAAGAGAAAAAGTCCGTTGACTGGAGGTATCTTTGCAGCTTGATTGTGGCTGAAGCAAGGACGTTAGAAGAATGTTTTTTGTTGGTAAATATCCCGCTGGCTGGAGGTCGGTTACAAAAGCTTATATTTTCATTGTTTATACGGAACAAATACTGTCTTCAGCATAATTCAGTAGAACAAATCCAGATCTAATTCCCTGCATCACTCATAGTATGAGTCTCCCAAAATTATGATACTTGGTAAGGTAAGGTCAATAAAACATATTAGTAGGTATGCTAATTAAATTAAAACTGCTTTTTGGTAGGAAAACTAACAAATAAACTATTCACAGCTACCCTCACTGTAGCAAATATTACCTGTTGCTGACCTTATCTTACCAAGCGTGTACTGTTATTTACTAATATCATAATTTTGTATCTAAATTTGGTAAATTGCGAAGAACTAAGAGGTACATTGGAAAAACAAAAATGGTATACTTTTTTATTCGTAATCACTTTGGTTACAGAGGGCCCCGCTAGGATGACAAAACTTTAAAGCTGAATATCTTCTGTTCTAATTAGAATTTCTGGAATTTAATACATAAATCGGAAGGTACATTGGAGGTACATTAGAACAGTATATTTTTTATGTATTTCGAGCGTTATACAGCCGAGGGCCCAGCTGGGAAGATCAGACATTTTATCGTAATTTCTGTCAAAACGGTTGAGGTACATTGAATTCTGTTGATAAATTCTAGAGGTACATTGAGCATCTGAAGCATTAGCATTAGTTTTACGTACCTAACTCGGGGGGCCGTGCTAGGTACGTAAAACTAACACACGAATGTGCGAACAATGAAGCGAACACATCGCGCCATGCATTGAGGAATATAAATTTTGAATTGCCATGTCTAATTCGGCCGTTATTTCTTCATCTGGGCGAGGCCGATCATAGGGCAGGAGTGATGGTTCATCCTTCTTGGAGCTGGGCGGAGCTAATAATTCATCTTCATCCGGGATAGGCGGGAGATTTGTAAATAATTGATCTTCATCTGCTCGAAATCCGTCATCTGTTCGTAATCTCTTAGATGCATTTCTAATAATGACTCCTCTATCCTATGCTTTGGTGATTCTTCGTTTTCGGTATTTAATATTCTACATGTGCGAAATATTTTACCATTAAAGGGTTGTTCACCATTAAATTGTAGGTGGAAGGAATTCTACACATTCAACCACTAGCCCAGTATCATCATATTTAAGATGGATATTCGCCATCGGATCAGGTGTGTTATGAATAGGAGTGGCCATTGTCAGCAATTTTATGGGCCATAGGGTAGTTTCTTTTGTAAACATTAAATTCCCGCTGAAGTAACAACCCTTCCTCTTCCTCCAACTTCGGATTTTCTAGTTCGTATTCCGTTACCAATTTTTCCCATATTGACATTTACGGTACAACGAACTCTAAAATTTCTCGTGTCTTGGATTTGGAACTCCGGATTTAAGCACATGTATAATAGTTGTCCTTCATCGCCCGGAAAAATTCCGCCATGGCCTTGGAAAACTCTTCGGAGCGATACCCGTCCAGCTCTTGATCCCTGGTTTGATGCATTAACTCGTTCACATACTTTGCACTTTCGTTTGGCGACGCGGTCATGTACAACTTCAAAAAGATTAATGTACACTCTTTTGTTCACCGTCGAACCGCAGCACGAGTAAAGCGTATTTTGTTCGCCTCTTTTCGTAGAAATGTAGCATGTGATTGGCGGGCAGGCGTATAATGTATTTCTGAAGAAATAAGTTGTTATCTTCCGCCAACACCAAACACATATAAAACAACCGCTCCTTCAACCACAATCCTTGGAATGGCTCTTTCAGCCGGCACGTAATAATTCTGTTCATGCGAAGTTTTTTATCATTAGATATTTCCTAATAATTGTATTATTTTTGATGGCCACAGACTTCTTCATCTTATTACGTTACGGTTAGCACAGCACGTTAGCACAACCTAACTGAATTTCAGCAAATGCGCCACAGCGTCCAGTTAGCGCCTCTTTATAGCCACTCGTATCGGCTATAAACGAGGATGTAGTTTATTTATCCTGTCAATGTTTGGTTTATTCCAGATGACCTTGTAGTGTCTTATCAGGGTTTCCGCGCATGCAACAGGGGGTAAGAGGGGGAAGGATATTTCACATTTTCGCATTATGTTTAGTTAGACTGGAACCATGTGCGGCGCCATGTGTGTGATTTGGCATTGAACTTTTCAGTAGATGCAAAACAATTTAAATTAATTGTTTGTATAACATTTGTGTCTATATTCGTTAGCCACATCTCTATGAACACATCCTTGCTAACGACGCAGATCCTACCTTCCATCTCTAACATGACTTTATCAAAGTCATCATGCTCGTCAATCATAAAAAGGATATTTCTACTCTTGCTAGGCATCGGGTGCACCTGATGCCGAAAGTCCAAATCTTGCTGTGCCGCAATGCTTTTTTGAGAATATCTAATGCCGGTGGTGGTGGCTCTTTCACTTGTCAAGTTGGCCATTTTCGGTGAGGATAAGATGCTATTTACTCAAATTCGCCAAACTGAACCTGAAACAATAATTACCAAATCAATTTTAGAATTTGGGAAATTAATAGAAGGCATCAATAATAGCGATTGCGCCGAAATTTCCTTTGCAAAGTTGCTACGCCCTGTGCTTCATGCAAAAAATCACGCCGATATTGTATTCGGAAATTATCGACGACGTGCTCAGTGGACCGGGAGAATTGGGACATTATTAGAGAATATTCGCCAAGAATCCAAACTATGAGTGAATTGAAGTACTTTTTAATGTGGTTGCAAATGTTTCGTTCGGCAGTGAAATTAAAGATAAAAATAAATAAAAACAAATTTAATTACGCAATCGATGGCACAATACACTTTGGTAATCCGTTGCAGTCTTATTGCCATTTATTTAACAAGTCCTCCGTCACGTAAAACGGACCTAACCGAATTTGAAAAGTACTTGGTAGCCAAGGTAAAAAGGTCATATCGAAAAATATTGTTATCTACGGCCAGCTTATTTTGTCAGATGCAAATGTCACTGAGTGGATAAAGAAAAAAAGGAAGGCGATTCACCTTGGAAGAAAAAATTTTTGCACTATCCCTTTTCAAACCATCGCCCAAGGCATACCGCCTGTTGAGGAAACTGTATTTTACCAAGCAGAACAATACTTCAAAGATTGATAAACCAAATTAATATAAAAGCTAGAATTAACAACTTAATTTTTTTTTAAATAGAGTTGCCCGCGTGCCTGTACATCATAAATATTGCTTAATATTATTATGAGGGTTATGACCCAATATCCCCACGTCTACGCGTGAGGCCTGTGCCCAGCAGTGGGACGTTTATAGGCTGATGATGAGGATTATTTGACGAGATGGCAATTGGACCGGTGTCTCCTATGACAAAAATAATGATTCAATAACAGGATTTGTAAATGATGGAGAAAATACCGAAAAAGAGCGCCTGAGGTTGTCGTCTTTTTTCAGTGTTTAAAATTTTACTTAAGTAAGTATATCTAAGAGTTAATAAAAAGCTAAAATATAAAAAAATATTAAGAATTAGAGAAATAGGTGCACCCGTTCTCAAGTGATGCGCGGACAAACATTCGTAGCAATTAATTTTTTATGAGATAGATCAAATGCACACAAAACGAATTGTACAACAATATTTTGATACTAAACATTGATCTAGATTATAACTCTAAGGATGCGTGCACAAAATTACCTAAATTATCAGGCATGCAAATAAAAAAAACCTAATAAAATTGTCTTAAGGGGGTGCCGCGCGATCGCATAAACTGACATACCTAAGTCTCATAATGAACTTCAAAGCAAAATCAATCATATTGATATTTATTTTTTAATTAGAACAATTATTCTGCTTTGAAGTTTCAGACCTAGCAATTTAATTAGAGCAATGTTTTTATTCTGCGAAATGTGCAAAACCATCACGCGCTTAAAAATTTAAATTTACTTTTTAAAGACTGCGGAATATCAATACAAATATTTTCATGTAACAATTATTGTTTCATGCGTAAAATTAAGAAAGTTTTTTAGATGTCATTAGATATATGTATTGTTGGTTATTTTTTAAAGAATTTGTTTCAAATTTTAACACGGCCATGACCTTGTGCAAAGATCAGGCTAACTTACATAAGTTTTTTAAATGTACTTAACTAATTCAGCGCATAGTACAAGTAAATTAAAAATACGTAAATTTTCACAATTTTGTGCAGGATCCCCTTAAAGACAAACGAATAAACGCCAGCAACGTATTTGCACTAATAGCTAACTTTCTTACACGCTTACACTACTATGGTAATGATATGTATTAATTTTGTCATGTAATAATAACTAAAAACTAAAACTAAATTAATGGTGTCGCATAGCGGTGAAAGAATACTACCACCCCCTCTCTTCCCTGGGTCTGATACTCTAGTTCGAATGACGTTACCTCGATAGTCATTACCTCGATGTCTCTACCTCAACGGTACACTTCACCGATGGCTCGTTACCTCGAAAGGTCAATACCTCGAAGGATCTCTTCCTCGACGGGTCTTTTCTTCTTATAGCAATTTTCGAAGTTTTTAGGTTTAGAATAAGATTTTTTTTCTATATAAAATTAATGATATCTAAAGATTCCGAGGCCACTACGCACTATTCGACTATATAAGAGACAACATTATAATTATTTTATTTCACTTGTTCAGAACAGCAGCTCAATCGATGAGCTCAAAAAAGTGCCTTCGCGCACTTCTTCTTCAAAAATCTTTCTCTGCAATTTTAGGTTTAATTAAAAAGTTAAGCAAAATTTACAAAAAGCGAGGCCGCTACGCACTATTATAATAGCTATTCCACACTATACAATAAGTCATAATTGTCAATGTATTTTTGATTCTGAGATCCATAACGCCAAAATTGACCAATTTACGCAAAAATCACAGTCGAGATGTAATAGGCCTCTTAACGCAAGCTAATAAAGTTTAATTTTATTCATACATTATGGTAGCGTTGTGAAATAGTTCATTAGCGGCAGACTGTCATAAGAAGCTGTTCTGCCACAACTTATTAGTCATTGGAATATGTATTTTGTAATTTCGAGGTTATTTTTTTTATTAGACAACAAAAGCAAAACATATGACCTACAGATAGGGCAGCTAGTATTTCTGTTGTCTAATAAACAAATAACCTCGAAATTCAAGACAATCGCTACTCCGCGCTACGCGATAATCTTAAATTTCTAACCTATCACGTGACCTACGGCAGTACATTCATTTTTATAAAATAACCACTGATGGCAGGCTACACTCTTTGTAATTTTAATAGCCATAATCGTCACTTGCCATAAGTCTTTAAAGCATAACTTCATAACGCATAACATCAAGCTGCAAGCTATAATAGTTTTTGAATTGTATGATGTATGTCAATTAAAATTATGACAATAAACATTATGCGTTTTAATGTGTCACCAGAAGTAGCTGTCCTATATACATAACCTGTCAAAATTTGTCAAGATTATTCTTGGCCGCCGCCCCCTGCGCCTCCAGGTGCCCTAGAAGAATCTGGAAGGTCTCCCGACTATGCTGCCAGCCGCTGCGCCGCATCCGCCCGTCTGCGGTGCCTACGCGCTAGCGGTCGGCGGGGTAGCTGCGGTGGAAGTCGGTCGCTTGCTCCTGGGTTGCAATGAACATGTTATGACATACTAGCAGACCGCGCTGGCGACAAGAACACTTATTGTAACGTAACTAAAATAGTTAGACATATGCTATCGCGACACTTTTTGTAGATAATGGTGTGTTCTGCAAAGCCATAGTACATTATTTTATTCTATCATCAATAGTTTTCTTACCGCACGCGATTTAAGGAATTTATTTGAGTTTAATTTTGATCCCTAATTTTTTTGAAATTATAATATAGCCCTTGTCACCCGGAGATAGTGTAGCTTCCCAACAGTGAAAGATTTTTTTAAATCGGTCTAGTAGTTTCGGTGCCTATTCAATACAAACAAACAATCAAATGTTTCCTCTTTATAATATTAGTATAGACTAGCGGGCCGCCCGCGCCTTCATCTACGCCAACTTAGAAAAACCGTCATACTACAGCCATTTAAAAAAAATATATCTACAAAATATAAACAAAAACCATCCTCAGTAGCGTTAATTGAAGATGGTTTTGTTTATATTTTGTAGACAGGTATATCTTTTAATAGTGAAAACCACATAAAAAACCTTTGCGTGGTTTAGAAGAATAACGCGGTGCGACAGACAGAGGAAAACAGCGACTTTACTTTATAATATGTAATGATTGGTGACTCGTAATAACGCTCAAGTGCACTCGAAGATAACGAAACTGAACGAAATACAATGTTTACCTCAGTTGGGAATCGAACCCACGTCCTGAACTCGTTACTGTACAGCGAATTAAGTTACTCCAAGTTTGTACATTTTTGAGCTAAAAGATTGTAAAAAATTATAAGTTTTTTTTTCAAACATTTCAAAAAATACAATAAAAATACTTAATTTAATAGCATTACCTTAAACCACTGAGGTTTGTCTGTAATGCCTATGTGATATACGTCGGCGTTGAACAGGTACGGACGTGCAAAACTAATAATAATCTATCAAATATAGTATAATAAAAACTAAAATTAATCAATCAAATATTACATGTTAACAAACATAAATTAAAAAACAAAAAAAAAAATGTATTTTAAAATAATTCTTTTAAGATTAACGTAAGCGTAACAATGAATAAAAACGTAGATACAATATTTTTTTAATATTCTAAGTTGTAGTTTGTAGATTTTCTCAACATATGTATGAAACGTGCGACCATAACTACTGAGAGAATATTGAATGTAAGACCCGGCAGGGGAATGATACAATATAAGCTTAACCTTGTAGGGAATACGATTTTTTAAATTTTGATAAAGTATCATCATTATTATAACTGTAAACGTCCCACTACTGGACACTGGCATGGGATGACTGCGCCATAGCCCACCACAGTGGTCCAATGAGCTGGAGGAAGCCTTTGTGTCCTTACACACGCTAAGTAATAAGGCGGACGATGTCACAGTTTTGTGAATGTTACATTTATATTTTGAACTCTGCGTTATTTAGTAACTAAATTCTTTGAAATTTAATTGAATACCTTCACAGCACTCTCCATCACAAATCGTTGTGCCGAACCAATGCTGGCTTTCGGCAACCCGTCATTATCAACGCTCTGCCTGCCCGGCAATAGTGACGACACAGCGGTGAGCGCAAAAGCCGCACCGCACCCAGCCCTCACGACCGTTGTGCAGAATCTGCTGGTATTTGGATACCAGGCTGAGTTCGCCAGAGCTGTAACAAACGAAGAATGCATTGATTTTATTGTAAATAGAGCTATGGACAAAATATACGCACACCCAACCCAAACTAGCAACAGTATTAGCACAGTCTATACTATAATTCTTACTGTCGGCCAACGGGCACGTCTAGACAGGACAATCGTGAAGGGTGTGCGGGGCGGGCGGGGCGCGGCGCGACTGGGGCTCTCCATACACTCCACTGGGGACACACGCGTCAGGAGTGGCGCATTGTATTAAAACGCGTGTAGTCAATTTATTATTTTTTAATGAGAATTGAAAGGTAATATTTTATGCATAACACATGCATTTTGGATGCGTAAAGTCTTTTCAATGTTTTTTTTAAGGATAAACGCCATTTTAGAATTCGCTAATATTTAGGCAAGATTTAATTAGCTACTTATTACAATCGAGATCAAAAATGGTGGACGCAAGTTTTTGATATAAAATCAAGAAATTAGTTGATTTGTCATTATATGAAATGATACGCACCCCTTGGTCTACTCTAGATAATTTACTTTTATTTATTTACTAAAAATTATTTATTTAATTAAAAAAAAAAAATTTACTCACGGGCTCACGACCATCTTGTCCCCCAGCTGCATGGCAGCGGCCGCGTCACGTTCTAGTTTGTCTAACGGGTGCGTATCAATTCATATAATGACAAATGAACTAATTTCAAAGGACATAACGTTCATTGGATATAATTTTTACTTGTTCTAAATACACTTGCTATAACAACATTACGTATTTTATTAATTTGATATAATACTCATATTCTTTAACAACTTTTTCTATAAAGCTATATTGGTAGAATAATCATATTCTATAACTTCATTTGATATAATTTTTGCTTATAAATAAAAATAGCATTATAACCCTAAATTGATTTCAAAAATTGTCTTAAAAAGTTAATACGTTCGTCAAGGTTGTGCTAAAAAAGCCAGTGACAGAAACAAATCGCGGCAAAACCAACTTCACGTAGTCTTGTCTGCCCTACGCTAGAGTGTAATTTAAGCCCGCGTAGGCGCGGAGGGGCGAGGCGGCCCGCGAGCTGAGAAGCAGGTGGGTTAAACGCTCGCCGCCGTAGCTGAGGCTAAACTGGTTGAAATGCGTCGCGATAAAGTTCAAGATTATCGCGACGTCGTGATGTTTTTTTTGATGTGGCCAAGCTTATCGCGACAACGGAACCCGAAGTTTTTTATCGCGACAACGGTACAAGAATTTTAGCGCGTCTGGCCGTAGCATAACTGCCGTACTCAGAGACGTCCATTAAATTGTAATGACAATTAAATATCTTTCTCTCTTTAGTATACTATACCTAAGAATGTGACAGCAAGACTTAATTGTCATTAAAACATAATTGGCGTCTCTGAGTACGGCAGTTAGTGTATTACCAGCAATATATACGTTTGTATTACAGATTTAGACACAGATTATCAAATTAATCTGTCTAGGTAAATTAGTGATGTACCTTATTACATGCTATTTTAATACTGTATAGGTCTTTTCAAAATGGTTGTGGAGTTTTTACAGAACCACCATTTTTAAATTAAAATGGTTTCGCACATGGTGAATAAAATCAAAATCTAAAGCAAATCTGAATTAATTAAATTAATTAAAATAAAAATAAAGAGAGAGATCAGAAAGAAAAAATATTTTCCTTCTGATCTCTTTGGATGTAAACTCAAAATTTTTCATCTCTTTTTTTGACTTTGTTTTTATAGTAAATGTCTCATCAAACCTCTTAACATCCAAAGAGATCAGAATGAAAATATTTTACAACATTTTAAACATTCAGTCAGTCCGACTGAATGTTTGAAAAATTTCGACAGGTCTTAGCAAGACCTCGTTTGCAGAGGGCATGTGGGTTTGATTCCCACCTGAGGTAGTAATTTTTTCATGTTTTCTTCGAATAAGTGTTATTTTTTCGAAATTGCGTTTCACTGCCTTTCGATCGTACATTAAAAAAATATCGACATTATAATTTCTTACCTATACCGTTGGTCATTGGTGTGTATCCTCATATTATGGTATTTCAGAGTCTTCAGTCGAGGGTAAGATTTCTCACATACTTTGCATTTGAAATTCCTTTTACCAGCACCAGTGTGGTTGTTTAGTGCGAAACGGGTGAAGAAATTTTGACCGCAGCATTGGCATTCATACCTATAATCATCATCATTATCAGCATAATAACGGTTTTTAAAATTTATTTTTTACTATTTTTTTTATTCATTTTAAAAATAATTTTAATTTTAATAGCCAATTCGTCTTTTGATTAATTCTCAGTACCTAGTATAAAGGAAGAATAGTTTGTTAGCAAATGTTTAAACATTGCACGTATTGCTGTGTGGACACTTATTTAGGTGTTGATCTTGATCAAAATTGTTATTCCTTATAATTTATCCTTATGTTGTTTGTCACCTGTTGTGTATGCCAAACATATAAATAAATAAATTAATTAAAAAACGGACGCTCACAATAGCGCTGGTCCACCAATTCAAGGTCGCTCAGCGTGCGATGCTTGGAGTTTCTCTAGCGGATAAAATCCGCAACGAAGTTATTCGACAGAGAACTAAAGTTGCCGACATCACTCGCAAAATCAGCACCCTGAAGTGGAGGTGGGCCGGTCATATCTGCAGAAGGACGGATGACCGTTGGAGCAGGCATGTCCTAGAGTGGAAACCGCGTCTAGGCAAACGCAAAGTAGGACGCCCTGCAGCGCGATGGACCGACGACATAAGGAAGATGGATGGATGCGGACTGCCCAGGGGGGTTACTCTCGAACGCAAACTCAATCTTTTTTCAATGCGATTAATATGTATCGATATTGGGATAAGTAAAGATAATTCCGGAACGCCATCTCGATAATAATTTGTTCAATCAATTTCCATGCAATTTAATTCCAATGTGGCGCTATTGTCGCTTACAAAAGTGCCATTTGACATTTTTTAGATTTGTGATTGGAAATTGATTAATGCAATTCTGTTTCAAGAGTAGCCTACCAGGACCGGGATAGTTGGAGCTCATTGGTGGAGGCTTACCATAACCCAATGCTAGTTGGTGGGTTTTAACGACTGCCATCTTACAACAACAACAGGGACTAACAACTTTACGTGCCATCCGAAGCACAGAGGAGCTTGATATGTTGTTTTTCAGGTGGGTACCCTGCATTGTAAAAGTTAGTTAACTAGCAAGATCGCAAACAACAATAGTGTCAAGTGGAAGCCCAGAAATAGAGCACAGTTCAATAGTTTTCAAACTATGATTTTTGAAAAATCTTTATTTTGTCAGTTAATTTGACTGGAAATAATGTGAAATATGCCTCATTTTATAGGCGTTTGAATTCTATTACAGTGAGCAAAAGAGTTTAGATACTAGAGTGTTTAAAAGTTCATAGTTTGAAAAGTATTAAAAAACGCAGAACATACATGGGGGTGATTTGGGTGCCCCGTGAGATGCTTTACCTCTAGGCTTGCTCTCGAATCTATTTTTTGGAACACTGTATATCAAATAATATATATTTGGATGCAAGCTATTTAAGTAAGATAATAAAATAAATTATTATTATATTATTAATATTAACCGTGTTGCGTAGCGTTGAAAGACTACTACCACCCACTCTCTTCCCTTGGGTGTCGTAACAGGCGACTAACTGACTAAACCTGCACATACTTCTAATAGCATAGAGCGGCGATGGGCTCACCACCTGTCACGCTGAGCACATGTGCAGTCGCTATTTGGTGTGGACTATTTAGAGGACTGCTTTTGCTGTCCTCATTGCCTAGTCTCTGGCTAACCCTTGGGGGATAATAGTTGTGTTTATATGTATGTAACTAATCAACTACTCCACCTGTAATCCTTCAAGTGATCTTTTCTCCTGTGTATAGTCAAAGTCCTTCATGTCTCACAAATCTTGTCACACATATTGTGGCTCCTCTCCATGCACTTCCACCAAATGTTTCAACATCTGTAGATAACTCATCAACTTAATATCATACTTTGGGCAGTATACACATCCTCGCTTCATATGAACTCGGTTGATATGCAAATCCCTGCTGGTGCATCACAAAACGTCCTTTATCCACAAAACCTAACCCACAAGTCTCATACACATAATTGCTAAAGTGTTTGTTCATGTGTTCATATGTTCAATGCATGGAAATACAGAAAAATCACATCACACAAAGCACACTTTAACTCTTCTTTTGTTAATCTGAATGGCAACACTGAATCATTGTAGTCAAAGAGGTATTTCTTGCTGTGATCTTTGCCTGAATGACCAGGAATCCAAGCTAGACAAACCATCAGACCTTGCTGTTTATAGGACACTTCTGATATTATAGATAATTGGAAACTTACGTTCAATTCAATTTCTTATTTGATGGCTTGCTATGATTTAGCCAGTGTCTAGTTTTTGGGTAGACAATGAGATTTAGTTTTTATTTCTGACTCTGGGCTCAGTATTCCAAAGGGAGCCATCGAAATTTGAGGTGATTTTTTTTTTGCGTAAAGAACTCCTAATTAGTATCAAGTACACGAATTTTTATCGCTCGGAATTAAATAGGACTCTCACAATAAATTATTTAAAATAATAAATTTGTAGGTTAACATTAGTTTGTTTTGTTTTTTTTATATATATTTGTTCCATGAAGGAACAGGCTAAGGTCTGAGCCATACTGCCTAGTCATTAGTTTTTTATTTGTTTTTTTCCCTTGATGATAATGAGTGGTGATTAAGATGAATGATAAATGATGTTCCCCAAACCCCTTGAGTTCTCAGTAAAGATGTGGGACTTTACTGAGGTCTCACGCGGACTACTTGAGATAATTTGAAAAGTGATGTTGCACTGTTTTGTTTCATTTGCCAACACTCATGCACGTTCACAAACACTTAACGGTTAATATTTGGTGTCGTCAATAAATAAGTCCCAAAGCACAATTAAACAGTTTATTCACGCACAAGCACAGGCACCCGTACAATCCACAATTAGAAGGTGAAAAGAAAGATTAGCGATAGCTCACAGTTACACAGCACACAAGTAGATGAAAAGACAGTTTTTAAGGCATACAGGTGAAGCTTTACAAACATATAAACATTGATAAATAGATAGCCAATAAGCAATTTTAGCATCCGCTTAAGCCGTGAAATCAAAGGCGAATGTCGACGCGGGGGAAGACGCGCGACGGAGGGGGCGCCCGCCGGCCGGCAGCAAAACCCGTTTCGCCGCTCGGTGCCGGCGCGCGCGCCACACAATAGAACTACTTAGGAGGTCATTAGTGAACTCATAATACAAAACAAAATCGTAGTGTCCGTATGTTTGTTGAACGCTAAGTTACATTTATTATACATTTAAATTTACTATCATGATTACACTATTTTATTCTACTACTACTATTGTTTATATAATATATTAATAAATTATTAAGTATATAATGTGTATGTATAAGTTACAGAAAACAAATAAAAATGAATATAAACTAGTTTACACTACGGAACTGTATAATACTAGCTTATGCTAATGCTAACATACTATTAAATAATAATAATTAATAACAATAATAGTAATGTACGCCACACCACCCCCCTCCAGAGACCGTCCTACGGGCGATAATACTCTGGAAAGCGGACTGCCCGCCCTGACCGTGTCGTTCTAAGCACAGTATTATTATTATTATTTTCGACATGTGTGCTCTTTACTGGTTGAGGGTCAGTATTGTGTGTGTCAGACAAAATATAGGCTGGCTTTAAACGGTCTATACTAACTGAGACGGGTTTTCCGTTAACACAAATTTTAAAAACTTTGTCAGCTCTCTCGATGACTTTGTACGGTCCTCTATAAGGTGGTTGCAGAGAGCTGCGTACTGTGTCGTCCCTCAAAAACACGTGACTAACAGTAGATAAGTTATTGTAGACAAAAACTGACCGTTTATCGTGGCGAGATGCGGGCGTTGGTTGGAGATTTCTTGTGAAATTACGTAACCGCGCCGCGAAATCTGATACATCAGTGGTACCTTCGGTGATGGGATTAAAAAATTCACCTGGTAATCTTAAGGTTTCCCCGTAGACTAACTCAGCTGGTGATGCCTTGAGATCCTCTTTAAAAGAACTTCGGATACCTAAAAGCACTATTGGGAGCGTTTCCATCCAGTTCTTGTTCTCGTGGCACATTAAGGCCGCTTTGAGCTGTCTATGGAACCTCTCTATTAGGCCGTTGCATGCCGGATGGTACGCCGTTGTTCGTTTGTGCTGGAAACCTACTATATGTGAAAGGGTTTTAAATAAAGCAGACTCGAATTGACTACCACGGTCAGTAACGATATCTACGGGACAGCCAAACCGAGATATCCAACCATTCAGTAACGCTTTTGCTACCGTTTCGGCTGTAATATCCTGGAGTGGGATTACCTCGGGCCATCGCGAAAAGCGGTCGATAGCTGTCAGGCAGTATCGAAATCCCTGCGATATTGATAGGGGCCCCACCAGGTCTATATGTAGGTACATAAAACGAGCACGAGGCAACTTGTACGCACCTAAGGGTGATGACACATGGCGAACGACTTTCGCTCGTTGGCAAGCAAGACATGAACGGACCCATTCTCTGCAGTTCTTTCTTATTTCCGGCCAGACATAACGCTCTGATACCAACCTTGCTGTTGCGTTAGTGCCCGGATGATTAAGAGAATGAAGGCTCTGAAAAACTTGTTGCCGCAGCATTTTAGGAACATAAGGTCTAAATGTATTGTCCCTCTCTTCACAGTATACACCACTACGAGATCCGGGCAGTTTGACCTTCCTTAAATGTAAGGATGAAGCGCTATCCAATAAACCTTGAAGTTCTGAGTCGTGAACTTGAGCCTCAGCTAACTTGTTAAGGTCTATTGGTTGAACAATCTCTTCAACCCTTGACAGCGTGTCTGCGACTACATTTTCCTTACCCGGGATATGCCTTATATCCGTAGAGAACTGCGAGATATAGTCTAAGTGCCTAAATTGCCTAGGTGAGCACTTCTCTTTACGAGTGTGGAACGCAAAACAAAGCGGTTTGTGGTCGGTATAAATAACAAACTGCCTTGCTTCCACCATGTGTCTAAAATATTTTATTGCCTCATAAATCGCAAGCAGCTCCCTATCGTAAGGCGAATACTTTTGCTGTGCAGGCGTTAGCTTTCTGGAGAAGAATGCTAATGGTTGCCATGACGCTTGCGACATCTGTTGCAGTACTGCTCCTATTGCTGTGTCTGAGGCATCAGTGACCAAAGCCAATTTTGCTTCAGTATTGGGATGGGCTAGTAATGCTGCCTGACACAAACTTTGCTTACATGCGTCAAAGGCTTGCTGCTCCGCTTCTGTGAAGTGAACTGAGTGAGATCCTTTCACTGAACCACTCAATAGCATGTTTAATGAAGACTGGTACTTAGCTGCATTAGGGATGAATCTGCGGTAAAAGTTTATCATACCTAAAAATCTACGCAGTTCCCTCACAGTCTTAGGGATTGGGAAGTTATTAATAGCTTCTACTTTAACTGGTAGTGGCTTAGTACCTTGAGCAGATATACTATACCCAAGAAAAGTAACCTCCGACTTGCCTAACTCGCACTTTGATGTGTTTACGACCATCCCATAGTCACGCAGCCTAGTGAAGACCTCACGAAGGTGCTTCTCATGAGATGATGGATCAGGTGAAAAGACCAGAAAATCGTCGATATATCCATACACGAACTCATCCAGCCCACGCAACATTTCGTCAACAAAACGTTGAAAAGATTGCGCTGCGTTACGTAGACCAAAGTTCATGTATGGAAATTCGAATAAACCGAACGGTGTCGTGATAGCGGTCTTAGAAATATCGTCTGGACTTATTGGGATTTGATTAAAAGCCTTTTCAAGGTCAATTGTTGAAAACACTGTACACCCTGAGATACTGTGAGCGAAATCCTGAATGTGGCGTGGTATCCGGTATTGTTCGGGCATTAAGCGCTCTATAGTCGCCACAGGGCCGCCAACCGTTGCTTTTCTTAGGCGCGAGATGTAATGGTGACGACCACGGTGAATCAGAGACCCTAGCAGTACCATTTTGTAACATGGAAGCAAATTCTTCTTTGGCAATTTTTAATTTATCCGGAGCCAGTCTACGAGGTGTACAAGCAACAGGCGGGCCCGGAGTTGTTCTTATGTGATGTAGTTTCTTATATCACGTCGGGGTCACCAATTTGGTGTCGTCAATAAATAAGTCCCAAAGCACAATTAAACAGTTTATTCACGCACAAGCACAGGCACCCGTACAATCCACAATTAGAAGGTGAAAAGAAAGATTAGCGATAGCTCACAGTTACACAGCACACAAGTAGATGAAAAGACAGTTTTTAAGGCATACAGGTGAAGCTTTACAAACATATAAACATTGATAAATAGATAGCCAATAAGCAATTTTAGCATCCGCTTAAGCCGTGAAATCAAAGGCGAATGTCGACGCGGGGGAAGACGCGCGACGGAGGGGGCGCCCGCCGGCCGGCAGCAAAACCCGTTTCGCCGCTCGGTGCCGGCGCGCGCGCCACACAATAGAACTACTTAGGAGGTCATTAGTGAACTCATAATACAAAACAAAATCGTAGTGTCCGTATGTTTGTTGAACGCTAAGTTACATTTATTATACATTTAAATTTACTATCATGATTACACTATTTTATTCTACTACTACTATTGTTTATATAATATATTAATAAATTATTAAGTATATAATGTGTATGTATAAGTTACAGAAAACAAATAAAAATGAATATAAACTAGTTTACACTACGGAACTGTATAATACTAGCTTATGCTAATGCTAACATACTATTAAATAATAATAATTAATAACAATAATAGTAATGTACGCCACAAATAATCCACTATTATTTCGCATTAATGTTCGAAAAAACACAAATTTTGGAAAATAAAACAAAACTGAAGACATGACCCTTCACTTTCCCGCCAAGAAGTCACATTAGTTTGTATCACAGACATATATGTCTGTGGTTTGTATAGTGAAGTGACAGCTCTTTTGCCAACTTTCCAACGTAATAACGCACGCGTTTATATACCTAATTCAATAGTAAAGTCGGGTCCGCTGCGCCAGATTTTTGAACAAAACATTGTTCGAAAACATAAATAAGGGGCGTGGCCCATTGAGTAATAATGTGGCCCATTGAGTAATTTATGTTTTCGAACAATGTTCTGTTCAAAATCTGGCGCAGCGGACCCGGCTTAACAGAACCGAAGCAGGGGGGCGAAGCCCCCCGTTATGAAATAAGTGCAGAGTTAATAATTAGGTTAGGTCAATGATGTATAAAGTTATAGATGCGTTGTACACGCTCTAGATGGCAATACAAATGTAAGGTAATTGCCCGACTCGCATTCAGTCAGGCACGCTCTCGCGTCCCGGCTATATATACATACATACATCGCTACAGCGCGTGAATTTATCAAGTTTTTCGTGGCCAAAATGCTTTCCTGTGTTTTTAGGCGGTCCACAAATTACACGGCAACTTTTAGAGACGAGAAAAACGTGTCATTTCATTCGTAAGTACTGATTTTTTTAAAATTAAACATTTAATGCCCGCTATATTATACCGGTAATGTACCAAAAAATTCTGTTCCGTTTTTGTTCTGTTACAAATTACCGGTATTTATAACGTTACCAATAACGTTATTATCGCGACGTTGCCAAGTCGCTTTTCGCTTACACGCGGCAAGTTGGCAACAGTGTAGCGCCGAGTGCCGATCGACAGACTACACTTGTTTGTTTTGATTTTGTTGCGATATTACTCTAGCGCTCTAAGTTATTAAACGTAATATTTATTACTTGTGCATTGTACAATAATGGGACGTAAAAAAGAAAATAAGGTGTACAAAAATTAATAAAGAAAAACTTAATTCAAAGTGCTCTATATGTAATAGAACATTAAATGTAAATATTTTCATTTCTAGGTACTTGTTATCGAATCTTTTGTCATTACCTAAACTACCTACTACTAACTATTATATATATCTACTACTAACTATTTATTACCTACATATTTGTGTATTGGTTATGAGCTGTAGTTGGGCGTTTTCGCGAAAAGATGTCCCGGTTACAAAGTGGATGTCATTTTAGTTTATGTTATAAAATTATGTTATTTAGATGTAAAAATATTCCTTATATTTCAGCTAAGCTACCGATTGAACATAAAAGTTTCTTAGAAAAAACATAAGAAACGTGTGAAAAACGGATTCAAATTTGGTACAACACCATTTTGACTTCCACTTTGGAACCATACTGTTTTCTAATTAACAAGAAAACTATAGTGTTGAGATTTGCATTTTTACTGCATTACATTAGTTACGCATAGCTTGATAAACTAGACAAAAACAGAAGCGCTAACAGCTATAGTTATAATTTTATGGGTGAAATAAGATCCACTTTTCACTTAGTGGTCCATAATGGACACTGATTTTTTTTGTCATTGTACTCAGAACGTCCAATATAACTAAATAAATATTATATAGTAGATGTTTAGCATCTACTTTTGCCTTAGCATAAAACAATTAAAACAACATAGTAATACTTTTAGGAAATTTTTAGTTTTAGGGTATTTGAAAAATGGGACAGGCTACAAAATGGAAATACCTATAAAGTCACAATCACAATGCAAATAATTATTCGAAGCATTTGTTACAAGTGTCGTGTAACAACATTCAAAATTCAATTCAACACAATATGATATATGTGTTTATTGAATGTTGCAAATACAATGGTCGATTTTCTGACAGCCCAAATTAAAAAATAAAAATTAATTAAAAAATACTCGATAGATGGCGTTTTATGAAAGCCGACCCGTTCCTACCCAAGGGCTGTAATAAATTCTACACCTTTGCTTGTATATCAAAAACATAATAAATAGTACTTACAAATTTTTATTCAGCATCTCCAGGACCTATGTCTATTTTGGAATGAAATAAATATTACGTAGCCATACACGTGTTCTTCATGGACTCGCCTTTTACTAAGCGCCATACTAATCTATGCTAAGCGCCATCTATGAAGTCATTTACGAACCAATTTCTTTTTTTTTTGATCTCGGAAAATCGCCCATTGTTTCAAATGTGTGTCTTATAAACACAAAACTATATACAAACACATAAATTGCTAATATTTTGTTAAAAAACTATGATGAAAATTTCTGAATCAGCTAAATTGTTAAAAATAAAGTAATATAAAATTGTTAACAGCTGATTCAGCCATTTTTGGAGTCGGTGCCAGCTAAGGTAATCATAAACATTAAAAGACATACTATATTATTATTATATTAGCCCATGTTGTCCCATTGCTGGGCAAAGGCCCCCCCCCCCCCCCCCGCTTCCAGTATTCGCGGTCTTTTGCGTGTGTTGGCCAATCCTTCGCGTAAGCATCAAGCTCATCTCTCCACCTCCGTCTGGGTCGACCTTGCTACCGTTTAACCCCATTGTCGTTTTTATTTGTAAATATGTTTAATTAGCCTTTAACAGTTGTCGTGTTCATTGGTAAATAGATTTTATTAGGTATTGCTACATTGTCGTATTAAGCTGGCACCGACTCACAAATATTTTTTAAGATTATAAAGTTGAGTAAAATAAAGGTTAATATTGTAAGTAAATTGAACAAACTAAACTACGCAATTATTTTTTACGTTTTAGTGCATTTATTTCAGTTAAATTTTTTGTTTATTTCTCTCTTTTTAGTGAATCGTTCCAATCTATTTATCGAAAGCGAATATTGGTAAACCTACAAAACGCGCTACTTGTATAAGACAGCGCCGTTTAAATGCAACAAGCGAAGAAAACGAGAAACGGCTATCACAAAGTAGGAAATCAACATGCAAAACAGACGGCAAGTTACCCGGATTTACTCGTGAACGCTGTATTGTATAGACCCTCCTACGATGATGAAATACGAGTTACTTGGGTTCACCGTTAGGCAAACTAGAGGGACGTTTTTGACTTGCTCCAGTCGTAGATCGTAGCCAAGTCACCATTGATCTGCTCAATCGCTTCTGAGAGGTTCTCAGCCGAGGCCTGAAACTAAATTTGTAAGTCATCGGCATAACGATGTTAAGAAGAATTTAGACAAGAAGTGACAGAAATAATAGTGTGAATAGTGTATTTTTAAATTCTAATAGAAATGTTTCGGAAGGAGTGATAAAAAGTGGCCTATGTCACTATTGTTCTTCAGCTATCTATGTGCAAAATCAGGTCGATGCGCAAGTGAGAGACGGACAAACAAAGAAACACGCTTTCGCATTTACAATATTAGTTAGGAAGGATTTATTGCCGGAGTGGATCTCATTTGACCTATGGCTGAAAATACCAAAATCGCTATAGGATTCCACAATCAGAACTGAGTTCCGGTACCTGCCTTCTTTTAATTCGTCATAGTCGCTTAACTATCTTAATCGAGATATCTTATCGCCACCCGTGAAATACTTATAATTGAGGAGTTCCAATGACATTCTGTGGTCTTCTTCATTAGTTCTACTTCATCAAATGATACTTTCTGAATGCAAATTCTTGACTTATTGCTGAAAATATCAAAATCGCTATAGGTATGCCTACAATATTTGAGGAGTTCCCTCAATTTCTGAGGATTCCATCATCAGCCAACCAATCTGGAAGTATATTCTTTCAAATAAAAAAAAGAATTTTCTAAATCGGTGTATAAATGACTGAGTTGGTTCTAAGGTAACAGACATAAAAACATAAAACCGAATTGAGAACCTCCTCCTTTTTTGAAGTCGGTTAAAAATAAAGTAATCTAAAATTGTAAAGTAAGGCCACTTAAAAGTGTAAGTATGATTAATGAAACTAAATCAGTACTTATACCCACTGACACCACACACATCACCGAGACAAAGTAGGTGTGCAAAGCCAAATGCATGAAATTAAAACAATTGTCTTTTACAACACCAACTGTTATTATATTTACAGTATCTGGTTTGCGAAACATTTATTTTTAAAATAAAATACAACATGTGAATTCGACTTTATGTTTCCACTTTGTAACTTCTATTTCATCCAGAGGTTCCATCCTATATGTAACCAAACAAAGTGGAAATAACGCTCCTCCATTTCGGCCGCTAAAAACTGTAATATCTCGTAAAGTGCGAACCCAATGGTTTTAAATGTATTTGTATGCATTGTAGTATAATCAAACTTGCCTTTCAAAATAGGCCTTAACAGCAATTCCTCGAATAACTTTTATTTTAACGGTTACAAAGCAAAGCCAACTTTTTGTACCTCTCTCAACGAAACCTGAACCGACTAAACATGATTTTTGCCAATCCAAGTAAAATATGTTTGCCGGAATTGATTTAGTTTTACTAAACCGTAAAAAGTGACATTCATTGGTAGTTTTTATACAATTTCTTTGCAAAAAGGCGGTTACAGAATTGAATTCCATGTCAGCACCAAAATCCAACACGAGTAATTACATGAGTTTTAAAAATGTACTTGTATTTTCAATAATTTACACTCCATTTCTTAAAATTCATTATTATATGCATCAAGTAAAATACTTCGCGACTGCATAGAGCTAACAATAAATGAACAATAATGTTCTAAACTTCATCTAGTCAGTATGGGACATGCAAAAATTTATCATCATTTTAAGTTAAAAAACTTAACCATAACACACTGTGTACGTTACACTGTTAAGTACGCTATGAAAGAATTGCGAATATTGAGTGTGTAAACGCGAGCAATCGCAAATTGAAAAGAGAAAGAACTATTGGTAACGTTATAATAACGTTAATTTTTAACGGTACTAATAACGATACAAATTTTGGGTATAACGTTACATTAACGTTATATTACTAACGTTATATGAAAAATACCGGTAATCCGGTCCCTGCTGCTGGCTGCTCCTCACGTGGGTAAAGAGTGAGATGTAATCTGTTCTATGCGTGAGAGTGAAACAGACTATGTTAGCGCGGTCTACTGGCGGCCGTTGCCATGGAAACTCACATGCGTATAGAGCGAGATGTATATTTATCTCTTTCTAACCACATAATGTGTCTCTTGTTAGCGCAACGTGTCATAATAAATAACTGTATACGTAGATATAGTACTACTTGCAGCACTTTAAAATGCAATAATGTTAGCGTGTAACCTGTCTATCTTTTATATGTCTTTGGGTTAGGTTAGGTTAGTATGTTGACCAAAGACGCGCGAGCCGAGCGAGCGACGCGAGCGTGCCGCGGCAGCGGCCGGCGAAGCGCCAGAAACGACGTTTTTGTATGTGCGACGTTTTTAGACTTACTCTTTCCCTACCTAAAGGGGGATTTTTAGATAACAGAAATACTACCTGCCCTACCCCTGTAGGTCACGTGATAGGTTAGTAGCAATTTGAAAAATTGAAAATTCGATTTAAAAAAAACTATGCGTTTCCGAGTTTGGCGCTTTGGGGAGGGGGGAGATGTAAACCTCCCGTACCCCTACCCCCTCCCCTCCCCCTCAAATTCGGGGTCCCCCTTTGGAATTTAGAACCTGACTCTGCTTTAAACTTAAAGGCGTTATGCTCATACAAAACAATAATCGTTAGAAAATAAGATTTAATTTTGAGGAACTGTCTAGGTACCGAGTTCAATAGATGCATTAGTAAGCGAGTGAAGCAGATAAAGATTTGCAGTTACAATTTAATATTATAATCTGATATTTACATTATTTACATGCAATATTTATAATAGGTATTACAAATATTGCATGTAAATAATGTAAATATCTGATTATAATAATATACTCTTTTTATTATATTACCGGCTTTTGAAAACTCTCTTTCGCACGGCACTGAGACTAAAATGTACAAACGCGTCTCCTAAGTTGAATGTTCGCAATTTTTTATTGAAAAGATCTGCATTAAAGAAGTAGTTTGTTTAAAGTTTCACACAGAAAATTTTCATTGAAGTTTCTCTAAAAAAAATTAATAAAATGAAAATCGTTATTTTAATAATAATAATAATATATCTTAATTAATGGCTATCGCGTCTAGCATTAAGCCAATTTGAAGTGTTTTAATTTTTAAAGTATTTTTAGTTTTGTACGGAAGTAAGAAATAAAATGGAGTCTCACAACACGTGTTGTTGCTAAAAGAACACGGGAGAAACTCAATCAGTGTTGCCAGATCCGTAGATCAAAAGTATCCTAGATTTACTGCAAAATTATCGTGTTTTTATCGCATTCAAAAAGACAGAATTTATGCGACTGGGCACTCCAAATATAGAAACATCCAACATCACGAGCTAAAAAAAAAAAAAAGCTCATCGCCTAGAAAAAGGAATGACTGTGGTACCTTAAATTTCGTTATTTCCAAACTGTGACTGGACGAATGATGCTAAACCAGGTTTGTCACAAAATTATCGTAGAACTGACAAAAAATATCGTGGAAAGTCGACGAATTATACAAATTATCGTGCGATACTTAATTATTATTTTTTATAGCATGCCCCTCGAAATTATCGTGGATCTACGATAATTATCGCACGTCTGGCAACGCTGATTACTCAATCGTTATTTTTTTCGCACTTCATTCCATTTTGACAGGTTTGATTTTTATTGTACTTGTTACTTGTGTTCAAGCAAAGGTAATGAGTTTATAGAGCCACGAAAATTACGTTTTTATTTTTACGTCTTAATAAAATTACTTATTATAACTCACAAAAAATATCTAATCATTCAAATGTATACTTAAAAAATATGCGTATTTATGTTAAAGTATTAAATTTACGATGTTTGAGAAATTTTGTAATAGTAAAATTGTTGACGGTTTTACTGCGGTAACGAAACGCAAGTACGTACGACACACAGACTATATGTCTGTGGTACGACACCATTTTCCAGTTTCATGTGATAGGGATCTGGGGCCCAAGTCTGCTAATTTACGAATGGCATAATTGAATCGCAATTGTATACACATTTGGTATTCTTAAAAGAGTAAGAGAATACCAAATGTGTCAAGCAATTACAATGCGATCCAATTGCGATTCAATTATGCCATTCGTAAATTAGCAGACTTGGGCCCCTGTTCGGCACTTGCCCCCTTTCTGCTTTTGCCTACTAGCTGCCCTACTCCTGTAGGTCACGTAGTAGGTTAGAAATGTAAACCCCCCAACCCCCCAAACCTCACATTTTTACCCTTAAATGTATAATAATGTAACTTTTAAGGTTCTGATATGTAGTTTCGAATGCCGTCGTTGCGACGCACGCTGTTGCGAAAAACATTTCAAGTGGTACGCCCGGCGCCCTTGCGAAAAGCCGTTGTATCGAAAATCGTTAAATCGAACGAACGGACGAACTCGCGAACACGCTGTCACAAAATCTCTTTTTTAGGTGGTACGCTAGATTGATAGTTACGGTATCGAAACCCATTGTTGCGATTGGAGTGTCTATTCAAATCTATCGTATGGGAATCAAACTCACTATCTCGATGAGACACAACAACTTACGATGGGCTCGATTAAGGATTTGTTAAGAGAATTTTGCGAACGCATTATTCAGTTGCAGCGAATTTTAGAATCGCATTTTTTAGCGAATCAATATTTCATGTTGGATATATTTTGCGAACGCCTTATTTAGTTGCATTGCAGCGGATTTCAGGATCGCATTATTTAAGGGGGGTTCTGCACGAAATTATAAAAATAAAGAAACATAACATACGGATAGGATAAAATTAAATATGAAACAAATTAGTCACTTAAAAAAAATACTCCTAGAAGCAGTACTACGAGTATTACTCATTAAGTAACCGAAATAACAATGATATCTGAGATAAAAAATGAACACAAGTAAAATTTTAAACATTGAAAAAAGACGACAACCTCTGGCGGGAATCAAACCACGCACCTTCCGCGTTCCGGACGGCTGTCTTAAGAGGCCTAGTACATCTCGAATGTGAAGGACGTAAAAACTACTGAATGGATTTGGATGAAATTCGGCATACAGATAGTTTATAACCTGAATTAACACATAGGTTACTTTTTATCCAGATATTCCCACGGGAACGGGAACCACTCGGGTGAAACCGCGAGTGGCCGCTGGTAGGATAATAAATTCATTATAAAATCTTTATTTCTCATGAAGTAACAATTACTATGTTATAAGTTTTGCTCAATAGTATAATCGTAGATAGAATAATTTCACAGTTAACTTAAAGCGATTTTCGAAATTTTTGGTGTAGAATAAGATTTTTTTCTTATATAAAATCAATGATACCTAAAAATTCCGAGGCCGCTACGCACTATTCGACTATATAAGATAATATAATTGTCTACGCCCTCAAAATCATACAATCATCGTACGGTGATCACGTGATGTGCGGCAGCCTATCAGCGGGCCGGACACACAACCCAAGACTGCGTGTCGCCACCGGCCATTCTCTGTCTATTTCGATTTGTATATAGATCGCAGTCCATTAAAACTAAATAACTTTAAAATACACGCATCCATCCAAAAAATACTTTTTACTTTGCTCCATCGTGAACAAAATTGGCGACCGTGACAGGACTGCATCTTTAAATTGCGAAGGAAAGGGCGCTTGCTACAAGGAGGCTACAGGTGCTAAGACGCAAGAAGGCGTGCGACGACTTTGTGACTACTGACGAGGCAAAGAAGAAGTGCTGACGCCCGCGCCGAAGAAGACTTATCGCCCAGAAGCAGCTTGCTGGCTACCTACCTTTCTAATCGTGAGCCCGTTCCTATTCTTTTCCTAGATTTGCCCCCTTTTATCTGTGTGAATGCTCTAAGCCTAACTTTCCTTAATGTTACGTGATTCTTTAAAATCCGAAAATTTTTAATTAAAGGCCTAGTCTATTTCCCAGTGTATCTACTGTCAAGGGGCCTAATATAGTCAAAGTATTGGCCTAATCAGTTTTATAGGTGAAACTAAACTACCTACCGTCAGTTCCAATTTTATTAACTATATTTGCAACTAATTAATTTCTATTTCCTTACTTTACTATCTTTTACTAACCTATTTAAAGTGCTGCTACATAAACTAGTTATATCTTCCCACCTTTTGCCTTTTAATATTTCAGGCCGTTTCTTTTCCAATTATTTGCTATTACGCACTTACACCATAATAAATTAAAGTTAATCACTATTATTTGTACCATAAAGAACTTGATTGTCTAAAGGCAACCCTTTGAATCACTAAGCAAACGCAATCTTATCTCCCTGCATACGCATATGTCACTGTTCTTCTATTCAATTGCATCAAAACGGCGATTCCAGGTGAGCCTATATTCATCGTGCGCGAGCCGTGGACATTGTCCGGCGCTCCTCTTTGCACTGACTGAGGTCCCGGCGGGCGGCGCGTGGCGCTCGCAACGTGAGGTTCCCGCTGCAGCCATCCGACCGGTTGTTGCTGTTAAGAAACCGGTTCTCCGCTGCTTTCGGAATAACGAAACGAGGAGCGCGTATCGTACCTATTTCTAAATGAAATAGGTACGATACGCGCTCCTCGTTTCGTTTTCGTTTTTGTTTATTGACGCTTTATTCCAATGACTTCCGACGTTAAATGTAAAGAATTAATCGCTAAACGAGGGTCTATCAAAGGACGCCTAACCAAGTTCAAAGTTTATTTAGATAATTTAGTGACTTTAGAAAATGTATCACAAGTGGAAGTCAGTAAACTTGGAATGAAACTGTCACGAATAGAGGCATTATTCATTGAGTTCGACGGGTTGCAGGGTCAAATAGAGATTTTAAACGAGTCTAACCAAGATAACGAAATATCTACTCGTGATTTAATTGAATCTGAATTCGATAATTGCATTTCATTCGCTCAAGACTTTATTAGAAAGCACAGCCCGCCTTCTAAACAGGAAAATGATAATTTTTCGAGCTGTTCTAACAGCTGTCACCATCATCAACACAGGGAATGCGATAGCCCCAGCTTTAAATTACCTATAATAAATATTCCTAAGTTTGATGGCACCTATTATAAGTGGTTGGAGTTTAAAGAAATATATTTTTCTTTAATTCACGATAACTCAAAAATAGATAGTGTTCATAAGTTTCACTATTTAAGCTCCTATCCAGAAGGCGAAGCTGCGCGTGTGCTTAGTAACTTAGAAGTGTCAGCTAAAATTATTAGTAAGCTTGGTCACTCCTCTGCAATCGGTACGACAATAAGAGACTTTTAATTAATAATCATTTAAAGTCCCTATTTAATATTGAATCAGTTAGAGAATCAGACAAGTCTTTAATATTTATAATTGACCATGTGAATAAATACTTGCGTGCCTTAAGCACTTTAGGATTACCTACCGACAAGTGGGATATCCTAATGATTCACATTTTAACAACGAGGTTGGACAACAGTACTATATTTAAGTGGGAAGAGCATCGAAATACTTTACCTGAAATACCTACTCTTAATGATTTCTTTAGCTTTCTTAAGAATCGCGCTGATGTTATAGAAACTGTCAATCGAAATAGAAATGATAGGTTAGATAAGTCCAAAAATACACCTCAGTTACTTCAAGGTAAAATGTTAACTAAGTCATTTATTACAACTTCTAAGGAAGCCATTCCTCCAAGTAAAGCTAGTTTTAATTGTAATTTATGCAAGGGCAATCATCGCATCTATGAATGCTCTTTCTTTAAGTCTAAGACTCCCGAGGAAAGAGTTACCATTGCTACAAATTTAAAATTGTGTCACAATTGTTTGAGGCCAAATCACAATGCGCAGGTTTGTAAACTACCTGGTTCCTGTCGCACATGCAAAAAAAAAGGCACAATTCTTTACTACATTTATCGACTGAAACCACATCTACGCCTGTTGCTTTTGCAACTGTTACCGCAATGTCTACGTTTTGTTCGCCCGAGGTTTTGCTATGCACCGCAAGGGTGCGCTTATTAAATTCTCAAACTGGTGACAGCATTACAGCTCGAGCTATACTTGACAGTGGTAGCCAGTCATCCTTTATTACTGAAAGGGTGAAGCAGTCACTTAATTTAATCCCCCAACCATCTAATGTTAACATTATTGCCATAGGTAACAATTCACTGAATTTAAGCCTAGATCGTTGCACTTTGGATTTACAATCAGTTACTACCCCATTTAAGACTACTGTGACTTGCCTTGTGCTAGAAAGTAATACCGAACAAATACCTAAGTCTCTAATTGACATTAAACATTTAAACCTAAACAATTTTGAACTAGCAGACCCTAGCTTTAGTGAGCCTTCCGCTATTGATATGCTCATCGGTGCTGACCTATTTTGGAATTTGATAGGCACTAAAAAGCACTCCCTAGGGACTAACAGCCCCAATCTCCAAAGCTCTAAACTTGGATGGCTTATAGCAGGTCCCATTCACACTATCAAAAAACTAACTGCTCAAAACGAGTCTTCATTTTGTAATTTTTTAACTAACCATGAAGCTACATTTACTTTCGATAAACAAATGAGTAAGTTCTGGGAACTTGAAAATATCCCCGCTAGTCAACCCTTCACAATGGAAAAAAAGCAATGTGAAGAGCTTTTCCTCACCCAAACTACTAGAAAGGGCGACGGTCGTTTTTGCGTAGGTTTACCCCTAAAGGACTCAATAGATTGTCTAGGTGAATCTTACTACATTGCTAAAACACGTTTCCTTAATCTGGAGGCGCGCTTTCGTAAAAACCCTGAGCTTCAAGCTCTTTATTCTCAATTTATTCGTGAATACGACAAACTCGGTCATCTTAGCTATTTGTCGGAGGACAAACCTCCTAACTCTTATTTTCTCCCTCACCATCCTGTTTTAAGAGAGAGAAGCGAATCTACCAAACTTCGCGTGGTGTTCAATGCGTCTCAGCCCACTACATCCGGTTTTTCGATTAACGATCTCCAAATGATAGGGCCTACCATCCAAGATTCCTTATTTAATATATTATTACGCTTTCGTCAGCACAAATATGTTCTAACCGGGGATATTGCTAAATTTTTTAGGCAAGTGCTAATAAACGAGACTGACCGGAACTTACAACTAATAATTTGGCGCGAAAATGAAAATGTACCTTTTAGCACACTAAGGTTGAACACCGTGACATACGGGTTCGCCAGTGCCGGTTTTCTAAGCACCCGCTGTATCTGGCAGATCGGCGCTGAATGTGATGACCCTAATATTAAAACTATTATTCAAAACGATCTCTATTGCGATGACCTGCTTACAGGAGCTGAGACAGAAGATGAATTACGCCACATTCAGCACGCTGTCTCATATGCACTTGCCAAGGGATGTTTTCCATTAAGAAAATATAGGTCTAATTTACCTAACTTACTTCTTTCTACGGATACAGAGGAATCGAAGCTAATAATTAGCAATTCAACCAGTACATTGGGCCTTGGTTGGTCACCTACAACAGACGAAATACATTTTCCGATTGATTACTCTAAGTCTAATAACGCCTTAACAAAGAGATCTATTTTATCCTCTACCTTTAAAATCTTTGACCCCCTTGGCTTATTAACTCTTTGCACTATAAAGGCCAAAATATTACTACAAAAACTGTGGATCGAGAAATTAGATTGGGATGAACCAGTCCCTGCCTCTATTCAACAATCGTGGCTTAAATTCAGTAGACAACTTAAATCAATTTCTTACATAAAAATTGATCGACATGTTTTAATTGGTGGTTATACATATGTTGAACTACATTGTTTTTGTGATGCCTCTCAACAAGCATACGGTTGTTGTATTTATATTAAATCTATCGATAAAGATTTAAAGATAAAGGTGAGTTTACTTTGCGCTAAAGCTCGGGTCGCTCCTATAAAAGCTTGTACTATCCCGCGTTTAGAGCTTTGTGCTGCACTTCTAGGAGCTCAGCTGACTTACGCTGTCAAAAATGCTCTAAGACTAAAATTAAATAAAGAGGTCTTTTGGACGGATTCTAATGTGGTGCTAGGGTGGCTAAGGACACCTAATAAAACTAAGACGTTTGTAGCCAACAGAATTGCCGCAATCATTGAACTTACCGACCCCGCAGCTTGGCGCCACGTACCCTCACTCGAAAACCCCGCTGACCTTGCTTCACGAGGTGTTGACCCCCAAGAAATAATCAATGCTCACATCTGGTGGCAAGGGCCCTCTTTCCTCCAAGAGTCAGAGTCGGCGTGGCCGGTAGTCTCAACAAAACAAATAGATCTGCCTGAAATTAAATCCTTACCTGCGTTGGTGGCGGAGGCTAAACCCGCTGCAACATCAGTAGATTTTAAAAGATATTCTAAATTAAGTATTCTTCAAAGAACATATGCTTGGATTATTCGATTTTTAAACAACTGTAAGGAACCGAGCAATAAACAAGTGGGGCCTTTACAAGTTCATGAGCTTAGAAAAGCTCTGAATACACTTATAAAAATAGCTCAATTGGATTCTTTTTCTAAGGAAATAAATTATTTATTAGCAAATAAATCTTTAAAGGCCAACAGTACTCTCAATTCCCTAAATCCATTTTTTGATGATGCAATGGTGCTACGCGTAGGAGGGCGTATAGATGCGTCTAAATATCCCTACGAAAAAAGACACCCCATTGTAATTAAAGCTGATCATCATTTAACTAAATTAATTTTCCAAAATTAGCATTTACGGTTATTTCATGCAGGTCCTCAGATGCTACTTGGTTTGGCGAACAAGATATATAAGAGAACAATATTGGCCTGTAGGAGGCCGTAAACTAGCGAGAGATGTTGCACGCAAGTGTTTTGTTTGTAGTAGATTTAAAGGAAAAACTATGACCAATATAATGGGTAATTTACCTGCCGATCGCGTTGAGCCCGACTTCCCTTTTAGTACTGTTGCCGCTGACTTCAGTGGTCCATTTCTTATCACGGACCGAAAAGGCCGTGGTTGCAAAATAACTAAATGTTATTTGTGCATTTTTGTATGCTTTAGATATAAATGTATACACTTAGAACTTGTAAGTGAATTAACAAAAGATGCCTTTGTATTGACCCTAAAAAGATTTACGGCTTGAAGAGGACTGCCTAAGTTTATTTATTGTGACAATGGTCGAAATTTTGTCGCGGCCTCAAAAGAAATTAGTCAATTTCTCACATCAAACAAGAGCTCTATATGTGACACTGCTGCTCGCCAAGATATTGAATTCCGCTTCTCTCCTGTATACGCTCCTCATTTCAATGGTCTGGCGGAGGCCGGTGTAAAATCAGCCAAATTTCATCTTCATATAATTCTAGGCCAAACTCACCTAACATTTGAAGAATTGGCTTCTGTATTCACACAGATAGAAGCTGTCCTAAACAGCCGACCCCTGTGTCCCCTATCACCGTCACCTAACGATTTCCAGTCTCTTACCCCGGGTCACTTTTTGATTGGTAGGCCGATGACTTCGCTGCCCTCGCCGAGCTTTGTGGACGTCCCTGCGCACCGCCTCGACCGCTACAAGCGACTTGAGCAAGCAAGGCAGCATTTTTGGACAAGATGGTCAACCGAATACATAGCTGAACTTCAGCAAAGAAACAAATGGAAGTCAGTATGCGAACAGCTTGAGCTAGGTGACCTCGTTATCATAAAGGAGCAACAAACTCCACCCTTATGCTGGCGCCTCGGTCGAGTCAGCAAACTATTCCCTGGGTCCGACGGGATCGCTAGAGTGGTCGATGTCAATACTGCTAATGGAGTCGTACGCCGCGCCCTCAACCGCCTGTGCAAACTGCCTAATCCAGAGTCCAGCCCGAATAATGATGCTTGAAACCCCAAGGATTCAACGGCCGGGAGGATGTCTACGCTCTCAAAATCATACAATCATCGTACGGTGATCACGTGATGTGCGGCAGCCTATCAGCGGGCCGGACACACAACCCAAGACTGCGTGTCGCCACCGGCCATTCTCTGTCTATTTCGATTTGTATATAGATCGCAGTCCATTATAAACTAAATAACTTTAAAATACACGTATCATCCAAAAAATACTTTTTACTTTGCTCCATCGTGAACAATAATAAATTTTTTAATTCATTTTCATAAAAAAGTGCCTTCGCGCACTTTATGAAAATCTTTCTCTGCAATTTTGGGTTTAATTAAAAAGTTAAGAAAAATTTACAAAAAGCGAGGCCTTTACGCACTATTCTAATAGCTATTCTACACTATTCAATAAGTCATAATTGTTAATGTATTTTTGTTTCTGAGATCCATAACGCCAAAATTGGCCATTTTACGCAAAAACCACAGTCAACATGTAAGCCTCTTAACCACTTGGCTACCGAGGTCTAGTTTTCGAACTTTGTCAGTGCTTGATGCCTGCGTTTTTTAGTCAACATTTCTTCATTAAATCTTAGAAGTTTTCACCTCTGAGATCCGAAAAAAAAATCCGATTTTCCATTAAACTATTCCATCGTCGGTGCCATTGATTTGAATAAGCACTCTAATCGCAACAATGGATTTCGATACCATGACTATTGACCTAGCATACCATTTCGTGACAGCGTGTTCGCGAGTCCGTCATTCGATTTAGCGATTTTCGATACAACGACTTTTCGCAAGGACGTACCATTTGAAATGTTTTTCGCAACCGCTTGCGTCGCAACGACGGCATTCGAAACTACATAATGATTTGAAACTTTTAATGATTCATAACCTCAATATTTCTTTATTGCATATCTCCAAAAGTATGCGTTTCCTCGAGGGGGGGATTAATAAGGGGGGGTTAGGGGGACCCCCTGCCCCCCCACTCCCCCACCCCCCAATTTAGGAGACGCTTTTGTACATTTTTACCGTTCCACCTTGTTGGCATACTTATAATTAAACTTTTTGCAAAGCCAGGCTCTACATTTTGTGAGTTGATATTTTATTAGTTTTCTTTAGCTTGAGCGCTTCTTTTGAAGTGTACGACCGTCTTCAGCAGTGCGATTCTCTAAGTTAAAGCCTTGGTAGCAGCGGCTGCCGCAGCGCTGAGAATTGACTCTGTCTCTTTGATATTCATAGAATTGGAAAGAGACAGCAGATCACAGCCATGCGAGCAGCGTCTATGTGTCACTTAAAGAATCGCGTAGCTGTACTTTTGCTACAGTCAGTGCTACATTCTTTAAATTAAGAGCATCCTGGACGACTAAATTTAATTTATGAGCATAACAGCCAAAATGATTCCATCCTAATAAGTTGGCGGCACCAATCATATTTGCGGCGTTATCTGTTACAAATAAATTTATTTTATTTGTTATATTCCAGTCATCTGTAATTTTTTTTAATTCTTCGGCTAGCTTCGTACTGGTATGAGAACCTTCCAAGGCGCTGCATTGAATAAAAATTGATTCATACTGTAATGTCTTTGTATGTATAAAATGCTCGGTTATTGTGATATACGATATAAGATTTCTTGATGTCCAGCAATCAGCAGTAATACATATGGATTCACAATATTCGTTCACAAGTTGTTAATTGGAGGAGGAGTTAATTGGTTAATTGGAGTCTTGTTTCATATACTGCAGGTAACAAACTATTTGATATAGTTTTCGGTAACTCATAGTTTGGGTTGAGGGCTTGAGTGAACTCTTTAAACCCTTGATTTTCTACAACACTAACTGGTTGATAATTGTTCGTTATTAATTTTAAAAGGCATTTATCTAATTTTCTTTTTCATCCGACCCTAATTTCCTTAGAATGTATGAAGTTACCGATCTCTGCTTTTTTGTATTGTACTTGTACTATATTACCTTGAGAGTTCGAGCTTGTTGACGGAATTGGATTGTCACAGCCTTCACCAGTACAACCACCACCACCACCATCAGTCATCACTAATTCTTCATTCCTACCACCAATAGGAGAGCCATCATGCAAAGGATTATTTACGTTACCACTGTGGGTTCCGTTCTGCAAAATTTTTCAAATACTCCAACGTTTCTTGCATAAACGGAGTTTTAAATTTGTAATTTTACTTTTGTACGAAAAACTATTTTTACAATGTTTACAAATTGCTTTCGTACTATTAAAATCACTCACTTCAAAATAGTTCCAAATATTCAGTTGCTCTTATTTTCAGCATTTTACCTGTAATTATTTACTTAAACATAAAAAACTAAAAAAAAAACTAAACACCACTATTTTTTTTTCTCGTATTTTTAAAGAGGTGCTGCCGAAAAAAAAATCGTCAAAATTAAAAATGGCGGCCATTATCAACAGGTTGCTAGAAGGACCCTATATTAAGGTGTTAATATCGATAAATTTGAATGTATAATATGCCTTAAATTATCGCTAACCCTATTCCGAACACAATGTATAGTTTCAGAATCCGATATCAAATATCGATAAATAGTTTCGAATCGATTCACAAAAAAAGGTACCTACCTATATTACCCACCACTACTAGGCAGCAATGAGCATTGATCCAACGCCACGCCAATGTGTGAACGCCTAGTGATCGTGGCCTACATTTTTTTTTATGTGACACGTCATAGTGACTACATCCTGCCTGATGGTAAGCAGCCGATGTAGTCCAAAATAATGAGAACGCTCCCCACCGTGGAACAAGCACGGTAACAAGCGCACCCATTCATGACCGCCTGCATAAATGCCGTTTCACGCCCCGTTTAAAAGACCCGGGATTATAGGAACTGGGAAACGCCTTTGCAGTCTATCAAGTGCATCGAGGAGGTATTTAGCGGAGCCGTCCCGTAGATGGGAACAATACTCCATACTCGATCGCACCTCAGTCTTGTACAGCAAACAGCGCTGCTCGGGAGTGAAAAACCGCCTCACCTTATTGAGGATACCCAACTTACGGGAGGCAGTTAAAATAACGCTCTCGATGTAGCATTTTGGATTCAGTTCCTGGCCGATGTCCATGCCAAGAATGCTGAGGTCCACTGAAATGGGTAAAGGAGAGCTCTGAAGAGAGGGAGGAGTAAGGAAGGCAGTTATCTTGGACGAGAATTCACAAACCTGGGTTTTTCTGGCATTAACTCTTAATTTGGCAGCACAACATTGACTGGTATTTCTCGGTAAAATCTATATAGACCTAATTGTTATGGTAGACAGATGTTAAAAAAATATATGAAAAAAGTTTTTTCATTACTTTCCTGAAAAACGTTTGTTGCTTTTTTACAACATTGCCAAACACTGAGAAATGGACAACCTTTTAACAACGTTTCTTTTTTACAACTTTGCTAAATCGGAGTATGGATATAAAACCTTGAGGTTTAATTGATTGAAAAAATGCAATTTATTTTTCACATGAAAATCGTAATAAAATTTTGAGCTTTTGTCAAACACAAACATTACATATGATACACAAAATCTCCACCCTTGCATATTTGCTTGTCGGCTGACAACGCCCCTTTTCTCCAACATTTGGTAGATGACTCATGCCATCGCACTTTACGTCATCAATAGGCCACGATGGGTTTCTTGATTTTGTCTTCAGTTCCTGTTGTTTGGCACTTTAGCACATCGGTTTCATCAAATCGTGCGTTTGCAATGGGAATTAAAGCTAATATGCGATTCGACCTATGAATAAAATAAAAAAAAATCATACAACCAAAAAATAAACTCAAGCTAAAATGGATGGAATGGAGCAATGGATTACATTATCAACATTTTTTATTGTGTTCCATACACCGTAAAATGATGGTATCTTACGGTCAAGTGCAGGCAAGGCTACACATTTGTCAACCTAATTGCTTATTTAAAAAGTTCAATGTGCGTACACCAAACACAAAATAAATACTTTGCTGGATCGTTGGCGATGTTGCTTTATGGAATCAAACCAAAACTAGGGTAGTTCTTTGGATATATGGCACGGATGCTTTTTAGCAACATTAAGGTTAGGAAGCATGTCACGTTTTAGTCACAATATTTCTTCGCATAATATTAGCTGATTTAATTAGTTTGCTATGATATAAATAATATTTAGACAAGTCACAATAAATTTACCTGCACAAAATAGTGGATATTCATAAAACTTACGGATCGGTTGTTTCTTTTCCGCTGCATCGTGTTTGATTGACAGAATAGGGATGTGTAATGACTCAAAACTCAATCGTTAACCGATTTTGCAGTGATGTGTTAAACCCACAGACATATAATGTTAAACCTAACTTTATAACCGAATGATTTCAAAAATAATAATAATTTGCCGATGTAGAAATGTTTAAAGTAATTGTTGCTAAAAGTTATCAAAATCAAATTAAGGGTTAAGCTCGACCTGGTTTTCCGATCCCCACTTGGAGACACGATTGAGAGTCAGGTTCAGTTTGGCAACCAGTTCTTGCCTTTTCACCACGATATCAGCTTGCTTTGCCGCAGGATGTCCTATGTACCGCTCATGCACCGTACTGTCATCCGCATAACAATGAATGTTGCCCAAGGACAACATGTCATTGATATGCAGAAGAAATAGAGTAGGTGAGAGCACAGAACCCTGCGGCACTCCGGCATTGACTTTATAGACCTCGGAGGAACTACCCTCACAAAGGACACGAATCCTCCGCTCTTCTAAAAAGTCTGCAAACCAGGCGCACAAACGGGGCGGCACACCGAAGGCCGGCAACTTGGAGAGAAGGGAGCGATGCCATACTCTATCGAAAGCTTTGGCGACATCAAGGCTAACTGCCAGAGATTCGCCATGCTTGTCCATCGCTTCACCCCATGCGTAAGTAACGTACGCTAGAAGATCACCCGTTGATCGCTTGGGTCTGAACCCATACTAGCGATCATGGAGCAGCGAGTGATCCTCTAGGTAATGAATGAGCTGGGAGTTAATTATCTGCTTAAACACCTTGCACAGCACAGAAGTTACAGCGATGGGTCGATAGTTGGCAGGATCCGAGCGATCCCCTTTTTTAGGGATGGGTTGTATGTTCGCTTCCTTCCAAGACACCGGCACAATACCGGTATCGTATGACAACCTAAACAATCGTGTCAACACAGTAGACAACTCATTAGCCGCGTAAAGGTCAGCCAACAAGTTCACCTTCTCAAGCGGCTGGTAGGCTAACGAGCCATCTGAATATTTCAACGGAGGCAACGAGGGAGAGCAGAAGTTGGCCTGCACGGCCTTAGCGAGCCGCTAAAAGCTACGGCTACCCGTAGGGTGCGAGATCAACTCCTGCCCTACCCGCGCGACTCTTTGTGCATCCGCACCTGCGAGAGCCCCCTAATTAAACCTAGAGGCCTTGTTGTAAGCCGCCTTCAAGGAGCCGGTACTCGGGTCATTTAGTGCGCAAGCCCTCGTCCAAGCACGATACGCCGCCTGCTTGCATTCAGCAGCTTTGGCGCATTCGCGATTGAACCAAGGCCGTTTTCTACCAACGCTGGCAAGATCTGTGAACGGAATATAATATTCCATACCCAACAAGATCTCATCAGCGATGGCAGAAGCGCACTCCGACGGGTCCTTTCCAAGAAAGCAGCTCTGGCCCCATGAGACGGACGCAAAGTAATCACGCAATCCGTCCCAATCTGCCGACGAGTAAAGCCACAGACGACGCTTGGTCTCCACCGTCATAGCAGTGGTCTGACGAGCCTAGAGGTGCAAGCACCGACACTCTATACCCTGCAGGGCGACTCGTCAGCATTAAGTCCAACAAGGAGGGTGCGTGACCTACATTATCTGGTATCCTGGTGGGCTGGTCAACCAGTTGTGTAAGGGCTTGTGTCAGGGCGAAGGCATGAGTGACTCTACCAGCGTGATTAGTTTTGGAGGAGCCCAACCATGTTTCATGGTGGGCGTTGAAGTCCCCCAAAACCACCACCTCGTCGTTTGGGAATCACTCTTGCGCGACATCAGTCACTCGGCCAAGGTGGTCAAAAAGGTTGCTTGTATTAGCATCTCCTGTGTGGGACCGATATAGGCACGCATAGACACGGCAACGGGAGCCGAATTCAATGCGCACCCATAGGATAGGAAAGGAGGGGTCTTCCAAGCAGTGAAGACGACGACAACAAATGTCAGCCCTTACGTACAGACACACTCCGGCTTTCGCGAGGAATTGCTCCTCAAGCTGATAGCCGGGGTACCTTAAGTAAGACGTGTCAGTAGGGCGACGAATTTGAGTCTCCGTGAGAAAAAGCAATGCAGGCCGCGCCGTCTTGAGGTGTTGGTGGACGGCGTTGAGGTTAGAATGGAGCCCACGGATATTAGTGAACTCCACCACAACAACAGCGAATTACTGGTGGCAAAGGAGGAAGCCGCTGTATTAACTGCATTCTTTTTAGGCACTGTCCTTGGAAAAGGGGAAGGAAGGGACGTGAACAAGGAGCCACTACTGTTGCAAATAAATGAACAAAGCGAGAGTCTTCCACTTCAGCATTGGATAAGCGTTACAACCACAGCCGACACGCCGAACGGGAGGGCCCCCATACCCTCCCGGAAGTGGTCGCCGAGCCCTACCATTTTCGGTCACCAACCGGCACGACGATCCAGTCCGAGATTATGCGCGACCTGGTGAGGCAGCCTCCCAGCGTGGTTAGCCCCGGTTGGGCCCCTGTACTGTGCCGCGGGCGGCCAGCGGCACCACCGTTTCTACGGGTCTCCCTGGCCGGCGTGTCGAGTCTCGTGTCCTGCTCAATGGATCCACGGCAGAACTCTCTGGTCCACTGTTTACAACAATAGCCGCTCCCCTGGCTCCGGTAGTGCGGCGCTATTCCCGGAACGGGACCTGCGGCGAGCACAGATCACTTGGCGGGCGTACACTGCCGCACGGTGGTCGATAACCGGGCGAGCTGGGCTCTACCACCAAATGCTCAATTAGCACCACCCAGGGGTCACATGTAGGGTCACGAGGGTACACACCTACGGATGCGAGCATTGTTAACCCCCGAAAACATTTGTCTACAATTGGCAATAGCCGGCAGTGGACCAACATACGCCAATGTGTACTGGGGCCATAAGCAACCACATTGTGTGGACACCTCTTGTCCGACAAAAGCGCGGTAACAAATATGGCGCAACCTATCGACACCAACTGCCAAGGCCCGACGGGGGTGGTGATAGCCTATCGATACTATCGATAGGCTATCGATACTATTGTTATAACGTCAACTATCGATAGTCTATCGATAGCTTAGCGATAGACAACTCTAGTGCCGGCACAGATTATTGTAGTTAAATGTAATATAATTTTACAAATTACAGGTTTTGATAATAATTCACTAGATTTAATAACAAATTACGGAATATTGAACAATGGATCCGATTTCAGCTAGAGCATTCAACCAGAATGCTCTAAGGATTTCAGAGTAGATTTCTCAGAACAATAGAGGTAGATTTAACGTACAAACTCCATAATTCATAGATAAACTTTCAGAGATTTACCTCAACTCGGGGGTAATGCGTCTCGATCCGTATTCGAACGTATTTTTTGTCAAATGCAGGCTCAGTTCCATGGCAAACAAATATTGTCAGGAGAGGATTCCAGCATCACAGTTTGTAAAAATATGTAGGTGTTAATATATTATAATAAATAAATATGTTCACTAATAATAAAACAAAACTTACGAATTTCATTCATAATTCTCCCAATTTCTACCCTTAAATTCATCCAAAGCTGGTCATCGTGATAATGTAGATGATCAAACAATTCTGTATATTGTTGGACCAATGATATCAATAGTTCTTCATTCATTTTTATATAAACAAAGATTTTTGAGTTTTGAAACGTTAGTACCTACAAGAAATAAAAATACGTTGGCACGCATTCGCTTCACCGCGTCGACTGAGGCGCGCCAAGTCGAATCGAATCGCATTGGCGAAGAAATTCGCCTGTCGAGCAATGCGCGCGGTCGATTCGATTCGGTGCGCCGCGGCTCTTCGCTGGTGGACGCAGTTTCATAGAAGTATACAGGGGGAAACTTTCTGCGATTCGATTAGACTCTGCTCGGCGAGCCTGATGGACGCGAGCCTTTACGGTATCGTACCTAACAGATCGTACTATGTTGCCGCTTGTGGCACTCCATTGTGGCACTCTATACACTGGCTACACTTCGTACTAGGATGCCGTAAGTACGGCATCGTGACCGATCATACTAGAATGCCGCTTGAGGCATTCTATTCACAGCCAAATTTCTAACCTATCACGTGACCTACAGGAGTAGGGCAGCTAGTATCCTCAATCAGTAAACATTATAAGTATTTTTTAAGACTTAAAAATAAAACTTAATAATCGTGGCTCTCTAAACTCATTACCTTTGCTTGAACACAAGTCACAATTATCAAGTACAAGACTTCTTGGCGGGAAAGTGAAGCGTCATGTCAGCAGTTTTGTTTTATTTTCTAAAATTTGTGTTTTTTCGAACATTAATGTAAAATAATAGTGGATTATTAACCGTTAAGTGTTTGTGAACGTGCATGAGTGTTGGCAAATGAAATAAAACAGTGCAACATCACTTTTCAAATTCTCTCAAGAAGTCCGTGTGAGACCTCAGTAAAGTCCCACATTTTTACTGAAGACTCAAAGGGTTTGGGGGAACATCATTTATCATTCATCATCTTAATCATCACTCATTATCATCAAGGGAAAAAAAGGAAATAAAAAAACTGATGATTAGGCAGTATGGTCTCTGATCTTAGCCTGTTCCTTCAAGGAACAAAATATATTATTCCCTTTTTCTGAGTCAAAATCGGACTTCTTGGCGGGAAAGTGAAGCGTCATGTCTGCAGTTTTGTTATATTTTCTAAAATTCGTGTTTTTTCGAACATTAATGTGAAATAATAGTGGATTAATAACTGTTAAGTGTTTGTGAACGTGCATGAGTGTTGGCAAATGTAACAAAACAGTGCAACATCACTTTTCAAATTCTCTCAAGAAGTCCGTGTGAGACCTCAGTAAAGTCCCACATCTTTACTGAGGGCTCAAGGGGTTTCGGGAACATCATTTATCATTCATCATCATCTTAATCACCACTCATTATCATCAAGGGGGGAAAAAAGAAATAAATATACTAATGACTAGGCAGTATGGTCTCTGATCTTAGCCTGTTCCTTCACGAAACAAATATTTAAAAAAAAAACAATAAAAATCAAATCTGACAAAATAGAGTTCAAGTTCAGAACTTCTTGGCGGGAAAGTAAAGCGTCATGTCTGCAGTTTTGTTTTATTTTCTAAAAATTGTGTTTTTTCGAATGTTAATGTGAAATAACAGTGGATTATTAACCGTTAAGTGTTTGTGAACGTGCATGAGTGTTGGCAAATGAAACAAAACAGTGCAACATCACTTTTCAAATTCTCTCAAGAAGTCCGCGTGAGACCTCAGTAAAGTCCCACATCTTTACTGAGGAGTCCTCAGTGAGGACTCAAGGGGTTTGGGAAACATCATTTATCATTCATCATCTTAATCACCACTCATTATCATCAAGGGAAAAAAAGAAATAAAAAACTAATGACTTGGCAGTATGGTCTCAGACCTTAGCCTGTTCCCGGAACAAATAAATTTAAAAAAAAAAGAGTTCAAGTTCAGTCAACTTCAGTCGAAAAAATATCAATTTTAATTTTTTTCAAAGAAACAACGAATTTCTTATATCTGAAACTTTGCACAAATGATTTCTTTGATAAGTACAGATCTTGTCAATAAACTATGACGGCCATTCAAGTTTTGATTACGCTATAATGTACAGTTTAGCCAATAATAAATTTCCCCTGCTGATAGACTCAGGAGTTTGCCGTGGTTGCGGTACTAGCAAGAAATGCATTCTGCATCTGCTAAACATTTAGTATCAACACGAGAACCAAAACGAGGTTTACTCTGAAAAATAAATGTTCTTCGGATGCTTCGGCTTTGAGTTTTACATTACAGGTAGGTGTGTGAACATTGAGTGATACATGTAGATAGGTATTTATAGTATTTTCCATTTTTTTGAAGTAAAATAGTTATTTGCTTTATTTGGATAGAAACAATAACTATTGGAGTAGAGAAATAGAGTGAAAAATAGTAAATTAAGTTCAGATGTTTTAAGTTCAAATAGATCCTTAAAATGTTAGGTCAAAGTTAAATTGGTTATTACTACTACCTACTCTTTATATACCTATGTTGGAAACCAGCCCAGTGTCACTTTTGTTACCTTTCTTGTGGAGTAGGACAATGTTTGCTTTACAGAACTATGTTGGGAGTTTGTTTGTGTAAAGAATAGCGTTGCAGAGGTTGGCAAGTCTTGGGAGTAGGGTTGGTTTTCCTATTTTCAGAGCTTCTGTGGTGATGCTACATTGTCTCCAGGACTTTTGTTATATTTCATGCTCTTAAGAGCCACTTTGATCCCTAATGGGGGAAAGGAATGGAATGGAACCAAAATCACCAGAGGGATTTATTAGGCAGCTGTCAGATTTTGTAGTCTGAATATAAACCTTTGTAAAATTATGTGCAAATGTATAATATTTTATCTCTACTTCCCTGTTTTATGCCATTATAGTCTGCGAGTCGGGTTATCCATGCTTTGCCTTTGTTCATATCCTGTTTTGCTACATGCAGTTTGTTGTTGGTAGTCTGTTTTTCTCAATTGCTGTTTTTATTTGTTTTGTGTTGATGACCAAATGGCTTTTCTTATTCTCCGTTTTACAAGTCTGTCTAAAATGTTGTGATCTCTTGTGCCTTTATGTATGTGTTAGTAATAATTCTCTTAGTTCAATTTAATTTAACGTCTCTGGGGTGAATTTGTGATGGTTTCTTTCAGGGTTGATTGATTTCAATCATTTGATTTACATCATATAGGTACTTTAAAAAATATCGATGATTAAAATCTTTTACTCATTAAAAAAATTATATTATGTAATATAATTAATAAATGATGGAGTTACATAATAAATTAAAAAAAAACATTCATTTATATGTTTACATTTACATGGGAAAGGCCGACTATGATTGTACTATAACACAACTGAAATAGGTAACACACTTTGCTGAAGGTAACACACTTTGCTGAAGGTAACACAACCTAAATTATAAGGCTTAGGTTACACACAAGGTGTATCCATTGAGTACTAAATGAAACACATTATTGTACATTATTAACAAATATATTTGTGAAATAAGAGTCTTGGGATCAAATAACTTAGACTAGTAACTAGAAAGCAAACTTTTATTATGGAAACAAGTTTCAAATCTTTTGATCGTGTAGATATCTATGTATAGCAATTTTGTATGAAACATCTGACATTTTTCTTCGCGATTTCTGGGTTGGTTCTGTATTAAAAGTTGTTCTATTACGTTAATGGAATCTTGTATTTACCGCTTTTCAGGGACTTTTTAATAACCCGTATCTATCTAGACACAATAAAATTGAATGCTATTTTCCAAAGTTAATAAAATCAACTAACCCTAAAAATAAATTACCCGTCACTTTCACATACAAAGTGTAATGAAACACAAAAATATTTTTGACAAATAATCTTGAGAACCAATATTAATAATGTTTTAAAAAAAAATCCAAGAAAATCAAAATGCCTACCTAGTAGGTACTTTATGATGAATATTACATCAAGTTGAGTGAGTGAGTTGGTAAGTGGGGGGGGAGTACTCCTTCCCCCTCCCCTTACCTTCTCCACCTCCACCCCACCCCCGATTCAGGCGACTCGATTCAAAAGTTTTACCGCTTTATTTTAGTGTCAGATTGGTTGAGCACTGTAAATAGAGTTTTCGCGTCAGGAATGTTCTCGCGGTACATGCGACTTAAGAATCCAAGCTTCTTTTAACCGCTCCGCCTACGCCAACGGCAGCCCCCTTACCGTGAGCTGACTCAAAAAAAATCCACGTTGAATTCGGGAAACCAGATTCTTTCGTGATTTGTTCAAAAAAATAAAAATTCCTTTTTTGTTTGTACTGGGACGTTGGCTCATCAGAAAAAAAATGAATCCTAGTCACACTCGGGAACTCTTGCCTGATAAGTCTTAAAATCGGATCTAAATGTGCCTTAATCGCCTCTGGCCCATGATTATTACTAGAGGAAATCGTACAAAATGTAATAGGTTCCTTTCCTTCGGCGTACAAAACTCCAGTGTGTAACGTCGCTTGTATTTTCAAAGCCCCGAAGTGCATCGACTGCACTTCTGTTGAATATTTGCATCCTTAATTCTCCGAGAAGTCTATATGCACGGCGACTGTCTCATCATTCAGTGTCTTCAGACATTTTTGGTACATTCGGTACTGATGCAAAAAATTGTAACAATGCTTTTTAAATTTAATGAGTTCACATGTAAATTTCTCTAATAGAATTTTTAATACCTAATCCCGTGCATCCTTTTTAATCATTCTCTTCGTTCTCTTTATTTTGCCCTCTTTATATGTGTAGTATACATTTTGCAAAGTCCATTATTTCCAACATATTAGTGTAGCCTGATTTATGTCAATGTCGCTGTGTTTAAATTCAATTGATTTGTTTTGACACGTCTTACAATCATTGTAGGCACAGTCTTTATTAGTAATATCACACATAATTTCTGGTAATATATCTTCAGTTCTTTTAATTTCGGTCAAACCTAAGGAATTAAGTTTATTCAATTTCATTGCCATACTTCCATGTTTGACGCATTCACACTTATCACGCTCACTCAATTTAGGCGGCAGAATGTGAAACGGTCTGTATTTTTTAAATGTTGAATATGACAACGTTCCTTTTTCGAGTATATTTTTTTATATAAAAGTTTCATAGGCTGTAATAAATATCTTCTCTGTCGCTTTTTCTTTTTATAAGTTTTCACTTATTTTTTTCTGGCCGTAGCCCTATTTACGTCATCTTGCTCAAAAAAATACACAAGTGGTTCAATGGTGCATGTCTTTTTTTGCCTTTGGCAGCGTACACTTTGACTAGCTGATAATCGCCAATTCTAGGTAACTCGTTGTTTTGTCCTAATACAGATGGCTGTGGTTCAATCGTGTTATTTTCATCATCAGAGCTATCAGAACAGCCATATACACTATTGTAGATGTTTTTGCGGCGAGCCTCGTTTAGGTTGATGGATGATATATCGTGGTTTTTTAAAGATGCCAAGTTACTCAAAGGTAAGTTGTCATCACTAGACATATCGTCACAAATATTTCCTATTAAAGCTGGCATTTCACTCAATACCAAGTCTTCATCTTGAGGTATATCTTTACTAGCATTTACAGGAAATGAAATGTTTCTTAAGGCTGGTGTAGGTGAGTAATTCTTTGGATTTAAGCACAGTCCTCTTGAACAGAAACAACTTAAATTTCTGTACATTAGTTGGCTAGGTATCCTTGAAAAGATTTGGTGCACCTCCTTGGTTCCACACAGAGGGAGAAGGTTCTTTGGAAGATCTTTCTGAACGGCGTCAATGTTTTCTTTAGATATATAAAATAATCTAACTTAACTCGTTTCCTGAAGCACTTGGTAGAACCTAAATGCATCGGTAATATCTTTTCCAGTGGCCACCTTGTTGTCTGCTTCTCTTTTCAGGTATCCCCCAATACCATCTGCCGGGCCCTTTCCATGGCCAGCTTCAAAGTATGACCAGCTGAAAGCCTGGAATGCATATTCGAATGTTTTCGTGCAAGCCAGGCAAAAAATTTAACATTTAACGCCCCGGGCGTTAAATGCTCTTCGCTTACGCTATAATACGCTTCTCTGATTTAAAAAGGAACCGTTTTTGTATTTTTTCTTTGGCTTTAGTTACAGTTTCTTTTGTACCGGCAGTGTTTCTTGACACATCATCTCTCAGGAAAAAACATATTATTTTCTTTTTGAGCTCTGTGTTTCCGCTGCGCGTACTTGTTCTTGTTCTTATTCTATCTTTTAAACCTAAACTGTCCTGTATGATTATTTTCTTTTGCTATGCATCTATGTTCTCAAATATATTTTTAACGTGTTTTTCGCTCTTCGATCTTTTATTTCCTTGTATCTTTCTTTAATGGCATTGGTCAAGGTATTATATTTATTGTGGAAATCCTCACTTTCTGTATTTGGTTCGTTTTCTTTTATCATAAGTAATTTTTTCTCGTTGCGGTGAGCTCTCTTTTTGTATTTTTCACATTTCGTCTTCCACTTCTTTGCTTCGCTTTGTAGTTTCAAATTTTCTCTATATAGTCTTGTTCTATCTCGGTGGATTTTTTTTCTTCCTCTTTCTTTATATTCCGGTTCCAAAGATGCAACAGGAGAAGGAGCCGGAATGGGCTCATGATGATCTTGCGGTATATTTATTTCTTGCAAAATAGACCTTGAAGATCTTGGAGGGGTATTGTTAAGAACGTCACAAACTACTCTTGTCCTTTTTCTCTGCTCCTGTTTTCGCAATTTCCAAATAACTCTGCAATTTTTTTGATCTTCTGACTGCATACTTGAAATCAACTTTTTGTTTTTATGATAGCTCTCTCTTTTCTTTCTCTTCCGTTCAGCTAATTTTTCTGGGTCAGCTTTTAGCCTTTCTCTATATCGTCTCGATTTTTCTTTCTCTGACAACCCCATTTCCTAAAAGTTAAAACGAAACCAAATTAAAAAAAAAACCGGCAAGGGACTTACACGAAGAGTTCTGTTCTGTTAAAAACACGTTTCTAGTATGGGGGCCACCTTTTAATTGTTAACTTTATTTTATTTTTAGTATTTATTGTTATAGTAGCTGTAGTAATGTACATTCTGTAAAAATATCAAGCTATTGCCTTTACTAAGATCAAGCGAAAATTGCCGAAAAAACACATTTTTTGTATGGAGACACCTTTGTTTTTTTACTTTATTTTATTTTTAGTACTTGTTGTTAGAACGACCATTGTAATACACATTCTGTTAAAATTTCAAGTGTCTACCTATTATAGTTCAAGAGATAGAGCCCTGTGAGTGCAGGAGGGACGGACGAAGGGACAGCGTAGGCATAGTAATAGGGTTCCGTGGGGATACCTATGGGTACGAAACCCTAAAAATAGACAAATTGTTTAATGATATCTATTAAAAATCAAAATGGATCTTTTTTGTCCTAAGGACAACTAAACGGTCCTACGGACAACCGATTTCGTTGTCCAAGTAACTGGTTGTCCGAGTGACATTTCTGAAACATTGCCCTGCCTTTTAATTACCAATGTGTTTTTGCATTTTGTATCACTCTCACAGTAAAATCTAGATAAAACTGCTTAAAGCACAATATGATTTGTTGTAAAATGTTAATTACTTACGTAAATCTGCCGGTGGTCCGGTGGACTGACAATAAACACACTCACTCCCTTAAACATAACTAGGCCGACTGACGCCGCGGCTTTGGTGAAATCAAAATGGCGGCTGAGCGCGTCACTTACCAGGAAGTCAATCTTGTTGTCACTTACATACAACGCCATCTATGTTTTGTATTTTATAACCAATTGGCGGTTGTCCGGGTGACCTATTCGATGTAGATCAAGAAGCTTGTAGGTAAGACTGGAGGCCACGCTTAGTAGAAGTACTTGAGGCTAGAAAATATGACATTGAAATGACCTGACGTGTGACTCCTAGGGTGTCCATATTTTCTCACAACACTTGAGATTTAATAAATAATGTAGTTTTTTGGTCGAAACTGTTTACGAAGACAACTATAATATAAATAGGTATAATTGAGTAGGTACGGTTATTTTAAGGAAGTAGGTACAAAATATTTACTTAAATGCTCAGTCGTGGAAAGAAAATGTTAACGAAGAGAGCACTTTTAGGGCAATTATTACTTGTACTGCATAAAAACGTGATACAAACTGATACACTGATATAAACGTGATCTGATTGTTATAAAAGAATCAACTAATAATTTAATGATTTTAAAATCATGCAGTTCAGAGCATGTAGGCGAGTTTGCGATGGGATGGTTAAATTGATTTTCTGGTGAAGTCATAAGTTTTGTACTAATCATATTGATCATTTTATTTTTAATATTTTCTTTACTCAGCTGCTGCATGTTAGCTGCTCGGTTAAATGTTTTATCTGTAGTTTTGATAACATTGTATGCAGCAATTGAAGGAAAAAGGAGCTTACCTCTATCAATGAATATGGTAAAAGAATTAAATTTATTAATATTAATGTTGTAATAATGGTCTGATTCGTCAGCAGATGACAATAATATTCGTTTGCAATGCATACAAGGTACACGATTTACAATCTTTTTAACAATATATCCAGTAATATAATATAATATGTTTTCTCGGTATGGGCTTAACGTTTCTGATTCTAAATTACATACTAGGTCATCCATATCAACATCGTCAGTATCCTTTGGGGAATCGATTAAAGTAGAGTTGCTACGGCTAAACTCAAAAACGTGGGATGTCTGAAAACTGTGGTCAACACAATTAGAGTTTACAGACGGTGTGATTGAATTACGAAATAACATTTTTCTCAAAATATACCGAAATTCCAAGGGACTCGGATTGTTTTGCGTTCGTCCGCGAGCCCGAATGCAGGAAAAGAACACTTCGATGTTATCCTGTGAGCACTTAAAAGTAAGCAGGTAATGTAAGGGACTCACTGGCAATTCACATAAATCTTTAGTCAATAACGCTAGACTTGTGGCATTTGTTATTAATCCTAAGGCGAACGTTTTGCGAGGATGTATCAAAATATTTTTATTGACGATTGACAAAGATTTTAAATATTGTTTACTTTCTTCAAACACAGATTCCCAATAACTTTGATTTTTAAGCGATAATGGCGAATTAAATCCAATGCCAAATGGTGATTTTGAGTTCATAAGATCGAACAATCTATCGATCATTCGTAGAAATTCTACAGTAGCTTCACTACCTGCAAATGCATTATTTCCAGATGCTCTTAAGAAGTCGATTGCATCTGCCACCGAAGAGCTTAATACTTGGGCGGCTAACTTTACATTCATTTTTTTATTTCTATAATTTATATGCAAAGCGCTTAGCTTGTTGGCAAATTTAAGACCCTCTTCTTCTTGTACCTGGTGCAGCTTACGTATAAATTCAAACGATATTGCGCCCTTGTCTGATTCTAACACAAAATCAGCGAGAACATTTCGTGCTAATTTGAGCATGTGAGCCGCATCTAAGAGGCAATAAATGTTGCTTTGGCCGTTTGGGTGCAAAAAGTAGGACTTAAAATTGCTCAAATCACAACCAAGATATTCGTAAGTTTGATGTTGCACCATCACACAATTTCGCCTAGCATGTTTATTGTTGCTTTGAGCAACTGAGCTATGAGCGCACCAGCAAGCGAATTTTTTGTAAAAAAGTATGCAACAGGGCATTTAAAATGGCTAGTGTAGGAAACAATTTGAAATACAAGGGCCTCACAAGCTAATTCTTCTGGGTCATTTGTGGGAATCAGCCCCAAATCTACATATCCAAAAACTTTACCCATTTCATTATCAAAAGCTAAGTCTTGCTTCAAAGACATGGAATCAAATATTAAAGCAACGTTCTTCAAATAATTGTTTTCCTTAACCTGCACTTTTAAGAATTCTAAAACTTCATTTAAAATGCCAACTCCGCAGTTGAACGACGATATAGACCTTCTAAGCGTTTTAGGATGAGGCAATACAATATATTTTTTTAGAAAATCATATGCCTTGGGTGAGTAAAAATGTAGTGTCAATGCGAAACTTTTTACCTCGTCGCTAAATCGCATACCGTGAGGACTTTTTGTTTTATTAATTTTGTTTAACTTCTTATTTATGTCCGCAAAATTTCCCGAAATTATATTTTCAATTTCCGACTGACTGGAGTATTTTTTTACGGTCGCAATTAAAGTTTTCATTGATAATATGGATTTTGATTGGCGCACAACTTTCTGCGCTAAAGCCTTATTTCGTTTTTGTAAAATAATTTCTCTTTGAGTCTTCAATTTTGCTTGAATACTTTTGTTCAGCTTCTTAATTGGTGGGACATTTTCATCTGTCACCTAAAATAAAACTGACAATATAATACCTATAATATCTACTTTTTTGACATTGACATAGTTAAGACAAAGGGCTTAAAAGCGCTATGCTAGTCATATGGCTAGTGTCTAGAATAATGAACTCATCGAACGAACGATATCGAACGATACCTACGTTACTTTTGCCGCCTTTGCCGTGCCTTGCAATAGATAAAGGAATGCTCAATAAACCTAATTTAATGTAGTAAAATACGTCGACATACTAACTTTCTCCACATTTTCCTCGACATTTGTATGTTCTAAAATTTGCATTAAGCGTGATTTATGTTGAAGAACAGTTTCATCTTCACCTTCAAAAGATCTTTTCATACCGCGAGATAGCGGAAACTTAAAAAAATAGTTGAAATGAATTACAGGAACCAACTTATGTTAATGAAATACCAAAATATATATTATATATTAAAAATTAAATCTTAGATTATGTTCTTACCTGTTTCTCATTAATTTGAAGAGAACTATTAGACTGGTATGCTAATGATTGATTTATAACTCGCAAAACATAATTTGTACTGCATTCCGCACCTGCTGATTCAGTAGTGTTTTTTTTCCTCCATAGGGTGAGTAGAATTTGGTTCATCTTTCTGTTCCTAAAAAAATATTTAAAATGTTTTTTTTTTCTATTTATATATATTTATAATATTTATATTAAATGTAAGTCATTTAAGAGTACTTATTTTAAAATTAACGATCGAATTTGTTCTAATGAATACCAACCGGACCCGGTAATATAGGTACCCACTATATCCCACCATGTGGGATATCTTATCTCGTTAAATTACAGAACATAACACACCTGCCGGAGCATGGAAAAATATGGTTTTTAATTTGATAACAAATAACGAATGGTATGTTTAACTACAATAAAACATAATATACCTAAAGTTAATGTATTTTCATTGAGTCGAGCATATGTATATTTAAAAAGTTTACCTAAGTTAACATAACCAATTTTTATTTATTTATAGGTTCAGAAACTCCATACTTTTTTAAAGCATCTTCCGCACTAGAATTATTTCATGTGTCGCATGATGGCCACAACATTACAACATGTAATTTTATTTTTTTAACCCATCAATATCTTGTTTAGATAAATATGCCTTGATTTGACACTTTCGCACATCCGATGCGATATGATGATCCTTCATTAGATAAAATACATATTACGATGCTTAACCATTTCATTCTGCATTTCTACAGTATCTTCATCTTAATGCTTAACAAAATAGCATACAACTCACCATTTTCTTTGAACGGCAATTGCATTATTTTTAGAAGATATCAAATAATCCAAATTTAATCTGAACATTTTTATGAAATAAAAAAACCTATGTAATATAAACTAAGTACAAAATAAAGTGAATAAAAAAAATATTTGACAGTAGGTATGATGTTGATTCAATATTTAAATTGCAACTGGTATGAGTCTGTGATGTTTCTGTCTCATATTGTACAGACTCTTATCCATATTATAAATCTACTTAGTGACAAACAAATCGCAATAAATTATAAAAAAGTTGTTGTTGTTACTGGCAAGTGCTGTCATTACTCGTGCATGTTTTGTGGCAACATGTTCTTGCTGAAATGACTATTACAGCAACATTATCTTGATCATGACCACTATCCTACAACAATCCCTAATCCCTCCGCTAATAAAAGTGCACAGAAGTGGGGATGTTTATGGGCTGACAGTAGACAATAACAAAGGACAATGCCAAAAATTCCATACAACTTTGCCCCACCCGATAAACGCCGTTTACAATCATGTTTTTTTCATCATTTTGTTGCAAGTGTTGTACATTGACAAATAATTATGATTAACAGTCTATAGAACTTGCGCTTTTCTAATAAATTGAACATAAATATGTAATTTCACCCTCATGTTTTAGTAAGCATTATGAGCTTTACGTGTATTTGCAGTGTTCAAATTGAAAGGCGTCTTAGATTTAGCTTAATAAAACGACAACAATAAAGGATTTTCTTAGTTTCATAGATAAATAAAATAGCAAAAACAAGATGCTCAATTTCGTGACCATCCAACTTGGACTATTCCAATGCCTTCACCATAACAAACGCCATCAATGATATTTTGTAGTATCTATGTAAGTATATAATTATCACAAGGATTTTCAACATTACAATGACATGTCATCAACAGCAAATATTTCGTTTAAAACGGATAAGTACCTGAAGAAGGGTCTCCTTCTGTTAATAGGTAATGTTTTAAATAATGTTCACACCCTCGCACATAGGTAATTAGATATAATGATCTCACAAAAAATTCCACTAACGATGCTAAGGTTCAGTTAAAATGTGTTCAATGAACACTTTTTTGTATACTTACATGATATAATTATTTTAAAAATCTACTAACGGGGGAGGTCAACAATGTCCAGCAGATCTTGATAATAATGAAGGAAGTTTGTAACACTGAGTGAAATACGTACTTGTTTTGTCGTAGAATGAGACTAATAGACTTAAAACTATCTTATTTAAAACATCGCTCTTATAAGCAATGGGATGTATGTGCATCCCACAGCTAATAGCGGTGATGGGCTCACCACCTGTCACGCTAAGCACATGTGGAGTTAGTTTGGTGAAACGCGGCCAGTGGCAGTGGACGGCTTTTGCGGTGCTTATTGCCTAGTGTCCAACTAATCCTTTGAAGATAATAGTCAAGAATATAATTATGTATGCAATTATCTTTTTTATACATTAGTCCTTTTCCAATTATAAGGAAACTAATACAAAATAATAAATAATTACAAAATCTTATTAATATTTTATTACAGACAACATAGTCCATTGGTTACTGTTAATGTTAAGGTTATTAAGAAATAAAACAATGCATAATCGAATTAGTTTATTTATTCTTCGAAGGTAATTAACACGCTATCTAAAAATGATGCCGGCGCATCAATGTTGTCTTGGTGGCGTGCCCAACCAAGATACCATATAATTGTCATCACATGACAACAACACCCAACAGTTCGATTACCTACAATACAACTGCAGCAATATCCTAATATACCATTAATTGCCTGGCTACCACTTGGCTCCATATCAAACAAAATGTATGTAAAATAATGTCTTTGCCCAATGTGTCTTGATTTTATTCTGCCCCTTATTAAAAACGGATAGTTTCCACCAATATGAAGATTCATTTCTTCAGAGTGCTCAATTTCTGGGCACACCTCTATTAAATAGAGACCATTTTCTCGCAGGTGTTCACCGTAGTACGAACGTGCCTGTTTAACTTGGTATGGACCTAAAGATATTAAAATTAAATTATTTAATGTCAATACAGGAAATTGCTGCAGTTGTGGGAGATTTCCATCGATCCTGGTGAACATTGTTCTTCGCCTATTAATATTATAGTTGAATACAAATTGAGATAAATGGTTTGGCTCATTTAAAAAGTGCAATGCTCTCCCCAATATTTCTTGAGCATCTGATCGGTCCTGAATCAGTGGATGAAAACGATTTAGCAAAGCCGCTGCAATTTTAAAATCATCCATTAAATGTAAAGAAGCTCTATTGAAAAAATCTTGCCTAAATAATTTAAAATCTCGCTTAAATCGGCCATTCACAACTTCTACTACCCATCTGCATAAAGTTACACAGCGGCTTTTATTAGCTTGTAATGTTGTTAATTGTGTTTCACCTTCATCCACTGATTCTGGCTTAAATACCTTATAGCCATAAGATTCTAAAGCAGGTATAGCGTCTCGGAACCCTCTATCTAAAATGAATATGTCTTCTGCTCTAAAAAAAGATCTCATGGGTCCAGTTTCATTTCTTAATAAATGTGTTATAATTTCGGCATCGGTTTGTGTGGCTGCATAAGGGCCCGAAACATCAATGATGTACCCATCACAGGCTACAATCATAAAAGGCTTTATTAAATTATCATATTTATGTAAGCTGTACGTTTTTTTCTGGTAAAGTAATTACTACTTTTCTGAATAAAAATATATGTGCCATCACAAATAACTATTGCAGGTGTTTCTTCAATAGATGCATTTGGATTGCTAAAAAGGTTACTTGGTATTAACAAGTTCCTCTGAGCTACCTCTGCTCTATTTACATGTTGTAGTCCAACATAGCGAGGAACAAAATGTTCTTTGAAATAATTCCTCATTTTTTTTAGATATAACTCTAATGTAGATCGTGGCAAGTTGAACAGTGTTGACAATCTATTGTCACTATCACCAGTTCTAAGCTTTGTTAAATAAATTCCAAGATATGTTTTTCCAATCCTGTTATTTTCTAATAGAGGTAGCTCACCATATAAACTCAAAAACTCAGTGACAGTTAAACCAGTCCAATAATGGCAAATGTGATTAGGCATCTCATGTACATTTTCAAAATCAACAACTTCAGCATCTTTCTGCAATACTAATAACATCTTCTATTTGCTGCGGTGTAAAGCTGTTTTGCATATTAGTATTTTCATTTAACAGCTGCCATTCATTGGCATATAAATGATTTTCACATACACGACAATGAATTGGCACATAAATGTGGTACTGCTTAAGAAGCATGACCTTAATATAAACTGGAATTAAATGTCCAGATGCATTAGTGCAGCCTTGAAAAATGCAGTGCCTAGATGTATTGGCAGCACGTTTATAATGGGGCAGCGTTATAGTTGCCGCAGAAGGAGCTGAAACCTGTTGTTGACTTTCCGGAAGAGGAAGCGGTGGAGGCTCTGGTATAGCTTGTTGAGGCATCTGCGGTTCCTCTTGATCGATTGGTTGATCTTCAACTTCAGCACTATCACCTGTGCCTGTTCGGTTTCTTATAACATCTTGTGATAGGTGGCGGTTGGCTTGCATCCAACATAGATGACATACTAATGAGTTTGTTGATATTACCTGCAAGAAAATATACATTAGAACAGTTTGAAGTTATTTGAATGGGTTTTAAATATTATATACACATTATACGTTGTTGGTGGTAGGGCTTGTTAAGTCCACCTGGCTAGTTACCACCATCGTATCTGTCACCTTAACAACAATGTTAATAGCAACCCCGACTAAAAAAAAACAAATATAGTTGAAACTATGTAGATTATAACTGCTGGTTAAGCACTAGAAATAATATAAATTGATTTTATTTAATTAATATTTCTTAATTATTGGCTTTGCTTTTAGCCAATTTCTGTTTTTATTCGGTTCCTTTGAAAAACTATTATAAATAATATGTAGGTACATTATTTGTATTAAAAAGCAGTAACTAGATTATTGTTATTATGTAACTCATTAGTTTCTTGTGAAATACTTAAAATACTACTGACCTCATTGTTTGCATTCCATGAAAGAATTGTAGCAATTATTCGGTCATTGGAATCAACGGTGTGAAACCGTACACGTCTTCTTGATCCCAAAACAGAGCATCCACATCCCAGGCAAACATGGGTGTGGCCCAGATCTCTTTCAGCATTCATATTTCCATTACTGCAATGCTGGTTTAGCAGCAAAAAACATTCCTGACAGATTACAACTCCCAGTGGAATCTAAAAATAGATGTAATTACATACATTACTATATTATTATTAAGTAAATATAGGGAAGCAAACAAATTATTAAGTTATTATAAAAGTAGGTAATCCAACTAAGTTTTATTTTGAAAAAAACAGTATTACAGCAGTGCCCTCTGAAAGGTACCACGTTTTGTTAAAAATTGTTCCTCTAAATGGCTAAAGGGTAGTTTTGTTTTTTTTTCTACCCATTGACCACCATTTCTAAAAAAAATATGGTAGCAGGAGACACGGTTTTAAACAACAGTACCTACCTCTACATATTTAATCCAATTGAATTTACCTGTTGTAAAGATTTCCATGTAGCGAGAAGAGTTTGTACTAATATTGGTAACAAGGATACAACATGTCTTCGCATCCTATCGACGCACAAGTGGCAGTTGAAGCACCGGAACATCGTAAATCAAATCGCTTGCAATCAGTGTCCAAGGTAATAAGCAGATAATCAACAGTTAGGCAAGATCGGATCCGTATGTAAAGCAAAAGTTGTAGGAAGAAAGAAAAGGTAAAAACTCAATCGAAAATCACAAGACACAAGCGCAAAACAACAAACTGAACTTAAAGTAAAACTAACTCGCGCTGCAATGACATTTGCGTTTCGTTCGTTACACGAACTGTCAAAATAATTTTATTCAACATGCCTACAGAATAATAAAGATGTTTATTTTGTTATTTGAAAACGTATGTAAATAAGTAAATAAGTCATTTTCAAATACTAAGTAATAGTAATAATATTTTTTATCAGTTACAATTAATAATGTGCGTTGTAAAGAATGCATCGCACGTTAACACGATAGCCAAAAACCAAGAGTCTAGGGCCAGTAATTTAGTAATGAACAGAAAAACAGTAAGTTTAAAAATAGAACGTCTTTTTTTTTGTTAAATTAAAAACCGCAACTTTTTCAAATTAGCTGGTATATTTATAACAGTTTAAAAAACATAAAAATATTTTACATTATTATGATGTTAGTGTAAATGTTGGGGTATAATTTGGCATTGTCATTTAAACAATAAAAATGCTTCAAAGAACACTCAGCATATTAAAGAATAAACAGAATTTGACTATGTTATATGTAAAGAAAACAAGGGCTACATTTTTTACATTCTTACCACAGTCGCCGTTTCCAATGTCTCATCATAAAATGGTACAGCTGTAAGCTTTAATCTTTTTTCAGTATGATCATAGTCAGTGGGTTTGAAATGTAATCCACAAATTTTAGCAGTATTGTAAAATGTTTTTTTCAATTTTACAACTGCCAACCAGTTATTTCTTCGCGTGATGTCCTTAGGAAACCTTAAAAATAAACAAAATATTATGCATATTATGATAACCAGTTAATAATTTGTTGCAATCACTTTAAACAATAGGTAGTTAACTTCCATTCAGGAACTCCATCATATTAAGTTAGCTAGATTTATAGTAAATATCTTATTACATATTACTTATTAAAATTTAGTTATGATATTATTTGACGATAAAATAAACTCATTATTTATTTATATTTCCAGGCAAGCAGCTTCACTTCACACACGGGATATCGTGTATGTATGTACATACACGATATCCCGTGTGTGAAGTTTTGGATTTATATCTTCATTATAATATTACCATAAAAGTCCTAAGAATTTACGAATACATGGACACCATTATTGAATTTGTAAGATAAACAAGCGCTGGTAAAAAAACACGTAATTTGGAGCAGATTTATGAACAAAGACACTTATCGATTAAAGATATCAACGTGTGTAACTTTTTATACATCTTCTTAAGGTTTATAATACATAAAACTGTAGAAAACAACAATTGCCGCCAAGTAAAAACAATAGCCATTTTATTACTTACCCATGAAAATTCGTAGTACTTCCAGGGAACCATACACGTGCACAACCTTTAACACAACATTTATGAACCATATTCTATGCTTTTCGCTGAAAGTAATTAGAATTTGTGCAGTTAATTTTCGAGTTGATTCACAAACAATCGCCATTTGTAAAATCTCCGTAGCAAACAATATTGACATTTACTAAAAGTGTGGCCAGCCAAAGAAGGAACTTTTTAACCCGGAATTTGGTTATTTTGTGAATTGAAATAACATAACTGCCACCTACCACAATAGCCAATGATGGTCAGCAGGACCTTCCAAACCTCAGAACAATAACTCCAAACTAAGTCCATAGAGGGTTTTTAGGCCTTCGATACTCTGTTCACCTTGGCAGAGTATAAAATTAATATATAAAATGGTAGTATGTTAATCAATTAATACATTATATTCTAAAAACCGTACAAACGTAAAAAAAGCATCTTATGATCTGTCAATTAAAAGACCATTCAAAAATTAACCATTAGATACTAGTCAATTAAAGAACATAGTATTTGATTTAATTATAAAGATTGTGGTAATTTTTTTCCATATAACAACACTTAAAGTCACATCTGGGGTTACTTGGGGTCACATTACCTGTCTTCAAGTACTTTTAGGTAGTTTGGCCTCCAGTCTTACCTACAAGCTTCTTGATGTAGATATTTATAAGGGCCAAAAGTTAAACGCTAAAATTCTAAATTATATAAAAATTTAAATTTTGTAAATTAAAATTTAAAATTATATTAATGATTTTGTATAAATTGAGCTATTGATCCAAGCAGATCCTGGACCACCAGGTCACCGATCAGGGCTTGCTTGAAATTAGCTGCGATACGCAGCGTTAAGGTTTTACTAACTAAAATTTAATACTTTCTACTCACCGAATGATGCGTTGGTTAACCCGCCTTGCAACCTGAGGATGTGGAAGTGGTATGGGTAGGAAGGAAAGGATGGTCGCAGCCCAGCTGCCGTGGTGTGACGCCTGCCTCGTGGTGGCGTGCCTCGCCTGCCGACTCCTCCAAATCACACATGCACATATCCGTTACACCCCGACCAATTACACACAGGATCCTCCGATGGCTGTTTGCAAGGCGATTAGTACGATATTATCCGATTTTCTTGTCCGCACAACTTACGCCCGAAACATGTGGTGAGATTTCCCAAGTGAACACATCGTATTTACAATAAACGCGAGCGCGTGGTCCTGCCGTAGCACTTATACGCAACCAACTTTCGCGGGGTTTTCTTACCGATTTTCGGAGATCTGACGCTATTCTACCGATAGAATTCCACTCGCGTCCCGTAAGCCGTTCCGCCATTACGTGTTCCGAACAATAAGGTTAAATGAAAGACATACGAATTTCAATGTCACCTGACAGTTTCATTTTTATACCCTGTTCATTGCAGGTTTGCAGTTTTGCAGTTCATTGCTGGTTTTAAACAGTCACCCGCCCGGATAGGTCCCGACTAGAGTTTCCGGAACCGGCCCTGTTTTTGAGAACCGGGAATTTCGGTTCTTTTTCTTCAAGGAACCGGGATTTCCCGGTTATTTCGGTATTTTCGGTTCTTAGTAGTTTTTGCAGTCTTCTTGTTATGTAATTAAGTTAGTATCTAAATATCTACTGTCAATCAAATTGTAAAAATTAAGCAGTCATATTGGTTTCTTAAACATTTAGAATTATCTTAAACATTTTTCGGGGGTAGGTGCTAAATAAGTCAACAACCACTTTAAAAGCTCTGTACTAATTATTTAATTAATAATTATTATCTTAGTTTGCAAATACCAATTATTAATGCAAATCAATCATTAGCACTAAATACCCGCTGGTAAGTGTTTTCAACGCGAGAACACAACTACAACACAAGATACCACTTCTGCACTGCACTGCACTTTCAGCAGCAAGACAATGGAGGCTATACAAGACTCTCTGGCTCAGCTCCAACAGATGTTTACCCAGCGGATGGATGCCTACCAGGGAGAGCTTCACAATGCAGCTCCTTCGGTAAATGTCACCAACTTGACGGCGGACTTCACAGCCTTCAGGGCTATTATTATGACGTATCTTCGCACACTTCAAGACCAAGTTGGCCTTCTTGCTCGTCAGGTGGACAGCATAGAAATGCGGAGTCGGCGGAAGATGCTGCTGATACATGGACTGCCTGAGCAAACTAACGAAGATGCAGCTGCGGTTGTTGTGGGCACTGTTGTCGACCGCTTGAAGCTGTCTAGTTTCTCGGCTAAGGATATTGGCCGCTGTAATCGAATGGGCCGCACATCAGCAAGCGATCGACCAAGGCCGATGTTACTGAAGCTGCGCGATCTCGACGTTAGGGACAAGATCTGGCATGCGAAGACTGCGTTAAAAGGCTCCGGTATTACGGTCTCCGAGTTCCTGACAAAGCCACGGCATGACACATTTATGGCAGCGCGTCAGAAGTTTGGTGTCACACGATGTTTTACGCGCCAGGGATTCGTCTTCGTGGTGAGTTCGAGCGGGAAGCGTAGCCGTATAAGCTCACTTGCTGAGCTCCAAAATCTTGCGGTAGTGGATGAACCCAAGCCTGTGGCTGCTGCGGCAAGAGTACCGGAACCTGCAGTGCCAAAAACAAGGCGAGCCGGAGGCACCACTAAAAAGTGACACTGGTTATTGCCATCAAGTGATTGTGTTGTACCTATTGTTTTTGTTAGGTAGACTTTTTCCGTGGACCCGGTTTCTTCGTTGCAAGGTACATAAAATATTTTAAATAATTGTTCACCCTCTCGATAACTTTACGAATTCTCATTTCTCGAAATTTATTAAAATGACATTGACATAAACCATACGACATATGTCAAATCTTTTTTTTTTTTTGTGTTCCGTTTCTGCTAATACTACAGTTTCTGTCTTAATTTTATTTTTATTTTATTTCTTATAATTAATTTTCGCAACGGGTCCACGCGTAATTGTCCATGTTTTATTATAATTTTTTTTTTGTGTTGTGTTGTTGTTTTTAAATGGCTGCTTAGTTAAATTGCAATTGCACAAACCAGCGGGTGGAGTTAGCTTGGTTATATTTTGTTTTGAAATATTTTGGTGAATAGTTTTATCTCATAGTATTACGAGTATGTCAACCTCAGGTGATGATTCAAATTATCTTTCTATATCTTCTAGTAGTAGTGATGAAGACAGTTTTGTCAGCCTCCCGTCCCTTTCCGAGACACTTGAGTGTCAGTTTGCTGATGTACCAAAAAATTTTAATGTCATACACTTAAATGCGCAAAGTATTCCGGCTCATTATTCAGACATGCTGGCGTCACTCGATCAGAAAAATATTCATGCTGTATTAATCTCCGAGTCTTGGCTTAAACCGTGCTTACCTTCTACCTCTTATGCTCTGCCCGGTTTCCATCTCATACGAAATGATCGTACTGGCTCCAGGGGTGGCGGGGTTGCTATATACCTACGTGCTCACATTCCTTTCTCCGTTATTAGCACCTCGGCACAACCACCTCCTCCTAACGCAGGCGAGCATTTATTGGTTGAAGTTGTTCTTGCTCACAATAAAATCCTGCTCGGAGTCTACTACAGCCCTTCCTTAGTTGTAAATTTTTTCACATCATTCGAGAAACTACTCGATGATTTTATTCCCTCCTACAGCCACTCTATTATCATGGGTGACTTTAACACTTGCCTCCTTAAGAACGATTCACGTACTTCTTCGCTTCAATCCGTTATCAGTTCTAGTAACTTAAATATCCTCCCACTTACTGCCACTCATCATTTCCCTAACTCCACTCCATCTCTTCTCGACTTGTTAATAGTTTCATCTCCCCAGCATGTTGCGAAGCACGGTCAATGCTTGGCCGACGCGTTTTCGTATCATGATCTCATATTTTTGTCCTATAAAGTTCGTCCTCCTAAAGCTAAGCCCAAAGTCATTCTTTAGCGCAATTTTAGTGGTATGGATCAACATGCGTTTCGTATTGACGCTTGCAATATCGATTGGTCTCCTGTAACATTCGCTCAGACTGTTGATGAGCAGGTTGGTATATTTAATTCACTTATAACCACATTGTATGACAAGCATGCACCTTTTCGTTCAGTTAAAATAAAACATCTCCCAGCGCCATGGCTGACAGACGATATAATAATGTTGATGCATAAGAAAATTGCAGCAAAAAACAGATTTAAACTACGACCTAATGACCACAATAAATTAAACTATGCTAAGATTCGTAATCGCTGCAATAGGGCGTGTAGGGATGCGCTACGCCGCCACATCCATAATTCTGTAGAAAATGTAGACATATCTAAAGCTTGGAAATTCCTCAGGTCGGTTGGAATCGGAAAGATAAAACATAATCCCATTTCACACAATATTAATATTGATTCACTAAATCTCCATTTCTCTTCCTCATCATGTATCAGTGATGCCGATAAAGTGACCACATTGCAAAAACTGTCTACCATACCTGTTCCTGATCTTTCTCCCTTTGCATTTGACCAATTATCGGATTGTGATGTTAAGAAGAGCTTGCTGTCAATTGCTTCCAATGCGGTAGGTAATGACGGCATTAGCCGCAATATGTTAGTACCAATCCTTGATGTCATCCTTCCAGTCCTTACTTTCCTTTTCAACAGTTCCATTTCCAATGCTGTATTCCCTTCCACTTGGAAAGAAAGAAAGAAAGAAAGAAAAAACATTTATTGACTGTCACAATAAAATAAAATATAGAGTAATAAGAAAAAAAAAAAAGACGTGAAATACATAAGGGTACATGCTACTAACAGAAAACAACAGTGTGACGAGCCAATCAGGACCCTACCTCAGCATATGCCGCTACGGTGTGACAAAGTCATATCGCAACGGCGCTGGTATTCTGGCAGGGCCTGTACGAGGTGACGTTTCTAATTTCAATAAGATTACATAAATGAATAAATAAGAAAATGTTATAAATAAGGATATCTGAATATTGTAAAAATCTTGAATGCTTATAAATGTACATAAATTAAAAATGCACATACTAAACACTATCTATCTATACAAAGAACAAAAAATAAAAAACAAATATACAAAATAAAAAAACATCGTTCAACCACAGACGTATAGTCTGTGCGTTCAACTGATAAACCTAAATAAAATAAAAATAATAATAATAATAAATCACCATAAACCACAGACGTATATGCCATAAACAAATAAAAGCTGGCGAGACAGACTGTACACTGAACTGAACGCAGCCAAACTGTCACCTGTCATGTTTGACATTGACATTTTTGTCCACGAAGGTACGTCTTCTTCTGTCGTTTCGATCTCGACCGCCACGTCGCCAAAGAAAATCCCATGCGCTTGCCACGAATGCAATGCCAAATTTCACGTTTGAACACAACCGAAATGTTGATTTCAAAGCGCCGAATAACATAAGGAGTGACAAAACAATGCAAATAAACAGCAGTGCCAGGATGCGATCCCCAACGCCCCCAACGCGACGTAAAGACCCAGATTGTAAGTAGAAATAAGTAAATTTTACACAGTTGATATAAACTGGAGAGTAAGTAAGTGTTTTTTAAGGTATTTTTTAAACGAACTAATTGTCCGCAGATCACGCATCGGCGGCGGGAGATCATTCCAGCACCGAGTGGCTGCGAACTTAAACGACCCACGGAACACCCTAGTACGATGTTTAGGCGTCATAAAAATGTATTTGCAGGCTCTCATCGGGTTCCTATTGACGCTTTGAGCCCACGTAAGTTTATTGTATAAATAAATTGGCTTCCCAGATTTAATGATGCCAAACAACAGAGTAGCGAGATGGAACTTTCTGCGAGCCTCCATTTTTAATGAGTTTGAGTTGTTGAGGAATGGAGTCACATGAGATCGTGGCGGTATATGGAAACAGTAACGTGCACAGGCATTTTGCACCCGTTGTACCAGCTTAGATGTTCTCGCCAGAAGACATGGTCCATACACTGTATCGCAGTAGTTAAGTTTAGAAAGGATAAGCGATTCGCATAGCGTGATTCTGAGCTGTTCATCGAGATACTGACGTATTTTGTAAAGTAATTTGAGACGATAGAAACAGCTGCGAACGCACTCAGAAATATGGGTTTCAAAATTAAGGTGGCTGTCCAGAGTTAAACCCAGATTTCTACATTTATCCACACGATCGATAACTTCGCCATTAAGTTCCACATTGAGGTTTATGTTGTCTAGTTTCTTTATTTTATTTTTAGTACCTATCACCATTAATTTTGATTTTTTTGAAAGACGCTCAAATCATTCCATTTCCTAAAAAAGGTAACCCAAAATCATTTTCCGAATAACGTCCAATTTCCATTCTTCCTTTTCTATCCAAAGTCCTTGAGCGTCTTGTCCACAACCAAATTAGTAAGTTCCTTTCTTTTAATAAACTCCTAAACCCACTCCAATCCGGTTTTCGCCCAGGTCACAGCACAGTCACTTCTTTAGTCAAGATCACTGACGACATCCGCCTTGGCATGGAAAACGGTCACCTAACTGTGCTAACGTGTGTAACGTGTGTAAGAGTGTGCGTAAGCGCTTTACCGAGCACATACGTTTTATTTTGGTCCGTCTTGAATATTATTAAAATGTTGTAAAAGTGTCCATTCCGTAAAAAAAATATATAAATAAAAAGTTCGCGTTACAAGCTCTCTGAAAAACGTAATAAAAATAACATTGGTGTAGTTTATGTGATAATAATTTCAAATTACAATTTCAATCTGCCGTTAAAATCAAGAATAGTGAAGTGTCGATGTTGCAAACAGTGAAACAGACAATGCAAACAGGTCAATAACCGACCTTGAAAATTACGGACAACTTCTATTATTACAAAGTGTACGCTTATTTCGCCCTCAATTAGTAAGCTTCTACGGTCGAGTGGCCAAGTCGCTATTGCCGCACAATATCACAGCAGTTTGCAGTTCAAACCTCGGCATCCTCATAAACTTTTTTACTTTGATTTCCGACATGTTTTGATTTTTTTTAGGGAACTATGACTTAAAACATGAACTTTTATTAACCTTGGCATAAAAATAAAAATATTTTTTTTTGTTGTTTTTGCTGAGTTATTGAAATGAATACCCAAAAATGTGCCAGATGCCCTAATGTCCTAAAAGGAATGAGTTTCTTACACTGTTGCCGATGTCAAGACAAGTATCATTACACGTGTATGAACTTTATCAAAGAAGACTTCGCTAAATTGTCTGAGGAGGTCAAAAAGTCGTGGGTTTGCCCGTCTTGTCGCTGCAAGGAACCCAAACAGGACAATTCTAATACACCGATACGCTCTCAGCTACAAACTTCTGCCAATAAAAATATTGATCACTCTATCGGATCTCACCACGACAACGTAACATTACGCTCAAAAACGCGTCCCAGTGCACCCGCTCCTAGCGCCACTGCAAAAACGAGTAATAGCAGCTGTGGATGCCTAACAGCCGACATCATCCGCGACATTATAAGGGAGGAACTGGATCGTAAATTTAACTCCGCAATTTCCGACATTCAAACAAAACTTACAAACATCGACGAATATATCAACTTTCTCAATACCGAGCAAGAAAAAGTCGCAAATGAAATTAAGACACAGAATACAACTATAGAAAAGTTAAAAAACGACAACGCGGCTCTCCTCTCTACAACTCGTGATTTATCTCATCGGCTACAGCAGATAGAACAGTTGTCTCGCGCGCACAATTTAGAAATACAGTGTGTCCCAGAACACAAAAGCGAAAATCTTCTAAGCACCGTCAAGCAATTGGGTAATACCATCAAGTATCCTGTAACCGACTCCGACATACTCGTACAGTACTGCGGTCGGATCGCTAAATTCAACACCAGCAGTCCTCGCCCTAGGTCGATATTAGAAAATTTTTTATCGACATTTATAAAATATTATAAAATAACATTAGAATTTAATTAAGGCGAAAAATTAATTGATAATAAAAATACGCAACAAAGAATTAAAATACCGCTATTGAATTTAAATTGATATTAAATTGAATTAAATAAAATAAAATAAAATATATGAAACACTTCCACTAAATTATGATATATAGGATAGACCTTCTGAAGCTGCGAATGCCACCCCCGAATAAATCCAGGTCCTTGGTTTTCGCTAAGACGTTAAACTCTCGTATCATACGGTTAATAGGCGCGTTCTGACCGAGGTTGGACTTGCAAGGTCGGCCCACAAGCACCTTCCCTTTCGATGCCCGAGGGAGTTTTAGGGGAGCTGAGAAAGAAAGCAAACCCAGTAAGCCTGGCGCGTCAAGGATGCCACTCGCTAGCTTGTAAAGGAAAAGCATATCATGCAGACGTCTTCGATCCAGAAGAGAATCCATTTTAAAATGGTCTAACCTATCAGCATATTTTATTATATTCTTGCCTGAATGGCACGAGTAAGCATCCAAAAGCGATTCTTATGGCACCTAGCCATAAGAATCGCTTTTGGATGCTTTCAATTCTTTTTGAGTGCACTTCATAAAAAGGACTCCATACCACACCGCAATACTCCAGACCACTACGAACAAACGAATTATATAAAAGAATTTTAGTTCTGGGAGACTTAAAATTCTTGCAATGACGAAGGATAAAGCCAAGGCTTTTGAAGCCCCTGCAACAAATATCATTAATGTGAGGATTAAAGTTAAGTTTCTCGTCCATGCGAACTCCGAGATCTCTTGCAGTAACAACATTCACCAAAGTATCCTCACCAATTCCATATTCATGTTCAGAGACTTCTTTTTTTCGTGAGAATTACATGCAGCAACACTTGGAAACATTTAAGTCCATATGGTTCGCCTCGCACCAGTCCACTAAGTTGTCGATGTCGTTCTGCAATAAATTTGCGTCTGACTGGGTGTCTACTTTTCTGAAAAACTTAAGGTCGTCTGCAAATAATAAGTACTCGGAATTTCTGAAGCACTCTCCAATATCATTAATAAAAACATTAAACATCAAAGGACCCAGGTGTGACCCTTGCGGGACACCAGATGCAACAGGGAAAGAATCCGAGGAAAAACCATTTACCACCACATTGGAAGATCTGTCCGATAAATACGACCGACACCAGCCCAGCAAGGGCTCGCCAATGCCGTACGCGCAGAGCTTGGAAAGCAACACTTCATGATTGACCCGATCAAAGGCCTTACTGAAGTCCGTGTAAATTGCATGCACTGAAGAACGATCGTCGAGTTTGTGAGAGACGGATTCTTTAAATGAAGTGAGGTTAGTTGCTGTCGACCTGCTCCTTACAAAGCCATGCTGACGGGAGTCTATGAGGTTCTTGAAATGCCAAAATAGGATTGGGTGTAGCAGCTGCTCGAACGCCTTGGCAAAGACAGACAAGATGGAAATTGGTCTGTAATTCTGTATAAAATGTTTTTCGCCATTTTTAAATAGTGGAACCACCAGAGCAACCTTCCAAGCAGATGGAAATGTGCCCGTGACTAGTGATCTATTCAGTATTAGGCATAGAGGTTTTGCCAAGGCGGTCGCACAACGTGCAACGAAAAGTGACGGCAGACCGTCAGAGCCCGAGCCCTTGCTGACATCCAATCTCTTTAATATTTTTAAAACCTGATCATCTTTAAACTTAACGGTGGTAAGAAAGTTGCTGGTTGAAGATGGGACCCTGATATTATGAGAAATGTCTGGCGGGTGTTTGGTTGCTTGATAAATAGAAGAAAAGCTCTTGGAAAATAGATTGCAAATGTCGACACCATTAGAAGCCGCGTTATTCTCCAGAACCATTCGTGAAGGATAGTGACTGTCATTTTTTCGCTTGCTTTTGGTGAAAGACCAGAACAGTTTGGGATTAGAGCGCAAACTTTGCTCTAGTCTAGAAATGTACTGATTATAGCAACTAGTAATCAGTCGTTCCGAACGCGTTCTAAGCAATAAAATCAAGTGGCTTCCTATTCGTCTTCGCCGGAATACACACATACTCGCCCTTCTATACAATGTACTGTTTAATCCAACTTATCCTTCCTACCTAAAGGTACGCTTCAGTTTTTTGTATTGTTCGGAATCACGCTCGTTACGGTCATCATAAAACCTTGTCTTTAAAACCCCTCTCCACAACACCAACTTTTACGATGGTTCCTTCTCCGTTCAAGCTGTCCGCCTCTGGAACTCGCTACCAGTTGCGATCAGGCGTGCGAAGTCTATTTACGCATTTAAGGAGCTCGTAAATAACTTTTACCTCTCCCTTTAACCTTATCCAGCTGATAGATTGCTTCGTCCGCTACTTCCTACCTGAGACTATTATATTTGTGTATATAATATATATGTATTTACTATAATATATATATATTTAAATAATAAGTATACTTAATATGTTTTCTATATTTACATTAATTTTTACAATTATGTTTACACCTCCGACTTTAGCGTGTATAAGTTCTCTCCATCCGACTGGTTGTCTGGAAGAAATCGCTTTATAGCGATAAGACCGCCAAATTGTAACTATGTATTGTACTTGTATTTTTATGTCTCGTGTTGTAAAATGTAAACTGTTACAATAAAAGTGTTATCTATCTATCTATCTATTTTTCAAAGGAAACTAACAAAATTAAACAATTTTAACAAAATATAAACAAATAATGTATTCGTTTGAGTAATATGATCTTAACAACAAAAGCGCATCAAGACTAGTATTGACACTCAAACGAGATCTTATTTTATTGCACAGTAAAGGTTGCTTTACACATCAGTGAAGCCACAGTTCCGACACAGTACCGACACAGTGTTTTTCATACATTCTCTCTGAAAGCATCCCCACTTGTCAGTGATAATGCTCTCAGTGTCAGTGCCGTGGACGTATTCGTTTTGTTAAAATTCATAGAGAATGTACGGAAGAATATTTTTCACTGTGCCGGTACTGTGTCGGAACTGTGACGTCACTGATATGTGTGAAGCAACCTTAAACCAGCCGAAGAAAAAACTCTTTCCGGTTTAACACTAGTTGGCGGAGTCTTAAAAGATGGTAATATACCTGAGACAAGTAACGCCCACGATCTCCTTCATTTTCAAAAAGAGCCATTTCAAATCTTACATTCGTAAAGAATTTTTTTTTATTCTTTGTAGGCAAGTATTTGACCGCGATCTCACCTGATGGTAAGTGACGATGCGGCCTAGGATGTAGCATACTTGCCTAGATAATGCCTGTTCGTTCACCCCTTGCCTTGAAAATATCCAGGTTGTACGTGTCAGGAAACAGATCCGCAGGAAGGGAATTCCACTCCTTACTTACTTCCTTCCAATGTTCATTTTCTTGAGCAAAAGATCTAATGCGTTTTTCACTAACAGCCTTTGCAAGCTCAGCATTTAACTCATCGCCTTTCGACAAAGCAATGATTTGTACATCAGAATCCTGTTCACATTCTCTCGCCTTTTCACCGACCTGATGTTGGTAGGGGTTGAGCATAAGATACTGAGGTTTTAGAGCGGCTTAGCAACGATACTATTTCGTTGCACATTTCATTGCTGCTTGGGCGACTGATAAGTTTTCATAATCATTTTGCTGATGGAAATAATTTTCTAAATTCTGCAAGTAATTCAGTGTCGCAGTTGCAAAGCTGGGACTACGTTCTGTGTATCGTTTTTTTAATGTATTGTACATTTTTGGCCACGTAATTATTATCAATATTCGCTAATTTTCTTTGTGCAAAAATAGCAACATCTGCTGTCAATAATATCGAATCGCGACGACATAAACCATCTATACAGTCTTAATGATTTCAAGAATTTCATGTAACTTCCTAATTACTTCCCAATCTCTTTCTAAGAATTGTATTTTAGAGTTCAAATCAAATAATGCCTTCACAACGCAAGTTCGCAGCTTCTAGCTGCGAACAGCAAAATTTCTCGAAAGTACCGAAAGAACCGGGAGTCAAGTTTGATTTCCCGGTACTTTCGAGACCTAGTTCTGAACCCTAGTCCCGACCAATCCCCTAAACAACAGGCAGTCGTGACACCGTCGCTACAAATACCGTAGTTAATCTCCAAAGTTAGCGCGGTTTGTCCGATCACGCGAGCTAAATGTCTTGCCGACTTAACAACAGTTTCCAAATCCCACTCCAGTGGGGACATCTCGGAGGACTGACGGTCCAGTTGATGCCCCGACAGGAGAGGGCTGTTCCGATATCCACCAGTTTTACATTAAAAACTCAACTAGCTCTCGTAAGTAACGTTCCGCACCTACATATAATTGGTTCCGTTAACAGAACGGATCCGCGACGGCAGTCCCCTACGGGAAACAAATCTGTCCAAGTTAGCAATAAAAGCCTTCCGTCGTCAGATCAGCAACTACTTCGAGATGAACCGCCTTGGTAGATAGACAGACAAACGGGTGGCAGGCTGCGTCGTGGCTGCCTTGAGCCGATAACAAGGCAAGCTCCGAAACACGACGCTCCGAACCGTATGACGTCCCGATAACGCGCATAAATTGAGAATATTTTATTAATATATTAATTGATAATAGTGTTGCCCAACCAACCCGCAAGACAACTCAACACAATACAGCCCTGATTCCAACCAGGCGCGAGCCTGGCAAGCGCTGCCACTAGAACCCCAAACGCAAACAGATGGTGTAGGAAGCAAAACCGTCTCTGGTTTGGGAGCAACGCGCGGTTGGGCCACAATTTCCTATTGGGGACCCGAGTCCCCCTGAGTCCCTCCGGTGGGAGAGGAGGCGGCGACGAAGGTAAGGAGTTCCCCCGACCCCTGCCACAAGCATGGGCGCGTACAGGGTGGTGACCGAACCACCGCGTATGTTGACGGTGCCCAATGGCACCCCCCCGCTGCAGGCCGATTTTCGCCCCTACCTCTCCTAGTCATCCTCCCCGTAGGAACAGGAGCATGCGTTATCAGACAAGAATTGGCCCCCTGATCGGGCCCCTCGTCAGAATATTGTTAGTTGGGTCCCGAACCGTCTGGGGTCGACCCCCCCAGGCCCAACATGGTAGGGGGTCCCCCGATGGGACTCCTCCAACCGTCCTTGTGTGGGTCCCTGACCCCTGCGCACATCCGAAGGCGCTCGCAACCAAGACCCCCCCGGTGGACAGGACTCCTAAGTCCTTGCTGGTGGTCTGACATCCCGGGCATATTTAGACAGAGGAGGTCATGATGCCGACCACCACAAAAATCGCAAGCCCCAGCTTGTGAGCACTGCTGTGCCATGTGTGGGCCTAAGCACATGTAGCACCAGCCCCGTTGCCGTACAATAAACCGCCGTCCTTGCACCCGTTGTGCACCGAACCCATGGCACTGAGTGACGTCATGCCCAGGCTCCCGACAATACGAGCACCGAGTTAGCTCCGCCTGTGTCACTAGCGCATGCAAGCGCTGAGTAGGTCCCGTACGCTCACCCCCCCTTGAGGCACCTGATATCATGTGACCCGTCCGAGAGTCACGTGGCCCCAAGGGGTGTGGTCCTACTGTCACGTTGTCAGCCCGTCTACATTCTCCCTCCAGAAACGACAACAACTCAGTCAACGTAGGAAGGCCTTCATTGTCCCCGTTACGCTGCTTTTCGAATCTGGTCTGCATGTCCATTGGGAGCCGACCGAGAACAATATAAAATAATATATATGACCACTGGTCAATAGGCAGGCTCAAATCAGCTAACGCCTTAGTGGCTGTCGTCATCGGGTTCAAAATCTCTGTCCGAATTTCAGAGACCCGAGCCACATAAGGCATAGTGAAAATCCGTGTCAGTTGGGCATCTACCAACCGTTGTTCGTTTTGATACCTATCGAAGAGTATCTGCCGAGCCGTAAGAAAGCTATCCTCCGTAACTGGCAGGTGAGCCACCAACTCCGCAGGTTCATCGGTTATGGCCCCCCGCAGCTGTGCCATCTTGTACGATGCCGTTAGGTCCTTCCGATCATGGACCAGGCTGTCAAATAAATTTATGAACCCGACCCACTGGTTCAGGTCACTATCGAACACCGGTAGCTCGATGCTAGGCAGGCGTGACACAATGCCAGATGAAGATGGTTGCTCGGCTTTGTCTCCACCGGTAGAGCGAGCATTCAAAATCTCCATCTTCCTCTGCACTATGTCATCAGCATACTGCTGACACTGGTCAAGGTCCTTCTCCAAAGACAGCAGTACATCACTGTCATCAGCCGCCAACTCCGTGATATCTGTGATACACCGATACACCACTTCCATACGTGCTTCAACAACCGTAGCCAATGCCTCTTGTCTGTCCGGTCTATCTATCAAGGCACGAGCTGACGCAAACCATCGCAGCTCACTTCCTATCCTAACTTTAATCGCACCGTGTTTGCCGGCGGCATGTTACCTACGAGTTACAACACAATAAAAAAAAAATTATAATTTATTTAACTCAAACCAAACACCCTTTATAAAGGGGCACAATTATACCTAACTCCGATTAGGTCTATAAGCAATAACAACCGAACAACAATAAAAAAATAAACTTATTATCAAATTACAAGTCTTTCCCGAGGCAAACAAATCACTAAGTCCGAATTAGTTATGTATACTAACTTATAAACAACAATAATACATGTTCAAACAACCGTAGTGCTATAAAAAATTATCCGAATGTAATTATTTCTATCCACATCTTATCTTATCTTATTGGGGCCTGCAGAGGTTTCCCTCTCGTAGCGGCACGTCGACCCATTGGGATCTTATGTGCAACCCCGTCCTATCACTCTGTTTCCTCAGAGAAAATGACTGCCACAAGTTTGGCAATGTCTTTGAGGGCGAAGAGCCTAAAATCTTCTGGTTTCGGGTAGGCGAATCCCAAGAGCCTCATTCTTTTCCTAGCAAGGGAGTCACAGTCACACAGTAGGTGTTGCATGGACTCCGTTTTCTCCTTACATGCCCTGCACAAGCTGTCTGTTGCTAGTTGCATTCTATGGAGCATTTGTTTTGTGGCATAGTGCTTGGTCAGGGCTCCGATGATTGTTCTTGCCTGCCTTTTGCTACCTCCGCATATGATTTTACTCCGTCCTAGGGCTTCTCCACCTATAAAGGATTTTGAGTGTTTCATGCCGGGTAGCTTTTCCCATTCGGTTTTATGCCTGTTTTGGATTTGGTCCTTAAAGGCCTTGTTGATGGTGCTCGGTGTTCTATCCACATAACCAGAAATAAAATTATAACCTAACTGCATACATCAAGCCCGTTGCTTGGCAGTAAACACAATATTATTATTACCGCATTATTCAAATAACTAGCAATCTATATATTATGTCATCTAATTTGAGGCCCTAATTAACTCCTTAATAAAGGTTGAACTTAATGTAGGAAGGTAAGAAAATACAATTAGTGTGACAGACCCTATTCCGTTAAAAGACACACTCCATAACTTATCTGATGATAATGATCTACCCACCTGCAACGTGTACCTCATGTTGGGCACAGCTGGTGTCGTAGAAATATGAATAGACTGCATTATGTGCTAATTTGTGCTCACAATTGAAGTGCGGCTTACTCAGTTAGGTGAGAACATGATCAGGGAGCGATTCTTCCGATCCTGGAGTACAGCGTATTAGAATTTATTTTAAGATAAGGGCGCCTTATACGCTGGAGCAAGCGATTTCAGAGATAAATAAATAAGACTTAAATTCACCGGCTCCACATTGGTGATGGAGAGTCCCAGATCATCTTCAACTTATATGAGTTTGGTTCACTATGATGGTAAAACCAAAAGGTTAAATTAGATAAAATATGAACTAAAACAGAAAACCCTGTAACAACAAAAATGTGATTAGCACATGGCGAGTGAAATGTGCTCAATCATGAGAATACAGCATTTGGATGAAATCCAACTTACCATGGTTCACAGCATGGGTTTACAGTACATTTTGTTTATTTTAAAGCGGGCCATTTAGATAATTATTTTCGCCTTCACATGGTGGCTTCAGAAACAGAAAAAGACCAGAAAAACGGATCTACGTCATCTCAAATTAAAAGACAGAGGCATAGCGAGCCATTCAGCCAGAACTACGATAAAATATAAAAAATTTCAACTTTTAACAAATTGAAACTATAAAACATTGCTAAGTGTGCGCTTTGCAACTAGTGGATATCATGAGCTAACTATACCCACCTTACACTTACTCTACTTAACTTTTATAGAAATAGACTTATCACCTATCTGTACGGCTAAGCTTATCTAAAAAACTGCACAACTAAGTTTATTTTAAAACATTGGTTAACATGCAAGGAGACAGATATAGAACCTACCTATTACTATGGTTGTATTCTATTAGTCACAAATAAAGTAAGTACTTACCTAGCTAAAGTTCTTTTTTCAGAGAAAAGTACTAGTGTTAATAAAAGTATTTTCCTAACTTGTTTATTTACAAAGAGATAAGTGATAAGAGGTATCACCTTCATTCAGAGATATGAATGAGACTAGTTAATGGACACTTTGTTTGAATACAAAGAGATGACCAAACATTAAAGTTTAAAGATTAAAACTTAATTCTATGGATAGGGAAGTTAATTTCTCAGCTTAGAGTAGTATGTACTAGAATAGACATACTTTATGTAGATTAATAATTATTATTAAAGGGAGTATTCCTTTCTTAGGGAATAGAGAGATACTTTTAAGACAAAGTATTCTAAGTGGAAGTAAAACTAAAGTGTTAATAATATTTAACTAAGTTTAACTATTAGAGAGATTTATAATAGCTAAGAGAATGAACCCAGTGTTATAACAATGTTCTATTCTTAAAATTATTGTTACTGCACAATAAGAGAATACTAGAGAAATGTGTTTCCTAGTAGGAAACAGGGTCACCAGGGCGTACAATATCAGTTAAATGCCACCGGCCAAGAAATTTCTCAGAAATGACACATTTTGAAATTTAGGGGCTAATTTAGAAGAGAAGTGTTTTGCAGCATTAGATGAGGAAAACATCTTTTGAAAACAAATTGCCCTACTTTAAGTTCAACGTGCTGTCTACGCAGGTTATAATAATGAGAGTTTATATTATGTGCCTTTTTAAGGTTGTTTTTGACTAATGCAAAAATTTATTTCAGCTCTTTTAACGAATCAGAGAATGAGTAAGTATAATCAATGGAGATGTCAGCACTGTCTATAGGTTGGCCAAGGTTATAAAATGAGCCATCTAATATCATTTCCCTACCATGTAATAGAAAGAAAGGGGTGTACTTGGTTCCTTCATGAACAGAAGTGTTAAGAGCACATTGCACCTCGGATGTGTTCTTATCCCCATTTCGATGATCAGGCCCCTTACTCTCGAATCTACTCTCAATGTCGATATCAAAGCCGTCAAATAACAATACGATAATAAGTGCGTACTCTTGACGCGCTTAAATTCGGGATCAGATTGAAATCGAAATCATGTTCATATCGGAAAGATAAGTATGAAGTTTGCTGCCAATAATGTCATCGATAGTGAGAACCTTTTGTGTTTTTGACGTATCGATAAATGAAATGCATAATCAAAATCCACTTTAATATCTTAAATTATAGCTGTATCTAATTAATGAAGTTATAACTCATTTTATATCAATAAATCCTTCAATGTTAAGCAGAATTTACAAAATAATATTGCATTATTTAAAGCGACATCAACATTTTAGGACGTATGAAGCGCTGCCTTCGCCTTGAAATGCTTTAAAAAATGAAAAGTCTGTCTGTGGCGTTGTCTGTCTGTCTCTGATTTTACAACGTCACTTTCTGTCATGAAGGACAGTAAATTATTATTAATTTTCTGCGATGTAAGATCTAATAAATTTGTTTGTTGTGAAAGTAAAGATTAATATTATACTTGCTATAATTGACCGACGACCTAAGTTTTACTTATTCCACCAATAGTCAATTAAAGTGACAGTGACCGTTTCAAACTTTCGTAACGTCTTGAAAAATATTTGGGATTATCGAATCAAATATCATAAAATTCATTGTTCACCTTTATTTTATAGTATTAGGCTCAAAAAAAGACCACTAAAAGCTCAGTATTCGGTTTTGATGAATGAGGCAAACGGGTAGAGGCAGTAAGGAAAGTGGTTGAACCATCTCACAAGATATTTTTGAGGCACGGACGTGAGGTCGCCAATGCTCTCCAACAAGCAGCAAATAAATAAATAATGAAGCTAATGAAGACATGTGTATTTTTTTGTTATCTGGATTAAATAATTGTAAGCAAGCTGTAGGTATACAATTGTGTGTTAGGCAATAAATTTTGCTGAATAGTATTATTGCTTTATTAAAAGAGTACTTATTTGTTTTGTTAAGATACTGAGAGTTAAAGAAACTGAATATAACCTTACTTAATTTACCAAAGAAACTTTATTTAAAATTTATTATAAATCATATGAGGCACCCTGTTCCCCAATAAGCAACGTTAAGGTTTCTGCTTAATTTTAGAACGGTTCTTTGAGCGTTATAAAATTATACGTAGTACGTTATTATCCCCGAAAGATTAGTCAGAGACTTCAGAGACTAGGCAATGAGGCAATGAGCCCATCGCCGCTCTATGCTGTTTGATGTATGTGCAGCTTAGATTAAAATATTGTTTTAATCTAAGATGTGAAGTCTTATAAATCATTTATTTAAGTACGTAACAAGTCTTTTCACATTTCACACATTAATAATCTTTAGTCAGTTAGTCGCCTTTTACGACACCCAAGGGAAGAGACGGGGTGGTAGTATTCTTACACCGCTACGCGACACGGCTTAAAAATGAGTAGGTACCTATTAAGCGAAAAATACGTAAATTCAATACACATAAATTACCACTTTAGTTATTGTGACAATGTCAATTGACAGCCAATCTAAACACCATCACAATACCAAATTTAACTGTCAAAATAGCGTCCAGGGTACGAATTTCAACAAAACTTAATGTCATTTAGTTCACGCAATATCTGCGCGACATGAATCCATTTTATCGCTAGTGTCGAAACTCAAGAGTACGAAAATTCACAATACCAATTCGATCCAATAGCGATCGGTTTCGAGAGTAAGGGGGCAGAACGCACATAGGAAGCAATGAATCTAACAATTTCACGGTTTACCCTCTCAGTTTTTTTAGTTTGGGGGTGATATACTGGATTGTAAAATAAGTGAGGAATCTGATATATACTGATCAATTCTCTAAATTCTTTAGCTATAAATTGTGGACCATTATCTACATAAACATATTTTGGCATACCATGTATTAGGAATATGCCTTTATCTATGCATTTGACCACATTCTTAGCAGTCACTGTTCTCAAAGGAAAAATAGTTACGTATTTACTAAAATAATCACAACATACTAGTAAATATCTGTTTTGGGAATATGAAGGAGGAAAAGGTACAAGAATGTCACAAAACAAGGCTTCTCCTGGTAAAGATACACATTAAGGATTTCCCATTAAACCAGCAGGTTTGACATTAAGAGGCTTGTAACTGTTGCATATGTCACAAGATTTAATATAGTTTTTAACATCTTGAAAGAGAGATGGCCAGTAGAACCAATTAGAAATCTTTTTATGAGTTTTTGCCACTCCAAAATGACCAGCAGTGGGATCATCATGATACTTTTGTAAGATTTCAAGACGTTGTTCAGAAGGGATTATTAGTTTCCATGGAAATTGCGAAACTGAATTATATTTATTTTTAGAGGGTCTATACAGCTTAGAGTTCTCAATTTTATAATAAGGATACCTAGACGGAGTTTTAGAACATTTTTCATAAAGAGATTTGTACCACTCGTCAGAAGTTGACTGAGTGTCAAATATGGAATTAGTGTAAATTCTAGATAAAGCATCCGGAATGATATGTTCTTTGCCTTTTCTATGAATAATTTCTAAGTTAAATTGACTAAGTCTTAAGGCCCATCTATTAAGACGACCAGTAGGATTTCTAAGATTAGAAAACCACAGTAAAGAAGCATGGTCAGTAATAATATAACACTTTCTACCTTCAATATAAGCGCGGTACTGTTCTAAAGCATAGATTACTGCGAGCAATTCTCTTTCAGTAGCAGTATAATTTATTTCTTGAGCATTAAGAGTGCGGCTGCAGTATGCAATTGGATGGTCCACATTGTCAATGTTTTGAGTAAGGACAGCACCTACGAGGGTCAAACTGAAAATTCTTAGAAAATCAAAAACTGAGCCAACTAGTAAGTTTTGAGGTTTATTATATCTTTTCAAAATAGTGTCCGTTTACATCAATACTTCGCTGCATCCGGTGGAACCACTGAGAAAAGCAATTTGCCCTCTCCTCCTTAGGAGTCTCTTCAACGGCCTTTTGAAACGCAGCCATTGCTTCCTCGGCGTCCATACAACGTTTTCCTCGACGTTTTTCTTTTGTTTTTAGGAATAAATAAAAATCGCAAGGTGCGAGGTCAGGGCCCTTACCGCCATCTTTTAGCAAACGACTCAAGTTCTACTCAGTTCAGTATAGGTTCTGAAATTGAATCGCTTAGATCCGTACCATCATCCCAAATAATCTGAGCCGCATTTGGTCCGATCGAATGAATGACCATTGTCGCTGGTCTGCGTGTCTAACCTTGAGAAAAGAAAGAGATGGCGCTACGTAGAATTGCTATAAGTGCATCTCGCTTTCAAGTCAGCTTGAAGAGCGTTCGTAAACTACTTTTAAAAAGTTGCGGAAATAATCGGTTTTATAAACCTACTTTATTTAATGTAATATAATTTTAATGTTACTACAATCAATTTAAAACATTGTTTTGTAAAGTTTTGAGTAAAAAAGCACGTATGTGTTACCTTTGTATCGATAATTTCAATTTTTTTTATTTACAAAGACGACATTTGACAACACGAGTTTGAAACACAGAACTTTGAACGTACGTTCTGTGAAATCTGTCATTGTGAAGTGAACACCCGCGGTACCGCGGTGTTTAAATTCAAAAATAAAATAGTATTTAATCATTTTTTGGTTTAACAATGCCGTAAGTACCTATTTAAAATTGAAGTATTGCTTTAGAAAACCTAGTAATTTGTGTACATGTGTGGTTGGTTTACATTTTGTTCACATCCCGCGCCTTCGCAGTCTCAAACTTACGAACTCATGGAATGTGGGTTTGAAGTGTTCTCAAGTGGCTGTTTGTTTTTCAATAAGACATAGTAGGTTTACTTTCTTTAGGCGTGGGACCTCGTCGTAGCAGCGTCGCAGTTTAAATATAAATAAAAAAAGTCTAATGTTGTTAAAATTAACAGTGTTGCGTACGTAGCGGTGAAAGAATACTACCACCCCCTCTTCCCTTGGGTGTCGTAAAAGGCGACTGACGAACTAAAGACTGCATACACCCAACAGCATAGAGCGGCGATTGGATCACCACCAGCTGTCACGCTACGCACATTTGCAGTCGCAATTTGTTAAAAAGTGGACTGGTAGAGGGCTGCTTTGCTGTCCTCATTAGGCAATGAAGACAGTCCTCTACCACAGACTAGGCAGTCTCTGACTAACCCTTTGGGGATAACAGTCATGATTCTATGTATGTATATTAAAGAGAATGTGCACGCCATGTATCCCGTGTGGCATAGCAGTTTAAGTAGGTACAATATAAATAAAATGCATATTCATTCAATAAGCCCATAAGGCCAACGGCAACCTCTTACCGAGTAATAACAATAACTCTTTTCCTTTGTAACATTAGTTTAGTTTTGAATAAAACTAATTTAACCTTGTACTTCTTAAATTATAGTACTGGAATGACTATAAATCCAAGCTTAAGTCTAGAGTGGTCTCTGTGCGAGTATCACTTCAACATACAGGTGGTGGACATCAAAAGTGCACCTATTGACAGATATAGAATAAAATTCCTCCAAATTGTAGGAGAGGATTTTGGTTCTGGTAATCCGGATGCCAGGGTTGAACCATTTCATGATGTGAGTACTTGTCATTTATTTATTTAATTCAGTAACAGTTAATACATACAGTCCTATTAAATAATTCAATTGACATCAATAAATAGAGAATCAGTATAATTTATTTTTAGCAAATTTCATATTATTATGATGAAGTGTACTTTTATAAAATTTGCCTTGTGAACAATCCTTCAGTTTCTTTAAATTCATCCCTTAAAAGATTTGGAAATAATTTAATAGGATGGCAAAATTTACTATAGAAACAAACATTCAAATTTATGAGTTATGCTAAACCCTGGCAATATAGCAATGGCATAGGATATGGAAATATTTTATTTATTTTAAAAATTGGAAGGAAATCACTTTTACTTTTGAATCATCGACTAGCAGCTGGTAGATAAAGTACAATAACGATTGTTTGTTTTACAGGCACCACCAGCAGACCAAAGTCAGCATTGGTCGAAAAGTTTATTGTCACAGTGGCCATACCCAGCACTACTGACTGTAGGTGATGACGCGCAGCAGCACCCAACAGCAACCCCTCCACCTGCGTCACCTGCTGTTCTTCTACCAGCGACGCCGCGTCGTCCACCTCGTCTCATGTCGCGGCGTGCCAGCCCCGCAGCCACCGCGGGCCTTCCACTCGAGCGACGATCTCGACGTACACCTCTCGCCGTCTGCGGATTCAAACGCCGCCGCCTCGACAGCATTCGACGATGAGACTCGCACCAACACGGCAGAGGCTGAGACGAGGTGAACCACTGATGATGCAAGAGGCGGCACAAAGAGCGCTAGTATTAGACTCCAGTGATAGAACTACGTTGTCACGGAAGCAATTAAATGTCCTTAGATATTTAGTTAAGGATATAAAAAATATATTAAATTCACGATGAGTAAGGGTTTAATTTTAATTTGATAATTTAACTACATTGCAATATACATATTTAATATTAAAAAAATTTAAGGAATGGGCAAGAAACTTGTGCTAGGTTTTTAAACTTATATAATTTTACAATACAACTTAGGTACCTACTTTAAATACTAAACTTAATAATAACTAAATGCTAACTCTACTCTAAAGAAAATATTTGATATCAGACAAACGGTAACTTAATATTTTTTAAGGAAACTAAGTATAAAGAGTAACAATCAATGAACATTATCAACTTGTTATTTTTCATTTTAGGATGCCCTTGCCTGCCACTGACGTTGAATGAGGTCCTGCCTTGTAGCCTGTCCCATTTGCAAGTCAGGATTATTACCACAACTGGGGTTATAGACTTCTCCTCCTGGCTGCATTTGAGCTTCTTGTTGAAGTTCGGCATCGCTCAGTCAGACTTCTGTGTTCGCCTTGTTGCATATGTTGTGAAGGATTACACAAGCATTCACAATTGAGGTAGCCCGATAGTCCTCTTTACAATGTTCCTAGCCCGAACATGCATTTGAGTATAGTGAGCCTCTGGAGTGTTTGGCAATGCATTGACAATAGTCATAATGTATAGCCTTAATGGATACCCAGAATCACCTGAAACATTTAGAGATTAGGTAGTTTATTAGTATAGAATTTTATTTTAAAAATTTAAACTATAGACTGATTAATACCAAGAATATAAAGAAAATAATGTCTCATTAATTTATAGTAAAAGAATATTTAGTACCTATGTAAATTAACAATAATTATTAAATTATCTGTCTTGTGTGTTAAAATAAATAAAAAATGCTTACCAAGTAACCACACAGATTCATTTAGACTTTCTAGATGACTTTTATAGGATGATTATTCCATATAAAAATATCATGGGTTGCTCCACGATAACTAGCATCCACACTAGTAATCTGCATATTGGCATCACAAATCTGTAATAAAATTGATATTAATAAAATTGTAGATTATTATTAATTTTTAACCACCTCTGTGGTCTAGTGGCTACCGGCTTCAGACCCAGAGGTCCCGGGTTCGATTCCCAACGGGGGGGGGGGGGGGGGGGGGTTACAACTTTTTGTGGCCGGTTTGGTTGGTAGGGCTGTTAAGTCTCCTGGCTAGTTTACCACCATCTTATCTAAGTCTGTCACCATAATAACGATGTTTATAGCATTGTTGTGTTCCGACAGTTTGAAATAAGATAGCCAGTTCCTCAGTGGTTGAGGATTCCGCTTCCACCTTCGTCCTTATCGTCACTTACGATCAGGTGAGAAGATGGCCAAGCACTTACCCGTTGTAGTAAGAAAACAAAATAATTTTATAACATACTTAAATGTACTCAAAATTATTATGAAAAGTAGCCTATTTGCTAACATCATGATTTTTGGAACCATTTCCACTGGAGGGACCATCACAGGACATAATTTATTGACGGTAAATGACTTAAAATGAGTACTTAATTACGTTGTAGTAAAGAAACTCACCAATTGTACATTGAGGGAATGATAGTGTTTCCTGCAGTAATATCTTTCTTCATGTTGTGAAGGTCTGATTATAGCAACATGAGTACAATCAATACATCCTATCACCCCGGGAATGTTAAATTTCTTGTAGAACCTTGTAAATATTAAAAATGTTAGTTTAAATAGTCTGTTATTTTATTATAAATGGTAATAAATTGAATGATCTCACACCAAATATTTTGTTTCAATTTATACAAGTACATATACATACATTTCATAGGTACAGTAAACTGTCCACTATTATGTTTAATTGTCTACTGTGGATGATAGGTTTGGACAGTTTGGACTTAGCAAAGTTATTTTGTCATTTATGTAAAAAACAAAGACAACCATAGTTTCAAGGATTTCCTGTTTAAATACAATCTTTAAGTCGGCTAGAAAATTGTATATGAACACTTTAATTGTATATGTCAAATTCAAATTTAATTATGACTTACTCTGCTCTAATGAGAGACCTTTCTTGTTGATTTTTTGGAAAAACCACATACTTTTTTCTCATTGCAGATGAATTTAGACATTGGCACTGTCACCTGTGCTATAGCCACTGTTGGGCCATTGAATGTGCACTGATACTACCAATGGGTCTCTGATAGGAGCCATTGGCATAAAACGACAATGCAGTTAAAACCTGAAATAGGCATAAAATAAAGTTTCAAATTGACATACAAATCACCTACTAAAACTATTTAACAGTAGGTAACACTGATATACTTAGTAAGTTTCCGAAAATTTGGCAGTGCTCTACCTACCTTTGTCTCCACAGACAGATCACTAGACCGTCTTGTTTCCCTGATCATTGGTCTTATTTCCTCGCAAAGCTCTTGCGCCAATGATTTGGATAGGCGATATTGCCGAATGAACTCTCGGACTTCAAGTTCAAAAGCATCCGCCTGTACCCTTAGCGACATACGCTGACGCTTTCGCCTTAAATTTGACTCGCTGTAGTCATTCTCCAAGAACTCTAATTTGGCCCATTCATCCGACATCTAAAAAATAAAATATATTGTAAGTCGATACCTAGGTGATGAATTATTTTCCTACAGCGGATATTTCTAGTTACTTAAACTATAATTACTTTGAATTCAAAGCGGTTGACTCGAACAAACTGACTGTTCAGATGTAACTATCATTGTTACTTCTCAGGATTGATATGGAATGTAACACCATTCGGATGGAACTGGAATTTAACACTATGTGGATGGAACTGACTACTCGGACCGGATAACCAGTTCTCCTTTTGATGTTGTGCAGGCTAGTGGGGGCTGGGAACCGAAATTTCGCGAAAGGTCTCACTATACCCGACCAGATGGGGTTCAGCACCCCGCCACGACAGTTTCTCGTGAAACAATAACACTAACTAGGATAAAAATAAAATTTTGCCACGCCTTTGGGTCGTCCAACTTACAATAAATGCATTGTCTTACAACTAAAATTACGGGTCTTTTGTTGTTATTCAATTTCGGTAAAGACAATGTCTATGAAAGCAAATGACCTTACATGTTTGAGCAAACAAAGTACTTAGGTACCTACCTATTATTTTCGGGATTTTATTGACTCCCAGGTGGCTGGACTATAGAGACCATTATGTTCGTTGTACGAAGTTCGTCAAGCCATCCTTTAGTTACTCACAATATTCTAAACACAAAGAATTTATTATTGTTAGGTTATGGAACGCATAAAACTAACTTTAAACTTATAATATTTAAGTATAAATTAAATACAATACCTGATGAAGCTTTTTTACATCACTGGATACTCACGAAAACAATTTATTGTAATCAAATCCAACAGGAATAACACAAATCACTTATTCTATTCACTTTAGGTTAAAAAATAGCAACTTATTTTGGTTCGCTTTAAATGACAGCTACGCGTATCAGTTTAGGTCGTCAAGGGACGTGGTGGTAGCAAATTTCATACAAATTGAATAAACGAAGTCGTGTCAGCGATCTAACTTATAAGTGAATCGCTGTCAAAAAACGACTCTCCATCTGAGACGTTTATAAGACGTGGTAGTACGAATAAGCGATTCTATTCAGTTTAGGTCCTAAAATGAATCGCATTAAGAGATGGTGGTAAGGGTCCAGGGCTATACGGCGGGTGACCTAGTAATTCCACGTCTGACGAGGTCAAATAGTCGATTGTTTGCCTGGCGGTGTGCGACGAGGCGTTGTCGTGGTGAAGGAGGATCCTACTGCGAGGGCGTTTCTCCCGAACTTTTTCCAAGACAAGTGGCAAACAATTGTTGGTGTACCATTTGGCAGTTATAGTTTTTTGATCTTCTAAAACAATTGTCGCGTAATGACCTGTCTTTCCGAAGAACGAAGCCACCATCTTTTTTCCCACGCTTCGACCTCTCTTCACTTTAGTTGGCAACTCATCGGAAGGAAACACCCACTGAGCAGACTGTCTTTTGGTTTCGGGATCATAACAGTAAATCCAGCTTTCGTCACCCGTAACTATGTGGAACACAGCATTCGAGTCACCTCCGTTAAATCTTTGAAGCATTTCACGGCACCAATCAACACGACGGTCAAATTGTGAGGTATCCACCGGGCGCAAAGCTTCCTGACAGCTAAATGTTCGTGGAGGATTTTGTGCACTTGACTCATACCGATGCCTAAGCTTGCCCGAATCTGCTGATAGGTCACTCGTTTGTCAGTCTCTATTATACGCCGCACAACACTAATGTTATCTTCAGTCGTCGCCGTAGAAGGCCGTCCCTCACGCAGATCATTGGTGAGATTAGTGCGACCACGCTTAAATTCATTGAACCAGTTGTAGACAGTGGCACGAGATGGGGCTTCATCGTGAAAGGCCAATCGAAGTCTATCGTAACTTTCTTGTTGACTTAATTGACATCGGAAGTCATAGAAAATCATAGAAAGTCATAGAAAATCATGTGTCACGGCATCATGACTCATAAGAATCAACTGTTTTATTATCTAAAGTAAAGTACGTGATGGAATGCGGTACGTGCTAATAACATGTAATTAAGGACTTTGTACCGATTTCCCAGAACTGGCAGTCAATACTTTCCTTTGTTCTGTAACACTTTATAAACACTGTTTTTCCCTAAATAAATAGAAGTTAAGAACCAACCTTCGTCGTATCATTTCGTCTCCCGACTTCCCACATCACAATAGGTACAGAATTATTTTTTGAAAAGTTACCAAATTACACCAATGTACCACTCATGGAAGAGGGAATGATGGCGACTGGTTTTTGTGAAGACTGTCGTCGTCTCTACTGGAATCCAGAAGGAGTCGATGAAGTTGATGCAGTAAATTTGTATTGCCGGTTATGTACAAATGAATTATTTTGTAGAGATAAAATTATTTAGGTCTGTTCATTGAACAATTTACAAAGGTGTTTTGTTGGCTGCAATTTTCTACTATCAGTTAATTAGTGAAATTCAGGATACGTTTTATTTTAGTTTCTTTCGTTTATTAATAAGATAAGATTTATAAATGTAAAACAATATCTTCTTCTTCATAGTAGACCATATTAAATTGATATTTGTTTATAAAAAATGAATAAACGAAAGTTGTTAATAAAAACAATGCTTCGATAAATAACTTTCTACCAAACCATCGAAAAGTGTTAGTGGTCGTTTCGGAACAGGTAAAACGTCAAAGAGACTTGTCAAACTGACATCTTAGCTAAAGTCACTGAGCAGCAAAACCTTCAGAGCAAACAAAACATTTCCTCATTTTCAAGAAATAACTTGATGTCCGAAGAAAAAGTGCTACACACCTAAACAAAATCTAAACCGTGGTCACCACATGTAACAACAATTCACACAATTATTAAAGATACCGACTCAACACGATTCCATGTTGTAATGTGATAAGCATTGATTGAGTACTTGTTGTCAATGACCGGGGAAAAACAATTTCACAGACAACCCGCTAGCACTACTAAAACAATCTATGATTACATACCATGTAATTAAATGTAATTACAAACTTATTAAATGTAATTAACTAATCATAAGCTAATCAGGTGGACATATTCATATACCTACCTGCCCGATCTACAGTGGAACGATTAAGCCGGCTACCTCTTTCTACTGGCCTTCCGATCGGCACAACCGTTCCAAGTAAGCCGGTGGTCCGTGTCGTTTTAAACTATGCTTCTGCTACCAAAATGATCCAAACAGACCCTGGACCACCAGGTCACCGATCAGGGCTTGCTTGAAATTAGCTGCGATACGCAGCGTTAAGGTTTTACTAACTAAAATTTAATACTATGTACTCACCGAATGATGCGTTGGTTAACCCGCCTTGCAACCTGAGGATGTGGAAGTGGTATGGGTAGGAAGGAAAGGATGGTCGCAGCCCAGCTGCCGTGGTGTGACGCCTGCCTCGTGGTGGCGTATCTCGCCTGCCGACTCCTCGAAGGCCGGTCCAAATCACACATGCACATATCCGTTACACCCCGACCAATTACACACAGGAGCCTCCGATGGCTGCTTGCAAGGCGATTAGTACGATATTACCGATTTTCTTGTCCGCACAACTCACGCCTGAAACGCCCGTGGTGAGATTTCCCAAGTGAACACATCGTATTTACAATAAACGCGAGCGCGTGGTCCTGCCGTAGGACTTATACGCAACCAATTTTCGCGGGGTTTTCTAACCGATTTTCGGAGATCTGACGATATTCTACCGATAGAATTCTACTCGCGTCCCGTAAGCCGACCGTTCCGCCATTACGTATTCCGAACAATAACGTTAAGTGAAAGACATACGAATGTCAATGTCACCTGACAGTTTCATTTTCATACCCTGTTCATTGCAGGTTTGCAGTTTTGCAGTTCATTGCTGGTTTTAAACAGTAAATGGCTACGTAGAGTTTTTTTTTGTAATAGAAATATTTGTGATGCACTTTTGCTCGGGGACAGTCTGTGATACTAAATTAACGAACTTTTTGTCTTTTGGACAACCATTAACAACGGTTAAATTGAAAGAATAATAAATAATATTTCAATTATATATTTGCAAGTGTTTATATGAATACAACTAATATAAATTTAACACATATTTTGTGGTAGAATTTCTATTAGTGTTATGGGACAGGGTACGGTTGTCGTATGGCAACTAAAAGTTGATTGACCCATACACTTATCTTGACTATAATAAGCTCTTTAAAAGTCAGAAAATAAAAGTTTACGTTGCATTCACGCACAACACGGACTCGTAATTGTTGCCGCAAATGGCCGACGCTCAATGTTATAGTTTTAATTTTGACAGGAGTACTAACATTACAAAAGTAAAAATGTTGCCAGGTTATAGCAGCTAAGAATGTAGCGCAGATTGAAGCGCAGATGGTCAGCGTTATTTCTGCAAGGATATTCTTCCAATGGAGATCAATTAAAACAGAAAAATATACTGAAATTGCAACAGCGTGTATTCCATGTTGAACGGGGGTTACAAGATATTGACAAGATTATGACAATAGCTCCAGTTTTAGCTTGCATATTTAACGAATGCATTGACTGTGATGTTTTTCCTGACCTAATGAAACATAGTAAATTAATTCCATTGTTTAAATCAGGTGACACTTCTGACCTCTCTAATTTTAGACCTATTTCTGTGCTACCCACATTTAGTAAAATTTTTGAAAAGTTGATGCTAGACCAAATTCATTTTCATAGAAATAAACTTTTACATTGTAAACAGTATGGTTTTACTAGGGGTCGCTCAACAACTGACGCCGGTGTTGAGCTTTTAATCCAAATATTTGATACCTGGGAGGAATCACAGGATGCCCTAGGGGTATTTTGTGATTTATCCAGGGCTTTCTATTGTGTTTTGCATGAAACTTTGGTCAGGAAGCTTAACCACTATGGAATTAGGGATGCTTCTTTGAGCCTTCTAATCTCATACTTGAGTAACAGGATTCAGAAGGTCGACATTAACGGTAAAAGATCTCCGGGATCAGTGGTTACAATGGGAGTTCCGCAGGGTTCAATACTAGGTCCATTCTTGTTTTTGGTTTATATTAATGACTTACCTTATTTTGTAAAAGACAGTCATGAGATAGTATTGTTTGCTGATGATACTTCACTTTTATTCAAAGTGAAACGACGACACCCAAATTATGACGATGTGAATAATGCGATCTCAAAGATTGTTCACTGGTTTAGTGTAAATAACTTGCTATTAAACGAAGGAAAAACCAAATGTGTAAGATTTGTATTGCCTAATGTTAAGCAAGTAACAACTAGTGTACGAATTAAAGATAAGAATGTGAATCCTATGGACACCACTGTGTTTCTAGGCATCACGTTAGATGCCAAGCTTCAGTGGGGCCCACATATAGCTAAATTGTCGAATAGACTTAGCTCTGCGGCTTATGCAGTAATGAAGATCCGTCAGTTAACTGACGTTGATACATCCAGATTAGTTTATTTCAGTTACTTTCATAGTGTAATGTCGTACGGCATTTTACTGTGGGGAAATGCTGCCGACATTCAAACTATCTTTGTGCTTCAGAAGAGGGCTATTCGAGCAATATATAACCTAAAGGCTGGCGACTCTCTCAGAGAGAGATTTAAGAATATAAATATAATGACAGTTGCATCACAATACATTAATTATGAAAATTTAATTTATGTTCATAAAAATACTGGAATGTTTTCAAAAAACAGTGATATTCACAATGTAAACACTAGAAGTAAGAACAAATTAGCAGTACCTTATACTAGGCTCCATAAAATAAATAATTCTTTTAGGGGTCTGTGTGTAATATTTTACAACAAAGTACCAAATGATATTCAGAAATTAGATCTTAATAAATTTAAAATCAAAATCAAAGAAAAGCTTTATAAAAAAGCTTATTATAAAGTGTCAGATTACACAGAAGACAAAACAGCTTGGATCTGAAATGCTCCAAGCACTCCAACAGCTATTTCTAATTGTCTTTATTTAATTGATACTACATTGTATGTATTGTAATTTTGTATTGCATCATTTTTTTTTATTTTTAAATTCATATTTTGTATTGACCTGGTAACGACATACTCTTTTTTTGTTTGTAAATGTCGTTGCTTTTGTGCGCTGTGGTTTCTTGCGCCCATTCTTTGCCACAGTTAAAAAAATATGTCCTGAATGGGTGGTAGGTTAAAAAAGATTTGGACGATTCAAAGTACTTATTAATTGAGTTTATTGAATAAATATGTTTTGACTTTGACTTTGAAGAAGAGAGACATCAAAGTTTTACAAGACATAATGTCAATATTGACTTTGACAGTTCGTATTCATTGCCATATAAAGATTTAAAAATACTTATTTTAACACTTTTCCTTATTCTTAATAATCTTTTAATACTATACTACACTAGCGGCCGCTCGCGGTTTCACCCGCGTGATTTTCGTTTCCGTTGGAATATCGGGGTAAATAGTATGCTATGTGTTAATTCTGGTTTTATCTGTATGCCGAATTTCATCCAAATCTATTTAGTAGTTTTTACGTGAAAGAGTAACAAACATCTATCCATACTTACAAACTTTCGCGTTTATAATATAAGTAGGATATCTATGTATACTACATACCAATGCACATCAATTCTCTTACAATATAAACAATCCAAAATGCAACAGGTACCTCTACAAAACAACATAGATCTATATCAAAAGAAAACAAAATGCAACACAATGCAAAAAAAATAAACAATACAATTCTCAAACATCTTAATTTAAAAACTTTAAACATTCATATCATTGACAAAATTACAATGTTTTTCTAATGGCAGAGGTTTAATAAGTATATCTCCAGGCATATTATGGGTAGGCAGGTATCTTATGCCCCCTCTTCACGTCGGCAGACGCATGCGCAGACGTCATCTGCGGATGCGTCGGTCGACGTGTAGAGGGGGTGATTTGCGCGTCTGTGGTAGGCATTTAACGTCTGCAGATGCATCTGCCTCGCATCCGACTGTTGTCGGTTTTTGTGGCACGCATCAAAGGGATTCGGCGCCAACGTCCGGCGTCTGCTGACGCATCAGTTTGATCGGAGTTGATATTGAGAGTACCGAGGAAACTTTTAGGTTTATTGAGCTACAGCGTGACAGGTAAGACGACGGACGTGTTTAACGCATTAACTGCCGGTAAAAACCCTAAACCATCGCCAGATGCCGCACTATTCTGTGTGCCGCAAACGCACAGGTGCGTTTTACCAACTATTACCCTGTGCCTCAAACGCACATGTGAGTTCATACTATTTTGACGTTGATTTGTTCCCTTTGGTACCAATTATTCTAACAAATGAAAGGCCATTAAACAGTCATTATTGTTTTATTCACAGTTTTTTTTCCTCAGCCATTAGGAACACGACTATGAAGAAGAAGATATTGTTTTACATTTATAAATCTTATCTTATTAACAAACGAAAGAAACTAAAATAAATCGTATCCTGAATTTCACTAATTAACTGATAGTAGAAAATTGCAGCCAACAAAACACCTTTGTAAATTGTTCAATGAACAGACCTAAATATTTTTATCTCTACAAAATAATTCATTTGTACATAACCGGCAATACAAATTTACTGCATCAACTTCATCAACTCCTTCTGGATTCCAGTAGAGACGACGACAGTCTTCACAAAAACCAGTCGCCATCATTCCCTCTTCCATGAGTGGTACATTGGTGTAATTTGGTGACTTTTCAAAAAATAAATCTGTACCTGTTGTGATGTGGGATGCTCAGCGCTGCCGAAAGGCAGCGCCGGCAGAGGTACTGTGATGTGGGAAGTCGGGAGACGAAATGATACGACGAAGGTTGGTTCTTAACTCCTATTTATTTAGGGAAAAACAGTGTTTATATAGTGTTACAGAACAAAGGAAAGTATTGACTGCCAGTTCTGGGAAATCGGTACAAAGTCCTTAATTACATGTTATTAGCACGTACCGCATTCCATCACGTACTTTACTTTAGATAATAAAACAGTTGATTCGTATGAGTCATCATGCCGTGACACACTACACTACACCTTTCCCCTTTTTTTTAAAAAAAAAAACATTAACAGGTTCCCTGTCCAATATATCATATATGATATATGGGACAATTTTTGTACCATGTTTCCCACGTCCATATATTAGATATGAACAAAGTTAGTGGTAACTTCAGATGCATTTTTTCTTTGGGACGTGGCAATATAATTACAATTTTAGTACTGGGACGTATAGCAGATATCCTCAAAATATAGAAAAAGTCAAAAAAAGGTTTGATTTTACATACAAAAAATTTTACTCGATTTTTATTTCAAGAAGTGAATGAAAAATATTTTGTTTTGAAAGTGTGGTTTTCATAGGTTATTTAGCGACGTAATTTGTGTATTTATTTAGAATGATAAATGAAACAGACATTGTAGAAAGTATATTTTATTGTTTAGAGTAGTAAATGAAAGAGATAACCAATACCAATTGAACAAAGCATTATTATTTATGTGCAGCATTGAAGCACGGCAAGCAAAAGCATTTCTGGCATGTCAGGCATTCTGTATTTACTAATTTAGCTGTTAAAGGATTAACTCCATCATTTTTTTTGTTTGCATAGCAACTAACACATCGCCTTCTAATTAGCTTACCGTCTTTGCGGGGAATCTCTGTGAGGTAATGTTGACCTGTGAAACTGATTCTGGGTGGTCTAATAATCCTATTATTCTCTTCTCCCAGCCAATATCTAATCATTGTTTCTTGAATTGCAAGAACTGTAGTGGAAGAGGTAGAATACTCGTTATATATTACGCGGGTATTTACAATAGCAGCTTGAAATAGTAAATCGTATGCAATTTTCTTATACCAAGTCAGACTCTTCCTTAGAGGAGAGTAATAACTACCCAGTTGGTCTGCAACGTCAATACCTTTCTTTGCATGATTGTAATCAATAATAGCATTGGGTTTTGGTGTCACTCCTCTCCAGGAGGAAACATCGGTCATTTCGTGATCATGACACGTTGTTATCATCAAAACATCCCGCTTATCGTGCCACTTCAAAACTGTAATAAAATTATCCGCTTGTCTAGCAATAACTTCGCCACGACGGAGTCTTTTTTGTATCACGTCTTGCGGTAAACCTCTTTTATTTTTTCGTAGAGTGCCACATAAGTCGGTATGATGATCTTTTAAATATTTTGCCAAAGGTAAGCTTGTGTAATAATTGTCTACTATTATCAATCGACCGGTATCAAAAAGCGGCTCGCATAACTTTACCACGACAGACCCTGGTTTGTCAAGACCTTCTGTCTAATACGAAGACTATACTGGGTTTGATTAAAAGAATGAATGCAAAAACAATGAAACTGTTTACTTTTCCTTTTTACAGAGTTACTTATTTACTAATTAAAATTTCGTTACTTATATTAAATTATTTAAACTAAAATGATCGCACGCGCGCGCGTGCGTTCAGAAGGAGCCGATGTGGTGAAAAGGAGGCCGATGCCGGTGCAGCTCAGCCTTTTGATGCGCTGCTGCGGGGCGGGCGGGGGCGACGGCAGTCTCCCCGCGTCCCCGCTTGATTAAGGCGGTCTTCCACACCTCTGTTTAGCTACGTTGGCGTAGACATCCTGGGAGGCCCGGGGCAGAAGCAGCAGAACCCGCAGTAGCTGGTGAAGATGATGATGATGAATCCCTTCAAAGTCTTCATCAAAATGTAGGCACGCTTGCTTTAGTGCGCGTCTCTCGATGCTTATGTTATGCTTGTTATGAAGTCGGCGACCCTATTGTGGCCCCTTTCCTTTATGCTTGTAGTCCAGCAGCAGAACCCGCCAGAGCTGGTGAAGATGATGAAATTCTTATTTGGTCTTCATCATAAAAAAGTGGGCACACTTTGTTTAGTGCTCGTCTCTCGATGCTCTTCGACGTTATGAAATCGGCGACACTGTTGACCCCGTCCTTGCCTGGGTAGAGCCGGTAGACTCGTCCTAGCTTCCAACGCATCGGAGGGAGGTGGTCATCTTTGAATATCACCAGAGCGCCTTCTTTGACGTTTGAATAGGGCGATTGCCATTTTGTCCTCGTTTGCAGCTCGGAGAGGTACTCGCTCTTCCATCTTCTCCAAAAGGCTTCTCTTAGGTTTTCAATCAGCTGGTATCGATTTCGGATGCTCTTCTCCGTAGCAGCAGGGAGCGCTGGTAGTGACGTCAGCGGCCGCCCGATGAGGAAGTGCCCTGGGGTAAGAGGAGAAAAATCGCTGGGATTACTGGATAAAGGAGTAAGGGGTCGGGAGTTGAGTACCGCTTCGATTTGCGTGCAAAGTGTACTCAGCTCCTCGAACGTTAAACTAGAATTTCCTATTACACGTTTTAAGTGATGTTTTGCACTTTTTACGCCGCTCTCCCAAAGCCCACCGAATGTGGGGGAATAAGGGGGAATGAAATGAAATACAATGCCCTCTTCCGCTGCAAACTCATATACTGAATTTATGCCTGATTTTAATTCTCTAGTCAACTCATTACTTGCACCAACAAAATTGGTACCGTTATCACAATGAATTTGAGTAGGTTTTCCTCTACGCGAAATGAATCTGCGAAGACACGAAATAAAGGCGTTAGTGCTAAATATATTTTTTATTATGTATAAATCTTCTTATGTAAGCAACTATTCTTATTAATTTAAATGAACTCTAATATGTAGGTAAGTTATGGTTACCCTATGGTTGACTGGTAGAGAATGCCTCAGGCATTAAGTCCGCCATGTAATGTTATGTTGCAAAAGTTAAAATAAATAAATAAATAAGTTATCAGAAAGATTTTTGTCACACCTTTTTAATGTCAGGTGGTACTGGTTCTAACTGAACAAGACAATGAATGCTTAGATAAGGATTAAAATTATTTGAAGGTAAAAAATATCCGATATTATGCTTGCGGATTGTTGTTATTTTATTTAGTTAAATAACAAGTTAAAGTTAATGGTAAAAGGTATCCGATATTATGCTTGCGGATTTTAGTTAAATAACTAGTAAAAATGAAAGGTATCCGATATAATGCTTGCGGATTTTTGTTAAATAACTAGGGATTTAGATTCAAACCTGCCATCAGGTAAGTGACAGGTATTTTTAATGAAATGTTTTTCGCAATGCTCTTTTGGCGATAAGGTCAATTTTGAAGGTGGAATATCCTTAAGCCTCCAAAACTGAGAAACTGCTTCACTGATTTCGGCTGTGAAATTACAGTGAACCATTTCTGATTAATGTTTCTTATGCATGTTTAGTGGGCCGGCTACAATCCAGCCCAATTGAGTATTTTGTATGATAGGCATGTTACGACCTAATGATATCTTTTCAGGACACAAGATATTATAGAATACTTCAGCTCCCAACAACAAATCAATGTCTGAAGGCTGACAGAAATAAGGGTCGGCCAATTGAATATTTTTAGGCAAATTCAATTGATTTATGTTCACCGACATATTAGGTATTTGACCAGTAATTTGAGGTATGATCAAACAATTTAGGTTTAAATTAAATGAATTTGACAAGGATGAAATGCTTACGTTACATTCTTCAGAAATAGGTAATTGAATGCCGTTAATGCCTGAAATATTAGTTATGAAATCAGGATTACGATTAACTACACCAATTTTATGTTTTAAGTTTTCTGTCATGAATGAGGATTGACTGCCAGCATCAAGTAAGGCGCGAGCAACGTACGTTTGGTTATTGTCAGGATTGGTGACTTTCACTAAAGCAGTACCAAGAAGAACCTGACTATGAGATTGCACTGAAAGAGTGTGATGAGAGACATGCGAGCTGGATGAAGCTGCATGTGGATTAGCTATAGTTTCAATTTTATGCATTATGGTGTTATGTTTTTTATTACACAACCGACACGTACCAAGGCGACATGTATTAGGTTCATGGCCCCTTCGCAAACAGTTTAGACAAAGTTTGAGTTTTATGACTTCACTCATTTTATTTTCATGTGATAAAGATTTAAATGTTTCACAGTCTATTAGTCTGTGTGTTTGGTTGCAGAGGGGGCACGAGACCGCACAAGTCATCCTAGATTTACTTTTGGAATTACTAGATGGTCCAGAAGTAAGAAAGGATTTTGCGAACCTCGGTTGAAATAAAACTTTACTTTCATTTTTTAATGGATTATTCTTATTATTATTATATGCTTGAAAAGAACCATTCTCACTTCTGCTTGCCTGTGCGGTTTCAAGTATATCGGCCCTACCACGGATAAATTCGATAAATTCACTTAAGAGAGGCAAATCGGATAGATTGTTACGATATTCTTCCCATTTGCCACTTGTGACCGAATCTAACTTAGTGGACACCATATATATAATGAGCGTGTCCCACTGGTCTACGGGTTGACCGAGAGTGGTTAACGCTCTAAGGTTTTTTGTGACTACATCAATAAGGTATCTAAGAGATTTATGAGATTCTTTTGAAATAAGTTCGATTTTGAACAACGCTTTAAGGTGGTTGTTAATCAAAATCTTTTTATTGTCATATCGCTGACATAATAGTTCCCACGAAATATGATAATTGGCAGCAGTGAATTCAATTGATTTTATGACTAAAGCTGCACTTCCCTCTAATGACGATCTCAAATAATGAAATTTATTTATGTCTGGTAAAGAATCATTATTATGTATTAAAGATTTAAATGTGTCCCTAAACTCGAGCCATGTAAAGTAATTACCGTCAAATGTAGGAAGCTTTATAATTGGTAATTTCACACTTATATTTTCTTTATGAGAACAAGAACAACAACTATCCGGCTTTAAGGCTTTATCTATTACAGGCAAAGATTTTAATAAAGACTGAGCATTTGAAATATTTTTGTAAAACTTGACTTCAGTTAATTGCCTTTCATGAAGTTGCTCATCGAGATTTAGGCATTTAAATTCAATATTAGATTGACACTGTTCAAAATCCGAGAATAACGTCTCTAATCTATCCGTTCGCAGATGCAATTCGCTTTGTTGGCTTTCAGTTAAATTTTCAATGCTAGTTTGCCGTAAGTCGGTAAGGTAATTTTCAAATAAGGTCAAGCGACCACGAATCGAAGCACGTTGCTTAATGAAATTTCTTACTTCTAAATCGGATTCGTTAGCCCTGTTAGCACTCGCCTTACCGTCTTCCGACATGACTACTGTTTATGAAATAAAGGTATCAAATAAAATAGAAAACCTCTCAAACCCGTAGCGATATTAAAAATACGAAATGTATGCAGTGTCGATTACGAAAATATTATGCAAAATGAGTTATTAAAAGAAAATCAAAACCAGACATAACTTAAGGATGCAGCAGAAGCGGGCGATCACGGCATGTCCAGCTCAGGCACGTGGCGATGTCGTGCACCACTGCACATGGCGCGGGAGCGGCCGGCGCCGGCGCGGCGGCGCGCCGCTAGACTCCCTGGCGCCGTGCGCCGGGACCGCAGCGAAGATCGCTCGTTAAAGCGACTGCAGATCTGTTGCCGGGAACGGTCCCCTGGGGGGCCCGGGCAGATGCAATAATAAAGTAATATTAATAAATGAATTCACTATTCCATAAAAAAGACTATGGTTGGGATAAATGTCGATAAATGTCGTTAAAGTTTTAAGCAGTCGCTAAGAATGAATGAAAATGAAATAATGAATGTTAACGGGAATGTGCAGCGAAATGTATTTGAAATGATATGTTAAATATTAAGTTATTTATGATTATTCTATGCTCTCCCCACTGTCGTCTTCCGAGCTGCTGGGCTTAGGCCACGCACGTGGACAATGCACGTGGGCATATTGGGCAAAAAATCGAATGTGAAAACCTGAAATTTTACTAATGCAACCACCGCTACATAGGTTAAAAGATAATGAGTTACCAGCCACACTTGCAAACAAACTCGCAGCAGGTACCTAGGTAGGCAGGTAATCTAGGAAATTAGGAAATTTTTAGGAAATATTTAGGAAGGGCACTCCCCTGATTGCCGCTGAATCCACGTGCTGGAAGCTCGATGCTCTGCTTGGTCCTCGGCGCTGCTCGATGCTCGGCGCCGGCCAGCGACGACAAAATGGCGACCCCACGCCACGCCACGCCACGCGTAGATTGCTTCTTCTTCTTTTTGTTCGGGCGCCAATGTCTAATACGAAGACTATACTGGGTTTGATTAAAAGAATGAATGCAAAAACAATGAAACTGTTTACTTTTCCTTTTTACAGAGTTACTTATTTACTAATTAAAATTTCGTTACTTATATTAAATTATTTAAACTAAAATGATCGCACGCGCGCGCGTGCGTTCAGAAGGAGCCGATGTGGTGAAAAGGAGGCCGATGCCGGTGCAGCTCAGCCTTTTGATGCGCTGCTGCGGGGCGGGCGGGGGCGACGGCAGTCTCCCCGCGTCCCCGCTTGATTAAGGCGGTCTTCCACACCTCTGTTTAGCTACGTTGGCGTAGACACCTTCGATAGCCGTGCTCGAACCCGCGTGAATGGCATATGACCATGTGTAGCTATTCGTGGAACACATCTTGTACACTTTGATGCCATACTTATGGGCTTTTTGGGGGTTATAGGTTTTTATGTGCAAACGTCCTTGATGATTGATCTGCGATTCGTCTACAACAATGGTGTCGCCAGGAATATACAACTCACGAAATTTGCTAATTATTTGATCAATGAGTGGTTGTATACGGTACAGAGGGTCCCGGTTGTTTGGCTGCACGTCTTCAAAATGCCAGCATTGTAAAATGTTAGAAAATCTATTGTATGACATTGAAATGTTATGCATCAGCGGAGAGAAGTACAACGGATCTAACTTCCAATAATGCTCAATAGTCGGCTTTTTGTCTATTCCCATGATGAGAATGATTGCAAAAAATTTTTTCATTTCCTGCCTGTCAATATTTGTCCAACGTGCTATTCTTGAAAATGGTTTATTATGTGACAGTTTGAAAATTTCAGCGTAGCTGTTTGTCTTATCAACCATTACGTCAATTAGCTCGTCACTAATGAAGTAGTTCATTATCTTTACAATTGCGAGGGTACCGTCTTCATTAGTGACGGCCTGAATATTTTGCAAACCAGAGTTGCCTGTAAATATTTCCCTTGCTAATGGAAGAATATCCATAGACCATTGTTGATCAAGGGATAGATTCCCTTGTTCCTCAATCGCATCGGCTACCGGAGATTCCAAACTCAGTGGAGCGTCATTTGACGCCTCTTGTACTAACCGTGAAATATCTTCGATGGTTTCCGAAGCTGATGATAGTTCATCTTCGTCAGGCTCGTACAAGTCATCACTTCCATCGCTGAAGTCCATAACATCTTCATCTTGCAATATTCTGCTCAACTCATCATCCGTGTATGAACGGCGGTGCGACATTATTAGTAAAAAGCAATAAAATATAATCACCCAGAATTCCGCGAATGTACGTGGTTGATATTTCTTTCAATATATCACATGTAACCTTTATAAATAGCAAATGACATTTGAATGACATATGATTTATGACATTCAAATGTCATTTGCTATTTACAAGGTTACATATCATATGTGATATATTGGACGTAGTCAAATGATTTACACTCCATACGTCCACATATCACATATGATATATTTTTATTTTTACTTTTTTTCAGTAAATCGTGTAAATGGTTATGTTTTTATATGTATCCCTAATCATAATAATTAATTTAGAAGTCAAAACAAGACGAAAACTGCTAGACGTATGCACACTTTTTTATTAAAATGTATTGGGACAGGGAACGTGTTAAAGATTATAATTTAAAAAAAATAAATTAAATATTGATATAAACATAGTTTTACTCAAACTTAAAATAATTAAAATCTACCAGGCTTAAACTAACAAACAAAGTTTGTTTACATTCTAAAAATACATTGTTATTATAATGATACATTCTTATGCTATGGCTGTATACAATATGATCTGGGTTATGAGAAATGGTATTCCTTATTTGGATATAGTTAACTATAATTATATTTTTGTGTCGTGCAAAATGCCTCTGATTCTCTCGCGAGGAAAGCTCGTTTCGTACACGATTGAGAGTCAATGGCGATACACATGGTTCGTTAGGATGGTGAGTAAACTATTATATTATTTTGACTTGAAATGCAGTCTGCCTGCTTTAGTATTTTGTCATAGTCCTTGTTATTAAAACTTAATTCAGGTGAATTATTTAGTCTCTTAGGAACCCCAACTATGTTCGGCTTATCAGTTCAATCATAGCTAGAACCCGAATCATTTTCCTGTTTTCGCTCTTCCATTCTTTTCTTTTGTGCTCTAGTCATTACTGACATTACATTTTTTGTCATGGACTTAAGTTCGCTACTACTAATTTCAATCTTGGATAATGCGACTGCAGCTGCATTTTCCTTGCCTTTTAAATATTCTACCGTGAAATCGTATTCTTCTAGACATAAACGAAACTTAGTGAGCCTACTCGATGGGTTACTCATACATAAGTAAACATCTTATTTCTATTGACGCTGCAAAAATATAATGTTACACTATTGATATAGTGTTACATTTGAGATTTTGTCCCTTTTGGGGAAAAGGAAGAAAATCCCAAATGCAAGCTTCAGTGGGTTGTTATCAAATAAAACCATAAAATGTTCAACAGCTAGGCAGTATATTGTAAAAGAACACACAAATATTTTGTCCAACAACAATAAAATAAAATTATAAATTTTATTTCATTCTTATTATTTTAAAGAGGGGGGTTAGTCACAATTTTGTCTTATATTATGTTAGGTACAATTCATCTACGTTACTCCTTTTAATTTATTTAGCCGAAAATCACAAATAAAAACTATCAGTCGAAATTGACCCTAGGGTCAATCTCAAATGAAAGTTCAACAAACTTTCTATTAATTTTGCCAACTATAATTTACTGTTTAAAGTAATCTAAACCTTATTCCAAAGCTATATCACCCCCTAAAACACACTAAAATCCTAAGAGTCAAAGGTGACCAAGCGGGTCGGTGATAATTTTAATTTAAAATAAATTTTATAATACTGTTCCTACTACTGCCTAACCAGCCAGCTAATATTTCAGTCGTACAAGCTAAGGTCGTGGGGGGTCGGGATAAACCAGTAACGTCCGGAGTATGATGTTGAAATTAAAATTAAATTACTCCGTCTATTAAAATATTAAATTAAATGTTTTAAACCGTTTAACCGTATTAAAACTCTCACACGTTTAAAGCCGATACTCTAGAGAACCGTGGGGTTATACCGATATAAAATTAATAATTTTGGACGCCAGGATCGTATAGTCGATCCGAATCTGGAGACGATGTCACCATACAACTTCACACAGGTCGAACTCGCAGATCCTCAAAGGTTTCACAACTTCACCAACGCTTGGTGTAGTTGGATATAAAAGAAAATACTATGTTAAGGTTTCGAAACCCTAATGTAAAAATATGTGTTCCTGTATAAAGAACGATTAAACCCAGAGTGGGGGTTCAAAAACCGTCAACGCCTGTGCGGCGACAGCTCGCTGGCAGCAGGTGGCCGCTGGTGCCCCGAAGAGGCAGGTCTCGCGTCCAGGCTTTAGGGCCCAGCTCTAAATCCTGGCGGCGAGACGGGCCTCTCGAAGCATGCGCTGGGATATCCTATATCTACGCGTGGCTGCCAGCGGCGTCACGACCGGTCGGTTGTGGCACGGATTCCTGAGTGCATTGATCTCAACTCCTCGCACCACGTCACGCCAGAGATTGAACTCGTTTCGGCGTCGCAACTCGGCAGCTTTCCTTTCGCCGGAAACACTTATAAATCGAAGGCCAGCTTATAATTTCTACTCCCATTGTCGGGTAATTCATAAGAAATTGTTCTTTTAGAATTTGCCTTCAAACTAACCAAAACGTCAAATATGACGTCTGTCACAACTCGCCCTCTGCTAACAGAATTTGCCAACAATAACAACACACGACCTAAAAAAAAAATTAACGTTTAGCAATGGGAAATGCATTTTTCTTTAATTTAAAATTATGTTTTGTGATATTTAACTCACTAATTACCCTGTCTTAATATTAAGGAGTATTAGTTTCCTCTCTGGTAACCCCTACGGGCAGAGACAATATCCATATAAAAAATATTACTCCCGTTCGAATGTTCTAGATAAAAGTCCTTATAGAAAAAAATAGTTCTATTTCCGGATTTGCTTGAATTAAATTTAATTACTTAAAGTAATTATTATACATATTAATTTATCATGTAATTTATTATTAGAACTGTTTCGGCTATTTTTAAAATTGAATCTTTTATGTGAAACTAGAAGCTGACAGCTACTTCGCCCCGCTACCGCTAGGCGTCGCTACGGTGGCTGTCATTTTGTCTATGGTGTTATGTCAAATACAAAACGTAAACACGGAAACTTTTCCTCAAATCTAACGCAAAGTCTTGCTAAAACTGATTTATAAATATGTTTTAATTGAAAATGCAAGAAAAGTGTGTCTTGTAATGTGTCAGCCAAGGCTCCATGTCTTTAATGTGAAGAAAAATGGATTTAATTCAAACAAGCTACACGGACTAATGTTTTTGGACATTTGATCATTCTAAAGTGATGATTTCAGGTAAGTACTATTCAACCATTGCGAACTTCTTTTGTTGATAAGTAAAGGCAGACAGGGCCCTGAATTTACAACGTAACAATAGGTACATTCATAAAACAACCTTCTGGCTTAACATTGCCATTATCAATACGTAACTGTTGATCCCATTCTGTGTTATCTAATAATAATAAAAAATATACACATGACAGTGAAATCTACATAATGATTAATATTGATAACTGCTTGTACAATATACGCTTAATACAATCACAGGTAATTTATTTAAATAAGCGCACGGGTGTTTGAATAATCGTCATGATCTAGCTACTCTCGGTAAGGCAGACAGGGCCCTGAATTTACAACGTAAAAATAGGTACATTCATAAAACAACCTTCTGGCTTAACATTGCCATTATCAATACGTAACTGTTGATCCCATTCTGTGTTATCTAATAATAATAAAAAATATACACATGACAGTGAAATCTACATAATGATTAATATTGATAACTGCTTGTACAATATACGCTTAATACAATCACAGGTAATTTATTTAAATAAGCGCACGGGTGTTTGAATAATCGTCATGATCTAGCTACTCTCGGTGCATTGTTTACAATAACATGTTCCATAATAGATTCCACGAATTTTATCAGTGACGATGCCTTATTTGGCGAGTCTTTGTCATAGCAGAGCAAGTATGCAAGTTTTAATCTGTTTCTAAAAATAACTTTCATTGACTTTTCTTGTTGAATCTTTTGTTCTCATCAAAATCATCTGTTCTAAAAATACGGATACGGAACAGAGGATGATATTCTTAGTAATATTAGTTATAATGGTATCACATAAATTCTAACGTACAAAGTTTTTAGCTGAATATGAATAGCAGCTATTATATTTAGTGAATATTAACTATGAAATATAAATATATATATATTATATATATATATATATATATACATATATATGTATATATTGATTTACCTTATTTAAAACATTACAACATTTACTTTAACCAAATGTATAAAATACATTTTATAATAAAATGACAAAATAATTTCATATCTCGATTTGACTTTTAGATAATTAATTCAGTAAAATATTAATTGAAAAGTCTGGATTTAATCCCTGTAGAATTGGGAGACACCGCAAACCGTTACCGCATTCTTTTATCAATCTGTGACTGAATATCGAGAAGGATAGGGATTTTTCTCACGTGAAGATTACTGTTCTCTATCAATTTCTTTATTTGCATAGCATAATAAGGTGGGATGTTTTCATACTCAATAAGATTGCTCAGTCCCAAGGCATGCGTTATGGTTGGTTTCACCATCTCCTTTGGAATGTCTATATCATTAGGAGTTATAGATATAAGCCTCCTATCAAGTTTCACATCTCCTATTTTAAATACAACTTCTTCCCATTTATAATTGAAAACTTTAGAAAACCTCTTTTTATTGCAGTCAAACAGCTGAACAATAATTTCTCAGTATCAGTGTCAATTTCTTTTTCATAATCATGTACATACCATTGTGTCATTTCTGTTTTACATAGAATTCTATTGTATCTCCTATTTTAGGGGCTCTGCATAAAGATCTTGAGGAATATTATCTATATAAATAGCATCTTTCCTAAAAGTAATTGGATATTTTAGGTTAATGTTAGTAATTGTGCTCATCCATTACGCACCAGATATAAATCCTTATTTTATTTTCACGATATTTTTTTTTTTGACAGCTTTTACAAAATCATGAACATATAAAAAAAAGTTAACGAATCGATCGAAGCGGACACAAAATGCTTTTACTGATATGATTACGATTAATTTCATTTTAAAAGTTTATACCTATGTATTACCGAACAAATGATTTCAGTTTAATTTTCTTAATAATGGTTCTTTTGTTAACAAAACTCGCCTGTATTCACCCGGCTGCGTCCTCACTTGGCTGCTGCTTCTCCTCACGTAGGTTATTATTTTCGCCATTTTATCTCACCAACAACGTCATCTCTGGATAGCAGCAGGTTTTCCATCATTTTTATTTCGTAGCAGTTTTATGATTTTTCTTCTTTTACCTCTTCGGTTTTCGATGATTTTATACCCATGTTTCCATTTAACGTGGTGCGTGGGTTTGGGTCGCATCCTGGCAGGGTCGCCATGTGATGTGGGATGCTCAGCGCTGCCGAAAGGCAGCGCCGGCAGAGGTACTGTGATGTGGGAAGTCGGGAGACGAAATGATACGACGAAGGTTGGTTCTTAACTCCTATTTATTTAGGGAAAAACAGTGTTTATATAGTGTTACAGAACAAAGGAAAGTATTGACTGCCAGTTCTGGGAAATCGGTACAAAGTCCTTAATTACATGTTATTAGCACGGACCGCATTCCATCACGTACTTTACTTTAGATAATAAAACAGTTGATTCTTATGAGTCATGATGCCGTGACACACTACACTACACTATTGTACGTGGGAGACGCAAGCAATACAATGTATATCTCATATTTTCAAACTTAAATAAAAACAACTATTTAATGTGCGATTTTTTTTTGAAAATTCAATATTCCTTATAATAAATATACTGGTCTTACCTATCTAGAACTTAGTACCTTTTATTTTAATTAAATTCAAAAAGCGTTTTCGATTGCAGAATGATACTTATCTAAAGGCAAAAGTCAACTAAGTAATTTACTAGGAAGCTTATCAAAAGTAGCGTTCGTGAACAACTTACTTGTTCGAAAAATGGTATTGTATTATTGAAAAAATCGTAAATTTGTACAGAAAATACGCATTTACAAACATTATTTGTAATATGTGTATACCAATTTTTTTAAACCACCTAATACTTTTATGCTCACATGTGTAATATGCTAGCATTTGATCATGTCGATCAACTCCTTTCATGAATTTGTTGTACTGCAAAACAATGCTGGGTTTTGTTACTTGGGCACCACGCCTGTTGACTACTACTTGTTTTTGATGTGAATGTTCAGTGCTTACTGTTAAAACATCCCTTTTATCTTACCATTTTAATATACAAACGCCATTCTGATTATAACGGTAAATTTTATCACCTTTTGATAATTTTTTACGGGTTACTACACCCGGATTCTTTTTTCTGTTCGTGAACAACTTACTTGTTCGAAAAATGGTATTGTATTATTGAAAAAATCGTAAATTTGTACAGAAAATACGCATTTACAAACATTATTTGTAATATGTGTATACCAATTTTTTTAAACCACCTAATACTTTTATGCTCACATGTGTAATATGCTAGCATTTGATCATGTCGATCAACTCCTTTCATGAATTTGTTGTACTGCAAAACAATGCTGGGTTTTGTTACTTGGGCACCACGCCTGTTGACTACTACTTGTTTTTGATGTGAATGTTCAGTGCTTACTGTTAAAACATCCCTTTTATCTTACCATTTTAATATACAAACGCCATTCTGATTATAACGGTAAATTTTATCACCTTTTGATAATTTTTTACGGGTTACTACACCCGGATTCTTTTTTCTGTTCGTGAACAACTTACTTGTTCGAAAAATGGTATTGTATTATTGAAAAAATCGTAAATTTGTACAGAAAATACGCATTTACAAACATTATTTGTAATATGTGTATACCAATTTTTTTAAACCACCTAATACTTTTATGCTCACATGTGTAATATGCTAGCATTTGATCATGTCGATCAACTCCTTTCATGAATTTGTTGTACTGCAAAACAATGCTGGGTTTTGTTACTTGGGCACCACGCCTGTTGACTACTACTTGTTTTTGATGTGAATGTTCAGTGCTTACTGTTAAAACATCCCTTTTATCTTACCATTTTAATATACAAACGCCATTCTGATTATAACGGTAAATTTTATCACCTTTTGATAATTTTTTACGGGTTACTACACCCGGATTCTTTTTTCTGTTCGGTTGAAGAGTGCCAGTGCAATATGTTTTGTTTAATAATAGCTCTTCTGCTAAATGGACACTATTATAAAAATTATCCATTTAAATTGAATGTCCAGCGTTTAAGTAATCATTTAATAACTTGAATACCACTTTATTAACATGGCCAGTGCCACTAACTTCTCTATCAGCTTTTCCCTTATACATATATATTCTGTGAACAATGCCTACAGGGTCGGCAAGAATATATAGTTTTATACCATGTTTATGCCGCTTGTTTTTAATGTATTGTCGGATGCCTAATCGCCCTCTAAACAACACCATTGATTCATCAATTACAAGTTGTTTCGTAAGGTAGATGACATCTTTCATAAGATCATTGAAATAATGTATTAGTGGATCAATCGCAGAGTAAATATTTTCGGATACATTTTGAGTTGTAAAATACAGCATCCTCAGAATTAGTAGAAATCTATTTCTGCTCATATACTGCCCTAAGAAAAATTTTACTAAGTAAGTTTTTCTCCAATAGTCGTTAATTCTCTTCAATGGAACTGAACCCATATAAAATAAGATATCTAAAAATGTTAACAGTTCCGTATTGTTAGTGTCACTCCATTCTTTGACTCTGCTTTACCCTTAACAACGTTAGCATGGCAATTAATGCAAGATACTAAAATATTTAAAAAAGAGTCATTAAAAAGTACCAGAAAGTAATCCAAGGGTGTTTTGTTAGTTGTATCGCTAATATTTAGAACCGGAATAGGTGGCATCGGCAACTCCTGCTCAAGTACATTATGAATCTTCCATTCCTTGCGAGGTATTTGAGTTCCTTGCACTGTCCTCTTCTAAATCTGTTTCAGTCTCTGAACTGGAAAAAATAAACAAGTAAATAAATAAATATGAATAATCCTTATCCATAACACTTATAGTTTCATTACACATAATATATATTAAATAGCGGTTTATAAAGTCACACCCACTTACCTGTATTCAGATTCAACGCAAGTAAGAGACTCCATGTTGGTTTCTGATCGCGGGTTCAAATCATGCTCCGAATCCATAAAAACACCATTCATTTCATCGTCTTCCCCAAAAATCTCCAGGAAGTCACGTTGTACTTGTTCATAGTCTCGAGCCATAATTATTATTTTGTAAGATATTTTATTACGAAAATAATTCCAAAGTGATCATGTAGGTATGGACAGATGGATTTGAAATGTGTCATATCTATTACACATAATATTCAATTGTTTTATTTTCAAATAAGGAAACTTGGTGTTTTATATAATTGTCATCCACTTTACACTTATCCCACTTACTAGTAATCAAAGAGAATTCAATACCTAACGGAAGGACTAAGTTACTAATAATACAAATACGAAAGTTTGAATGCTTTTTTGTTACTCAAAAAATTCTCCCACAATAATCATAAAAATATAGATTGATGAGACATTGTCAATGTCTTCAGCTAAAGGGAGTAACATATTAAACATAAGTGGAGATTATAGAACATAGTAGAATTAATAGAACTCACATGTGCGTTGACGGCACTGGGCGAAGCTCGCAAAATATATGAACTCACAGACGCGTTCAAGGCACTGGGTGAAAGTAACGAAAACGCATATATGCGTTACCGGCAGTGAATGCGTTAAGGAGGTAAACTAGTAACTTATCTACATCTCTTTTAGTTAAAAAAGGTTATGGCAAATTTTAAAACACGCGAGTTACGGTAGAGTACGGCGTACAAACATATGCCCGATGCCCCGCGCCGCGTGCCCACTATGGACACTCAAATAAAAATAGGTACGTATGTTTGAGTACGCCGCGCCGCGCCCGCGCGTGCAGTCTGGCCACATGAGTAATCTTTACTCATGTGGTCTGGCCGAGCACTTATGGAGGCGTTGTTCGCTCTTGCTTTGACGACTAAGGTCAAAGCACGCGCGGACAACGCCTCGCTAATCGCAATGGTCGCTCGCCCCATTTATCGGTGCCGATGCACGTGCCGCCAGGCGGGCGGCGGCGTGTGATTAAGTTAGTTAGTTATTGACAGGCAAAATACCTATGCAATGTAGTACTATGGGCATGACGTCATACAATAAAAATGCGAATTGAAAGTAGGTAGGTATTTAAAAAGTTAATCACACCTTATTTACAATAATTTAAAGATTAGCACAAACTTACGTACTTATTGATGGTAATCTGAAATCACTTGTTCACGTTAATTTAATTCAAAATCACTTTTTTCTCTGATTGCAATCACAAATCACTTGCACAATTAGTTAGGTAAGTACCTACCTTTTTCTTTGTTATAGCCGGAAAAAATGCTTCTCTGCACTGGCATGAGGCCTCGAGAGGAGCGTGAGACACCCCATGCACTGTCCAGGACTGGAACCCATGTGTCCCCACCCGCCCCCCTAAGGAAAACGGGTGAGTTACCGCACACGGGCCCGACCTGGTAAAAGAACCGGCACCTACCTTCAGGAACGCGACGCGGCGCCTCGGTACCACGGTACCATGCCCCGAGAAACGCCGCCCGCTACGGACCCAGTTAGACCTGGGTCCCCTGCGCCAGGGAGAGCAGTCTGGTAGGTACAGACTGCTCCCAAGCGGGTGGAGGACTTGTGCAATGCAGCCTAGTGCTCCTCTACACCAGGCCGCAGCCCTCTCTTAAGGGGGGAGGAGGGCGGCGTTATACCGCCGCCTTCGACTCCCCCTCCGCCTGCGCTGGAGAGGATCCGCCAGGACGTCGTCCTCGCGCACCCTTCCGCCGCCTTCTTGTGTGAGTGGTCTCACAGAAGGAAGGCACCGCCCGCCAAGACTCCTCGCTCCCCAGCATGGCTTGCACCACCCCGGGCAGGGACAAACAAGTCCTGGCCGATCGTGCCCACCAGAATGTGGCGCTGAGCAGCCCACGCGCCGCACACCTCAAGGATGTGCTGCGCTGTGTCCTCCACAGCCCCATACTCGTGGCACGCTCCCGTCGCCTCTCTTCTAGCCCTCTTGTGCAGGTACTCACCGAAGCATCCGTGCCCGGTCAGCACCTGCACAAGGCGGAAGGAAAGGGCACCGTGTGCCCGGTCCACCCACTGCTCCAATAGTGGGCAAATTGCGTCCACAGTGCGCACTCCATACCGTAGATCGGCCAGTGAGGCCCTTTACCGTTCTCTCAGGGCGCCGTCCAGCTCGTGCCTGACGTATGTTCCGTATGTTCGCCGCAGCCCAGCGCTCGTACATATCCGCCAGTACCCCCGCCTCCAACTTCCACGGGGGGGCACCAGCGAGCGCGCAGGCCGCCGTATACGACACCGTCCGGTATCCCAGGATCGCCCGAATGCCATGACCCGTTGGGGTCGGCGCAAAAGGGCCCGGATCACCGGACTCCGCCTCATCGCCCCTTCCTACACGGGGCAGCCGTAGAGGGCCATGGAGCCCACAACCCGCATGAAGAGTCTCCGACAGAGAGCGCTCGGCCCCCCCAGATTGGGGAGAAGACGGCCGAGCGCAGCAGCCGCTCCAACGAGCCGCTACGACAGCCTGCGGAAGTGCTCCACAAAGCTCCAGCGGCTGTCCAGGGTGAGCCCCAGGTAGGTCATCACTGACCCCACCCTCACCCGCTCACCAGAGCACTCGCCGGAGGACGGCGCCGAGGCCCCTGAAAAACCACGGCCTCAGTTTTTCCCAGAGCAACGTCGAGCCCCAAAAGGTGAATCCTGTCCACCACCATGGTGGACACCACCGTCGGTCGCCGACACACCTCCTCAAAGTCGCTACCCCGGACCACTACAAGGGTGTCGTCCGCGTAGCAGATGACCTCGGCCCGGGGCAGCAACCCCCCGCAACACCCAATTGAAACCGATGTTCCACAGCAGGGGCCCCAGAACGGACCCCTGTGGAACACCGGCACGAACCGGCCTCACCGCCCGACACCCGTCCGGACGAACAACACACTCCGGCCCCGAAGATAATCAATCGGCGACCCAACGCCGGAGGTAGAGTGGGACCCCATGGTGTTTAAGGGCCCACCCAATAACCGTCGACTCCGTCGGGCCCCGGCGCGTTCTTGCGGGTCAGCTTCCCGACCGCTACCTCCAGCTCGCCCTCCGAAACCAGGGGGATGTCCTCCGGACGCACCTCCACCACCTCCGCCGACGGCAGAGTCATCCGCGGCGGGACAAAGCGTCTACCGCGCGGGAATAGACCCTCGATGATCTGGTCCAGGAGACCCGGGTCGAACGACTCTAGGGGGGGTGCCTGACCGTGCAACCGCCCCCTGACCATCCGGTAAGGTCTGCCCCACGGGTCTCTGTCAAGATCCAGCAGGAACTCTGCACGTGCGGCTTCCTTGGCTCGAAAGATGGCCACCTTGAGGTCATGCCTGGCCTCACGGTGGGCATCCAACAGGGCTGCCTCCTCCTTCTCCTCGTGCCACCTTCGGCGGCACCTCTGGTAGGCCCGGCGCGCGCTGATGCACCTAGTGCGGAGGGCTGCAAGTTCTTCCGACCACCAGTACACCTTCCGTCTGGAGCCGGCGGCTCTGACCCTGGGCATGCAGTGGTCGCACAACACTATTAGGACCTGGCAGAGGCGTCGAGCTCTCTCCTCAACGCACAGGTCCTCTTCGGGTGTGGCACACCATTCGGCCGTGAGCACCGCCTCTTCCAGACGGTCTGCCTGCAACCGGGACAGCGCCCACCTTGGGAACGCAAACTGGCGACCCCGTCGCGCCTCTCTACCTCCGGTACCTACTCCCCTCCCCGAGGGGGAAACCCCAAACTTGATGTACCGGTGGTCACTGAGGGTTTCGGCCTCCTCCAACACCTGCCATCCATGGACGCGTGCGGCAATAGCGGGGGTAGCGAACGTTAGGTCCACTATAGACCCCTGGTTGAGCAATGCCAGCCCCGCCGACACGGCCCACAGCTCAACCGCGAGCCCCTTCACGTTCGTAGCCGGGGAACACCACATCGAGGACTTCGAGTTGAAGTCCCCGGCCACGATCACCTGGGAGGGCGCCATTCTCCTCACCACGCCGCCTAGCACCTCCAGCTACGCCTCCAGCGCCGCGAGTCCCCTTTTGGGGGAGAAGTACACCCCCCAATCACTATTTCCCCCCAACCGACCGCCACATACCCCGAACCCCTCTCACGAACGGCGAGGGGGGGGATGTGAGCAACACCCAAGGGATTTGCGACCACCGCGACTGACCCGTCGCAATCTCCCGCCCAATTGGGCGACGGAGGCACCGCGTAGGGCTCCGCGATTATCGCGGCCCCGATTCCCCACTCCGCAATGTGCTGCACAAGCAGGTCCCGTGTAGCTGCGGAGTGATTTAGGTTGCCCTGTAAAACTGCCTTGGGCTTGATGGTGGGGTGGTTGCAGTTGCTGCCCCTCATGTAGTGGCCGTGCGGCCGCCTCGCCGTTGCACACACCGCGTACCGCGGCTCCTTTGCAGCGCATGCCGCCGCCTTGTGCCCGTTCGTCCCGCACCTGTAACAGGACTCGATGCGGTCGACGTCCATCGGGCAGCGCTACCTCGTGTGCCCGATGCACATGCACTTAAAGCAGCGCATGGGCACCGGTTCGAGGGCCACCACCCTGGCAGCGCTCCACCCCACCAGCAGCTTCCCCGTCCCCAGGATTTGACGAGGCAGGAGCCGTTACTGCCCGGCCTGAATGGCACCGCCCCCGCGCGCACGTCATCTACCGAGCAGCCCCCCGCCGTGGCTAGTGCCGCCAGGCCCTCCATCTTGCAGGGGCGTGCCACCTTGGCGACCCCTTCTAGCTCCGCCCGCAACTTATTCGCAAGCGCGTCCGCCTTTTCGCCGCTCTCGGCCCCCGACACCACGAACATGCGTGCGCCGGTTGCGGCCTCCCTGATGCGCACCCCCCCTACGATGCCCAGCTCGGACAGACTGAGGGCTGCCTTGGCCCTCGCAATAACCTGGGCGTAGGTCGTGCCCTGGTCCGCGGCCTCAGGAAGCAGCGTCACTGTTACCGCGCCGTCTTCGGTGATGAAAATGAGGGCCTGCTCTTTTTGGCTAGCCGGGCCGCCGCTTTGGCCGTCTTCGCAGGCGGGAGAGCAGGCGGGGCCTTCTTTTTGCGGCCAACCTTCACCACCTCCGACCAGGGTGCCTCTGCCGGGGGGTCCGAAACGCTGCTGGGTCCCGGCTTAGGGTTCGGCCAGGGGTCCACTTCCCAGGGGTTGGCCCTCTTTGCGGCCATTTTGGCCGGCTTCTTAGCGGCCGGCGGGGCCTTTGCGGCCTTTTTCTCCGGCTTTTTTGCGGGCGGCGGGGCCGGCGGGACCTCCTTCCTCCTTTTATCCGCCGCGAGCGGCGGGCGCAGGGGCTTGGCTGGTAGAAGCCTGCCTTCCAGCCCCTCAATGCGGGCGTTCAGCATCCTGCTGAACGCGGAGATGATACTGGCGTGGAAGCCCTCCAGGAGCGCATCATCCCTCTCCTGCGGCGCCGGAAGGCCCAGAATGGGTGACTTCGGGCGGGAGCTACGCGGGGACCGTACGGCGAATGAGCGCTGAATCTCAGCGAACTCGCCCTCGAGGTGCTCCACCCTGCTGTTTAGCCTAGCATTGTCGGCTCGGAGGCGCCTCGTCTCCTCGCTTAATGTCGTCGCCGCCATGCAGTCCACCACCCCGGTGATCTGCTTAACGCAGGCGTACACCTCCCGGATGCACGTCCCCTTCAAGTTCCCGCTTTTCTTGACGACATTTACAATGCCGTCAAGGGCAGCAGTCACCCGCGCAATGCTCTCCTCCACGTTTGGAGCCTCCTCCACGTTAGGAGCCTCCTCCACGTTAGGAGCCTCCTCCACGTTAGGAGCCTCCACATTGACAGCCTCCGGCTCGGAAGCCCTTGGCGAAACCCGCGGCTTGGTCTTTTTCGACCTCGACCTCGTGACCGGGGGCGAGGGCAGCTCATCCGTCTTCAGCCATTGGTCGATCTTCGTCGTCGCCTTCTCCAGATCGGCGCGCGCGTTCAGGCGTCTCAGGTGCTCGCGCGCCTTACCGACCCCAGCGCGGGGACCGGCGGCAGAACGCCCGCCACGCTTTCCGGTCGAGATCTTCGGCTTCGCACCCAGCGACATCTCCGTCCCCGTCGAGTCGGAGTCGGACTTCTCCCTCCGCCGCTTCCGGCTCGCCTCCTCCGTCTCCATTTCCACGATGGAGGGGGTGTCGTCCCTGGCACCCTCCTCCTCCCCCAACAAAACGCCACTGGCCTCGCGGATCACCGAGGTGGCCACCACTGAGCAACCCGAGCAATCGCACCCCTCAGCCGCCTCCTCCATCTCCTCCCACGCCAACTCCTCGGAGCAGTCGGTACGACCGCCGTCGCTCTCTCCGGACACCGCCAGATCCACGCCGCTCGGGCCATTAGCCCTCGCGGACGCTTCCCTGATCGCGTCCCCGGCATCTCCGTCCTTCTCGGACCTAACTTCAACCACGCCCTCCTCGGGCAACCTCCCGTCGTTCACCGATCCGGGCACCGCCGGTTCCACGCCTCTCGAGCCATTAGTCCTCGCGAGCGCTTCACCGGACGCGTCCCCGGCCTCTCCGTCGTTCGCGGACCTCAACCTCCTACGACCACTACCAGTAACTGGTGCCACTTCAGGAGCCTGGTCACTCGCTCCTGGAGGGCCTTCGGTGACAGATTTTACACGAGGGGACCCGGGTATCCCCTCGCGCCGGGCGCTAGCCGGATCCTAGCGCAAAAATAAACCGCTCTTATCTGACATTTTCATTACGATTTAGTTGGAAATTTAAGGGTTTACCATCCCCCCCTTTTAGCCGCCGCTACCCGCACGCCCGGACGGGTCTTTGCAGCCAGAAGGGACCAGAGTGCGGTGCGTGCGGCCCAACTCGGCACGCACTTGGAGGTGCAGGCCCAGAAGGGGCACTGCCTACTTTATTCGACGCCCAGAAGGGGCGCCAGGGATTTGCATAAGGCCCCTTGTCCCACGCTGAACGTGGGCCGAGAGACCTTACCCCAGGGTGCACCACGAGGAGGTTCCCTAATTTGCACCCCATTAAGTGCCTACCTACACGCACATGAGTAACTACCATACAGAGTGCAAGCTCTCTAACAACGCGCAAAATTCATACCTATTCTGATAGGGCTGACACCCGTTTCACGTGTAAAAAATTAGGGAAGAAAAATAAAATAAGTTAAGTAGGTAGAGGTACATAATAAAACGAGTATTTCAAAAGGTATCAAATAAGGTTTATTGTAATTTGACACATACTTAATTTAAATTATTTCAAAGATAACGAAACGTTGAAAAAATTGTCTTCTGTGCTGAATCGAACCCGCAAATAATCAAATATAATAATTTGCGTCCTCCGCAAATAATCAAATATTACGAATCTATAAAGCAGTCTTATCTTAACTGATTGTTTAAAATATTAAAAAAAGAAATATTATTATTTTTTCCGGAATTATTCATACACACGGTGCAAGAGTTGGGAATTGTGTAACTAACCCGACTTTGTTTTATATATTTAGATTAAACACTAATATAAATAATTAACCGTGTCGCGTAGCCGTGAAAGAATATACTACCACCCCCTCTCTTCCCTTGGGTGTCGTTAAAGGCGACTAACGGACTAAACACTGCACATACATCCAACAGCTTAGAGCGGCGATGGGCTCACCACCTGTCACGCTGAGCACATGTGCAGTCGCTATTTGGTGATAAGTGGATATTCCCGCCAAAGCCGGGACACCCATTCGAATCATGCCGCCATCTGTGATGCGGTTGACTCAGCGGTTGTTGACGACCGCGTCCGCCTATCTGCCGCGGCGCCACCGCTGCGCGACCCGCGGCCGCTCGCTTCGTGAGCCGCCGGCTGCACTCGGCAAGCTACCTAGCTACCGCGCACGCAACAGCCTGACCGAAAAGGTTTATAGCGACTCCTGAACCTAAAGTGAAGAGAACGCCTGAATGCCTATTGTGTAGTGTAGTGACTGTGCGCCAGGAAACCAACCTACCTCGCCGCCCGTGGTCAGCTCGTCTCCCGGTTCCAGCGACCTCGTCAAGCCTGCTCCCGGTAAGTTCCTTTCTACCTCCCGCCTAACCTTCTTTACTCTGCTGTATTTGGCGGTGTCTTCTGACCCGCGAATACATTTTGGTCCTTCGAGCCGGATGACAACTGATGGAATCCTAGAGTCCTGTCCTTCTGATACTCCAGTGCCAATGCCCACATGCACCCCTTGATGCAGGGCCTGGACTGGTGCCACGCTCAAACCCTGCTCTAGTTTGGGGACAGTGTGCTCATCAGCTCAGTGATTTTCTTGGAAGCAGAAGAATATGTCTCTGCACCTAGTGCTTGTAACCTCCCGCAAATGGCAACTATGGCTGTGACAGTGCCAGTCAACTTACCGTTCTCCCCTATCACATTTGCCTTCACCAAGGCCTTCTTCTTCACCTCAGCGGTGGTATTGGAACCGTTTACAGCGGCCATAACGAAAGGCTCGGACTGTTCCAACAGGTCAGATAAGGAGGTTCCCATCATTCTCCTTTTGTCCTTGGGAGTGCTCAGCATCACTGACATCTCTAAGTTCAGATATTTTGCCACCATTATTAGTTCCGTGTCGCTGTCTTGCAACATAGCAGGGAAAATGGTGTGCGTCATCAGAACCGGAAGCACCACTCCTGGGAACAGCTTGCTCTTCAGGTTCCCTGGTATTGCCTGGCCTATGATGATGGCCGCAGTGGCAGGTGCAAAAGCCTGCGACAACCTTGCCAGGGTGATAACGATTGGACCAAGCGGACCTGTTCCAACCCTTGAAGAAGTGCTAATGCCGTACTGACTGCATTTCCTTGAAATTACGTCTTTGACAGCAGGATCACATTTCAGCAGAATTTTGGCTACATTGTTGCCCCTTGTAACGAAGAGGGTCAGAAGGAAAGCAAGATCAGGTTTAGGATCTGTTCCCTCACAAACCTCTATAGTTACTTCCCCGATAGTAACTGGCCTGAAGACAAGCTCTCCTGAGTTCTTGCCTCTCTTCATGAATTCGGCGATGATCTTTAGAGGGTCAAACCCTTGATAGGCTACTGCTGCCCTTATGCTTGGAATTGCGCTCCATTGCTCCTCAGTGAGAGTGAGCCCATACACCTCCCTAGCGTTCTGGTTAGCCTCACCCAGTTCAGAAAGGAGGGACGCCTTCTCAGCTGGGGTCAGCGCGAAAATCGTTGACACGTATGAAGACATCTTGGGTTAAAATTATCAGTGATTATTTTAAGTTTATATGTTTCTCCGTCTGTGTGAACGGACGTGAGATAGGGTATGCAGCTGAGCCTTTGTTTGCACAAACTTATGGGCGGAAATAATTATTTTTAGCGGACTGTAATTGAATGAGCTGATGGAACGTGAGACCAAGTTATGTTGAAATGGTAAAAGTTTACTGGTTACGGGAAGGTCGCCGGTATTTAATATTACCGGTTCCAAGATGACCAAGTCACAAGCCGCTATTTTTAGGGAGGCAGTTAAGGCCATACTTCAGCTCCTTGAGATAGGGTCACAAATTATTCATTCCACACATTCCATATTGGAGTTTAACGTGCGTTTCGCACAGATACAAGGCGTGAAAGACAGGATGGACGCAGTGTATTATAGCATTCTTGACGAGGAGGACCTGGACGAGAAGACCGAGAAGGCATACACTGAGAACCACACAAAAGCCTCGGGGGCGTACCTGGGGATATTATGGCTAGGGAGGGAATCTCACCCTCTTCCACGTCCAAGATAGCGCTGCCCAGGTTCAGCTCAAAAGTGGAGGACTGGCCCTCCTTTATTGCACTGTTCAGGAGTTTGACTGACGACATGGCGACCTTGTCGGAAGCAGTCAAGCTCCACTATCTCTTCTCAAGCCTCAGCGGTGAGGCATTAAGCATGGTGTCCCACCTAAAGGTCACCAATGAAAATTTTGCCGTGGCATCCTTACCAAACGGTACGAGAACCGCCGGGTTCTCATCGATAGTTTCGTCGACATCATCCTGGGGCTGCCAAGCATCCATACGCGCTCGAACATCCGCACACTTTTCCTCACGCCGCTCATATCGGCTCAGTGTGCCCTCAACAATTTAGATTTGCCCATAGGAGACGATTACGTGTTTGTGTCAATAGTGGTGCGGAAGCTCAAGGGCGAGCTCCGCACGCTATTTGAACGCAGGCACGGGTCTAGTAACACCCTGCTCACGTTAAGGGACCTTATCTCCTACCTCGAGGAGCACGCGCGCTGTGTGGAGACAGAGTTCTCCAACATAGCCATGGCTCAACCCATTCAGCCCCAGCCCGGCCCTTCTCGTAGCCGCGCGCCTCCTCAGTTGCCCCATCGCACTTATGCTCAGGTGGCTCAGCAACAACCCGACCATTACTGTGGCCGTTCCTCAGCTCCATCGCCTCACCGCGCCTATGATCAGCCTACTCACCAACCGTCCCGCCCAGCGCAGCAAATGCGTCACCGCCCATCCACCTCCCCGGCTCGCAGTCAGCCCTTCCCCGTCTACTCGGCCTTCCAGCAAAGCTGCTCCTCATCATCGTCCTCGTCCTCTTCCTCACGCTCGACGTCCTACTATCCCTATTGTGCCACTAGGGGACATACGCTCATGACGTGCAGATGGTACAATGCCCAGCCAACACAGGGCCGTTGGGACTTTGTACAGGCACGCGAGCGCTGCCAGCGTTGTCTCGGCCGTCACTACGAGAGCGAGTGCAGGTCAAGGGGGGCATGCAAGGACTGTGGGAGATCCAACCACCACACGTCCCTACATCGACCAGACGACCCAACGCACTCAGCTCATTCGTCTGTACATATACCCCCACCACAGCTAAGAGAGCACTCGAGGGAGCGTCCCAGAAACAGCAGGCGACACGAACCCGCACATGCTAAACAGGTGCAACCCAGCTCTGCTCACAGAGCCAGCCCGCCCAGGTCCGGTTCGCCAGGTAGGCCCCGCGAACGCCGCCAGCAATTATTACTCCCAACTATCACAGAGCACCCTAGCGAAGAGGCAGAACAAGACCATGCCCATTCAGACCATGCCCATTTAGCCCATGTCCCATTAGCCCATGCCCAGTCAACCCATGCCCACACAGCTAATACATACTCAGCTCATACAATTTCGGCTGATACTCAATCAGCTCACTCACCTTCTGTGCCCACGGGCACACCCATTTTGTTGCCAACCGTCTCACTAAGAGTCGCGGACGTACATGGCCATCTTCACACAGCCAGAGCTTTATTGGACTGTGGCAGTATGCTGACATTAAAAACGTCACGCATGGCACGACTTTTGAACCTGCCATCAAAACCCACTTCTTTAAAAATTACAGGAGTTGGGAATCAGCACAAACATGAGTCAAAGGCGGCAATAACAATAGTATGCCGTTCCACTCACAATGATACTCCTACAATCACTGCCACAGCTCACATTTTAAAAAACGTCACTGGCTACCTTCCCTTAGAGAAGGTACCAAACATTTCCCACGTACTAGGCCAGCCACCCGTGCCATTGGCTGACCAGCTTTACCACATACCAGCCCCGATCGACCTCTTATTGGGGTCGGACGTTCTTGGCCAGGTGTTGGACGGGACTAAGGTCTCGTTGGGCCCGGGCAAGCCCATAGCCTTCGGCACGATTTTCGACTTCGCGTTGATAGGACCCATTGAGGACTTGTATACGCAGCCGGCGCAGCAGGTTAACTCAGCTCACGTCGTTAGCTCACAACCAGACTCAGCTGAATCAGCCCAGGACATACGTCAGAGTCTGGAAAGGTTCTGGGAGTCTGAGGAGCCCCTCCCTCAATCTCACACTCTTAATGATCCCCTGGAGGAACAATGCGAGGAAATCTTCCGCTCTACCACTACACGCGTTCCCTCAGGCAGATATACGGTCGCTCTGCCCTTTCTAAAGGACGCCCCTCAACTAGGTAAAACTCACCCTATCTACTACTCAATATATATTACTCAGATTCCTCAATATTGAGAAGAAGCTAATGGCGAACCCGTCTCTGCGTTCTAAATACGTCGACTTTATGGCCGAATACATCGACTTCGGGCACATGGCTCCCTGTCACCCAAATACATTCGCCCATAAACCTCACTTCTACATCCCTCACCATGGCGTATTTAAGTCAGGGTCGGACAAGCTGCGCATTGTTTTTGATGGTAGCTGCAAAAGCTCCAATGGTGTCAGCATAAATGAATGCCTACACACAGGCCCCGCCCTTCAACAGGACATTGTGGACATCATCATGTCCTTCAGAACGCATCCAGTCGTTTTCAGCACTGACATCCAGAGGATGTTCAGAAATGTGCTGGTTGCCCCAGACCAGAGACGGTATCAGCTGATACTATGGCGGTCCTCATCAGATCACCCTCTGCTCACCTACGCCCTCAATACAGTCACCTACGGCTTAAGATCAAACCCATACCATGCAATCCGCACTCTGATTCAGCTGGCTGATGATGAAGGCCATCGCTACCCTGGAGCCGCTCAGGTTCTTCGCAAGTCTATCTTCGTTGATGACATCTTGTGTGGTCATGACACAGTTGAATCCGCCCAAGCACTTCAGGACGAGTTGATAAGTCTGCTAGACCTAGGCGGCTTTCAGCTCAGTAAGTGGACATCTAACTCGCCTAAGCTGCTCGAGAAATGAAATGAAATGAAATGATTTATTCACTGAAAACAGAGTATGGTAGATGGTAAATCATAATATTATTGTTCATCTATTTTGCCAACGCAGGGCATGTGAGTGAAAATAATTAAAAAACACAAAATTAATTAACTAATTAATAATTACACATTTAGTTTATAAAGAAAAAAATAAAAAATAAAAATATATATATATAATCATTATTGTTATTATCATATTCAGCCACGCCACACATAATTAATTAGATTTATTATTTATTATTATATTCCAGAATGAGTATTATATTAATTGTTGAATTATGTTACAATACATTACATTACATTAGAATCCATGTCAATTTTACAATTTAGATATTCCTTAACAGAGTAAAAGCATTTCATTATAAGCCAGTTAGATAGTTTTCTTCTAAAATTATTATAATTCATTTTAGTTAATGAGCGAGGTAACTTATTATATAGTTTTACACAACTGGGATAACAATTTCTCTTATATAATTCCGTGTTCATTTTGGGTAACAACAGCTTTCCAGGATGTCTTATACTTCTGGTAGTGTTCATATCTCTATCAATAAACAAATACTGATTATTTTTTACAAAAACGCAACACTCCAGTATATATAACGAAGGAAGGGTTAGTAGGTTTAATTTAGGAAATAACTGTTTGCATGATGTCATTGGTGACACGTCACATATGGCGCGCACGCATTGCATTGAGAGATTCCCCGATAACCAATGCGACATGCCAAAGGACTTCGACATGAACCCAGAGTCCACGTCCATTAAGGTCTTGGGTATACAGTGGAGCCCTCAGTCAGACGAGTTCACCTACCGCATCTCTCTGCCCCCCATCACACATGTCACAAAGCGGTCTATTTCAAGCACCGTAGCCTCACTTTATGACCCAAACGGCTGGGTTTCTCCCGTTATCTTCCGCGCAAAGCTGCTGCTTCAGCAATTGTGGCTACTGAAGCTGGAATGGGATGAGCCCACTCCCTCTGAAGTACAAACGGAGTGGCGCCACATCTCAGAGGATCTGCAGCTGTTGTCTAGCATTCGCTTCCCTCGGCACGTTTGTGCAAACAAAGGCTCAGCTGCATACTCGCTTCACGGGTTTGCAGATGCCTCTGAAGCCGGGTTTGCCGCCGTTGTTTATCTCCATGAGCTCGATGCCTCCGGAGATACTTTGGTACACTTGATTGTCGCCAAGTCGCGAGTCGCACCAATCAAGAAACGCCTCACAATCCCCAAGTTAGAGTTGTCGGCCGCCACCCTACTCTCCCAGCTCATGATCCGTGTGTCGGTTCAGTTATCGGCCCATATCAGTATACAACAACACATATGTTGGTCAGACAGTACGATAGTCCTGGCCTGGCTCAATACACCGCCTCACCGTCTTCAACCCTTTGAAGCCAACAGAGTAGTCAAAATCAGCTCAGGCTCACCAGAATGTACCTGGCGACACGTACCTTCCGAGCTCAACCCGGCAGATTGCGCAAGCAGAGGGATGTCTGCGCAATCCCTGACAGCCCACGACCTATGGTGGTCTCCCACGTGGCTTGGACAGCCTTGTGAGTCTTGGCCTGCGATGCCCTTAGCTCTGGGCCATCACGCCCTGCCCGGCTTTAAGCCCAAACACGTCCCGTCACTGGTCACAGTGCCCGGTCTTGACTTTGACCTGCTCACTCGGTTCAGTTCACTAGACAAGCTCGTCGGAGTGACAGCTTGTCTAAAACGCTTTCTGCACAACTGCAGACACCACCCAGATTCGCGACGCTCAGGCCCCTTGTACGTCAGTGAACGAAGAGAGGCCCCTTGTACGTCAGTGAACGAAGAGAGGCCCTACTTTACTGGGTGCGCAGTGTTCAGCACAATGAGTTTGAAGAGGACATCCACCGCCTTCAAACTGGCAAAATCTGTTCCGTCAGACTCCAGCGGCTGTCACCTCTCATTAAAGATGAGCTCTTTAGAGTTGGTGGACGACTGTCCCATGCGTCTATCCGATATGACGCGCAGCATTCGCTCATACTTCCCAGCTCTAGCCCACTTGTAGACCTTATCATTGACCACTACCACAAAATACACTGCCACCCTGGCGCTGACACTTTACACGCTATCCTACGCCAACAATTTTGGATATTGTCCGCGCGCCGTATTATTAGACACCGAGTTTTTAATTGCATTAGATGCTTTCGATGCCGGCGGCACTCGGCAAGCTAGCTAGCTACCGCGCACGCAACAGCCTGACCGAAAAGGTTTATAGTGACTCCTGAACCTAAAGTGAAGAGAACGCCTGAATGCCTATTCTGTAGTGTAGTGACTGTGCGCCAGGAAACCAACCTACCTCGCCGCCCGTGGTCAGCTCGTCTCCCGGTTCCAGCGACCTCGTCAAGCCTGCTCCCGGTAAGTTCCTTTCTACCTCCCGCCTAACCTTCTTTACTCTGCTGTATTTGGCGGTGTCTTCTGACCCGCGAATACAGTGGACTATGGTAGAGGACTACTTTTGCTGTCCTCATTGCCTAGTCTCTGACTAATTATTAATATAATTTTATATTTCTTAATGCTATGTTTGTTTATTTAATGTGATTTCTTTTTGGAATTCTTTGTAGTACTGATTCAATTAAATAAGGTTCATATAATTTTCCCGTAATTACTTCTGATTATTTTTCATTATTGTCATGTTGTGTTTGCCTATAATGTAATGTAATGCATTGATTTGTAACTATTATTATTCACATTACCATTTAGATATAAGCTGTAATGTAAAAATGTTGGTAGACCTAATAGTTAAAATAAAAAAATATGGTAAAAAAAACCTTTTTAAAAAAGGAGCTTTTATTTAAATGCGCTAAAAAGAAAAAAAAACTTTTACTTTAAAACTTTTACTAACAACTTAAAACGTCATTACACAATTTATAATGATATAAAAGGTTGCCGCGAGGTTTATGTACTCGTATTTTCTTAGATTGAAAATTTTAATAGTTAAAACCTATCGCATCAAGTTATTTAATTTACTTGTTTATATATATAGTATAAATCTCGGAAAAACCTTAGTTATCATATAAATTTTGTAATAACGATATAATTTGTTATTATAGTAAAAGTTTTAAAGTAAAAGTTTATTTTTTTCTATTTAGCGCATTTAAATAATAGCTTGTTCTTTAAAAAGTTATTTTACTTTTTAGTTATCTTTGGAAACGTATCCAGGGATAACTAATTTTCATCTGTTCATCTTACTGAACGTGTAGGTATACTTCAGAATTTATTCACGTCTTCCAAACCACCACCACTCACTACCCATCAAAAACGGTCTATCCATTAAGACGAATCAAACTCGACGCGATTGTGTGCTTAATTACTGAGTTTCTATGGTCACCTTCTGGCTTCATTATCAAACCCTGGTTACCATCTAGCACCAAAGAACTCGTCAAAACAAATCAAACGAGCCCATACTCGATGGGGTTATGTCGTTTAATTACTGAGTTCCTATGGCCACCTTCCAGCTCCATCATCAGACCCTGATTACTACCTAACACCAAACTACTCGTCAAGACAAATCAAACGAGCCCATACTCGATGAGGTTATGTTGTTTAATTACAGAGTTCCTATGGCCATCTTCCTGCTCCATCATCAGACCCTGGTTACCATCTAGCACCAAAGAAATCGTCAAGACGAATCAAACGAGCCGAAACTCGATGGGGTTGCGTAGTTTCATTACAGAGTTCCTATGACCACCTTCCAGCTCCATCATCAGACCCTGGTTACCATTGAAAGACAAACTACTCGTCAAGACGATTCAAACGAGCCCAAGCTCGATGAGGCTGTGCCGTTTCATTGCAAAGTTCCTATGGCCACCTTCCAGCTCCATCATCAGGTCAGCACCATGTCATCATAATATTGCATTGTCACGCGATTTACACATGTATGCAAAATTTAGCTCAATCGGTTGAAGATATCTGCTTCAAAATTGAGTTGCAAAATTCCACCCGAACAAAAGTTAAGTACATACATTACATACATTGCAAGTTAAATAAAAGCTTGTAATAAATAACCATTCGGGGATAAAAGTTCTGATTATGTGTATGTATGTATATAAATATTTAAAACACTGTAATGGTAAAATCCCAAATTCGTCAACAAAATCACTCGAATAACTGAATCTCATCTAATGCGCGCGAACGTGCGGCCCTGTCCGTCATACCACAATGGGACCGGCGCAAACCAGTTTTTACCACGGCGGCGCGTCGGTGAACCTGTCGGTGAGAGGTCACGCACACATCGCCGCGCTTTTGTAAGAGTACAGCTACAGCGGGCCGCATATAGGCAGCTTGCATTCTGTAGGGTATTTATTCATGTGCTACACGTACTGCAATAAATGTTCGACATACGCACCATCTCTCGCAATGCAGAGTTCAGCTCGTTTAATTAAATTGTTTTTCAATCTACTTAAAACAAAGTCATTGTTTCGGATATTATCAAACGCGGCGGTTATTCTTTCTTTGAGTTCATCCCGGTTTCCATAATCAGTTGCGTACACTACACGCTTTACTTCGCCCCACAGATAAAAGTCTAATGGCGTTAAGTCGGGTGACCTGGCTGGCCACACGATAGGTCCGCCGCGTCCTATCCACCTTTCTCCGAACTGTTGGCTGAGGAAACTCCGGACGGTGTGCTGGTAGTGCGCAGGTGCACCACCATGTTGATAGTACAACCTTACCAATTGAGCTATAGGCACCTCTTCAAGCATTTCCTCAACAACAACCCTCAGAAGTTCTAAATAAGACCGGTGGTCTAAGCGACCTTCAATAAAATACGGTCCCAGTAAACTCGTACCTAAGATGCCTGCCCAAACATTCACGCTGTATCGTCGCTGAAACGAATCCTGTCGAGTTACGTAGGGGTTTACATGAGCCCACCAATGTTCGTTATGAACATTAAAATTCCCATTCTAGTGAATGTCGCTTCGTCAGTGAAAAGTATGTTTGTGTCACGGTTATCACAGTATCCATCGGCAAAAGGTTAAACGAGGTCCGTAATCGTTTTTGCAAAGTTCTTGGACGGGTCGAAAATGATATGGATGACGTCTATCTGTAATTAAGATATTCCACACTGTCCACTGCGACACTTGGAAACGCCTTGCTGCATTCCGCGTACTCTCACGTGGGTTGTGATCGAAGTATTCCAAAACGGCTTCATGTAAGTTTACTGGATATGGATTTGCTCCTCGTCCTTGAGCATGGGTAGGCACAGTAAATTGACCAAACACTCTAAGTCTAAAATTCACTCCTAACATTAAGTCATATGACGGCACTCGCCGGTTGGGAAACATATTTTTTTTAAATTTATTGTGAGAAAACAAACGGTCATTCAACACAAAAATGCAAAATACAATGATTGACGAACAATGAACAGACCTATAGTTTCCTTAATTAACTATAATTGTAGCTTACTTAGATGTTTTATTGTTTAAGTATGCAACATTTGTAGTGATACATTAGGTAGTGACATCCTGATAACAGTTTGCTACGACATGACTTTTTATGAATATTTTATAAAAAATTATAAAACTAGAAATAACGAACATAGTGCAGGTTGGTACAGTAAATACCCTGGCAACCGCATTAGGCCTACGATTAATTAATTTATACAATCTTGGAATCGAGTATTATTTACTAATGCGGCTATATAACAAATATTTATTAAATAAAAGATAAAGTTAAATAAACTTATCGTTAGACAAAAAGCTAAGCTAGTGACAAAAAGCTTTTTTAATTGAGTTTATAGTACAGGAAAATATGTCTACATCAGATAATTTATCGTTATCATTATAAAGTTAGCAGGCACGCCTTATAAACATGTTCTTACAGTAGGATGTGTTACATTTGGGGATACAAAATAAATCCTTTTTACGGCATCGACGTTCATGTCCACGAGGCACTCTAATATTGATACTATGCAGAAGTGATGGGGCATCTAAAATATTATGAAAGACCTTATAAATTAAAACAGAATCTACGCAGTCACGACGCACTTCCAAGGATCTGACCTTGTGGTATATAAGAGACTCTTCGTAATTAGTGTAAGTATTACCGTTCTAAAATCAAGTGCCTTAATAAATTTTTTCTGGATTCTTTCTATACGACTAATATGTGTCTTGTGGTTGGGATTCCAGACAGCGCATGCGAATTCAAGTCGGCTAAGAACGAAACTGTTGTACAAAATTTTGTATGTTAAAGCATTTTTAAAAGGTTTACCAACGCGCAATATTAAGCCTAATTGCTTATAAGCTTTGTCCAACATAGCATCTATGTGAGGAACGAAAGTCAGTTTAGAGTCCATGATAACGCCAAGATCACGAATTTGCGTCACTCTATTTAGGCGCTGACCACCAAGTTGATAGTCATAAGTTATGATATTTCGTTTTCTAGAAAAGGTTATTACAAAATGTGGCGGCCTGCGTCGCCACATAATTTATTATCCTCACGTATTGGTTAAAGAGTTTGTAAGCACATTCCTAAACGCGTGCAGACCCGATAAAGATAGGACACGGCATTCTCCCTCTAACATCTACATAGTTATTATTGTATAAATAGTCTTGTAAGGTGTAGATAATAAGTTAGTCACAATGTAGTCACTGTAAATATACAACACCATATAAAGAGACGCAGTCGTTATTTACCATCGCCATGGAACTCCCTCCATCACTACCTCGCATACGTTCCACGACGGAACACAAAACATTTATCAAGGTTTAAGAAAAGCTTGTTATCCTTGCAGAATGCATCAAAATCAATTAGATCACGCTGAGTAGTTCACAGTCACTATTTGCACGAATTATCCTGTATATTTTCGTATCATCTGCATACAACAAAACGTCTGAACGTGTAATATACTTATTAACATCATTAATGTACAGCGTAAATAACAAAGGACCCAAGTGGGACCCTTGTGGGACACCTGAACTGACGTTCTTTTGTTGAGATCTAATACCAGAGAGAACGATACATTGATTTCGATTCTCAACGTAAGTCTTGATCCAACGAAAGAGATCTCCGTGTATACCGAGATGCCAAAGCTTAATTAGAAGACTCTTGTGACAAATTTTATCAAATGCTTTGGCAAAATCGGCATACACGGCATTCACGCTGAGCCCGCTATCCATCGCATCCAGAATTTTAGTTGTGAATACCAATAGATTACTATCTACCGAACGACCCTTGTAAAAACCATGTTGGTTTTGAATGATATGTCATTGAACAGCGTTAAAAAGTTGCTCTATCACAATTTTTTCGCAGATTTTACCAAATTGACAAAATTTAGATATTGGCCGATACTTTTCAATGTCTTTGCTAGTTCGACGTTTGGGTACAGGAGTAATCCAAGCCTGTTTCCAAATTGATGGGAAGCTGCTCTCCTTCATCGAGATGGTAAAGAGTATGGTGACTGGTGTGGCCAACGAGGAGGAGCATTTCTGTATGAAAAGGGGATGTATTCCGTCCGGTCCTGCACCCTTCTTTGTTTTTATTGATTTTAAATATTTTAAAACTAATGTTATGTCAAATTCAATAGAACTTAAATCAAATATTGAATCGACAGAAGGGGCTACGTTTTCAGCTACAAATGAGTTAAGACTAGATTCTTCAAAGACTAAGTGAAAATGTGTGTTAAACAGATCACAAATTTTTTCTCCATTGGTGGTTTTTTCGCCCTTGTAATACTTTATCTTAGGGACACCATTGTTAGAAAAGAGCGATTTAATGTAAGACCAAAAGAAATTAGGGTTACCTTTAATTTTTTCTTCCGAAAAATATATAAATTTTTTATAACATTCTAGTTAAATTTTTTCAGACCGCTTTCGTAATATCTTGAAATTTTCATAATCAAGAAGATTCTTATAACGTTTCCATAGCGAATGGTATTTACGTTTTTCTTTTAATATTTTTTTTTAACGTTTTACTAAACCAGGCCGGCACCTTACTAGAGGAACGCAACTTACGGCGAGGAACGTGTAATTTAATTAAGTAGTCCAAAAGGTCATAAAATTTCTTAACACTTTCATCAATATTCAGATTTAAAAAAAAGGCATTCCAATCTACTTTTATTAACTCACCATTAATTATATCATAGTCAGCCAAGTAAAAATTGTAACAATAGCTGAGGCATGGTTTAAGGGGGGGCTGGCAGTTAAGACTGATATCAATTGAAAGAGATTTATGATGTGGATCTTCTTTTATAATTGGATGGTCGCAAGCGGTAACAATACAGTCGAAGGAGCATAAGATAAGATCCAGGATTCGATTATGCATATTACTCACAAAATTGTACTGTCTCAATCCAGTAAAAGATAAAAACTCGCTAACGACTTGTATAGCATAATTGCTGCTAGGGTTTAGCTGTACATCGGAACGTTACCATTCAGCTCCAGATAGGTTAGTCACCAGTAATTAGAAAAAGATCATTAGGATGATTAGATATTAAATCACCAGCGATATCCATAAAACAGCCCAATGCGTCCCTGTAACCAGACCCCTGCGGGATATAAATACAGCAAATATTTAAATAGCTAGATTCAGACTTGTGACTGGATGTTGTGAATAAATGGTCGTTATTTTGCTTACATAAAGGAATAGATACCCAAATACAGTCGCTGTGAGCACGCGGAGGGACGGGCCAGTCTCGCTGCTGCGGCAGGTGCTTAGCCAACACCGCCACGGCCACCCCCCCGCCCCTGCTCGCGCCACTCTCGGCAACTGAACGGTCACAACGATAAACGTTAAATCTGTTATCAAAATACTCACGATTGTGGAAATCAGGTGTCAACCAAGTCTCCGTTATACAAACAAAGTCAAAATTTGATTGTGCTATCTGAGAAAAAAACATGTGACTTAGTACGCAAGCCCCTCACATTCTGGTAATAACCATTAAAGAGATTAGGTATCATTTTTATAATAAAACATTAATGTTATTAGGTTGTCAACGAGGCCCAATGAACAAGATGACACGCCGATGAAACAAAATATCGTAAATAAAAAGAAAATAAGTAAATAAAACTTAAGTAACGATTTATCCGAAATTAAGATATGAAATAAATATGTTTTGTTATGACCCAAAAAAAAACTAAATCTAAGACGAGATAAAAAATCTTTACTTAAAACCTTATTGGATAAAGGTGCCAAAAAATAATACTAAAACAATGTTTAATTCACAGACGTCTAATAAGAAGCAGACCAAACATTATTTCACAACTACATAGATGAGAATAAAACAATATTTCTACTTCTTTCTCTCGAACCACAAATTAATAAGACTATCTCGTTTCTTTTTAATGTCGCAACACTTCCACACACATAGACAAACTGGACCGTGAGGCAAGACGCCATCTTGACAAGCTACAAATAAGCTACAAATGTCTTCCTAGACTTGTCAACAAAGGACGTACAGGAGATTGTTTTCGCTTATTTTTTGTGATCTAATAAAATTTATGAGCCAAAAGTACTAAAATAAAATGGTGAAGTGTAGTGCGCCCTTGTGCGGCAACTCCTCATATAGAAAAACACCTGAAATTACTTTCCATTGGTAAGTTTAGTTGTGCCATCTAATCTCATAATGTTTTTTTTTAGTTATTGTGTGATTATTATTAATCTTTCGGCATTGTAGAAGTAGTGAATAATTGTCATAAGTGCAAATCTCGTAAAATCTTAACGTAAAGTAGTTTCTGAAAGATTCTTGTGGTAACAATAACCAATTATTTAATAACTCTGATCTCGTTTGACGTTTCATATACTTGTACAATTTTACGGGGCCGTATTTAGGCTCCAGTTTTGTTTAATAGGTATATTTTTGAAGATTTATTAGATTTAAGTATGCAATATATTTTTTCATTAGGGATAAATTAAATATAAGTAAATTATTATTATAATATTGTTAACATTCCGGTTCCGGTGATTCGTAACGTAAACAAGCAATATCATTAGTGGTATCTAAAATATATTTTGTCCAAGAAAACGAAGTAATAATTAGCAAAACCGGTGTAAATTCCATTACCTTAACATCGACACAGGTTTTGAGACACAGGAGTTTATCAAGGAACATTAACTTACAACGTTATTTAAGAAAGAAATTATTGATGACTCGGTGAGTGAAAAACTATCACATCGTTATAATTCAAATTGAGTCTCTTTTGCTGGAGAAATTTAACAACAAGGTTCACAGTTTCATAAATTACTGTTGATCAAAATTGCAAAGCAACAGCTGATTGGTCAAAGTGACAGTTCATACTTGCATGCACAGACAATATTTTGGTGGAATCTTGAGCAACGGAACTTGGATTATACAGCCTCAGTAAGTACAACTATTAAGCAAAGTTGAACTTATTCAATACCTTTGAAAATCCATCTTTAAATATGGCACCTAATGGTAACAAATGTGCAGGCTGCCGTAATAACTTACCTAATAAGGAATTCCTATTGTGCTTCGCTTGTGGATCAAAATACGATCTATTATGTGCGCATGTTGGGACAAAACGCTTTAATTTGATGGAGAGAGAACAAAAGCTTAACTGGAAGTGTCCCGAATGCCGAAGCCAGCAGCCAAAGACGGACAACACGAACACACCGTTACGCCAACCACCCCAATCAACTCATATGGACACTACTGGTGAGTCTCTGGTTTCTATCGACAAAGAATCTGAAATCAGCAATGTTACTATTCGTTCAAGACCAGATCAAAGCACAAGCAATGAGAGCATCACAGAGCATTCTCTTCGAAAAATAATTCAAGAAAAATTATCGAGTGTGATTGAAGAAAAGATCAACAAGCTAATCTCTACAGCTCAAAGCTATTAACTCACGCTTAACGGAGTTTACTGAGACTATGGACTTTTTCAATAACAATACGAAAACCTGAAAGCTAACCTGGAGGAAAAGTCCGCTTCCATATGCGAATTGCGTAAAGACAACGAGAGTCTCAAATCGAATGTTAAAGACCTTTCCCAGAGACTTCATGTGGTGGAACAAAACATGAGAGATTCCAATGTTGAAATAAATGGAATACCCGAGCACAAATCCGAAAATTTGATAAATACAGTGTCACAAATATTGAAAACCGTCAACTGCCCTATTGATAAGAGCGACGTGCAACATGCTACACGTGTCGCAAAAATTAATAAAGACAACGATCGACCTCGCACGGTAATTGCAAAGCTGCGCAGTCCTCAACACCGCGATGCTCTGTTGGCTGCAGTTGCTAGATTTAACAAGGATAATCAAAAAGAAAAACTATCAACAGTCCATCTAGGTATGGCCGCCCCTCCGAGGCCAATATTTGTCGCTGAACATCTAACACCGCTAAATAAATCTATGCATGCTGCTACCCGCATGAGAGCCAAGAAAGAATCCTACAAATTCGTGTGGGTACGCAATGGCCGCATTTTTGCCCGCAAAAATGAGTTTAGCCAGGCTATTATGATACGTAACATGGACAGTCTCGAGTTGATGAGCTCCATTAAAAATATTAACTAGTGCAGTGGTGGCTCAGCTTGAGGTATACTACCAAAATGTGCGCGGTTTAAGAACAAAGACTAGTGAAGTGTACAAGAAGACCTTAGTAAATAAGTATGATGTTGTAGTATTTACAGAAACTTGGTTAAATCCTAATGTTCATAGTAGCGAAATATTTAACTCCGAGTATGTTGTATATCGCCGGGATCGAATCACGTCGAATTCTGCTAAAGTGGATGGTGGAGGTGTTTTGATTGCTGTGAAACGGGAAATCCCCTCCTGTAGAGTTGAAAGGTGGGAGAGTGATTGCGAGGACTTGTGGGTAACTATACAAGCGAGAATAGGAAATACTATCCAAGATATTGCTATTTGTGCCGTTTATCTGCCGCCACCACTTATACTTACAACCTTAACACACTTCTTAAACAATGTCAATGATGTTACTAACCAAGCCAATAGCTTACTATTGTTAGGAGACTTTAATATGGGCTTTATGGGCTGGACTGGATGCGATAATAGGACTACTCATATGACTCCGTCAAACTATGATTGTGGCCTAGGTTACTCCCTTGTGGATTTTCTTTTTCTTAACGATCTGAAACATTTAAATAATGTACCTAATGTTGATGGCAGATTTTTGGACCTTGTCATAACAAACATTCCACACATTCGTGTAGATCAGCCTCTTGATCTGTTAAGCAAACTTGACAATAAGCACCCAAATCTATTAATTTCTTTACAATGTCCTAACATGTCTCATCTGCAGCCCAAGACAAGGTCAGGGCTTAACTACTTTAAAGCTAACTACGAACAAATAACGACAGACCTAAAATGTATAGATTGGCATGGTACATTTCAGAATTGTACTACTGTAAATGAAATGGTGACGGAGTTCTACAGGGAAGTTAACGGGATCATTGAGGGGTCTGTGCCGAGACGTGGCTCCAAAATATCTAAATATCCCAAGTGGTTCAATAACTCCTTGATTAAATTACTATCTGAGAAAAATAAATTACGCAATAAATATCGGAAGTATGGCAACCCCCGAGACAAATTTGAACATGAGTTATTACGATATCGATGTCACAAACTTTACGATCAATGTTATAGTAATTATAAAGCTAAAATAGAAAATGACATATCTCGCAACATAAAATCGTTTTGGCAGTTCGTAAAACAGAGGCGATGCAACCTATCAACATTGCCATCGGAAATGAAACTGAACGACACTACTGCAGCTTCTGGCACCGATATTGTTGACCTTTTCGCTCGGCACTTTGCTTCAACTTTTACTACAGGCAATCTACACCCGTGTCCTGTTTCTGGGGAGTGTCTGCATTCTAACCTGTCGAAAATACAATTTACTGAATCGGACATCTCGAAACAAATTGAAAAGCTTGATAGTCATAAGGGGCCTGGTCCGGATGGTATTCCCGCCGTATTTGCTAGACGCTGCGGTACTGCAATATCTCTGCCCCTCACCTTAATATACAATCGGTCTTTGCGCGACGAAGTATTCCCTGATGAATGGAAAAAAGCTAAAATTGTTCCAATTCACAAGAAGGGAGAGACTTGTAACATTAAAAATTATCGTCCAATATCTATTTTGTCGACATTCTCAAAATTATTCGAGTCGCTAGTGCATCCTCACATAACCTTTCATGTCGACAATGCTTTATCTGACCGGCAGCATGGGTTTCGATGTGGGCGCTCTACTCAGACCAACCTTACCTCATTTGTTACGGAGATTGCTGGTAATATTGACAGTAGAATGCAGACAGACGTCATTTACACTGACTTCAGCAGTGCTTTCGATAAAGTAAACCATTCGTTACTCTTATTTAAGCTGAAATCTCATGGAATTGATGGACCCTTACTGCAGTGGATTAGTTCATATCTTGATACTAGACCTCAAGAGGTTGCTGTCAATGGTTATACGTCAAAAACATACAATGCTACATCAGGTGTTCCTCATGGCTCCCACTTAGGACCAACGCTTTTCCTTATTTTTATCGATGACATCACAGCACATATAAAGCACAGCAGGTTTTCTTTGTTTGCGGATGATCTTAAGATCTACAGGACCGTTGACTCTCCTAAGGATATGAAACTCATCCAAGAGGCTTTAAATAATATCAATAGCTGGTGCAAATCAAATGATATGACCTTAAATGTCAATAAATGCTACCACATTAAACTTACAAAAAAAAAGTGTGTCTTTCCATCTAAGTATAAATTAAATAGCACTATAATCTCTGAAGTGGACCAAATACGCGACTTGGGCGTCATTATGGATAAAAAACTTACCTTCATTCCACATATAAATAATATCGTTAAAAAAGCAGCTGGTATGTTGGGATTCATTAAGAGATCAACAAAAGGTTTCCGAACAATTAAATCACGAATATATTATATAATGCTTTAGTACGATGTATTCTTGAATATGCCAGCGTTGTATGGAACCCTATTTACTCGTTACATTCTTAGCGAATAGAAAACATCCAGCGCGCTTTCACAAGACATCTTGCATTCTTATCTTCGGGTATCTCACATAGAACCCCCTACCACCAAAGGTTGTCATACTTTAATATTAGCACTCTAAAACAACGTCGGACTGTTCTGGACCTAGCGTTTCTTCACGGGCTTCTCAATGGGTCTTCGAAATGCAGTGAACTTGTAGACAGCGTCTCTGTCAGCGTCCCATCACGTCCTCCCCGTCATCCAATCACCAAAACTTTTGCAATACCAAGATTCAAAACAAACGTTGGCGGTAATGCCGCCTTGATTCGATGCTGTGCGCAATACAACACCCTGAACAAAATAGACTCTAATAGGGTAGACATTTTTCATGACTTATTGCCCAAATTTAAGGTCAACATACACAATTTATTGCAGGACTAGTACTGTGCATGAAATTTTGTGTTTGTTTTTATAGTAGAAAGTTGTTAATTGTTTTTATTTTTTCATTCATAATTTAATTTTGTTGTTAGTAAGTAACATACCTACCAATTAATTAATTTAAATTTTCATTTTGATTTTTTTTTTGTTTTTCATATTTTAATTTTCAAATATTGTTTTTTTTTTTTAAATTACATTTGTTAGCGTTTAACGAGCTTATTATTAATGTTGTGTACGCCTGTAATAGGTATATGTATAAGTATTAATTTGTATAAGTAATGTTTTGTTTAATGCTTCATATGTATACTGTTGGTGTACCTTTAAAAAAAAAAAAAAAACTTAAACCCTATCTATGGTAGTCGTAGGGATGTATTCTTGTATGAAAATGTGCATATAATATTTACTTTTTACATTAGTTTTTCAGAATTAATCTAAATCTTTACTAAAAGGTCCGGTAAGAAGAAATGCCAGTGGAGATCATGTTTTAAGGAATTTGCAAAATTTACAGCCGAGTACCTCAAGTGTTGTATTAACTACATTAAGTGAGTTAATGTAAGTATTATATTGTTGTACAGTATTCTAGGGCATAACACGAAGAAGATTGGTCTGAGCAGTCTCTCAACTCTGTTACTTTGAAATAAGTATGCAGAAAATGATAAATTTATTTGTTTTCAGAAACCTTCATCATTACTTTCTAAACAGACTCAGTAAAAAGTATCCCGGATATCATTTTTTCGAGACTTGCAAAATATACAGTAACCCGCAGTCAGGGTCGCTGACTACTCGACCACCCGGCGGTCTTGTCACTAGTTTTAAAAATTGTGACATTATTTATTGTAATTTTTATTTTTATTAAAAAAATACCAGCAGAGTATTTTGTTGTTTTTAATTACTTATTTCATTTTTTTTTATTTTACCTAACGGTTCTACTACGAGTATTTCATGCATTTTATTAAGAGATCTATTACATCTCAAATGTGATTTTTTTGCAGTAACTTTTTAGTTGTATTTATCGTTATTATCGAAATAGGATAATAAAATCATGCTTAATATTACAAATCTCCACTCTGCAAGAATAAGCTGAGTTCGGACGGCCGGCGCATCGTATATTGTAGTAATTTTGCAGTTATATTATCGTTTTTATCGAAATAGGATAATAAATTCATTATACAATCTTTATTTCTCAAGAAGTAACAATTATTCTGGTATAAATTTTGCTCAATAATATCGTAAATAGGAGAAATTCACAGTTACCTTAAAGCGATTTTCGAAGTTTTTTGGTTTAGAATAAGATTCTTTTCTATATAAAATCAATGATATCTAAAAATTCCGAGGCCGCTACGCACTATACGACTTTAAAATAGATAACATCATAATTTTATTTTCATTTCTTTAGAACAGTAGTTCAATCTAGGAGCTCAAAAAAGTGCCTTCGCGCATTTTATGAAAACCTTCATCAATTTTGGGTTTCATAAAAAAGTTAAGCAAAATTTACATAATGCGAGGCCGCTACGAACTATGCCAATAGCTATTCTACATTATTCAATAAGTCAAAACTGGTCACGTATTTTTTTTTCTTGGATCAAGAACGCCAAAATTGCCCATTTTACGCAAAAATCACAGTCGAGATGTAATAGGCCTATTGAGTTAATGAGGTGGCGTCGCAGCCAGATACAGATACAGACATGTAGCCTGCCTGGTACTCAATGATAGATAACTTAGCATTCTAATGGTAAATTTTTTTTTTAATTTTATGAGTATCTTCAAATGTCTATAAAATATAAAATTATCCTCTTTACGTATAACATTACTATAGATTTAGGTACTTAAGGTCCCTTGCGTGCCTGAGTTCAGCCCCTTTTATTGTAAATGTGTGCATGAAATTTGTCTGTAGGCGTAATGGGCACGCTTTTTTGTTGTAATGTTTGGTCTGCTTCTTATTATACGTCTGTGGTTTAATTATTCTTTCATGAAATGAAACATTTGTATGATGTTTGTACGTACCATAAGTGTTCCTACTTCCTTATCGAACTAATTAACGAATACCACGTATAGTAAAATCCGTATAAAAGTCACTTAAGCTTAATTAAGTCAGACTCGTCAATTATACAAATAGCACGCTGCTTTTCGTTTTTACGCATAAAGATTTTGCAGTCACGTATCCACAAAAAAGAATATTGAAGTTCAGCTTTTAGTTGTCTTGCACGCTTTAGAAGCAACTTATTGGTTGGTGTTAGGTGGTCTCCTACGTAGACGATAACGGCGGCCCCCGGCAGGCCGATGTCGGCGCTGGTGAGGCCGCGCCGAGCCCGAACCGCAGCCAGCAATTTATTTTTCCGTTTCCTTTGAGTAAAACGCACGATAATAGCAGGGGGTCGAGATGGTTGTCCAGTTTCCTTGCCATTGCCACTGCCAAAACGCCGAACACGATCAACATCAACATCACTTTCTAAGATCTCAAACCCGACGCGCAGGCTAATATCACGAAGAATCGACAATAAGTTTTCGCCCTTAGTGAATGGTACACCAGAGATTTCGAGGTTATTGAGCATAGAAAACTGTTTGGCGCTATTGCAATCTGATATCAAATACACACATCAAAAGTGTCTAGGGATCAACATATATTTTTGCAATAACTTTTCTCCTGATTGATATTAATTAAAATTTTCTTTAAGGATTCATCAAATAAAGTGTTTTCGTTTGTCTACAGTAACGATAAACCAAGTCACCTTTGCATTAATAAAGAAATTTGCCATTTTCCTAATAAAGGGATTTTTGACATTTGAACCACTAACATTAAAGTTCGAAAAAAAGACTGAAATAACAGTTTTCTTTAAAATTTTATTGGGTAACTTAAACAATTAATAATCCGTGTTTCTACCGCGAACACTAACAACACAAGAACATCGGTTTGGCATACTCAAAATGAGTTCATCCAAATCACGCTGTGGAATGGCCGCCCCCTGTTCGTTGCAACAACAAAAAAAGGTCTTCTTGCGACTGGATACCATCCATATTCGGCAGAGCTCTTCTCTGTAGCATATCCCATGCATGCTCAATCGGGTTCAAGTCTGGCGACTGAGCAGGCCAGGGCATGACATTGATGTTAGCTGCGGCGAGAGTCTGTCTTACAACTCTTGCGGTGTGCGGTCGTGCATTATCATGCATTAACTGAAATAAGGGACCGATTTGCACTTGTAGAGGAACGATGACGTCTGATACAATCGTCTCAGCATAAATTTGAGCGTTGAGGTTGCCTCTGATCCAAATCAACTCAGTTCTTCCGCCGATCCAAATACCCGCCCATACCATGATGGTTCCACCACTATAAGGATGGACTTCCTGGCAGGATTTTAATCGCTGTTGGCGTCCAGGGGTTCTCCAGTGTCGTATACGTCTTGTATCCGGTCTCATACCAAAACGAGACTCATCAGAAAAGCACACGAAACGCCATTTTTCTTCTGCCCAATTTCTGTGTTCAAGAGCCCATTGATATCGAATCCTACGATTGTGCATTGCTATAGGTGGTACCCTTAGCGGTCTTCGGGAATGAAGGTTCACTTCATGCAAGCGGTTTCTGACTGTTTGGTCGCTAATTAAGTTCCCTGAAGAGTGATGAAGCCTCACGGCTAACATCATGGCGGTTATTGTTGGAGCTCTTCGAGTTGTGATTTGAATGTATCGGTCTTGTCTCCGTGTGGTGCAGCGATACCGTCCTCCATGGCGCTCAGCCACGGTACCAGTGCTTCGGTAACGTGTCCAAAGTCGACTGATAACACTCTGACTTGTATTCAGAGCTTAAGCCACAGTACGTTGCCGGGAACCAGCTTCTATCATTCCCACGGCTCTGAGCATTTCTTCCCTGCTTAAATGACGTCGCCGCTCCATAATAACGTTGGTTTTAATCAGTAGTAGGGAAACAGTAGCACTAATAATGTCTTCAATGCGTTGTATGTTTTTATAGGGAAAATATTGACAGCTGATTTTCATCTTTTACTAGAAATTGATTGAAAGTTCCTGTTTCAAATTATGAAATGCACCAAAAAGGATCCATATAAATTTATAAAATCATAAATTTATTACAAAGCCACATCTCAATCTCAAGAAATCCGCATAAAAATGCTTGATCCCTAGACACTTTTGATGTGTGTATTTGATGTTTTTTTCCGCCTCAGTTAAAGTCCTTGAGGAGTCTGACAAGGTCATTATTTCTCTTTCAGCGGATGGCATTCTGTTACTGAGATCAGATAAGTTGGTTTTTCTGAGATTCTGCTCTTCGATGAGACTTTCAGTTAAGGTAGTAACCATACTTATCTGCTCCTTAATATCAGACGTTATTTCTTGCCGCATCTTTTGCAGGTTCTCGCTCTGTGAGTTGCCAAATGATGTTAAAAGGGACATTATGTTTTTACGAAAGTCTGATAGTTGCTGTCCCACATCACAATCATGTTGCTGCATTTTACGCTTCCGAAGGGTTATCTGGGAGTTTGGTTCGAGTACACTCGTAGTAGAGAGATCTGGTTGCGATCCACCTATTCGTCCATCGGGAGAAGAATTCATCATATTATTTATTTTTAACTCGAGATGACGGTAATATTACAATTGAATTTCTTGCAAATCCAGTGCGCATTGACTTGTTTAAACTGAGAGTGATACGCGGGAGCGAGACAGAGCTATACAACTGTTGCTTGTCTCACCTGCAAGGTCCTGACGAAACACTATTGTCACTGTTGAAAAGTCGTATGTCCATAGGCACGTTTAAGCAAAAAGTCAACTTAATCGCACACAATAAGTGTCAATTTCACTTGTACGTAATTAAACAATTTGAGTAAGACTACAAGCGAACGCGTGAACCGAGCAGCTGCCCGATCGTGAAAGAAATTTCACGATACAATTCAATTGCATGTCTTACAACGTCATTTGCTGTCGCGTAAAGTATCGGCCAAACCTGCGCGTCAGTAACGCGGGAAGCCGGACGCGATGCGGGAGCGTCTGCAACGCGAAACATAACGTGCACACCTGCGCGACTCCGGCGCGAACCGCGAACTTCATTTGCTAGTGGACAGTCACTAAAGCTGCGCGTCTTTATCTGGTATAACTACTTAATTGTAGTGGTGATGAGATCCTCGTACTTAACATCGGAATCTGACTCTGAGTAAGAGCTTTTATTACTTTGGTACTATTATTTACTTACCATCCATTTGAAATTCCGGACCGATCGAATCCCATATCTTTTTTTCTTTCGTAAATTCTTGTAGTCTTTGTTCTTCTAATCATATACCTAAATATAATGGGATATCCTCTCACTGTTTCGATAAACACCCCTGTATTATCTTCTGTTGTAGTCATAGAGTGGAACCACAGAATAAGTAATAGTACCTACTACCCGTACAGAAGGTTCACTCTCTGACAAGAGTCAAGTTTAGGTATCAAAAAATACCTACTCTTACGACTTTCATGCTAAATTGAAACTTATCGTGTCACCCGAGCAAAACCCGGCAAAAGAAAATCATGTCTGTTCATTAAATTGTTTTTGATTAACCGTTAAAGATTTTTATGGCTAAATAACTACAGACTTAAACAACTATTACTTGGTGGAAAATAAGAGAAGCACAGATTTAGATGTATTATTTATTTAGAAACCCGGAAACACAACAGTATCTTTTATACGGATTATAACGTCGTTTAGTAGTCATTGTTAGGTGCACAAAAATCACAGAAATTATCGTTCGTTTTACGTGCGACTTGGAGCGTGCGAGCCGAGCAAGAAGCAGCCTACTGCCAATTGACATACCTACACCTTAAGTGGCCTGCACGAGAGGCGCGCCGGCCGAACGTACAATGGCGGACTCCGTCGCTTTACCAGTCTAAAGGTCAAAATCTCTTGCACACCGCGTGGTGTATTTGGTACGGGCACGTACCCAGGCGGTCGGTGCGCTTCATACGAAAATCGCTGCAAAGTGGTAAAGCGACTGTGACCCCGATCGTACCTAAACTGCGGAGTGACACCCCCCTGTGGAACGAAATAATTAATATTATGAAAGGTAGGTAGCTTTCTCGCACGTACACACGTTTGTTTAATCATTAAGCCTGGCGTCGACTACAGTAGAAACGCGTCGAATCGAAGTGAGTCGCATTTATTCCTAGTGCGTCCATCTCTGAAGAATCGAATCGAATTGTTAATTCATGATAACTCTTCAACAAATTAGGTCATGTTTTCGTCATGAAGAGCTCTGATGAAGAGATGTTTTTATTCGAATACTTTTTAATAAAGAATTATAAAAAAAAACATTTTTATTTAAAGAAAGATTTTTATGAGTTTTTAAAAGATATCTACATATAGAAATAATAAAAATACGTTGGCGCGCATTCGCTTCTCCGCGTCGACTGTCGGCCTTTACACTTTACACCGCACCATATCCCAATACTCTTCATTAGAGTATTGATACGCCATTCTCCGCGACGCGCGCGCACGTTCCATCAAATCAAAATTGCAATGCGGGGACGACCGGACAGAAATAAAACGCACAAATGTTGGATAAATACTGAACTTTATTATAAAAGTCAAGACTTTATATAGTAATTCAAATTTATGACTAATACAGTAGGTATGTAGGTAAAGTTAGTTTCGGGTGTCTGATGTTTATCTTTAGGTACTATTACATTATTCATATTACATTTTCATCACAAAATATAGATAACGTCTCATATTATGTTATGGTTTTGTTAGATACGGGAACGGGTTGTACGAGTGATACACACGACTGCTAATAGCACACTGTTTATTGGCAAATACAATAGGCGCGAACGCAGCGCGCGCACACACATACACAACAATCCTCCCCCATTTGACAATATATCAAAACATTACAACTATTTATAAACATTAACATTATAAGAATGGTGTGTAGTCAACCCTCTGTATAATTTTTTTTTTTTTAAACACTGAAAAAAGACGACAACCTCAGGCGGGAATCGAACCACGCACCTTCCGCATTCCGGGCGGCTGCCTTAACCACTTGGCTACCGAGGTCTGGCTTTCAACCGTCGAAATTTGTCAGTGCTTGATGCTTATGTTTTTAGTCAACATTGCTTCATCAAATCTTAGAAGTTTTCACCTCTGAGATCCGAAAGAAATATTTTACAAATATTTAAACATTCGGTTAAGATGAAGCTGCGTTTATAGATTAATGTTTTGTGTTTTAGCGTATTATTAACGCTTAAATATACTTAAGTAAAATTTTAAAAGACTTTAAAATTTTACTTAAGTATATTTATGCGTTAATAATACGCTAAAACATAAAACATTAATCTATAAATTTTAAAAGACTTTAAAATTAAGTATATTTATGCGTTAATAATACGCTAAAACATAAAACATTAATCTATAAATTTTAAAAGACTTTAAAATTTTACTTAAGTATATTTAAGCGTTAATAATACGCTAAAACATAAAACATTAATCTATAAACGCAGCTTCATCTTAACCGAATGTTTAAATATTTGTAAAATATTTCTTTCGGATCTCAGAGGTGAAAACTTCTAAGATTTGATGAAGCAATGTTGACTAAAAACATAAGCATCAAGCACTGACAAATTTCGACGGTTGAAAGCCAGACCTCGGTAGCCAAGTGGTTAAGGCAGCCGCCCGGAATGCGGAAGGTGCGTGGTTCGATTCCCGCCTGAGGTTGTCGTCTCTTTTTTCAGTGTTTAAAATTTTACTTAAGTATATTTAAGCGTTAATAATACGCTAAAACATAAAACATTAACCCTAGGTATATTACGCAACCTGTCACTTCGACTATGCTGCACGCCCTCTGTCCCCTCCCCCACTCGGGAGTCCGACGATGATTCTACCGAGGTGGTTGGCGGCTGGAAGTCATCAAAGTCCCAGTGTACATTACTATTTCCATTTATTCTAGAATTACCCTTATGTAAAGCAATTTGATTTTTATGTTTTTTTAGTGTAAGGCAAGGACAATCATTGTCTTGGATTATATACAAAGCTTTACCGAGTCTTCGAACAACAGTTCCGATACACCATTTAAATATTTTGTTGTTAATAAACTTCTTATAAACTACTTGTTCTCCGACGTTGAATGTCTGTTTGTTTGATCCCCCGTAATATTTACTCTGCAAGCACTGTTTACGTTTTACATTAGTGACCGAGGAAGTGAGTGACGGGGCTGTCGACTTAGTCGGTACAAATAGGTCTAACCGTGACCGGAGCTTACGGCCAAAAACTAGCTCAGCCGGTGCGAAACCTGTGACGGAATGTATAGAATTTCTATAGTCGAAAAGATATTTCAAAAGCTTCATACTGATATCGTTTTTATTTTTAGAAGATAATATACTGGACTGGACTTGATATCTTTTTTACAATCTTAACAAAACTTTCTGCCTGTCCATTACTAGCCGGGTTATAAGCTGGAGATGTTAAATGTTTAATTCCATTCATCGAACAGAATCGTTGGAACTCATTGGATGTAAACGCTGATCCGTTATCACTAACGATGGTATGTGGCAGTCCATATTTCGACATAAAATCGCATATTTTATTTACGACGTTTGCAGAAGACATATCGTAGACTTCGACCCATTTGGTATGCACATCTACAACTACTAAAAACGTTTGATTATTTATTGGGCCGAGAAAATCGATATGGATTCTATAAAAAGGAGTCGATGGGTACCGCCACGGAGTGAGAGGCGCCTTAGCGGGAGTAGGGCGGAGCTGCCTACAGATATCACAGGAATTAATCATATTTTCTAACGCTTTATCTACCCCCGGAAACCAAAACCGCGATCTAACCTCAGCTTTTGTTTTCACGATTCCTAAGTGAGAACTGTGTAACTCTGATAAAACTTTTGAACGCCACTTTTCTGGTATAACTGTGGCGGCCTGAGTCGCCACATAATTTATTATCATCACGTATCGGTTAAAGAGTTTGTAAGCACATTCCTAAACGCGTGCAGATCCGATAAAGATATGTCACGGCATCCTCCCTCCAACATCTACGTAGTATTACTGTATAAATAGTCTTGTAAGGTTTAGATAATAAGCCAGTCACAATGTAGTCACTGTAAATATACAACATCATATAAAGAGACGCAGTCGTTATTTACCATCGCCATGGAATCCCTCTACCATCACAACCTCGCCTACTTCGCATTCATCGCCCGCCGGAACACTGGTCGCCGGAATCTTGTGTCCTCTCATTAAACACCCATTTTCATAGGATAGCTGCATTCTGCAGTTAAAAAAAGGTTTTATGTTTAAATCCGTTATTTTCTTTGGCCAGCCTTCACGCACGTATTTGATTACCTTACCTAACGTAACATCCCTACTTGTTTCTATACGTAGATCATTTAAAGTAACCGGCAGATCTCCTTCGATAATAAAATTAACGTAGGCTGCGCGCTCGATAACATCGGCGGCCGCGGCCGCGTGGATGCAGTCGCCCGGCGCCACCGGGCCCCGCGTCGCGATGTCCCCTCTCTCCGGGCATAGGCTCGCCTACGATAAGAAATCAGCGCTGTTGTCCCCACTACGTATGTATTCGATACTATAGTTGTAAGCACTTAGAAACATTGCGTAGCGCTGCAATCTATTTGCCGACACCTCCGGAATGCCCTTATGTTGACCAAAAATAGAAATGAGCGGCTTATGGTCAGTACGTAGAATAAACGGATCAGATTTTCCATACAAATATTGATGGAACCTTCGCACTCCGAAAATAATGGCGGTGGCTTCCTTTTGTATCTGAGAGTACCGTTTCTCTGCCGAATTCAATGTTCGGGAAGCGAAAGAAACTGGTCTTTCTATTCCGTCGTTACCTATCTGTGACAGCACGGCTCCCAACCCGCTCGGGGAAGCATCAACGGTTAAAATTAATTTAGAATTTGAATTAAAATGCGCTAAGACCTGATCGGATGTCAAATATTTTTTTATTTTTAAAAATGAATTTTCGTGCTCCGTAGACCGAACCAACTTAACTCCCTTCTTTAATAACTCATATACGGGGCTCAAAATGCTTGAAGCGTTTGGAACGAAGTTTCGGTAATAATTGACTAACCCTAAAAACGACTGTAAAGAATTGACATTTGTTGGCCTTGGCGCATTCATAATGGCTTTAATTTTTAGTGGATCTTTCTTAAGGCCGTTCTTGTTTATAATGTAACCAAGGTAACAAATTTCATCCTTAAAAAATTCACACTTCTCTTTTTGTAGGGTTAACCCCGCGTCCTCCAACCTTTTGAGTACAGTACGAAGTTTATTTAAATGTGAAATAGGACATTTATCGGTGACAAGCACGTCATCTAATAGGCACAGCACTCCATCTATGCCTGCAAGGACGTTTTCCATCACCCGCTGGAATATTGAAGGCGCGTTTGATAATCCAAACACTAAGCGCGTATATTTAAAGAGCCCGCTATGAGTATTAATGCAGGTAATGTTTTGTGACTCATCATTTAATAACAGCTGATTATACGCCATTGACAGGTCTAATTTTGAAAATTGTTTTCCACCATGTAATTTCGCGAACAACTCATGAACTGTAGGTAAGGGGTATTGGTCTATCACTAACTGCTTATTTATGCTGACCGAATAATCCGCGCATAACCTTACAGACCCATTCCGTTTGAGCACCGGAACTACTGGAGATGCGTAGTCAGAATGGTCGACTGGCTTTAAAATACCTAAACTTTCTAAGCGCTGAAGTTCCTTGTCGACTTTGTCCCGCAGCGCGAATGGCATTGGCCTTGCTTTAAAAAAAATCGGCTTAGCATCCGGTTTTAAGTTTAATTTGACTTTATATTTATTAAATGTTCCTAGTTTATTTGAAAAAACGTTAGGAAATTGAGATTGCAACAATTCAATACTGTTTGAACTCGGACTAACGAAATGAGAGGATTTAAATGAAAATTCTAATTTAAAACTCGATATAAAATCTCTTCCCAGCAATGGGGCCCTCCGTTTCGTATGACGTAAACAATAAGTATTCGAGTCTGATCTCTATAATTAACTGGCAACCGATCATAGCCAACACACATCAACCTGTTACCGTTATAACTACAAAGCTTTTCACCCGTGGCTAGTAATGGCTGGTTTTTAAAATATAAATTATAAGTGTTTTCGGATATTACTGTTACTGAAGAACCGCTGTCAATTTCAAATTCCAGCTGGACGCCGTTTATCGTTACCTTTTCTGTCATAGGTTCACCCTTGAGCGACCGTATTTTAAAAATTGACTTACCGTCGTCGTCCTTACTCACTTCCCCCGTTGTCACGTAATTAATTTTTGTACACATTTTACGCAAATGCCCTTTCTTATTGCATTTTTTGCACGTATAATTTGCAAACCGACACTGGGCAGATTCATGATTAGAACGACCGCACACTAAACACTTCACTTTTCGATCGACCGCTCGATTTGACTTAGCCGAACTTTGTCCTTTCGCTATCTTAAACACTGGGTCTCGATGCTGAACCGTAGGTGCCGATGTAGCTCCTGCACGAGCGCAGTGAATGCTCTCCGCCAGCTCGACTGCTTTCGCTAGCGATAGCGATGCCAGGTCGTGCGCAAAAAGCTTCTCACGCTCCGGTCCCCCCAACATCCCCATAACAAAGCGATCTCGAAGTGCCTCCTCCACGTCGTTGAACCCGCAATGAGCTGTGAGTCCTCGCAGCCTTGCAGCCCACTGGGAATATGTCTCGCCGGGTTGCTGTGCTGCCACGTAGAACTTATATCGTTCGCTGAACCCACATCGCTTCGGGGTGAAGTGGCCGTCTAGTAAAGCGAAGATTTCTTCAAGGGGCACATCTTCGAGTTGTTTTGGCAACGCCAAGTCTGCTGCAAGTTTAATCGTGCCGTCTGCGAGTGCGCTTAGCAAAATCGCTCGCCGTTTTACTCCCGCCGTGTCATTTTTTGAACTGATGTCGTTTGCCAAAAACCACTGTAGTATCCGACTTTTATAAGTCTTCCAATCCTGGACATTATGGTCAAATGTCGATAAAATACCGAAATGCGACATTCTAACGGTTCACTTTTTTTTTCCTAATTTCGTGGGTAGTCGTCGCCAATGCTAGATACGGGAACGGGTTGTACGAGTGATACACACGACTGCTAATAGCACACTGTTTATTGGCAAATACAATAGGCGCGGACGCAGCGCGCACACACACATACACAACAGGTTTCATGTTCGGTATTGTTTTTATTTGTACATATCTACTTACCTACCTACTAAACGTAAGTCACACGTGGTCACACCACTACGCCTCCCCCGTTATTTTTAAAAGAAAAAATAATCAAATTAAGTATTGTCTTAAACCGGATTAATTTAAATAGTTATTTTTTGTTTTATAATAAATACATTTAAATATTCTAGTACAGTACATACAAATATTTCAGTACAGTGCGGACAACTAACAAGAGTGCACGCGGTCTAACTCATATCTCATAGATCGTAAACCTTTTCTGTACCCTTAAATTTAATCAAGAATCATCACATTACTTATAACAAATAAGAATCATGGTAAACAAGTGCTCAACCTGTAATAATCAGTTTACTGACGGTGTTCAGTGCACCAGCTGTGGAAAACATCTGGATTATAGTTGTGCTGGTATTTCTGATAGCGGTTGGAGAAGATTGGGTGCAGAGCGTAGGTCATCATGGAAATGTCCAACATGTAGAATTACACGCTCAGCTTCACCTAGCCCCAACGAGTCAGCATCGATAGCCGCTGTTCTCCAAGAAATTCGGGAATTGAAGGTCCAAATGGCGGAATTTAACGAAGTGAAGACTAAATTGGCATGTCTTCCGGGGTTGGCTGATGAATTAAAGTCGATTAAAGATGACCTAAATGAATTTAAGAAGTCATATAATTTCTTGTCTACCTCAGTAGAAGAGTTGGAAGCGAAGAACATCGTCATTGAAAGAAAACTGACGGGTCTCGAGGAGAGAATAGAATCAGCTGATTGTTCTATTGCCGACTTGAAATCTAAGGTGACTTTATTAGATCAAAGATCCAGGCTTAATAATGTTGAAGTCAAGGGTGTGCCGTGTAAAAAAGACGAGAATTTATATTCTACAATTGAAAACCTGAGTAAGAAAATAGGTTACAGTATCCCTAAAACTCAAATTAACTATATATCCAGAGTTCCTACTTTCAACTCAAATAACAAATCAATTATCATCAGTTTTATCAACCGCTATATCAAGGAGGATTTTATAGCTGCAGCGCGAGGAAGTAAGAACCTAAAAGCGGAAGATATCGGCTTTCAGGGATCTCAGCAGCGTATTTTTGTTAACGACCATCTTCATCCAGATATAAAGAGCTTGTTGAACAAGGCGAAACAAATGGCGAAGGAGAAGTCCTACAGCTACGTATGGATCAAATTTGGCAAAATTCACGTTCGTAAAAACGACACATCCGGTATTTTCATTATTAATAACACTAATGATTTAAAAAAAATTACTTAGACGGCTTTTTATCTTTAATATTTAGCCTTAATAGTATTTTAAATATGTTAGTTATTTTTAAATTAGTGCTATTGTATTGTTTTTATTTAAATTTTATTATGTTTAGCACCCCTGGTTTGCCGCCTCGCTCAAGGTTTCGCTTTGTTTGACTAATAGTTCTGCTCAACTATCGGTCATAATTTATAATAATATGTTTGTCTCGCTCGCTCTGCAACTAATGTCATACGTTGCTTGTTTTGCTATTGTATTTACTCCTCTAACATTTTTTCTGTTATCCGCTTTCATTCTGCCTGCTTACCCTGCTTGTGACGGTTGTTGTGCGATTGCTGTTGCATTGTATCTGCCCGTTAACATTTTAGAGATTGCTTTAGTTATGTTAATTATGTTTGTTATAATGTGTTCATTATTTCTTAGTAATTCAAAGAGTTTGATTCAGCCTTAAACATTTATTATCAGAATGTTAGGGGATTGAGATCCAAAACAACGGCGTTTTATCGCAACCTATGTTCGGGCTCGTATGATGTTATTATTTTAACAGAAACCTGGTTGGTCGATAGTGTTTGTGACTCGGAATTGTTTGATAGTAGGTATATAGTGTGGCGTCGCGATCGCGATTATGAACGTACGAAGCAGAGTCGCGGCGGTGGCGTACTTATTGCAGTGAGAAAAGATATTCCGGTTACCTCACATTTCGAATATAATTCCACTGCCGAGGATTTGTGGTTATCAATATCATTTACACATAATATTAACAAGTCAATTACTAAGTTAAATTTGTGCGTCGTGTATTTGTGTGCTCAGAACATGGGGTTGTCATTTACTGAACAGTTGCATAATTATATAAATAAATTAGGAACTATTATTCTACAAAATCCGGACGATACGTTTCTTATCATGGGCGATTTTAATTTAAGCGGAATCTAATGGATAAATAATAGTGGGGAGTCTTCATACACAGCTGCTAACATTACTGGTTTTAATGAACAATTTTTAATTGACGAAGTGTGTACACATGATTTAAATCAATACAACGGAGTTTTAAATAACTATGGTAGAATTTTGGATCTTGTTTTGTCGAATGGTAAGGTTACCGTCACGGAATGCTTTGAGCCGTTGGTCCCGCTCGATCCGCATCATAAAGCCCTATTAATAGGTACATCATTTAATTTTAAGTCTGCCCTCGAAAGCGCGCCGCGCATTAAAAAAATGTTTTATAAGTGCGACTACGATGTAATTAATGCTGAAATAGTTAAAATTGACTGGCATTCTGATTTTATGCACAAGGATACCGAAGAAGCTTCGGAATATTTCTATTCTAAAATAAATAGGATAATAAATGACCATGTTCCTTCGAAGGTTTGTCGAGTTAACTATTATCCTGTTTGGTACTCATCGTCACTAAAGAAAATTATTAGAGAAAAGTCAAAATATCATAATAAATTTAAGAATTACGGAAACATTTCAGACTTACATACATTTAAATTGTTAAGAGAAAGGGCTAAGCGTGTTGAGATTGATTGTTACAATAAATATATAACTACTGTGGAAGGATCAATTAAGGATAATCCGAAATATTTTTGGTCATTCGTTAAATCACGTTCTAAGTCATCTGGCTTACCGAGTACTATGCATTATGATAATATATCTGTAAATGACGGTACATCCATTTGCAATTTGTTCTCGGATTTTTTCTATTCGACATTTTTGAACCTTAATTCCACACCTGCATCTTTCGTGTCCGATAAGGGGGGCTCAAATAGTATTGAAGTTAAAGTCGAAGACGTTACCAGGCTCCTCTCATCGTTAGATACTTTTAAATCAGCAGGTCCTGATAACCTGCCTCCAATTTTTCTTCGCAATTGCGCAAAAAGTATATCTGTCCCTGTTTATCTTCTGTTCGTTAAGTCCATTACTAAGTGTTGTGTTCCCTCAGTGTGGAAATCAGCCTATATAACACCAATTCATAAGAAAGGATCAAAATCTGATATATCAAATTACAGACCGGTTTCCAAACTGTGTATTCTGGCTAAATTGTTAGAAAAAATTGTGTATAAGTATTTATATGAAACATTAAAGACTGTTTTTACTGAATGTCAACACGGCTTTCTACAGGGAAGATCTACTACATCTAATCTTATTTTACTGAACGACTTTTTGACGGACTCGATGGACGGAGGTGGACAGGTGGACGTAGTATACACAGACTACAGCAAATGCTTCGACAGGATTGAACACAGTTTATTGATTCAGAAATTGGCGAGTGTTGGAATATGTGGCGACCTTTTAAGGTGGTTTATATCGTATATAAGCAATAGATCTCAGGCTGTGGTTATTAACAATTATATTTCTAGCTGGGTTATGGTGCCTAGTGGGGTACCGCAAGGCTCCCTTCTGGGCCCTATATTGTTTTTAATATTTATTAATGACATTGAAGCCTGTTTCATCACTCTCAATTGCTTTGTTTTGCTGATGACATGAAAATCTTTAAAAAAATTTCAACCTCATCTGATGTGTCCGACCTTCAATCTGATCTGACCCGGTTGGATAATTATTGCAAACAGAACAAGCTAGACCTCAATCCTTCTAAATGCACTGTCACAACATTTAGCAGGAAAAATAACAATGTTCCATCACAGTATACCCTCAAGGGCCAAATCCTACAAAAGAGCTCGGTTGTACGAGATCTAGGAGTCCTTCACGACTCAAAGCTCCTCTTCGATGACCATATTGATGCAATGGTTAAGAGAGCTTCTAGGGCTCTTGGGTTCATTATGCGAATCTCAGTCAGTTTCAAGGAAATTAAAACTATGAAAATATTATACTGTTCATTCGTGAGAAGTATTTTAGAATATGGGTCAGAAATTTGGAATCCACGATATAATAAATATGTCGACCGTATTGAACGTTTGCAAAAGAAATTTATAAAATACTTATGTTTTCAAGCTAAAGTCCCGTATAATTCTGATAACTATTTACAATTATGCAAACGATTTCATATTCTACCTTTGTATATGCGACGTGAGATAGCAGATATTGTTTATTTTCTCAAAATTTCAACGAATATTATTAACTGTCCTCAACTCCTCTCCAAAATTAAGTTCACCATCCCTACTAGGTCCCCTAGACATTACACACCCATTCATATACCATTGGTTTCGTCCAATTACCGCCAAAATTCATTTATGTTGCGAGCGAGTACAAGTGTAAACCAAATATGCAGCGATTTCAATTTCGACATGTTTCATTGTAGCGTGTCCTCGGCGAGGCGACTAGTGAGCAATACTTTCTTTTTAGAGTAAGCAATTTATCATGATATTATTATGTAGCTTTTTAGTCTTATAAATGTGTACTAGATTAGGTTTGTTTATGTTCCCATTTAAATATTATTTAGCTAAATTGATATTTATAAGCGAAGACCTTTTATTGGCTATCAGTGTATACAATGTTACTTTATACCATTACTTAAAGCTGTTGGTTTTCCGAAAATTAAATAAATAAATAAATAAATAAATAAAATTAAGTGCTCCTGTTTATTATTTATACTTACTTAAAAAAACTGTAAAAAGTTAAATGAACATAATTTCCAACAGAGAGAAAATCTAAAAATACATTACATACAGTGAATCCTACATAATAATAAATATAACAAGTATTCGTACAATAGGTATATTCTTAATTTAACACAGGTAGTATATGGTATACAGTTAAAATATTGATACTGTTGCCTATTAATAGTTAACTAAAGTGAACAATGACAAATCATATCTTTAGTAAAAGTAGTTATAATTGTCTTACTTATTAATGTAAAATACAAAGTTTAGCGGAATCCAAATACCAAAATTTTATATTTAGTGAATATAATTATGCTATGATGAAAATATATTACTTTATTTATAACATGTATTTCTGTATTTTTGTTTGGTACATATAACATAATTACAATCATATTCGGTAAATGGTAAAAGTTCTAGATTGTAAACTAGACACATTTATACATAAAGACAAAAGATAACACATTTTTAAATCAGCAAGATATAAAAACGTTTCTAAACTAAATCACATAAAAATGAGAAACAAATTTAACAAATAAAAATGTATATTACCTATAGAGAAACTGCTTCTTACGGATTTCTTAACCCATTTGTATCAAATGATTATACTTTAAAATGACAAATCATTTCACAAAAGATCTAACTTATAAATAATTATTAAAATTCAGGAAAATATGAATTCAATATGAAATTAATCCAGTATTTATTAATTTTAAAATAGTAGTAGTATTATTATAGATTGAATGTTAAATAAACCCACACGCGTAAAAGTAGCCTCATCCGTCCAATGGATATTAGCATTTTCATTATTCAATATCCATTGTGAAAATGTGAATCGATGTCTAGGATCGTCTCCGTAAATCGCGTGTGCACGCACGTCGAAAGTGGTATGGATGTAGATCGTTGGTATTTAGAAGCTTCCATACGAAATACTGGCTGACATTAAACTGTCTAGCAGCCATTCTTGTGCTTCGTCTTGGGTCCTCATCAAAGTAATTTAATATTTCCTCCTCGAACTCCACTGAATACTGTGGTGGCCGACCTCATGTCGTTGCATGTGAAGGAATTGTAAATTGTCCAAAGTCAACACACACAATACACATTACACTGGGGCAGGAGACCATAATTCGTACCCTTAAATAAACTCTTGGTTTTAGAATATGTTTAATGCTGTTAATATGTTCAGTTATATGTGTTTATTAATTTAATGAAACATGTTTTTATACAGATATATTTCAAAATTTTTTATAACAATAAAAGTTTTAATTGTGAAAAATAAAAATTTATTACTTATTATTAAAAACAAAAAAATATTTTTTGACACGTAATATTACAAATAATTCAATGAATTATCATCATCATCATCATCATCATCATCTAGGGCAATATCATCCGATGTATTATAGGATGGAGCTTTTAATAAAGACATTGCATCTTTAGGAATATTCTTACATCATCATCATCATCATCATCATCATCTAGGGCAATATCATCCGATGTATTATAGGATGGAGCTTTTAATAAAGACATTGCATCTTTAGGAATATTCTTACATCATCATCATCATCATCATCATCTAGGGCAATATCATCCGATGTATTATAGGATGGAGCTTTTAATAAAGACATTGCATCTTTAGGAATATTCTTAACTTTACTTACTTTACTTTATTTTCTAGTTAAAAATAATTAATGTATTAGAAGCAATTACTACAACAATAAAAATAATTTTACTTATGAGGAAATTATAAAAGAAAACAGTTCTCCTCGAGTACTTCACCTACTAAACGATCTCACGATCTTCACCTACTAAAATCGATATAAATCAGAAAGTAGCAAACTTTTTTAATAGTTTCTGGGAGCCTATTCTATACTCAATATTTTTGCACAAAACCTTTAGCTAAATTCAGCTAAATACCTAAACAAATTGTCTAATAAATAGGCCAGTTAAAACTCAACAACTTGAGGACTCAATTTGATATGACTTAACTACCTTAAACTGTTCATATTCCTACATAATACAGTATGTCAAAATTTTATCTCATACCTGAAGTAGAAGGTTCTATATCGAGATAACACTTAAATTTGATAAACTTAAAGAGATTTGACTTTGAACTTATGCAGAAAATCACGAATAAAATTAGGACAGGCTATTTGTTGAACTTTGACGTGGTGTACAAGTGAACTCGGTTTGTTGCGAATCATCTAAATGATATCTACAAGTACCTTACTTAGTGTGCTACCTATTCATTATAAAAGGGTATCTTGAAATCTCATTTATTTTTTTGAATTATCGGTATGTTTAGAGGCTATCTGCCCCAGCGTGAGTCGCTGTGTTGCCGCCTGAATGGTAGAGGTCAATGGTACTTGAGGAGAGCGAATCCCTTGCATGCGCAGCGACTACAGATGCTCGGGTGCTGCGTAGCGTCTCCTGGCTTCGTTCATGTTATCGCCAGATAAGGCATAAAATCGAATCATCGTTAAATACTCAATGTTTGAGTATTCATAGTGTCGATCCATTACAACGATGCACTCGCGGCGAAACACGGACTACAGCCAAAATTACGTACGACCTGTTGACCTAATTTCGCGAGACTAGCCGGCCGATAAATGCACTTTGCACTAATGCAACGGCCTGCGCCGGTTGCGGGGCGGGGGGTAGGCGGCGCGTTTGAAGCGCCTCGGTCGTTGACTTTGATAAGATCGTCCGGCACTAAAGGTTCTTACATTTTTTATTGATATTTTTATAATGATTTTTTTATGCTCATATTTTTAGTTTTACAAGCTAAATAGCTTCTACTGATGATAAACATGGAAAGGGTTTCGGCTCCAAAACAATGAGAAATCTCGGTGTATATGCATTCATTGAGGTCACCGTTTGAAAAGGCTGTACTTACATCTACGAGTATATGTTCAATATCAAGGTTATGTTGGTTAGCCAAGGCGACTAAAATTCTCAAGGTAGGGTGTCTAATTACGGGCGAGAATGTTTTGTTTTAGTCAACACCCTCCTATTGGCTAAAACCACGAGCTACTAACCTAGCCTTATATTTATCTGGTTTACCTGACTCATCGCTTTTTATTTTTTAGATCCATTTACATTTGACTATGTTTGCATTTGATGGACGGTCTTCCAGTCTCCAAACATTATTATTTAACATAGATTTATACTTTTTATCCATGGCCAATTGCCACTTGGAACAATCCGTCGAAGATTGCTTCACTATATGTCCGTGGCTCACAAAAATTAGAACATAGTTCGAAATGTTCTGACGACAACAAAGATGTGTCATAGTAACACACATACCGTAACGGCGGAATACCTTGCGTACTGCGATCAGGATTGCTGCGGACAGTCACGGAAGCCTCCGGACGAGTCGCATCCTCATCTGTTGACGTCTGTCCCGATGAAGGCTCATACCCTGGACTGCTTTCAGCCTCTGGCGCAGATTCCACGCTGGTGTCATTGCTGGAGCCGGACTTGCCAGACATCGAGTTAACTAAAATTGGAGAGAAAAACTCATTAACATCTCTATGTGACTGATCTGGGTTCAAATCATTGTGAGAACTCAGATTTGTACTACACACATTATAAAAGGCATAGCTGAATTATCAGATTCATTCCTATTTTCATTGTGACTAGAATCCAAGACTTTGCTGGACTGCTTTCAGCCTCAGGCGCAGATTCCACGCTGGTGTCACTGCTGGAGCCGGACTCGCCAGACATCGAGTTAACTAAAATTGGAGAGAAAATCTCATCAACATCTCTATGTAACTGATCTGGGTTCAAAAAATTGTGAGAAATTTGTACTACACACATTATAAAAGGCATAGACCTCACTGAATTATCAGATTCATTCCTATTTTCATTGTGACTAGAATCCAAGACATTGCTTTCTGAATGAACATCATTCCTTATACTAAATTCTGGTGTAGTGTGTCACGGCATCATGACTCATAAGAATCAACTGTTTTGTTATCTTAAGTAAAATACGTGATGGAATGCAAGTAATTAAAGACTTTGTACCGATTTATTGTAAATTGAACTGAATTCATGTGATTATAAGTCAGAATGTAGCTTTTACTCTCGAAAAAACTGCATGGTTTCGTCACTTAAATCGTTTCTATTTTCAATCGCCGTATGCACTTGATGGCGTTTAGAATATCTTCTTTTGTTATTATTATTACGACCTTGGTTATAGTGTTTATTATAGGTACGCGGGGTACTTTGCCGGTAAGGTTTTTTCGTTAGGAAACTTGGATTTTTATATGTAAACCTTGGCTTTCTTTCTACATTTTTGTGATATGTTCCCCTAAACGGTCTTTCGCCATTGTAACGATTGTTACCCTTTCTACGTGCGTAAAATATTTGTTCGGGGCCTGACGATGAGGTCATTGTTATCTCTTCGTCTTTCGCTCCCTGAATTGCATATTTTAGGGATGAGTAAGCGCGTGCCGATATAATTGTGTTTAATTTATCGTTCCGTAAACCCTGACTGAATCTATTTATAGCAATTTTATCATTTAACGGTTTTAGAAAACTATAGGCTTCTGTATTACCGTTTGACTGTGAAATGGTCAGGTTCACAAAGAGATCTTCAATATCTTGCCCGAATTGTTCTATAGACCTATGACCTTGTTTAATCATCAATAATTGTTTTTGTCACGCGACATCTGATTTTTTAGTTAGGAGATGCACTTTCATGTCATCTATTAATTGTTTCACACTACTATAGGTACTTTATAATCTTTAGGAGCATTTCTAAGAATACAAACAGATAATCAAGCCTATAAGTGGTCAGATTGGTTGCAATATTAGTTTCTCCTATAATACAACGATACATTCGTCAACTACATATACACCCTATGAATTGGTGTTTGGTAGACTATGTTATATACCAAGTAATATTATTAATAAAGTAGATCCAGTTTATAATTTTAATTCATATGCTGTAGAACTTAAGTATAGATTGCAAAAATCCCAAGAGGATGCTAGAAATAATTTAATTAAATCAAAAATTAATAGAAAGATAAGATATGATTTAACTAGTAATTCAATTAATTATAGAATAGGGGATTTAATATTATTAAAAAAGGAAAAGATGGACCCTGTATATTTAGGTCCTTGTACTGTTATAGAGGATCAAGGCGTAAATATCAAAATATTAGTTTCAGGTAAATAAAAAACAGTACACAAAAATAGAACACAAAAATATAATTATACATAAACAAAACAAAAAAAAATGTATAGGTATATAATATATTTAAAAAAAACAACACAAAAAAAACACTATTCTGCCTCTTCTTGCAAAGAGTCGTACATTTCCATTAACTCCTCCAAACCCACGGAGGCAAAATAGACCCACCACACAAAGAAGAATACACCGTCCGACGAGAAGTCATACGTAGTAAGGTGCATGTCGCTAGTATGACGTAGCGCCAGCTCATTATGCACCACGACTTCCAGGGCAGGATTCGGGTGGTTTGGGCAAAGCAGCGGGTGGCCCACAGAAGCACCAAAGCACGCCACGAATTCTTCATAAAAGTTTGCCTCCGGCGGGTGTAAGGGCGCAATGCCGTAGAGGCCCACACCATGCCCCTGTGCGAACAGCACGCTACGCAGGGTAATTTCGGCCAACACCAAAGACATATTTGAAAAGTTTAAAATTTGTTTGAAAGTTGTTTGCAAGCTAGGACACGTAGATGACTACTGAAGCTTATTCGTACTGAATAAATTAGAGAAATAAAAAAATATCAGCAGGTGTAATACGAAGCCAATATTACAAACAATGTACCTGTATCAAAATAAGGCATACCAAATCTCATAATCCAGATCATATGGAATACATACATAGCATAAGATTGTATCATTATAATAACAATGTATTTTTAGAATGTAAACAAACTTTGTTAGTTTAAGCCTGGTAGATTTTAATTATTCTAAGTTTGAGTAAAACTATGTTTATATCAATATTTAATATTTTTTTTAAATTATATTCTTTAATTATTTTTTTTTTAAAGGGAAAGGTGTTGTGTAGTGTATCACGGCATCATGACTCATAAGAATCAACTGTTTTGTTATCTTAAGTGAAATACGTGATGGAATGCAAGTAATTAAGCGCTTTGTACCGATTTCCCAGAACTGGCAGTCAATGCTTTCCTTTGTTGTAAAATACTATAAAAACACTGTTTTTACACAAAATAAAGTTAGTTAAGAACCAACGTTCGTCGTATCATTTCGTCTCCCGACATTCCACATCACAATTCATTGCTATTTAATACATTACTATAATTCATGCATACAATTTCAGAATTAAGTTCATCATTATTATTATCATCATTAATGTCATAAGATAAAACTTTTCTGAAAACCAAATAGAATTTATTTTCTAAAAGCTCAACACTTCTTGTAATTATAATACTCGTTTTTAGCCTCCAATAAGGGTCATGTGTAACGCCGCCGCCGCCAAATATGATATTATGAACACTGCATGTAACGAAACGTAAAAAAATTAATAGTTTATTTCTACCCACCTTGCGACGACCTTTTTTTTTAGATAGTTATTTTAACCTTCTGAAAAACATAGCAGAATAATTTTCGAGGGGAAAAAAGTCCAAAAAGGGGAAATCTCAATTGTAGCGAGGGAAAAGGAAATCATTAAACTGGAAACACTGTCGTGTGCGTCTTTTTTGAGAGGCTAGTCTGATACCTCCGTTACATTCTCGGCTCTCGGCTCGCCTCGTACCTCGCCTCGCCACTCGTGTGATTTTTGCGAGATAATGCGTGTCTGTTCACACCCTCGTGTGCTCTCGCGATGCATTCAGTTCGTTTCGAGCTAGCAATAATGGAAGACGTTGAATTATTAGCGGCATCAACTGTACTCTTGGCTTACCTACTAAGTATCTACAGCTTGATATTTATAATTGATAATTGACTTTTTTTTACTTACTTTGACTTACGTTAAATGACGTAAGTAAAGTTGTTTACCTATTTCTGATAAAAATTTTAAATAAGTGCCTACCAATGTAAAAAATAATAATAAAAGTAATAGAAAAATATAGTGGTTTTATTTTACTTAAGTATTGCTCCTTCTTTAGTATTAAAAGTATTATCGACCACATAAACTGATGTCAAAAATGTTTCTATTAAATCATAATACAGCCAAATATCATCTGCTGATGCGCCGGATTTTTCGGATTGTTTTTTGCGCCGAAGATGATGACGGAAGGTTGCCATAAGCGAATTTTATTTTGCTTTTAGCTCTGCCAGGGGTCGGCTCATTTCCTCGGATATTCTTTTCCATACATCATTGACTTTTTGGGTATTTTTGTGTAAATTGTGTTTTGGAGCCTAAATCATTCTCTCTGTCTGCAATAGTTCTAAGAACCGCAACGTTTCTTCTTGTAACCAATCCATTATTAAAATTTTACTTAAAACAGCAACAAAGTCGATAGCGCAAATCCAGCACAACCTACACGATAGAACGCCGGAACTGATGCGAGAGCGCGCGCGATTGTAAACACCGCGCTCGCTTCCCTAGCGAAGCCCTTTGACTCGTGTCCAAAAAACCGCTCCCGACGCGAGCGCCGCGAGGTGCGAGGCGAGGCACGAAGCGAGGCGCATACACACTAGTTACACACTCGCCTCGCGGCTCGTCTTGCCACTCGCGCGAGAGTGTAAATGAGCTATGAGAACTTCTGTCCGTGAACGAATATTGCAAAAATGCCGTACCGATATTCTAATGTAGATTATTTTAACATAGTCACATTCGCGGACACTCACGTTTCAAATATTTTTACACTATGTAACAAGAGATAAAAGTTCAAGAAAAGTACATCATAACAATATATAGATCTTTCTGTTTATTTTGACATTTAATACTTGTAATTTACTTACAATAAATCATCTTAATATCTTGTTTACAAACAGTTGCACTGACTGACATTACACAATCTTGTTTACAAATGCGTCACCATTTGTTTTCAACGACCAATACTCACACTTTTCTATGAACACGTTTGCCAATCATAATTTAGTATTCGAGCGCATAGAACACAGAATCGAATGATGTCAAACACTCTTATTGGTTAAAATAAAAATTAAAGGTAGTAAAAAATTTACCATAGACCTTGTCACTGGCGGGACACCCGTCATTCCCGCCAACACTCAACGGTACTTTAATAAACAGGTGAAAGTAAATAAAAGTTGTAAAAATAATTATTTCCACATCAACAAGCTCTTTCATTTGATATGATCACAAGGTGCAATATATTTTTTTATGAAGCCCCAAAATTAGGTCTTATAACGTTTAAACGCGACTGTACAGACAACAGCATATGTTTAATAAAGAAGGTCATTGACATGTACGAATCCGTCGCTTTTTTGTAGTCATTCGAATTTAGACGGATAACCAGCCGTTGTTTACATGTTTTGGTGTTTGTTTATATCTATTTAAATGCGAAACATTCCAGGTTGAAAATTTTTACTATGTTATTTGACTAAACGCACTAATTTTTGGTTTAAATCCGCTCATCTTGGGTTGAGCCGGTTTCTTGTATGTTGACGTCAAAGTTATGACACCGTCGTTTTGACTTTTAGTATTAATATTCAATAACGCATGTATGTATGCACTTTTAAAACTTTTTATGGTTATTATGTGTCAAGAAGGATCGAATACAGTTTTCAGTGAGCTTATACATTTACTCGTTTAGGCGCTGCAATTTTTTTACAGATTGAAAAAAAAAGCGCGATTACTTGAAGTTTGTGAATATTAATGTTTTATATTTTAGCGTTTTATTAACGCTTAAATATACTTAAGTAAAATTTTAAACACTGAAAACAGACGACAACCTCAAGCGGGAATCGAACCACGCACCTTCCGCATTCCGGGCAGCTGCCTTAACCACTTGGCTACCGAGGTCTGGCTTTCAACCGTCGAAATTTGTCAGTGCTTGATGCATAGGTTTTTTGTCAACATTGCTTCATCAAATCTTAGATGTTTTTACCTCTGAGATCCGAAAGAAATATTTTTATTTGAACATTCGGTTAAGATGAAGCTGCGTTTATAGTATAAATCGACTGAATCTGATGACTTATGAGGAGGAAGTTTGGGAGTTAATGGGTGATGCGATCCACTATAACTACCACAGTTTATGAAGGAGTGATGAAGCAAAGCAAAAGCAAGTTTGGTTACAATTGTCTGCGCGTGAGCAAGTAGGTACGTAAGCATACGATCGGAGCGAAATGACGTGCGTACCGCGTTGTGTCTCGTTTGCGACTGGCCGGCTCATAGAGTAACTTATATATAGGGTATAGAGTCATCAGCTTTCTCATCGTCTAACGCCATCTCTCGAGTAAAGTCGAAACTACATTTTTCTACAACATAGCTATACGTAAATAGGTACCTATAGCTTCATAGTACAGGCCGGTAGCCCTCCCACCAATTTCATATTTAACTTCAGATTTATATTTTAAATAAAACCAATATTAACACTGAATGTAATTTATTATTTTAATACTTTAACAAACAACATACATACGAATTTTCATATTATACATTTACATATTTTCATTATAGTTAAATACGAAGTAAAAAGAAGGAAATTGAAAAAGTTACAGTTAATTAGAGTTACTTTTTCAATTTCCTTCTTTTTATATAGTATAATATGGCTTGGCATTGCATCAAATCGTTAGCAGTGCTGGTACCGTTTAATAATTTATTGGTCCACTTGCACTAATTAAAGGCAAAAAACTTACTAGCAAAGTCAAATAAAAATTCTTTGATTGCTTTTTCATGGTCACATTCAATAAATGATGTTTTAATATTGACATGTAATAATAACTTCATAAATTCTCTTAAATTTTCAATGTGACTACTTTTTTGCATTGTATGGTGCAGAATATCCTGAATTTCGGAAAAACATTTCGTAGCATTTTCAGTTGGATAATACAGGTATTTTTTGGTTTTTGAGTATTCCCTGTGTTGCAAATATTTATTTTTGCTGGGATCATTAGTGTAAAAACACTGCTTACACTTCTCACAATTTTTAAAATTTTTTTTAGCTTTTTTAAAATATACCCAGTGACATACTCAAGCTGAGCAATTATTCGCGGATCCTTTTTTTTGTCTCAAAATCGACAATTATTTTGTCATTGCTCCAAATATCAGATTCAATTTCCGAACTTGCTTGAAGATTGCTTTTATTTTCAAAAAATAATTCATCAAATCCTTCTAATGCAGTGCAGAAGTCTTTTTCACAATTAGACCCTGGCGAATAATTGCTGCTTAAACTATTTACCAATAGAGAAGCGAAAGCAGCTTCAAATCCAGCACACGTGGGAGAATTATTTCGCACCCCATGGCTACGAATGCTGCCGAAAAAGTTTTCCAGTGGATCCTGGTTTAAGTGTCTGCACCAGAATGATTTTACATCGTACTCACGAAACAATCTGTTTTTTAAAATTGACATATTTTCAATCGTTTTTAACCAATTAGTTATTGATGGAACGGTACCAGTACTGCCTTTTGCCGTTACAAATGCCATTGATTTTAATACCGGTTTGGCTGTCAACCAAATGTCTTCATGACTTGAAGAAAGCGTCACATTTTGTAGTAAATTTTTCCCTGAGCGGAGGTCAGAGTTCTTCATACTTCCATTCAAGGAATCAAATAGATTGTCTATTAGAATTATGAGGTCCGCTGTGTCTTTAGCTTCCTCAGGAAGTACACCATTCTCTGAAAAGTGAAGAGAGACTTTAGGTACATGTGCACTACTATCCCTTTCACTGCAATACTGAACAAACTATATCTTATTGAAATTTTGCATTCACAATGCTATACAGAGTGTTACAAAAATACCCGTAAAGCCGAAAGGGTGTTAAATGTTGCCAAGTCCATTAACAATATTTGAGAACCGTACTATCACTGTATGACTTACCGTCAAAAAAAATAAAACCACTATTTTTTTCATTGATGTGCAAATCCTATTTCAGTAAAATGAAAGAGTAAACTACGCAGAATGTTTATGTCTTAGATTAAAACATTTCTTTTAATCGAAGGTTTATTATAAACGATACATTATAAACACACATAAACGATAAACAAAATGTACAGAATTTGATATAGATATTACATCATCATTTTGGAAAAAAATGTGGAAAAAACATGAAACAATTGTAGAATATCAATAAGAAAATTTAAAATTGACAACATAACATTTTTTAAAGCCAGTACTTATGCATAACGACATCATAGTATTGAACCTTTGTGGATTAAAAACAGAAAAACCATTAAAGTTGTTATTAAAATTGGTAGGTAGGTAGGTCTCTATATTAAATAATCTATGCTTACTCTGGTTCCCTGATATGACAGCTTATTAGGGTTAACAATATTTTTGGCTTTGATTATTTATTATATTTTTATGGGGTATTTTGTAACACCTTGTATAGATATAGGATAAAATATTTACTATAAAAAAACCAACCAGTCTCAGTCAGAATCCCATTCGAGCTTCCTCGAATGGGATTCGAACCCATGACCTTTGGGTTGCCGGTCCACTGCTCTAACCGTTAAACTACCGAGACTCCTGAAGACTCGTTGAGTTTTTTCTAGTATTTGATTGATGATTTACACTGCAAGCCAGCGGTATTACGTCACTGTGAAGGTTTACCTACCCTCACAAAAGACTATAATATAGTAAGTCAGACAATTTAAAGTATTACTGCTTACCAGCTAAATAGCCCATAGTTTTCCCCACAGTTTGGCTAAAGAGTTGAGCAGCATACTTGACTTTCATTTTTGGAATTTTGTCTTTGTTGCAATGATTTTCAGTCAAGTTCTGTGAAGATGAAGTTTTTTTATTACATCTTTTATTTGAGCTGCTAATATATATTTTGGGGTACTGCCTGAGCAGAAAGAGTAATAAATAGGCTGTATATAGTTTTTTGTTATCCCTCTGATGATAAAAACAAGCACATGATCTGCAATTTTTTTTTTGGATTTGCCAGTGTGGTTTACAAAGCCCGATATTTTGTCTTTTTTTGATTATATTCAAAGTGTGGAGTAAGTGCCATCTCATCAAAAATTAGTGTACACAATCTGTCATATGGGGTCATTTTAGTTACTCTTTTTCTCAATTGTTCAAAAATGTTTTCATTTATCCCCGGTTTTAAAGATGCTTTTGATATCATTCTGCTTAGTGTGACTGGTGAAGGCAAAATAAATATTTTACTTAAATATCTATATGCCCTTGGTCCCATTTTGTATATACTGAGGGCCATAACTTTTTCTTCTTTCGTAAATCGTCGACCCATTTTCGGTTTTTTAACCTCCCTAAACTGCATGATTGTAAAAATTGCAGCCAAAGTCTTAAATTTCTTCAAGGCTGATTGATATGTGGTGTTTGTTGAAAGCTTCAAGGACTTCTTTAATTTACGCTGGTAAGAGTCATTCTTACTTTTCAATTTCTTAATTTCCTCTTTCAAGTACTGCTCATTGCTGACCATATTTGGGGAAACCCCTGAAAGCCAAGAAAATAGATATTAATAAGAGGTTACAATATTTTTATTGTGCCTTGAACCAAATTACAGGTTAACTAAAGGTTTTACCTTCATGGAGTAACTATACCGTCTATTTTAACTACAAGTTTCTTGTCTAGTTCTTTCTCAAGTTTATTTTAGTTATTGCACCATTAAAAAATTAAAGAATAGCAAAATAAATTGTTATGTATCACAAGCAAGTCATGAGACAGGGAAGTTAATTTTTTTTACAGAAAAAATATCTATTAGGCACTTTGTTTCATGAATGTAATAGATATTATACATAGTGGAACAATTCATGACTTACTTCCTTCATTAGTAGAAGTAGGTTTGTCAGTTTCCAGCTCCACTTCAACCAAACTTTGATTCACTTGATTTTGGCAGGCCTCATGGAGATTTATTTCATTAGAAGTAAGAATGTCCGCTGAACTGTTTCCTTGATTACTCAAATCCTTAAGAGGTGGTCTTGTTGTTAAAGAAGCTGTAAGTTGTAATGTGTTTTATTAGTATTGTTAATATTAATTAAGTCAATAATGTTCACACATTATACAGATAATAAGCTCAGTTTGGAACTGGATATAACATAAAAGGAAATTTGAATGATATTTTTATATTGCATTAAAATAATCTTACAAGTGTTAAAAACACACTGGCATTTCACTTAAACAAATAACTTTAGTACTGACATAACAGTCAAATACCCAATTATAAATACCTTGAATCAACAATAATTGAAGTAAAATGTATTTTTACCTGGTAAATGAAGTCGAGGAATGGCATCAGCGCTTAGAAATTTACTTCTTGTATAGTATCGAGGTTCAAAATGCAAATGACATACACGACGGCCTTTGAAAATGGTTTCATTATCTAAAGACAGAATATCGCCTCCAATAAAGTGAAGCCAGGTCCGAAAACGCTCAGGATTCTTATCCGGCCTAGGAAATTTGTGCAGAATCTCCTTTTCAGAACCTGAAAGATATTGTTATATTAAAATTAAAGTTTGATAAGTTTCTATATTTTCAAAGACTCTAGACAACAACACTTTTTAGGAACTAAAGTCTCAAGACTTTGAGAAGTCTCTTTATTTTCTCTCTATATTATTACTATTTATTAACTAAAAATATTTCAACAAGAAGAACTAAGAACTCTCTCGTTTTCAGTTGTTGAGTTCAAACGATAAAGTTCTACGCTTCTAAATTACAAAGTCTCCAGTTAGTTAAGATCTACATGTGTCTAAACAAAATAGGCAACCGACCACTAACCCGATAAATACAGCGAAAACTAAATAATATCTTACCACAGTTCGGTACACAACACCGTTTATCAGAAGTCATTGTGTTAAATCGCAGTCCAATATACGTTGCCAGGGTCCACAAAATTAATTCAGATTCGTCAAGGTCCAGAAAAAGGCACGGGTCAGCAGAATAGAAAACAATCACAAGAATCCATAAAATAAAGCCGGGTCGTAAGTTAAAATCACAGTATTTTTGGGAAAACATTCAAATTCGAAGCGCAGCAGTTGAGAAACGAAAATAAACAGATTTTGTTTTTAGATATCAATCAAACATGCCTGTCACTGACGTTTCGTTATCACATACACTTTTTATGAGTTTACCCATATTTCAAAAGTTTTGCAGTTATGAAGGTATCATTGCAAATAACCTTACTTAATTTAACTACATTTAATCTTTTAAGAAGGTAAAAATAATAATTTCGTGTTCAAAAATGTTAGCTTAACAGTTGGTGTTATTTTCAGATGCGTCGAATGAAACGTATCAACGGTAACGATTCGCTCTAAGTTGCATTATTTAAAAAAGTTATTAGATAAATAAATTTTCATTTCCCATAAAATTTTTAATAAATTTTAATTAAAATTATTTATTATTAAATACAAATACACACATCAAAAGTGTCTAGGGATCAACATATATTTTTGCAATAACTTTTCTCCTGATTGATATTAATTAAAATGTTCTTTAAGGATTCATCAAATAAAGTGTTTTCGTTTGTCTACAGTAACGATAAACCAAGTCACTTTTGCATTAATAAAGAAATTTGCCATTTTCCTAATAAAGGGATTTTTGACATTTGAACCACTAACATTAAAGTTCGAAAAAAAGACTGAAATAACAGTTTTCTTTAAAATTTTATTGGGTAACTTAAACAATTAATAATCCGTGTTTCTACCGCGAACACTAACAACACAAGAACATCGGTTTGGCATACTCAAAATGAGTTCATCCAAATCACGCTGTGGAATGGCCGCCCATGTTCGTTGCAACAACAAAAAAAGGTCTTCTTGCGACTGGATACCCTCCATATTCGGCAGAGCTCTTCTCTGTAGCATATCCCATGCATGCTCAATCGGGTTCAAGTCTGGCGACTGAGCAGGCCAGGCCATGACATTGATGTTAGCTGCGGCGAGAGTCTGTCTTACAACTCTTGCGGTGTGCGGTCGTGCATTATCATGCATTAACTGAAATAAGGGACCGATTTGCACTTGTAGAGGAACGATGACGTCTGATACAATCGTCTCAGCATAAATTTGAGCGTTGAGGTTGCCTCTGATCCAAATCAACTCAGTTCTTCCGCCGATCCAAATACCCGCCCATACCATGATGGTTCCACCACTATAAGGATGGACTTCCTGGCAGGATTTTAATCGCTGTTGGCGTCCAGGGGTTCTCCAGTGTCGTATACGTCTTGTATCCGGTCTCATACCAAAACGAGACTCATCAGAAAAGCACACGAAACGCCATTGTTCTTCTGCCCAATTTCTGTGTTCAAGAGCCCATTGATATCGAATCCTACGATTGTGCATTGCTATAGGTGGTACCCTTAGCGGTCTTCGGGAATGAAGGTTCACTTCATGCAAGCGGTTTCTGACTGTTTGGTCGCTAATTAAGTTCCCTGAAGAGTGATGAAGCCTCACGGCTAACATCATGGCGGTTATTGTTGGAGCTCTTCGAGTTGTGATTTGAATGTATCGGTCTTGTCTCCGTGTGGTGCAGCGATACCGTCCTCCATGGCGCTCAGCCACGGTACCAGTGCTTCGGTAACGTGTCCAAAGTCGACTGATAACACTCTGACTTGTATTCAGAGCTAAAGCCACAGTACGTTGCCGGGAACCAGCTTCTATCATTCCCACGGCTCTGAGCATTTCTTCCCTGCTTAAATGACGTCGCCGCTCCATAATAACGTTGGTTTTAATCAGTAGTAGGGAAACAGTAGCACTAATAATGTCTTCAATGCGTTGTATGTTTTTATAGGGAAAATATTGACAGCTGATTTTCATCTTTTACTAGAAATTGATTGAAAGTCCCTGTTTCAAATTATGAAATGCACCAAAAAGGATCCATATAAATTTATAAAATCATAAATTTATTACAAAGCCACATCTCAATCTCAAGAAATCCGCATAAAAATGCTTGATCCCTAGACACTTTTGATGTGTGTATTTAAAAAAATATATTATTAAATGTTTGTAAATTATTAGTGTTGCCATTCGTAGGATCTGGGTAAAATAAGGAGTCAAGCACGCCATCTCTCGAGTAAAGTCGGAAGTAAACAATCATCTTGGCTCTCCATAGAAATCTAAAATGTATGTAGTGAAACGACCCTGGGCCGGCTAGGGCGTCCGTCGCCCGATCATAATAATAGTTTGCAAAGACGTATAAACAATAGACGCTCTTCCATCTTTTTTGATCGTATTGTTTTAAATTTGAATTCAGAATACCACACGAGATGGAGCTACGCCTAACAAGTCGGGTATGCGCCTTGATGAAGGCAGTTGATTTTTGAATAAAAAACATGTTTTTATCAAATAAAGGTTTAATTTAATAACGCGTGTTGCCTCCATGGGCATCTACGACAGCTCTCATACGATTAGGCATAGAGTTTATCAACCGCTCTATGAAATTTTGAGGGATCATCTCCCATTCCTCTTCTATGGCAGTTTTCAACTCCTGCATCGTCTGGGCAACTGGCTGACGAGCCCTAATACGTCTTTTTAGCTTGTCCCACATATGCTCAATCGGGTTCATGTCTGGGCTTCTGGCTGGCCAGTCCATAACTGTGATGTTCATATCCCGAAGATATTCCCTGACGATGCCCGCCGTATGGGCTCTTGCATTATCATGCATAAAAAGGAATTTTGGACCCACATGGTCCACGTATGGCATCACGTGAGGTTCTAAGCACTCACGAATATACCTTGCAGCATTTAATGTTGGCAGCCGTGGTCCCGTAATAACCTCAAGTTGAGTTTTGCCGCTCGCGGATAACCGCCCCAGACAGTCCATGAGCCACCGCCATAAGCAACCCTCTCTTCAAAGCTGCATTGTGCAAAACGCTCTCCCTTACGTCGGTAGACCTTCTTCCTTCCATCATTGCCATGTAACGCAATTTTAGACTCATCAGAAAAGAGTACACGGCTCCAATGCTGCTGAGTCAAATTTAAATGAGTGCGCGTGAAATGAAGACGCGCTGTTCGGTGGGCTCGCGTTAGTTTGGGGCCATTAGCTGGCTTGTGTGGTACCATATCGCATTCTTTTAACCTTCTGCGAACAGTTCGAGCGCTCACAGATACTTCGTGGAAGTCGCAAAGTTAGTTTTGTATCTCAATGGAAATAAGGTGACGATTTCTCAAGCTGGTTAAGATAAGATAATCATTTATTTGCCAAAAACACGGTAATTTACGGTTGGTACAAAATTTACAATGTGCACATGTTTAGCCATTATAAAACAGCATGCAAATGTCAATTTTTCAAAGTCGAAGTCAATCATAACCACAGATAATATATCTCTGTACGTAACTTAATACCTTAATTGCAAAAATTCAAACTTTAATAAAGAGGTTAAAAATGTCAATAAGGTTAATTAATAAGTCAAAAATATCACGATAAAAATAAAATGTCAAAAAATATCCTAACTAAAAGTCTAAAATTATCTATGAAAATTAATACAAATCAATACAAAAACAAGTCATTAAATAAAATACAATTACTACATATTAATAGTGTGTTACATTATGTCCAGTTTAATAAGTCTATTTATAATTTAAATATTCTTTAATTGTATAGAAACAATGCTCTAATAGCCAAGCTGTTAACTTATTTTTAAACATATAATACGGCAACTGTTTTATCTCATCAGGCAGCTTATTAAATATTATTATCGCCTGAACATAGGCATTTCGTTTAAACATCTCGAGCTTACATTTCGGGAGAAATAATCTATCCCTATGTCTCGTGTGTCGCATTAGCACATCAGAGTGTTTGGGAAAGTAACCTGAGTTCTGCCTTACAAATATGCATATAACTTTAATATACATGCAGGCGAGTGGGAGTACTTTTAAATCTTGAAATAGAGGTTTACAACTTTCAGTACTCCAAGCATTACATATAGCCCTTATACATTTTTTTTGTAGCCTAAAAACTAGCAAAATGTTGACTGAGTTACCCCATAGTAGTAATCCGTAGCTTAGTACTGACGAGACATATCCATAGTATGCACTAATACACTCGGCGTCAAAAAAATCGCACCTTTTAAAAATCATCTTTAAAAATTCTTAAACCTTATGTAGAGGATAGTGTTGGGTATCATTAGAAAGGTAACAAAAAGGAGTATCAAAAAACAATTAAATTTAACTTTCTGTTTAATTATAATTATACAAACAACATTAAAATTAATAAAATAATAAAAATCCTTAATTAAGTCCTAATTAACAACAGATAATTTACAAAGAAAAATGTACAAAAAGTGTCTTAAAATTAACTTAAAATCTAGTGTTACCCCCCCTTGCCCTGATCACGGCTTCCATACGGTCCCTCATGGACCTCACCAACTTCAGGAGCTCTTCTTGAGGGATAAGCCCCCATTCTTCAATCACCGCGTCTTGGAGCTCCTGTAGAGTCGAAGGAGCTGGATCCCGAGATCGAACCTTACGTTTAAGATGGTCCCAGAGGTGCTCTATAGGATTCAGATCCGGACTTCGCGCTGGCCACTGCATCACAGAGATTTGGGACCTCTGCAAGAAGTCGCTCACGATGCCTGCAGTGTGAGCGCGAGCGTTGTCGTGCATTAATGTGAACCCCTCGCCAAAAGATTCGGCAAAGGGGACCACATGCACTTCCAGGACCTCAGTGACATAGCGGCGAGCAGTCAGCGACCCTTGTCCGCGAGCACCTCCAGTCCGGGAGACGCAGACAAGGTCGGTTTTGCCGGCAGCAGACATACCGCCCCAGAACATGCAGGATCCGCCTCCATATTCCACCGTCTCCTGGATGCAGGCTTGGGCGAAACGTTCACCCTGCCTCCGGTATACTCTTCTCCGTCGGTCGTTGCAGAAAAGACACACTCGCGTCTCGTCTGAGAAGAGAACAGCTCTCCACTGCTCAAGGGTCCAATCGACGTGGTCACGAGCAAACTGCAAGCGGGCTCGCCGATGCGCTGCAGTCAATTTTGGACCCGTAGCAGCTCTGTGGGCCGCTATCTTCTTCTCCTTCAATCTTCTTCTAACCGTAGATACGCTTACGGTGCGTCTGCGAACTGCCTGGAGCTGCTGTTGCAACTCAACAGCGTTGGAGAAACGATTTCTCAAAGAGTTCGACACAACGAACCGGTCGTCTCTTTCCGAAGTGCAGCGACGTCTACCCGAACCGTGTCTGCGGATATAGCCACCGGTCTCTATGAAGCGCTGGTACACTCTTCGAACGGAATAACGGCTCAGGTTCAGTTGCCGGGCGACATCACACTGCCGCACCCCTGATTGCAGTAGTGCAACCACTTGAGCGGCTTTATCAGCTGTGGTATCCATCAAAATCTGTGCGTGTGTCCTCTTCAACGGTTGAATAGCGAATGACCCACATTGAACCCGTGTTGACCGTTTTATACCCACAAAGGAAGCGCAACTAGCAACTCTCACGGGTAGCAAAATTTGCATCGAATTTTTGTGACACTTTATTTGTTGCATTAGGTTTTATTTGATAATGAAAAGTAATGTTTTTTATTAAGTTAATTAAGTAACCTTGTAAATAAAATCATAATTAATGCGACTGCATGTGCATATCAAGAGTAAATGACATTTGAAAGTGATTTTCTAAGAGGTGCGATTTTTTTGACGCCGAGTGTAGCTGCTTCCATAGACACTGTTTGCCTTAAGCGCCTGAGTGCATATACAAACCTATTTAATTTAGAACACACTTTGTCAATATGCGCCTTCCAGTTACAGTGTTGGTCAATTGTAAAGCCTAAAAAGTCAGTTGTTTCTACTGCACAAATACGTTCATTGTTGTAAGTTATGTCCAATTTGATGTCATTTTGTTTGTACGTCCTAAATTGTATCATTTTCGTTTTTTGTATATTTATAATTAAATTATTATCATTTAACCAATTATTTATGTCATGGATACATTTAGTTATTTTATCTCTTAATTTATCATTGTCTTTATCTTTAATGATAAGGGTAGTATCATCCGCGAATATAATGGTTTTTTCAGATGTTGCAGCAGGAATGTCATTTATGTAACTCAAGAACAAAAGTGGTCCCAGGATGCTTCCCTGGGGTACACCACAGCAGTTTTCTTTATAGTCTGATCTAGAGTTAGTTTTTGTTGGTATCTTCTTATCAGTCGTTATTTTTGACACTTCTACACATTGATTCCTAGCTTTGAGATAGCTGCTGATCCAATCGTGGGCTACCCCCCTAATACCATATTTATTCAGCTTATCTAACAAAATGGTGTGCTCCACAAAATCGAAAGCCTTGCTCATATCTAAAAATATTGCTACAATCGGAGTTTTGTCATTAAGGCTTTCTGTTATAGCTTTCACTAAATCAAAGCAAGCTAATTGTGTTGATCTGCCTTTCCGGAAGCCAAATTGTTGCTGATTTAGAATACGATGTTTCTCAAAAAAATCGTTAATACGTTTTAACATGGCTTTTTCGAAAATTTTTGATAGAATGGGTATGAGCGTAACCGGTCTAAAGTTATTGACATCTTTAGCATCACCTTTCTTAAAAAGCGGTTTGATGACAGAAAGTTTCAGTTTACTTGGAAACTCTCCCGTTGCAAAAGATAAATTTATCATGTAGCTTAATGGCTTACAAATGTGTGCCGCACATGCTTTTAAAGACGCGGTATTGATATCGTCGTATCCCACCGATTTTTTGTTATTAAGTGACACCAACAACTTGTATACTTCCTGTTCATCAGTAGGACATAGAAAAATTGAATACTGATTTTCTTTCACAAAATGCTTTACACCAGACTTTTTGAATGTTTTGCTTTTGGTGACGTTTAAATAGAATTCATTAAAAAATGTCAGCAATATTTTTAGGATCTGTATATGTCATATTATTAAAATTTATTATGTCAATATTATTGGGTGAAGGTTTATTATTAATTTTATCATTTATTATATTCCATGTCGCTTTGCACTTATTTATGTTAGACTTCAAATACCTATTGTTTTGTATTCTTTGGGATTTATTTATACATTTTTTTAAAATATTGGAGTGTTTTTTATATTTTGTTTTATTTAACTTTTTATTACCCCCTGTAAATTTATACTTTATATATAGTCTTCTCTTTATAATACTTGATTTTTTTTTATTCCCTTAGTCAACCATCTCCCCTTTAGTCCACTGTTCGTCATTTTTACCTTTATCACTGGAAAGCATAAGTCAAAGAATAGTTTATATGTGTCATGAAAAGTATCAAAACATGCCTCCACTTTATCCTGCTTGTAAACTTCAGAAAAACTCAAAGCGGATATACACGTGACAAACTTAATTATGTTCTGCATACTAAAATCGCGTTTAAACTCAAACCAAAAAGAATGGTATTTTTGAGCCTTTACTGGAATTGATAAAGTTTGTCCAGTCTCATGATCGGATAGACATAGATAGTGCACATCAGAATTAACCTTCGGAATATTGCTTGCTATCTGATCTATACATGACTGGTTTCTGGTTGGTTTTGTAATATGAATTGTCAGTTCTCGACTTAGTTGTCACGATGAATCGATCCTGCCTTTCAGTTGTGACCCGAGATCGTGGCCTTCCTTGGCGACGAACAAAGCCGCCAGTCTCTAGGTACCTCCGATAAACATTTCGGACCGCAGATCGACTTAAATTAAACTCACATTTCTTTGGCTGTGTCCGGCCTGGATAAGTGCCACAGCTTGGGCGGCGACTTCAGGCGAAGTATCCATAGATTATTAATAGAACCTCACCTTAATGTTAAGAATAAGTAATGTTTGTTGCAAAACCAAAGAGAAAAATCACACTTTCAAGAATTAAATCCAAGTAAACCAATAAAATCAAGTTTTCTTAGCATTCGATTGTTTGATATCAACGAACAGGCTCCAAATTGTCTTTTGTTTCTTTAAATTCTGTGTTCGAAATTTTAAAAAAGACTATTGAATAAAATTATGAATGTGCCTGGTTCAAAACTGTATAAAAACTTTTTGCTCGACCTAATATAAAATTTTAGTTAGGACTAAACGAAACTGAAAATGCGAGCCAAATGTAATGGATTGCTGGCGGGGAGTCGAACCCCGGACTCTCGTGGCGGGAGCACGCCGAGAGTGAATCCTACATTTCCTTCCGCCGGAGGGGCTTAGAAGGTTTCCTAGCTAGCTCAGTGTTAGAAGGGTTTGCCACGGGGTGCGACAAATAAACACAGGCATACAATTATTGTACGGACGGGTCTTTACGCCCCTTTATTGAAAATAAGTAATATGCTACGTCTACGGTGGCGTGACGAGAGTGATCGTGGGGTTTCTACGGAAACGGAATACGGCCCTACGTGAACAGTTCCAGGGGAACGGAGGTCTCAGACGAGCGAGTGCGGGGCATGCCCGCACGGTCACAGCTACGGTAAGAGAACACTTCACTAATCTACAGACAGGGAAACCCAGGTGAGCAGCTCTCGGTGGAGCCCGCACTGCTCCAATTTAAGCATACCTGTCTATACCGATACAATGAACCCACAATCACTAAATCACGCCCGGTTACGGGATCTACGACTACCGCGGATTGACTCAAACGTCCCTAAGGACGGAGGCCAGATGAGCAAATATGCGGTGAAAGCCCGCACTGCTACAACCCAAGATCCCTATCGGCCTAGACGCGCACATACGGTGAAAGCCCGTACCGCGCAGCTAGGTCGGGTCAGGCGATGCGTCGACGACGGCGTCGAGGCAACGACTGGTCGCGAGTAGACTCAAACGTCCCTGAGGACGGAGGCCAGGTGAGCAAATATGCGGTGAAAGCCCGCACTGCTACAACCCGAGATCCCTATCGGCCTAGACGCGCACATACGGTGAAAGCCCGTACCGCGCAGCTAGGTCAGTTCAGGCGATGCGTCGGCGACGGCGCCGAGGCAGCGACTGTAACAGCTAGTCGAGCATTGCAGTCGGGGTACGCTAGCAGTGCTGCATTGCAGAGGCTAGCCTTCGTATCTTCAAAAGCCTTCAGCGATTCGCCCTTAAGCTCGATAGGATGGTTGCTTTTGACGGAGCCAGTAAGAAAAGCATTAAGAGGGGCCTGCACTTCAGCTGCCCGAGGGATAAACCTTCGGTAGGTAAATTGAGCATACCGAGGAACCTCCTAAGCTGTTTGACGGTGGTAGGCTTGGGGAACTCCTTAATAGCCTGAACCTTCTCATCTATTGGCGTTGCTGTCATATTTAAAGTGGTACCAGCATGTTGGGTACTTGCGCGAGCTGGACTGGGATCTGCTGCGGCTGCGAGTGTGCTGTGTTTGTTAAGCGCGTGACCTGGATCTGGACCTCCTGTTCATGGTCAGCGCGTTGACCTGCTGTGTAAGCCTCTCGATCTGCTTGGTCATCCTGTCTAAGACGTCGTCCTTAGATGTACTCGGTCGTGACGTGGAGGCTGAGGCGGAAGCTACATAGGATGGTACCATGTCCTGTATTCGGTCAGCGAGGTCTGCCAAGTTTTCAAGTGGGGTCGAGGCTTGAGATGCTATAATTGGCTGCATGCTGCTGGGTAACCTGCTGGACCAGATGGTATAAATGAAGTCCTCTGGTACGTCGGGTCCGGCGAGGTGGCGGAGGTGGCGAAGAAACTGCGACGGCTTCCTGTCGCTAAGCTCCTCGTGGTCCAGCAGCTGCTTGACCTTACGCTCTCTAGACGCCGACAAGCGTTTGATGAGTTCGCTTTTCAGTTTGGCGTATTTATCGTCTGCCGGAGGGGACTCGATAATGTCGGCGACCTCTGATGCGTATTGATGGTCGAGCATACCGATGACATGGTAAAATTTTGTCGAATCGGTGGTGATGCTCGCCAACGAGAAATTACCCTCCAGCATTGCGAACCATAAGGACGGCTTGTCCGGATAGAACGGTATGTATCTTACCCCAACACGAAAAACATCGCTCGCATCCGCATCGCTTCGGCTGGTGTCGCGCCCTGACGCACCTGCATTCTTGTTCGCCTCCATTATGGAATGTGTTCGTTCGGGGTCACCAGTTTGCGACTGGCCGGCTAGGGCGTCCGTTGCCCGATCTTAATAATAGTTTGCAAAGATGTATATATAAACAATAGACGCTCGTTGAGCGGCCAGACCATCGCGTGGCGATACTATGCTGCGCGATGCAAGATATTAATATTATCTTGTGTGAATAGAAATATTAATGTAAATACATGTAAATATTACTTGTACTTAATGTAAATATAATTTGTGTATATAATATATGTTTATTTATATTATATTATACTAGTGTGCTAACTATGTCTGTTTATTTACTTAGCTTAAATTTGGAACCTCGACTAGTTTCATTACGTTGGTCAACATTACTATCAATGCACATTGTTTTTTGTACTGGATTAGTTTTTGAAGCCTTGTCAGTTTTGGTGGTGCAATTTTCCGCGGAGTGACCCAGCAAGTTACATTTTGTACATTTTAGGAAAGGTTTCGGACAATGGAGAAAACTGTGGCCCCTTTCTTTGCAATTGTAACAGCCTAATGTTTGACCCGGTTTCAAGGTTGGTTTATTGTTAAAATTGTTATTACCGGTATTTTCTATTTTATTTCTAAATTGGCTTCGGTCAACGGAATTATGAAAATCTCTGTTGCTCATTAAATACTGCAACAATTGATCAGGGTGAGTGCAACGTAATGCCAAGGCTCCCGATCGAAGAGTCCTATCGCTAATCCCATGTATCAAACATTCTACCGCTCGCTTCTCCACTATGTCACATTGATTAAGCAACGCCATTTTTTCATAGATATATACCTCTATAGGTTCATTAAATCGACTTTTCCTTTTGAGCATATCCTCCAAAGACTGGCCATAGTTCTGTTCGGAAGGAATTGCGTTAAAAAGTTTACCTTGCCACTCTTGCCAACTAAACAGTACTGAATTTAGCCCTTCGTACCAGATCTTGGCCAGACCCTGGAGCTTTTGCATAGCAAAGTGCGTAGTAGTTCGTTCATCCCATCCATACACTGAGGCGCACTCATTTACTTTCTTTAACCATACGTCAATACGTTGGTTTTTATGAGATGGATCAAAATTCGGTAGTATGTTCATGTGATCGATTTTAGGATTAGACTGAATGCTCCCTGTGGATGGACGGGATGTCAAACTATCTTTTAAACAATTAACCTCTCAAGTGGCAGACACTTGATACCAATATGGCGTCGGGTAGCGGGGGGCAGCGGGGAATGAGCTTTTTGGGTGTCGGGTTACGTCATGACTAATATCTCAGAAGTTATGAAGGGAATATGCATGTATCTTATGCCTAAGTGTTCGTAATGTAATAAGCTAACTGATTGATACATAATATTTACAATTGAAACTATTTCTTTTTTTCAAACTTGATCTAAAAATAAGTTTTGCATTTTTTTTCCGTATTTTGCATAAAAACCCCAAGACAGTAGAAATAAAACCATTTATCAAAGAAGTATTTGTTTTATTTATAACATTACATATTAAATTACAATAATCTATTAGAAACTTACTAGTCTTCATACATTTTTTTACACACTGAGTCTAAGAACTCTTGACCTTGAAAGCGACGCGCCGCGGCGGCCCGGATAAGCGACAAAAAAAAGGTCGACTTGTTAATGTAAACATTCCGTCTTCTAACACAGATAAGAGACAGTTGATGTTTTGTTTGAAAGCTTGCATAGTTGAAATAACATAGCTACAATTTCATTTCTTAAAAGTTATTAGTTTCAAATGTATAACTAAATACCTAGAGCAATAGAAAATAACATAAAAATTGTCTACATTGCACTTTGTGTCATAGAACGTATTTTAAGTTATTTTCTAACAATGGTTTTTAACATTCTTTATTTACAATACATTTACTAACGAAAATAAATGAAAAATGAGCTTATATCATACAAAAATAATTCAAAATGCAGTAATAAAAATTTGCAAAAATTAGCACAAAAAGTTCAATAGAGCGCCATGGAGCGATTCATGAATGGACGTGGCATGCTTGTGGCATGGTATGAAATTGTAATAAGTAGGTACTAATTTTAGTAATTGTTTTATTGTATTTAAAAATGTTTCTTTTAATAATTTAAACCATTACATCTCTTATATCATCTTTAATATCTCTGAAAACATTCATTTCTGCAGAATGGGAGTACCACCAAAGCATAGCTCTCCCCTGCCCCTCCACCTTCCTAAATGCGTGCGCAGCTATTTAAAATTTTTACCAATTTTTTTTTTTTCTGAATACAAAACAGACCAAAAGGATTGCATCTCATACTACAGCTACGAAACAGACAAATTTCGTAAGTATTTGACAACCAAATGACAACTTTTTATTTCTAAATCGACAAAAGACATCAATAATGTTTCACAGCTAGGAACTACTATAATTATCTAGAAATTGGCCACATCGGTCCAGACATTCTCGAATTTTACGAGACAAACTAACAGCAGTTGATTTTTAAATATATTGATAGATTAGGACTTTCAAACAAACACAGGATATTTTTATAAATGCGAATATTTTTCTGTAACGTTAATAATTATACATACAATACATCATTCCATAAAAACAGTCGGGTATTTTGTTATAAAAGCGAATAGTTAATTTATTTTTATTCCTAGTGTTAAGCCGTGAACAGATTTTTTCATACCGAAAAGATGCAAGTTTTTACGAATAGAATAGAATAGGATATATGTTTATTTGCGTTTATTTAGAATATATATTTTTACGAACATACAATATAGGTATTAATTAATAAAAGTTGTGACGCTAAAGTCAATCTACCAATTGATTGCCCATAACATTCGAGACTACTAAGTACTCCTTGTCTCTCAATACATTCAAATAAAGCCGCATCTTTATAATACTACGCACACAAAATTGGTATATATTGGTTTATTCGTAATTGAGTAAATGACAGCAACGGTAATGCGTGACAATTTTAACCGCCGCTGTGCTGTAGTGGCTTGCCCTGCCCACCGGATTTTAAGCTCACGAGGTTGCAAGTTCGATTCCCGGGGGGTACATATAAAAGTTGTAAATGAAAGTTGACTTAGCAGTTAATGAAGTACAACGCCATTGGTAAATATTGTTTTTTTTAGTAATTGAGTAAACGAAAGCAATGGCAATATTGGCATCAGTTAATGAAGTACATACAATGCCATTGGTAAATATTGGTTTTTTAGTAATTGAGTAAACGAAAGCAATGGCAATATTGGCAATGGGTGACAACTGTGGTGTAGTGGCTTGACCAGAGGTGCCAGGTTCGATTCCCAGGGGGGCACATATGAAAGTTGAAAATGAAAGTTGACCTAGCAGTTAATGAAGAACAACGCAATTGGTAAATATTGGTTGATTAGTAATTGAGTAAACGAAAGCAACTGACAACTGTGGTGTAGTGGCTTGCCCATCGGTTTATACGCTCAGAGGTTCCAGGTTCGATTCCCGGGGGGTAAATATGAAAGTTGAAAATGAAAGTTGACTTAGCAGTTAATGTAGTACAATACCATTGGTAAATATTGCTTCTTTAGTAGTTGAGTAAACGAAAGCAACGATAGCAACGGTGATCATTCAAATAAATCCGCATCTTTGATATACTACGCACGGCACACTATGGATTTTATTGCAAAGTCAAAATAATTAATTGGTTAATATTGGTTCATTAGTAATTGAGTAAACGAAAGCAACGGTAATGGGTGACAACTGTGGTGTAGTGGCTTGACCAGAGGTGCCAGGTTCGATCCCAGGGGGGCACATATGAAAGTTGAAAATGAAAGTTGACTTAGCAGTTAATGAAGTACAACGCCATTGGTAAATATTGGTTCAATAGTAATGAGTAAACGAAAGCAACGGTAATGGGTGACAACTGTGGTGTAGTGGCTTGACCAAAGGTGCCAGGTTCGATTCCCAGGGGGGCACATATGAAAGTTGACTTAGCAGTTAAGGCTCCTACCGTCGCCAACGACCTTGAGCGTACGGGCGGAGCTTATACTTCACCCCCGCACTACCCGCTGATAAACATCGCGCGCGCCAAGAGGTATCAATGTTCAACTCTAGGTTTGCTATTACTACTAGAGATGGAAAAAAGTGCTTATTTTTTAACCTTTATGCGTTGTACGAGTTTCAAAAAGCATGCTTATAAAAATTATTTTTTGCTTATTACTTACAAAAAGCTGGCTATGTTGTGTTGAAACGAAAAAAGTAAAGCTGTGAGTGTTAGCATACCTACCTGCTTAATACGTTTTTCGTTGTTAACATAATTTGCTCTCAACGTGTTTCGTTGTCATTTAAACAAAAATTAAATATTAAGTTGTACGACGTAAATATTAAATATGTAAACAAAACCGTTAATAATTAACCGATCAAATTAAGTGCAATTCTGTGCAATGCATTTTGTCGCAGCCAGCCTTTGTCGTGTTTTGCTCATTATTGTTTTAACAACAATAATGTTTCATAAATAAAACCTCACATATTCATTGTATAACCTGACCAGAAAAATAGAAAACCTGCCACCCTATCGGCTAAAAAATATGAATATGGACATGGGTTTCATTTGACATTTGAAGCCCATAATATGTCCATATAAGGACAAAATATGGGCTTCAAATGTCAAATGAAGCCCATGATGTCCATATTCATATTTTTTTGCCGATAGACCCGCAGGTCATGATGCGGAAAACTAATGACACTAATTTCCTTTACTGGCAACAGTAACTATAAAACGTCATTATCATGACATCATTGTCATCTGTTCATTGCTGTCAAAGTGTCAGCACGGACTATTTATCGTTAATTTTGTTATTATTTGATATGTTGTTATTAGTTTTATTTTTAAGCGTTATAATGCTGAAAACTATTCATATAGTCGTGAGAGAAAAGTAGTTTACAATGTATAAATATTTGTTGGAGAGAAAGCTCAAGGCTTAGATGAATGATTGGCCTCGATTTTTATTGTACTTGTTAGTTGTGTTCAAAAAAGGAAATAAGTTTTTTATTTTAATAAATTGTTAACCTCCCTCCCCCCACATCTCCCTCCCCGATTTAGGAGACGCGTTTGTACATTTTTACCTATTTTATTCAAGTTTTAAGTAATTTATGTTTTTAGATGTGTCTCGTTCTTTTGTAATGAAATTAAAAAGAGAAGGACGTACGTCAGCTGTATTTTCTACGCCTAAGAAAAATAAACCAAAACCAAAAAAGAAAATTAAACTAGATGATTTTGAAGTGTGCAATTATTCATAAAGTTTATGAATTTTATCCAGTTCGTAAAGAAGTACCGAGTGATTTATGTGGGTGGCGGTGAAAGTGATTCATTATGCAATGGAAGTTACAATGAGTCTGATATATCTGAAATCCAACCATTGGTGCAATCTGATAATGATGAACACGAAATGTCGTATGCAATGATCTTATGGTATGATATAGTTGAATACCTATTTAGATAGGTACTGATTTTGATTAATGATAGGTATTAAAAATCTGGCTTTGATAATTTTATTTCTTTGACCCTTGACTTTGTTATGTAGGCATATCTACAGGAGCACGTTAGATTACATCAATCCAGAATCAGAAATGTTCTTTTTTAGATTTCCAATGACACCGTAATAAATAAATTAATGATAGGTACTATGTCTAATAGTATGAAAAAAATTTAACGCTTGCCAATTCACATGGGTATGACTTTACTTAGTGTTGCAATAAAAAAAGGATTTGAGGCGCCCCTAGACCAGGGACCCAAGTCTGCTAATTTACGAATGGCATAATTGAATCGTAATTGTATCGCAATTGTATCACATTGTAATTGTTTGACACATTTGGTATTCTTATATGAGTAAGAGAATACCAAATGTGTCAAACAATTACAATACGATCCAATTGCGATTCAATTATGCCATTCGTAAATTAGCAGACTTAGGCCCCAGGTTTTTTATTTTTCTGGGGCCCAAGTCTGCTAATTTACGAATGGCATAATTGAATCGTAATTGTATCGCAATTGTATCGCATTGTAATTGTTTGACACATTTGGTATTCTTATATGAGTAAGAGAATACCAAATGTGTCAAACAATTACAATACGATCCAATTGCGATTCAATTATGCCATTCGTAAATTAGCAGACTTGGGCCCCTGGTCAGGCTTTAAATAATAATATTATATCACGTTATCTGGTGAGTAAAATGTTTTTTTTTTGGTTTTACAGTTTTAGCTCATGACCTCAGGGATATTTTGTAAAGGCGTCATAATTTAAAATGGTCATTTTAGGTTGGTGTTTTGAGTCACACTTATTCAGTGGCTTTCGGATCTGGGGGAGTATTTTGCCCAACATCCTTTGGGTTTGCTTTTGTTTCTGCATGAGATTAGGTAGGTAGTAACCTTTTTTTAACGGCCCTTTGTAAAAACCTTGTATCAGACATTAGGTACTAATAATTTAATTTTAATAATTTTTAAAATATTTTAAGTAACTTTTAAGAATCTTTGTTAATCTTTTGTTTACACATGCTAAGCACACATAAACTACACACATCAAAAGTGTCTAGGGATCAAGCATTTTTATGCGGATTTCTTGAGATTGAGATGTGGCTTTGTAATAAATTTATGATTTTATAAATTTATATGGATCCTTTTTGGTGCATTTCATAATTTGAAACAGGAACTTTCAATCAATTTCTAGTAAAAGATGAAAATCAGCTGTCAATATTTTCCCTATAAAAACATACAATGCATTGAAGACATTATTAGTGCTACTGTTTCCCTACTACTGATTAAAACCAACGTTATTATGGAGCGGCGACGTCATTTAAGCAGGGAAGAAATGCTCAGAGCCGTGGGAATGATAGAAGCTGGTTCCCGGCAACGTACTGTGGCTTTAGCTCTGAATACAAGTCAGAGTGTTATCAGTCGACTTTGGACACGTTACTGAAGCACTGGTACCGTGGCTGAGCGCCATGGAGGACGGTATCGCTGCACCACACGGAGGCAAGCCGATACATTCAAATCACAACTCGAAGAGCTCCAACAATAACCGCCATGATGTTAGCCGTGAGGCTTCATCACTCTTCAGGGAACTTAATTAGCGACCAAACAGTCAGAAACCGCTTGCATGAAGTGAACCTTCATTCCCGAAGACCGCTAAGGGTACCACCTATAGCAATGCACAATCGTAGGATTCGATATCAATGGGCTCTTGAACACAGAAATTGGGCAAATTCTGATGAGTCTCGTTTTGGTATGAGACCGGATACAAGACGTATACGACACTGGAGAACCCCTGGACGCCAACAGCGATTAAAATCCTGCCAGGAAGTCCATCCTTATAGTGGTGGAACCATCATGGTATGGGAGGGTATTTGGATCGGCGGAAGAACTGAGTTGATTTGGATCAGAGGCAACCTCAACGCTCAAATTTATGCTGAGACGATTGTATCAGACGTCATCGTTCCTCTACAAGTGCAAATCGGTCCCTTATTTCAGTTAATGCATGATAATGCACGACCGCACACCGCAAGAGTTGTAAGACAGACTCTCGCCGCAGCTAACATCAATGTCATGCCCTGGCCTGCTCAGTCGCCAGACTTAAACCCGATTGAGCATGCATGGGATATGCTACAGAGAAGAGCTCTGCCGAATATGGAGGGTATCCAGTCGCAAGAAGACCTTTTTTTGTTGTTGCAACGAACATGGGCGGCCATTCCACAGCGTGATTTGGATGAACTCATTTTGAGTATGCCAAACCGATGTTCTTGTGTTGTTAGTGTTCGCGGTAGAAACACGGATTATTAATTGTTTAAGTTACCCAATAAAATTTTAAAGAAAACTGTTAATTCAGTCTTTTTTTCGAACTTTAATGTTAGTGGTTCAAATGTCAAAAATCCCTTTATTAGGAAAATGGCAAATTTCTTTATTAATGCAAAAGTGACTTGGTTTATCGTTACTGTAGACAAACGAAAACACTTTATTTGATGAATCCTTAAAGAAAATTTTAATTAATATCAATCAGGAGAAAAGTTATTGCAAAAATATATGTTGATCCCTAGACACTTTTGATGTGTGTAGTTGTGTTAACACATTTAGGACATTAGTCTAGTGTAAGATATTGTTGAACCTATTATGTATTTATAACTTTGTTACGATTAATGTCTGTTGTGTAACCTAATAAATAAATAAATAAATAAATAAATAAATAAATAAGGGCTGCGTAATGTAATGTGTTACTTTATGGCTGTAAGATTCAATTTGATTTACAGTGAATACGACACTAATAATCACGCTAAACAATTAACTGAATTTCTGTGGGAATTGAACTCGTAGGTATGAATGAAGAGCGTAACCCATCTGTTTTACAATCATTTTATAGACAGACACTCGTCAATAAAACAATAGGTACTCTTAACAAAGAAAAATACTGGATCAAATATATGCATAAATATGTATACCTAGGTAGGTACCTAGATTGAAAACATACCTATGAATATTATCGATACGTAGTACTATTATTTATTCTGTGTCGATACCTGCAATTTAAATTGACGTAAAGCACATTTTGGCCAAAACGAGCTATGAATGCCGTCTTACTTTATTTTTTATTCTCTTTTTTTCTGTCTAATCCATGTAGCAATACGGCCAATAATACCTACCTAACTATCTTATTTCGTTATACTTACTCGTAAAAGCCCAAACATATATAAAAATGGTCATAGAGAACATTTTAATGACTTTTCTTAGATGTAAGGCACATCCATTTTCTAAAATAACAAACTAGACTAAAAGAGTAGTAGCAAGTATCGATATTATCTCCTTTTTTTGTAATGTTTCTTGAGATTCCTTTTTTGTCGCCTCTGCTTTTTTCCCATCTTGCACAAACTATGACTTTGGTCACGGAAAACTATAAGTACCTACGAGTTTGCAAAATACTATTTGCAAAAAAAATTACTTATTATAAAAATTATTTTTAAAACACGCTCTCCAGTCAAATGACCACTCTAGTATTGCTCATGAAACACGCCGTCCGATCACTGTCCAAACTTAATATCAAATACTATTTCGAAATAGAAATTTTGCCTGCTCCCACACGCAACGCAGCACAGGTTCGTCTAGCAACACGTCTCGCCCCGCACTGACTGCTTGGACGAGAGCGGGGTGACAGTAGGAACTTAGTCGGAATTTTTGAGAAATAACATAATATTTATTGGATTTTAAAAAATTAAGATAACCATGTTATTTCTTGTTGGTTTATATAATAGAATATAAATTTTCATACGTTTGTGATTGAAATTGAAGCAGTAAAATGGTTACAACTGGAAAAATAGGGGTAACTTCAGATATTTTTTTTATTTTTTTTTACTGGTTAAAATTGAAAAAGAGAAAAACCAAATCACTAATCATATCTTGGTAATTACTGTTTATTTTTTTTGTTTCCGAAAGTACCATATTTTAGGAAGAAAATGGTTACAAAGTTACTTAGTTTCGCGGTATTTTACAACGGATGAGCCTTAATGAAGTACAACGCCATTGGTAAATATTGGTTGATTAGTAATTGAGTAAACGAAAGCAACTGACAACTGTGGTGTAGTGGCTTGTCCATCGGTTTTTACGCTCAGAGTTTCCAGGTTCGATTCCCAGGAGGGGTACATATAAAAGTTAAAAATGAAAGTTGACTTAGTGTTTGGTACTATAATAAATATAATAAAGAAAATAAAGAAGTCGAATAGATACATATTATGAATGAAGTAAAACAAAACAAGAAGCGATACAGACAGATTTGTCAACACAGCCGACACAGTAATAATGCGTCAGCTTTTTGCAGACGCAACATTGGCGACGCAGCCTTATTTTGCTGGGGCGAACTGGACGATCAGCAATATAGTGTTTCTTAGCCTCAAGTAATAATCCTCTTTGCGAAGGGTTATTTAAGGGCACGCTATGGTTACTGTGTCGGCTGAGGAGGGAAGAAATAAGTGAATAACGAAAAGCTCGATGTGATTGTGAGGAAGATTTTTTAGCAATGATAAAAGAATTTAAAACAGATACATTTAGCAGTCTACGAAATAGTTTTTTGTACCAAACACGCTTTCGTTCTATGGGGTACATAGATAGCATCTGATCCTTTTTATCAACACCCCCCATCATGATGTTATAATCAAGGATCAGAATTGGTTTTGTTTTTTCGTTGGAAGTTGCAGTGGCGTTGCCATGGTATGTTGAAATGGTTGTCACCCTATTATGATCACGCCACACCATCACGTCGACGTCACCTGATGTGTACCCTGTGATTTGACCGGGACGCATATTTGCTTTCGTTAGGCGCATTATTTCGTCAGGGACAAACTGGCGATTTGTGCGGAGAGTCCCCACCACGTCAAACCCCAAACATTTTAACCGCCTTGCTAATGCAGGAGAATTGTAAAAATTATCCATCCACAATGTGTAGCCTTTGTTTTCGAGGCCATTGATAAGCCTCAAAACAACTGCTGGCGTAGAAGCACTAAGTGGCGACTGTTGATCCTGGGTTGCAGGCGCAGACCTATGAGCGTGAACTTCGTACCTCCAGAGGTACCCCGTTGTGGACTCGCACAGCTCATACGTTTTTATGCCTACTGTGGCGGCTTTATTTGGAATGAATTGGTTAAATATTTAACCAACCCTTCCATTGCAACAATGACTCGTCAAGAGCCAAGTTTTGGCCCAAAGTGTACAAGGTTTGAAACTTGATATTGAGGTGGTCGAAAATAGGGGCTATTTTATAAAGTTTAGCCTGAGACGGACTAAGTTCTTCGGCATACATGAGACTATTGTTGTTAAAATGTATTGCCTTGTTCAGTAGCTGGAATCTACGAAGACTCATGTGTGCCGAGAAACCAGGCGTGGAAAAAATGCCCTCGTCTTTGAGCCAGTAATCCGTTATTTTGGACTTGACCACCACACCCTTGCCAATATTATGGCGAAATAGGTATATACCTCGTCAACGTTCGTGTCTACCCAGAAACTGATGCGATTGGTGGGACACAGGGAATTAGTGTCAAATTTCTTGGTGGCAACCTCTTGCGCATACCTGTTTGTTTCGCTAACAATGAGCCCCATGATTTCTTCGTCCCAGATCGTAACAAAAATGTCGTAAGCGTTCACACAGGAAAAACTAGGGCCAACATTTACCTGTGTGAACGGTTCTCGGCGGATGGTAGGTGGAATGGACGCGCTCTTGAATTGCTTCCATTCGAATTCAAAAAAATCATGAGGCATCATTGTTGCGCCTCGTTCCGGAGCAGGGCCAAGCGGGACAGCAAGCGGGACAGCAAGTGGAGCAATGAGTGAACCATACGCCTCCTCATCTTCGGGAGTGTCCAAGGCCTCCTGGAGTACCCTCGGCAGGTTCACTGGCACTAGTTCACCTTCTTCTCCGCTATCCCCAGAATCCAATTCGCTTCCTAATAAAAAAAAACCTTCATCACAACATCGTCTTCGTTCTACAAGGACTACGAGGACATCTGGTCTGACGCTCCGAGAACCATCAACCAACGCTGACCGATCCGAAAGTCACGCTGTTATAAAACCATACATACCATAATTGAGTGCCTCCTCGATGTCATCCCTAAGCGGCCTGCTAAAACGTCGGCGATGATGAATAGCAGTTGTTGGAGTGGTGGCCGTTGAGCTGGCTGCACTGCCTCCGCTCTCAAGGTATCTGCAAAAAAAAGTTAATCTTAAGTTCTTTGATTAAAATAACTTATAATCTGATTATTATCAGACGAGTCTTTTTTGAAATTATTTTTAAACGAAGAAAGTATTGACTTACACTGCGGTTGATGGTGGGAATCTCTTTGGATCATCATCGTTATTTAGTTCAACCACCTCCACTGTATGTTGAAGCAGGCCAAACGTAGACATCCTGTCGAAAAAACACATCATTGTCATACACAACACAGTAACTTGAAAATCTTATGTTTAAAAAGGGAATGAACTTACGATGAAGACGGAGATGGCGACCTAGGAACGACCTCTGGAAGTCCAGACGGTCCGGGCTCATTGTTCGGAGGCCTGTGAAAAACCCATCATTGTCATACTCAGTGTTAACTTGGAAATACTTATGTTTAAAAAGTATTGAACTCACGGTAAGGGCGGAGATGGCGATCGGGGCTGAACACTGGAGGGTCCTCTAGGCTCGTTGACCGACAGCCTGTAAAGACACATTATACTCATATATTATATGCTATAACTTACAGCCAACATACATCAATTACGGGTAACATTAATTAACACTTACGGGCTCCAAACGCGCCTTTTCCTCTTATGCAGAAGCTCCTCCAGAGGGCTGCCACTAGGCAACTCCTCGATATTCACCAATTCGAGCCTAAAAAGGTAAAAACTTTTAAAATTCCTATACGATTAGTTAATTAATTGAACCATATAATACCCGAAGTGATAATTTAGATTACTGAGTTAATAAAAAAAGCAAAGAAGCTAACTGATCAATTGCATGAGGTATTGCTTGGCTTCCACGGCTTCGCGGTCCCCCCTGCTTCCTCTGGCTCCACGAGCTCTGCGGCCAGCACCACGTGCAAGGGGTTCAGAAGCCAAAGACTCCAGCACCATAGCCCTCACACCTCCCATCCTCCCACCTCTTTCGCGGCCACGGCCAGGTACCCAGGAATGTTCGCTAACATTAAAAAATGCAACTAAAACCCATGCATGTAAGTAAATCAACAGTCGTGCGTAAAATGCAAAAAAAAAAAAAGAAGCGACTTTTTAGAGCAGTTGACGCTGCAATACTGCGATTGTTGCGGTTAAGTGGCATTTTACGCAAAAATCACAATCGAGATGTAATAGGCCTCTTATGCAACGTTCGCAAAGGCACGTTAAGCCGTTGGTCCCGGCCAGAAAGGCATGTGCCCCAGCAGTGGGGACATTAAATGGTTGATGATGATGATGATGATGATGATGATGATGATGATGATGATGAAATAACGTCAACTGCAAGTACACTTGACTAATGCGTCATAAGGTGAGGACGTAATGTGAAAAAGTAATGAACTCACGGCAAAGGCGAAAAGGGTTCAGAAGGCACCGGCAACATTACCCTCACACCACCGCGCATCCTCGCACATCTTCCGCGGCCACGGCTAGATAAACAGGATTGTTCGCTTACATAAAAAATGCAACTATGCTTTAGTTGCATTTTTTATGTTAGCGAACAATCCTGCTTTTTTTTACTGCATGCACGTCAGTAAAAAACAGTCATGCGTGAAATGCAAACCAAAAAAATTCAAATTAAATGAGTCATAAAAATATCACTGGCGCTCCGGGTTGTTCGCTAAACAATGCAACTAAAACATGCGTTTTCATGTTAGTATGAAAACGCAAAATAAAAAACAAAACAAAAAAATATTTAAACGGAGTTTAAAATAACCTAAAAGATTGTTCGCTAACATAAAAAATGCATCTAAAGCACATGCACGTCAGTAAAAAAAACAATCATGCGTGAAATGCAAACCAAAAAAAATTCAAAGTAAATGGGTCATAAAAATATCCCTGTTGTTCCCTGTTCCTTGTTCACTGTTGTTGTATCCGGGTTATTCGCTAAACAATGCAACTAAAACATGCGTTTTCATGTTAGTATAAAAATGCAAAATAAAAAACAAAACAAAAAATATTTAAACGGAGTTCAAAATAACCTAAAATGCATAAAATGTAGTTATAATTACTTAAATTAATAATTTTTAGTTGTGGTCATAAGCCGCCATAAATAAATAAATAGATACGGGTTCCTCTTTTTTCAAGTCTGGTACACATAAATAAACATTGATCACAAAATGCCGCATCCATTATACTCTAACATCCTGGGTACGCTCAACGAATATGGCCGACCTGCGTAAACGCCCCGAGGTGGCGTGGCAGTCACATTATGATCGCTTGGGACGTGAGCGATATTTTTGCTATTTGTGAATTTTATACTAACATTCATGCTGATTTAACGCTTGAATCACTTAGGTTAATAATTAAACTATCGATAAAAAGTAACTGCAGTACATTACTGCATGTAATTTTAGCACACAACAAATGATTGTCAGTCAATTACAACTAGTACACGGAGATGCTAGCGATGATTTCTCCAAACTGTTGTTATAAATCGTCATAAATCAACAACTTATCACTTAAAAACTGTTCATAACTTACTTGCTCATTATGTAAAAGCCTTGAAAACACTTTTTTCCCACTTAAAATTCACTTTCACAAATAAATTCCGTATTTTTTTCACAAACGTAAACACTCCAAGAATTTTCAAGGCGCGAATGAACTTTTTCTATGAAACGCATAATAACTGACGCTTGTATTGCTATCCTTGTTTAATCATAGAATGTTTCATCGCACTCTCTCTATTCTGGCTACTTGCACACTTTTAATATACCGGGTTATACTCGACCAAGGTCGAGCGATCATATTATGACTGCGCGCACCCCACGGGGCCTCTTAAACGGCCATGTCATTCGACAAATAATGGTGCCTAAGGGCGCGTTGGGTAAACGTTATTTATGACTGTGTCTCGGCAGAAATGGCTTCTGTGGTGTTTTTATTAAAACGGATAAATTTAACTTATCCGTTATAATAAATAATCAGCACTACAATAGGAAACGAGCGATTTTGACACTTAGCTTTATTAAAATAGTTAGGAATATTTCAAAATTTAAAGCGATTACTTTTTTACTGCGATTATTTTTTTTACTTTTTTACTATACTTTTTTTTTAAAAGCATTGTGAACATATTCATCATTATGCAAACACATAGCGATTTTAAAGTTATTAAACGTTTTAAAAAAAAACACAAAAAAAAAATAGGAGACGAGTGAGACAAAAGATTTCAATCACTCTTTTTTTTTTTTTTTTTGGCGGATCGATACGAGTGTTGCTGTAGTAAAAAAGATTCGGAATTTAATACAGAGTTATTTAAAAATTAAGGTAAACGAATTTCATAATTATTGTATAGATTAAAGAACTTTTACGAACGCAAGATCGTTTGGGTAGCTGACTACCCCTGGCCGTTCTTGGGCATTTTCGATTTGGGTAATTGGCTACCCCTGGCCGTTTGAGCGGATAACTGCCAATTGAATACCGTGTGCCATACAGAGCAGATGGAAACCATCAAAACTTTTGCCCATTTTGGTCATCACGCTTGCCCCGTCAGTCGCAATGCTGGTTATATGTTTGTGGAGATCTATTTCAAAATTTTTGAGACGTTCTTCTAAGTACCCTAAGGCTGCTTGTGCGGTCATGCCATCAATTCGAACCAAGCCTTGATTTTCAAATTTGCCTTGATCTGAAAATCTTTAATAATGCGTTTGGGTCATAAAGTGAGGCTACGGTGCTTAAAATAGACCGCTTTGTGACATGTGTGATGGGGGGCAGAGAGATGCGGTAGGTGAACTCGTCTGACTGAGGGCTCCACTGTATACCCAAGACCTTAATGGACGTGGAGTCTGGGTTCATGTCGAAGTCCTTGGACATGTCGCATTGGTTGTCGGGGAATCTCTCGAGCAGCTTAGGCGAGTTAGATGTCCATTTACTGAGCTGAAAGCCGCCTAGGTCTAATAGACTTAACTGTGTCATGACCACACAAGATGTCATCAACGAAGATAGACTTGCGAAGAACCTGAGCGGCTCCAGGGTAGCGATGACCTTCATCATCAGCTAGCTGAAGCAGAGTGCGGATTACATGGTATGGGCTTGATCTTAAGCCGTAGGTGACTGTATTGAGAGCGTAGGTGAGCAGAGGGTGATTTGGTGAGGACCGCCACAGTATCAGCTGATACCGTCTCTGGTCTGGGGCAACCAGCACATTTCTGAACATCCTCTGGATGTCAGTGCTGAAAACGACTGGATGCGTTCTGAAGGACATGATGATGTCTACAATGTCCTGTTGAAGGGCGGGGCCTGTGTGTAGGCATTCATTTATGCTGACACCATTGGAGCTTTTACAGCTACCATCAAAAACAATGCGCAGCTTGTCCGACCCTGACTTAAATACGCCATGGTGAGGGATATAGAAGTGAGGTTTATGGGCGAATGTATTTGGGTGACAGGGAGCCATGTGCCCTAAGTCGATTTATTCGGCCATAAAGTCGACGTATTTAGAACGCAGAGACGGGTTCGCCATTAGCTTCTTCTCAATATTGAGGAATCTGCGTAATGCGATAGGGTGAGTTTTACCTAGTTGAGGGGCGTCCTTTAGAATGGGCATAGCGACCGTATATCTGCCTGAGGGATCGCGTGTAGTGGTAGAGCGGAAGATTTCCTCGCATTATTCCTCCAGGGGATCATTATGAGTGTGAGGTTGAGGCAGGGGCTCCTCAGCTCCCAGAACCTTTCCAGACTCTGACGTATGTGCTGGGCTGATTCAGCTGAGTCTGGTTGTGAGCTAACGACGTGAGCTGAGTTAACCTGCTGCGCCGGCTGCGCATACAAGTCCTCAATGGGTCCTATCAACGCGAAGTCAAAAATCGTGCCGAAGGCTATGGGCTTTCCCGGGCCCAACGAGACCTTAGTCCCGTCCAACACCTGGCCAAGAACGTCCGACCCCAATAAGAGGTCGATCGGGGCTGGTGTGTGGTAAAGCTGATCAGCCAATGGCACGGGTGGCTGGCCTAGTATGTGGGAAATGTTTGGTACCTTCTCTAAGGGAAGGTAGCCAGTGACGTTTTTTAAAACATGAGCTGTGGCAGTGATTGTAGGAGTATCATTGTGAGTGGGCCAGCATACTATTGTTATTGCCGCTTTTGACTCATGTTTGTGCTGATTCCCAACTCCTGTAATTTTTAAAGAAGTGGGTTTTGATGGTAAGTTCAAAAGTCGTGCCATGCGTGACGTTATTAATGTCAGCATACTGCCACAGTCCAATAAAGCTCTTGCTGTGTGAAGATGGCCATGTACGTCCGCGACTCTTAGTGAGATGGTTGGCAACAGAATGGGTGTGCCAGTAGGCACAGAAGGTGAGTGAGCTGATTCAGTAGCAGCCGAGATTGTATGAGCTGAGTATGTATCAGCTGTGTGGGCATGGGTTGACTGGGCATGGGCTAAAGGGACATGGGCTAAATAGGCATGGTCTGAATGGGCATGGGCTGAATCTACCTCTTCACTAGGGTGCTCCGTGATAGTTGGGAGTCATAATTGCTGGCGGCGTTCGCGGGGCCTACCTGGCGAACCGAACCTGGGCGGGCTGGCTCTGTGAGCAGAGCTGGGTTGCATCTGTTTATCATGAGCGGGTTCGTGCCGCCTGCTGTTTCTGGGGCGCTCCCTCGAGTGCTTCCTCAGCTGTGGGGGTATATGAGCTGACGAATGAACTGGGTGCGTTGAGTCGTCTGGTCGATGAAGGGACGTGTGGTGGTTGGAGCTCCCACAGTCCTTGCATGCCCCCCTTGACCTGCACTCGTTCTCGTAGTGACGGCCGAGACAACGCTGGCAGCGCTCGCGTGCCTGTACAAAGTCCCAACGGCCCTGTGTTGGCTAGGCATTGTACCATCTGCACGTCATGAGCCTATGTCCCCTAGTGGCACAATAGGGACAGTAGGGCGTCGAGCGTGAGGAAGAGGACGAGGAGGATGATGAGGAGCAGCTTTGCTGGAAGGCCGAGTAGACGGGGAAGGGCTGACTGCGAGCCGGGGAGGTGGATGGGCGGTGACGCATTTGCTGCGTTGGGCGGAACGGTTGGTGAGTAGGCTGATCATAGGCGCGGTGAGGCGATGGAGCTGAGGAACGGCCACGGTAATGGTCGGGTTGTTGCTGAGCCATCTGAGCATAACTGCGATGGGGCAACTGAGGAGGCGCGCGGCTACGAGAAGGGCCGGGCTGGGGCTGAATGGGTTTAGCCATGGCTATGTTGGAGAACTCTGTCTCCACACAGCGCGCGTGCTCCTCGAGGTAGGAGGTAAGGTCCCTTGACGTGGGCAGGGTGTTACTAGACCTGTGCCTGCGTTCAAATAGCGTGCGGAGCTCGCCCTTGAGCTTCCACACCACTATTGACACAAACACGTAGTCGTCTCCTAGGGGCAGATCTAAATTGTTGAGGGCACACTGAGCTGATATGAGCGGCGTGAGGAACAGTGTGCGGATGTTCGAGCGCGTATGGATGCTTGGCAGCCCTAGGATGACCGCTGAGACTGGAGAAGAGGTAGTGGAGCTTGACTGCGTCCGATAGGGTCGCCATGTCGTCAGTCAGACTCCTAAACAGCGCAATGAAGGAAGGCCAGTCCTCCACTTTTGAGCTGAACCTGGGCAGCGCTATCTTGGGGAGGACGGCTGTGGGTGTATTGACGCCGAAACTGGGCTGAACGCTATGGTTTAGGAACGAGGTGGAAGAGGGTCAGATTTCCTCCCTAGCCATAAGTATCCCCAGGTACGCTCCGGAGGCTTTTGTGTGGTTCTCAGTGTATGTCTTCTCGGTCTTCTCGTCCAGGTCCTCCTCGTCATAAATGTTATAATACACTGCGTCCATTTTGTCTTTCACGCCTTGTATCTGTGTGAAACGTACGTTAAATTCCATTATGTTGTGGTGCCGCCAGCAATAATTTGTGATCCTATCTCAAGGAGCTGAAGTATGGCCTTAACGGCCTCCCTAAATATCGCGGCTTGTGACTTGGTCGGCATCGCAATGATTAAATGAAAACAAAAAAAATAATAAAAAATAAACAAATTCAAAGGCAGTAAAAAGAACAACAACCTGTATATATTCTATAGTTGGGCTGGACGTATTTGTTTATTAAGGTATGGGCAAATGGGCTCAAATTAATGCAACAATAAACAAAATAAAATGAAGTTGGGACGCCTTGTATATGGCCCACGGGTGGGCAAAGGCATGTATGTGTATGTCTGTGTTTATTGAACGCGCGTACGTAAGATTAGCCGACCGCAAAAGGAAAAAACAACAAAAAAAAAATCACGTCATCCGTAGCCCACTAGTGGGCAAGCGCATGCGTAGTCGATGGCGGCGCATCCAATCAGCCGGGAAAGCGGAAAAAAGAAAGGAAAAAAAATCTAATAAAAAGAAAGTGTGGGATACGTTGTACGTAGCCCACAGTTGGGCAGACCTGTAGCGGAAACGAGCGCGACTAATAAATCGGTCGCAAAAAAAAAAATTATTAAAAAAATTGGGACACTCCGTATCTGTGTCCCACAAGTTGGCAAACGTTGGGAGTGTGTACGAAGAGTGAGCCGATAGCAAAGGCAAAAAGAAAAACAAAAAATAAAAATTAACACGAGAAAAATAATTAAAGCACGCTGTATATGTCCCACAGGTGGGCAAACGTGTGTAGAAGCGAAGGCGACGCACGCAAATAGCCGGCAAGCAAGAATAAAGATAAATTAAAAAAAACGAATAAAAAGGAAAGTGTGGGATACGCTGTAGCCCACAGTTGGACAAGCGTATTTGTAACAAAGGCGACGCACGAAATTAGCCGTCAAGCTTGACTTAAAAAAAAAATTGTAAGCGGTTAATACAAAAAAAACTGATCACATTGAGCACATGTGGAGAGCACGCACAAAGAATGACCCGATCGTAAAGACACAAATAAAAACAAAAAAAAAATTAACACGAGAAAAACATTAAAGCACGCTACTTGGCACGCGTGGTGAGCATGCACGAGAACCGAGACCGCAGCGTTAGCGAATAGCGACACTGATAACACACGCGCCAGCTGGTCGCAGCAAAATTTAACAAAATTGGTCACAACACAAAAACAACAAATAAAAGTAAAATAATTTAAGTGTACGTTGGCCAGCTATACTACCACAATTGTTGTCCGACTACCGACGAAAAAATTTTATTGGGGCAGGCCGTTTCGCCACGAGATATAAATCGTAAAGTTACGGGAACAAATGAATTTAGAAATGATGGCACGAATTAGATTATGGGCGGAAATAATTATTTTTAGCGGACTGTAATTGAATGAGCTGATGGAACGTGATACCAAGTTATGGTGAAATGAGAAACAGTTTACTGGTTACGGGAAGGTCGCCGATTTTTAATATTACCGGTTCGAATGACCAGATTATGTTGGTGCGAGAGGCACTAACATACGACGTGGTTAGGCGGGAGGTAGGAAGGACTTACCGGGAGCAGGCTTTACGAGGTCGCTGGCACAGCACACAGTCACTTCACCTAATCACAGGCACTATCATCACAGAGTCACTATCAAAAAGGGCAGTTCCAAGGCGACACCAGAGCGCGTATATGTGTGGGCGTCTCGCGATCGCTTGCAGACAGAGTGTCGCGCGGGGCGCGCGTCCTTCGTTCCCACTCCTCACGCGCGCCAACTTCGCGATACAACGCTAGGTGGCGCTAGGCGTATTTTAATACGCTTATAACGAGACGTCGCGCACATGGCGAGTACCGTATTGGAAAGCCGCCTACTGCAGCCATTCTTGACACCATCAAATTTATTGTACTTTTAGTGGGTTTATAGTAATGTGTCAGTTTAGTTTTTTTTGCTGAAGCTTCATTCTTATTCCCGTCAGCTTGAGCTGGTTCTTTAGAAGTTCCTGCTAATTTGTTATCAATAGAAATCTGAGCTGTTGAGATGGACTGGTCATTTTTTATAACAATGAGGTGAGCAGATCTTAAATGAGTATGTAATCCAGTTGTAGCTCCGCCTGGACACTTTATAATCCTAACACATTTGTTACATTTTGCACGCAGAATTTTCTCTTAGTTTCTTTTCAAATACCATGTATTTAATTTTCTTACTGGTCGACCTAACGAACAATAAAAGTTACCATTACCATACCACCTTGTTAGTTCAGTGTTGCGCGGGACAGCGCTGTGACCGTACGCGTCCGTTACCGCTACGTTATAACGCGCAACCAGTTGGATTTGCAACTACCCTCGATTAAAAAAGAAGTTAACATGGAGGAGAAAGAAGATGAAAGTAATAAAAGTGACTCGGAGATTGTTCAAGAATGTGAACGAAAAATTGAAGGAATGTTGAAGTGGGATAATATGGAAACGGATATGGTTTATGCTGGGAATAGAAATAGAAAAGTGGAGAAGAGATGTCGGGAGGATAGTGAGGAAAATAGTGAGGAAGGTTTTGTGTCTGTAACAAGTAGGAGAACGAAGAGACTTATAAGAAGCACATCGTTATTACAGCAAGAGGAAAGAGAAAACATCGAAAATATGTATGAAGTATGTATTACATCTTTGACAATTTTGCCTAAACAATTCGCAATGGCGAAACTTCTTCGAAATGAAAGTATAGACGACATCCGACGAATTAAATATAAGAGCCCCTACAAGGTACTTATACGTTTTGATAGTAAAGAACGTGCTGAAAAGTTATTAAGTTGCTCCAAAATGACAGATCTGGGCTATAGATGCCAGCTGACTACAGAAAATTACATATCATACGGAGTTATCAAGGGGGTAGACCTAGAGGTTAATATGGATGAAATAAAATAATCATTAGAAAGTTCCTATAAAGTTTTATCTGTAATAAGACTGAGACGTTTGAACTTAGAAGGAAAATGGGTGGACAGCAAGTCAATTCGAGTCGGTTTCAAAAGTCCTATCTTACCTCCGTACGTATACGCTATGGATATAGGTTTATGATAGAAGCTTATGAATTTCCGGTCTCGCAATGCTCTTTATGCTGGAAGTTTGGACACTTTTTGGACATTTTGCCCTACAAAAAAGCCTCTATGCCCGAAATGTGGTCAAGAACACGAGAACTGTGTAACACAAGTGTTTACCTGCCTAAACTGCAAAGGAGCCCATATGGCAATAGATAAAAAATGTCCCGTTTTTCTGAAAGAAAAGAAGATTCGAATAATTATGCGTATGCAAAATATGACCTACAGAAAAGCTCTTCAGACATATCTTATGGAACAAGCAAAAAAAAAAGAGACCAATATGAATAGTAGTACTACAGGATTGATTTTGGACCCCTCATCAAACTTTGTCAGCCGTACATCTCCAAAAAACACCACAAAGACCTACAGTAGTGTAGTTAAAACACAAGCAGTAGTACACAACGAGGACACAGGCTCTAGTGAGCAAGAAATAGAAGAAGTGTTGGAACCACCAAATTCGGTGAAAAGACAGGGAAGTATCTACAAGAAAAAACAAAACAAGAAAAACAATCAACAACAAGTGGAAAACACATCACGGATTTTCACGGCAGAAAAAGTCGATCAAATAGAAAATACCAGAAAAAATAATCACAACGAGCATCTACTACAAAATTTCGAATTTAGAAAGTTTATTTTAAAAGTGAAAGACATTATTACACAGGACAGTAGTTTTGAAGAGAAAGTTTGCTCTTTTGTAAAACTAATTTTAAACGAAATTAAAACCCACCTATTGTTATTTGTGACGAAAGGAGAGGTTTTGGACCTATTACTTAAAAACATCTTTGATGGATAGTTAACGTTCATCTAAAATGTCTGTTATCAATATTCTACAGTGGAATGCACAATCTCTTAGACCAAAATTAGTTACTTTTGAGGCATTGTTAAATCAAGAAAAAATTCACATAGCCATCATAAGTGAGACATGGTTGGATGATGAATCACCTATCCGGCTTGGAGACTACTACTTTCATAGGAACGACAGGTTTGACGGTTATGGTGGAGTCGCTATTATTACCCACAAGTCACTTCAAGTACAGGTATGTCATACTAATTTAAATAATACAGGCATAGAGATCATAAAAATTAAATTACTAAATTGTGGCTATTTAGAAAATATCGTATCAATATATTGTCCTTCCTCTATCCGTACTTCTCAATCTGATTGGGATGACTTATTTAGGCTTTGTCCTAAGAAGTCTTTGATAGCCGGTGATTTTAATGCGCACCATTTAAACTGGTCGTATAAAACAGATACCAGAGGCTCTCAATTGGCAGACTCTGCTTTAGAAAATGGTTTTATATATATCTAAATGATGGCCAGTTTACGAGAGTCAAATTAGTTAATGGCAATATGCAGGAAAGCGCACCAGATATAACATTTTCTTCGTCGGATATTGCAATAAATTTTGAGTGGCAGGTCTTCAAAGAAAACTTAGGCAGCGATCACATGGTAATTAAAACATGTATCAACAATAAAAATGATTTACAGATAATTAAAAGGCGAAATTTTAAAAAGGCCGATTGGAAATGTTACAGAAAACATTTACAGAATGCTTTACCAGTAGAAATGATAGAATACAACAATATTCAATCGAGATATGATCATTTTCAAAGTGTACTCATACAAGCTGCCGATAAAGCTATTCCTGTTACAAAAATAAATACGAGCCCACAGTCAGACTTTAAGCCCAAACCGTATTGGAACCCTTCTCTGTCCCAGATAGTAGCTCAGCGCAGGTTATGTCTTAGTACCTTTCGACGTAATCCTACGCCTGAAAATTTAAAAAAACTAGAGGATAAGGTTGATGAAGCTAGGCGTTTAATAAGTCAGGCCAAGTCGCAAAACTGGCGAAAATTTTGTAATGAAATTGACGAGTCTTCTTCCGTCAAAGATGTATGGCAACGTATGAGATGGGTAAAAGATTGAGGCGTACAATATCCCATCCACCAGATGACAATAGAAAGAAACTACACACATCAAAAGTGTCTAGGGATCAACATATATTTTTGCAATAACTTTTCTCCTGATTGATATTAATTAAAATTTTCTTTAAGGATTCATCAAATAAAGTGTTTTCGTTTGTCTACAGTAACGATAAACCAAGTCACCTTTGCATTAATGAAGAAATTTGCCATTTTCCTAATAAAGGGATTTTTGACATTTGAACCACTAACATTAAAGTTCGAAAAAAAGACTGAAATAACAGTTTTCTTTAAAATTTTATTGGGTAACTTAAACAATTAATAATCCGTGTTTCTACCGCGAACACTAACAACACAAGAACATCGGTTTGGCATACTCAAAATGAGTTCATCCAAATCACGCTGTGGAATGGCCGCCCATGTTCGTTGCAACAACAAAAAAAGGTCTTCTTGCGACTGGATACCCTCCATATTCGGCAGAACTCTTCTCTGTAGCATATCCCATGCATGCTCAATCGGGTTCAAGTCTGGCGACTGAGCAGGCCAGGGCATGACATTGATGTTAGCTGCGGCGAGAGTCTGTCTTACAACTCTTGCGGTGTGCGGTCGTGCATTATCATGCATTAACTGAAATAAGGGACCGATTTGCACTTGTAGAGGAACGATGACGTCTGATACAATCGTCTCAGCATAAATTTGAGCGTTGAGGTTGCCTCTGATCCAAATCAACTCAGTTCTTCCGCCGATCCAAATACCCGCCCATACCATGATGGTTCCACCACTATAAGGATGGACTTCCTGGCAGGATTTTAATCGCTGTTGGCGTCCAGGGGTTCTCCAGTGTCGTATACGTCTTGTATCCGGTCTCATACCAAAACGAGCCTCATCAGAAAAGCACACGAAACGCCATTGTTCTTCTGCCCAATTTCTGTGTTCAAGAGCCCATTGATATCGAATCCTACGATTGTGCATTGCTATAGGTGGTACCCTTAGCGGTCTTCGGGAATGAAGGTTCACTTCATGCAAGCGGTTTCTGACTGTTTGGTCGCTAATTAAGTTCCCTGAAGAGTGATGAAGCCTCACGGCTAACATCATGGCGGTTATTGTTGGAGCTCTTCGAGTTGTGATTTGAATGTATCGGTCTTGTCTCCGTGTGGTGCAGCGATACCGTCCTCCATGGCGCTCAGCCACGGTACCAGTGCTTCGGTAACGTGTCCAAAGTCGACTGATAACACTCTGACTTGTATTCAGAGCTAAAGCCGCACAGTACGTTGCCGGGAACCAGCTTCTATCATTCCCACGGCTCTGAGCATTTCTTCCCTGCTTAAATGACGTCGCCGCTCCATAATAACGTTGGTTTTAATCAGTAGTAGGGAAACAGTAGCACTAATAATGTCTTCAATGCGTTGTATGTTTTTATAGGGAAAATATTGACAGCTGATTTTCATCTTTTACTAGAAATTGATTGAAAGTTCCTGTTTCAAATTATGAAATGCACCAAAAAGGATCCATATAAATTTATAAAATCATAAATTTATTACAAAGCCACATCTCAATCTCAAGAAATCCGCATAAAAATGCTTGATCCCTAGACACTTTTGATGTGTGTATTATTGTCACTATCTCCCGACTCTGTTTCTCAACAGACTCCAATTTTCCAGTCTAAAAATGATCTTCTCGAATCTGCCTTTTCATATCAAGAAATGTTGCATTGTATAAAACAATCTGACACAGCACCAGGAGATGATGGGATCTCGTACTCTATGATATTCAATCTCGATGAGACTGGAAAAAAATACCTCCTTAGTCTATATAATGCGATTTTTAAATATAATTGTATACCAATTCAGTGGCGTAATATTCAGATTGTCCCTATACCTAAAGCAGGAGGCGATTCTAACAGTATTGTTAAATTAAGACCCATATCCCTTATGTGTTGCGTATGTAAAATATTTCATACTATCTTAGCAAAAAGGTTAGAGTGGTATGTGGAAAAGAACAAAATTTTACCCAAATATTCGACAGGATTCAGGAGAAACCAATCATGTTTAGATTCTTTAGTACGCATTATCTCTTACGTCCAACTTGGTTTTACGAAAAATATCTCCACCGTGGCCTGTTTTTTGGATGTAGAGAATGCATACAATAATGTGTCAATATTTCAAACTACTACATTCCTAGACAATTTACAAGTAAGCAAGAAAATATGTAGATATATCTGGTCCTTTTTAAATGAGAGACATCTACAAATCAAAAACCAAATGGGTAATGAATTAATGACTAGGTGGACAAACAAAGGTTTGGCCCAAGGTGATCCGATCTCCCCTTTGATATTTAATATTATAACTGCAAAAATTGCACATGAAATCGATAATGTACACATGTGCCAGTATGCAGATGACTTTGCTATTTACTTAAGTGATAAAAATATTATAATTTGTGAAAGCAACCTTCAGTACGCTCTTAATGAAATAGTTTAACAATTAAACTTAATAGGTTTAGATCTATCAGACACCAAATCAAAATATGTTATTTTTAGTAGAGGTAGAAGTAGGCAGCATATAACACTCAAAGTAAATGGAAAGTCTCTGACGTCAACAGAATGTATAAAGTATTTAGGTATTTGGCTTGACAGGTCTTTGCTTTGGGGAAAACATATAAACGAGTTAGCTGAAAAAATTACAAAGTTCCTAAATATTTTAAAGATTTTAGCAGGTTCAAGCTGGGGAGTACATCCTAAACATCTGAGGAGAATTTACATAGCACTAATAAGAAGTAGATGTGATTACGGGTGTTATTTATATGATAATAGCGCAAAATCTCATGTTACCAAGTTGGATAGGGTTCAAAACCAAGCATTGCGCATAATAGGTGGTTTTATCAAAAGCTCGCCAATTTATGTAATGGAGTCTGAATTGTGTATTCCACCATTGTTTGTGAGAAGAAGATACCTAGCGTTTTAATACTGTCTAAAAGCTAGTACATATGATATGACAACTGGCTTGCTTGCGCAACTTGTATCTGCTTGTGAAACCCGATATTGGAATAAGAAAAATAAACCATTACTTAGTATAACTTATAGTCAAACTAAGGAACATGATGTTGCATCTTCATATCCTTTGGAAATGTACTCGCTTAATATTTGGATCACTGGCATAGATATCACAAAATGTATCAACCCTCAACTAGACTGTGTCAAAGGAACAAAAAGCTCTTTAGAACCTAATGCTCTAAAATATGATATTTAAAAAGAAATTTCAGAAAAATATGACGAGACCTGGTTTAAAGTATATACGGATGGTTCAAAGGATGCTAGAGGCAAAGGTGCAGCGTATTATGTGTATAGAAGGGAGGAGAGTGAAACGTATAAAATAACTACTGAGGTGTCAATAATGACTGTAGAACTCTTTGCCATATATAGAGCTATTTTGTATATTAAATCTGTAAAATTAAACAAAAATATAATCTTTACAGACAGTAAAAGTGCATTGCAGCATATTGCTCGTTGCGCCTCTGGTAGCAGAGGTGTAATGATAGCGTATAATATACTGCAATTGATCCATGAACTTAACACAAATGGCACTAAGTTAAAGCTGCAGTGGTTGCCATCTCACGTGGGCATCAAAGGTAACGAGGAGCCTGATAAGTTTGCCAAACTCGCAATACTGAATGGTTTACACAGTTACATAAAACCTTATTATTCGGAAATTTTAGTACAGTTAAAAAAAGAATGTTTTGAGATATGGAAAAAATACTTCGACGAAATCTCTCTTTTAAAGGGTATTTGGTATAAAACAATGCAACATGAGCCTCCTCGCGTACCTTGGTTTGGAAATGTAGACATAAGTAGGAATTACATTGTATTGCTTCATAGGTTACGTTCTGCGGGCCGATCGCCGTAATTTTATGACGCATTGGTCGAGTGTACGTGCAGTTCACGCATACGTGAAGTACACCTTAAACGCAAACAACCGTCCGTATTGCCCTAAAATAAAATTACGCGTCATCGTCACCTGCACTGCACGTCTACTTCACCTACGCGTGAAACCAGTGTGTGTTGCCGTACGCAAGTTTTGATAATTCTATATCGATTATTCGTTATGTAATCGATTATGTCCACGAATAAAGTTGTTGTTACAGGGCTACATCACGCCTAATAACCTAGTTTCTAAGTTTATACACAAACATAACACTTGATTTTGTTCTAAGCATAGTAAAAATGGTATTAAAACGGAGATATTGAACACAAAATATGGATGAATGGATGTATCCCTTTGCATACCCTCCCATGAAGAAAAAAGCACTGTTGGTTCTGATTGACAGTTGGGTTGACGTTAGGTTTAAATATTAAAGTAGGTGTCCAATCATTTGCCAAAAAACAAATACCAAATTTTCATTTGAAAAATAACATTTGACAAAATTATACTTGATAAATGTATCATTTTACAAACTATTGTTTAATAAACTACTCATTAGACAATATACCTATTTACTAAAAAAAAATCATTATGCTAAAACATTATTTCACAAATTGATTATTTTTTAAACATGTTAGTTGGCAAAACAATGTAAAGCATAAATAACAATTAAAAAATACTAGCTGCCCTACTCCAGTAGGTTACGTGATAGGTTAGAAATTTAAGACAATCGCGAAGCGCAGCGTAGCGATTGTCTTAAATTTCGAGGTTATTTTTTTTATTAGACAACAGAAATACTAGCTGCCCTACTCCTGCAGGTATTGAAAAATTGAAATTGCTTACATCCTTGCTTATATAATATATCATACCTAATATACCATACTTTTTGTATAATCACCAATTTGGCAAACGAATTATTTAGTCAAGTGAATATTATTATAATAAGATTTTAACAGTAGAAATATTTCCTAAGAAAAACATTTGCGAAATCTGTATTATGTCTATAATCTGCTTTATCCGTGCGGTGACGGAGAAGGAATACCAATCGCCGCCCCTCTCTCCGTCCGGTGGATGTCGTAAGAAGCGACTAACGGACTCTTTCGAGCGATGATCTGCTCCACTGGTGGTAGGGCTTGACCCGTCTGGTTGGTGACCACCGTACGCATGGTGTAAAACCCGTCAAGTGACTGCTTGTCGGTCGCGTTTCGGGATCAGCCAGTGTATAACCAGAGCTCGAGAGGATGATGCTGCGATGTATTTGGTCTGTGGAGGCTTCCGTCAAACCAGTGCCAGGAGGACTTCGTTAACCTGCCGACCAGGGAGACCCGTAGAAACGGTTGTCCCGCTGGCCGCCCGTGGCACAGTACAGGGGCCCAAGCGAGCCTAACCAGCTCGTGCGGCTGCCTTACCATGCCACGCATAATCTCGGGGTGGTCCGTCGTGCCGGTTGGTGACCGGAAGGTGGAGTCCCGGCGGCCATTCCCGGGGGGGTTCGGGGGCCCTTCCGTTCGGCAGGTTAATAATACTCGTCTGTGGGCAAATTCCTGGGGAAACAGGCCACCACACTTTGACCATTCTCATCGCGGCATCATTTTCTCGATTCACGCCTCTCTCTTTCCACTCCTAAAATGACAGCGCCTAACAACAAAACTGGTTCTACAGCGGTGCACACCCCCACCACAACCTTACCGTTTGAGGTGGAGTTCGCTAACATCCGCGGACTCCATGCAAACCTCAATGCCGTCCACCACCATCTTGAGACGGCACGGCCAGCAATGTTGTTCCTGACGGAGACGCAAATAATCCGCCCAGCTGACACCACCTACCTGAACTATCCCGGCTTTGTGCTTGAAGAATCCTTCAAAGCCAAAGCCGGAGTTTGCTTATTCGTTCGGGCGGATGTTTGCTGTCGCCGTCTGCGCTGTCTGGAGGACCCTTCCAGAACCCTTCTAGTGGTACACGTCGACTTAGGCTCTCATTGCCGTGTCTACGTTTGCGTCTACCGATTCCATAACGGCGACATGGAGACAACTCGACTAATTGAACATCTTAGTCGGGTAGCAGATGATGCGCAGGAACGGTTTCCATCGGCGGAACTGGTGTTTTTGGGGAACTTCAACGCCCACCATGAGTTGTGGTTAGGTTCCTCCAAAACAGACCATGCTGGTAGAACTGCCCACGCATTCGCTCTCACGCATGACCTGACGCAACTGGTGAACCAGCCCACCAGGATCCCAGACATAGTTGGCCATGCGCCTTCCTTACTCGACCTTCTGCTGACGAGTCGCCCAGCTGGATACCGGGTGGAGATTCGAGCTCCTTTAGGTTCCTCGGATCACTGCTTGATATCCAGCCCTTGGCATCGCGCCCGCCAACAGCGGTTTCGAAACGCCAGATTTTGCACTACGCGTCGGCAGACTGGGACGGGATGCGGGAGTGTTTTGCTTCCGTCCCTTGGAGGCAGCGCTGCTTTAGTGGGAAGGACCCGACCGCTAGCGCCACTGCCGTTGCTGATGAGATAGTATTAGGATTGGAATACTATATTCCACACTCCTATGTCATCAGCAAAGGCAGACGCAACCGCTGGTTCAATCGCGAGTGTGCCAGCGCTGTTGAGAGCAAACAGACGGCATACCGCGCTTGGATCAGAGGTAAAGCTCATGGGGCTCCCGAAACTCGCTCGCTAAAAGCAGCCTATAATAATGCCACCAAGTCGTGTAAGAGGGCCTACATTAGAGCGGATGCCCAGCGCGTTGCACGAGTAGGCCAAGAACTCCTGACGCATCCTACGGGCAGCCGTAGCGTCTGGCCAAAGCCGTGCAATCCAACTTCTGCCAACCCTCGCTGCCACCACTGAGATGTCTTGACGGAACTTTAGCTCACAAGCCGCAGGAAAAGGTCGATCTCCTGGCCAAACTCTTTGCGGCTAACTCCCGGATCGATGACTGTGATGCACAGCCACCCTCAATTCCTCACTGTGGCCACACAATGTCTGATATTAAAATCAGGCAGTGTGATGTCCGTGCGGAACTGCAGTCAATCGATGTCCGGAAAGCTAACGGTCCTGATGGCATCCCAGCAATTGTCCTGAAAATGTGTGCAGCGGAGTTGTCCCCTGTGTTAACGCGTCTGTACCGTCTCTCGCTCTCTTCGGGTTGTGTGCCGGAATCTTGGAGAGAAGCTAATGTGCAACCGATCCCTAAAAAAGGAGATCGGTCAGATCCGACTAATTACCGCCCTATAGCCGTAACTTCAGTGTTGTGTAAGATCCTAGAACGAATATTGAACAAACAGCTTATTCGATACCTAGAAGATCACTCCCTAATTCACGATCGTCAATATGGGTTTCGGCCAAAACGGTCAACGGGTGATCTTCTAGCGTACGTCACACATCTCTGGGGTGAGGCTATTGACAAGCGTGGCGAGTCACTGGCAGTTAGCCTTGACATAGCCAAGGCTTTTGATCGGGTCTGGCACAAAGCTCTTCTCTCCAAGCTCCCGGCATACGGTTTGCCCGCTCAGTTCTGTACCTGGATTGCCAGCTTCCTGCATGAGCGTAGAATCCGTGTCCTTTCGGATGAATGCGCTTCGCGGTTCATGTCAGTGAACGCTGGTGTTCCTCAAGGCTCCGTTCTATCCCCCACGCTGTTCCTTCTGCATATCAATGACATGCTTCCTCTTGGAAACATTCATTGCTATGCAGATGATAGCACAGTGCATGGGGGATATAACGGGCACCCAACGGCTGGGCGGGTAGACACCGAAATGAAGCGAGCAAATCTTGTCATTGAGCTCGATCGGGTGTTGGACCTCATTTCTAAACGGGGCTCCGATAATCTGGTGGAGTTCAATGCCAAGAAAACACAGGTGTGCGCGTTCACAGCGAAAAAGTCGCCATTCCTTCCCCTTCCCTATCTTCAGGGTACATCTTTAGGCCTGCAGAGCAGTATTAACACGCTTGGTATGGATATCCGCTGCGATCTGAACCAAAAGGACTACATCGAAACCGTGATTAAAAATACCTCACGTAAACTCGGTGTCCTGAACAAGGTGCGGCGATTCTTCACGCCTGATCAGTTGTGTCTATTATACAAGACACAGGTGCGGTCTTGCGTGGAGTATTGCTCTCACCTTTGGGACGGCTCCGCAAAGTACCTTCTCGATGCCTTGGACAGATTGCAGCGCCGCGCTGTGCGCATTATCGGCAATGCAGAGGTCACTAAAACTCTCGAGCCTTTGCAATTGCGTAGAGATATTGCGTCACTCAGCGTCTTTTACCGTTTATACCATGGCGAGTGCTCTGAAGAACTCTTTGACCTCATCCCTCCTTTTCCCTTCCTCCATAGAAGTACGCGTGCTGCTCTGCGGAGTCACCAATTTACAGTCTCTAACATTCCATCTCGCACAAAGAAATTTGGTGACTCGTTTCTTTGCCGCACTTCCAAAAGATGGAATAGTCTACCAGCACACGTATTCCCTCCTACCTATGACATAGGGTCCTTCAAACGAGGCGTGAAGAAGCACTTTGTGGGCCGGCAGAGTGAGGATGACTGATGCTACGTCTCTTACGCTGCACCAGTTGTCCTCGCGCCTGGACCTCATTTCCACTTAACATCAGGTGGAGTGGGGTCATTTGCCGGGCTTAGTATAAAAAAAAAATGTCAAATGATTATTTTTAAAGTAATATGTTTGCGAAAAGAAAGTTTGTCAAATGATTAGTTTTTCAAACGTTGTTTGTAAAATTATCTTTTGTCATACGTTTTTTGTTAAACAATAGTAAACCATTAAAATAATTGAATTTATTTGTATTTCGCTCGGAGTTATTTTACTTGATAAGGTTATCATTGGATAAGGTAAGGTATTGTGTAACTATTGTAAAAGTAAGTTGGCGTTTCATTGGTTTGCCGGCAGTAGTTACAAAGATAATATGAGATTATGACAAGTTTTTACTTTGTAGATTTACGGTTCAATTTTTGATGGCGACATCATTGGCGACACCCAGAAAAGAAATCGTCTCTGAGACAAATTGAGGTAAGTATTGGTGGAGTTTCTCGAGAACCACCGGGACCTCGCCATTGGCGTTTCTCGCAGTTTGCTTTTTCTGTGTTGGGTTTGCTTTATTAATACACAACTCATTATCCAATGTTATGATACTTTTTGCTTTCCATGTTTATAAATTATTTGTGTATTTTTGTTCATTTCATGGTCAATCTGTGTTCGCTAGCATAAAATTGAAGAGGTATTTACTGAGCATTTTGGTAGTGATAATATTTGTGTGTTCATTTGCTTTATATTAACTAAAATGCAGAGGCCACTAAGGAGCTTCCACAATCCATGCGGTTAGAAAAGGTGAACTATCCTTTTTTAATTTTAAGTCAGGGATGCGAAAAGAAAAAGAGTTTTTGAGATGTGAAGATAGAATCATCATCATCATCATCAGCCTATAAACGTCCCACTGCTGGGCACATGCCTCCCACGTGGTCAATGGTACGTGGGGATATTGGGCCATAACCCACCACGCTGGCCTAATGCGGGTTGGTGGGTTTTAACGACTGTCATCTTACGACAACAACCCGGGACCAACGGCTTAACGTGCCTTCCGAAGCACGAGATCTTTTTAATTTGGTCATCCATCCACCGACCCGGCATTGCCAAAGTTGCTTAGCGGGCAAGATCGCAAGCCGAACGTGCTAGCCGCTGCGCCATCGAACTCAACTAACGAGTGAAGATAGAATACTGCTGTTTACAAATGTATATTTTGTTTACAGAATAAACGTTGCTGCTGTCGTCGTTCTGATGATGAGCTAACTAAGGACTTCCCCTAATATAAGTGTAGCTATAATACCTATGTGTAGAATTTAAGGATTTGAGATATTGTGACAATAATAAACAATTTTTTATTAAATTCATTAACTAGATATTTACACGCCTATCAATGTTTTGTGGTACTAGAGCCACTCTTCTTAACTCTGCCTCAGCAGCCACCCTGCGGACTTGATTTAAAACCTCACGCTTGCGTTCTTGTAAATTAAGTTGAGGAGCAAGAATTTGGGCACGTAGAGCCATGTTGTGCAGCCACAGCACATGTATTCACGATTTGCCCAGCAAATACTGGATCATAGTGAAGCATCCTCGCAGACAACAAACATCTAAAAAATAAGATTTACATTCACAGCTAAACAGATTTGGATGAAGCATAGTATGTAAATTTATTTATGTAAGATGGATCACGCGCTTGATCAACAAATAAGCTACTTCATCTAATAACTAACTAATTAATAAGATCCATCGAGTGGTTACTGTGGGAGTAACAAAATTATGCTACAATCTCAAATCTTCTTGATCTGCCAAATCCAACATTTGCCAACGCCAATGGTTCTTGCTCAAATTTTGTGGCTGAAAAATTAAGTAGATAGGTATGACATTATAAGGTAGGTAAGTACATTACTCGGTAATTGTGTATGATGCTGTTTTTTTACTATATATCTGTAGGAAATGACATAAAGTTACTTACGAGATTTGCAAAGTTAACAATCCATACACTGCTGCAATGCGTTACCAACACTCGTTGAACAAGTATTAAACACTGCAAAGTGACATTTCATTTGACATTTATGAAACGTCTAAATTTAGCGCGATACCGTTTTTGTGAGTAAGCAAAAACGCGTAAGTAAGGTTCTATTATGACAATACGGCCGGTGCGCTGCGTTGAGGTGAGCGTGACGTGTGCGTCATTATTTAATTACGGCAATACGAAATCAAACGCTATGACGCAAACGCAGTCAAGACGCGCTGCATAACATTACGGCGATCAGCCCGCTGGTCACTTTCCATCGAACAAGTTTGCATATCTGATGAAAAAATCGTATACCCCAAATTGTGAAGTGTGTGGTAAAATAGATGATGTGCAGCACTTGTTGGTGGAATGTGTTAGGAATCGGGCAAAGCGCGAGTCATTATTCAAACTATTGAATATCAAAACATCTGATGTTGGTGTCTTTCAGTCTATATTAGCAGAACCCACGTCATCTGCAGCTAAGATTTTGTATAAAATGGTAATCAATGTTTCGGGGTCTGTTTGATTTTTGTATAATGTTAGAATGAGGATAAACTTAAATACTTATTTTTATGTTATGTAAGTACCTTTGTACAAAGGTACAATTTTTTTTATGTATACATAGATTTATATTTAGATACCTGTTGTTATGGTTATAGATCACTACATTATTAGGTTACGATGGGACTGACATAACCTGTGGTAAAAGTCCCTAAATAATATAAGAATAAAAAAAAAAAAAAAACCTTGTTAGTTTAATCAATCACACAGTGCATTGTTATTTTCATGCGTGTAATAAAAAAAATATAAAATTATATTTGTAACATCAGCACTGTAGTACCTACTCGTATTATGATATATTGGTAGATTAGGAAATTGTATAAGTAGATAAGATAAGATAAAATAATCATTTATTTGCCAAAAACATGGTAATTTACGGGTGGTACAAAATTTGCAATGCGCACATGTTTAGCCATTATAAAACAGCATGCAAATGTCAAGTAAGCAAAAGTGTAGTGATACTACATAGTGACAGTAAGTAATAATAATTTCGAGTACCTAATTTATGCTATTAATCTATTACGAGTATAACGGTTTTAAATAACAATCACGAAGCTGAAAACAGAGTGTTGCCTTACATCATGAAAATCTATTTTTAACGTCAGAACCATATCAAAGTCCAAATTTTATTTAAAAAGTTTGTCTTATTATAATCGTTTATTTTTGTATATTTCCAAAATAACGCCTTACAATGAACGTACAATATGCAATGTCAGACAAAGCATCACAGTGCAGCTCTACGCGTTCTAGATTTAGTTCGCTTCGCGAACTTAATTATTCACGAGAACCCGTCATCGCTTCTAATACCTACTACACACAAACAAGGCTTAAGCCTTGTATGGAACAAAACGGCCATTTCCGTACGGCCCCACTGTAGTTTTAAAAATATTGGACAGACGGCTGTCAGTGTGACGTGTGTCACTTCACACACACGTGGTTGGAACAAATTGTTAGGTTAACTTGACCGCGGGGTCGCGTAGAGAGTATTGAATTTGTATTTGTAATTTTGATATGTAGGGCACATAATCAGTAAAATCAGCGGACCGTAGTGATTAATAAACAGTGAAACAGTGTAGAATATAAGTGTAAGTTTGAAACCAGGGCGGTATAGCTAAAGGCTAGTTATTTGGTTGGAGTATTACACGTGGGCACGTGGCGTGAACGGTGTGTAGTTGTCTGGGGTTAAGAGCTCTTGGGGTAGCCAAGGGGTTGTTAGGGCCTTATCAGCACCAGCTCCAGAAGACGCGCGGGAGCGCGGTCTACCACAGAGACAGCAGCCGGGAGCGGCGGGTCACCATACCACCTGGAAGTGGTATTGGCGTGTCTCAAAGGAAGACTAGTATGTAAGTCATTTTTATTTATATAATTAAGTAGGAATCTAAGTTGATTCCTTGGTAGCAGAGTCGCTATTAGGGAGGTCAGTCGATAATCTCTCTGGACCACACACTTAGGTACCCAGAGCACTGATTGACTTCTCTATATCATACATTTTTTGTTAGCAGAGCGTAGGTTTATCAACGAACCTAAAGTAGTTGTAATTAGTTAATAGTGTTGTATGATTATTGTGATCATAGCAAGTGGGCTCATAATTAATTTGGTTTTGTCTCGCATTTAGAATGCGTTGAGTAGGTAACAGGTTCACTGCGGAAAGTGCAATGGTCAAACCTAACTTGCTATAATTGCATTTTGGTTACACATTTAGAATGTATTTATTTGAGTTAGGATATGTATAGTCAATTGTTGAAAACCTAATTTAGAATTAGTCTCGCTTTGGTAGCGTGGATTTGGTACAACAAATAAATATTTTGATGTTAATTGTTGCATTTGTTTGCAAACAGAATTTTAAGATTCTAGCGGTTTGCAAATAATTAAACATTTTATTTGATTCTTGGGGTTTGAAACCTAATTTCAAGTTGGTCTAGCTGCGGCAGCGTTAAAATTCTGATCTGTTTGATTCGTTTGAAAACTTAATTTAGAATTTAAAGTTAAAGCATTGAAAATTGTGGTACTTTTGATTTTGTTTGTTTTTTCATTTTGAAAACATATTGAAATATTGTAGGCATTTGATTCACAATATTGGTAGTTTGGTTGTATAGCGATTCCAAAGTTGTACACACATATCAATATTGCAGTTGTTTTACATTATAAATTGTTTGTTTACATAGTAAATTTGGCCTACGTATAATTAATTAACATTTTTTTTATTGTAGTTTTTTTTTGGGAAATCAATTTGAGTTCCACTTATTTGTAACATTTATTGTTAAATGATTTGATTGCATGGCGGTCTGTGCAATGCTTGTTGTTACATTTCATTTGGTATAATCATATTGTAGTCACATATCAATGTTGTATTTGCATTATACATTGTTTGTTAACATAGTTGCGTACCTATATGATATTAAGGAACATTTTTATTTGTATTTTTATTTTTTCTTTGGAAATCAGTTTAAGTTTGATCTACTGGTTCATCATTGTGTAATTTTAGTTGAATATTTATTTTGTTTACTTTGGTTATTTGAAACCGATTAGATTTGTTTTGTTCTACACAGCGGCATATTATGTGAAATCGGTTGAACACTTTTTATTTTATTGTGTGCCTTTTGGAAACAACCAGAGAGTTTATTTGCACGTGAGGTGTTACCTACCTTGTTTGAAATTTGGTTGGTTTAGCATAACGGTTTATGTAAGAATAATTGCACATTCTATTTGTTAGTGCGCTTCTCGTTGCAAACCCGTTTAAGTTTTTTTTTTGTACTTATTAATTTTGGTTTTGCTACATTGTAATTAAAAGGCTACATTAGTAGGGAACATTGCCCTGTCTTTGTGCTATTGTTGGACATAGAATCTAATTCCTCATTATTTGTTTTTTTTTTATGAAAACGCGATGGCGGAGGCAGTCTTGGCGACGCAGCTAGGCTGGTTCGTGAATACGAAGGGTCTGCTGTCTCGGAGGGGCTGCGACGATGTCATCCTCGAGCGAACCGGGCAGTTAAGGCAGCGGGTGTTTTCGGTTGAGACCGCCATGGTGGTTTTGTCGGAGACTGCTCCAACATCCAACAAAAAGGTATGGTCGGCATACGAGGATGATTTTGCCCAGATCATGGAGATCAATGATAATGTTGTCCAGGCGGCCTGCGACATTAAAAGGCGACGGATAGGGGATATCCAACCATCCACACACCACCAATGGGAAGGCCCAGGATACCTGATAGGCTTCCTACACATCAGTTAAGAAGTTTGGGTGGCGCTGTGGAAGAAGGGTCGTTGGTAGACGCACATGCGCGTCAATTTTTGTCGCTACCTAAGGTAGCTAATCGGGCGGACTTTACGACGCAGCTGTTGACGCCAGTCACAGTTGCGTGCAATGCGTTGCGCCAGTTAGGGTTGCCAGTAGCCGAGTGGTCGCTCCTACTGATACACATTATGTTGGACAAGCTGCCAACGGACGTTCGTTCCCGGTTTGAGCGGGAAACGGCAGAGAAAGGGGGAACTACTCTGCCGGGATTGGAGGAACTTTTAAAGTTCCTCGGCGATGAGGCGGGAGTCGTAGCGACCTCCCAGCCTGACCTGCCGCCATCAGAGGCGCAGGACTCAACACGACGCCAGGCGAATCCCACGGTACAGCCGCAGCCAGGACACACTACAGCGCGGCTAGCGGCGCTGACTGCAGCGGCCGGCATGGACCCGGCTTGTACACAGTGCGGCCAAACGGGTCATGCTCTGGCGCGGTGCCAGGACTGACAAGGGCTGCCTGTAATTAAGAGGCGGCGTATGGCAAGGCGCAGCGGCCTTTGCTTTGGCTATAGGCCTCAACGCCGCATTGCATTTGGTGGACCACACCATTTATTATTGTTGTGTGTCAACAGGTCGGGAGCGGCTTCACCGACCACACAACAGCGGTCGCAGCGTTACACGGGCAGTTATGCTCTAGGGCTGAGCACACATCTACCAGCGGACTGGAGGCCCAGTCATGCGCGAGGCGCACCCCCACACCGGAAGGTGAACCATGCACTGGCGCGCAAACCCGCGCCTGCAGGTTACCATGCCGCCGGCCTGTGTGCGAGTCGGGTATCACACGGGCGGGGGCCCGACGGTGTCACGAAGGAGGGACCCCTCCCTGCAACGAGCTCTGTGCGCGCCAGCGTGAAGCAGCGCGATCGAGCTATGCCGCAGCGGTTATCGCCGCCGCTCTATGAGCACCCGCGGTTATAGTACCACCCGCGGTATCACACGGGCAGGGGCCTTCTTTGGGGATGGGGGACCCGGGCAGGCCATAGCAAGCCTGCCCCTTTGCGAGAGCAAAACCACGGACGGTTTTGCTAACTACTACGGCGGCCGCGTTTGGGAGATTTTAAAGAAATCTTAAATTCTAATTTTTAATTTTGTGCCGACATTGTTTGGTGTCATGCATACTGGAAGTTTGACTGGCCAAACACAAGTCACCCTCTCCTCGGTACATGTATCTGTTTTTTTTTTTTAATTCTTGTCCTCTCACTCGCCAATCGTCTCCTCACGTATGAAACGCTTGGCGAATGAGACTGGACACCGCTCGTAGTCCAACTTCCTCCGCGACGAACCTGTTGCCTCCTTTGCGATCTCGTCTGCGCGTTCGTTGCCTGGCAATCCCGCGTGGGCTTTCACCCAAAACAGGCTCACAGTCTTGTTTTGCTTGAAGGCCTTTTGCAGGTTCGACCTTGCTTGGAGCGCTAAGCGGTGAAGCGAGCTACGGCTTGTTACAGTTTCTAGCGCAGATCTAGAGTCACTGTAGACGCCGTAGCTCGCTTCACTCCTTTTGACGATCTCCGCTGTCGCCCTGAGTATCGCGAGCAATTCGGCCTGGTATACGGTGCAGTATCTTGCCAGGGTAATCTTGATTGACGCGATCTCGGCGCCCCCCCTCATTAATGTAATGTAATTATTTCAGGGTGCAAGCCCCAACTGACCCTCGCCGCGGTTCTGAGCCTCTTATATTTGTTGAGGGCTTTTTACAGGCATTTGGGACGTGCGTATTAAACGTCAGCTTGTCATCGATGTTGAGACCCAGGACCTTGATCTCTCTCCGCATTTCGATGTCTTTCCCCCCCATGCTCAGCCTTGGTGCATCATATTTAAGCTTCCTGGTTACTGTCATTGCTACCGTTTTATTGGCAGCGAACCGTAGCTTATTTACGACGCCCCAATTCCAAGCATAGGACAGCGCATCGTTCGCCTTCGTTGAGATGTCGAGTCCCGAGTCCCCATCGAAGACAAGCAGCACGTCATCCGCAAACGCCTGTATATGATGACCCTTTTTTGATATATGCCACAGAAGTGGGTCCAATAAAAGGTTCCACAATATAGGCCCCCTGATGGAACCTTGCACACATCCCTTTTCCGTCTTTCTATCGACCCTCCTTCCTCCGTACCTGACCTCGACCTGCCTATCACTTAGGTAGCTGTCCACGACCCTCCTAATGTTTACCGGACACCCTTTCTCCGCTAGCCTAGTCCTGATTTTGGGCCACCAGGCCGCATCGAAGGCGCCCTCTATGTCCAATGATACTATTGTGACAATCTTTTTGTTTACTATTTTGTCTTTCACATAGTTCATTAGGATATAGAGGGCGTCCTTGGTGCTCCTTTGGGGCACAAAACCATACTGCTTTGGGCTCAGTTTTGGAATAAGGTGCCATCTTAACCTCGTCATGACCAACTTCTCGAAGATTTTTCCCATAACCGGGAGAAGCCCGATGGGTCGGTACGACTTCACCTCCATATAGTCGCTCTTGCCCGGTTTCCGCAATATAACCACCACCGCCTTCTTCCATCTGTTTGGGAAATGGCCCAGCTCCAAGCATTTGTTCGCTATCGACAGATAGATTGAAGAGTGGCGGCTTATTGCCTTTGGCAGATGTCGGAATTGAAACCTCCCCTGGGATCTTCTTTGGGTTAAAGCTTCTCACCGTGTCCGTCAGTTCCTGTATTGTGAAGTTCATGGAAGTTCATGGATCTCCCCATCGGTTGGCTGATTGACTACCTTTGCATGATCCCGGACGTCTTGGTGCTCCTGGGTCTCTCCCTGTTGGTCCTCCGCTGGATAAAATCTTTCGGCGATGTGTTTTGCCGACTCATCCATTTCCAGGATCTTACCCTCCTTCCTCAGCGGCAGGTCCTCTTTCCTTCTCTCCGTTTGCTTTATTACCCGGTACACTCTGTCCCACACTGTCTCTTTTTTCTGCTTCTGGCAGAACTCCTTCCAGCTTCGGGTTTGTGCGTCCTTTGCAGCTTTCTCATATCTTTCCTTTTCTTCCAGGTACTCTTGCACCACTCTGGCCCTGCGGATCGGCGCTGCGCAGCGGATTCTTCGTCTCATCGTGCCCACTCTGCTTCATGCGGAACAAGTCGTCGGACCACCACGGGATGGTAAGTTTTTGCTGTGTCCTCTTCGCTGGAATGTGTTTTGTGCATGCTTGTGTGATCGCTTCAGTGTATCTGTGTAGTATATTATCTATCTGTGTAGTGTTATTAATTTTTTCTATGTATGGTGTGTCAATGTTGTCTGCGTGAAGGAGTTGGGTGAGTTTGTCATCAAACTCCACCCAACTTGCCTTTTTTGTATTATATATGCGTGTCGTTCTGTTAAGTTTTATGCCTTTCCCTACTGTGAAGTCCAGTTCGAAGAGGACAGCATTGTAGTCTGATCCAGTAACCTCCCTATCCACTCTCCAATCGACTACCTTGTTCAGCACGTCCGCGGATGCCACCGTGACGTCCACCACGCTGGTGCAAGTCTTCCTGTTTCTCTCGATTTCAAAGGTTGGTATGCTGCCAGTATTGAAGATCTGCAACTGCCATTCGTGGAAGGCTCCCGCCAGTTCCCGGCCTCTTATGTCCGTCTTTGCGCTACCCCACCAGACGCTTTTGGCGTTTCCATCGCCTCCCATGACCTGCAGTACCTATCTTCGCAATAATCTTCGCCATGTGAGCAATGTAGGGCTCGATGGGGGGCATTGGGCTCGAAGTAGAACGAGACTACGTTGATGGCCCAAGCGCTGGTCCGGATCCTCACGACTATGATGTTGTTCGTCGTGAGTTCTGGGTGTTGCTCAACATCAAGGTCAGCATCGAAAACGATGATAGCTGCCTTGACAACATCCAGGAGGACCTGGCCATCGCGTTGGTACACCCTCGCCGTCCCGTAACTCCTCGCTCTACCTGTACTGCCCACATACGGTTCCTGCACCATGGCGAAGGTCACCCTCCTTTTCGCGGCCTCTAGCACCAACTCTCTGGTGGCTAGGTTCTTGCGCTGAAGGTTGGCCTGCATCACGCTGCGCTTTCGGCTTCTGCTGGGGTCGCTCTGCTGTCGGTTATCCACCGGGTCGCCCTTAGCAGTAGGCTACCTTAGCTCTCGCTAAGGTATCCCACCGCTTCCTAACTGGGCATTCCACGTCGAACGCGTTGTGCTGAACGCTGTTTTTCCCGGCCTTGCAGCAGTTTTGGCAAGAGGGCGGGGTCCCCTTTTGCAGCGCGTCGCACTGTGCCCGCATGTGTGGGCCTCCACAATGGCTGCAGCTCTCTACGGTCTCCTTACAGTGTTTTTTGCCGTGACCGTACCCCAGACATACAGAGCATTGTATGAGTGGAGATTGATCCTCCACTCTTACTCTCTGTATATCTACTTTTACGGTCCCCTTGTCAACGGCCCTACGCCAAATTTGAGGAGACACCGTGAGCACTACATGCGACAGGTGCTGGTTGCGCGCTCTCCTCCTGTACCGTACGGCTATCCTATCTTTCTCCTCTCCAAGGCCGCGGAAGAGGTCCCCGTTCTGGCTCCTCAGGGCTTTGACGACATCCTCGTCAGTATTTGTCTGAAGAACGTTCTTCAGGACCAGAAGGGGGTCCCTGTTCCGCACCTCCACCGGAGGCCCACCTAGTCCCTTTCCAAACTCTCCTTTACTCCCCTTCGCGCTTCCTTCGTACCGCAGCTTATCAAGACCTTTCTGTCCTTTGTTTTCCTAATCTTATCTATCTCGACTGTTCCTTCTTTCGCCCTGTTTTCCGGACCCTTTCTATGACTTGGTCTCCAGTCTCCGTCTCGTCGCGTGCTGTCACTATAATGGAGTGCAGCGTCTCGCCCGTCGAAGTGGGTCTCTCGACTCTGCCGGCCGCCACACTCGCATATGTGGCCCCTTTTAGCACTTCTTTATGGTCGGTCAGAGCTCTCTTTAGGTCGTCCATCTTATCCATCGTCTCCTTCTGCCTTACCTCCATTTCCCTATTTCTTTTTCGCTCGACTCTATTAATTTTCCCATCTTCTCTAACATTTTATCCGTATTTATACTTTCCCTAGTCTCTATTTCCCTACGTCTCCTTTCATTTAATTCTAACATTCTTTCCACCTTTTCTATCACATCGATTTTAACCCTAGGCTCTAATTGAGCATGTTGTCCAATTTCTTCGGCACATGTTTTAAAGAAGTTAAGACATTCTACTATATCCTTCTTTACGTCACCTCTCATATTTTTTGAGTCCTCCATTCTGCTCACCCCAAAGACCGCCAAATTTTGCATTTTATCCGGCAGCGACATGTCCTTGATGGTCTGGAACATGTCCGCTGCCGTTACTTCCAAGGTGTCTAGGGGAAGTTTTGTTCTGCTTGCTGGCCCCACTCTGGCTTTAGCAGCGTGCGAAAAAGTAAGCTTAATAGTTGAGGATGCAGGTGCTTTGCTGCTTGATGGTAAGTCAAATCTCACGGCCGGCTTACGAACAGATGTTGTTGATTTAGGGCTTGTGTCAAAAGTGGTGTTCATGCCAGCTGTTGTGGCCCGTGGTGCCGCCACCGGACTTTTAACTAACTTTGCTCCGAAGGCCGGTTTACCAGGCCCTTCGATTTCGTCAATGCTCCTTCTAACGCCGGATGTAGAGGGTACGGCGTTAGGAGCAGCACCGTCCGACGCCTTAGGGGAGCGGACCTTCGAGTCATTCTTGGATGGGGCAGTCGGGGTTCTAACCGTGGTTGACATGTTAAGTCGGGGGATGTGTCAAAGAAGAGATTATAGGCACTCCCAATAGGGAATACCGTTAAAAACTAAACAAAAAAAGGGGAGGGTGCAAAAGCACCTTAATCAAATACTATATCTAAATTTAAGAGTTTAGAACTACTTTAAAAGATTTTTTAGAAATATAAAATAAGCCGTCAACGGCTCGTCCCTAGTGTATTACCCCTAGTGTAAACTAGGGATTCCCAAAGTAACTAGAGACAATCAATTAACCCTAAATTAGGGCAAGTTAAATCTTAAAACTAGGTAATAACAAAACAGATTAAAACTGTATTTAATTTTATTTAATTATTTAAAAAGTTTTTCCCCTAAAAAAGGTAAGTTTTAGGTCAGTGCGGAAAGTAGAGGGGGTTTACACAAATAATAACAAGTAAGAAGTAAATGAGACTATAATCCCGATAAAAACAAATAAAATGTATATGCGTTACTGTATCTATAGAGTAAATATGTGTATATGTATGTATATGTAAATATTATATGTGTGTGTGTGTGTATATGTATCTATGTTGAGAATGTCAATTTCGGTAACGGTAATGAATTTACCATTGTAGACTTACAGCCTTTTACCGATTCGCCCGCAGGGATAACGGCACAGACATTGGTCTAGATCGGGCAGACCCACACTTTGTCACCTGGCCCAATTGACCTACTCTTGGGCTCGGGTGTACTAGGACGGATCGTACTAGGCACCCAGACAGCTCTGGGTCGCTCTACACTGATGGCAGTGCCAACTATTTTGTTTTTTGTTTCTATTATGTACACGTTTGACGACTCGACTCCGCATAGTCTAGAGTCATTGTGTTTGTGTCTCATTCCATAACTATGCACAAGTTTGGGAAATTGAGAAACCTCCCATGCTCTGTATGGTAGCCCATGCCCATGAGGAGTGTGAAGCCTTTCAATAGGCCAGTACGTCACAGTTGACGTCTGTTGGATGTGTTACTAGGTAACCTAATTTGTAATTTTGAATATTGTTTGCTCGAAGAGCCATATTTGTGTAGTGCTCTTCTGGTGTTTATTTTGTCACAGGCGACGTCTTCGCGCATGCAGCCGCAGACGGGGAATATGCCTTGGGTCCGAGCCACTCAGTTTCGTCCATACTTGGGGGTCGCATGCAATGGGTTTTGCTGGACCTTTCTCGGTAAAACCGATCAACCTTCGCAACGGGTTTTAGGTAAATATTTTGTGTTTTTTGTGCCTGGCTACTAAGGCCGTCCTCTTGGGAGTTTCTTCGTTGTCCACGGTGGCCTTCATCGTCGCGTTGGATCGTTTCGTGTCGCGTAAGGGTCTACCTTCACTTATTCGCTCCGACAATGGCACATATGGTAAGGGTACAACTAACCTATCTAAATGATGTTTGAAAATTTTTAGAAAATCAGCTTTGGTAAATAAGATAGTGTAACACTTCTGTCTAAACACAAATACTAAATCCTAAATAATATAATATTAAATGAAATGATCTCACTATGATCTTACGATAAACGTCCTACTGCTGGGCAAATAAAATTATTTTAGCTAATTGTACACATCTAAATTACCTGCATTAAGCATTGATTTTTGACAGCTAACAAGGACGCAAATAACAGAGCTTGTTTTACTTACTCTAAATATTCTGTCATTAGCTACTTGTGTTGGGACGTTGAAAGCGTGTTCCAGCCGGATTGAAGGGTTTTAAATGATATAACCTAGAAGGCTGAATTTTCCTTTAATTAAATAATGTTTGATTAGGGGAGGAATCATATAAAGAAAAAAAAATAATGTTTCGCTTATAATTTTGCTTCATTCCTCAGAAAGTGTAAGCGGGCCATTATTGTATATATGCGTTCTCTATGGTCTGGTCGCTCTGTTTTTGTCTCTGCTCGACTGCCGTGCCAGTATGGAAGGGCGTCAGTGTTTAAATTAACAGTCATATCGATTTTTTATGCAATTTACTCTAAGATAAAAAGCAGACACACGCTGAGAACAGTCTCTTTTTGCTGCTCCAGTTATGCCTTACACTAATCGTCCTCACGCTGCTCAAATAACCCGTTAAATAAGTTAACCCGAGATCTCGGTGAGTTGTCTATAATATTTCCATCTTGAATTATTTTGTTGTATTGCTGTGTTTTGAATTTACAGATATTACTAGTGTTCTGCAGTATTTGGTAATTGCATAGATTGTTAGTGTTTAACGTAAAGCCTAAATTAATATAATTCGTTTAAAGTCATGTTACCTTCAAAGGGAATAATTGGTATTCCTGTCTTGTTACAATTACTGTCAAGCAAGTGTAATTGGTATCGCAGTGACGCGAGGTCCCTGTGATCCCGTGGACGAAATACCATTCCCAGTTAATTAATTGTCATTTTTACCGTTTCAGACAACAAGAGCTACAATGTTGGTATCTACCCGCTTTTGGTTGTAGTCTCTTGTTAGAATTGTCTAACGGTTTTGCAATCACAATTTTACTTAGTAAAGAGAGCCTGGTTCAATTGTAGCTGTACTACAACAGCCACAAAAGTCGGGACTTAGTGAACATAAGTTCATTCCTTTTTCTTGGTGTATTCCAGGTTTTCTGTACCAGGCTAAACTTACTGGGCCTGTGCGCTGTTTGCCTGCTGCCTGCTGCCTGCCCGCCTGCTAGAGCCCGTGCGCGACCAGCTGCCTAGCGTACACGACTCCGCTTTCGTCCCTGCGCGCAGACTGACCCTGCCGGCTCCAGGTTCCGGGTAGCTGCAGTCTACGAGGAAGATTAGCCTAAAGCTAAGTCCCTTTTAAGTCCTAGCAAGCGGACAGAGTGAGCGATCCGTGAACCCTCCCTGAGTTTTTGTAAATTCTTTACTAAAAGAATAGGATTAAACTTTGTTTATCTATTCGCTGGTTTAATTCCTATCCTGAAGCAGGGACGAAACCGCTACATACTAATTGTAGGAGGTTTAGCCACCTTACTCGCTTCAATAGCGCAATTCGCGAGCGCGGCGCGATCTGGACGAGCATCCGTCGGAAACTAAGCGGAAATTAAGGTCTGGCAGTCCAACTTTTACGTCTAAAGACATTGCAAATATAAATAATTTCATGAATAGTTTTAAACCTCATTCGCAGCCGTTAACAGTGGCCAGTTCGTCACAATCTAATAGCATTATGAATCATAGAAATATTCTTCCCGATTTTGACCCCTCTTCAAAGGGACAAACAATTGATGGTTAAACAAACTTACCTAAAGTGAAGTTTGACCGTAATTGTACGAGACGTTGCATCCGAAGAGATTTATATTCACAAGGTAGTCCACTCTTCAATGTACCAGGCATCTAACACATATTTAGAGCTATCTAAAAGAAATTTTATTAAAAAAACATAAAACGTTACCCATAGTATAGACACAGGCGCCATCTAGTGAATACCAACCGAGTGCACGAGTTTGTCACCCGCGCTGTCATCGTCATTCACTTTTAGAGCATTTTTGCAAAATTAATTTATATGGGGCCAGCATGTAAGGGAAGGGAGGGATCTTTATATAAATCTCTTCGGATGCAACGTCTCGTACAATTACGGTCAAACTTCACTTCAGGTAAGTTTGTTTAACCATCAATTGTACTTCGACGTTGCATCCTCGAGATTTATATTCACAAGGTAGATGTTTAGAACACAAATTTTGCGAAATAATTTAAGTACCTATATTATGATTCAATTCAACTATTATAATTGAGTATTTACGAGTATAACCGATTAAATATAATTAGGTACCATATTAGTACAAACCAGTATGATATATTATAATGAATGATAAGCTAAAAAATAATCAATGTAAATAGCCGCTGCAAAGGCATTATCGTCATTCTCAATGGTAAGGGGTCGATTGTAAAACCGTGCAAACACCAGAGAATTACCAGTCCATCCTGCAGTTATTGAAAGGCCTTTTCTGTTTGCTGCCGAGGTGGACGTGGACGCGTGTCTTACACGTGTGTGCTGAGAATAAAGAAGTGTCAATACCGCTGTTAAATAGGGTGTTAGAACTAGTTGCATTATGATTAGGCTTCAGGTGAGCAATAACCTTTCCGTTCTAGGTTTATCTCTGTAAACTTTAGTCATATCTAAGTAGGACAGTAATTTTTTTGCATGGCAGATCTCAATCTTATTTAGAAAAAATGTTATAAATAAACAAGGCGGTCGTCGCCCTGGAGCAGATGTTTTTATTAAATCATCCCCAATGGTTTAGACATAGTTATTATTTATTTTTAAATTAGAAATTCGAAGATAACGTCTGTACTCGTTGTGTGGTTGACAATGCGAGCAGAGTTACTAATTTTTTAGTAATAAACTCCAGAGCAAGTTCCTCATTTGGATATAAACTACTAAGGTGATCGATTACAATCTTTGAATCTCACGTCTCCGAATATTTCGGATGACTAGGTTTAGTCCTGTAAATACCTTTAAAAAGTCGAACAACTAAATCAGCTTCACTATAACGTTTGCCCTAAATAGCTAGAGCAGAACGATGCATATTTAATGAACTACAACCAATTTTTGCTGTTAACAGTTGACCGTAAGGAATTTTGATAGAATTGGAAGTGGGGAGTTATAGAAATCAACTTTATAAATATCACCATAACTCCACCATTTCGTAAAAGCGACATTGTATTGTTTTAGTGAGGATGTAGACAATGAGGAAATCATCACCTCGATGGTTTCATTACATAACGATTGTCTTTGAAATGCTTTTCTGATAATTTGTATGCTACCAGGATAAGTTTCTTGCAAAGGGGGTGCTGGGTCCTGAAAGGTGATAATAACATATCGTCACTTGGGCCGAAGTATTTTGGTGGTAAGCTACTGAGCTAAGTAGGGGATACCAGGGTTGACTCGGCCAATACGATACGACTAGTACACCAGTGGCTTCGTCGTTAATTATTTTCCTGAAGCATTTTAATATGAGCGAGAAAGGGGGAAAAGCATAAAAATAAAATATATTCCAATTTAAGGTGAATGCATCTATGTCAAAAGCATAGGGGTCTCGTTGCCATGAGACGTATTTATTGCATTTATAATTTTGGTAAGTAGCAAAGAGGTCTTTAAGAGGTGTCCCAAACGATTGAACAATTTTTTCGAACACAGGTGCCGACATTTGCCATTCTGTATCGATATTCATACGCCGTGACTCCTTATCCGCCATGAAGTTATCTTTAGATTTTATGTAGGATGCAAAGACAAATATTTTGCGTTTCTCGCACCATTGCCATAGACGACAAGTGATATTATTTAAAGGAACTTATTGTACTCCACCCATTCTATTGATATTTATTTGTTCAAGAATGCGTTTTCGTTATTGGCAATTGCAAACACATATTTTCTGAATTTAATTCAAAACCGAGAAATTTTCTAGTCTTTTGTGGTTCCGAGCTACACTTTTTGAAGTTTTTATCAAAGCCTAGATTTTGTAATAAACAAACAGTTTCGAGAACAAAACTTTTACATTCTTCATAAGAATGGCCAAGGCACAAGATCTAAATATATTAGAATTAAAAAACCTCTGTTTCTAAGATAAATCTGGTAGATAGACCGGTTTCATGAGTTTCGTAAAGACATAATAAGGTGCTGAACTAAGTCCAAACGGTAGGCACTAAAATTCATACGTATTACTTTTGTGTCCCAAAAATTTGAACCTTAAATACTTTTTGTAGTTTTCATCAATAGAAACTAAAGAAAAAAATACGCGTCTTTGATATCAACATTGGCCATACTGTCTTGAAACAATAATTTGCCTGCTGTCCATTTTAAAGTGGTATGAGGCGACAGCTTTATTCTATGATTTTAGGTTCGAGATAAATCTGGACGATCCATCACTTTTAGGTGTTAAGAATATGGGAGAAATAAATTGGTCTTTGACATCCTCTCATATGCATATTACTCCTGACTGGCACAAGTGAGATATAGCTGTGATTAACATACTTATTTCAGCCGAAGAAAAGTTAGGAGTGATAGGTTCAGTAGCTTGCTTTACAGTATTATTAAATGGTATTTTGTAACCCGTAACGTACTGTCAGACTACCGGGTCATTTGCGATTGAACACCATGTGTCAACAAAAAAAAAAAATTATACGACCAGCGTGTAAGGTTACTTTGGTTGTTATTTACGCAACATCGGTCTGTATGACGGTCTTACTGCTGTCGTGGTGTGATAGCGGGCGGACGTCGGTGCTTACGCTGATCGCCTCGGAGGTGGATACGGGAATCTTTGCTTGCTCCCACCCGGCCTGGCAACCCATGACCTTGTTGCTTGGATGAGTCTTGCCACTTTCCCTGCTGGGCGACGTAGTTCTTAGTGAAGTTGACGGTCCAATGTTGTTAGTATTCTGTATTTGCAAACCAGATTTTTCAGCGGCCTTAGCAGCTTCTATCTTTTCTCCCAAATTTTCTCCAAAAGAGTGTGCGTCTCTTTTAACATCTTGTGTCATTGACAAGAATTTTTTATCAAGAGTAGGCAGGTAGTGTAAGCATTTTTCTATTCATGGTATTTTCATAATGTAAATGCAGCATAATTTGGCCAACTTCAAACAGGTATCAAAGTTGTTGCTAACAGTTCTTTTTTATTATCTTTGTTTACACCATCTATGAGGATTTCCCTAGCGTTTAGAGACCTCTTCTGGTATTTTGGGTCCCAATGGTACCTCCTTCACTTTAGAAACTCCAAGAACGTCGAGAAAATGCGACGATATTGGATTTACAATTGGCAACTCCTCTGCTGCGCTTGGATTATTACGACTAGGTATCGCTAGCGTCCTGGATGGTCTGGGTAAGATCCGGACTGTGTACTTGTGCTACGGTCATGACAGATCGTAAGTCTTTCTCAATATTAGATTTATATACGTCCGTTATTTACGGTTCTTTATTGAAATCGGAGTCACTAAGCCTTGTGGTAGGCGAGAGGCCTCGCGCAAACGAAGTCATTTGATAGGAATGATCAAAGAATAGAATTGCCGTAATCGCGTCACAGCATAGGGGTAGGTACCCGTAATATCGATCGTAATCGCGTCACGATACTAGATTTCATATTAGCACTGGCCGTAATCACGTCATGGTACTACATAAGTGTGCAGTATGTAAGGCGGAACTGTAAGATTTTGTTGAAATCACTTGCACACAAAAAAACACTCTAATAAAAAGATTAGTAAAAATAAAATAAAATAGAATGTAGGTAACTACTGCCTCGCGCAAACAAAGAGTCATTTGGAAGGAATGACCGAGGAATAGAACTACCGTAATCGCGTCACAGCATAGGGTAGGTACCCGTAATATCGATTGTAATCTCGTCACGATACTAGATTTCATATTAGCACTGACCGTAATCACGTCACGGTACTACATAAGTGTGCAGTATGTAAGGCGGAACTGTAAGATTTTGTAGAAATCACTTGCACACAAAAAAACACTCCAATAAAAAGATTAGTAAAAATAAAATAAAATAGAATGTAGGTAACTACTGCCTTGCGCAAACAAAGAGTCATTTGGAAGGAATGACCGAAGAATAGAACTACCGTAATCGCGTCACAGCATAATAATAATAATAATAATAATTTAATTTAATTCAGGCAACATACAATGTATAGATGGTAAAAAATACAATGAGGCCCATATAATATATACCTTACAGACTAACATACATACAAAATAAACAATTGTTGTTAGTAAATATAACTTATAACTATGTTAGTATTTAGCACTGGCTTGTGCTGCTCCGGTGGTGTTGGTGGGCATTCTCCCGCGGAAACGCCGGTACATCACGCCCTTCGGCCAGAAGTCTTCCTTCATAAAAGTGTCCAGCATGGCTGTCGGGACTCGCACCACAACTGCCTTGAAACTGACATTGTGTCGCGACTCCAGCGGCTCCACCCTCAGAAGGAAGTTGGTCTTCGTCTTGATGTACTCTATCACATCCTGCACGGTGATGGTGTAGTGCAGGCGCGAAAGGTACATCAGCGTGGTCGGCGTCGCAGCGCGCAACAGGAACTGGGGCCCTGTCAGTGCGGTGCCGCAACGGTTCTGATTCGGCCGGTTACGGCGTGCCCTCTTTCTTTGGACCTTGACGAGACCGTCGTCGTCTAGATCCATGGTGTCACGCTCTGACATTCTCTGAGCTGTTAAGTTGGATGCAGCAACAGAGGCGTAGCCACGACGGCTGGGCTTCGTCGGTTTGGTGACAGGCTCAGGCACAGCTGTCACGTGCGGCACCGCGGGCGAAGGCGCGGGGCGGGACGGCGGTGGCGGCGCGCGGGGCGCGGCGTCAGCATGCTGCACGGCACGGGGGGCCGGCGGCTGCGGGGCGCGGGGAGCCGGCACCGGCGACTGCGGGGCGCACCGAGCCGGCGTCCGCGCGGGGGCCACGACTGCGTCAGCGCTGCACGGCGCGGGCGACGAGGTTGGCGTCGAGAATGCTGACTCAAAACTCAGCCGCGGTGCATTGACGAATGCACCGCGCCGCGTGCTGACGTTTGAGTCATCGACGACTGACCTAGTTACTGCGAGTGATGCGCGCAAACTATCGACCTCCTTGCGCAACTCACTCACAGCGATCTGTGATGCCTCGTATTTCAGCACCACGTCCGCCAAGCCCGCCTTCATGGTCACGATGTCCTTCAGGAGGCTGGTTACGTCGACGTGATCGAACGTGACGGGAGGGAGCTTATTTAGGTCCCTCGCCACAAACGTTGGCACGTCGTCAGGGTCGGTCTCTTTCAGCAGCGTTATAATCTCCTGAAGGCTCTTCGGTGTCCCGTCGCGCCGATGAGACACCATTCGGTCGCTTTTGTTCAGTGACCCAAACAAAAGTTTCTTGGCTGCAGATACGTCTTCCTCGCTGAAGCTGGACTTGCAGATCTGCACCGCACTCACTTCGTCCATCACGTCCAGCTTCTGTTGCAGGAAGGCGAGGAGCTCGTTTACCACGAGTTTGTCGCTCATGGTGACTGTTCGAGCGGCGTCACGCGCCGCGATACGTGTCCGATTTACACTTTTACTAATCGACGCGTCCGCACAGAACGTTGCATACTGCGGACTGATAGATAGGGTAGGTACCCGTAATATCGATCGTAATCTCGTCACGATACTATATTTCATATTAGCACTGACCGTAATCACGTCACGGTACTACATAAGGGTAGGTACCCGTAATATCGATCGTAATCTCGTCACGATACTAGATTTCATACTAGCACTGACCGTAATCACTTCACGGTACTACTTATGTGTTTTTTATTTTTATTATTATTTAAAAAAGCTAAATGTCTTATGTATTCTTGAAAATCGATAAATAGTGAAAAAGTCAAAAAATGTGGGTAACCACAAAGGCACTAGCGAAAGTATTAATCGAAATTAAGAAGGAAACGTACTATGAAATATATTTCAATAACGTTTCTACTTTGAATGTCTCACTAAGAGGTTCTGAGTCGTATATTCGCTAACGAATCACATAGTTTTTAAAAAATCATTTGTCTTTGTAATTTAATCATAACATCGACAAAATGTAATATTTAAAACACTGACTGAACTGATTTACTTGGCGATCGTCGTTTACGCAGTTTTTCCCCATGCGTATATAATGATTATCCATGCTTCCTTTTGCACATAGTTTTTTGCTACACAAAACACTTTTAGGGTAACGATGTGCGGATGCCCGAACACGAAAAGCGAATGACGATGACAGCGCGGGTGACAAACTCGTGCACTCGGTTGGTATTCACTAGATGGCGCCTGTGTCTATACTATGGGTAACGTTTTATGTTTTTTTTAATAAAATTTCTTTTAGATAGCTCTTAATATGTGTTGGATGCCTGGTACATTGAAGAGTGGACTACCTTGTTAATATAAATCTCGAGGATGCAACGTCGAAGTACAATTGATATTTGGATTAAGAAAGTAAACGAGTGTGCTACTGTTTACGGCTGGGACGAGAAAATAATTGTACACTTTGCTATGCAAAAACTTCATGGATTGGCCAAGCTTTGGTACGAAAGTTTGAATTCTATTTTATACACGTGGCCTGAGTGGCAGCAAAAACTAATGCTGGCTTTCCCTTTCGAACAAATGGCCAGTCCCTGGAAGATATGTTAAAAAGAAAGAGTAGGTTTAACGAACTTGTTGAGGTATATTATTATGAAAAGTTAGCACTTATAAACCGATGCGACATCAAGGGGAAGCGCGCTGTGGATTGCCCATGGGTTAACCGATAAGACCATGCGTTCTGGTGCTAATGCATTGCGCTGCAATAACCCTGATCATCTCCTTAACTTTCTTATGAGTAATAGAGAACTACCGCAACATTTTGACCGTAATCAATTTAGAAATAAGCCTCCGACTCGATTACTACAAATAGTAACTCGAACACTAGGCTAGTTAGGGTTCCGAACAATTCATTCAATGAACTATATTGCTATAGTTGTAGGGAGAAGGGCCACCCATTTTTCAAGTGCCCTAAGCCGTTGCTTCAGTACGTAAAGTGTCGTAGGTTTGGTCATAAGGTCGAATCTTGTAGTGCGAAAACCGAAGTTCAAGATAAGCCGGCGAATATTCTGAAAGCAATGATTATAACTGCTTCTGAATCGAGTGATAAGTTTACGAAATATATCAAGGTAAATAGTATGCCAATTATATCTTTCATAGACTTTGGTAGCGAGGTATCACTGATGCGACAAACTGTGGCATCCTCCCTGGGTTTAATCTGTAATCATTCTCCCATATCATTGAAGGGTTTCGGAAATCATGTTGTTAGTTCTATTGGTGGGGTCAAAGTTAACCTTTGTGTCTATGACGTTAGTGCCGATGTTTTATGCCATGTTGTGGAAGATAGGTTCCTCGATTCACCCTTGTTGATAGGGCAGACTTTTACGGAGCAGTCTCACGTATTTAAGAACTCGGACGAACTGAAATTCTTTAATGTGAGTGATGAAACTCTTCTTCCACGTTTTGATGACTTAGGGAAACAAAGTGTTAGTGTAATTAATTGTGCGAATGTTGTGTTATACGGTGCGGCTGTTGTTAAGGCATGTGTTAGTGACATAAAAGATGGGCACGTTTTGATTAACGGGAAGATTATAGGAAGACCTAATCAAGAGTTTAACAGTTACTGGTGGGGCATATCAGGTTAGGAAGGGGAAAGTATTTGTTCATGTCGCCCCAGTGTCAACTTCTTATCAATTATATGAGGGCAATGTTATAGGCAGAAGCGTTAAGGTTCAAGTGGTTAATCGTGTATGTTCTTCGTCAAATAACACCTCAACTAAGAACGTACCCACTGATTTAGATCTTAATCAAGTAAACATAGGTGATTCAATCACAGGCTCCGATAAACATCGACTGATGGATCTTCTGTGTAAATATAGACATTGTTTTACTGGGTCGCTGAAGGAGTTAGGATGTACTAGTATGACAGAGATGCAAATAAAATTAAATTGTAATCATCCCGTCGTTTATATGCCTTACCGCTTGTCACATAAGGAACGAGAGCAGGTACGAGAAATGGTTGGAGAAATTATCGATGCTGGAATAGTAAGGGAATCTGTCTCCGAATACGCGAGTCCCATAATTTTAGTTCGAAAAAAGGACGGCAACCAAAGACTTTGTGTCGATTACAGACTTTTGAAATCTGTTACGGTGAAGGAGCGACACCCAATGCCAGTCATCGAGGACGAGATCGCCAGACTCTCGGGGCAGGCGTACTTTGTTACTCTAGATTTGGCTTCCGGTTACTACCAGGTACCTATCTCAGAGGATTCTAAACCATTAACATCGTTCGTAACCCCGGACGGCCAGTATGAATTTAACCGTATGCCGTTCGGGCTTGCCAATGCACCAGCCGTTTTCCAGAGGCTAATGAACAAAGTTAAATCTTTTTTTGAGCAGATCCTAATAGATCTGCTAGGTTTTCAGAGGCACAGCTTACATCGACGATGTTCTCATATATGGTAGGTGCGTAGAGGAGTGTTTGGATAGGTTAGAAAAGGTTTTGAAGTTGATAGAGCAGGCGAATCTAACATTGAACTTATCAAAGTGTGATTTTCTTCAGAACCAAATAAACTACTTAGGTTACGAGATAAGCGCTGCTGGCGTTCGTCCTGGGGACAAAAAGGTTCAGTCTGTTCTCGACTTCCCTCGCCCTATTAATCCACATTCTGTTCGTCGGTTTTTAGGACTAGTGGGTTATTTTAGAAAATTTATCCAGAATTTCGCTACATCTCATCCTCTAAATAGACTGCTTAAAAAGGATGTGGATTGGGTATGGGCGGAGGAATAAGAGTGTGCATTTAACGATCTCAAAAACCGTTTAGTCGAAAGATCGATATTAACGATATATGACACGACCGCTGAAACGGAGTTACACACCGACGCTAGCAGGGTTGGTGTGGGCGGGATTCTTATGCAGCGTCGTCACGGTGATGATAGTTTTAGACCCGTAGCTTACTACAGTAGGCAAACCTCACCTGAGGACAAAAATTCCATGCATTTGAGCTCGAAACGCTAGCTGTAATATGTTCACTTAAGAAATTTCGTGTATACTTATTAGGGCAAAATTTTAAAATTTGCACAGATTGTAGCGTTTGATATTTTCAAAGCGCGACTTGATACCGCGCATCGCCCGATGGTGGTTACTTTTACAAGAATTCCAGTGCTCCGTGGAATATCGCGCCGGTACGAAGATGTCGCATGTAGACACTTTCTCGCGAAATCCGGTGATTGATGATGACATGAATGATTCTGGTAAAGACCAGTATCCTAGCGTAAAGGTCATTACTAAAGATGACTGGATTCAGACGTCACAGTTAGGGGACACTAAACTTGCTAGGATTCGTGATATATTGACATCAGATATTGATGCTGATGGGCTGAAGTACATAAGAAACAACTATTTAATTAAAGATGACAAGCTTTATAGATGTCTAGATGGTGATAGGACTAATCTTCGTTGGGTAGTGCCAAAGGGTGCAGATCTGCAGAATGAAGCATAGTGAGATTGGTCATTTAGGGTTGGAAAAGACCTTAGAGCGCATTAAAAATACTTATTGGTTCTCAAAAATGTCCAGGTTTGTTATGCCTCCAATGCGCATATTCTAAGAAAACTAATAATAACAAAGGTCTTTTGCACTCGATTGAAAAGGTTGCAGTGCCCTTCCATACGCTGCATATCGACCACCTTGGACCATTTGTGCGTTCAAAGAAGGGAAATTCTTACCTACTCGTGATAGTAGATGCTTTTACGAAGTTCATACTCATTAGGTCGGTGCGTAACACCAATTCTCAGTCTACAGTGCGGGTGTTAGAGGACGTCTTTTACGTATTTAGGAATCCTGACCGTATAATTAGCGACCGCGGTAACTCTTTCACATCCTACGCATTTAAGAATTTTTGCAAAGAAAAGGGTATATGTCATATCCTAAACGCGGTAGCTAGCCCAAGGTCCAATGGGCAAGTCGAGCGATGTAACCGAACTATTCTAAGTTCACTAACCGCTCAAAATCTCAATTTTGATGACAAAGATTGGAACGACAAAGTAGGAAGGATTCAGTGGGGGATGAATAACACCCCTTACATGACTACGAGAAGGACGCCGGCTGAAGTAATGTTCGGACCTAAAATTAATTCAGAAATTAACCCTATACTAAATGAGATAGTAAATGAAACTCGCGAGAATACCGATTTAATTGAGATACGGGAATCTGTTAAGGATAAGATTAACGAAGAACAAGAAAAACAAAAACTAAACTACGACAAAAACCGGCGTCCTGCTCGTGTCTATCATGAAGGAGAGTTAGTAAAGATAAAGAGAACTTCGTTTAACAATAATGGGCAAAGTAATAAGTTAGTGCCGCCATACATAGGGCCCTATAGAGTAGTCGCGGTACTCGGCAATGACCGATATAGAGTTGCTGCCATACCTGGTCTTACCAGTACTAAAAACAAGCGCAAAACCACCGTGGCTTCCGATCGAATGTTGCCTTGGGTACACGTAACTGCTTTAAATGTTAACGGAAATGAGGATGAAAGTGATAAGGACGATAGCCTGGATATTGATACCACTTAACTGTTATGCAATAAACTGTTTCTGTGTTTGTTTGGCGATTTTTATAAATTTTATATTTCTTTTAAATGAAGTCATGTCAATAGATAAATTATATTAATGATTTAATGGGTTGTTTTGTGTATCCATCAATTTATTTAACTGATTGTGTATACTTGTCCTATAAAGTTAGATAATAATAACCTATGAATATTTGCTATTTATTAGATCGCAAAAAAATATATTTATATACAGGGTATGAAAATAAGCTTAACGAAGCCGTAATATACACATAGTGTACATTAAACTAAGAAACATTCAGTAAAAATAATTGCTGAGAAATTACTTTAATTTTTAGGTATTAAAAAACGGGTGTTTTCTAAGACACGCAATGAAAGGCGTGCAACAAAGTGTGCATGTGTGTGTGTTACGGGACGAGAGAGATATCAATAGGCGTATGAGTGGGATAAAAAGCGCGCACCATGTCTGTTCTGTACCATACCACGCACCCTGCGCGGTCATATAGTTTATTTATGAACTCATTGTTTTCGCTTTATGATTGTTTGTAGAAAATTTTTCTTTAAGTCTAGGCTAGTCTACCTACTTACCTACTCTCCATCGATGTCATCAAGGGACCTTTCGACACTGACGAGCTGCGGCTCAAACTGCCGACCTCCCACGTGTAGGCATAAGCGCGCCCGTTCCAGATTTTCCTGGTGGACCAACTCCAGGATTCCTTCTCGTAGAGACCGCTGCTTAAGCTTTTCGAAAACGGTGACAATTTTTTGATGCATCTCATCAGCTGTTTGGCAAGGGCGGTCAAAAACCCTGTCTTTGACGTGTCACCACAAAAAAAAATCCAGGGGGTTAAATCCGGCGATCGTGGAGGCCATTCATGAGGCCCATACCGCCCAATCCAATGGTCGCCGAATAGCTCCGTAAGCCGCTCGTGGACCGGCCTCACGATATATGGGGGTGCGCCATCATTCTGGAACCAAGTTACTTGCAGCTGTGCCAGTGGCATATCGTCGAGAGTATCCGCTAAATAATTGTTTATCAATTCTAGATACGCAGAACCGTCCATTTTTGGTGGTAAGAAGACGGGTTCCAGAATCTGGTTACGGACTATACCTGCCCAAACATTGTGTTACCAGCGAGTCAGAAATCCAGTCTCTTGCATCTGGTGTGGGTTTTGCGAGCACCAATAATGGGCGTTTTGGCGGTTCCACATTCCGTTATTGGTAGTCGATAAAAATAATGTTTTCCACAAACTGACGGCTCTGGCCTAGGACCCACGCACAATAAGCCATTCGACGTTGCCTGTCTCCTGGCACAATCGCATGAACCCTGTGAATTTTATAGGGTCGTTGCCTGTCTCTCGTGAGCACTTTGTGCACCGTGTTATACGACACTACATGTCGTGCGCGATGGCCATAGCGTCTCCTTAAAACTTTTGCTGCCGTTCGCGTTCCAAGGTGTGGGTTTTCGCGCACCACGTCCAAAATTACTTGTTCTGTCGCTAAACGTATTGGCCTGCCACCTCCCTCTGAAACCGGCATTATCGGCTGATTGTCCAGCAGGCGCTGTACAGCCCGAGGAAAAACTCGCGGGTCGCGAGGCTGAACTGCGGTTGGGTGTTCCCGTAAAGTCTTAGTGCCTCGGAGGCATTGGCCATGGGCCATGCCGTAACACAGCACCATATTAACGTATTCGCGAACACTAAATGCATGGAAAGGCATCTTTCACAGAGAATACGCAAACACACACACACACACACACACACACACACACACACACACACACACACACACACACACACACAAACTAAACAACGACGAACCACAACGCGAAGAGAAGAGATGAAATAGACGAAAGAATCAGTCAAGTTATCAAACTATGCGCTTTCGATCACAGAAGAAACCGAACTGAAAGAATTTAAAAGCCGGCCTCTAGCACTACTAGTAGGTACTCCTTTGTCTTATGCCGCCCGCCACGCCGTGGCGGAGGGCGGGGGATAGGGGGAGGAGGCGCGGAGACGCGCCCCCCGCACACCCCTTCAAAAGCAGTGCGCGCGCTAGACGGCTGGGGGCTGGCTAATCATTCATAAAACTAGGTTGAGCTTCATTATTTTAGTTTATCATTACAATCAGAACTTCAAATTAGTTTTCCATATTCTGATTGTAATTTCGGAAGTCCCTTATTTTTATTTTAGCAGTGGGATAAACTGGCTATCTCACCTCTAACTAACGAAACACAACAATGAAAACAACGTTATTGTTATGACACCAGACTTTAGTTAAAATGGTGGTAGAGAGCTAGCCAAACGGACTAAGAAAAAGCCTTTGCTGTCTAGTGGTTAGCGCTAAGTCCGCCTGGCAAGCTACTACCATCTTACCTAAAGTCTGGCGCAATGTGTTACATCAGTAAGAGATAAGATAACCAGCCTCTCAGTGGTTGAGGGATCTAGGTGAAGTGCGCTTCCGCCTTTTCGTCATTTATCACCCTCCAGGGGCCCAAGTCTGCTAATTTACGAATGGCATAATTGAATCGCAATTGGATCGCATTGTAATTGTTTGACACATTTGGTATTCTCTTACTCATTTAAGAATACCAAATGTGTCAAACAATTACAATGCGATTCAATTATGCCATTCGTAAATTAGCAGACTTGGGCCCCAGGTGAGATGAAGGCCAAGCGCTTCCTCGTTTTTGAATGAATAAATACTCAGCTCTTTCGGAGATCCAAAGTGCGTTATCGTCTTATTCTTATTAAGGCCATGAGAGCTTTTAAATGTACCTACAGAAAAAATTAAATGAAATGAAAAATTTTCATTTCATTAGTAAATTAAGTACTGTCTTTACTTTATGGTAGGTACCTATATAATTCAAAAGACTCTTTTTATTTCGAAACGGGTAAGCACTTGGCTTTCATTTATCTCATCTGATAATTGTAGTATTGTACTCTTTGCCAGGTGGAAGCGCACTACAACCAAATCCCCGGAAATGACCATTTTACTGACAACTGACGGTACACAAAAATGAAAACGACATAAATTGTTGCTACCGTACCGGTGGAGAGGCAAATTAATAAATTAAACAAATAAATTATTAAATATTGTGGCAAAAGAAAAAGTGTTTACAATTGGCGGACTCCATGGTTGTCAATTTATGCATGATTTTAAATAAACATCTTTATTTTTCATACTCCTAGTACAAAGCCTAAACGTAGCATTGAACTCCTAGAGAGAAAAAATAGCAATGCTCACTGTCGTTTCAACAGGAACGTGTTCTCTATCTATGAAAGGCACTTGGAAATATCTATCTCGCTATCAAAGTATAAAATAACCCTTTACATCCAATCATAATAAATTACATAATACCACTTACATACTTTCTTTCTAATTTACTAAAAATCATTCTGCTTATCACGCAGAATTTCTAATAAACCTAACTTCATTTTTCCATACAATTGAAAGCAAACAGAGCGCCTTAGTGAAATGTGTAGCAATTTACCTTTGATCATTTGAAAGAGAAGAGCAATTCGATTACCTATTATTACCCTACTAGTTAACAATATTGTCGATCTATTTCATGTAAAAATAATTTGTATACCTAGACTAAATTTTTAACTGTTGGTAGCTTGTCCATCATCATCAGCCAGAAGACGTCCACTGCTGGACAAAGGCCTCCTCCAAGGATCTCCAACACCACTGGTCTTGTGCTGCTTGCATCCAGCGGCTACCTGCGACCTTTACCAGATCGTCGGACCACCTTGGAGGCCTGCCCACACTGCGTCTTCCGGTGCGCTGTCGCCACTCGAGAACCGTTTCGCCCCAACGGCCATCGGTTCTACGGGCGATGTGCCCTGTCCAGTGCCACTTGAGCTTGGCGACTCTTTGGGCTATGTCGGTTACTTTAGTTCGTCTACGAATCTCCTAATTTCTGATTCGATCACGTAGAGAAACCCCGAGCATAGCCCTCTCCATTGCTCTTTGCGTGACTTTGAGCCTGCTAATTAGGCCCATAGTGAGCGACCACGTTCCGGTACCGTACGTCATCACTAGCAACACACACTGGTCGAAGACTTTTGTCTTGAGACACTGCGGTGTTTTTGACGAGAAGACATTTCGTAGCTTACTTACCCAACGCTGCCCAGCCGAGTTGGATTCGACGATTGACCTCTTTCTTAAAGTTGGACCTACCTAACTGGATTGTAGCTTGTCCGTTCGCGTCTAATTATTTGTACTCCGTGTTTGCTTTGCATGCAACCCACATACCTACCGAGCCATCGAACTCCTAGTGCTTCCTAGTAATGCAACTTAATTTAGGACGGTAATCTTACTTTTTAACATGCAGCAGATCTGCTAGCAACTCGTAATTATTAAGTTTGCATAAGTAGTAAGTTCGGTCGAAAATAAAAAACCGATCGATACAAATTAAGTGATAAATAAGTTAACAGTTACTGAGATGTAGGTACTTATTTATCTAAATTATGGTGAGGTCATTGCCCGCGGCGCGAGTCGTGCTGAGTCGTGTATCTTCGCATGCTGCCGGTACAGCTGATTTGAGCTGATATACGCGTGCATTTGTGTGCGTGTGCGGCAGTGGCTGCGCTGCCTGCGCTCGACATTTATTGCGTTTTGAAATTTCATAAGCCTATTTGACTAAGAAATTTAAATAATTTTGGTAATGTTTCTTTAGAAGAAAGTTTAGTAATCACGTTTTACATTTATTTTTGTCAAAACCAAAGTCACAATATTGTGACTTTAACACTTAATATCTCCGTAATTAGAAGGTTCCTAGGTATGGCCAGTACAGAAAAAACTACTACGTAATAATGGACAGATTACGTGGCTCTCGGCTTCGTTAAGCTTCTTTTCATACCCAGTATAGCTTGAACTGTATGTATAGCTGTGTCTAACATTATGATCACATGTTTGTTATACATTTAATATTATATAGTAGTAAAGAAAATCTAAGTTGTAAGAAGGAAGGTTCACAATATTTAAGTTCTGGAAAAAAGGAAGGATTACACATTTGTATCTGCATACTAAGTAATTGACCTTACCTCCTTGTGATGATGTCTTGCTAAAATGAAGGGCTAGCGTGATATCATCATTGTGGCGAAGGACTTACCTGTAGTGATGATGTCCTGCAGAAATGAAGGGCTAACATGATATCATCATTGTGGGGAGGGGACTTACCTGTAGTAATGATGACTTGCAGAAAGGAAGGGCTAGCATGACATCATTGTTACGAGGATTGATTGTATTAATAATCTACTAGTAAAAGGATATATTAAATTATAGGATTAATTAAGGAATTACCTGTTAATAGTGATTCATTGCAGAAAAGAAGGGCTAGCATCATTATTGTAAAGATTCATGTATCGTTAATCATACTCTAACATTTCATATTATAAGAATTTATATATTGTAATCACAGAAGAACTTATGTAATCAATCATAGAAAGATTTGTAATAATTAAACTTTTTTTTTATAACTATAGAATTATAGTTTGGCTTATTTACGACCGGTATTTGATGTCTGGGAGTGACTTGACAAGCCGAATGTAAGGTTACGGGACCGATGGTCGGCGTGTACGGAGACATGCACGACGTCAGGATGGTCGAATGTAAGGTTCTATTGTTTCGAATTCATTCATCGATTAATTTTTAATCGATTAACGTTATTTTACTGGCAACACTAATAGTGAAAAATAAAATATGAAAATCGCCATCTTGGCACGTGTCGATCGCCGGCTTGACAAGTCACTCACTTTTGCTCGGGCAGCCATCAAGTGCGGACGTATCTAAGAGGACAGATCTCGGAACCGTTGTGCTTAATTTTGTTTAAGGTTAGCTTTAAAAATAAATTGGTAATTGTCTAGAAATACTGTTTTACTTACACATTGTTGTTGATTTCCTGTATGAGTCAATGTACCTAATTAAAGATTTGTCATTATCATTATGCTTCAAATAAGTTGCTAAGACAAGACAATAGTATTTTAAATTACATAAAATTTCAATAAATCGAATAGGTACTTACATTTGATATGAGATTGAATTTGTTGTCAATTAAAATCTTCACACTAATACAACCAGTTCTCGACTTTAAAATTGTTATTCACCGACACAACAAAGAACTACACTCGTCATAGAGCACCGGGCGATTAACTCACCGGACTCGGACGGAGTCGGTAAGCGAGCCGAGCGGCCGGGCGCGGGGGGTAGAACGTTAGTGCGTTGAACTCTGCTTGTCACTCGACGGGCGAACCAATCAGATGCCAGTAGTTGGTTACGCGCCACTTTGAATTATTCTATTACAAAAATTTCGGAATTTACGTAGTGTATTTCGGAATTAAGGAAATCCTTGTAATTTCGGAAATATTATCAATAAATCATTCATCACTACCTTCCTATTTATTATAAAATAAAGTCCCCCGCGTCTGTATGTCCACGTACGTAGGTACCTACCTATTTACTTAGGTTAAGTATTGTAATATCAATTTTTCTAAGTAGTTACCTATAATTATTATTAAGTGCTTACCTATATTATTACAATTTACAAGTACCTAACGAGGTTGGTAGGTACTTACTTAATGAAGTAACTGCTAATGCTACTTACTCCAAGATATAAAATCGTAAGAAGTATTGGTAGATAGTACGCTATCCGTTTGTACCTACTTCTTACCTATCATCCGTACGACCTATCTTTCACTTTCCTACTAAGGTAATTGTCCTTGCATAGGTTTACATTACATAACATACTATTTAACATATACGTCTTCTTTGGCACAAGTCTAAGGTCCATTTCGGTATTAACCCTAGCGTTTACACGTCAAGCTCAAGGTCACCGGCGCTCGAGCTCTCACTTACACGGAGTGTCACCGGTGTGGTCTAGGTATCATCTGAATCCGTTTCGGAAGAACTTACAGCACTCGAGCGAATACGAAGATGTTTGCGGCACAGGTTCCTTTAATAGGCTTATGTCTTCGTGGGGAATTCTTCAAAATTTATTTTTAATTGGTTTTTGAAGGCTGGGTGTCGCAAAGGGCGTGCATACAAAATGTACTCAATTTTTTTTTTTACAAACTGATGAAAAACATTGCTATCAAAAAGAGATAGTTAAGTTTAAACATCCGTTCGCAAGGGACTGATGTTGCCACAATGTTACACTGGCGGACATATAGTTTGGTAAAATTTGGGTAAACTGTACGATGATTCTTCCACCACTCTACCGGACAATTCCAGCCACCAGCAGAATTTTTGCGAGGCAATCTCTCATCAGACAAATACATATCAATTTCCTTGATTGCCCGGGATAGTGGAGTCCCCTGCGTCGTAGGTTGCCCAAGTAAGTTGTCAAAAATTGTCCATGTGCTCAGGTCATCATCAGGCTGCGGTCGCGGCTCTGGTTCTGTTCGGCATTTGTTGACTCTGCTCTCTCATTTCTTTCGTTCTTGTGGCTTCGCTTTGTTTTACGAAAGCCTGCATCTTGTCTCGGGTCCATGAATTACACAGAGACAAGGTTTTGCTTTGTTCAATTTGTTAAGTCGATTCGTTATACCAGCTTTCAACAATATAACAATATCACTAACGGCTTCTGAATTAGTTTTTTCTATAATGATATTAATTGCCTCTGTAAGACATCTTGTCATCACTGTGATAGAACTCTCAGTTACATACTTTTCGGCGCTTAAGGATCTTGCGAGCTCTTCGAATGGACTCAAAACAACGATTAGTTCTTCGAACATGATCCAGTCTTCTGCTGTTATTTGTGGCAAGTCCCGATCGATCAGAGCCATTGTAGAACGCACTGCTTCTTTTAACTCCACGGATCTGTTCAACATATAAAAAGTGTAATTCCACCTCGTGTCCACGTCTTGGATGAGATGCTTGGGTTAAGTGTTTTGGTGTAATTTATACTTGGCCAAACGCTCTGCCGATACGGTGTTTTTTGTAATGGGTCACGATTCTTCCTTACCTTGTCTATATTTTTTTGCAGTATTTTAATGCATCTTTCACAATAAATTAGGTTCAAGGTGTGTGCGAAACAGCCGAATTGGTTTAACCCCAAAATTTCTTTAACGGCTTTGACAACATTAGCTCCATTGTCAGAAACAACTTTTCCGGTTATATTATACCCTACTGATACACAATAGCACTTATTTCAGATGCTATGTTTTGAGAGGTGTGATTGCCTGGGAAATGGTAACATCCTAATAATACCGTTTTGAACTCCAAGTCGTCAAGTGAGGCAATGGCTCGTAACGGCGATATAGCTCTCTGTGCTCCGACAAGTCCACAAAACAGTAGTCAAGCAAATTGAATGTACCTCACTCGTTACTTATGACTTAATTTCTTTTTAAACTTTAAAGTAAGTCTCATCGTTAAAGTTCCAATCCTTTGATAGGTCGATGTTAGTCCCGGCGGAGGGGGGATCGAGGTCCCCCGAGCCTCATGGCTCAGCGGGCCGGCTTGGGCTCCTGCGCTCCGACGCAGGTAGCACTTAAGCTGGTAACGACGTTCCCCGAGGCCGTGGGAGGCTCGCGCGCGGGGCCGCGGTCCCACGCAGGGAAGATAGCGGAGGGGGGGGGGGGTCGAGGGAAACCTCCTCCCCCCCTAGGAGGGCCGCGGCCTAGTGTTGAGGAGCACTAGGCTGCATTGCACCAGCCCTCCTCCCGTTGGGGAGCAGTCTGCATCTGCCAGACTGCTCCTCGTGGTGGGGGGGACCCAGGTCTGACTGGGTCCATAGCCGGCGGCGTTTCGCGGGGCATGTAGCATGGTACCGCGGCGCCGCGTCGCGCCCCTGACGGCAGATGTCGGTTCTTTTACCGGGTCGGGCCGGTATGTCCTTACTCACCCGATCCCCCCACGGGGGGGCGGATGGGGACATATGGGTTCCAGGCCCGGACAGTGCATGGGGTGTCTCACGTTCCTTTCGAGGCCCCATGCCAGTGCAGAGAAGCATTTTCTCCGACTAAAACAAAGAAAAAAAAAGGTCGATGTTAGTTGGGTCCAGGGAATTTGGTGAATGGACCGCATCTATTCTTACCTCGATGTCCAGAGGAGGGTGATAAGCGTTTGGGGAAACTATTCCGTCGATAGTCGATACGTATATCACGCATATCATCCCTCTTGTGCCCCAACACCACATCTAACGTACCTCCATATTCACCTTTTCACGAAGTTTTTCTGAACCAGACAACAGTACGACAAAAATTAACAATAGTAATTTTTAATATCAATCGATGCATTTATTTAAATTGAAATCACTAGGCTCATCAGACCACTGTCTGATTCGCAGCACTGTGCCTCTCACAGAAATTTCAAAACCGCAACCAGCGGCTAGCCGTCGAGTCTGGCATTATAGGTCGGCGGACTGGGATGGGATGCGAAGTTTCTTTGCGCCCTACCCGTGGTCACAACCACGGGTAGGACGCAAAGAAACTTCGCATTCGTTTGCTTCTCGCTGGATGATCCTGATGTCGCCGCTGACTCTGTCATTGATGTGATACTGCAGGGAATGGAACTTTTCATTCCAAACTCTGTGGTTCCCATTGGCGGCAAGTCCCAACCATGGTTTGGTCGTTGCTGCAAAATGGCGTCTCGCCAAAAGCGTCAACATTACCAAGCCTGGGCTAATGCGGTGTCATCAAAGGGTCCAAATACCAGTGCGCTCAAAAAGAAGTACAACTTTGCCGCCAGGTCTTTTAAGAAGGACATTGCCAAGGCGAAGTCATCATTCATAGGTAGAATCGGCGAGAGGCTAGTGCGTCTTCCTTCGGGGACGCGTGCGTTCTGGTCTCTCGCCAAAGCTATCTTAGGGAATTTTTGTAAGCCGTCCCTACCACTATTGCACAAGACAGATGACTGCCTGGCCTACACTGCAAAGGAGAAAGCCGATCTCTTGGGCTCTCTTTTCGCATCAAACTCGACCTTGGACGACGGGGAAAACTCTCCACCAATTATACCGCATTGCGCTTGTAATGGCGTTGGGACGGAGACCCGAAATGAAACAATGTCTTGCGTTGAATCAATTCTCTTTATCCTCTAGTGTATCATCTTAAATACTAATTAACATCACATCTATACGTGACTAGAGGAAGGACGCCTTGTCAATCAGGAAGACCTTAATTATCACGTACTATTGAGTACGTGCTGATAGTGTAATTCACTATATCACACCTCCCCTGAAAAGGCTAGGCATCCCTTCCCTGAAAAGTAAACTCTTATTTTCTAAATATCTTAGTCCTATTCTTATGAACTATATATTCTTTATTATTCTTTAATATTTTTACATTAGTACCTAGCTCTTCTAAAACTTCAAATGGACCTAAATACAAGTCATTCAATTTATTATAATTTTCATTCTTATACAAGAGTAGATCACCTTTTTTGTAGTGTACTTCCTTACAATCTAAATCATAATTAGTTTTTCTACTTTGTTTTGATATTAATAAGTTGTTCCTGGCATCATTATGAGCTTTTTGCAATCTAAATTTTAACTCCGATGGATAATTGTCGTATACATATAAGGGATCAACTTTACTAACTAAATTACTAGGTACGTTACATGTTTTCCCAAAAACTAGTTCATAAGGGGAGTATTTGGTACTAGTATTTACAGAATTATTATAAGCAAAGCAAATATGGTATCCAGGTACTCCAATTTGCCGACTGATTCTGTGTTTGTATTCTCAAGTAACATCCGAGATGTTTGTGCCAGTTTTCTAGCGAACCTATACTCTCATGATGATAGGGTGTTGAATTTAACTTATCAATATTTAGCAATTTACATACTGTTTCTAACGTGGAATTAATAAATTCCGTTCCACAGTCAGTCGCAATAACCCTGGGAGTACCATATCGTAAAATAAAATTTTCAGTAAAAACCCTAGCAACAGTTTCAGCTGACTTATCAAGTATTGGGTAAGCTTCTACAAACTTTGTCAATTCGCATTGTATTGTTAATATGTATTTATTACCCAAATTATCGACCTCCAACGGCCCCACAATATCTAAATATAATTTTTCAAAAGAAGTAGATGCTGTAGTGGTTATTACCATTTTCTCTTTATTATTTTTATTACAAAATTTCTGCTTTTGGCAATCTTTACAGCGAGTCACATATTCAGTTATGTCTTTTTGCATATTACTCCAAAAATATTTTTTTCGAATATTCTTAGTCATTTTATTTATGCCTACATGACCACTTGTCGGCAATAAATGATAATCATTTAGTATAACACGTATCAAGTCTTTATTTGTAACATGTTCAACTTGGTTATTAATAATACATAACCGCGGTAATTCTTTATGTTTCATGAAAGTTTGGGTCAAAATTTTAATAAACTTTTTATTAAACCCATTTTTAATCACAACGACTTCTACAATATTATATTTTTTTACATAATGCACTCAGTTCTCCTATCGTTGCGTCTCGGCGCGCCTCCGTTAGTAGAGATTCCTGATTTATGTAAATAGTAGAGTCACTAAATAACATATCACCCGTCTGTGAGACGTATCTTTTCTTTTTCCTCAACTTCACGAAGTTTTCATACGAACAAATATCTAACCTTACATCATTTTGTGATTTCTGCATAATATCTACCACTCTTGGTTGCCTATGATCAACAGGGGGCTCAACCCTGCTACTTCCAGAGGTAGCGGGTTCATTATTTTGCTCCATGGTTCTTTTCATTGAACGGGTTACTACCCCCAAAAAATTTGAATTTAGATTTTTTAACTCGTCTGATGTTATAATGACTCTCGATAAGGCATCTGCCGTTACATTTTCGGAACCTTTTATGTATTCAATATCGAAATCATATTCTTCTAAACAAAGTCTAAACTTAGTTAAACGGCTACTAGGATCTTTTATGCTAAATAAATGAACCAATGGTCTATGATCTGTTAATACTTTAAATTTTCGTCCGTATAAATATGGTCGAAAATGTTTTATAGCCCACACTACCCCTAATAACTCTTTATGAATGGTTGGGTAGTTTATTTCTGAACTGTTTAATTGTCTGCTTGCATAAGCTACGGGCTTATTATTTCCATTTGATAATACAGCCCCCAAGGCTACCCCTGACGCATCGGTTTGCAACCGGAAAACATTATCTTTTCCAAAATCTGGATAATCTAAGACAGGAAATGAACTAAGTGACTTTTTTAAGGTCTGAAATGCCACGTCACATTCTTCCGTCCACTGAAACTCGACATGTTTCTTACAAAGACGGTTTAGTGGGTACACTATTGTGGCAAAGTTTTTTATGAATTTTCTATAAAAGTTCGCAAAAGCCACAAAACGACGAATCTCATTTACATTTTTAGGTACTGGGAACTTTTCCAAGACCTCGATTTTACTGTTGTCTGGCAACACCCCGTTTGGCGTAATAACATGCCCTAAATAATTAATTTCTTTCCTCAAAAATTCGCACTTACAAGGGTTTAGTTTTAAATTAACTGACCTAAACCTCTCAAATACACTCATTAAATTTGTATTATGCTGCGATAGGCTTTTCCCGAAAACTATTACGTCATCGAGATATAGAAAACATATCTCGTGATTTAAACCCGATAGAGCCATAGACATAAGTTTAGAAAATACGCTAGGACTCGTTTTGAGACCCATAGGTAATCTTTTCAGTTGATATTGCTTATCAGCTGTAAAAGAAGTGAATTTCCTACATTCTGGTGATAACCCTAGCTGGTAATAACTAGAACTGAGGTCTAAATGAGAATAGTATAAGCATCCCGAAAGTAAGTCAATAATTTCTTGTATATTTGGTAACGGGAACTTTTCGTCTACTATTTTTTTATTTAAAAGTCTATAATCTATTACGATTCTCCACTTTTTTTCACCGCTACTGTCAGCTTTTTTCGGAAGTAATAATAATGGAGAAGACCATTCGCTGGTACACTCTTCGATAATATCTTCTTCTAACAATTTACCTACCTGTTTTATTAACTCAGCCTTCTGAGCGTGCGGTATTCTATACGGTTTGACATAAACAGGAGACGCGTCATTTTGCAGTTTAATGTTGTACTCGTATAAGTTTGTAACGGATAGCTTATCACCCGGCATATGAAAGATATCTGCATATTTTGCACATATTTTCTCAATAGACCGTCTCTCTTCATCACCAAGATATGTTTTTAATTTAAGAAAATCGAATAGTTGTTTAACCCTCTCGACAGATTTTCCGTTTTCCGTATCAAAAGAGCATACGAAATAATCCGAGTATTTTCTAATTTTCGGGCTAAAGTTATTTAATTTTACATCTTCTTCCCGTGTGTTTAAAAATCGCACGGGAATCTTTTTCCCGTCTCCTACTACCACGGCGCCTGCTACAAATACGCCTGCAATAACTTCCTCCGCTAAAATGACACATTCGCCCTTTATCTCTGACGAAACATATTTTACGACCTCACATCTCCCTGGAATAGTCGTTATTATGTTTTTACCTAAGCCTAATTCTAGACTTATCTTATCCTGTAATGTAACCAGCTTATTTTCATAGTTAATTTTACAACTATATTTTAATAAAAAATCTTCTCCTAAAATTCCATCATTTTTACAGTGGAAGTTGCTAAACACATAAAACTTATGCCTAAAATTATAATTGTTAACACATAAGTCTAGATAAACATAACCTATTGATACTAAATCCCCACATACTCCTTTAATCTTAATTTCATCCCTTACTAGCTTTGCGTCGCGGGACACGCTACGGAGTTTATTTAACCAATCTAACTTTAAAATTGAAATGCTTGCTCCTGTGTCTACTAATAGAGAAATTTGAGTTTGACTACAAGTAAAACAAACGTAATTACCACTACCATAACTACAAATATCTACCTCAGCGCTATTCAGAACGAAAAAAATCATCGCTATGATGTTCGTTCTGACGTATACTCTGACGTTCACTTTCGTTCTCGTCATTAGACTGTTCTGCTGAGTCAACTAAGAAATGTACATTCCTACGTTTATTATGAGGTGACGTAAACCTGGTGTTGCGCTGACCCTGAAACCTATTCGAGTTATAGTAGGCACGACCCCGACCTTGCTGACTCGTCGCGTTGTTGTTACGTGACTTATTATATTGTTGATGATAGTTTTTATTTATCTTTTCAAATCGCTGGTTCGAAACATAGTTAACATAATTGTTTATTGGTGGTTTCACTACCGAGTCTTCTTGTTCTAAGGCTATAGTTATTGCCTGCCTAACTGTGCTTACGGACCTAGACGTAACTATAATGCTTGTACGAGCATTGTTTAGGCCGTCAGCGAAACGCTTGATAGCCATTTTTTCATTAATCGGCTTTAATAAATTATATGCCGACTCGTCTCCATTAGCCTGTGCTGTACTTAAATCGTTGGACATTTTTTCGATTTCACTACCAAACACTTCTATGGTCTTGTTTCCTTGCCTACATCGTAGCATTCGGTCTAAAATGGCTGTGTATGATTTAATCGGAATTAAAACATTTTTTATATCTTTTATTAGGTCTGCCACAGACACATAAGACTTATTAATTTTTGTTTTAGCACTGCTAGAAAGACGAGTTTTTAAAACAAAATTGATTAACAGAGGCTGGTCCTCGTTTCTAAGGGTACTACTATAATACTCTATTCCGTCTATTAGTTGGTTAATTTGCGTTTCGTCGCAATCTACTACTGGGAGGAGCGTGAGCGCGACTTTTAGATCGAACGTGGCCATGGTTGTGATCGTTTCTGAATGATGCGGGTTAACGAGTGACTCGATTTCCTCAAAATTACATAAAAACTTTGACGATATTGCTTTTGTTATTTGTAATTCTACAGCATCTATCCCTTTTTTACATAAGTCTGCAGATATTTGTTCAAAAATATTTTTAATTTCCTTTGCTCTTAAAACTTATTCTGCCCCTGAGCGGAATAACGTTTGTCCTTACTTAATTTAATAATAGAGTCTCTAATAGCCTTAAGCTCACTCAAGAGTTCTGACAGGTTTGCCATGAACACACTTTAGAAAAAAAAAATCACTCACACACACACATAGATTCTTGGTAGCATAGTTATATTAATTCGTGCTGGCTTACACGTTCTGTGCTGGTCCAATTGCCCGTCGAACCGCTCTGCGTTCTACCTCTTCTAATAGTCGTGCGTTGAAGTAACGTAGCAGCCTAAGTACTATATAGCCCGCTAGTACAACGACGATGGTCAGTAAAAAGATCTCTGAAAGTTGCATCCCAACGGCCAAGGGAGTTGATGCTGCCGCCGATTGAGTTGGTGATTGACTGACAATAATATTGTCTTTAGATTGTGGGTTTCCCATAGTTAAACAATTTTGGCTTACAGTTTTTCTTCTTATTTCCTTCGTCCTTCTTGTAGGCCCGTGTAGCACTATTTTCCTGATATTTTGTAGACTTCAACTAGCGATTTCGCGGCGCGGACTTGTGACACCATGTCACGGTCGCCATGTAATGGCGTTGGGACGGAGACCCGAAATGAAACAATGTCTTGCGTTGAATCAATTCTCTTTATCCTCTAGTGTATCATCTTAAATACTAATTAACATCACATCTATACGTGACTAGAGGAAGGACGCCTTGTCAATCAGGAAGACCTTAATTATCACGTACTATTGAGTACGTGCTGATAGTGTAATTCACTATATCACACGCTTGTACAATGCCAAACGTTCAGTTCCTGCAAAGGTCAGTTCGTAAGGCTCTTTTTTCCCTTGATATCCATAAGTCGAGTGGGCCTGGTGCAGTTCCACCCATTGTGCTTCGGACGTGTGCTCCTGAATTGGCACCAGTTCTAACGCGCCTTTTCCGGCTCTCTTACACTACTGGCGTCGCTTTGAGCTCTTGGAAGACAGCCCTTGTCCACCTGATCCCAAAAAAAGGCGATCGCTCAGATCCGTCCAACTACAGGCCAATAGCTATTACCTCTTTACTCTCCAAAGTAATGGAGTCCATTATAAACCGCCAGCTCTTGGGGTACCTAGAAGAGAACCAGCTACTAAGTGATCGCCAGTATGGTTTTCGTCGCGGTCGTTCGGCTGGTGATCTTTTAGTGTACCTTACTTACCGATGGGCGGAGGCAGTCGAGAGTAAAGGGGAGGCACTAGCAGTTAGCTTGGACGTAGCGAAAGCCTTTGACAAGGTATGGCACAGGGCTCTTCTTTCTAAACTTCCATCATACGGGCTTCCTGAGAAATTGTGTTCATGGGTTGCCAGCCTTCTTACTGGGCGTAGCATCAGAGTCGCAGTCGACGGTTCGTGCTCCGACATGAAGCCCGTGAATGCTGGAGTGCCGCAGGGGTGTGTGTTGTCCCCTATTTTGTTTCTTCTGCATATCAATGACATGTTGCATAACAACAGCATTCATTGCTATGCAGACGATAGTACTGGGGATACGCTCTACACCGGGCGAGCTAATATTTCTCTGGAAAGCGTCATCGAGAGCCGGAATAAACATGTGACTGACACCGAGAACATGTTAAGTCATGTTTCGAATTGTGGCCGACATAACCTAGTCCACTTTAACCCCTCAAAAACACAAGTTTGCGCATTTACCGCAGAAAAACATCCCTTCGTCGTACCTCTAAACTTTGAGGGAGCTCCCCTTGATACCAATCCGACTATTGGAATCCTTGGCGTCGATATTTCGAGTGACGTTCAGTTTCGTGGTCATTTGGAAGGTAAAGCTAAATTAGCTTCGAAAAAACTGGGTGTGCTTAATAGAGCGGGTCAGTATTTCACGCCGGCCCACCGCTTACAACTGTATAAAGCACAGGTCAGGCCGCATATGGAATACTGCTCCCATCTTTGGGCTGGAGCACCCCAATACCAACTCCTTCCATTTGAATGCATCCAACGCAGAGCTGCTCGAATTATCGACGACGTGGATATTTCAGGTCGGCTCGATCCACTGGCTCTTCGGAGAGACGTTGCGTCTCTCTGTATATTGTACCGTATATATCATGGGGAGTGTTCTGAGGAATTGTTCGGCTTGATCCCTGCCGCTGCTTTCTTTCACCGCACTACACGCAATCGACTGTCATTCCATCCACATCACCTTGATGGATGGCGGTCTACTACTGTGCGTTTTTCAAGAAATTTCTTGCCTCGATCTACAGTGTTGTGGAACCAGCTCTCGGCGGCGGTATTTCCGGACCGTTACGACTTAGTGATCTTCAAGAAACGAGCCTATTCCTTCCTTAAAGGCCGGCAACGCTTCTGCGATTCCTCTGGTTTTGCGGGTGTCCATAGGCGGCGGTGATTACTTTCCATCAGGTGACCCGTTTGCCTCCTTCTGCAATAAAAAAAAAAAGTTTTTTTTTAAACTTGGTAAGTTTATCATTATATCTTTCTACTGATACAATTGTTCGTCTTTAAAGAGAGACTTACGCCAAAACTTCACTCCTTTTTTCATGACATCCACCAGGATATTCTCTTCAGACAAGGATAAACTTGCCTTACCAGGATAAATTTGAGCTTCTTATCTGACCAAGACATGCTCGTCTACTTGAACAGCACCCTTCATTCTTACCTCGTTGTTTATGGGTTTTGTAAGCGTAGCTAGTGGGAGGTCATAGGGTTTTTCTTCAACTTTAGACTCGGGTCGCAGCAATTTGTGGTCCTTTGATTTGTCTTCAAGCTGATTCTTGACTGGCTGCATTTCTTGACTATTTTCTACATCGTCAATAGGAGAGCTGGGCAGTGGCAGTATTTCGTAAATCTTTATACGGCATTTCTAAATCAGACATTTTTTCTGGCAGCTCATGATCAGGCAGATCGTGTGTAGATGAATTAAGTACTGCAACTAGTAGTGGTTGAAGCATCTCAAAGCCGCCATTGGTGTGGGCGTCCACTTTTGTACTTTTTTTTGATCAGCGGTTTGAAATGTTTTGTCCTATATGATATTTTTAGCTAAATTTTGTCAAATTGAAATCAACATAATTTACTAAAGGGTTGCTTTGGCACGGGCCAAAAAACCCGAAAAACCGAGACAAAGTTCGAACGAAAGATTTTGAATTTTTCGAAATAAAAGCATTAACTCGATTGAGTTTTGCAATCACCGAGGTCCCAGATAATTTCTTCATACGAAAAAATACAAATCAAATTAAACACTCACCTAATTACGTCGGCCCAGTATAAAGTTGGCACTATAATCTTTTCGACAAAAACAAATATGTCGGAATATGACCGGCTAGCCAAAAGGAACGGGCTTGCTCCAGCGGTGGCCTGATTTACCGACTAGTATAAGATGCCATGTAACGAGCGTAGAAACAACTTTTTCGATAGCAACCGTAGGAACTGAATGTCGGAAAATTCAAACTTTTTTCCATGTTTTTGACAAAGTTGTCCCCTAGGGCCAAAGTAATAGGAAGTTACGTAGCATTTATCACTTTATCATCTGGCGTCGACATTACTGAACTTGCACTGTGTAATACTCAGAATAATATTTTTATTTTGAGGTTTAATAAAACGAAACACAACGGAAACATTACTTTTGTGGAATGTCAATGTCACCTGATTGTTGCTACTGTAAAAAATAGTAGCTTACATTAAAAAGTTGCCAGTTAATAAGAAAAACCTGCCTTAATACTTGTTTGCTTTAGGGAGCTCAATTGATTAACCGTGCGCTCTGCCCACCTCAAGATGTGTGTTTGGTCCAGAGAGGTCATCGACTGACCTCCCTAATAGCGACTCTGCTACCTTTTGATTAATACTAACTCAACTTAAATGACTAGGTACTTATAATTAAACTAAAACGACTTACATGCTAGTCTTCCTCTGAGACACGCCGATACCACTTCCAGGTGATATGGTGACTCACCGCGCCCTGCTGCTGTGTTAGACTGCGCCCCTGGCTGCTGTCTCTGGCTGCTGTGGTGGTGGTAGACCGCGCTCCTGCGCGGCTTCTGGCTGCTGCTGTGGTGGGTGGAAAGCCCTAATAACCCGTCGGCTACCCCGTCAGCGCTGACAAACCCAAGAGAAATACACACCACCGATGCACAATACCACTCCACGTGTCACACTCCAACCAAACAACTGGAGTTAACTAGCCCGCCCTGGTTCCAATTCAACTAATGTGCCCCACACTGTTTCACAGTTTATTAATGACTTCGGTCCGCCGATTTTAACAATATGTGCCCCACATATCAAAACCAAATACAAAATTACTTTTACACGACCGCACGGTATTTTAAGTTAACCTAACATTTTGTTCAACGTGTGCGTGTCACACGTCACTCTGACAGCCGTCTGTCCAATATTTTTAAAACTACAGCAGGGGCGCACGAAATGGCCGTTTTGTTCAATACAATACTAATAAAATCAAAAATTCATGGAGGTGTTTAAAAAAAAAAACATGATTTTTATCAACCCGGGGTTTTTTTTCATGAGTATTTTTTTTGCTAGCAGCTTCTAATGCGTGTACTCTGTTTAAGCATCCTGATCATAAATCACCAGGGGCCTATTTCTGGAAAGGTACAAGTTCACAAGTTCACAAGCTTCAATATACAACAAGGACTTGTAAATTTTGTTTTACGAAGTATGTAGCACTTTTTCTTCAGTCATCAAGTTGTTTCTTGATAATGAGGAAATGTTTTGTTTATTTCTGAAGGTTATGCTCAATGACTTTAGTTAAGATATCAGTTTGACATCTCTTTTTGACATTTTAACTGTTCCGAAACGACCACCAACACTTTTCGATGGTTTGGTAGAAGGTTAGTGATCGAAGCATTGTTTTTATTAACAACTTTCGTTTATTCATTCTTTATAAACAAATATCTATTTAATATGTAAATTAAACCTTATTAGATTTTCAGTATATTTATTGAAAAGCATGAAACGGAACAAAACACTAGGTCACAGATATCGTTAAGTAATCGATTTCTTATTCAATCCCTTATCATCGTTTCATCGATTAGGAATCGCTTTTAAAATATTATCTTCCAAATTGTAAGTTTGATAGCAACTTTCAATAAAATAATTATAATGTATGCTATATGACTATACATAAAATCGTAAGGGTCGTTTGGTCTCTCTCCGTACTTCTTACTAAGCATTCTTGTTGCTTTGTGTTTTCAAAATCAATTCATTCGATTATATTTTATCGTAGTTCTGGCTGAATGGATGGCTATGCCTCTGTCTTTTGATTAAGATGACGTAGATCCGTTTTTCTGGTTTTTTTTCTGTTCCCGAAGTCACCATGTGAAGTGGCAAGAATTATCATAATTGGGGGGAAAATGAAGAAAGAGCTAATGGCCCGCTTTAAAATAAAGCAAATGTACCTATGCTGTGAGCCATGGTAAGTTGGGTTTCATCCAAATGCTGTATTCTCATGATTGAGCACATCAGCCATGTGCTAATCACATTTTTTTCTTGTTACAGGGTTTATTGTTTTAGTTCATAATTTATCTCTAAAATTATATCTCAGTCTCTACTAGATTGAATTACCTAATTTGACCTTTTGGTTTTACCATTATGGGGAACCAAATCCATGTAAGTTGGTGATACTCTGGGACTCCCCATCACCAATGAGGAGAGCCGGTGGTTTTCTCCGGTGACTAACTCCTTGCAAACCTAGTACTTAATTCAACGTATCCGTTGATCTGGATGGAAGGTCTCTGCTGCGACTGATCAACCACTTTGCCACCATGTGAGGGAAGCAAACCTCAACAGCACCCGGACAAAACAGATGGTGAAGGTTTTGCAGTGACCAACCTACTGATTCTACTGTATGTATAATTAAATTTACTATAATTTAGCAATAAGTCTAAGGGTTTAATCCTTATTGTGTATCAAAAATGTACCCTACATTTCAATAAATGTAAGTCTGTGAATTAAGTCTATTTATTTATCTCTGAAATCGCTTGCTCCAGCGTATAAGGCGCCCTTATCTTAAAATAAATTCTAATACGCTGTACTCCAGGGCCGGAAGAATCGCAACCTGATCTATTCTCACCTAACTAAGTAAGCCGCACTTCAATTGTTAGCCCAAATTTGCACATAATGCAGTCCGTTCACTCTTCTAAGTAACAAGTTGTGCCCAACATGAGGCGCACGTTGCAAGTGGCGCCCAACGTGGGGCCTGGATATTTCAGAGAAAAATAAAGCTTTCTTTTAAGTGAAAATATTGAATTCACTACTTTTAAAGGGGATTGCCCATCAGCCATACAAAAAATGCCTGAGATAGACAAAAATGAATTAGCTATCAATTACAATTTGAATATTTGTCTAAAAACTCGGGAGAAGCCTGTTTTAAGCATTTTTGCTAAAAGATAGGTTATGTCCACTGACGTAAAAAAGAAGGACCCAATATTGACTACACTGAGAGAAATTTCAGTAGCCGGATTACGTAATTTATGTAGCAAAATGATACAGCATGACGATTGTAGCCGGCACCATGTCGCGTACGTAGCTATACATAAGTAGCCGGCTCCACGAATATTTTCATGGACCGGCATACGTAATTTACTGCTGTGTTGTTTTGCTACTTATAAGTAGCATGCAATCCTCACCTGTCCTACGTACTGCACTGGCTTAGACTACTTACAGTATGGTATCTCCTACTTATGTAATGGTGTAGAATACGTACTGTACTGACTCAGACTACTTACAGCATCGTCTCTCTTACTTCTGTAATGGTGTAGATTACGTGCTGTACCGGCTTAGACTACTTACATCATGGTTTCTCCTACTAATGTACAGGTGTAGAATACGTACTGTACCGGCTCAGACTACTTACAGCATGGTCTCTCCTACTTATGTAATGGTGTAGATTACGTGCTGTACCGGCTCAGACTACTTACATCATGGTTTCTCCTACTAATGTATAGGTGTAGAATACGTACTGTACCGGCTCAGACTACTTACAGCATGGACTCTCCTACTAATGTACAGGTGTAGAATACGTACTGTACTGACTCAGGCTACTTATATCATGATCTCTCCTACTTATGTTATGGTGTAGAATACGTACTATACTGGCTCAGAATACTTACAGCACGGCTTCTCCTACTTATGTAATGGTGTAGAATACGTACTGTATTGACTCAGACCACTTACAGCATGGACTGTCCTACTTATGTACAGGTGTAGAACACGTACTGTACTGGCTCAGATTACTTACAGCATGGTCTCTTCTACTTATGTAATGTTGTAGAATACGTATTATACCGGCTCAGACTACTTATATCATGGTCTCTCCTACTTATGTACAGGTGTAGAATACGTACTGTACTGGCTCAGACTACTTACAGCATGGTCTCTCCTACTTATGTTATGGTGTAGAATACGTATTGTACCGGCTCAGACTACTTACATAATGGTCTCTCCTACTTATGTACAGGTGTAGAATACGTACTGTACCGGCTCAGACTACTTACATCATGGTCTCTCCTACGTATGTACAGGTGTAGAATACGTACTGTACCGGCTCAGACTACGTACATCATGGTCTCTCCTATTTACGTACAAGTGTAGAATACGTACTGTACTGACTCAGGCTACTTATATCATGGTCTCTCTTACTTATGTACAGGTGTAGAATACGTACTGTACTGACTCAGACTACTTACAGCATGGTCTTTTCTACTTATGTAATGTTGTAGGATACGTATTGTACCGGCTCAGACTACTTACATCATGGTCTCTCCTACTTATGTAATGTTGTAGAATACGTATTGTACCTGCTCAGACTACTAACATCATGGTCTCTCCTACTTATGTACAGGTGTAGAATACGTACTGTACCGGCTCAGACTACTTACATCATGGTCTCTCCTACTTATGTACAGGTGTAGAATACGTACTGTACCGGCTCAGACTACTTACATCATGGTCTCTCCTACTTATGAACAGGTGTACAATACGTACTGTACCGGCTCAGACTACTTACAGCATGGACTCTCCTACTTACGTACAAGTGTAGAATACGTACTGTACTGACTCAGACTACTTACATCATGGTCTCTCCTACTTATGTAATGTTGTAGAATACGTATTGTACCTGCTCAGACTACTAACATCATGGTCTCTCCTACTTATGTACAGGTGTAGAATACGTACTGTACCGGCTCAGACTACTTACATCATGGTCTCTCCTACTTATGTACAGGTGTAGAATACGTACTGTACCGGCTCAGACTACTTACATCATGGTCTCTCCTACTTATGAACAGGTGTACAATACGTACTGTACCGGCTCAGACTACTTACAGCATGGACTCTCCTACGTATGTACAGGTGTAGAATACGTACTGTACCGGCTCAGACTACGTACATCATGGTCTCTCCTATTTACGTACAAGTGTAGAATACGTACTGTACTGACTCAGGCTACTTATATCATGGTCTCTCTTACTTATGTACAGGTGTAGAATACGTACTGTACTGACTCAGACTACTTACAGCATGGTCTCTCCTACTTATGTAATGGTGTAAAATACGTACTATACTGGCTCAGAATACTTACAGCACGGCCTCTCCTACTTATGTAATGGTGTAGAATACGTACTGTATAGACTCAGGCTACTTACAGCATAGTCTCACCTACTTATGTAATGGTGCAGAATACGTACTATACTGGCTCAGAATACTTACAGCACGGCCTCTCCTACTTATGTAATGGTGTAGAATACGTACTGTATTGATTCAGACCACTTACAGCATGGACTCTTCTACTTATGTACAGGTGTAGAATACGTAGTGTACTGACTCGGACTACTTAGAGCATGGTCTCTCCTACTTATGTACAGTATATTGCAAGTCCCAGTGTTTAACCAGCGTTAGCGTAAGACGTAGGGAATGGCCATTGGTTGTGAGGCCTAAGGTTAGGCCTAACAACTAATCACAATGATCATTCCCTACGTCTTACGCTTACGCTGGTTAAACACTGGGACTTGCCCTAGTAGAGACCATGCTGTAAGTAGTCTAGAGTCGGTACAGTACGTATACAACGCCTAAACATAAATAAAAAACACTGTTGCATGGATACGAGCCAGTATACTACATAAAGAACACCTAAGCATAAGTAAAAAACACACCTAACATAAAAGAGGTATAACACACCATGTAATTGAGTCAGATGCAGTATTAGTAATCAATACATACCTAAGTACAAATAAAAATAATAAAATACTTAGAATTTTTTTGATATTTTATTTTAGGTAAGGTAAGTACTAGTATTTTATATTTTATTTAAAGTACTGACAAAGTACTTGCATGTCATTACAGTCATTACACAATGTCAAATTGTTAGAAACTTTTTCCAGGTACAAAATAACTTTTATATTGTACCTATTTTGTAGGTACATACAATATAGTTATAACTAACAGAAAATAGTTTGAAAGTTTTATGATCAAAGTTTTTCTACTATAAACAATATCATTTTTCGATGGTAGGTGGACTTGGTTAAAGAAGAACTTTGGCCAGAATTTCGCAACAAAACCCGGTCTTTTCCACCGGCGCGGCGTTTTTAACACTTTCAAACTAGTTTCGGTTGTTCTTTTATATTTAAGATGTAGGTACGTTCCATCAATCATAACTAAAATATGTGAACAAAATTATTCCCCAAATCGGGAGATAAAATCAAAATCTGAAATTATACATTACTTAGATTTAAAGTACTTACATAAGTACTTAAATGTCATTACACAATGTCAAATTGTTAGAAACTTTTTCAGGTACAAAATAACAACAGAAAATAGTTTAAAAGTGTCTGATCAAAGTTTTTCTACTTTAACCAATATCATTTTTCGATGGTAGGTGGACTATGTGTTCCTTACGTAGCACGGCCCCCGAGCTAGGCACGTAAAACTAATGGCAATGCTTCAGATGCTCTATGTACCTCTAGAATTGACCAACAGAATTCAATGTACCTCAACCGTTTTGACAGAAATTGCGATAAAATGCCTGATCTTCCCAGCTGGGCCCTATGCTGTAGAACGCTCGAAATACATAAAAAATATTCCTACTGATCTAATGTACCTCCCGATTTATGTATTAAATTCCAGAAATCCTAATTAGAACAGAAGATATTCAGTTTTAAAGTTTTGTCTTCCTAGCGGGGGGGCCCTCTGTAATCAAAGTAAATACGAATAAAAAAAGTATATCTTTTCTATGTTTTTCCAATGTAAGTACCTCTTAATTCTTCGCAATTTAGCAATTTTAGATCCAAAATATGATATTGGTAAATAACAGTACACGCTTGGTAAGGTAAGGTCAGGAACAGGTAATATTTCTTGCAATGAGGGTAGCTGTGAATAGTTTATTGTTAATTTTCCTACCAAAAAGCAGTTTTAATTAGTTAGCATACCTACTTATTTGTTTTGTTGACCTTACCTTACCAAGCGTGTATTGTTATTAACCAATATCATAATTTTGTATCTAAATTTGGTAAATTGCGAAGAAATAAGAGGTACATTGGAAACACATAAAAATGGTTTACTTTTTTATTTGTATTCAGTTTGATTACAGAGGGCCCCGCTAGGAAGACAAAACTTTAAAGCTGAATATCTTCTGTTCTAATTAGGAATTCTAGAATTTAAAACATCAATCGGGAGGTACATTGGAGGTACATTAGATCAGTATATTTTTTTATGTATTTCGAGCGTTTACAGCCGAGGGCCCAGCTGGTAAGATCACGCATTTTATCGTAATTTCTGTCAATACGTTTGAGGAACACTGAATTCTGTTGATTAATTCTAGAGGTACATAGAGCATCTGAAGCACTGCCATTAATTTTACGTGCCTAGCTCGGGGGGCCGTGCTAGGTAGGAACACATAAGTGGACTTGGTTAAAGAAGAACTTTGGCCAGAATTTCGCAGCAAAACCCGGTATTTTCCTCCGGCGCGGCGTTTTTAACACTTTCAAACTAGTTTCGGTTGTTCTTTTATATTACGTTCCATCATTTATAATTAAAAAATGTAAAGAAACTTATTCCCCAAATCTGAGACATAGTCAAAATCAGAAATTATACTTAAATTTAGTGCTACAACTTACTTGTTAAAATAAACATGGTGTAACCATGGAATAGTTAGATTTTTTGAAGCCTTGCATCGCCACAAACAGACTAACGTTATGCGGGCGGCCATGCCAGTCGTGTCCACTGAGCAAATAATCACTACGTTTAGTTGCGTCCACCAACCAAACCAAATTACCTACAAAAAGATTGCAGAAGCAGATGCGAGCCAAGTGTCAAGTTTTCGAAAGAGTATTCATTCCCAATCTAAAGCACGCAATATTTATTAGGGTAACAATATGATTATTGGTTGGTGTCAAGTATCTCTACATATTATAAGAATCAAAGTCCTGACTGACTGACATATAGACAACGCACAGCCTAAACCGCTGGTCGTAGAGACTTGATATTTGGAGGGTTATTCCTCTTAGGGTGTAGGGGTGTACTAAGGAACTGGAAAAGTTAGTCTAACGTCCAACGCACAGTAATGTAAAGTTTCATGTTCGGCAATACAGTTATTGTGGCAGGTACAGGAGAAAAAAGGTTATCGTAGGCATATAACAAATGATTACTTGTTTTTGTTACCTCGTATGCAAAAAAATGATCGTTAAAATCGATACATTCCAATGATATACAGTGGAATATAACTTTGCTACTTTCTGTTACATAGATGTTCTTTACTTCTGCAAAGACTGGTAAACATGTCGATTCTGAAATATCTAATACTAGAATTGATGACCCTTCAAATTTTATACTATTAAGCATCACCCATGACGTTGCATAACTATAATCATCATAAACACCTTGAGTCTCGAAATCTAAACCATTAACAAGTATTTCAGACATTGCTACCTTTTTTAGCTTACCACACTTAAATGGAACTAACAGTTGTTTTTTTAAAAACATGTCATTTAATATTAATTGATGTTTTATTGCTATAGTTTTACAAACATTTATTCTGCTTTGCGTTGCTCTAGCTATGAATTTAGAGATACGATGTTTCGCTTCAAATCTCATAGTCCAGATTTGAGTTAAGGGACCAAATTTCCTTAGCATTTGTGGATAGTGTGTTAAAAAGTGAAATTTCGGTTTCAGCTGGATCTTACTCAATTCACAATAAAGCTCATTTATTTCTGATACTAAGAATTTTACTTGTTCGATAGTACTGTCATGAATTCGACGACTCAAAAGTTTGTCTAAAAGTGGTCGTAATTTTATATACAACAGCCAAACTTCGTTTTCATCTGGGACATTATATCCAACAATAAGGCCAAAATAACGAACTAGACAAAGCATTTCAGCAGCTGAAAATTTTAAATTTATTGATGCCCCCTCCGTTGTTACTGCATTAGAAGGCTTAGAAGTTGAATCTGGTCCATAATTAAAATAACGTATTCTGGATGCTAAATTTTCCAATGAGATAAGTTTCTGCGTTCGAACTATATTTGTTATAACAAACTGCATTACGTATCGACAAGAGCCTTCGAGATAATCATGTAAAACATCAACTGCGACATTCTGAAACAAATCAAATCCATCTAAAACAAGCCATGCACACTGTTCTTTAATGCCTGTCTCTGAAATGTTGTGTAGCTGTAAATCGTTCATATAGTTACGTTCATTTTTTAATAATGTGCTGTCTTCATACAACATTGACCGAATTTGGCTTTTACTAGCATTACATATTCTGCATGGTCGATTAGCACTAAAACTCTCAACAAAACCAAGTATACCATTAAGTCCCAAATTGTCACCAGTAACGGCTGATACATAAAACTTTATAACTCCTGTGTATACGTCATTTTTGACAGTTATACCATTGTGCTTTAAATCATTGAGTACGTCAAAAACCTTTTGAAACATTATGTTATTTCCAAATCGTGTCCTATCTGATGAGTGAAAAAGAGCCAACATGAAAATATTTTGCAAGAGCGAAACGTAATTAGAAGGTAGACATGGTAAAGATACGTAAACCCCTCCTAATTTGTGTACCCCAGCATGACTCCCTAGGGGGTTTCCGATCTCAAAATCATCAAATATATTATCAAGGGTAAAACCAAACCTACAGAATTTTCGATCATTTTTTTCCATACAGTACCCTGAACAACATTTTCAATACCAAAGACCTGTTCTTGTAAACTACCCAAGTATTCTAAAGTATCCTTCAAAACATTGCCCATTGAAAAAAAAAGTTCCAAATTATTTTTTAGTGGCAGTATTTGCTCTGTACAATCAATCGGCGCCAATACTAACCCATGAGGAGTTTTTTTTGTATCCAATCGTCGACCTATTTTTACTTCTTGAGGCTCGTTATAAGTTCCTAAGAGATTAAAATGCCTTATGCGTTTGTGTTCAGTATTAAAATTGTCAAAAGTATTGCTAAATGTATTAAGTGTTGTTGAAAGAGCACTCGAAACGTTATCGGTAATTTCATTGGATGGCATCAAATCATTGAACTGTTTAAACAAAATATTTTATGATTTTTTTAAGAATATCTGAAGATTTTGCATAACTTCTTGCACAGTTTTACGTGGTATTATAGGACTAGCATATAAAGAAGATATCAGAAGCCCAGCATGATGAGTTAAACAATTGAAATTAGTATGATGAGTTAAACAATTGAAATTTTCTTGCGTTACTAAACTGGTTTTAACCGATTCACTTGGTGTAGTTATTTCTGAACTTGTTAATGGTGAATCTAAGATATCAATAGGCATAACTATGACATTACGATCTTGATGCAAATTTACGTCTAAAGATTGGTGATCTCTTACCAAATGTTTTTTAAATGAAACTGCAGAGAAATAATGACGATAACACCCTGGTTCACCACAACGAAGATTAGAATTTTCTACAGTTGACTTACAAAAAGTTCTAATATGAGTAACTAGCAATGATGGAGTCGACGCTACTGCTTTATTACAATAGTAACAAGTAAACATTTTAATGCTCAGGATTGGTAAATAGTCCCAGATCAGTCAACAGTGTGTTTACTGTCTGTGTGTTTTTGTCAAACTTAGTTCTAATATCAAATAATCCCAATTGGATGAACAGCCAAACCTCTGCACATTCCTCAGGATAACAGGCCCCAGTTGAATGAAATATTTTACACGCACAGTCTACCGCCGTTATTAATTTGTTAAAATGATACACCGTGTCGTTGATTACTACGTAGGCAGCTATAACTTCCGTAACCGATTTTCCGACAAAAATTACAAACGGCTGTAACGTGCGGCCTTGTTTAGAAATTTGCTCGCGTTTTGTTATAATCTCGCTGGTTACATCTGTTTCACAACCTACTTGTTTTATGTAGGCGTCACAAATTTCTGCACGTGAAAATTTTTGAATTGGTTTCCCTTTACGTTTTCTCGCAGGTGAAATATTTATAATGTAGGACAACAACAGAAGACAAACGTTCTTGATAGTTTCCGGGTCGCTTTCTGAAAAAAAAAATAACAAAAATAATCGTAGGTATTTAGTAGGTATAATTTTTAATGAATGAGCACTGACAGTTTCATAGAATTTAAAATTGGATATTTTTCTGTTAATAACATACCATTTTGAAGTCGGTATTTACTAGGCCTATTTTTAAATGTATGGTTAAAGTTGGTTATGGTAATGATCTAGATAATCGTACCTACTTGATTTTTGTATGGGTCAAATGAGCCACAAAAAACGAGTCGGTCTGCAACTGAATACCTTCTACCTTACCTTACCACATGAATTCGGCCTGCGTGGGCCGAGTTATATACGCAAAAAAAAATATTATTTTCGATCACTAACTCGTACCACGTCCTAATCTCATTGAGATTTAGTACTGTTAACGACAAAAGTAGTTTACGGAATTTTAAAATATTAAAAGCATGGGTAGGATTCTTATAAATATACCTACTATGTAGACACAAGGGCGTTATGCTAGATTGTCCTTCTGACACAGACAGGAATCAACAGCATTAAAAAAACACAGGTTCGAAATTTACTTAAGTATATACAATAAATGTAAAATAATCAAAAAATCAATGTAAATAAAGTTTCATTAATCTAGTAAAATCACAACCGATAATCTCAACATTTAGACGCATAAGGCATATCAGTCTTTTAAAAAATGGATTAAAATGGATACTTATAATACTAGTGGTTCGCCCCGAACTGAGATCTCGTGAAGTCGGACGCAGGCGGCGCGCTACCTAACCAAGGTATCTACCTAAAAATATATTATATGAAAAATAAGCTAGCTAACTATTGCAAAACGTGACGCATGCGCCAAATGTAATGTTTGGACGTGCCTCTGACTACCCCCCTCATAGACATCTTTTAGGATCTGCGTGCATAGAAATCTAGAAGGCTTCCTAAAAAAAATATTTGGACTTGCCTGACTACCTCCCTTGTACATCTTCTAGGATCTGAGTAAGTACATAGAAATCTAGAATTAAAAAAAATAGGACTTGCCTCTGACTACCCCTTGGTCATCTTCTAGAATCTGAGTAAGTACGAGATCCTTCCTTCGAGATTTCCATGTAAGTATATGGAAATCTCGAAGGATTTCTAAAAATCAAGTTCATAAGTAGGTACTTACTCTTAAAAAGACGGCTCTTTAAAACTTTTTAACAGGGTTTTCATATTAAATCATTACAAAGCAGTTTTCGTTTTGACGTTACTTGACTTAAACTAAGATAAAAACTCCATACAAAAATAAGTGGTACGAGTTAGTGATGGAAAATAATAAAATTTTGTGGGTAAATATAACTCGGGCCTACGCGGTCAGAGTTCATGTGGTACGAGTTGCAGATCGACTCCAAAAAACGACTCAAATTAAGTGACACGAACAGAAACTTACCCTGAATCAGGCCAATTAAATTTAGTAGAGTTGCAGAATAGTGTTTGTCTCGGCTTTGTATAGCTCGTTTTTTGGCGTACTCTATGATTTCTTCTTTCTTTAGTTCTAGCATAGAGAATAGACTATTCTCTTTCCCAGGGTACATAGATTTAAAATCTTCTTGAAGCTAAAAAAAAACTACATTGTTAACGAAAGTACAGAAGTTTCAAAAATTTGCAGTGCCATCTTCTTTGTTCAGTGTTCATTCCCACAAACTTTAAAAATGTTTGATAAGTTAGTTTTCATAATATTTGTAGAATAGATTACTTACCAGGGTGTATCCCTGGGGTTGTTTTAATGCTGGAAAATTGTTGAAGTATTCTGCTATTTCTTGGCTGCTATTATTAATAATTTTCAGCCGGTAATTTCTTGTTTCGGCCCACTTCTCCTCCACAGTCTTCCAGGGGTCTACATTATTTTTCAACCACGTGAGATTTTCAACAATGGTTTCCTCTGTGAATGATAGAACTCTTGGTTACTTATTTTATTTTCCTTATACATATTATAAGGAACAGGATATTATACAGGTTATAGAATAGTATCAATAGTAAGTAAGTAGGTAGCTAAAAATGTAATAAGTACCTACCAAAATTGTTATTGTCCTCAGTATGGGTTGGTAAAATATCTGAAGACCGTGATGAAGTTCTGCTGGTTCCAGGAAGATCTCCGTTTTGACGCAATTTTCTCCGTCTGGTTATGTATGTTTCGTATAATTTTCCACTTGCATTTTTCTTGGCAGTTTCTCCTTTACCCGACACGTAGGCAGAATAATAAACCACTACACTTTCTTTTGGAAATAGGGAAACAATTTCCAAAGCCAATTTGTAAAACTCTTCAGTTGTGATTTTCTTTGTACTGCATTTATCAATAGTCTGGTTTATCACCAATTGACTCAATTTTCTACGTGCACCTTCTTCTAGTAATCCTCCAGAAGCGTTCCCTTCTTTTAATATGGCTCTCCCATCTAGGCTGGCCTTAAAGCAATATCAGTACAGTATAATCATAAGGTAGTACAAAGCATAAATAGAAAAGAATATAAATAAATACCTATTGGTGGTCATTTTCACAACACAATCTTAACCCCAAACTACCCATACTAATCTTGTACTATATGAACCAGGTAACTGATAGAATAGACAAAGAACAATCGTCCATGTTCACAGTGAGAATCGAACCCACAACCTACAGCGCAGAAGGCAGAGCTACTACAAACTGATACAAGGCGAGTCGTTAGTAAGTTTGTGTAAGTATTATAATTTACCAAATGTTTTGTTGTATTATAGTTGTTAACAAATTAGGTATACTTTAACAGATGTTACTTTTCATAAAAACAATTAATTATAAATAGAAATTAAGGAAATGGAAAACTAACTACGTCACTTATCTAAGATACAACTACGAGTACTACTTACTTTTACATCTACTATCTACAAAAGACTACAATAGAAAAAAATTACGTGAAGTATCTTGGACACCTGTAACAAAAAGTAGCAATCATTTAGCAAGCTTTAGTTAACAGCCACAATTTATTTAATAAACAGGACAAGTGCGAGTCAGACTCGTGCTCCAAAGTATCCGGGGAAATAGAGTTAATAATAATAAATAATGCTGGACATATTTCACCAAGCATCATCTAGCCCCAAAGTAAGCAGAGCTTGTGTTATGGGAACCAGATGACTGATATACTACATACTTAGATAATTTTTTTTTGTAAATACATACATATTATACATAGAAAACACCCAGACCCGGAACAAATATTTGCAGATCATACAAACGTTGGTTCCGCAGCGGGGGTTGAACCCACAACCTTCTGCGTCTCAATCGGGCCTTCGCCCACTGCGCTACAGAGGTCGTCAATTGATTGACGACCTCTTGATTGAGCCCAACTGTTTTTTTAGCAATTGCATTTTGAAATGCAATTGCAAACTCCAATCCAATACAAACAAAGTCATTTAAATTATGAATAGGTAAGAAGGGACATAACTCACATTAGATCTGATGGCAGTTGCTGAGGCAGACCAAGATAATGCATCCTCAGATGACTTTGATTCAGGTTCGGACACTACTTCTATATTATTGTCATCTGATAAGATAGGAATGTATTCATCCGGGTCTTCTACAATCTGAAATAATAAAAATATGAAAATGCAACAAATTAATTCTTTCTTTTAGTGCTCATGTTTCAAACTAGTGCTCTGAGATAGGCTTGAATTGAAACATTGGAAAATGGAACTTCTCAATACTTCTACTAGGCATTCTTGTGTAATTTTTTTTCAGTTCATAGTCACAAATTCGAATTTAATCGGCACCATCATTAGAAAACTACTTTCACACAAGTTAGTTATAAAACTATTATGGTCATACCTGGGTATTTCATTCAAACGTAGGTAGGCAAAAAGTGTAAAGTAGGTACCTAAGTACTTACTGTAAAAGTCAGTTTTTGTGCTGACTGCCGTTCAATAAATCTTTTAATTTTCACACGATCTCCTATTTTGGGTATAAGCTCTTTCAGATCTTCACTGCTCATAAGAGCTAATATATCAGCATCAATGTTGTTTTCTAAATGAAGATAGAAAATTATTAATTAGGATTATTGAATTTCATATGTATTGGATGTGTAGTGAAACAAGAATACTAGTGGTTCACCCCGAACTGAGATCTTGTGATTGTACATTGATACCAAACACAATGATGAATGACTAACCCCTACTTACTTGGTATATTAACCGGGTTCCCTACGCCATATCGAAACACTATTAACAGAAGCATGTTACCCAAATGACGTTTCACTTACATATCGCTTTGCGGAATATTTGTTTAATGTAATGTTCATTATACCGAGCGGTTATTAGCCCGATGGTTCATTACCTCGATAGTTTATCTAGTCGACTAGATTGGTCGATGTTTTGCTTAACAATTCTATAATTTATGAATATTTTCCCATAGATTCTACGACACAAGTATTTTCTTTTCATTCATCTTGCAATTTTGCAGCAAGTTTATAATTTTGTGAATAATTAAGTCAGTAACATGATGTTCTGACTTTTTTTTGTATTCTCACGAAATAAACTTTTGTAATAAAGTACTTACATTTTTATCACAATTAGGTTTATTAATAAGAAATAAATTTTGTTACCGAAGTGTACTTTTTTGTAAATGCTGCAGTTAAAATCTTAAAAAATGGTGCACGAATTTAGGGGAGTGGGGGATAGAGGGGTGGAGGGAGGGTCTAGGGGTACCCCCCAGTGTCATTCCCACTTACAGGAGATACATAGTTATGGAGATATAAGCATTTGTTCTCATTAAAACTAACCTTAAAATGTGTAAAACGTCATTGAAGATGGTTAGGAAGAGGGGAAAAGAGATAGGAGAGGGGGAATCTCCACCCCCCAACCATCAAGAGCTATAAAACATTTTTTTGTATGGAACTACATTTCTGTTGTTTAAAATAAAAAAAATAACCTCGAAATTTAAGACAATCGCGAAGCGCAGCGTAGCGAAATTTCTAACCTATCACTTGACCCACAGGAGTAGGGCAGCTAGTATTTCTGTTGTCTATAAAATAAAAATAAAACACCAAGAGTTAAACTTTATAAACATGCTGTATTGCTGTTAACAATAATTCTTCGTATGGGTCTTTTTTCGAAAACTAAGAGTCTCCTTAGAAAATGCAATTGTGCATTATAATCTCTGATTTTTTTATAACAAAGTGGAATACTCGTTTTATACAAATTCGTGCACCATTTTTTAAGATACAAGCCATTGTCTCTACCTACATAACTAATCTGCACTCCGAATTTTCATACAAAAAAGTCTGCACTGCAGTTTTTTGTATAAAAATGTGGAGTGCAGAGTTGCAGAGCAGCATTTCACGTGAAATTAGCCCTAGGGGTGTTTATTTTAGATAGGTAGGTAGCAGTTAGCGAAGGGCGAACTTACCGCGAAAAATTCCTACGAGGTGTTGTAATTTTAGATTTGATAAAAATCCAAGATTTATGTGGTTTGCGCTGTCAGTTTCAGAATCTGCACCGACCTCAGCCGAAGACACTTGGCTTGCATCTGTTTCTGCCATCATTTTGTTATTTGGTTTGGTTGTTGGACTAGACTTTTACACGTCTTGCCCGCGGAAAACACGTTCTCAAAAAGAAAGAACGCACGCACGCCGACGCCCAGTGTTGCTAGCGATGGGCGATTGTTAGTAATTAAAATCGAATTATTCGATTGTTAAAACAATCGATTTATTCGAATGAAAATCATAGCTAGTCGATTATTAATAATTGCGCAATTGTTATAAAAACAATCGACAGTCGATAGTGTACGAATGAAAATTATTTAATCGCTCAGTGATTGTTAGTAACTACGCGATTGTTACTAGAACAATCGACAACCGAATACATTCGAATGAAAATCATTACTAGTCGATTATTAGTAATAATAACGCAATTGTTATAAAAACAATCGACAGTTAATTGCGTTCGAATGAAAATCGTAATATTCAATATTGTTATTAGGTAAAATACGCGAATGTTCCTAGAGTTAGGTATACCTGCTAGGTAGGTCTATGAAATACGAAATAAAGTAGTTTATTCTAAATACTTCCCGGGAAAGTTATCCTGAATAAGGTTTGATCAAAATAAATGTTTAAATGAAAAATATCTTATACTACATCAATCGATCGTTAACGAAGTCACGCGCATCGGTATAGGATTACCTATATTATGACCACACACACGTACAAATTGCATATACCTACCTACCTACCTACCTACAACTACAAACTTAGTGAATGGTACCTACCATGATTGATTGATTGATACATGATTTCAATTAAAGAGAGCAAATTAGCTTTGAAAATCGTTAAAATGTAACTTGTAGTTTTATTAATTTATCTACCTATCTAAATTCAAATAAATATTCATTCGAATATTTTTTAGTAACAATCGATCATCAATTTTTATTCGATTTTTTAGGTAAGAACGAATAGACAATCAAACACATGATAGATACTAGTACAATTGTATCGATTCATTCAAATATTTTTAGTAACAATTGATCGTCAATTTTTATTCGTTTGTTTCTAAGTTAGGACGAATGAATCGACAATCGAATACATGGTAGAACAAATGTCGATTCATTCGATTGTTTTTTTAGTAACAATCGCCCATCGCTAAGTGTTGCCACCTCCGATTTTATCTTTAGCCTAAGGCGAACCCTACACGTCAATAAATATTGTGATAAATATCGTGATATTTATTGATGGATCTTGGGCTGGATCACAGCACACCCTACACCATCAATACGGATCGCGTCAAAAATACGTACTTTGTACGAGGCAGACATGTAGGGTTGCCACTCGCACTTTAAAATAGAGTATTGTCCTCTTTTCATGTAGGCGTACTTTATAATCTACGTTACGACACCAATTAAGTAGGTACGCTAAAATCTTAGAGCATTAATGCTATAAGGCTAAAATACTCTATTTACGTAAAAGACAAATATTTGTCAAATGTCGCAAAGAGCAACTAAAAATACGTTTTTATGGACAAATACATAAATACTCTTTTTTATGCTATGTACTTTATTTTTGTTCTAACAAAATGTAAATAGCACATTGTTTGTTACCCTAGGGGTGAAAGTAGCTTATTTACTCCCGAGACGGGGTTTGGCGCCCGACCGTAGCCAGGGTGGCAATAGTTCGAGGGAGAAAATAAGTCTTTCACCCGAGGTAAACACTGATTTTCATTACGAATGGTAAGTAACTAAAAATAAAAACATGAATTAGCTAAAAAAATGAGTGAGTTTTATTTTACATAAATCTAAAACTTTTTTGAGATATTTAGTTAAAGTGTGTAGTAAAATTAGTGATAATTTGAATCTATGGACAACACATACCACGCCCACACAGTCCACGCTTCAGCAAAAACTACTGCACAGTCTGCACATGTGGTTAGGTGGTGAGCCTTTAGCCCGTTAGTCGCTTGTACGACACCCAAAGGAAGAGAGAGGTTGGTGGTATTATTTTGATGAGCCCATCGCCGCTCTTTGCTGTTGGATGTATGTGCAGAATTTAGTCCGTTAGTCGCCTTTTACGACACCGAAGGAAAGAGAGGGGTTGGTATTGGTAGTATTATTTTGATGAGGCAATCGCCGCTCTATGCTTTTGGATGTATGTGCAGTCTTTAGTCCGTTAGTCGCCTTTTACGACACCCATGGGAAGAGATGGGTTGTTAGTATTATTTTAATAGTAAGTCACAACTACACATGAGTTCAACAAATATGATTGTATTTTGATATTGCATGTCGTGACTACCTATAATGGAGACAGCACTTAGCATTAAGATAAACTTGTTTTTTTGTTACATTCGAATTAGTGTATGTTTTGTTGGTAGTACATTATAAATAAATTAATACACATGACAGTACCTGTCAGAAGAACGATTCTCCCTAGGGCGGAAAAGTATTACTTTCCACCCGCTCCTCAGGCAACTACAAACCTACTTTCCGTGTATGAGGAATAAAAAATACTTTATTCATCCTAAAAAAAGTGGCAACCCTAGACACGATAAATATTGACGCGCGACACTACACGCAAGATAAATATCACGATCTAGGATCTGGGACTGGATCACTGGATTTCCAGAAATCCTGCGATAAATATTGTGATCCGTCAATACGCTACACTACACGTCAATAATTATCGTGATCCGTCCGTCAGTATATATTGACGGATCACGATATGGATCTTGCGTGTAGTGTTCGCCTTAGACAACAATTTTGGAATTTTTAGGTAGGTACATGTGACTTCGCATTGGTAAATTATTAGCAACACCTTATCTAATTTGGCGGTCACGCACAGCTACTTACACAAGTATTCGGGATACATAAATAGTGGTTCGGCATACTTGTAAGTAGCTAGGAAGGATGCACGAAATGCTATAAATAGGTAGGTACCTACCTATCGTGTGCCACGAACAAGTTTCGTCAAGCAAGAGTGATACGGCCAAGAAAAATAATTGTAGTACTTACCTACTTACCTCTAAGTAGATAATAAGTAAGAACTTACCTAGTATGTAGGTACCTAATGAAATTACCTAATTATTTTTTAAGTTATTGGAACTCCCAGAGACTCGTGGAGTTTTTTTCATTTGTTTTACATACAAACTTTGCAAATGAAAAACCGAGTGTGTTGAGGACACGTCATTGGCATGGGTTTTTAGTCAGTAATTATTAGGTAGGTAGGTAGGTAGGTACCTACTATGAGCCCGCGTGAGCGTGAGCGTGCTCACAGCAAATGGCCATTGTGATTGGTTGCTAAGGCACGCTCGCTAAACACTGGGACTTGCTGCTCGGGTGGTGGTGAGTCTGACAGACCCCCTCGGCTCTCCTCTGGCCGGGGGGCCTGCGTAAGTACCTACATAAATGCATTTTCCTAGCTAACGTGAAAAAAAGTTTAGGTAGATAGCCCAAAAACAAACAATTCACTTTATTACCTACCTATTTGTACGCACCAGGCTCGCTTTTATATCCTTCCTACTTTGATTATATATTCCCTGGATAGAGTGACGCCTTGCAACTCACCGATACGAAACGTGCCAACATTTTTATCCTCGTGTGCACGACCATGCACACAAGCAACGTTATTTTGTTGTTGTAAAAGTCAGTCTTAATGTTTTTGAAGACTTAAATAGGTATAGGTACCTAAGTAGTACAGAAAATAGGTACCTTAATAAGTAAGTAAGTAAGTATTAAGATAATCAGTCTTAATTACTTTTAACAATTTTAATAGCGTTGACGCATTAAAGCTGACAAATTTGGCACACTTAGGATATGTTACTATTACCACCGTATTAGAAGCACAGCTACAGTAACCCGACTCCTTTGTTGATAAACCCATGCCGCCCGCCACTGCGTAGGTATACGCACAGAAACTCCGTCAAGGGTCAGGTTTGTCAAAACAAACTTCTCAAATATTTTACATAAGTAAAAGTTTTAATTTGTAATAACAGCATATAATACGTAGGGCATAAAAACGGTCTCAAGGTCAACATGGTATAGTATGAAGTCTTACAGAGCACTCTACTAGGTACTTACAAGAGGGAGAGTCTACCTACATCTGTCGGCAGAGGTGATTACAAGGACCTACCTACCTACCTACCCCAGGACTCAGGAGCGGTAACAACAAGTAACTGCGTACTTGCCTCAGTTTGCAGTGTATAGGTAGGTAAATATAGGTACTAATTATTTATAAAAATGAACAATCTTAAAAATACATCGTAGAATAGGTATAGTCAACGGCACGCTGGGCTACCACGACAGGGTAATCAAATTCAATCAATTATGGTTATAATAAATTCAGATGTTTGACAGCTTTGTATAACCTGTAGGTAGGTACCTACTGCTGCCTGTTATGAAGGTACATGTAAAACACAAAATGAAACGTGCAAAAGATTCATCAGAATTGTATGAAACTTTCTGTATTTTATTGAAAATACAGTGGCCGTAGCGTATGAAAAATTATGTAGGTAGGAGTAGGAGGTATATGATGTAGCTAGGTAGGTAGTAGGTACGTATCGTTTTCAGTGCTAATCTGAACTAGGTTTATTGACGTAGGTAGGTACCTACCAGTATGTGCGTGATTTTGCGAATAACTCTGCTTGGGTTCCCTATTTAATCCCGAAAGCCGTTTTACCGATTATCATTTCAACGAAAACTTTTAACCGATTACTCAATTGAACGATGTCTTATTTGTACATAGCTTTAATTTACCGATGTAACGATTCACCGAAAAAACCAATTACCGAAGTTCATTTATGTAACATTTCACCGATTTTATTTTTTTTAGTAGCATAGCTTTTAAACTAAAAAAAGGAAAGTACAGCCTTTATACCGTCCTACTGCACGGTAAGAGCCTCCATATTTGAAATCAAGTCTTCGCTATATAATTGATGGGTACCTATTGGCTTAATTAAAACCCGGCCTATGAACGACAAATTCGAAACGCACTTTGTCCGACATGGAAATTGAAACCGTTACCCCCGGATATCATGCCAAGCACTTGACCACTCGGCCACCGAGATGTCTACCTACATACTTTTAAAATTCGGTGAAATGTTACATCGGTTAAATAATGTGTCGGTTACATGTATGGTCGCTGAAATGAACTTCGGTAATTGGTTTTTCGGTGAATCGTTACATCGATAAATTAAAGCTTCGTATAAAAAAGGCATCGTTCAATTGAGTGATCGGTTAATAGTTTTCGTTGAAATGATAATCGGTAAAACGGCTTTCGGGATTAAATAGGGAACCCGAGCTCGCCGACTCTGCCACTCACTTCCCCGCGTACCTACCTCCCATCATTGCCCCTCGCAAGTACATGAGTCGGTCGACTGTTACTAAGTATTAAGGCAGTGCTATTACTGAGTAATTCCTTTTTAAAAACTCAAAAGAAAACCGACTTCAATCTTGTACTTAACTACGTTTCGGAGTGTGAGAGACTTACGGATCAAGTGTACCCGGACCCAATATTTCACAAAAATCGTATTTTCAAAGTATAAATAACAGCAAAATTAAAAAAGAAACCTGTTTACATATTATATAAATAACCGAGCGAAGCGTCTCAGTTTCGAGATTGGCCAAAAAATGCTTTTGTTCGTCTGTCTGTTCTCGCCTACATAGGTACCTATAACTTACAGGTCACATTTTTCAACCGATGTGGCGAAAACTGGCACACAAGTTTGTTGATTTATTTATTAATAGGTAGGTACTAACCTACCTAACTACTTATTGTTTGATCGATATATTACAAGTAGCCTGAGTTTTGAGTCGCAGTTTCATTTTTCGTCTATGGCTTTTTGTTTTGTGTATAACGACAGGCCTGATTTGTATGGAGACTCAAGAGTTCTCGGCCGCCCGATTCACAATCGGATATCATACAAATCCGGCCTGACGTTAAACAAAACAAAAAACCAAAGACGAAAAATGAAACTGCGACTCAACACTCAGGCTACTTGTAATGCATATCCATTAACCTTATGTAAGTAGGCGGAATACGTATAATGTTAAAACACCGACTCCTTATTTAACGTAGCTAGTCACATGCTGTAAGTATGCCTCATACTGAAATAATGCTGTCAGCTATCTACAATACGTAGCTATAACTCTTAGTGTATGTAGCTGTCATCTTTATTATAGGTAGGTTGCTAAATGTTTTAGTGTACAGATACTTTGTTACAGACTACTTGTAATACATATCCATCAACCTTATCTAAGTAGACGGAATACGTATAACGTTAAACCACCGACTCCTTATTGAACATAGCTAGCCACATGCTGTAAGTATACCGCACAGTGAAATAATGCTGACAGCTATTTACAATACGTAGCTATAACCCTTAGTGTACGTAGCTGTCATCTTTAATATAAGTAGGTTGCTAAATGTTGTAGTGTACAGATACTTTGTAACAGACTACTTGTAATGCATACCCATCAACCTTATGTAAGTAGGCGGAATACGTATAATGAAAAACCACCGACTCCTTATTTAACGTAGCTAGTCACATGCTGTAAGTATGTCGCATACTCAAATAATGCTGTCAGCTATCTACAATACGTAGCTATAACCCTTAGTGTACGTAGCTGTCATCTTTATAGGTTGCTAATTGTTGTAGTGTACAGATACTTTGTTACAGACTACTTGTAATACATATCCATCAACCTTATCTAAGTAGACGGAATACGTATAACGTTAAACCACCGACTCCTTATTGAACATAGCTAGCCACATGCTGTAAGTATACCGCACAGTGAAATAATGCTGACAGCTATCTACAATACGTAGCTATAACCCTTAGTGTACGTAGCTGTCATCTTTATTATACGTAGGTTGCTAAATGTTGTAGTGTACAGATACTTTGGAACAGGCTACTTATAATACATATCCATCAACCTTATGTAAGTAGACGGAATACGTATAATGTTAAACCACCGACTCCTTATTGAACGTAGCTAGTCACATGCAGTAAGTATGCCGCATACTGAAATAATGCTGTCAGCTATCTACAATACGTAGCTTGAACCCTTAGTATACGTAGCTGTCATCTTTATTATAAGTAGGTTGCTAAATGTTGTAGTGTACAGATAATTTGTAACAGGCTACTTGTAATACATATCCACCAACCTTATGTAAGTAGGCGGAATACGTATAATGTTAAACCACCAACTCCTTATTGAACGTAGCTAGTCACATGCTGTAAGTATGCCGCACACTCAAATAATGCTGACAGCTATCTACAATACGTAGCTATAACCCTTAGTGTACGTAGCTGTCATCTTTAATATAAGTAGGTTGCTAAATGTTGTAGTGTACAGATACTTTGTAACAGGCTACTTGTAATACATACCCATCAACCTTATGTAAGTAGGCGGAATACGTATAATGGTAAACCACCGACTCCTTATTTAACGTAGCTAGTCACATGCTCTAAGTATGTCGCATACTCAAATAATGCTGTCAGATATCTGCAATACGTAGCTATAACCCTTAGTGTACGTAGCTGTCATCTTTATTATAAGTAGGTTGCTAAATGTTGTAGTGTACAGATACTTTGGAACAGGCTACTTGTAATACATATCCATCAACCTTATAATGAAAAACCACCGACTCCTTATTTAACGTAGCTAGTCACATGCTGTAAGTATGCCGCATACTCAAATAATGCTGTCAGCTATCTACAATACGTAGCTATAACCCTTAGTGTACGTAGCTGTCATCTTTATTATACGTAGGTTGCTAAATGTTGTAGTGTACAGATACTTTGGAACAGGCTACTTGTAATACATATACATCAACCTTATCTAAGTAGACGGAATACGTATAACGTTAAACCACCGACTCCTTATTGAACGTAGCTAGTCACATGCAGTAAGTATACCGCATACTGAAATAATGCTGTCAGCTATCTACAATACGTAGCTATGACCCTTAGTATACGTAGCTGTCATCTTTATTATAAGTAGGTTGCTATATGTTGTAGTGTACAGATAATTTGTAACAGACTACTTGTAATACATATCCATCAACCTTATGTAAGTAAGCGGAATACGTATAATGTTAAACCACCGACTCCTTATTGAACGTAGCTAGTCACATGCTGTAAGTATGCCGCATACTGAAATAATGCTGTCAGCTATCTACAATACGTAGCTTTAGTGTACGTGGACAGGTATATTTTATAAGTCTATAGGTATAATGTGACCGGCTACATGAAATACGTATCTATCAACCTTATGTAAGTAGACGCAATACGTACAGGTTAATTCTAAGTAGCCAGATGCTAAATGTGTACCGCATACTGATATAATGTAGTCGGTTACTTATACTAAGTAGCTAGCCACATTATGCACTAAGTAGCTAGAATAGATATCATGTTGTAAATAAGGCCGCTACTTATAACACGTAGCTATCGACTGCTCCTTAGTATAAAGATGAAATAAGTATGTAACACCATTATAAGTACATTTCTGCAATGCCATTATGGATAATGGACCGGCCTACAAACACGTAAGTAAGATTCACCATTAGTAGATAAACGGAACAATTATTACGTAGCCTACAACGGTAGTAAGTAGTAAATTGCATACACATTACAAAATCGGGTCATGTACGTAGCTTTTTTCTCTCAGTGTAGTTCTCAAGAAAACAGGATTTAATTGTATTGCACTCACTGTCTTCCACCTGCAGGGTGGTGGAGGTGTCAGCACAACATGAGTAATAACACTTATGTGGCGGCCAGAGTCGCCACATAATTTATTATCATCACGTATCGGTTAAAGAGTTTGTAAGCACATTCCTAAACGCGTGCAGATCCGGTAAAGATATGTCACGGCATCCTCCCTCCAACATCTACATAGTAGTACTGTATAAATAGTCTGGTAAGGTTTAGATAATAAGTCAGTTAGTCACAATGTAGTCACTGTAAATATACAACATCACCTTAAGAGACGCAGTCGTTATTTACCATCGCCATGGAATCCCATCACTCTCACAACCTCTCACACTTCGCCCGACGGAACACTGGTGACCCCGCTTAAGCAACAAGCAACCTTCCAACGGAGTACCCCGAAAAGAACACGTGAGTCATTTGCAACATTTACACATTAACCATGGCAGCAAAATTCTATTCAGCGACGGACACAACAAGATTTTCACTACACCGAGCCACACCGAGCTACGACTACGTCATTTAACATCACTCTCACAACCACAACTTTGGCTTCCTTTCCGGCACATCGTAACAAGAACGTTTCATCGACCAAGGCAAAGAAATAAGGTACCCAGAAAAAACAATGTGAAATAAAATAAACTAACGATTTCATAACTGCACACATTATGTCATAAATTGTGCAGCGCAGCGAACGCGCAAGAATTTCCGACGCAGCACTTTTCGCCGTTTGCTCTACGCTTGCGCAAATTCAAGATCACGGCATTAATGACTATACTGCTATACGGAAACAATTTTATACAGAGTTGTGGATTTTTCTATAGAAGTAAATAAATAAAATCCAAAGGAAAATAGAATAAATGTGTGCAACGAGTATTCACCCGTTTAACCGCCTCACTTTACCGACTGACAAAGTGGTTTGAGGTATGTTATTTATAATTACGGGAAGAGATATTTAGAAGCATTATTTTACCAGTCGATGGTTTTATGAGATATTATTACACTTCATAAGACACTTAACTGCTACTAGCTACCTCCAGTGCGAATTGATTTCTCCGGTTATCTGACAAAGAGCCAAGGAATACGCCAGTCTGAGGATAATTATGAAGCTATAATGAAGTTGTACTCAAAATGAAGATATTCGACAAGTTCAAAATATTTTGATTGTGCAAAAAGATGTTACAGTACAATAAATAAACACAAAAATAAACCATGTTAGGGTAACTAATGTAATAATAAGATTTTAGTCAATTTTAATTATATGTTTTAGCTAGGCACTTATTTCCTTATATTAAGTATGTATATTGAATGCAACATGTCTTATCTCTATGTAATTAATGCTTAATCTTAGTCAAATCTAATTTTTATGTTTTGTTATTATGTATTTTATTAAGTCTAATAGTTCAATTTATTATTAACATGTAATGCGTAATTTAAAGTTCATTGCAAGAATATGCATAATTTAAAGTTGTACTTGCTTATGCCACTTAATTTGTGTGTTTATTATAGTCTTGGTATAACGTGATATAAAAATAATATTAGTAACAATATTATGATGTTGAGAGGAATTATAAAAAATATTCGTGTACGTAAATGTAAAACGACCGATCGTTTTTTAAAAGATATACCTATAATAAGTATTTTGTTCAAATACAAGGAAACAGCTCTCTTAGCAGCATTCAGCAAGCCAGCTAGCCATAAGGTTCCATCGCAGCAACGTAACGCTTCCTGGATCCTCGGCATCACTCGACGGTCAAAATAAGTACCGTCGCACTCCACACGTCTCGACTCACAGCAGACATGGTAGCACACGCTCGTCTCGAGTCATGTAGACCGGAGAACGCTCGTTTTGTCAATGAAGACTTGAGCACGCTCATCACGACTTAACGTGGATTAGAGCACCACTGGCATCTCCAAGCTGAAGACCTGATGTTTTTTTTTCATTCCCTTTTTCAAGAGGGGGAGTACTGTGGCGGCCAGAGTCGCCACATAATTTATTATCATCACGTATCGGTTAAAGAGTTTGTAAGCACATTCCTAAACGCGTGCAGATCCGGTAAAGATATGTCACGGCATCCTCCCTCCAACATCTACATAGTAGTACTGTATAAATAGTCTGGTAAGGTTTAGATAATAAGTCAGTTAGTCACAATGTAGTCACTGTAAATATACAACATCACTTTAAGAGACGCAGTCGTTATTTACTATCGCCATGGAACCCCATCCATCATCACAACCTCGCATACATATCCCGACGGAACAACTTACAAGGTTTTTAACACATTGAGGAATGATTTACTTGTAAGCGTTAAGTCACGCTGAGTCCAATTTATTATGTTCGTCTATGGTAAGTAAAAAACAGGGCAAAATAAACAAAAATTAAATAAGACATCCCTTTAATCTTCAAAAACTATTAACAAGTCATCGAGAAACTGTGCAGGAGGATAAATATTAAATTGGTACCTGGCCCAAGCTAAGTACCATATTATTAACATAATGTGGGCGCAGGTACCAACTGTCCGACGTCCCACTAAACTGTTACAGTATCTGTGTTGTATAGCCTCTCTTCCGGGTAAAGAATTATTAATTATAATATAAACAAAATACACTTTATGAGATAAATGTCTATTCTGTATTTTTCCTCTTAGTAAAAAACAATTACCCGGAAGAGCTAAGTCCGCAACCAATGCTGTTTTGGCCATCTACGACTTAGTCGTTAATTCATGTTCGAATTTTTAAATAACACCGCGAATTGTGAAAAGCGTTGCGTCCGCACATCCTTTCCTAATATCCCTTTCCTTCGCCATACTTAACCGCTGGTGTGAGCGAGAAAGCACCACCGCCAATCAACGAGCCGACGGGCGCCCGCGACGGACAGCGCTCTCTGCATTTTTTCTCGAGTACTAAAAAGTAACGTTTTGAAAAGACACCGCGAACGCGCCGCTCCCGAAAATAATCAGAAAATCAGCTAAAACTTCAATAACTAATAATCATAATAACTCGCTCATTAAGTCAAACTGCCCGCGAAGTGAATTTGTGCGCAAAAGGAAGAGGAGATCAGCCCAGGCCATTGCTGGTCGGGTCATCTACAGCTCCAGAGTTTGGTGAGTCCTTTACTTGTCTGTTTCCTTTCTACTCCCGATTCTACAACGGACAAGACTTCCATCCTGACTACCTACGACGCAGCGCTATTCTTTACTACATCCAATTCTAATAAGTAATAGGTAATTACTCAATTATTCAGCCGCACGCCACAACATTTTTGGTACGCCTTCGAACCGGATAAATATCTATTTATATACATATAGTAACCTATTAACCTGTTACACCGCATATTTATTGCACAAATTCACTCATTTATTAATATAACATACACCGCATCATTTATTACACCGCACCGTCTTACAGAGCACTCTACTAGGTACTTACAAGAGGGAGAGTCTACCTACATCTGTCGGCAGAGGTGATTACAAGGACCTACCTACCTACCTACCCCAGGACTCAGGAGCGGTAACAACAAGTAACTGCGTACTTGCCTCAGTTTGCAGTGTATAGGTAGGTAAATATAGGTACTAATTATTTATAAAAATGAACAATCTTAAAAATACATCGTAGAATAGGTATAGTCAACGGCACGCTGGGCTACCACGACAGGGTAATCAAATTCAATCAATTATGGTTATAATAAATTCAGATGTTTGACAGCTTTGTATAACCTGTAGGTAGGTACCTACTGCTGCCTGTTATGAAGGTACATGTAAAACACAAAATGAAACGTGCAAAAGATTCATCAGAATTGTATGAAACTTTCTGTATTTTATTGAAAATACAGTGGCCGTAGCGTATGAAAAATTATGTAGGTAGGAGTAGGAGGTATATGATGTAGCTAGGTAGGTAGTAGGTACGTATCGTTTTCAGTGCTAATCTGAACTAGGTTTATTGACGTAGGTAGGTACCTACCAGTATGTGCGTGATTTTGCGAATAACTCTGCTTGGGTTCCCTATTTAATCCCGAAAGCCGTTTTACCGATTATCATTTCAACGAAAACTTTTAACCGATTACTCAATTGAACGATGTCTTATTTGTACATAGCTTTAATTTACCGATGTAACGATTCACCGAAAAAACCAATTACCGAAGTTCATTTATGTAACATTTCACCGATTTTATTTTTTTTAGTAGCATAGCTTTTAAACTAAAAAAAGGAAAGTACAGCCTTTATACCGTCCTACTGCACGGTAAGAGCCTCCATATTTGAAATCAAGTCTTCGCTATATAATTGATGGGTACCTATTGGCTTAATTAAAACCCGGCCTATGAACGACAAATTCGAAACGCACTTTGTCCGACATGGAAATTGAAACCGTTACCCCCGGATATCATGCCAAGCACTTGACCACTCGGCCACCGAGATGTCTACCTACATACTTTTAAAATTCGGTGAAATGTTACATCGGTTAAATAATGTGTCGGTTACATGTATGGTCGCTGAAATGAACTTCGGTAATTGGTTTTTCGGTGAATCGTTACATCGATAAATTAAAGCTTCGTATAAAAAAGGCATCGTTCAATTGAGTGATCGGTTAATAGTTTTCGTTGAAATGATAATCGGTAAAACGGCTTTCGGGATTAAATAGGGAACCCGAGCTCGCCGACTCTGCCACTCACTTCCCCGCGTACCTACCTCCCATCATTGCCCCTCGCAAGTACATGAGTCGGTCGACTGTTACTAAGTATTAAGGCAGTGCTATTACTGAGTAATTCCTTTTTAAAAACTCAAAAGAAAACCGACTTCAATCTTGTACTTAACTACGTTTCGGAGTGTGAGAGACTTACGGATCAAGTGTACCCGGACCCAATATTTCACAAAAATCGTATTTTCAAAGTATAAATAACAGCAAAATTAAAAAAGAAACCTGTTTACATATTATATAAATAACCGAGCGAAGCGTCTCAGTTTCGAGATTGGCCAAAAAATGCTTTTGTTCGTCTGTCTGTTCTCGCCTACATAGGTACCTATAACTTACAGGTCACATTTTTCAACCGATGTGGCGAAAACTGGCACACAAGTTTGTTGATTTATTTATTAATAGGTAGGTACTAACCTACCTAACTACTTATTGTTTGATCGATATATTACAAGTAGCCTGAGTTTTGAGTCGCAGTTTCATTTTTCGTCTATGGCTTTTTGTTTTGTGTATAACGACAGGCCTGATTTGTATGGAGACTCAAGAGTTCTCGGCCGCCCGATTCACAATCGGATATCATACAAATCCGGCCTGACGTTAAACAAAACAAAAAACCAAAGACGAAAAATGAAACTGCGACTCAACACTCAGGCTACTTGTAATGCATATCCATTAACCTTATGTAAGTAGGCGGAATACGTATAATGTTAAAACACCGACTCCTTATTTAACGTAGCTAGTCACATGCTGTAAGTATGCCTCATACTGAAATAATGCTGTCAGCTATCTACAATACGTAGCTATAACTCTTAGTGTATGTAGCTGTCATCTTTATTATAGGTAGGTTGCTAAATGTTTTAGTGTACAGATACTTTGTTACAGACTACTTGTAATACATATCCATCAACCTTATCTAAGTAGACGGAATACGTATAACGTTAAACCACCGACTCCTTATTGAACATAGCTAGCCACATGCTGTAAGTATACCGCACAGTGAAATAATGCTGACAGCTATTTACAATACGTAGCTATAACCCTTAGTGTACGTAGCTGTCATCTTTAATATAAGTAGGTTGCTAAATGTTGTAGTGTACAGATACTTTGTAACAGACTACTTGTAATGCATACCCATCAACCTTATGTAAGTAGGCGGAATACGTATAATGAAAAACCACCGACTCCTTATTTAACGTAGCTAGTCACATGCTGTAAGTATGTCGCATACTCAAATAATGCTGTCAGCTATCTACAATACGTAGCTATAACCCTTAGTGTACGTAGCTGTCATCTTTATAGGTTGCTAATTGTTGTAGTGTACAGATACTTTGTTACAGACTACTTGTAATACATATCCATCAACCTTATCTAAGTAGACGGAATACGTATAACGTTAAACCACCGACTCCTTATTGAACATAGCTAGCCACATGCTGTAAGTATACCGCACAGTGAAATAATGCTGACAGCTATCTACAATACGTAGCTATAACCCTTAGTGTACGTAGCTGTCATCTTTATTATACGTAGGTTGCTAAATGTTGTAGTGTACAGATACTTTGGAACAGGCTACTTATAATACATATCCATCAACCTTATGTAAGTAGACGGAATACGTATAATGTTAAACCACCGACTCCTTATTGAACGTAGCTAGTCACATGCAGTAAGTATGCCGCATACTGAAATAATGCTGTCAGCTATCTACAATACGTAGCTTGAACCCTTAGTATACGTAGCTGTCATCTTTATTATAAGTAGGTTGCTAAATGTTGTAGTGTACAGATAATTTGTAACAGGCTACTTGTAATACATATCCACCAACCTTATGTAAGTAGGCGGAATACGTATAATGTTAAACCACCAACTCCTTATTGAACGTAGCTAGTCACATGCTGTAAGTATGCCGCACACTCAAATAATGCTGACAGCTATCTACAATACGTAGCTATAACCCTTAGTGTACGTAGCTGTCATCTTTAATATAAGTAGGTTGCTAAATGTTGTAGTGTACAGATACTTTGTAACAGGCTACTTGTAATACATACCCATCAACCTTATGTAAGTAGGCGGAATACGTATAATGGTAAACCACCGACTCCTTATTTAACGTAGCTAGTCACATGCTCTAAGTATGTCGCATACTCAAATAATGCTGTCAGATATCTGCAATACGTAGCTATAACCCTTAGTGTACGTAGCTGTCATCTTTATTATAAGTAGGTTGCTAAATGTTGTAGTGTACAGATACTTTGGAACAGGCTACTTGTAATACATATCCATCAACCTTATAATGAAAAACCACCGACTCCTTATTTAACGTAGCTAGTCACATGCTGTAAGTATGCCGCATACTCAAATAATGCTGTCAGCTATCTACAATACGTAGCTATAACCCTTAGTGTACGTAGCTGTCATCTTTATTATACGTAGGTTGCTAAATGTTGTAGTGTACAGATACTTTGGAACAGGCTACTTGTAATACATATACATCAACCTTATCTAAGTAGACGGAATACGTATAACGTTAAACCACCGACTCCTTATTGAACGTAGCTAGTCACATGCAGTAAGTATACCGCATACTGAAATAATGCTGTCAGCTATCTACAATACGTAGCTATGACCCTTAGTATACGTAGCTGTCATCTTTATTATAAGTAGGTTGCTATATGTTGTAGTGTACAGATAATTTGTAACAGACTACTTGTAATACATATCCATCAACCTTATGTAAGTAAGCGGAATACGTATAATGTTAAACCACCGACTCCTTATTGAACGTAGCTAGTCACATGCTGTAAGTATGCCGCATACTGAAATAATGCTGTCAGCTATCTACAATACGTAGCTTTAGTGTACGTGGACAGGTATATTTTATAAGTCTATAGGTATAATGTGACCGGCTACATGAAATACGTATCTATCAACCTTATGTAAGTAGACGCAATACGTACAGGTTAATTCTAAGTAGCCAGATGCTAAATGTGTACCGCATACTGATATAATGTAGTCGGTTACTTATACTAAGTAGCTAGCCACATTATGCACTAAGTAGCTAGAATAGATATCATGTTGTAAATAAGGCCGCTACTTATAACACGTAGCTATCGACTGCTCCTTAGTATAAAGATGAAATAAGTATGTAACACCATTATAAGTACATTTCTGCAATGCCATTATGGATAATGGACCGGCCTACAAACACGTAAGTAAGATTCACCATTAGTAGATAAACGGAACAATTATTACGTAGCCTACAACGGTAGTAAGTAGTAAATTGCATACACATTACAAAATCGGGTCATGTACGTAGCTTTTTTCTCTCAGTGTAGTTCTCAAGAAAACAGGATTTAATTGTATTGCACTCACTGTCTTCCACCTGCAGGGTGGTGGAGGTGTCAGCACAACATGAGTAATAACACTTACAAGGTTTTTAACACATTGAGGAATGATTTACTTGTAAGCGTTAAGTCACGCTGAGTCCAATTTATTATGTTCGTCTATGGTAAGTAAAAAACAGGGCAAAATAAACAAAAATTAAATAAGACATCCCTTTAATCTTCAAAAACTATTAACAAGTCATCGAGAAACTGTGCAGGAGGATAAATATTAAATTGGTACCTGGCCCAAGCTAAGTACCATATTATTAACATAATGTGGGCGCAGGTACCAACTGTCCGACGTCCCACTAAACTGTTACAGTATCTGTGTTGTATAGCCTCTCTTCCGGGTAAAGAATTATTAATTATAATATAAACAAAATACACTTTATGAGATAAATGTCTATTCTGTATTTTTCCTCTTAGTAAAAAACAATTACCCGGAAGAGCTAAGTCCGCAACCAATGCTGTTTTGGCCATCTACGACTTAGTCGTTAATTCATGTTCGAATTTTTAAATAACACCGCGAATTGTGAAAAGCGTTGCGTCCGCACATCCTTTCCTAATATCCCTTTCCTTCGCCATACTTAACCGCTGGTGTGAGCGAGAAAGCACCACCGCCAATCAACGAGCCGACGGGCGCCCGCGACGGACAGCGCTCTCTGCATTTTTTCTCGAGTACTAAAAAGTAACGTTTTGAAAAGACACCGCGAACGCGCCGCTCCCGAAAATAATCAGAAAATCAGCTAAAACTTCAATAACTAATAATCATAATAACTCGCTCATTAAGTCAAACTGCCCGCGAAGTGAATTTGTGCGCAAAAGGAAGAGGAGATCAGCCCAGGCCATTGCTGGTCGGGTCATCTACAGCTCCAGAGTTTGGTGAGTCCTTTACTTGTCTGTTTCCTTTCTACTCCCGATTCTACAACGGACAAGACTTCCATCCTGACTACCTACGACGCAGCGCTATTCTTTACTACATCCAATTCTAATAAGTAATAGGTAATTACTCAATTATTCAGCCGCACGCCACAACATTTTTGGTACGCCTTCGAACCGGATAAATATCTATTTATATACATATAGTAACCTATTAACCTGTTACACCGCATATTTATTGCACAAATTCACTCATTTATTAATATAACATACACCGCATCATTTATTACACCGCACCGTCTTACAGAGCACTCTACTAGGTACTTACAAGAGGGAGAGTCTACCTACATCTGTCGGCAGAGGTGATTACAAGGACCTACCTACCTACCTACCCCAGGACTCAGGAGCGGTAACAACAAGTAACTGCGTACTTGCCTCAGTTTGCAGTGTATAGGTAGGTAAATATAGGTACTAATTATTTATAAAAATGAACAATCTTAAAAATACATCGTAGAATAGGTATAGTCAACGGCACGCTGGGCTACCACGACAGGGTAATCAAATTCAATCAATTATGGTTATAATAAATTCAGATGTTTGACAGCTTTGTATAACCTGTAGGTAGGTACCTACTGCTGCCTGTTATGAAGGTACATGTAAAACACAAAATGAAACGTGCAAAAGATTCATCAGAATTGTATGAAACTTTCTGTATTTTATTGAAAATACAGTGGCCGTAGCGTATGAAAAATTATGTAGGTAGGAGTAGGAGGTATATGATGTAGCTAGGTAGGTAGTAGGTACGTATCGTTTTCAGTGCTAATCTGAACTAGGTTTATTGACGTAGGTAGGTACCTACCAGTATGTGCGTGATTTTGCGAATAACTCTGCTTTCGTTCCCTATTTAATCCCGAAAGCCGTTTTACTGATTATCATTTCAACGAAAACTTTTAACCGATTACTCAATTGAACGATGTCTTATTTGTACATAGCTTTAATTTACCGATGTAACGATTCACCGAAAAAACCAATTACCGAAGTTCATTTATGTAACATTTCACCGATTTTTTTTTTTTTAGTAGCATAGCTTTTAAACTAAAAAAAGGAAAGTACAGCCTTTATACCGTCCTACTGCACGGTAAGAGCCTCCATATTTGAAATCAAGTCTTCGCTATATAATTGATGGGTACCTATTGGCTTAATTAAAACCCGGCCTATGAACGACAAATTCGAAACGCACTTTGTCCGACATGGAAATTGAAACCGTTACCCCCGGATATCATGCCAAGCACTTGACCACTCGGCCACCGAGATGTCTACCTACATACTTTTAAAATTCGGTGAAATGTTACATCGGTTAAATAATGTGTCGGTTACATGTATGGTCGCTGAAATGAACTTCGGTAATTGGTTTTTCGGTGAATCGTTACATCGATAAATTAAAGCTTCGTATAAAAAAGGCATCGTTCAATTGAGTGATCGGTTAATAGTTTTCGTTGAAATGATAATCGGTAAAACGGCTTTCGGGATTAAATAGGGAACCCGAGCTCGCCGACTCTGCCACTCACTTCCCCGCGTACCTACCTCCCATCATTGCCCCTCGCAAGTACATGAGTCGGTCGACTGTTACTAAGTATTAAGGCAGTGCTATTACTGAGTAATTCCTTTTTAAAAACTCAAAAGAAAACCGACTTCAATCTTGTACTTAACTACGTTTCGGAGTGTGAGAGACTTACGGATCAAGTGTACCCGGACCCAATATTTCACAAAAATCGTATTTTCAAAGTATAAATAACAGCAAAATTAAAAAAGAAACCTGTTTACATATTATATAAATAACCGAGCGAAGCGTCTCAGTTTCGAGATTGGCCAAAAAATGCTTTTGTTCGTCTGTCTGTTCTCGCCTACATAGGTACCTATAACTTACAGGTCACATTTTTCAACCGATGTGGCGAAAACTGGCACACAAGTTTGTTGATTTATTTATTAATAGGTAGGTACTAACCTACCTAACTACTTATTGTTTGATCGATATATTACAAGTAGCCTGAGTTTTGAGTCGCAGTTTCATTTTTCGTCTATGGCTTTTTGTTTTGTGTATAACGACAGGCCTGATTTGTATGGAGACTCAAGAGTTCTCGGCCGCCCGATTCACAATCGGATATCATACAAATCCGGCCTGACGTTAAACAAAACAAAAAACCAAAGACGAAAAATGAAACTGCGACTCAACACTCAGGCTACTTGTAATGCATATCCATTAACCTTATGTAAGTAGGCGGAATACGTATAATGTTAAAACACCGACTCCTTATTTAACGTAGCTAGTCACATGCTGTAAGTATGCCTCATACTGAAATAATGCTGTCAGCTATCTACAATACGTAGCTATAACTCTTAGTGTATGTAGCTGTCATCTTTATTATAGGTAGGTTGCTAAATGTTTTAGTGTACAGATACTTTGTTACAGACTACTTGTAATACATATCCATCAACCTTATCTAAGTAGACGGAATACGTATAACGTTAAACCACCGACTCCTTATTGAACATAGCTAGCCACATGCTGTAAGTATACCGCACAGTGAAATAATGCTGACAGCTATTTACAATACGTAGCTATAACCCTTAGTGTACGTAGCTGTCATCTTTAATATAAGTAGGTTGCTAAATGTTGTAGTGTACAGATACTTTGTAACAGACTACTTGTAATGCATACCCATCAACCTTATGTAAGTAGGCGGAATACGTATAATGAAAAACCACCGACTCCTTATTTAACGTAGCTAGTCACATGCTGTAAGTATGTCGCATACTCAAATAATGCTGTCAGCTATCTACAATACGTAGCTATAACCCTTAGTGTACGTAGCTGTCATCTTTATAGGTTGCTAATTGTTGTAGTGTACAGATACTTTGTTACAGACTACTTGTAATACATATCCATCAACCTTATCTAAGTAGACGGAATACGTATAACGTTAAACCACCGACTCCTTATTGAACATAGCTAGCCACATGCTGTAAGTATACCGCACAGTGAAATAATGCTGACAGCTATCTACAATACGTAGCTATAACCCTTAGTGTACGTAGCTGTCATCTTTATTATACGTAGGTTGCTAAATGTTGTAGTGTACAGATACTTTGGAACAGGCTACTTATAATACATATCCATCAACCTTATGTAAGTAGACGGAATACGTATAATGTTAAACCACCGACTCCTTATTGAACGTAGCTAGTCACATGCAGTAAGTATGCCGCATACTGAAATAATGCTGTCAGCTATCTACAATACGTAGCTTGAACCCTTAGTATACGTAGCTGTCATCTTTATTATAAGTAGGTTGCTAAATGTTGTAGTGTACAGATAATTTGTAACAGGCTACTTGTAATACATATCCACCAACCTTATGTAAGTAGGCGAAATACGTATAATGTTAAACCACCAACTCCTTATTGAACGTAGCTAGTCACATGCTGTAAGTATGCCGCACACTCAAATAATGCTGACAGCTATCTACAATACGTAGCTATAACCCTTAGTGTACGTAGCTGTCATCTTTAATATAAGTAGGTTGCTAAATGTTGTAGTGTACAGATACTTTGTAACAGGCTACTTGTAATACATACCCATCAACCTTATGTAAGTAGGCGGAATACGTATAATGGTAAACCACCGACTCCTTATTTAACGTAGCTAGTCACATGCTCTAAGTATGTCGCATACTCAAATAATGCTGTCAGATATCTGCAATACGTAGCTATAACCCTTAGTGTACGTAGCTGTCATCTTTATTATAAGTAGGTTGCTAAATGTTGTAGTGTACAGATACTTTGGAACAGGCTACTTGTAATACATATCCATCAACCTTATAATGAAAAACCACCGACTCCTTATTTAACGTAGCTAGTCACATGCTGTAAGTATGCCGCATACTCAAATAATGCTGTCAGCTATCTACAATACGTAGCTATAACCCTTAGTGTACGTAGCTGTCATCTTTATTATACGTAGGTTGCTAAATGTTGTAGTGTACAGATACTTTGGAACAGGCTACTTGTAATACATATACATCAACCTTATCTAAGTAGACGGAATACGTATAACGTTAAACCACCGACTCCTTATTGAACGTAGCTAGTCACATGCAGTAAGTATACCGCATACTGAAATAATGCTGTCAGCTATCTACAATACGTAGCTATGACCCTTAGTATACGTAGCTGTCATCTTTATTATAAGTAGGTTGCTATATGTTGTAGTGTACAGATAATTTGTAACAGACTACTTGTAATACATATCCATCAACCTTATGTAAGTAAGCGGAATACGTATAATGTTAAACCACCGACTCCTTATTGAACGTAGCTAGTCACATGCTGTAAGTATGCCGCATACTGAAATAATGCTGTCAGCTATCTACAATACGTAGCTTTAGTGTACGTGGACAGGTATATTTTATAAGTCTATAGGTATAATGTGACCGGCTACATGAAATACGTATCTATCAACCTTATGTAAGTAGACGCAATACGTACAGGTTAATTCTAAGTAGCCAGATGCTAAATGTGTACCGCATACTGATATAATGTAGTCGGTTACTTATACTAAGTAGCTAGCCACATTATGCACTAAGTAGCTAGAATAGATATCATGTTGTAAATAAGGCCGCTACTTATAACACGTAGCTATCGACTGCTCCTTAGTATAAAGATGAAATAAGTATGTAACACCATTATAAGTACATTTCTGCAATGCCATTATGGATAATGGACCGGCCTACAAACACGTAAGTAAGATTCACCATTAGTAGATAAACGGAACAATTATTACGTAGCCTACAACGGTAGTAAGTAGTAAATTGCATACACATTACAAAATCGGGTCATGTACGTAGCTTTTTTCTCTCAGTGTAGTTCTCAAGAAAACAGGATTTAATTGTATTGCACTCACTGTCTTCCACCTGCAGGGTGGTGGAGGTGTCAGCACAACATGAGTAATAACACTTACAAGGTTTTTAACACATTGAGGAATGATTTACTTGTAAGCGTTAAGTCACGCTGAGTCCAATTTATTATGTTCGTCTATGGTAAGTAAAAAACAGGGCAAAATAAACAAAAATTAAATAAGACATCCCTTTAATCTTCAAAAACTATTAACAAGTCATCGAGAAACTGTGCAGGAGGATAAATATTAAATTGGTACCTGGCCCAAGCTAAGTACCATATTATTAACATAATGTGGGCGCAGGTACCAACTGTCCGACGTCCCACTAAACTGTTACAGTATCTGTGTTGTATAGCCTCTCTTCCGGGTAAAGAATTATTAATTATAATATAAACAAAATACACTTTATGAGATAAATGTCTATTCTGTATTTTTCCTCTTAGTAAAAAACAATTACCCGGAAGAGCTAAGTCCGCAACCAATGCTGTTTTGGCCATCTACGACTTAGTCGTTAATTCATGTTCGAATTTTTAAATAACACCGCGAATTGTGAAAAGCGTTGCGTCCGCACATCCTTTCCTAATATCCCTTTCCTTCGCCATACTTAACCGCTGGTGTGAGCGAGAAAGCACCACCGCCAATCAACGAGCCGACGGGCGCCCGCGACGGACAGCGCTCTCTGCATTTTTTCTCGAGTACTAAAAAGTAACGTTTTGAAAAGACACCGCGAACGCGCCGCTCCCGAAAATAATCAGAAAATCAGCTAAAACTTCAATAACTAATAATCATAATAACTCGCTCATTAAGTCAAACTGCCCGCGAAGTGAATTTGTGCGCAAAAGGAAGAGGAGATCAGCCCAGGCCATTGCTGGTCGGGTCATCTACAGCTCCAGAGTTTGGTGAGTCCTTTACTTGTCTGTTTCCTTTCTACTCCCGATTCTACAACGGACAAGACTTCCATCCTGACTACCTACGACGCAGCGCTATTCTTTACTACATCCAATTCTAATAAGTAATAGGTAATTACTCAATTATTCAGCCGCACGCCACAACATTTTTGGTACGCCTTCGAACCGGATAAATATCTATTTATATACATATAGTAACCTATTAACCTGTTACACCGCATATTTATTGCACAAATTCACTCATTTATTAATATAACATACACCGCATCATTTATTACACCGCACCGTCTTACAGAGCACTCTACTAGGTACTTACAAGAGGGAGAGTCTACCTACATCTGTCGGCAGAGGTGATTACAAGGACCTACCTACCTACCTACCCCAGGACTCAGGAGCGGTAACAACAAGTAACTGCGTACTTGCCTCAGTTTGCAGTGTATAGGTAGGTAAATATAGGTACTAATTATTTATAAAAATGAACAATCTTAAAAATACATCGTAGAATAGGTATAGTCAACGGCACGCTGGGCTACCACGACAGGGTAATCAAATTCAATCAATTATGGTTATAATAAATTCAGATGTTTGACAGCTTTGTATAACCTGTAGGTAGGTACCTACTGCTGCCTGTTATGAAGGTACATGTAAAACACAAAATGAAACGTGCAAAAGATTCATCAGAATTGTATGAAACTTTCTGTATTTTATTGAAAATACAGTGGCCGTAGCGTATGAAAAATTATGTAGGTAGGAGTAGGAGGTATATGATGTAGCTAGGTAGGTAGTAGGTACGTATCGTTTTCAGTGCTAATCTGAACTAGGTTTATTGACGTAGGTAGGTACCTACCAGTATGTGCGTGATTTTGCGAATAACTCTGCTTGGGTTCCCTATTTAATCCCGAAAGCCGTTTTACCGATTATCATTTCAACGAAAACTTTTAACCGATTACTCAATTGAACGATGTCTTATTTGTACATAGCTTTAATTTACCGATGTAACGATTCACCGAAAAAACCAATTACCGAAGTTCATTTATGTAACATTTCACCGATTTTATTTTTTTTAGTAGCATAGCTTTTAAACTAAAAAAAGGAAAGTACAGCCTTTATACCGTCCTACTGCACGGTAAGAGCCTCCATATTTGAAATCAAGTCTTCGCTATATAATTGATGGGTACCTATTGGCTTAATTAAAACCCGGCCTATGAACGACAAATTCGAAACGCACTTTGTCCGACATGGAAATTGAAACCGTTACCCCCGGATATCATGCCAAGCACTTGACCACTCGGCCACCGAGATGTCTACCTACATACTTTTAAAATTCGGTGAAATGTTACATCGGTTAAATAATGTGTCGGTTACATGTATGGTCGCTGAAATGAACTTCGGTAATTGGTTTTTCGGTGAATCGTTACATCGATAAATTAAAGCTTCGTATAAAAAAGGCATCGTTCAATTGAGTGATCGGTTAATAGTTTTCGTTGAAATGATAATCGGTAAAACGGCTTTCGGGATTAAATAGGGAACCCGAGCTCGCCGACTCTGCCACTCACTTCCCCGCGTACCTACCTCCCATCATTGCCCCTCGCAAGTACATGAGTCGGTCGACTGTTACTAAGTATTAAGGCAGTGCTATTACTGAGTAATTCCTTTTTAAAAACTCAAAAGAAAACCGACTTCAATCTTGTACTTAACTACGTTTCGGAGTGTGAGAGACTTACGGATCAAGTGTACCCGGACCCAATATTTCACAAAAATCGTATTTTCAAAGTATAAATAACAGCAAAATTAAAAAAGAAACCTGTTTACATATTATATAAATAACCGAGCGAAGCGTCTCAGTTTCGAGATTGGCCAAAAAATGCTTTTGTTCGTCTGTCTGTTCTCGCCTACATAGGTACCTATAACTTACAGGTCACATTTTTCAACCGATGTGGCGAAAACTGGCACACAAGTTTGTTGATTTATTTATTAATAGGTAGGTACTAACCTACCTAACTACTTATTGTTTGATCGATATATTACAAGTAGCCTGAGTTTTGAGTCGCAGTTTCATTTTTCGTCTATGGCTTTTTGTTTTGTGTATAACGACAGGCCTGATTTGTATGGAGACTCAAGAGTTCTCGGCCGCCCGATTCACAATCGGATATCATACAAATCCGGCCTGACGTTAAACAAAACAAAAAACCAAAGACGAAAAATGAAACTGCGACTCAACACTCAGGCTACTTGTAATGCATATCCATTAACCTTATGTAAGTAGGCGGAATACGTATAATGTTAAAACACCGACTCCTTATTTAACGTAGCTAGTCACATGCTGTAAGTATGCCTCATACTGAAATAATGCTGTCAGCTATCTACAATACGTAGCTATAACTCTTAGTGTATGTAGCTGTCATCTTTATTATAGGTAGGTTGCTAAATGTTTTAGTGTACAGATACTTTGTTACAGACTACTTGTAATACATATCCATCAACCTTATCTAAGTAGACGGAATACGTATAACGTTAAACCACCGACTCCTTATTGAACATAGCTAGCCACATGCTGTAAGTATACCGCACAGTGAAATAATGCTGACAGCTATTTACAATACGTAGCTATAACCCTTAGTGTACGTAGCTGTCATCTTTAATATAAGTAGGTTGCTAAATGTTGTAGTGTACAGATACTTTGTAACAGACTACTTGTAATGCATACCCATCAACCTTATGTAAGTAGGCGGAATACGTATAATGAAAAACCACCGACTCCTTATTTAACGTAGCTAGTCACATGCTGTAAGTATGTCGCATACTCAAATAATGCTGTCAGCTATCTACAATACGTAGCTATAACCCTTAGTGTACGTAGCTGTCATCTTTATAGGTTGCTAATTGTTGTAGTGTACAGATACTTTGTTACAGACTACTTGTAATACATATCCATCAACCTTATCTAAGTAGACGGAATACGTATAACGTTAAACCACCGACTCCTTATTGAACATAGCTAGCCACATGCTGTAAGTATACCGCACAGTGAAATAATGCTGACAGCTATCTACAATACGTAGCTATAACCCTTAGTGTACGTAGCTGTCATCTTTATTATACGTAGGTTGCTAAATGTTGTAGTGTACAGATACTTTGGAACAGGCTACTTATAATACATATCCATCAACCTTATGTAAGTAGACGGAATACGTATAATGTTAAACCACCGACTCCTTATTGAACGTAGCTAGTCACATGCAGTAAGTATGCCGCATACTGAAATAATGCTGTCAGCTATCTACAATACGTAGCTTGAACCCTTAGTATACGTAGCTGTCATCTTTATTATAAGTAGGTTGCTAAATGTTGTAGTGTACAGATAATTTGTAACAGGCTACTTGTAATACATATCCACCAACCTTATGTAAGTAGGCGGAATACGTATAATGTTAAACCACCAACTCCTTATTGAACGTAGCTAGTCACATGCTGTAAGTATGCCGCACACTCAAATAATGCTGACAGCTATCTACAATACGTAGCTATAACCCTTAGTGTACGTAGCTGTCATCTTTAATATAAGTAGGTTGCTAAATGTTGTAGTGTACAGATACTTTGTAACAGGCTACTTGTAATACATACCCATCAACCTTATGTAAGTAGGCGGAATACGTATAATGGTAAACCACCGACTCCTTATTTAACGTAGCTAGTCACATGCTCTAAGTATGTCGCATACTCAAATAATGCTGTCAGATATCTGCAATACGTAGCTATAACCCTTAGTGTACGTAGCTGTCATCTTTATTATAAGTAGGTTGCTAAATGTTGTAGTGTACAGATACTTTGGAACAGGCTACTTGTAATACATATCCATCAACCTTATAATGAAAAACCACCGACTCCTTATTTAACGTAGCTAGTCACATGCTGTAAGTATGCCGCATACTCAAATAATGCTGTCAGCTATCTACAATACGTAGCTATAACCCTTAGTGTACGTAGCTGTCATCTTTATTATACGTAGGTTGCTAAATGTTGTAGTGTACAGATACTTTGGAACAGGCTACTTGTAATACATATACATCAACCTTATCTAAGTAGACGGAATACGTATAACGTTAAACCACCGACTCCTTATTGAACGTAGCTAGTCACATGCAGTAAGTATACCGCATACTGAAATAATGCTGTCAGCTATCTACAATACGTAGCTATGACCCTTAGTATACGTAGCTGTCATCTTTATTATAAGTAGGTTGCTATATGTTGTAGTGTACAGATAATTTGTAACAGACTACTTGTAATACATATCCATCAACCTTATGTAAGTAAGCGGAATACGTATAATGTTAAACCACCGACTCCTTATTGAACGTAGCTAGTCACATGCTGTAAGTATGCCGCATACTGAAATAATGCTGTCAGCTATCTACAATACGTAGCTTTAGTGTACGTGGACAGGTATATTTTATAAGTCTATAGGTATAATGTGACCGGCTACATGAAATACGTATCTATCAACCTTATGTAAGTAGACGCAATACGTACAGGTTAATTCTAAGTAGCCAGATGCTAAATGTGTACCGCATACTGATATAATGTAGTCGGTTACTTATACTAAGTAGCTAGCCACATTATGCACTAAGTAGCTAGAATAGATATCATGTTGTAAATAAGGCCGCTACTTATAACACGTAGCTATCGACTGCTCCTTAGTATAAAGATGAAATAAGTATGTAACACCATTATAAGTACATTTCTGCAATGCCATTATGGATAATGGACCGGCCTACAAACACGTAAGTAAGATTCACCATTAGTAGATAAACGGAACAATTATTACGTAGCCTACAACGGTAGTAAGTAGTAAATTGCATACACATTACAAAATCGGGTCATGTACGTAGCTTTTTTCTCTCAGTGTAGTTCTCAAGAAAACAGGATTTAATTGTATTGCACTCACTGTCTTCCACCTGCAGGGTGGTGGAGGTGTCAGCACAACATGAGTAATAACACTTACAAGGTTTTTAACACATTGAGGAATGATTTACTTGAAAGCGTTAAGTCACGCTGAGTCCAATTTATTATGTTCGTCTATGGTAAGTAAAAAACAGGGCAAAATAAACAAAAATTAAATAAGACATCCCTTTAATCTTCAAAAACTATTAACAAGTCATCGAGAAACTGTGCAGGAGGATAAATATTAAATTGGTACCTGGCCCAAGCTAAGTACCATATTATTAACATAATGTGGGCGCAGGTACCAACTGTCCGACGTCCCACTAAACTGTTACAGTATCTGTGTTGTATAGCCTCTCTTCCGGGTAAAGAATTATTAATTATAATATAAACAAAATACACTTTATGAGATAAATGTCTATTCTGTATTTTTCCTCTTAGTAAAAAACAATTACCCGGAAGAGCTAAGTCCGCAACCAATGCTGTTTTGGCCATCTACGACTTAGTCGTTAATTCATGTTCGAATTTTTAAATAACACCGCGAATTGTGAAAAGCGTTGCGTCCGCACATCCTTTCCTAATATCCCTTTCCTTCGCCATACTTAACCGCTGGTGTGAGCGAGAAAGCACCACCGCCAATCAACGAGCCGACGGGCGCCCGCGACGGACAGCGCTCTCTGCATTTTTTCTCGAGTACTAAAAAGTAACGTTTTGAAAAGACACCGCGAACGCGCCGCTCCCGAAAATAATCAGAAAATCAGCTAAAACTTCAATAACTAATAATCATAATAACTCGCTCATTAAGTCAAACTGCCCGCGAAGTGAATTTGTGCGCAAAAGGAAGAGGAGATCAGCCCAGGCCATTGCTGGTCGGGTCATCTACAGCTCCAGAGTTTGGTGAGTCCTTTACTTGTCTGTTTCCTTTCTACTCCCGATTCTACAACGGACAAGACTTCCATCCTGACTACCTACGACGCAGCGCTATTCTTTACTACATCCAATTCTAATAAGTAATAGGTAATTACTCAATTATTCAGCCGCACGCCACAACATTTTTGGTACGCCTTCGAACCGGATAAATATCTATTTATATACATATAGTAACCTATTAACCTGTTACACCGCATATTTATTGCACAAATTCACTCATTTATTAATATAACATACACCGCATCATTTATTACACCGCACCGTCTTACAGAGCACTCTACTAGGTACTTACAAGAGGGAGAGTCTACCTACATCTGTCGGCAGAGGTGATTACAAGGACCTACCTACCTACCTACCCCAGGACTCAGGAGCGGTAACAACAAGTAACTGCGTACTTGCCTCAGTTTGCAGTGTATAGGTAGGTAAATATAGGTACTAATTATTTATAAAAATGAACAATCTTAAAAATACATCGTAGAATAGGTATAGTCAACGGCACGCTGGGCTACCACGACAGGGTAATCAAATTCAATCAATTATGGTTATAATAAATTCAGATGTTTGACAGCTTTGTATAACCTGTAGGTAGGTACCTACTGCTGCCTGTTATGAAGGTACATGTAAAACACAAAATGAAACGTGCAAAAGATTCATCAGAATTGTATGAAACTTTCTGTATTTTATTGAAAATACAGTGGCCGTAGCGTATGAAAAATTATGTAGGTAGGAGTAGGAGGTATATGATGTAGCTAGGTAGGTAGTAGGTACGTATCGTTTTCAGTGCTAATCTGAACTAGGTTTATTGACGTAGGTAGGTACCTACCAGTATGTGCGTGATTTTGCGAATAACTCTGCTTTCGTTCCCTATTTAATCCCGAAAGCCGTTTTACTGATTATCATTTCAACGAAAACTTTTAACCGATTACTCAATTGAACGATGTCTTATTTGTACATAGCTTTAATTTACCGATGTAACGATTCACCGAAAAAACCAATTACCGAAGTTCATTTATGTAACATTTCACCGATTTTTTTTTTTTTAGTAGCATAGCTTTTAAACTAAAAAAAGGAAAGTACAGCCTTTATACCGTCCTACTGCACGGTAAGAGCCTCCATATTTGAAATCAAGTCTTCGCTATATAATTGATGGGTACCTATTGGCTTAATTAAAACCCGGCCTATGAACGACAAATTCGAAACGCACTTTGTCCGACATGGAAATTGAAACCGTTACCCCCGGATATCATGCCAAGCACTTGACCACTCGGCCACCGAGATGTCTACCTACATACTTTTAAAATTCGGTGAAATGTTACATCGGTTAAATAATGTGTCGGTTACATGTATGGTCGCTGAAATGAACTTCGGTAATTGGTTTTTCGGTGAATCGTTACATCGATAAATTAAAGCTTCGTATAAAAAAGGCATCGTTCAATTGAGTGATCGGTTAATAGTTTTCGTTGAAATGATAATCGGTAAAACGGCTTTCGGGATTAAATAGGGAACCCGAGCTCGCCGACTCTGCCACTCACTTCCCCGCGTACCTACCTCCCATCATTGCCCCTCGCAAGTACATGAGTCGGTCGACTGTTACTAAGTATTAAGGCAGTGCTATTACTGAGTAATTCCTTTTTAAAAACTCAAAAGAAAACCGACTTCAATCTTGTACTTAACTACGTTTCGGAGTGTGAGAGACTTACGGATCAAGTGTACCCGGACCCAATATTTCACAAAAATCGTATTTTCAAAGTATAAATAACAGCAAAATTAAAAAAGAAACCTGTTTACATATTATATAAATAACCGAGCGAAGCGTCTCAGTTTCGAGATTGGCCAAAAAATGCTTTTGTTCGTCTGTCTGTTCTCGCCTACATAGGTACCTATAACTTACAGGTCACATTTTTCAACCGATGTGGCGAAAACTGGCACACAAGTTTGTTGATTTATTTATTAATAGGTAGGTACTAACCTACCTAACTACTTATTGTTTGATCGATATATTACAAGTAGCCTGAGTTTTGAGTCGCAGTTTCATTTTTCGTCTATGGCTTTTTGTTTTGTGTATAACGACAGGCCTGATTTGTATGGAGACTCAAGAGTTCTCGGCCGCCCGATTCACAATCGGATATCATACAAATCCGGCCTGACGTTAAACAAAACAAAAAACCAAAGACGAAAAATGAAACTGCGACTCAACACTCAGGCTACTTGTAATGCATATCCATTAACCTTATGTAAGTAGGCGGAATACGTATAATGTTAAAACACCGACTCCTTATTTAACGTAGCTAGTCACATGCTGTAAGTATGCCTCATACTGAAATAATGCTGTCAGCTATCTACAATACGTAGCTATAACTCTTAGTGTATGTAGCTGTCATCTTTATTATAGGTAGGTTGCTAAATGTTTTAGTGTACAGATACTTTGTTACAGACTACTTGTAATACATATCCATCAACCTTATCTAAGTAGACGGAATACGTATAACGTTAAACCACCGACTCCTTATTGAACATAGCTAGCCACATGCTGTAAGTATACCGCACAGTGAAATAATGCTGACAGCTATTTACAATACGTAGCTATAACCCTTAGTGTACGTAGCTGTCATCTTTAATATAAGTAGGTTGCTAAATGTTGTAGTGTACAGATACTTTGTAACAGACTACTTGTAATGCATACCCATCAACCTTATGTAAGTAGGCGGAATACGTATAATGAAAAACCACCGACTCCTTATTTAACGTAGCTAGTCACATGCTGTAAGTATGTCGCATACTCAAATAATGCTGTCAGCTATCTACAATACGTAGCTATAACCCTTAGTGTACGTAGCTGTCATCTTTATAGGTTGCTAATTGTTGTAGTGTACAGATACTTTGTTACAGACTACTTGTAATACATATCCATCAACCTTATCTAAGTAGACGGAATACGTATAACGTTAAACCACCGACTCCTTATTGAACATAGCTAGCCACATGCTGTAAGTATACCGCACAGTGAAATAATGCTGACAGCTATCTACAATACGTAGCTATAACCCTTAGTGTACGTAGCTGTCATCTTTATTATACGTAGGTTGCTAAATGTTGTAGTGTACAGATACTTTGGAACAGGCTACTTATAATACATATCCATCAACCTTATGTAAGTAGACGGAATACGTATAATGTTAAACCACCGACTCCTTATTGAACGTAGCTAGTCACATGCAGTAAGTATGCCGCATACTGAAATAATGCTGTCAGCTATCTACAATACGTAGCTTGAACCCTTAGTATACGTAGCTGTCATCTTTATTATAAGTAGGTTGCTAAATGTTGTAGTGTACAGATAATTTGTAACAGGCTACTTGTAATACATATCCACCAACCTTATGTAAGTAGGCGAAATACGTATAATGTTAAACCACCAACTCCTTATTGAACGTAGCTAGTCACATGCTGTAAGTATGCCGCACACTCAAATAATGCTGACAGCTATCTACAATACGTAGCTATAACCCTTAGTGTACGTAGCTGTCATCTTTAATATAAGTAGGTTGCTAAATGTTGTAGTGTACAGATACTTTGTAACAGGCTACTTGTAATACATACCCATCAACCTTATGTAAGTAGGCGGAATACGTATAATGGTAAACCACCGACTCCTTATTTAACGTAGCTAGTCACATGCTCTAAGTATGTCGCATACTCAAATAATGCTGTCAGATATCTGCAATACGTAGCTATAACCCTTAGTGTACGTAGCTGTCATCTTTATTATAAGTAGGTTGCTAAATGTTGTAGTGTACAGATACTTTGGAACAGGCTACTTGTAATACATATCCATCAACCTTATAATGAAAAACCACCGACTCCTTATTTAACGTAGCTAGTCACATGCTGTAAGTATGCCGCATACTCAAATAATGCTGTCAGCTATCTACAATACGTAGCTATAACCCTTAGTGTACGTAGCTGTCATCTTTATTATACGTAGGTTGCTAAATGTTGTAGTGTACAGATACTTTGGAACAGGCTACTTGTAATACATATACATCAACCTTATCTAAGTAGACGGAATACGTATAACGTTAAACCACCGACTCCTTATTGAACGTAGCTAGTCACATGCAGTAAGTATACCGCATACTGAAATAATGCTGTCAGCTATCTACAATACGTAGCTATGACCCTTAGTATACGTAGCTGTCATCTTTATTATAAGTAGGTTGCTATATGTTGTAGTGTACAGATAATTTGTAACAGACTACTTGTAATACATATCCATCAACCTTATGTAAGTAAGCGGAATACGTATAATGTTAAACCACCGACTCCTTATTGAACGTAGCTAGTCACATGCTGTAAGTATGCCGCATACTGAAATAATGCTGTCAGCTATCTACAATACGTAGCTTTAGTGTACGTGGACAGGTATATTTTATAAGTCTATAGGTATAATGTGACCGGCTACATGAAATACGTATCTATCAACCTTATGTAAGTAGACGCAATACGTACAGGTTAATTCTAAGTAGCCAGATGCTAAATGTGTACCGCATACTGATATAATGTAGTCGGTTACTTATACTAAGTAGCTAGCCACATTATGCACTAAGTAGCTAGAATAGATATCATGTTGTAAATAAGGCCGCTACTTATAACACGTAGCTATCGACTGCTCCTTAGTATAAAGATGAAATAAGTATGTAACACCATTATAAGTACATTTCTGCAATGCCATTATGGATAATGGACCGGCCTACAAACACGTAAGTAAGATTCACCATTAGTAGATAAACGGAACAATTATTACGTAGCCTACAACGGTAGTAAGTAGTAAATTGCATACACATTACAAAATCGGGTCATGTACGTAGCTTTTTTCTCTCAGTGTAGTTCTCAAGAAAACAGGATTTAATTGTATTGCACTCACTGTCTTCCACCTGCAGGGTGGTGGAGGTGTCAGCACAACATGAGTAATAACACTTACAAGGTTTTTAACACATTGAGGAATGATTTACTTGTAAGCGTTAAGTCACGCTGAGTCCAATTTATTATGTTCGTCTATGGTAAGTAAAAAACAGGGCAAAATAAACAAAAATTAAATAAGACATCCCTTTAATCTTCAAAAACTATTAACAAGTCATCGAGAAACTGTGCAGGAGGATAAATATTAAATTGGTACCTGGCCCAAGCTAAGTACCATATTATTAACATAATGTGGGCGCAGGTACCAACTGTCCGACGTCCCACTAAACTGTTACAGTATCTGTGTTGTATAGCCTCTCTTCCGGGTAAAGAATTATTAATTATAATATAAACAAAATACACTTTATGAGATAAATGTCTATTCTGTATTTTTCCTCTTAGTAAAAAACAATTACCCGGAAGAGCTAAGTCCGCAACCAATGCTGTTTTGGCCATCTACGACTTAGTCGTTAATTCATGTTCGAATTTTTAAATAACACCGCGAATTGTGAAAAGCGTTGCGTCCGCACATCCTTTCCTAATATCCCTTTCCTTCGCCATACTTAACCGCTGGTGTGAGCGAGAAAGCACCACCGCCAATCAACGAGCCGACGGGCGCCCGCGACGGACAGCGCTCTCTGCATTTTTTCTCGAGTACTAAAAAGTAACGTTTTGAAAAGACACCGCGAACGCGCCGCTCCCGAAAATAATCAGAAAATCAGCTAAAACTTCAATAACTAATAATCATAATAACTCGCTCATTAAGTCAAACTGCCCGCGAAGTGAATTTGTGCGCAAAAGGAAGAGGAGATCAGCCCAGGCCATTGCTGGTCGGGTCATCTACAGCTCCAGAGTTTGGTGAGTCCTTTACTTGTCTGTTTCCTTTCTACTCCCGATTCTACAACGGACAAGACTTCCATCCTGACTACCTACGACGCAGCGCTATTCTTTACTACATCCAATTCTAATAAGTAATAGGTAATTACTCAATTATTCAGCCGCACGCCACAACATTTTTGGTACGCCTTCGAACCGGATAAATATCTATTTATATACATATAGTAACCTATTAACCTGTTACACCGCATATTTATTGCACAAATTCACTCATTTATTAATATAACATACACCGCATCATTTATTACACCGCACCGTCTTACAGAGCACTCTACTAGGTACTTACAAGAGGGAGAGTCTACCTACATCTGTCGGCAGAGGTGATTACAAGGACCTACCTACCTACCTACCCCAGGACTCAGGAGCGGTAACAACAAGTAACTGCGTACTTGCCTCAGTTTGCAGTGTATAGGTAGGTAAATATAGGTACTAATTATTTATAAAAATGAACAATCTTAAAAATACATCGTAGAATAGGTATAGTCAACGGCACGCTGGGCTACCACGACAGGGTAATCAAATTCAATCAATTATGGTTATAATAAATTCAGATGTTTGACAGCTTTGTATAACCTGTAGGTAGGTACCTACTGCTGCCTGTTATGAAGGTACATGTAAAACACAAAATGAAACGTGCAAAAGATTCATCAGAATTGTATGAAACTTTCTGTATTTTATTGAAAATACAGTGGCCGTAGCGTATGAAAAATTATGTAGGTAGGAGTAGGAGGTATATGATGTAGCTAGGTAGGTAGTAGGTACGTATCGTTTTCAGTGCTAATCTGAACTAGGTTTATTGACGTAGGTAGGTACCTACCAGTATGTGCGTGATTTTGCGAATAACTCTGCTTGGGTTCCCTATTTAATCCCGAAAGCCGTTTTACCGATTATCATTTCAACGAAAACTTTTAACCGATTACTCAATTGAACGATGTCTTATTTGTACATAGCTTTAATTTACCGATGTAACGATTCACCGAAAAAACCAATTACCGAAGTTCATTTATGTAACATTTCACCGATTTTATTTTTTTTAGTAGCATAGCTTTTAAACTAAAAAAAGGAAAGTACAGCCTTTATACCGTCCTACTGCACGGTAAGAGCCTCCATATTTGAAATCAAGTCTTCGCTATATAATTGATGGGTACCTATTGGCTTAATTAAAACCCGGCCTATGAACGACAAATTCGAAACGCACTTTGTCCGACATGGAAATTGAAACCGTTACCCCCGGATATCATGCCAAGCACTTGACCACTCGGCCACCGAGATGTCTACCTACACAGATAAAAAGGATTTCTCAAAGCAAGAAAAATAGTTTTCTTGACATATTACGTTATTTTAAGGAAAATTGTCTTAATACAAGTAATGTTTATTCATTTTTAGATATTGGCAGTCTTAAAACAAAAGATATATTTTCTTGTTGCATTTTTACAATCAAGAAAAAATATTTTCAATGAAGAATAAGTAAAATTAATCTAAGAAGTCCAAATGTTATTGCTTTAATACAATGAAATACTTATTTCAAACTGAAAGTTTTTTTATCACAATGATACAATTCATTAGATGAAGAAAACATTATCTTGAATCATATCTTGAGCAAATTTAAAAAAATATCTCTTGAACTAATGACATCTAATCTTGTTTTGAGTAAACATCCTGGTTTACTACAAAATATTATAGTTCCTTGTTTCAATTAAATAAAATATTGAAAAAAGATAAAAATATTTTAACTCAGTAACTAGTTATATGTATCTTTACCAAAAATAGTTTTTTTGATATGTCAATGTCAACCCACGCTTACCTAACGATATTGTGAGTGTGCGCGCCATGCAAAGCAAGTTTAAAACTGTTTGTACTGTTTGAGATTAGGCCTGTGGCTGCCAGATGAAAAATTAGTGGACAAAGTGACGACAACAATGACGCCCTAGATGGCGCTGTACTGATTCCTGCATCGCGCTATGGTTTCGTTTCATCAATAGTATAAGTACGGATCTGTTTTTTTATAACGTATCGAATCTTGCACAGAGGTTCCTTCCAAGTATATTTGGAACATTCTTGGTCTATCGAGTTACTGAGTGAGTATTTTTTTCAGTTCTCTCAAAGTCTCAATAGAGGACAGGTGTTTCCTGCAAGAATGTTTTTTGAAAAATAAATACTAATAAGTACTAACATTAAAATGCATTTAAGACTCTTTATTGCAAGGAATGAAGGAATATTTTTCCCGGAACAAGAAAGCTTTTCCTTACTGAAGGTAGCATAAATTGAAATTTAAAATATTAGTTATTGGTCTAAGGATTTAATTTTCACAAATTTAAATAAACTTATCTGAATTGAAATCAATATTTTCTTGAAATAAAAATACATCTTATGCTTGCATCAAGAGAATTATCAACTTACATTAAGAATACTTATAATTCTTGGATAAAGATGTATTATTTTAAATCAATCAAGAATTGTTTTATTCCAAGATTATTTCAAATATCAGTTTAAGATTATTTTTTTTTTAATGTAAGAAAATATATGTTTCAATATATATGAGGCAACCATAATCTTGGTTTAATGCAATTTGCTTTCATGCAAGATTATTTTACTTATTCGAAGAATACCGTTTTTTCTGTGTACATACTTTTAAAATTCGGTGAAATGTTACATCGGTTAAATAATGTGTCGGTTACATGTATGGTCGCTGAAATGAACTTCGGTAATTGGTTTTTCGGTGAATCGTTACATCGATAAATTAAAGCTTCGTATAAAAAAGGCATCGTTCAATTGAGTGATCGGTTAATAGTTTTCGTTGAAATGATAATCGGTAAAACGGCTTTCGGGATTAAATAGGGAACCCGAGCTCGCCGACTCTGCCACTCACTTCCCCGCGTACCTACCTCCCATCATTGCCCCTCGCAAGTACATGAGTCGGTCGACTGTTACTAAGTATTAAGGCAGTGCTATTACTGAGTAATTCCTTTTTAAAAACTCAAAAGAAAACCGACTTCAATCTTGTACTTAACTACGTTTCGGAGTGTGAGAGACTTACGGATCAAGTGTACCCGGACCCAATATTTCACAAAAATCGTATTTTCAAAGTATAAATAACAGCAAAATTAAAAAAGAAACCTGTTTACATATTATATAAATAACCGAGCGAAGCGTCTCAGTTTCGAGATTGGCCAAAAAATGCTTTTGTTCGTCTGTCTGTTCTCGCCTACATAGGTACCTATAACTTACAGGTCACATTTTTCAACCGATGTGGCGAAAACTGGCACACAAGTTTGTTGATTTATTTATTAATAGGTAGGTACTAACCTACCTAACTACTTATTGTTTGATCGATATATTACAAGTAGCCTGAGTTTTGAGTCGCAGTTTCATTTTTCGTCTATGGCTTTTTGTTTTGTGTATAACGACAGGCCTGATTTGTATGGAGACTCAAGAGTTCTCGGCCGCCCGATTCACAATCGGATATCATACAAATCCGGCCTGACGTTAAACAAAACAAAAAACCAAAGACGAAAAATGAAACTGCGACTCAGGCTACTTGTAATGCATATCCATTAACCTTATGTAAGTAGGCGGAATACGTATAATGTTAAAACACCGACTCCTTATTTAACGTAGCTAGTCACATGCTGTAAGTATGCCTCATACTGAAATAATGCTGTCAGCTATCTACAATACGTAGCTATAACTCTTAGTGTATGTAGCTGTCATCTTTATTATAGGTAGGTTGCTAAATGTTTTAGTGTACAGATACTTTGTTACAGACTACTTGTAATACATATCCATCAACCTTATCTAAGTAGACGGAATACGTATAACGTTAAACCACCGACTCCTTATTGAACATAGCTAGCCACATGCTGTAAGTATACCGCACAGTGAAATAATGCTGACAGCTATTTACAATACGTAGCTATAACCCTTAGTGTACGTAGCTGTCATCTTTAATATAAGTAGGTTGCTAAATGTTGTAGTGTACAGATACTTTGTAACAGACTACTTGTAATGCATACCCATCAACCTTATGTAAGTAGGCGGAATACGTATAATGAAAAACCACCGACTCCTTATTTAACGTAGCTAGTCACATGCTGTAAGTATGTCGCATACTCAAATAATGCTGTCAGCTATCTACAATACGTAGCTATAACCCTTAGTGTACGTAGCTGTCATCTTTATAGGTTGCTAATTGTTGTAGTGTACAGATACTTTGTTACAGACTACTTGTAATACATATCCATCAACCTTATCTAAGTAGACGGAATACGTATAACGTTAAACCACCGACTCCTTATTGAACATAGCTAGCCACATGCTGTAAGTATACCGCACAGTGAAATAATGCTGACAGCTATCTACAATACGTAGCTATAACCCTTAGTGTACGTAGCTGTCATCTTTATTATACGTAGGTTGCTAAATGTTGTAGTGTACAGATACTTTGGAACAGGCTACTTATAATACATATCCATCAACCTTATGTAAGTAGACGGAATACGTATAATGTTAAACCACCGACTCCTTATTGAACGTAGCTAGTCACATGCAGTAAGTATGCCGCATACTGAAATAATGCTGTCAGCTATCTACAATACGTAGCTTGAACCCTTAGTATACGTAGCTGTCATCTTTATTATAAGTAGGTTGCTAAATGTTGTAGTGTACAGATAATTTGTAACAGGCTACTTGTAATACATATCCACCAACCTTATGTAAGTAGGCGGAATACGTATAATGTTAAACCACCAACTCCTTATTGAACGTAGCTAGTCACATGCTGTAAGTATGCCGCACACTCAAATAATGCTGACAGCTATCTACAATACGTAGCTATAACCCTTAGTGTACGTAGCTGTCATCTTTAATATAAGTAGGTTGCTAAATGTTGTAGTGTACAGATACTTTGTAACAGGCTACTTGTAATACATACCCATCAACCTTATGTAAGTAGGCGGAATACGTATAATGGTAAACCACCGACTCCTTATTTAACGTAGCTAGTCACATGCTCTAAGTATGTCGCATACTCAAATAATGCTGTCAGATATCTGCAATACGTAGCTATAACCCTTAGTGTACGTAGCTGTCATCTTTATTATAAGTAGGTTGCTAAATGTTGTAGTGTACAGATACTTTGGAACAGGCTACTTGTAATACATATCCATCAACCTTATAATGAAAAACCACCGACTCCTTATTTAACGTAGCTAGTCACATGCTGTAAGTATGCCGCATACTCAAATAATGCTGTCAGCTATCTACAATACGTAGCTATAACCCTTAGTGTACGTAGCTGTCATCTTTATTATACGTAGGTTGCTAAATGTTGTAGTGTACAGATACTTTGGAACAGGCTACTTGTAATACATATACATCAACCTTATCTAAGTAGACGGAATACGTATAACGTTAAACCACCGACTCCTTATTGAACGTAGCTAGTCACATGCAGTAAGTATACCGCATACTGAAATAATGCTGTCAGCTATCTACAATACGTAGCTATGACCCTTAGTATACGTAGCTGTCATCTTTATTATAAGTAGGTTGCTATATGTTGTAGTGTACAGATAATTTGTAACAGACTACTTGTAATACATATCCATCAACCTTATGTAAGTAAGCGGAATACGTATAATGTTAAACTCCTTATTGAACGTAGCTAGTCACATGCTGTAAGTATGCCGCATACTGAAATAATGCTGTCAGCTATCTACAATACGTAGCTTTAGTGTACGTGGACAGGTATATTTTATAAGTCTATAGGTATAATGTGACCGGCTACATGAAATACGTATCTATCAACCTTATGTAAGTAGACGCAATACGTACAGGTTAATTCTAAGTAGCCAGATGCTAAATGTGTACCGCATACTGATATAATGTAGTCGGTTACTTATACTAAGTAGCTAGCCACATTATGCACTAAGTAGCTAGAATAGATATCATGTTGTAAATAAGGCCGCTACTTATAACACGTAGCTATCGACTGCTCCTTAGTATAAAGATGAAATAAGTATGTAACACCATTATAAGTACATTTCTGCAATGCCATTATGGATAATGGACCGGCCTACAAACACGTAAGTAAGATTCACCATTAGTAGATAAACGGAACAATTATTACGTAGCCTACAACGGTAGTAAGTAGTAAATTGCATACACATTACAAAATCGGGTCATGTACGTAGCTTTTTTCTCTCAGTGTAGTTCTCAAGAAAACAGGATTTAATTGTATTGCACTCACTGTCTTCCACCTGCAGGGTGGTGGAGGTGTCAGCACAACATGAGTAATAACACTTACAAGGTTTTTAACACATTGAGGAATGATTTACTTGTAAGCGTTAAGTCACGCTGAGTCCAATTTATTATGTTCGTCTATGGTAAGTAAAAAACAGGGCAAAATAAACAAAAATTAAATAAGACATCCCTTTAATCTTCAAAAACTATTAACAAGTCATCGAGAAACTGTGCAGGAGGATAAATATTAAATTGGTACCTGGCCCAAGCTAAGTACCATATTATTAACATAATGTGGGCGCAGGTACCAACTGTCCGACGTCCCACTAAACTGTTACAGTATCTGTGTTGTATAGCCTCTCTTCCGGGTAAAGAATTATTAATTATAATATAAACAAAATACACTTTATGAGATAAATGTCTATTCTGTATTTTTCCTCTTAGTAAAAAACAATTACCCGGAAGAGCTAAGTCCGCAACCAATGCTGTTTTGGCCATCTACGACTTAGTCGTTAATTCATGTTCGAATTTTTAAATAACACCGCGAATTGTGAAAAGCGTTGCGTCCGCACATCCTTTCCTAATATCCCTTTCCTTCGCCATACTTAACCGCTGGTGTGAGCGAGAAAGCACCACCGCCAATCAACGAGCCGACGGGCGCCCGCGACGGACAGCGCTCTCTGCATTTTTTCTCGAGTACTAAAAAGTAACGTTTTGAAAAGACACCGCGAACGCGCCGCTCCCGAAAATAATCAGAAAATCAGCTAAAACTTCAATAACTAATAATCATAATAACTCGCTCATTAAGTCAAACTGCCCGCGAAGTGAATTTGTGCGCAAAAGGAAGAGGAGATCAGCCCAGGCCATTGCTGGTCGGGTCATCTACAGCTCCAGAGTTTGGTGAGTCCTTTACTTGTCTGTTTCCTTTCTACTCCCGATTCTACAACGGACAAGACTTCCATCCTGACTACCTACGACGCAGCGCTATTCTTTACTACATCCAATTCTAATAAGTAATAGGTAATTACTCAATTATTCAGCCGCACGCCACAACATTTTTGGTACGCCTTCGAACCGGATAAATATCTATTTATATACATATAGTAACCTATTAACCTGTTACACCGCATATTTATTGCACAAATTCACTCATTTATTAATATAACATACACCGCATCATTTATTACACCGCACCGTCTTACAGAGCACTCTACTAGGTACTTACAAGAGGGAGAGTCTACCTACATCTGTCGGCAGAGGTGATTACAAGGACCTACCTACCTACCTACCCCAGGACTCAGGAGCGGTAACAACAAGTAACTGCGTACTTGCCTCAGTTTGCAGTGTATAGGTAGGTAAATATAGGTACTAATTATTTATAAAAATGAACAATCTTAAAAATACATCGTAGAATAGGTATAGTCAACGGCACGCTGGGCTACCACGACAGGGTAATCAAATTCAATCAATTATGGTTATAATAAATTCAGATGTTTGACAGCTTTGTATAACCTGTAGGTAGGTACCTACTGCTGCCTGTTATGAAGGTACATGTAAAACACAAAATGAAACGTGCAAAAGATTCATCAGAATTGTATGAAACTTTCTGTATTTTATTGAAAATACAGTGGCCGTAGCGTATGAAAAATTATGTAGGTAGGAGTAGGAGGTATATGATGTAGCTAGGTAGGTAGTAGGTACGTATCGTTTTCAGTGCTAATCTGAACTAGGTTTATTGACGTAGGTAGGTACCTACCAGTATGTGCGTGATTTTGCGAATAACTCTGCTTGGGTTCCCTATTTAATCCCGAAAGCCGTTTTACCGATTATCATTTCAACGAAAACTTTTAACCGATTACTCAATTGAACGATGTCTTATTTGTACATAGCTTTAATTTACCGATGTAACGATTCACCGAAAAAACCAATTACCGAAGTTCATTTATGTAACATTTCACCGATTTTTTTTTTTTTAGTAGCATAGCTTTTAAACTAAAAAAAGGAAAGTACAGCCTTTATACCGTCCTACTGCACGGTAAGAGCCTTCATATTTGAAATCAAGTCTTCGCTATATAATTGATGGGTACCTATTGGCTTAATTAAAACCCGGCCTATGAACGACAAATTCGAAACGCACTTTGTCCGACATAGAAATTGAAACCGTTACCCCCGGATATCATGCCAAGCACTTGACCACTCGGCCACCGAGATGTCTACCTACATACTTTTAAAATTCGGTGAAATGTTACATCGGTTAAATAATGTGTCGGTTACATGTATGGTCGCTGAAATGAACTTCGGTAATTGGTTTTTCGGTGAATCGTTACATCGATAAATTAAAGCTTCGTATAAAAAAGGCATCGTTCAATTGAGTGATCGGTTAATAGTTTTCGTTGAAATGATAATCGGTAAAACGGCTTTCGGGATTAAATAGGGAACCCGAGCTCGCCGACTCTGCCACTCACTTCCCCGCGTACACAGAAAAAACGGTATTCTTCGAATAAGTAAAATAATCTTGCATGAAAGCAAATTGCATTAAACCAAGATTATGGTTGCCTCATATATATTGAAACATATATTTTCTTACATTAAAAAAATAATAATCTTAAACTGATATTTGAAATAATCTTGAAATAAAACAATTCTTGATTGATTTAAAATAATACATCTTTAACCAAGAATTATAAGTATTCTTATTGTAAGTTGATAATTCTCTTGATGCAAGCTAAGGATGTATATTTATTTCAAGAAAATATTGATTTCAGTTCAGATAAGTTTATTTTAATTTGAGAAAATTATATCCTTAGACCAATAACTAATATTTTAAATTTAAATTTATGCTACCTTCAATAAGGAAAAAGCGTTCTTGTTCCGGGAAAAATATTCCTTCATTCCTTGCAAATAAAGAGTCTTAAATGCATTTTAATGTTAGTACTTATTAGTTTTAATTCTACAAAAAACATTCTTGCAGGAAACACCTGTCCTCTATTGAGACTTTAAGAGTAGAGTACTGAAAGAATACTCAGTAACTCGATGACCAAGAATGTTCCAAATATACTAGGAAGGAACCTCGATGCAATGCAAGATTCGATACTTTAAAAAAAACAGATCCGTACTTATACTATTGATGAAACGAAACCATAGCGCGATGCAGGAATCAGTACAGCGCCATCTAGGGCGTCATTGTTGTCGTCACTTTGTCCACTAATTTTTCATCTGGCAGCCACAGGCCTAATCTCAAACAGTACAAACAGTTTTAAACTTGCTTTGCATGGCGCGCACACTCACAATATCGTTAGATAAGCGTGGTTTGACATATCAAAAAAACTATTTTTGGTAAAGATTACTAGTTACTTAGTTAAAATATTTTTATCTTTTTTCAATATTTTATTTAATTGAAACAATGTACTATAATATTTTGTAGCAAACCAGGATGTTTACTCAAAACAAGATTAGATGTCATTAGTTCAAGAGATATTTTTTTAAATATGATTCAAGATAATGTTTTCTTCATTTAATGAATTGTATCATTGTGATAAAAAAACTTTCAGTTTGAAATAAGTATTTCATTGTATTAAAGCAATAACATTTGAACTTCTTAGATTAATTTTACTTATTCTTCATTGAAAATATTTTTTCTTGATTGTAAAAATGCAACAAGAAAATATATCTTTTGTTTTAAGACTGCCAATATCTAAAAATGAATAAACATTACTTGTATTAAGACAATTTTCCTTAAAATAACGTAATATGTCAAGAAAACTATTTTTCTTGCTTTGAGAAATCCTTTTTATCTGTGTACCTACCTCCCATCATTGCCCCTCGCAAGTACATGAGTCGGTCGACTGTTACTAAGTATTAAGGCAGTGCTATTACTGAGTAATTCCTTTTTAAAAACTCAAAAGAAAACCGACTTCAATCTTGTACTTAACTACGTTTCGGAGTGTGAGAGACTTACGGATCAAGTGTACCCGGACCCAATATTTCACAAAAATCGTATTTTCAAAGTATAAATAACAGCAAAATTAAAAAAGAAACCTGTTTACATATTATATAAATAACCGAGCGAAGCGTCTCAGTTTCGAGATTGGCCAAAAAATGCTTTTGTTCGTCTGTCTGTTCTCGCCTACATAGGTACCTATAACTTACAGGTCACATTTTTCAACCGATGTGGCGAAAACTGGCACACAAGTTTGTTGATTTATTTATTAATAGGTAGGTACTAACCTACCTAACTACTTATTGTTTGATCGATATATTACAAGTAGCCTGAGTTTTGAGTCGCAGTTTCATTTTTCGTCTATGGCTTTTTGTTTTGTGTATAACGACAGGCCTGATTTGTATGGAGACTCAAGAGTTCTCGGCCGCCCGATTCACAATCGGATATCATACAAATCCGGCCTGACGTTAAACAAAACAAAAAACCAAAGACGAAAAATGAAACTGCGACTCAGGCTACTTGTAATGCATATCCATTAACCTTATGTAAGTAGGCGGAATACGTATAATGTTAAAACACCGACTCCTTATTTAACGTAGCTAGTCACATGCTGTAAGTATGCCTCATACTGAAATAATGCTGTCAGCTATCTACAATACGTAGCTATAACTCTTAGTGTATGTAGCTGTCATCTTTTATAGGTATTTATTACACCGCAGTATTTCGTTCCCACGCGTAGGAACCTACCTACACAGCGCAGAGCAACCATATTGGTTTACCTACACTAAACCATTTTATTTTGTCGTTTCGCAATCGTACTTAATTGTTACAAACACACTGAATGTTATTTGCCGCTTCGTTTTTTATGAGAATAAATTGTTTTCTCGCATATTGAAACTACTCCGCTTACGATTTTCGCCTTATTTGTAGTCCTAAACTACCATAATTTAACCGCTCGCACGCGCCTGTCGCTTATTATTAGCTACCTACCTACTTTTCTTTTCCGCGCAATCTGCCTATTGCAACCGTAACCGCTATCTAGCTATGGACGCTAATAAAATTAAATTGTTACAAGCTAAAAACAAAGCCATAATAAATAGGCTTTCTGCTATTTACGATAGTGGTAAAAAGATTTCCACCGCTGTTAGAATGGATCTTCGTTCATCGGAAACATTTATGGCCGACTCGGAGTCGATAAATATTGTTCGTGATGAGTATAATCAGAATTTAGATACAATTAACGAAATTTATCTAAATAATAACGATAAATTTGAACCGGATTATTCGAGCCTCACGCAGTTCGAAGATTTGTTTACTAAAATTATGCGAATTAGGTCACAATGCAATACAAATAATGCTCAGATACAGCCTAAACTTGCTTCTATAAAGTTACCGCCCATTAACATACCAATATTTGATGGCAAATTTGAAAATTGGCCCGTTTTTTACTAGTCGTTTAAATCAAACATTCACGACAATACCGAATTAACAAACTCGCAACGAATACAATACCTAATGGGTAAATTGACTGGGAGTGCATTAAAATTAACCGCAGGGGTTATCTCGTCTGGAGAAAATTATAGTTCCATTTGGGATAGCTTAGTTCAGAAGTATCAGGATAAACGAGCACTTGGCTCATATTACATGAATATTTTATTTAACATTAAACCTGCCTATAATAATTCTACTTCACTAAACACTTTCATAGAAACTTTTCATGCCGCTGTGTCCGCAATGGAACAATTAAAAATAAATGATTTAAAAGATTTTATATTGCTTAATTTAGCTCTTCGCAAATTAGATTCTAGTACAGTTCAAGCTTTTGAAATGTCTGTAAGAAACCAAGGAATTCCTTCTTATAGCGAATTATCCGAATTTATTAAAAGTCAAATTAAAATACTCGAACGCACTTCGTTGCCAGTGAGCACTGTGCGAGGATCTACTAATTTGCATAACTCGCGTAATGATAACAATAACAACCGCTCACAGCCGCGTAATACAGTCCACCAGTTCCACCACTCTTTCGTTACCCGCGATTCCCGCGACAATGCTAATAATAATGCCCAGTGTCCAATGAGCAATATGTCCGATCATTATCATTTATACAGTTGTGAAAAATTTAAATTATTGCCCGTATCCCGCCGTCTGGATTTCATAAAAATGAAACGAAGTTGTGTAAATTGTTTAAGTTTAACTCATACTGCATCTTATTGTAATTCGCACCATTCGTGTAAAATATGTAATAAAAGACACCATTCGTTGTTGCATTTAGAATCCTCTAATAATAAAAACAATATTAATGACTTTTCTAATAATCCTACAAACAGCAGCACAGCAGCGCCATCTCATGCTCTAATATCGCAGCAGTCGCCATCACGGCCGCCTGCTACCGCACATGCTTCGCTAGGCCCACAGGTATCGCTATGCGCTCGTGTGTCGTCTAGTAAGACGCCTAATACGATTTTATTATCGACCGCTCAAATACTCGTGCGTGATAACAATAATCACAATGTTTCTATAAGATGTTTGATTGACAATGCGTCTCAAAATAATTTAATAACCGCCGCCTGTTGTAAAAGGCTAAATATAAATATTGTACCACTTGCCAACTCCACTATTAAAGGTGTAGGTACAACTTCACGTCCCATTCTGGGCTACGTTAAATTACATATAGAGTCCAAACTAAATACTTGTTCTTTCACGATTACCGCATTGGTTTTAGATTGTATAACTGACCGATTACCAACCGATTATGTTGACACTTCTGTCATGAAAAATTTAATTGATATTCCGCTCGCAGATCCTCAGTGGCATATGCCAGGGGAGATCAACTTATTGTTAGGTGCTCAGCTGTTTCCATACTTATTGTTAGATAGAAAAATTATTATGCCTCCTGCACCGCCCGCGATTGAGACCGTGTTTGGTTTTATTTTAATGGGAGAAGTACCCGCCCGCGTCAAATCTGACAACCAACATATTACATCTACCGCGACCTTTTTAACGTGTTACAATAACCGCAACGCAGACGACTTGCTTACCAAATTTTGGGAGTTAGAAGAAGTCCCCGTAAAAAAGTACATTAGTCCCGCAGACAGTGATTGCGAGCGTATGTACAGCTCCACCGTGTCACGTGACGCTATTACTGGTCAATATTGTGTGGCGTTACCTTTTCGCGACGACCCTAGTAGGCTCGGTGACTCTCGCTCTGTCGCTCACCGCCGTTTGATATCGCTAGAAAAGCAACTAGCAAACGCAGAACTACGAACTAGTTATAACGAAATTATTAATGAATATATTACTAATGGTTACTTAAGCGAAGTATTACCCGACGACCCCTACTATGGACAGGGTTACTTCATACCTCATCATCCAGTCGTACGCCGCGATAAACCGACTACTCAAGTACGTGTAGTTTTAGACGCAAGCGCTAAATGTCATAATGGTTTGTCACTCAATGACATTTTACACGTTGGTCCCAATCTTCAAGCTGATTTATTTATATTATTGCTCAACTTTCGTTTGTTCCCTATTGCAATTACCGCTGACATAAAACAAATGTACCTTCACATCGCATTATCTCCTGAGCATAGAAAATATGAAAAAATATTATTTAGATTTGACTCTAATAGTCAAATTCGTGAATTTCAATTCAATAGGGTTGCCTTTGGTTTAAAATGTAGTCCCTTTTTGGCTATGCGTACTGTTCGTCAGCTAGCAAATGACGAGCGTGAACGGTTTCCTCTTGCCGTCAAAGTGGCCTCGCAGGAAATGTACACGGACGATTTGACGACGTCAGTTCTCACGGTAGAAGAAGGTATACAATTATCTAAAGAATTGATACACTTATTTAAATCTGGTGATTTTAATTTAACCAAATGGGCCAGTAATTCTCAGGAGCTTCTCTCTACTGTACCCGAGTCCAACCGCACCGCTCAGGAATTTTCATATAATGACAATATAAAAATACTAGGTCTTAAATGGCTTCCCGCTCAGGATATATTTATTTACACCACGTCTCCTATAAACGTAGAGTGTACTAAAAGAACAATGCTTTCCACAATCGCACGCTTATGGGACGTATTAGGTTTCGTCGCACCTGTAATCCTTTGTGCCAAATTACTCATAAAGGAGTTATAGAAAGAAAACATTGGTTGGGATGATAAACCACCCACCTCAATTATTTCTTTATTTAATACATTTGCGCATCAATTGCCGTTACTATCTTCATTAAAAATACCGCGTACTTTAGCCGTTTCTGAAGGCTGTATATTAAACATTGTTGGGTTTGCGGACGCTAGTCTCAAAGCTTATGGTTGCGTTATTTATTTACATGTCACAGATCCGCACGGAAATATTCACGTTAGCTTGGTGTGTGCCAAATCTAAAGTGGCTCCGGTGAAGGTAGCTACACTAGCTCGGTTAGAGCTATGTGCCGCGCTTCTTATGTCAAAATTAATCAAATTAGTTAATGATACATACAGTAAACGTACCGCTATTAATAATATATTCGCTTTCTCAGATTCCAAAATAGCCCTTTCATGGATACAATAAATGGAGTATATTTATCAGTAACCGCATCGCTAAATGTCAAGAGAATCTTGACCCACAACACTTTTACCATGTTAGTGGTGTAAGCAACCCGAGTGATTGTCTCTCTCGTGGTATATTACCTCAACAATTAATTAACCATGAGTTATGGTGGCAAGGCCTCGAATGGCTTCAGCTTCCTACTGCTGAGTGGCCAATCACTCAATTTGAACCCATATCATGCGAGGAATTACCCGAGTATCACAACAAAACACTCACCTTTACTTCTTTATCTGTAATTCCGAAACTACTTCATACACTTGCGACAAGGTTTTCGTCATGGAATAAAATTTTACGCATCATAGTCTGTATACTTAGATTTCTACGCATTATACCGCGCTATAAAGGCATTCAAGCTTCTCATTTAAATACCGCTGAAATATACTTAATTCGCTCATTACAACATGTTCACTTTGAACAAATTATTCGTGGTTTATATAAAGATAATTTACCTGCTACCCCGCTCAGAAATCTTGATCTTTTTGTAGATGAGGTTGGAATATTAAGGATAGGAGGAAGGCTATCGAGAGCTAACCTACCTTTTGAATCACAGCACCCGGCTTTGTTACCTAAACATGATCATATTACTTATCTTATTATACAACATTATCACCGCATACACTGCCATGCAGGCGCTAATCTTCTATCATCTTTATTACGACAAAGATACTGGATTATTTCATCTAGAAATATAATACGAAAAATAGTTCATTCTTGTAATCACTGTTTTAAAACCGCACCTTCGCATATTAACCCTAAAATGGCCGATTTACCCGCGTGTCGTGTACAGGAGACAAAAGCGTTTGTCCATACTGGAGCTGACTACGGAGGACATATAAATATTACACCATGTAGGCGAAGAGGTCAAAGAAGTATAAAAGTTTACATTTGCCTTTTTGTGTGTCTTGTGACCAAGGCAGTTCACATTGAGATAGCGTCTGACTTGTCATCAAACACATTTTTATCCGCTTTTAATAGGTTCATTTCCCGCCGTGGACCAGTATCATGTCTTTATTCCGATAATGGAACGAATTTTATTGGAGCTAAAACTCAGCTCCAAGAGCTTGTTGCACATCAACGCATTGAATGGCGTATGATACCTCCTCGCGCCCCACATTTTGGCGGCCTATGGGAGTCAAATATAAAAAGTGTAAAAACACATCTTAAACGCATTATTGGGTCCAAATTGCTTACATATGAAGAACTTTTAACCGTTCTAGTTCAAATTGAAGGTATTTTAAATTCGCGACCTCTCTGTATTCTCAGTGAGGACCCTTATCCAGAACCACTAACTCCCGCACACTTTATAATGGCTTCACCACTCAGTCAATTACCTACATCAAATATTTCCGATGAAAAGAAAACATTATGTAACCGCAAACAATTACTTGACCAAATGGTTAATAGCTACTGGAAAAGATGGCGATTAGAATACCTACATAGTTTGCAAGTGCGACAAAAATGGCTTACAGATAAGGCGAACATCACGATCGGTACTGTGGTCTTAATTCATCAGGACGAGGTCCCGCCTTTACGTTGGCCAATGGGAATCATTCAACAGATCTATCCCGGTAGTGATGGTACTGTTCGTGTAGCCCTTGTTAAGACCCCAAATGGTACATTTAAACGACCTATCGTAAAACTTTGTCCATTACCATCACAATAAATTACCTAACCGCATTATATATTAACACATTACATACATACTTGATAACATTATTTTATTTTAAACGCATTAATTGTACATTATTATTTACATTCATATTGTGATATGCTATATATCAATTACACTTTATTAAGAACCCTACGTGTTCTTAAGGCCGCGGAGGATGTTTTGGCCATCTACGACTTAGTCGTTAATTCATGTTCGAATTTTTAAATAACACCGCGAAATGTGAAAAGCGTTGCGTCCGCACATCCTTTCCTAATATCCCTTTCCTTCGCCATACTTAACCGCTGGTGTGAGCGAGAAAGCACCACCGCCAATCAACGAGCCGACGGGCGCCCGCGACGGACAGCACTCTCTGCATTTTTTCTCGAGTACTAAAAAGTAACGTTTTGAAAAGACACCGCGAACGCGCCGCTCCCGAAAATAATCATAAAATCAGCTAAAACTTCAATAACTAATAATCATAATAACTTGCTCATTAAGTCAAACTGCACGCGAAGTGAATTTGTGCGCAAAAGGAAGAGGAGATCAGCCCAGGCCATTGCTGGTCGGGTCATCTGCAGCTCCAGAGTTTGGTGAGTCCTTTACTTGTCTGTTTCCTTTCTACTCCCGATTCTACAACGGACAAGACTTCCATCCTGACTACCTACGACGCAGCGCTATTCTTTACTACATCCAATTCTAATAAGTAATATGTAATTACTCAATTATTCAGCCGCACGCCACAACAAATGCATTATCCATCTCCCTGCATACCTCAATTCTGTACATGCAATTCGCTCGTCTATGTTCACCGTAGTAGGAACGAGCCTGCTTCATTTGGTAAGTTCCACATACTATCATAACCATTTCGCTGTATGTGAATTGTGGAAAATCAGCAACATTATTATCATTTACATTAATGCTCTGAAAGTGTGCTCTACAACGATTTAAATTATTATTTATCACATAATCTGCCAGTCTATTTTCTACATACATATTAGTATTTATTATTTGAAGTATCTCTGCAGCATCTGCCCTGTTAACTACCCTTGCATGGAATCTGTTAATTAATGCTGCCGCTATGGCAAAATCAATCATCAAATGCTTCGATGCACGATTGAAAAAATCTTGGCGAAACAATTTAAATTATTGCTTGAATATTCCGTTCACAACCTCAACAACCCAGCCACAAATTGTTACTTTTCTACTTTTATTAGCTTCCAAAGTAGACAGTTGGAACTCATTGTCTTGTAATGCTGATGGCATGTGAACACCATAATTACATGATTCCAAAAGTGGAATAGCATCCCTGAACCCACTGTCTAGAATAAACACATCACCTTGTTGAAAATATTGCCTCAGTGGCTTACTGGGATCATCAAATTCACTAATCATTATTTTGGCATCGGACGTAGTTGCTGGATATGGGCCTAATACATCAATTATATACCCATCGGAGCAAACAAGCATGAATGGCTTAATAAGGTTTCTATACTTGTGCAAAGAGTAGGTATCTTTTTGGTATAAATAGTTAGAGCTTTTCTGTACGTAGATATAGGTTCCATCAACAATTACTACAGGCTTTCTTTCTCCATCTGCTTCACCGAACAGTCCATTTGGAATAAGAAGGTTTCTCTCTGCAATTTGTTCTCTTGTTATACAGGGTGTCCCGTAACTAGCACGACAAACTGAAAAGGTAGATAGATTGAGGTGTGCCCTACTAAATAAAAAAAATATTTCAGTAAAAGTCCAACCGTTTTCGAGATATTCCCGATTTTTTATTTTTTTCGAAAAGCCACTTTTGTTACTTTTTTTATTACTGTGTGCAAAAACAAGTAGATACTTCTGTATTTTTTTTGTAAATATTTTAGAATAGTAGATCTACCATATCCATATACCATTTTGTTAAATATCATTAGGTATCTTTGAGAAAAAAATATTATTCTCATAGTTTTTTTCTACAAAAACTATTTAACTCGACTTTAGCACTCGGTGGTGAAAAAAAATGTACTGTGCTGTCACTGCACATTTTACAAATACCATATTTTGGAGAAAATAAAAAAAAATGCCAGGTTTGTGCCAAAGGAGCAGATTCATGTTAAATCCAACTTTTAAATTGCCTATTTTTACTGAACCCTGGCCATGCTAAATTGATAATTAACATGAAATAAAAATATTATCTGTTTTCTACTTACTTAAACATACTGCTCAGGTGGTTTTTCAACCCATTTATTTCCATTTGCGAACACTATACATATATCAATTTACATTTCAAGATTTATTTAAACATAAAATATCACACAACATTAATTCTGTCATTAGCCGATTACGATTACCTGTTTTTCTTGCACTCAATCTCCAAATATTTAATTAATCCTCACATCTTTTCTTTGAATAAAAGCATCTACGCGTACAAATTAAATTACCCATTATATATAAAAATACCCCTACTAAGTTATATCAACCGATTTTCCATAACTAAAAATACAAACGCAAAAGTTACCCCACTACTTTGTTTATTACATTATGATTTTTACGTGTTTCAATTCAATTATTCATCAATTAGTAAGTCTTTAGACCACATGCTGTTAAATAACTATATATTATTTACTTGTTACTTATCTAACGGTATTTACGACTATGAGTTACAAACTGTCACTTTTCTAAACTATAAACAACCTTTACGACTTCTGATAATACATTCAATTATTTTAACAGCAAGATATGAATAGTGAAGCTCAATTAATGCATGAATTGGATAACATTATTAATGTAAACAGCTTCACCTGTAGTACTACTGATCTTCTAAATCTTTTACCAGTCGATAAACCTACCTTTTCTATGGTTACTCAAAACATCAGAAGTATTAACAAAAACTATGATGATTTTTCGGCTAGCCTGACTCTAGTTGACCAACATATTGACGTTTTAATATTAACAGAATGTAGGCTAAATCCCGATATTCCATTACCTAATAGACCTGGTTATTATGTTTATAAAACCACTAATAAAGTGACTCAGAATGATGGGGTCGTTGTATACATAAATGAAACGGTAGAACATAAAGTAAAAGAGATTTTTATCAATGAGGCTACTTGTCTTGAAATCTGTTTAAGAAACCTACTAATCTTGTGTATTTATAGATCACCATCTAATTACAACATTGATAATTTTATAAATTCTCTAGAATTACACCTTAAATCTAACAGTTTAAATAAAAATGTTATAATAACTGGTGACATCAACATAAACCTATTAGAGTGCAACTTAGATACACGTAGCCATAAATACCTAGAAATTATGGCTCAATACGGTTTACTGCCCGGACATAGACTTAACACTAGAATCAATAGCTGCATTGATCATGTTTTCGCTAACCTTGACCCCAATAAGTACTTTGCTTCTATAGCAGTCTTAGAAACCACTACTACTGACCATTTAATGATTCTAACCAATATTTACTCTAAAAACTTCTTAGTAACAGAAAATCAACGAAAACAATCATTAACTACGAAGAAGCTCTCAATCATTTACGTGAAAACCACCTGGATGAACTTATTAACATAGAAGATCCTAATACTTTAACTTAAAAATTGATGGAATCAATTAACAACTCATTGTTAGTTAACAAAAAAATAATAAGAATCCTGAGTAATAAGCGTATTTTAAAACCCTGGATAACTCCCGGTTTGTTAAAATGCATTAAACACAGAAACAGGCTACAAAAACAATCACAACAAAACAAAGAAAATGAAACACTCACTTTGATATATAAACGATACCGGAATTTTTGTAACAATTTGCTAAAAAAACTAAAACGGAAACATGAACAAGATTTACTTTATAAAGCTAAAAATAATAACAAATTACTTTGGAATACTATAAAAGATATTACTAACCTTAACAATAAAAAATCCAATAATCAAGACTTTAAACAGTTGGCCGATTCAGCAAATAACTCGGCTAATTTGATTAATAAACATTTCTTAAGTGTTGGGAGTAAACTCGCGGAAGAAATCGTTCCTCAGAATAATTCTCAAAGTAACTTCGAGTTCCTTCCTCCTCCTCAACTCAACTCAATCGGAATTATTGAACCGGACACAAATGAAGTAGAGTCGATTATCACAACCCTTAAATCAGACTCTGCCCCTGGCTGGGATAATATCCCAACCAACTTTATTAAATTTGCCAAAACTGATCTAGTCCCTATTATAACTCGACTTTGCTCGCTGTGCTTTGCTAGCGGTGTGTTTCCACAGTCATTGAAACGTGCAATTATTCACACTATATATAAGAGTGGGGCTAGAGATGACGTTAACAACTACAGGTCTATATCTGTTCTTACTACCATTTCTAAAATTATCGAAAAAATTATAAATAAGCGCCTCATAAAGTTTCTGAATAAATATAACATATTGTCAGACGCCCAATTCGGTTTCCGCAAAAAAAGAGTACTGAAGACGCTGTTCTGGCATTAACAAGTGATATTGTTCACCATCTTGACAATAGAAATAAGACTCTATGTATATTCCTGGACCTAAAAAAGGCGTTTGACACCGTCTCTATCCCCATTCTTATTGAAAAGCTGAACCGGATTGGTGTCCGTGGTCAATTTCTTAATCTGTTATCTGATTATCTTTTGAGGAGAACTCAACAAGTAAAAATAGATGATTACTCTTACAGCTCTGTAGAGTTCTGCACACAATACGGCGTCCCACAGGGTAGCGTCCTTGGACCTACTCTGTTCTTAATCTATATCAATGACCTAACCGAAACCAAATTACTCAATGGTAGAATATTTTCGTACGCTGATGACACAGCTCTTCTATTCCACGGAAAACACTGGGATGAAGTTCATGAGATGGCCTCCACGGGTCTTCATACTGTCATCAAATGGCTACATGGAAACTTTTTAACCTTAAATTCTAGTAAGACTAATTATATAACGTTCTCTATTCATAATTCTTCCCAACCCAACAGTAATATGCATCTAACTGCCCATTCGTGTGAAAATCCCTACCCCGTGAATAATTGCAACTGTCATCAATTAGAAAAGGTTATTTACACCAAGTACTTGGGTGTATATCTCGATCAACAACTAAACTGGCATAAACATATCGATATGTGTACACTCCGCGTTCGAAAGTTAATATGGTTATTCAAATATTTAAGACACGTCGCTGACAAACAACTTATTACTTACATTTACACTGCCTTGGTACAATCGCTTTTACTATATTGTTTGCCCTTATGGGGCGGAACTCACAAAACCAAGATGTTAAAAATTGAGAGGGCTCAGCGTTCGCTCCTTAAGGTCATGACCTTCAGAAAAATTACATCTGGAACTTCTGAGCTGTATCGGGATTGTGAAGTTCTAACTGTAAGGCAACTTTATATTCTAAAATGTATCCTTAAAACCCATAAAACTATCCTCCCTGACTCGAAAATTCTAAATAAGCGTAATCCATATTCCGTCGTTATCCATCCAACCGTAAAAACTAAATTTGCTCGTATTCAGTTCAATTCCCAATCTAGATACTTATATAATAAAGTAAACAGAAAACTTAATTATTACAGTAGGCATCACTTTGAGTGTAAAAAATTAGTTACTTCCTGGCTAAAACAACTTGATTATGACAGCACCGAATTATTATTTAGACATGACACGTAACGCGTGTATTTGCGTTCGCGTTTATTATTTTATTAGTTTATTATTATTTTATTTTATTTTATTTGGCTAAACACGAAAGTATACCTATATGTATTGTATAGTTTTATTCCATTTTTTATTTTGTTTTTATTTGTTATTAATGTTAAACATATAGTACCTATATATATAGAGTAAAACATATATGTTTGGGTTACTAGTAAATTTAAAAAAAAATATATTACATTACACCAAGGACGATTACACACATTTATTTCAACAAGTCTTAGTGATGACTTCTTGTTTTTAGGAAGAGCGGTCTCACCTTACTACAGGTTTTTAAGCTTAAAAGGGTGAGATCTATACCTAACTCTGTAAAGGCGACTTGTGTTATGAATAAATTTATTGTTATTGTTATTATTGTTATGAAATTAACATACTCTCAATTCGAATAAGAGCGAGAAACACTATGAGTATTAGAGGACTGCTACTTGCTCTGACCTTTCTTATGTATTAAAAAATATTTTTAAATAAATTAAAGATGAAATAAAATGCACATGTTTGTGTAAAAACATAATTTCTTTATTATTCAGTCATTTAATACTACCATTAAGTGCTCGAATTGTCGACCTTCTTGTCTGATACACGCGCGGCACCTCTTAAGATAAGACCTTCTTAGGCTTCTTAAATTCTACTGCGATATTTCTTGGTATGCTGTATTAATTGGTTGTCGAAGGTGTTCTTCGCTTTGGATAGCCTCTCTGTACACTTTATCCTTCATACAGCCCCAATAAAAGAAATCTAATGGATTAAAATCGGGGGATCGAGCAGGTCGATTGATTGTACCTGCTCGTCCGATCCATCGACGAGGGAATCTGTTGTTTAAATGGGCCCTTACTTGAAGGCCGTAGTGCGCGGGGCACCCATCGTGTTGCAGCCACATTGTACGCCGATCTGCTAGAGGAATATTTTCTAGTAAGACCGGCAACTGATTTTCGAGAAACTCCAGGTAGTTGTCGGAATTGAGCGTAGGTGGCAGGACGACCGGTCCCAGTATTTGGCAATTGTAGATAAAGAAATCTAATGGATTAAGATCGGGGGATCGAGCAGGCCAATTGATTGTACCTGCTCGTCCGATCCATCGACGAGGGAATCTGTTGTTTAAATGGGCCCTTACTTGAAGGCCGTAGTGCGCGGGGCACCCATCGTGTTGCAGCCACATTGTACGCCGATCTGCTAGAGGAATATTTTCTAGCCAGACCGGCAACTGATATTCCAGAAACTCCAGGTAGTTGTCGGAATTGAGCGTAGGTGGCCGGACGACCGATCTCAGTATTTGGCAATTGTAGATACCAGTCCACAAATTTAGTTTTCTCAGCATTTCTTGGCAAAATCTAACTCGTGCCGGATAATCTCTTGATAACAAACTATGGACTCCTTGTATGTGGGTGGGTGTGGGTAAGGGTGAAACGAATGCCCTTGTAAAATTCTATGAGCCGTAGTTTTTGGGATCTCGGTGCGTAGTTCAATTTTCCGTACTGAAGTCGAAGGATCTTCTTCAACTTCGTCCAACACAATATCGTCATCTGCCGTTGCTGGTCGTCCACCATTTGGACGTTATCCAGATGTGTCTACACCCAGCGGGATCACCTATCTGGGAGACTTATGAGTGATGCAGGGAATTAGATCTATATTTGTTCTATTGAATTATGCTAAAGACAGAATTTGTTCCGTAAAAACAACGGAAATATAGGCTTTTCTAACCGACCTCCAGCCAGCGGGATATTTACCAAACTTACGTCTTATGAAGTATAAATTGGTACTAACATTTAGATCTATCATTGATCTGTTCACCAAAACAAAAAACATTCTTCTACCGTCCTTACTTCAGCCACAATCAAGCTGCGAAGAAACCTCCAGTCAGCGGACTTTTTCTCTTAAGGCATTATTTTTGTAACTTTTACACTAAATTAATAAAATTTAAGACATTTACGACTATAATTTTACTAAAATAACCTATTCGTACAACTTGTGTTAAAATTAAAAGTATGGAATTTGAAAGCTGTTATGTGGGTAGAATACAAAATATTATTAATATTATAAAGGCGAATGTTTGTAAGGATGAATAAAACAAATAAATATAAACAAAAACTACTAGGTTTTTGTTCCCGTAGGTTTTCCTCCCCGGCATAGTCATCACATCACTTAATTAGTATCACACAACTAATTACACATTCAATTTTTTATTATATTTAAAACCATTCAATTCTATATTCTCATTAATATCGAAAATGCAAATATTCTTTACGCAAATGTGAGTACAATATCACTAACTGATTTTTGTATTGCTTATAAACTATAAACAGCTTGAATTTGCATGTAACTTTTTTGTATTCTACCCACATAATAGATTTAAAATTCTATACTTTTTATTTTAACACAAGATGTACGAATAGGTAATTTATGTAAAACTATAGTCGTAAATAGTTTAAATTTTATAATATAGTTATAATTATAGTCGTAAATGTCTTAAATTTTATTAATTTAGTGTAAAAGTTACAAAAATAATGCCTTAAGAGAAAAAGTCCGCTGACTGGAGGTTTCTTCGCAGCTTGATTGTGGCTGAAGTAAGGACGGTAGAAGAATGTTTTTTGTTTGGTGAACAGATCAATGATAGATCTAAATGTTAGTACCAATTTATACTTCATCAGACATAATATCCCGCTGGCTGGAGGTCGGTTAGAAAAGCCTATATTTCCGTTGTTTTTACGGAACAAATTCTGTCTTTAGCAAAATTCAATAGAACAAATATAGATCTGATTCCCTGCATCACTCATAAGTCTCCCAGATAGGTGATCGCGCTGGGTGTAGACACATGTTATCAAGGGGCACGCCCGTCAGAAATGGCTCTATGGGTTCAAGTGAAAACCTCATGAGTTGGATGCCGGCGGTTAGGGTATCGCTCAGCATAAAGCCTCGCAGCAGCTCTGGAGTTGCAGCAATCTTCACCATAAATTAGATGCATATCTGCATACTCATGCGACGTGTATGTGTTCGCCGCCATATTTGTTTGGAGCGAAAATAGTTTTTTTTTCTGTCAAAAGACAATTAGCCTACAAAAACGAAAAAGTATTTAGTCATAAGTAGAATAATCATGAATAAAGACTCGACTACTCGTTTACATAAATCAACAACCGTTAGTCGCCTTTTACGACACCGAAAGGAAGACAGGGGTTGGTAGTATTATTTGATGAGCCTATCGCTGCTCTATGCTGTTAGATGTATGTGCAGTCTTTAGTCCATTAGTCGCCTTTCACGACACCGAAGAGGAGAGGGGTTGGTAATATATTTTGCATCTAGATACATATTTTATCTAGGTGCTAAAATATCTCGCAATGCGGCTATTAGAGCCTGCCCAGTGGCCTGTCTGGCAGCCGTTGACGCCACTTGCGCAGCTGTAGCGGCTTCCTGTGCAGCTGTAGCGGCTTCTGGTGCAGCTGTAGCTGCTCGGGTCGCACGGGTGTGCTCCCGAAGGGCCTCTACCACCTCCCTCGAGCTGGCCGCCTGCGACTCCCTCAGGGCAGTCGCCTCTGCCACAACTGCCTAGTTAGAGGCGACCATGTCCCGGGCGCAGAGAGCCAACGTCTCCAAAGAAGCCGCCTGGCGCTCTTGGAAATCCACCGCCCACTGTGGAGGCTGCGCTTTAACTGAAAAACCAACTTCAAAATGAGGAGGAGAAAATAAATAATAATATATGTTAGGGAAGTAGAAAAAGGGAGTAGAAATATCATTTGATGCTTTTATGTTTTGTTTTTTGAATTAGGTTTTTGTTTTCAAAAATAAGTAATCGTTAATGTTAACTTACTCCGCGAACGATCGAGGCGCGGGCGCGAGGGAGCCGTCACAGTGGGCGAGAAAACCTGGCTCCCTTTCATAGGGTAAGACTTAAAACTATCGCGTTGCATTGCATTAAAACTGTTTTAACGGGACTAAACACGATTAATTTTGTAAGTAAGTACATATCTACTTACTGCTTCACGTTTCGGCCGCGATGCTGCGGCCGTGGTCACAAGCGAACTGGCGGTGCGCGGCGTCGTCGGCTCGGGCGGGTATTTGTTTCTTCATCCACCCTCATACGTTCACTTAAATTGTCACAGTGCAATGAATCTTCAGTAACACGACTCCGGCACACTACACTAACCGTATCGGAGTTTCTTTTTATAGACTGACGTTGCGGTTTGCATTTGCCAATCACTGGATTCCATGCTGATGATAATTTAAACCCGTCCTTCCGATTGAAATTTTTATACTTCTTGATCTCAATCGCTTCACGTACTATCCTGCTATGATAATAACGATCAGTGGAGAGAATTTTAGGATCATGTAACTCCATCCAGTGATTAACTCCAGCTTCCAGCAGGTGTTCAGCTACCGCCGATTTGTCTATTTGTCGATTTTTGACAGCTGCGATGTGTTCCTTGACACGTTCTGCAATAGTCCGCTTAGTCTGTCCAATATATGAACTACCACAGCTACAATCGAGTTTATAAACTCCCGGTGTTTGGAAAGGTATGACGTCTTTAGGCGACCGCAATTTGTTAGATATTTGGCATAGCGGAGTATATACAGTTTTAATGGAGAAGTTTCTTAGTACTGTTCCAATTTTGTCCGTTACGCCTTTTATGTAAGGTAAAAACGCTGCCTGGCGACTCACTTCTAGACGATTTTTCTTTCCATTTTGCTTTTTCCTCTTCTGTGACACCTTGTATCCGTTGCGTTTTAGTACCTCCTGAACGTGAGCAAGCTCAGCCTGAAGATGTTCAGGGTCACACAGGTTCTGAACTCTGTTGGTTAGTGAGGTCATCACAGACTGAAGATGCCGAGGATGATGATGAGAAGAGGCGTGTAGGTACCTGTCCGTGTGAGTAGGTTTGCGGTACACAGAGTGTGATAAAGTACCATCATCTCTTACCTTTATCTGCACGTCAAGGAAAGCCAAAGATCTGTCCCTCTCTATTTCATAGGTAAACTTTACCTTTGGGTGGATTGAATTCAGGTGTACTATATATTGTTCAACTTCTTGCTGGCCTCCGCTGATAATGCAAAAAAACATCATCTACGTACCTCCTCCACAGTTTCACAATTTGGGGTCCAGTTGCTAATGCTGTGTCTTCAACGTGCTCCATCCACAGATTTGCAAAAACCGGGGCGAGTGGGCTACCCATTGCAACACCATCGATCTGTAGATAGAACTGGTCTCTGAAGAGGAGGTAATTCCCATCAAGGCAATTTTCAATTAGAACAATATATTCCATCGGCAGCTCTTTATCGTAAAGTTTACCCTTTATTATCTCCAGGCAATCCTTCAAAGGAACATTTGTAAAAAGCGACTCCACGTCGAAACTCACCATAATGTCGCCAGGTTCCAACCTTTACAATGTCCCTGAAGTGGTAAGAGTCTTTCACGAATGACGTTGTGTTCCCAACTAATGGCTGCAATACTCCAGCCACATGTTTGGCCAAGTAGTAAGTCGGTGAGTCAATTTGACTCACGATAGGCCGCAGTGGTATGTTACTTTTGTGTATCTTTGGCAGTCCATAAAGTTTGGGAGGCTGTACAATCCTAGGTTTGTACAGAAAACTGTGCTCGTCCTCTGTGAAGATGTCCTTGTGCTGGTCGATAAGGTTTCGAATGCGTCGTGTGACCCTGGCCGTGGGGTTGTAGGACACAGGTTTGTATACATTGGTGTCCGACAGCAGATCCCTGATTTTGTTGACATAATCATCTGTTTTCATTACTACAGTGGCATTTCCTTTGTCAGCCTTTAGCACTAAAATCTTGTCGTTGTTACGTAACTGTTGTAGTGCTAGACGCTCTTCCGTAGTAATGTTACTTTTTGGTAGCTTTGACTTCCGCAAAATGACGGCGACATCTTGTCTTAAGATATCAGCGTCCGCAGGTGGTACCTTATTATGTATAATAGTCTGCTCTACTCTACACACTATGTCCTCGTATGGAATTCGCTTAGGTGTAAAAGCATAATTCATACTCTTTGCCAAAACATGCTTAGATGGCCCATCCAGTACTTCATCCGACAAGTTGATCACCGTGCGCGCACTGTCTGGGGTCGAGCGTGTGTCACTCGCATCGTAAGTGGGTATTTGCGACTCCTGCACGCGACGTTGGCAGGTACATAAATTATTATACTTGCGCTCGTGTTTTTCTGCACACAACTCGTACGTTCGTGACGCTGTTGAATTGGTGATTCTATCGCACTTATCGAAATCTTCACTAGATAGCACTGCACTGCATTCCTGATGTAATTGGAACAACTCACATACTGTTCGATTCACTGCACTGTGGCCATTACGTATAAGTTGCCTCAATAGACGAACACTCGCGTTATTTAGAATCCTCCTGGAATGCGCTATATCACCACGCGGTTTTATGCGTACACAAGTAGGTAGAACTGCACAATCCCGACACTTTGTGAGAAATATCAACGATGTTTCTAAGCGCGCTCGTTTACACCGGAGGAATTCTAGGCGTTTGATTTTTGTTACAATATCCGGCCCGTACCGGTTTGTAAGATAAGACTTTAAACTATCGCGTTGCATTGCATTAAAACTGTTTTAACGGGACTAAACACGATTAATTTTGTAAGTAAGTACATATCTACTTACTGCTTGACGTTTCGGCCGCGATGCTGCGGCCGTGGTCACAAGCGAACTGGCGGTGCGCGGCGTATAGGATTTTAGAAAAAAATATTGCTTGCATTATCAGTTTTTGGTAATCAGTTTGATTAGTTACATCAATTTATTGAAAAAAAATATAGTCTCGGGATGCCCAACTTAATTTTATAACAGGAAACCCGCGCGCAAAGGTTTCGAATGTATGAAAACACAATTTGTTTTGGCTATATCTTTTTTCGGTCTTGAATTGTAAGGCTGGAACTCATAGAGATTATTACTGAGACTGTTACAAAGCCATGTGACCTTTGACCTTGGTCCCGAACGACCACGTTCAAAAGATATGAATTTTTTTAAATTGCTCGTTTGGGTACTTCTGTAGTATGGGTCTTAGGGGTTCAAATTCTGTTTTTTGTGTTTTCTGCAGAGTACTTCGTTATTAATACTGAGTAGCTCATTATCTACTATGTGGCTAAGGTACATAACTACTCCATACGCAATAAATTCAGTCAAAGTTACCCCTATAAAAATATTTTGAATAGCTGTTCTTAACTAAACTACAATAGATAAAGGAAGACGAGTGTGTTGTTTGCCTAGGCGAGAAAACTAATCAGTTTGATTAGTTACATCAATTTATTGAAAAAAAATATAGCCTCGGGATTCCCAATTTAATTTTTAAACAGGAAACCCGCGCGCAAAGGTTTTAATTGTATGAAAGCACAATTTGTTTTGGCCATATCTTCTTTCGGTCTAGGATTGTAAGGCTGGAACTAATAGGGATTATTTTTGAGACTGTTACAAAGCTATGTGAAAAATGAACTTGGTCCCGAACGACCCCGTTCAAAGGATATGATTTTTTTAAATTGCTCTTTTGGGTACTTTTGTAGTATGGGTTTATGAGGTTGAAATTCAGTTTTTTTTGTGTTTTCTGCTCAGTACTTCGTTATTAATACTGAGTACTCATTATCTACTATGTGGCTTAGGTACATAACTACCCCAAACGGAATAAATTCAATCAAAAGTGCCCTAAAAAATGTTGAATAGCTATTCAATATAGCGTCTTTCTCTTTTTCACACAGTAGAATATCCGCAACAGTGCGATGTAGCCTTTTCGCTCGGCAAATTGTGACTGAAGTGAAATTGTGCCTTTAGGCCTAATTTTGGCGGCTCACTCACGAGACGCTAATGCCGTATCTTCCCTTTTTGTTTTAATCTAAGGTGTACGCACACCAATAATAAGGACAAAAGTCGCTCACTAAAATCGTCGGGCGGCTGAGTATATAACTGTTTGATATAGAGGTCTACATCAACTCTGCTACCCTTTTACTTAAAACTAACGCCTAATTATAAGAAATATAAACTAACTTACGTACTAGTAGACGGTGTGCCACACCCTTGAGATACGCCGCTTCGTCTCCTCGAGGTCCTCAGCTCGGCCGCAGTCCGCCGCGCCGACTGGCTTCGGGCTGCTGTGGTGGTGGTGGAAGCTCGCCTCCCCGGCGACTGTCTCTGGCTGCTGCTGTGGTATGGAAAGGCCCTGGGCGTCCCGTCTACCCCTCAGCGCTGAACCCAGACAAATATATACCACTTGCACCAATCACTTAGCCCGCCACGACACGTGTGCCGGTCAACCAACAATTCACTGATTTTAATCAGGCCGCCCTGGTTTCAAACTAAACTTATGGTTTTCACTGTTTCACTGTTTATTGTGATTACGGTCCGCCGAATTTACTGTTTATGTGCCCTACATCAAATCACCAATACAAAGTACAAATTAGTTTCACACGACCCCGCGTTCAAGGTTCCTAACCTCACCAAAAATCCAACGTGAGTGTGTGTCACACTGACACTGACAGCCGTCTGTCACTATATTTTTAAAACCACAGCGGCGGCGCACGAATTGGCCGTTTTGTTCGATACAATAACACTTGAGATTCTGAAACATACCTCCGACAAACGTTTCTCTGCCGGATGGGCCGTCTACAGAATGTTTCGTTTAAAAGTTGTTCAACGACAGAATCTTTTCCAACCAACGATTCGCCGACAGAACGATATATTCATAACCGAATCGACGACAGAACCTTTCCACTTAGAACGTTTCGCCGACAGCTGGGCGATTCTCTAAGCTAAAGCCTTGATAGCTGCGGCTACCGCAGCGCTGAGAAATTACTCTGTCTCTTTCATATTCATAGAATTGGAAAGAGACAGCAGATCGCAGCCATGCGCGCAGCGTCTATGTGTCGCTTAGAGAATCGCATAGCTGAACGATTCATTCATGAGCGAATCGACGACAGAATCTTTCACCAACAAAGGATTCGTCGAGAAAGCTTATTTAGGCATGGTGTGACATTACTAGTGACTAAATCTAAAGATTATACGTTTTGATAGGTTAAATCAAAAAAATTTGCAAATGAAAATAACTTATTAACAATTACATAAACAACATGATTATTTCCAAAACAAAAACACAACAAATCAACTATAATTAATGAAAACAATTCTAAAGTTCATGGGACACATTATTTTGTATTAATCAAATGAGAAATGTGGGCCCAGCCATTTACGTAGGTTTTTATGTCCGTATCATCCTTTTTTGACAAATGCTGAGTAATTCTATCATGGTAGTTTGATATTTTCTCTTAAGCGTTGGTTCCGATGAATTAATGAGAGAGAAAAAAAGAAAGACAATTCATTTTTTCATATAGTTAAGATGATTCACCTGTTCTGTGTTATTATATACGAGGGTGACACTGAAAGTGTTTAGAACTGGCCACTTGTAAACAATATAATTAAAAATAAAGTTTGAATTTTGTAAATGGAACTCTTTGTCAATATTATTCAGTTTAAATTTTATTAGTTTGTCATTTGTCTTCGATTTGGCGGCAAATTGAAAATTGCCTGTGTGACGTCAGTATGAATCTAAGCCGGGAAAATTTACGTGCAATGATTTTCTATGACTTCCGATGTCAATTAGGTCAACAAGAAAGTTACGATAGACTTCGATTGGCCTTTCACGATAAAGCCCCATCTCGTGCCACTGTCTACAACTGGTTCAATGAATTTAAGCGTGGTTGCACTAATCTTACCGATGATCTGCGTGAGGGACGGCCTTCTACGGCGACGACTGAAGATAACATCAGTGTTGTGCGGCGTATGATAGAGATTGACAAACGAGTGACCTATCAGCAGATTCGGGCAAGCTTAGGCATCGGTATGAGTCAAGTGCACAAAATCCTCCACAAACATTTAGCTGTCAGGAAGCTTTGCGCTCGGTGGATACCTCACAATTTGACCGAGGCCCAAAAACTCCGTCGTGTTGATTGGTGCCGTGAAATGCTTCAAAGATTTAACGGAGGTGACTCGAATGCTGTGTTCGACATAGTTACGGGTGACGAAAGCTGGATTTACTGTTATGATTCCGAAACCAAAAGACAGTCTGCTCAGTGGGTGTTTCCTTCCGATGAGTTGCTAATTAGTTGGCAACTCATCGGAAGTTCATCGGAAAAAAGTGAAGAGAGGTCGAAGCGTGGGAAAAAAGATGGTGGCTTCCTTCTTCGGAAAGACAGGTCATTACGCGACAATTGTTTTAGAAGATCAAAAAACTATAACTGCCAAATGGTACACCAACAATTGTTTGCCACCTGTCTTGGAAAAAGTTCGGGAGAAACGCCCTCGCAGTAGGATCCTCCTTCACCACGACAACGCCTCGTTGCACACCGCCAGGCAAACAGTCGACTATTTGACCTCGTCAGACGTGGAATTACTAGGTCACCCGCCGTATAGCCCTGACCTCGCACCTTGCGATTTTTATTTATTTCTAAAAACAAAAGAAAAACTTCGAGGAAAACGTGGTATGGACGTCGAGGAGGCAATGGCTGCGTTTCAAAAGGCCGTTGAAGAGACCCCTAAGGAGGAATGGGCAAATTGCTTTTCTCAGTGGTTCCACCGGATGCAGCGATGTATTGATGTAAACGGACACTATTTTGAAAAGATATAATAAACCTCAAAACTTACTAGTTGGCTCAGTTTTTGATTTTCTAAGAATTTTCAGTTTGACCCTCGTAGGTGCTGTCCTTACTCAAAACATTGACAATGTGGACCATCCAATTGCATACTGCAGCCGCACTCTTAATGCACAAGAAATAATTATACTGCTACTGAAAGAGAATTGCTCGCAGTAATCTATGCTTTAGAACAGTACCGCGCTTAAATTGAAGGTAAAAAGTGTTATATTATTACTGACCATGCTTCTTTACTGTGGTTTTCTAATCTTAGAAATCCTACTGGTCATCTTATTAGATGGGCCTTAAGACTTAGTTGGCTCAGTTTTTGATTTTCTAAGAATTTTCAGTTTTACCCTCGTATCTCGAGAAAGATTTTGATTTTAGCTAATAATTAAAAACAACATTTATTGATTCTGAATTTGCAAAAATTTTTGATTTAACCTTTTAAAACGTAATCTTTAGATTTAGTCACTAGTAGAGTCACACCATGCCTAAATAAGCTTTGTCGACGAATCCTTCTTTAGTGAAATATTCGGTCGTCGATTCGCTTATGCACGGAGAAAAATAATTAGTTATGGTAACTCAATTTTAGTTGCGGTAGCTAAAAACCTTACAAACTATACGGACAACGAAGTTTTTAGCAACAGTTGCTAAGGGTTTTTAGATACCAGAACTTAGCTATGGTAGCCATTTTTTAAGCCTAAATTTTTTCCGATTTGAGTTTGTAGTTAGTAGTAGCTGCTAATAAAGTTAGCAGTAATTAGTTATAGCACCTAATAATATGAGCTGTCGCTGCAAAAAAATTAGCAATATTTATCTGTAACCGCTAACATTTGGTCTTACTGTTGCTAAATATCTTAGCTGCAGTTGGCAAGGTTTTAGTTGTGACTGTAAATTGTATTCGTAACTGTTACTAAGAGTATTAGTTGCGTCATATATCAACTTTAGATGTGACAGCTAACATAATTCGAAGTATGGAATATAGTTTTAGCAGCAGCGACTAAGTTTTTTCGTTCCTCTATCGTAATATCGTAGCTGCAGTTGGCAAGGCTTTAGTCGTGACTGTAAATTGTATTCGTGACTGTGACTAAGAGTATTAGTTGCGTCATATAACAACTTTAGATGTGACAGCTAACATAATTCGAAGTATGGAATATAGTTTTAGCAGTAGCGACGAAGTTTTTTCGCTCCTCTATCGTAATATCGTAGCTGCAGTTGGCAAGGCTTTAGTTGTGACTGTAAACTGTATTCGTGACTGTTACTAAGAGTATTAGTTGCGTCATATAACAACTTTATTTGTGACAGCTAACATAATTCGAAGTATGGAATATAGTTTTAGCAGTAGCGACGAAGTTTTTTCGCTCCTCTATCGTAATATCGTAGCTGCAGTTGGCAAGGCTTTAGTTGTGACTGTAAATTGTATGCGTGACTGTTACTAAGAGTATTAGTTGCGTCATATAACAACTTTAGATGTGACAGCTAACATAATTCGAAGTATGGAATATAGTTTTAGCAGTAGCGGCTAAGTTTGTTCGCTCCTCTATCGTAATATCGTAGCTGCAGTTGACAAGGCTTTAGTTGTGACTGTAAATTGTATTCGTGACTGTTACTAAGAGTATTAGTTGCGTCATATAACAACCTTAGATGTGACAGCTAACATAATTCGAAGTATGGAATATAGTTTTAGCAGTAGCGGCTAAGTTTGATCGCTCCTCTATCGTAATATCGTAGCTGCAGTTGGCAAGGCTTTAGTCGTGACTGTAAATTGTATTCGTGACTGTGACTAAAAGTATTAGTTGCGTCATATAACAACTTTAGCTGTGACAGCTAGCATAATTCGAAGCATGGAATATAGTTTTAGCAGTAGCGGCTAAGTTTGTTCGCTCCTCTATCGTAATATCGTAGCTGCAGTTGGCAGTGGTTTAGCTGTGGCTGTAAATTATTTTTGTGTCTGTAACTAAGAGGTTTACAGCCACAGCTAAAACACTGCCAGATGCAGTCCAACTACCGTCTCCACCAAGCGTCAAAATGCTGGAACACTTTTGAAACACTGAACAAGTAAGTAAATCTATCAAAATTGACTTTAAGTACATATAAAACTTGACGCAGATATGTTTACTCTCAGCTTAGAGTATGGATTATACTGTGGTACGGATGTCTGCGTCAAACTTTGTACTTATCAACATTGTTAGATTACTTATCCAGTGAAATTCAAAAATTGCTTGAACATTTTGCCGCTTCGTAGAAACAGTCTTTGGATACACTGTAGTGGGACTGTATCCGTCAGTGTTTTAGCTGTGGCTGTTAACCTCTTACAGACACAAAAATAATTTACAGCCACAGCTAAACCACTGCCAACGGCAGCTACGATATTACGATAGAAGAGCAAACAAACATAGCCGCTACTTTTAAAACTATTCCATGCTTCAAATTATGTTAGCTGTCACATCTTAAGTTGTTAAAAATGCCGTAACAAATACTCTTACTTACATTCACGAATACTATTTACAGCCACAGCTAAAACCCTGCAATTAGGAACTACGATATTACGACAAATTCTGCAACACTTTAAAACACTGAATAAGTAAATTATGACCTACAGACATTATACCGAAATAAAGTTATATACTTACTAATGTTAAGATTTACTAGGTATGTAAGTAATTAAATATTCTGAATATAATATAATTTTATCATGCCTACCTAGCTACCTAGTTTATGACTGATTCATTAATTGGTATGGTGTATGACTTCTAATACCTAGGTACTTACAAAACATTAGCTTCCGTGTTTATATCATAAATTTAACTATTGTATAAAACTATTGCTATCTCTTATTAACTATTAGGTAATGTCAAATAGTGACAGTAGTTACGAGTCACGAACACAATTTATACAGGCACATCCAGAAACACTGTCAAAAAACTTCGTAAACTGCCTCTATATACCCACCTATTATTAGAAATATTATATTATGGAACTATTTTATATGTAATTATTGGTATAAGAAACTATATTTTTAAATAAATAAAAAAAACAAATATAATAAATTAATAACATGTTTTATTTAAAGTCAACCAACTATTAACAATAGTATTGCAATACATAGTGTATTGTACTATAATACACTGTTGAAGAAATTTTAATCTATTTAACAATAATAACATAATCAACTACATTACAACACATGGGATTATTCCTATCTAACGTGTAGGTACCGTCTATATAATACACGGAGAATTTTATGGGTGCATAGTCTGCACACTGGCGCCGTTGGAAAAAAAATCATAGTGCCTAAATAAAGACGAAATTGTGAATTATCTCTCTATAGTGAAGTAAACCAACTATTAACAATAGTATTGCAATACATAGTGTATTGTACTATAATACACTGTTGAAGAAATTTTAATCTATTTAACAATAATAACATAATCAACTACATTACAACACATGGGATTATTCCTATCTAACGTGTAGGTACCGTCTACATAATACACGGAGAATTTTATGGGTGCATAGTCTGCACACTAGCGCCGTTGGAAAAAAAATCATAGTGCCTAAATAAAGACGAAATTGTGAATTATCTCTCTGTAGTGCACTCCGTAGAAGCTTTGTGGTAGCAAGTCGTTTATTTAAATGGAGCTTTATTGTTAAAAGTAGCCACTTTTCTCAGAAAATCTCCATTAAACTAAACAACAGACTAGAAAATATTTTATAAGCGATAAAAAGAACCACAAAGCTTCTACGGAGTGCACTACAGAGAGATAATTCCCAATTTCGTCTTTATTTAAGCACTATGACTTTTTTTCCAATGGCGGCGCTAGTGTGCAGACTACGCGCTCTTAGGTCAGTTTAAAGCCGTCGCCCAACTCACTTAGTATAATAGAATAGCACTTTGTGTAATTTTTGAGCACAATTAGTACTTCATGCAGACAGACAGCTGATCATTACTAAAACTTTAGTGTAAACATTTATTTTTATGAAATTACAAAAAAAAAATTTTTAATAAGGTCTAGGATATTAACGTGAGCGCCGGCTTTAAATTGACCACCAACATTTTCGGTGTGTAGGTATAGTATAGTACATAGCTTTAAACGTTATTAATTTTCCAAAACGGATACATAAAATTTTAACGGATTCCTTTTGGCATGATATATTTATCATTGTCTGGAGAAGTGACAACAGAAAGAGGGAATGGATTAATAAGCGAGGTCAATGGCAAACATAATAATTTGTCCCTTGATTTGCCACTCACTACTTCAAACCCACGCACATGAGCATTTAAACCTAAATTTGTCATAGGTAAACAAATAAATATAACATCATTTCGATCAGATATCAATATTGATTTAATCTCAGCAAAAGTCCAACATCTTGACTCATCAACGCCATAAGTAAGTACCATTCCGTTTTTGTACAAAGACCCTTTCACTTCAACCCACTTAGCACAGAAACAAACAAAACCATTTTCTAATGTATCTGGAAAACACTCTTTAAAAGGCAAACGAAATTCGGTTTCTCTAATGTCTTGAAAATTACCAGATCCAATAACCAGTTTAGGCAATATAGACTCCTTCAAAATAAATCTGTAACAATGTGCTATCTGTCTTTTGACTGCCAAAGAATACAGTACATTTCTTCGAGACATGCAAACATTTGTATAACTTTTCAATTCTTTGTGTTTTCCTTCGTTACGCATTGAAGATATTGGTGCAAATGGTCCATTAATACGGAAAAGGCGAGGATAATGTAACAGAAAGTGATGCTTGGGTTTTAGTGTTTCGCCAGTAAGCTTCATATATAGTTGATTATGTTCAGACACAAGATTTTGAAGTATTGGTACAATATCATCTGTGAGACATCTAAATTGAAAAATGTCGAAAATATCATAAAGATGTAGGTACATGTGCCAATATTCATCATCATCTGGTACAAGATCTCCTACAAACAATCCAAAATATCTGACAAATACTGTCATTTCAGAAGCGGTCATTTTTAATTTTTTCTTGTCTAAGATTTCACGTGTGACAGAGGGTGGCTTATTATTGACATCGTGACCATAATGAAACATATACATCCGACAATTGAGTGTTTCTAGTGAAAGAGGATCTAAGTCAAGTAAATGTTTTAATATTGGAATCATCGTATAGTGGGCTATGCCTTCAGGGCCATCATGCATACAGTCAACTGCAAAAGCATTCGGAATATCATAGCCCAAGCTTTTGACATCTTTAAACACAAATTCTTCCTTAATGCCTGTCTCTCTGATATCATTCAAGGCTACATCGGCAGCATAATTCACCGAATTGCGAAGATACGCCGGGTCCTCAATAATCATGCTTTCCGTCATACGTTTAGTCGCTTTACAGAAGCGACACATGTGTGTCGCTGAAAAACTTTCAACGAAACCACACATACCATTAACTCCAAGGTTGTCACCAATAATCAAAACGGTAGGAAAGTATACTGTTGTTTCCCCTTGCGGTGTGTTTATGAATATGCCCTCTTTTTCAAGGTATTTCAGTTCTTCAACAAGAGGTTGAAATATTTCTTTGTTTCCATAAGTTTTTCTATCATCCGCATTAAAAATTAAGACTTCAAATATGTTTTCAAGTTTAGATTGACATTCTTCTGGAAGTGCGGGTAAATTCGCGTAGACACAACCGATTTTTTCGCTGTGTGGTTCAAGGGCATTATTCGGTTCCCAATCGTCGTAATATATGATTATGGGGATTGCTATATCACGAGGGCTGTAAAATTGTGTTTTAATTGTTTGCCATTTTTCACATTGTACTATGTTTGATACTATATCTGATGACTCTAAATCATGCATATATTTTAATGTACTAGATAGAGCATCAGGTAGTTCAAAAAACTTTTTAAGCGTTTTTCTGAGTGGTATATGTTGACCAGTGACATTTTGCATTTTGCCTTTGACAGCACCACCAGTAACTGTTCGTTCTACTCGACTGTCAATAATATATGTCTCGGGAGGAATATAATCACCAGTAGATTGAAAATATTTAATTCTCAAATATTCACTTGATAGCCCTGAAAATGGATTTGCAAAAGCTTTTAGCATATGGTCTACAGCATTGATGACATCAGATTTTAATGAAGCCAGTTTTAGTGTTTTTATGATTTTATCCGGAACGAATGTATCAGAAGGGAATGATGTTATATCTTTTATTACGTCATCTACATGGTTGCGAGGTAAACCTGGTTTACTATACAGTTTAGAAACAAAAATTGTAGCATTTCTTCTAAAGGTGTTGTTAAATTCAATAAGATCAAAATCATCGCAAGAATCAATTTCAATGTCATGTAGTGGTGTGCTTTCAGGAGGCGGAACATTACAAATATTATTCTCAAATGGAATTCCAGTATTATGTGATTGAAAATGGTTTGGAATACAATGCTGCTTAAATAAATGTTTTCTGTAGGAATCCCATTTGTCAAATTTCCTAGTACAGTTTTCATTGACATTACAATTGTATATGTTACACATAGGGTGTTTAAGATAAGCGTGAAAACGTAAAGCATCAATACTTACAAAATTACTCTGGCAGTCGCGAACAAAGCATTTCACGGAAACAACACTCATCTGTCAACAAATACAATAAAAACTATCTATTATATCGCTTAACTAAAAGCATTACAATATTACATACATTAACGTTAACCATTGCATACACGCTGCTGTCTAAAACGAGCGTTTTTCGCCAATTACAACCAAATAATCAATACACAGATAGGGATAGGCATGATCCAGATTAGGCCTAGGCAACACCTTGCAACACCCAGGCAACTTTCGTTAATTCTATGTTAATATCAAACGTTGTATAGCAACTAATCTGGATGATGCCTATCCCTATCTGTGGATTGATTATTAATTCTGACCGTAAGCGACTGCCACAATACAAATTAATATAGAGGTTCGTACACGCGACGAGTGTGCGTTCGCTCAGCAAAAAGTATCGCTTTTTCAAGAATTGGATGATGCAGATAATTAGTGCCTTATATCGTGTAAATGTGCCCGAAATTTTATATTTGTGCGTCCAACAGCTTCAGAGTTATTTAAGAAAAACGGATTCTACTGCACGAACGTTCGCCCAGCAAAATTTTTTTTAATTGATGGGCTAGTTGTATACTAAATATGCAAAGAGATAGCTTAAATACGAGCATAAATGTGCCGTGAAAGCCAAATTTGTGCCTCTTAAGATTTCAGAGTTATTTGGTTTTTTGCTGGGCGAACGTTTTGGTTATTGCTATATATCGGAAACGGTTGAACGCACACTCATGATTTTTTGTATACAGATACAGTAGATTTGTGCATATTTGTGCCAGAATTTTCATTAACATGACTAGCATGGTTCAGGAGCTATTCTTTTATTTCCTAAAAAATTGAAAAATGCTCTGGCTCTCGAACGAACAAGACCAAGGACTTCGCGTTAGTGCCGACTAGTAGCCATTATATATTCACATGATCCTGTAAAGTTTCGCCGGCCTGCTACATATCATTGCCGAGTTCTTAACGATTTTGTCTTTTTTTTTGAGGTTATCTTGAGTGAAATTACTTAGAATACAAAAACACTAGTTTTCTGTGAGCTGGCTGACATGCTTCTACAATAATATGAGCGCTGTTTTAAGAATACGTATGCAAAAAACGTTCGTGCAGCAGAATCCGTTTTTCTTAAATAACTCTGAAGCTGTTGGACGCACAAATATAAAATTTCGGGCACATTTACACGATATAAGGCACTAATTATCTGCATCATCCGATTCTTGAAAAAGCGATACTTTTTGCTGAACGCACACCGCGACGACGCTTGAAAGTACGGATGCCATCTAAACATTTCAACATCCGAACATCCTTCCTATTTAAAATATTAACAGAATAATATGCAGAAAAACGCGCTTAAATGCTAACCAAACGATGCCTCATAAGGAGCTGACGGCGCACATTGAATCACGCCCATACCATTTATGCTCGTTTTCTTACATAACATTCTGTTAATATTTTAAATACAAAGGTGGATGTTCAGATACCTGTTAGTAGAGGTACATTTTCTCATTTACACATTAAGAGATTTAAACTTATTATATTCGTTCATTATCGCCGAACTTCTTGCGTCTCTTATTTTTTTATCTGTGTCACAATGTATGTTATAGACAGATGTTTGGAGAAAATGCATTTCCCTCTCAACTTCTTTAGGATAACAGGAATTTAATGCGTGAAATGATTTAAAGAAAATGTCAAAGGCTTTAAGAGGGCTGCCAATGTTGTACATTGTGGCATTGATTATCATGTAGCATTCAGTTATGTTGTCTTCATCTGGAGACACTGCATATAACTGAGGGCCAAGATTAAGCCCGAGTTCATAAAACTTTTCTTTTTTTCTTAAATTTGTCGGTTGGATGTCAGAGACAGACTGAAAAAAAAACAAATAATGTATTAGAACGCATGTATTCATCTCAGATCGTCAACCAGACAGCGAGTCTGTTGGCCACCATAAACCTAGCTTTCAAACATTCTCGCTAGATATTCAGATTAAAAAACAGTCATAATAAAGTTAATATCGCTAAGTTATAAGCTAAACGCGAGTAATGCTATTCGTCGAATAAAAAATGCTGGTCCTTGTTTTTGGACAAGCCTAAAAAAGAGATGGATATATTTTTATCTGACGGATAAATTTATCTATAGATGGATAAATAATAATAAAAAAAAGTAGTACAATACGTGAATTATAATAAACCACTCACTTTGACGTATTGAAATAAGCCATCTTTTATTTCCAACCTTGAAGGTCTCCACTGTTTTTTCTTTTTCATTATGATATTTTTTATTGGGAATAATAATGCCAAGGCTCGTATAGTTTTAACTTTCTTTCCATCTGCAAATAAAAAGAACAAGCTTGTCACATTATGTATGGAGCCTGGCCTATGGTGGCCGAAACATGTTTTATTTTTGCGCCTTATAAAAAACATGATATATTTTCCAACTTAGAAGTCCAAAAAAAAAGTATCGATATACTTTAGGGCTACTCATATTTTGGAACTAGTTTATTTTTTTAAGAAAACATTTCGGCATTCTACATTATTTCAATGATGCGTAATTTGATTGCTAAATCAGAAAACACGTAATTTAACTATGCATAATATCTACCTGGTGTAAAGCAGTCGTTTAATTCATTCTTTTCTTTGTTTGGAATTTTGCTGATTATGAAAGATGCCAGTGCCGGCCAGCTTCCGTACAGTTGCAATTCAGCATCAGGATATAAATTTTTAAAATCGGTTTCTAGCTGCAAGTAAATAATACAAATTATAATGTTAAGGTGGTTCGATTTTCAAACAAACTTATTGTTACCCTTTATGGGCGTATTAAATGACTGTGGTAAGCTTTTATGTTGGTCTTTATATATGGAAAACTATTATAATAAGTTGAACAAAACTGTAGATTAAGGATGTTTCATTCAATAACCTGGATTAGCAGCGGTCATTTATTTATTTATTTATTTAACACTTTATGCACGTTTGTACAAAGGCGGACTTAATGCCTCATTCCCGCTCGTCACCCCCAAGTTTGTCCCCGTCGGTGACAAGTGGGAATTTTTCATAAAAAAAACTCACTTGTCTCCCCGGGTTGGCGAATGGGATTTCACATAGGAAAAACAGGCTACTTTTTATCACGAAAAAAATACAGTAACGAAACAAAACGCGGGCGAAGCCGCTGCGGCTGCTAATTCGAAATAAATTGTTGTCATTTACCAGTCTATACCCATCAAATCAATCAAATCAAATCAAATCAAATAATTTATTTGCTTAAATATTTTGTACAGTCAAGATGTTACATTCATTAAATAATAGATCTACAATATTTTTACCTTATTAACGTAGGTGTGCAAATATTTATATTATAAATGTCGACTCTAAATTCTGGTTTTTATTAATCATGCATAAGTCAGATCTGCTAATTCAATTAATCGTTATACATGTCAATATGGTATTAAGAAAAAAAAAATTACATGTCAATATAGGATTAAGTTAATAATAAAAGAAAATAATTATTAAATCATAATAATTAAAATAATACAAAAATATTTAATGTCAATTTAATAAATTTATCATAATTAAAAATAGTTTAGATAATATTAAAAATTAAAGAATAAATAAAAATATCATATTACAATTTGTCATTTAGAAATTCATTAATCTAATAATATCCGCGTTCCAGCAGCCAACGACATAGGAAATTTTTAAAAGAGTTTTTGTCAGATGAGCGATTTCTAACATCAGCTGGCAACTTATTGTATATCTTAACTGCCATACAAAATACATTTTTATTAAAAAGCGTTAGATTGCTTTTAGGTAAGCATAATTTATTTTTTCTGGAATCACGAGCATTTGGATTCCTTTGACTGTGTGTGACGAAGTAGTCGGGATATCGTTTTACGAAAAGACATATTTCCACTATATACATGCACGGTAATGTAAGAATTTTATGTTGTTTGAATAGAAGCTTACATGATTCCCAACTTCTAATTCCACACAGTGCCCTAACACACCTTTTTTGCGCTTTAAATGCTCGTTCTATGTCAACGCTATTTCCCCAGATTATTAGGCCATAGCGTAAGACTGCGGCAACATAACCATGATATGCCTGTAACGCAATATCAAACGAGGCGATTCTCTTAATTCTACCAAGTGCAAAAACAAATTTGTTAATCTTTTTACATACACCATCAATATGATTTTTCCAGTTGCAGTGTTCGTCAAGAGTGATTCCAAGAAAACAAGTGGAATCTACTATGTCAATTTTTTCATTATTATGATTAATGTCAATGTTAACTTTTTTTGCTTTGTAAGTATGAAATTGTATTGCTTTAGTTTTATTTATATTAATTTGCAAATTATTGTTATTCATCCAATTGAAAATGTCAGAGATTGTATTGTTAATGTCAGTTTGTAGTTTGTCAATATCTTGATTTTTAAAAAATAGAGTACAGTCGTCAGCAAAGAGAAAGCATTTGTTTGATGATACTTGAGGTAGGTCATTTATATATAATAAAAATAATATAGGACCTAATATACTTCCCTGTGGAACTCCATTTTTCGTATCTCTATACTGTGATCGGACTGTTATCTTAGCATTATTCTCAATCCTAGTAATCTCGGTGCATTGTTTACGATTTTTTAAGTAGCTATTTAGCCAGTCAGTCGCTCGACCCCTTAAACCGTATTCGGAAGCCTTCTGAAGTAATATATTGTGCTTTACGTGATCGAAAGCTTTCGACATATCTAAAAACAGTGCTAGATTAGGTATTCTATTATTAATATTTTCTGTAACTTCCTTAATGAGGTTGAAGCAAGCCAAGGTTGTTGATTTACCTTCCTGAAATCCAAATTGTTCCTTTGTAATAACTTTATTATTTTTAATAAACGACAGAATTCTTTTGGCCATAATCTTTTCAAATATTTTTGCCAATACTGGAATGAGAGTGATTGGTCTGTAATTATTCATATCGCTCTCATCGCCTTTTTTGTAAAGTGGTTTCACAATAGAATATTTTAGCCTTTCGGGAAATATACCATTTTCTAGGGATAAATTAATAATGTGGCATAAGGGAATGGCAATTTCGTTAGAACATAATTTTAGAGTATCGGTATTAATATCATCATAACCGACTGAGTTTGTATTTTTTAGACTCAGTATAATACGTCGGAGTTCATCTACCGAAGTCGGAGTAAGAAAAATACTATTGCTGATAGTTAATCTATTTGTGGATGTATTACTACACGTTATATTATTATCGCTTGTTTCTATGAAAAAGTCATTGAAAGCTGTCGTCATATTATATAAGTCGTCAATTACATTATTTTTATATTTAATTAATTTTATTTCATTTTGAGTCATTTTATTATTTAAATTTTCATTAACAATCCTCCAAGATGCAAGACATTTATTTTTAGATTTAAACATAATGTTTGTATTGCAGATTTTTCTTGAACTATTAATACACTTTTGTAAAATTTTAGAGTAGTTTTCAAATATTTTTTTGTTTTTTAATTTACCATATCTATCTGATTTAACATATTTCTGATACAGTAGTCTTTTTCGTCTACAACTATTTCTTAGACCCTTTGTAATCCAGCTTAATTTTTTACATTTATTATTACATTTAATTTTTAGAATAGGAAAGCATTGATCAAATAATAATTTTAGTATGTCATGAAATAAGTTGAAAGATTTATTTGTGTCAGTTTCTTGTAGTATGTCATTAAATGTCAGGGATTGAATATAATTATAAAATTTTAATTTATTGTCACTACTGAAGTCTCTTTTGAAGTCAGTCCAGTATGTAACATTTTTATAGTTATTAATATAGAGTGAGAGTATTTGATTTGTGTTGTGGTCTGAGAGGTATACATTTTCGGTAGTGCCTTTGCCTTCTCGTATATTACTCACAATTAAATCAAGGCAAGCATTTTTTCTCGTAGGTGATTTAATATGAATGGTCATGTTGTGATTCTGTAATATGCTAATAAGTAATTGTGTTTTATAATTGGTTTTCATAAGGTCCACATTCCAATCCCCACAAAGAATGATTTTTGTATTTTTTAGAACCTTTTTTTGTAATTTTTGTAATAAATAATCTAACTTGTCAAAGAAAATTTTTAAATTTGAATTTGGTGTTCTATAAATGCAAATAACTATCAGGTTAGGGTTTTTTATAACAATTCCACAACATTCAAAATTATATGTTTCTGATATTGTGTCAGCGAGTTCCAGTTTTGACACGTTTAAGCCTCTCCTAGCTAAGATGCAAGTGCCTCCCCTCTTTTCAAAGTTACGTGACCAATAGGAACCAATTTTGTAATTTTTGAGAGTGAGGTTTGACTCTGAACCTCTTAACAAAAAAGTTTCGGACAAACATATGATATCAATTTTTTTATTTTTATTCTTGTAATTGTCAATTAACAGTTCCAGTTCATCTTTTTTCCTGAGAACACTACATATGTTTTGATGCAGTAAATAGAAATTATGTATGTTCTCGAAAGGACTTTTTACTCGTATTTGTTTTTTGAAAGTAAAAAGGAATTGTACCTTTTTTTGGTTCACAGATAAGTTCTTTATTTCTTATATTAGGTGAGTTTATCTCTGGAGCCAATTTAGTTTTTTGGGACATTTTGTTGAAAAAGAATGGTATGGTTCCTTTTTTGTGAGTTGGTTTGCACCCAAACTGATTTTTACTATTTATGGTAATTTCCTTTAACTTTTGTTTGTAACTGTCAATGTAATTTGCAGTGTCAATTTCTAAAGATATTTTTTTGCATATGTTTTTAAGTAATGAATTATTATTATAACTAGTGATGTCATTTAATGAAATAAAATTACAGTTTTTAAAGTTTTGGCATATCAATTTAAACTGATTATTAAGAAGAGTCAAATTTAAATATGTGTTATCCATTATCTGAACTAGAAAAACTTGGGGTTTGTGAACTCTGGACAAAAAACTTACCAATTCACAAAATATTTTTGTAGGCATTTTTTTAGGCAAAACATTTGATAGCAGGAAATGCATCCATGTAGTTGTGCAGCTTTCAGCATCGACAAGCAATCAGCAGTAGTGCGGTCCCAGTTTTCAGAAACAAGATTAACCGTTTTGGTATTATTTAACCAGCGTATCAAATCGTCGTGCTCATTATCTAAAAATAGTAAAGTACTATGTTACATACAGACAAATTAACAACCAAGGTTTAATTTGTCTGTATGTAACATAGTATTCACATGGACGCTGCATAGGGTATAGCAACATAATTATGCCTTACTTACAAGCGTTGCTCAGGTATCAGACATTGCTTTAAGTTAGCCCTGTCACTGTTTGTCATTACCTAGTGGTAAGAGATAGCAGTTATTTATACACTTGATAATCTTTTAAAAAACGCTTGGAAGTAAGGGGGTTAGTGAGTATCTTGAAATAAGTGATAAAATTATATTAAAGCAGTTGTAGCCTACATACCTGTGTCGTCATCAGTATGTTTGTGGTCTTCTTTGTCAGTTGACTCACGTGTTTTTAAAATCGCGCCTACTTTTATAAGCTTTCTTCTCATGTTGTAGTATCTACTGAGAAGTACACCACGTCCTGCTGCAGATTCTCTATTTTTCCCCTTGGTACATCCTGCCCAAACCTCCTAAAAGTATGATGCCTAAATATATTAATTTGAAGACTGCGTGGCGTTTTTTACTATCTAATGCTACTACATACGTTTTGGTAAATGTTATTTATTCAAAATGACATTAAATATATTTAACATGTACCTACATAATTTTTAAAAAGCCAAAAGTCACTATGTACAGTCAGCGTCAAACTTAATTATAATTAAAAGAACATAATTCAAATGCGACTTTTGTGCTTAACATTAAGAACCATCTTTGTACTATTAACCTAATTACTTTACTCACGCCGCCGCCGATGACTGTACGTAGGTACCTACATGCTGCGCAGTTCTACAATACAATTTTCAACTTACTTGCTCGTATAGTGACTCTTATAACAACGCATTTCATTTCATAATTCAGCTTACTAAGATTGTTTGATTTCCATACACAGATTTTTACCAATTAAGGGCTGTTAGTTGTTCACTCTAATAACTGTGGTTGGCTTTTGTTTTGGTCTTTAATATCTTCAATATCAGCGCGCTGTGCGAGCGTCCATGGAACTAATAATTGACATGTAAACTTAGCTCAAATTACACTAAAATAGCGCCCGAGACGCTCGAGCGGGGCGCTTTGAATCGGCACAAATATCAACTGTCATTTCGTATACAACATTTAGTCCAGCGTACTTGTATTATTGAGGTCAGTGACACTTAGCTTATAACACGTCGCTGACACGACCAGACCAGCCCTCATCGGCTAAAAACAATGAAGTTAATGTTAATTGTGCTTTGACAGATGTATGTAATACATTGCTACTTCGTTTTGGCAAAAATAAAAACTTACCAATGAAAAGTAGCAATGTATCACATCCATCTGTCAAAACACAGTTAACATTAACTTCATTGTTTTTAGCCGATAGAGGCCCTGGGGCTCTATCCCATATCCATCGGCAGATTCCATAACGATGCGTCAGCCTGCATGCTTACACGTGTTAACATGCGTTATGACGCGGCTGATACGGCAGGTAGGGATGTAAGGTGTTTTCGACGATAAAAATATCGATCATATTTATATCCATAAGTAACAAATTTTAGTAAGTAGGTAATCCTGCTAAAATATCGATACTGAGTCATTTATTGTTTATAATTGATATCGGTCATTTAAGTCTTTTTTATTGGCATGAGGAGTTTTTTTTTGCATTCTTGTGTTTTGAGTTTCGAGTATTTTAAAACTTTTTTATTAGGTCGCTTTTTCGTTTATTTGATTGTTTGTCCCTTTGCAAACGATTTCTACTAGAGACTTAAACTTTAAACATTAGTCACTGGAAGACAATCTTCGATCAAAAATATCCTAGACTAGCGGCCGTCCGCGACTTCGTCTGCGTAGAAAGTGTTTTTGCTATCCCTCGAAAGAATACTTTTTTTCGGGATGAAAAGATCATCAGACTAGGAACTGTTACTAAAATCCATTTTTTGAGTAGCGAGCTAAGGCACGAAACGAGCGAATGTATCGATGATTAGCGCTTCACTAAAAATTTAGGCAACATTACATCGGAGAGCGTGTCGTGTGTCGTCACGTAAGCTCAGTGTGCTTCTAGGCTGATGCTGACGCGCGCGTCACGTGGCGTGGCGTGTTACAAGTGTGCTTCTGGTGTGTCGTCACGTGGCGTGGCGTGTCGTCACGTAAGCCCAATGTGTTTCCAACTTAATTCTTCGATGCACTAGGTATGCAATAGGTTGCTATAGTTGGGTAGCGCCACCTGGTATAAATTTTTGAACTAACGATGAAACGTCAAAAGAAACTCTCCCATTTTAGACTGTGAGAAGTGGTTCAGCTGTTAACGTCTAGATGGCGTTTACCACTGTTTCAGAATTGGCTTTTACCAAATACGAAAACCATCATCATCAGCCTGAAGAAGTCCACTGGTGAACATAGGGCTCCTCTATACATATCCAGGAAGAACGATTCTGAGCCCTTTCCATCCACCGAATTCCCGCGATCTTATCAATGTCATCGGTCCATCTGGTGCTTTTTAAATCATTCACTGATAAATTTATAATAATATAATAATCATAATTAATACGTATGGATGTCATGAAATAATTATAATAATACGACTCAACGATTTCATTTGTTTGGTAAAAATTGTTTACAACGTTACCTTAATAACTTAATAATAAATTAGTTACAGTTCCAAACTGTTCTTAGCAAACTCAGCTAACTCTGGCAATCTACTACTGACAATACATTGAGGATCATTGCCTAGCTTATTTGATGCTGTTACTAAGATCTTTAGTAACATTATATAATAGTATTTTAGCAGTTGCAGCCAATAATATTAGTTACAGCATTTTAAAAAAATAGTGACTTCTAAAAATAATTTTACAAAACTCGACTAATTTTGGTTTACTACTTCTGACAATACAATATTATGACTTATTGCCTAGATCATTTGACGCTGTTACTAAGATCTTTATCAACATTATATAATAGTATTTTAGCAGTTGCAGCAAATAATATTATTTGCTGCAACTGCTACAACTAATATTTGTTGCAACTAATATTAGTTGAAGTATTTAAAAAAACTAGTGACTACGAAAAATAATTTTACAAAACTCGGCTCATTTTGGTTAGCTACTTCTGATAACACAATATTATGACTTATTGCCCAGATCATTTGACGGTGCTACTAAGACTTTAGCAAAATTAAATAAAAATCGTTTAGCAGTTGCAGCAAAAATAATTGGTTGTTATTGCTAAAAAAATTGTTACGGCTAAACAAAAATAATAATTATTTTAGTAACTGCAGCAAATAATATTAGTTGTTGTATTTTGTCAAATTAGTTACAGTTCCAAACTGTTCTTAGCAAACTCACCTAACTCTGGTTAACTACTACTGACAATACATTGAGGATCATTGCGTAGCTTATTTGACGCTGTTACTAAGATATTTAGCAATATTACATAATAGTAATTTAGCAGTTGCAGCAAATAATATTAGTTGAAGTATTTAAAAAAATTAGTGACTTCTAAAAATAATTTTACAAAACTCGACTAATTTTGGTTTATTACTTCTGACAATACAATATTATGACTTATTGCCTAGATCATTTGACGCTGTTACTAAGATCTTTATCAACATTATATAATAGTATTTTAGCAGTTGCAGCAAATAATATTATTTGCTGCAACTGCTACAACTAATATTTGCTGCAACTAATATTAGTTGAAGTATTTAAAAAAACTAGTGACTACGAAAAATAATTTTACAAAACTCGGCTCATTTTGGTTTGCTACTTCTGACAATACAATATTATGACTTATTGCCTAGATCATTTGACGGTGCCACTAAGACTTTATCAAAATTATATAAAAATTGTTTAGCAGTTGCAAAAAAAATAGTTAGTTGTTATTGCAAAAAAAAATTGTTACGGCTTAACATAAATAATAATTATTTTAGTAACTGCAGCAAATAATATTAGTTGTTGTATTTTGTCAAATTAGTTACAGTTCCAAACTGTTCTTAGCAAACTCGCCTAACTCTGGTTAACTAGTACTGACAATACATTTAGGATCATTGCCTAGCTTATTTGACGCTGTTACTAAGATCTTTAGCAACATTTTCTAATTAAATTTTAGCAGTTGCAGCAAATAGTATTAGTTGAAGTATTTAGAATTATTAGTAACAACTAAAAATATTTTTACAAAACTTGCCTATTTTGGTTTGCTACTTCTGACAATACAATATTATGACTTTTTATAATATTTATAAATAATAAATATAATAATAATATTATGACTTAGCAACATTAAATAATATAATGTCTTTTGGGTCTCGAGCTGATGTGTCAGAAAATAAGTTTAGCAATTGTTGCATAACTATGTGTAGTGATAGCAAAGTTTATCATCACGTCTGGCCGGGCGCATCTATTTATCAATTACAACAATGTATTTATCCATGACAACGAAGTATTTATCCATGACAACAAATATTATTTGTTGTCATGGCTAGTGATAAACCAGGAAATTTTATCGCTAATACAGCTAAAAAAGTTAGCAGTTATTGCTAAAAAATCTTGCAAAGTTTTAGTGTAAATAGTAGCTAAGTGGTCTTAGTTGTAATAAACAATGTTTCGCTCAGGTAGCTAAACAATTGTAAGCTAGCAAATGAGGCGGCAGCAAAACGAGTTTAGCTACTTTATCTAAACCATTTTTTTCCGTGTGAAGTTTTACAGAAAGGAGATTGGCAGTCGTCCATGTAATCTCAGTGTCGCATAAGGCTTAGCGTATCGATAATTAAATATGTGGATTTTGTTTATAAAATATAAAGCAATGAAAAATGTAATCAGAGCGTTTATTTAGCAGTTGGGAATAAAATGTTGTCTCCTATGCCTAACCTGAAAACTTAACCCTTGTCGGGGCGGGGGCGGACGCCATTTTTTTACTTGTAGCCTTAGATTAAAATAAAAACAATTATTAATCTAAGCTTGTAGCGCATGAATCTAATAGGGTATTAAATGGAAATATGATTTTTATACATAACGAGAAAGAACTTGGTCTTCAGCTGACCTGGTGTTAAATAAGTAAATGATTATAAGAATCTTTACTTAGCCCCATACCAAAAGAACACGGAATACAACAACGCTACTGTAGTGGAACCAATGATAATATCATTGAGTGGAACATTTTCCGAATACAGTAGGTAGGTAGGTAAGTACCTACCGACGACGTTAGTAAATAAGGTTTATAACTTCATCATTAGCCAATAGACGTCCCACTGCTGGGCTCAGGCACTGGATAATTTATTATTTTGAAATGAAAGGAACACTTTTTTATGGATGGAACTCGCGTTTATTAACGACATTCATAAAAATAACTTTAAATGTATTTAATAAACGCGAGTTTCATGCGTAAAAACGTGTATCATATCAATGTTTAGTGCTTGCGTAACCATAGAAAACAATATTATTATTTTAATAAGAAAATATGGCGGGCAATGGCAAAATAGTTAGGTAGGTACTTACTTAGTAAGGCTGGCTTTCTTGAAGATCGATAGGTACCTAGGTACTCTTCGTAACCGATAAATATCTAAATTAATTAAGAACTTCATAGGACATTACCCGGTTTAGGTACTCTTAGGAAATATAATTTTACTTTAGGTACCTGTTAGCTATAGAGAGGTCATTGACTGATCTCCCTACAGCTGCTCTGCTACCGTTAAATAAACTTAAATTGCTACTTACAAACTAGTTGAGACGGTGTGCCACACCCTTACTGCCGTTTCGCTCGTCCTCAGCTCGGTGCAGCCCGCCGCGCCCGGCAGCTGCTGGTACTGGTGGCTCGCCGCTCCGCCGGTTGTCGCTGGTGTCGGTAGACCGCGCTCCTGCGCGTCTTCTGGAGCTGGTGCTGATAAGGCCCTAACCACCATTTGGCTACCCCAAGAGCTCTTAAACCCCAGAGAAATACGCACCACTTAACACCGTTCACGCCACACCACGTGTACGTGTCAACCAAATGTCTAGCTTTTAGCTAGCCCGCCCTGGTTCCAAATTAAACTTACGTTCTACACTGTTTCTTATCTATTATTACGGGCCCCCCGAATCAACTTATATGCGCCCCTCACATCACCAAGTTATTAATCATTACTTTTTACGCGACCCCGCCATGATGCTAACCTAGCACTTGAACCAACAAAGTGTGAACACAGTTTCCGACAAAACCACCATGGCGGTCTCAACCGAAGACACCCGCTGCCTTAACTGCTCGGCTCTTTCGAGGATGACATCGTCGCAGCCCCTCCGAGACAGCAGACCTTGCGTGCTAACGAACCAACGCAGCTGCGTCGCCAAGACTGCTTCCGCCATCGCGTTTTCATCAAAAAACAAATACAAGAGAGATTAGATTCTATGTCCAACAATAGCACAAAGACAGGGCAATATTGTCTACATATCCTTTTAATTACAATATAGCAACAACCAAAATTAATAAGTACAAAAAACTTAAACGGGTTTGCAACGAGAAGCGCACCAACAATTATTGTTACATAGTCACTACGCATAAAGCAACCAAAGGAGAAGGTTTTTTTTGTATGGGAGCTGGGCTTAAAATAAAAAATCAATGATCAGATGCAAATGATATATTAAATTAAAGAATAAATTATAAGAAACACGATCAATCTATTTCAAAAAATAAATCGATGCCCATTTTAATTTAATTCAAATTAAAAAATACATTACCTGGTAAGTTATCACTAATGTTGCAATATGTAAAAATTTATAATAACAGGAGACATTAATATTAACTTAATAACTAGACAAAACGAATCATCTTACGAAAGGAGTAATCGGTCTTCTTACCTTAATATGCTTGCCACTCATGGCATATTATCGGGCCACACACTCCCGACCAGAGACAAGAACTGTTTGGACCACTGTATGCTTAGGATCGAGAAAAACAAATTATCAGCTAACATTGCGGTACTGAACGCAACAATAACAGACCACGACGCAGTTCTCTTAAACCTTTCTAAGATAAAAACTAATTACTCTACGTCAAACATTAAAACATACATTGATTTTGAGGAGGCAATAGTTAAAGTTCTTCATAAAAATCTGTCTACATTATTATTTAGTGATGATCCTAACTTTGTTGTTCAACATTTGATACACAAAATTACTGAATCTTTGGATGAAAGTAAAAAAGTAAAAATAACGTCTAATAAGCAACGTATTATTAAGCCCTGGATCACTAGTGGCATATTGCGTTGTATAAAAAATAGAAATAAAATGCAACTAAAACTACGATCTGATCCTCAAAATTTAATTTTAAAGTTAACATATACAAGATACCGAAATTTCTGTAATAAACTGATAAAAAAACTAAAACGTAAATATCAAGCTGAACTGCTGAGGCGTAACATTAAAAACTCAAAAATCTTGTGGAAATCTATCAAAGACATAACTTATCTTAAATCTAATAAAATTAGTAGTAATGACTTACTAAGTATTATGAACTCTCCGATAGACTCTGTTAATCACGCTAATCACTTCTTTGCTAACGTTGGTAAGCAACTTGCTGAGGAAATTGCAGATAGCCCCTTAAGCCCTGCTAGCCTGGACTGGACACCCAACACAACCTCACAGCTGGGATCCTTTGTCCTTATAGACACCGATCCTGCAGAAGTCGATGCCATACTTTCAAGTTTAAAATCCGAAAGTGCCGCAGGGTGGGACGGTATTCCAACCAAGTTTCTTAAGATGATTAAGCCCATTGTGGTTCCCATTATCAGTCACCTCGCAAACCTTTGTTTTAGACAAGGCGTTTTCCCTACTTTACTAAAAAAATCAATAGTGACCCCTGTTCACAAGGGTGGTGATAAAAAAGAGGTTGGTAACTATAGACCTATCTCTGTTTTGCCTGCAATATCTAAGATCCTTGAAAAGTTGATTAACTCACGTGTTATTAGCTACCTCGAAAAATTTAGGATATTGTCCAACGCGCAATTCGGGTTCAGACAAGGAAAGTCCACAGAAGACGCTGTGTTAGCACTGTCATCTTTAGTTACGAAACATCTAGACAATGGGCAAAAGACGTTAGCGGTATTCATCGACCTAAAAAAGGCCTTTGATACCGTGTCTGTTCCCATCCTTGTGGAAAAAATGGAAAAAGTAGGTATTCGGGGTGGCCCGCTGAAATTACTGACTGATTACCTGCAGGGGCGTTCACAGTGTGTAAAAATCGGCAATCATACAAGTTGCGAGTCCAAAATAATGTATGGTGTTCCTCAGGGAAGCGTACTTGGCCCTACATTATTTCTTATATACCTAAACGATCTAACTAACCTTGAGATTGAAGGCGGTCGTTTAATTTCGTATGCAGATGATACTGCCATGGTGTTTAGTGGCTCCTCCTGGAATTCTGTATTTAGAGTTGCAGAAAATGGACTCATGAAAGTGGCAAACTGGCTTAGGTTGTCCTTGCTAACCCTCAATATCTCCAAAACAAATTATATCACTTTTGCTATTGACAAAAGATCGCTACCGCCCCCCGACCTAAAACTTAAATTACACTTCTGTCACAATATTAATACAGAAAACTGCGGATGTACTGTCATTGGTTGCGTCGATTCTACAAAGTATCTAGGAGTCATTATTGATCAACGACTATCCTGGCATCAGCAGCTTGAATACATAAGTAACAAGATAAGAAAATTAACTTGGATTTTTAAAACGCTAAGACACGTGACCTCTCACAAATTGTTATGTCGTAAATACCTTGCATTAGCTCAATCTGTTATAGGATATTGCTTACCTATATGGGGCGGTGCCACTAAAACTAAGTTCCTTGAAGCCGAAAGGGCGCAAAGAGGTTTACTTAAAACTATGTTTTTTAAACCTTACAGATTTCCCACTGATGAACTTTATAGCATCAGTGATATACTTTCGATTAGGAAGCTTTATATCGTAACCACAGTGTTAAAGCTGCATAAATCATTACCATTTGATCCTTACTTACTTTTGGGGAGAAGACAAGACAAAAAGGCTCCGATTCATAATTGTAAAACTTCTTTTGCTAAGCGTCAATTTCGATCCCAATCTGCTCGCCTTTATAACAAATTGCACAAGAAATATAAAATTTACTGTTTACAGCATCACGAATGTAAAAAAACTTTAATTAAGGGTCTGGCAACAATAGGGTATAGTGAGACAGAAAAATTACTCGAATCAGTCTATTAACCTGGTACGATAGCCTAGTGGTTTATTTAAACCGATCCCAAGAATAAGATTCGTAGGGCTGGGCAAACGGTATCAGATACATTGCTTCGCCTGTTTATATATTTTTTAATATATATTATATTCGCTTGAATTTCTATTTCAAACATCTACATGTACAAAAACACGCGTGGGCACGTTCATACAGGCATACACACTCACCCCCACAGACACACATTCACACAAACACGCACGCGCGTTCAAATCAATCTTAGAATACTCACTCACACAAAAAACACATACCTCAGTTTAGCTGTTAGTCCTAATCTATTTTATAACTTTGTTTTTATAATACGTACGCCACCTATTGCTATGGAAGAGCGGGACCTCCTCTAACAGGTATTATTATTATACTTACTAGGTTGGTCCCAACCTTAGATTATTGTTTGTACTGAATTTGTATGAAATAAACAAATTTAATAAAAATTTAATAATATATTAAATTAAAGAATAAATTATAAGAAACACGATCAATCTATTTCTAAAAATAAATCGATGCCCATTTTAATTTAATTCAAATTCAAAAATACATTACCTGGTAAGTTATCACTAATGTTGCAATATGTAAAATAAAAAATGTTTAATGACATTTTTAAATGACTGTGGTCATTGCGTTTTGTTATTGATTAATTTTCAACTAGAATTACGGTTGCTTTAATATTAAAACATTGTACTACCTCTGAAGTTACGTAGTAAAACAAATGGAACTTTTTATTTATTTAACTATTTATTAAACAATAAAAATAATTATCGACACAACGTAAATGTTAATAGCGAAACGCATCGAACTCGTTGACAGTGACAGATGACGCATGTCTTGTCATGCCACTGTCATGTCGTGAACTTCGTCAGACGGATCTCGCCCTCGCCTATGTGCTGTTGTGATGTTTCGTTGTGCTCTCGCTCTCGTGTTGTTTTCTGTTTTACGACTTCTGCTATGCTTTCTGGACCCGATTTTTGCCTTTCGACTGTGTTTTGTTGACCCGGTGTTTAATACGACGACCTCCGCTACTCTTTTGGACACCTTTTTTCTTCAACGATTATCAACAACGACGCCTCCTGCTCGTGCTATATCAAATGTAAGTATTTTGTTTGATTACAACAGTTTGGCAGTTAGTTAAACTCTTTCCATTCGCAGAAAGATTCAATTTCGAACTTTGTGGCTTTCGAAACACTGACACCCATTTGCACTAAACTTAAGAATCACTTAAGACTATTCATATCTAATCCACTAAGCCTATTCTTAACTTACGGGCCCAATATCGAGCCGTTAAGGCTTATTATTCTCTATTAAACGAATGTCATAAAATAATATGATAGATAAGAATTGCCTTGGGCGATTCTTAAGTTTAATGCAAATGGGTGTGAGTTTTTCACATTGTACCATACCTAAGTGGGGCCTAAACTACACTGGTTATTATATAGCTGGTCAAATAAAATGTAATTCATAGTCAAGATGTATTTATATAATTATGGAGATTAACTTTAACTATCATTGACCATGTTGTGAAACTATTTCTATTATAATAACCACATTTGCCAGCAATACCCAATGGTGATAGAAGTATGAGTGTTTTGTCAGTGTTTTATACTGTAATTTTTTTTTTCAGATATTTATAATGACTGCGCAACTGCAATGTTTTAATTACAACATACGACTTTATGCCAATCGTCAGTCTTATGTTATACTTGACATGAGTCCAGATATTGTATCATTGCTGGAGGAGTGGACTACCAGACAGGTATGATACACTTTTAATAGAGATTTATGGCAAATGTTTTTCAATAATTCTACTAAAACAATCTTAAACTTAATATAGGTACTTACTTAAACTCAATGATCTTGAAATGTTCATTATATTTGTAAATAGTTTCTGCTCAAGAAAGCAAAATGGATTGTTTATAATGTAAATAATTTCTTGTTTTAGGTGGCAACCATAGACAGATTGTGCCAGGAGTGTTTTGACTTGGTGATTGCTGAAGTTGTTGATGGTCACAATAGACCTCAACAGCAATTGGGACATCATTCACTATGTGTCAATTGTGGCATATCACTGGCACAAAGAAGTGGAAGACTGTCTCGACCATTGCTTGATGGATGTCCTGAGAGAGTGTATATAGCTAGAACTATATTTCCTCGACAGGTATGTAATATATCTTTGCCTCAAATGACTATACAAAGGACAAATAATGTCAATACCTAATATTAAAGATAGTACAACAATGTATTTATATATTTTATAATTTTACAGATTCCTGTTGATGCTCGAGTGTGCAATTCTTGTTGGCTACGAGCTCGCTATAGAGTTCAACGAGATGCTGAGATTCATGACCTTCCTATCGAACATGGGGACGAACAAGATCCTGACAATGCAGATCTACAAGAACCTGACATAGAAGATGAGTTGCATCATGAACTCATCTCTACCATAACTCTTCCCGGCTATAGTCGCACTTCAGATACTGCAAGTCACTGCTTTGTACCAGAGTGTATAAACATGGAGAGATTTAGAGTTCCCAAATATTTAAGAAAAAGAATATTGGCTGACTACAAAGTTTTTATACCTGCTAACTCAAGAGTTTGTGAGCAACATAGTACAGTGTACAACTGGGATGTACTCAATGATTATGAATATATGACAAACTTCACTTCACCTCAAATCATAGATATGTTAAATATTTTGAGCGAGTCCAAAACTGACTCTAAAACTTTGAAAATGTAGAAAACATTGAACCAAGTATTTGTCACTACTGGACTGGCTTGTCTATTGTCAATTTCCTAGTATTGTTTAATTTGATATACAATGGACTCAATAATTGCAAGAGAAATAAGACTGCTCTAGCACTCTACTTAGTAAAAATAAGGACAGGAGAGTCATACACTCGGATCGCAAGCATTTTTCAAATAACAACTTCTGTAGTTCGATCATATGTAAAAAACGTAAGAAATTGTCTGACATCTGTATATGTACCGTTACATCTGGGTGTGGGACATATATCACGTGAAGCATTAAGCGCAAGGAATCTTATTATACCTCGTGGTTTATTTGGTACAGAATTGAACAACCCTATTGTGATCATGGATGGAACTTACATTTATGTCCAAAAGTCGTCTAACTACTTATTTCAAAAAAAATCCTACAGCCTTCACAAATTCCGCAATCTAGTGAAACCATTTTTGATTGTAGCTACTGATGGTCATATTGTAGATGCATATGGACCTTACCCAGCAACCACTACTGATGCTGACATAATAAAACAATTATTTGAAAATGAGAGTTCCGACCTCAGGAGCTACTTTACACAGAATGATGTGTTCATTTTAGATCGTGGATTTAGAGATGCTTTAGGGTTACTCAATTCTTTAGGATATTCAGTATATAAACCAGAGACACGTTCAGAAAACGAAGGTTCACAGCTCTCGACCATAAAAGCCAATAAATCAAGATTAGTGACAATGTGCAGGTGGGTAGTGGAAGTTGTAAACGGTCGGTTTAAACGGGATTATAAAATATTTAGAGCGAATTACTTTAATAATATGAGCGAGAATCTAATGCAAGACTTTAGAATTGCAGCAGCAATAATAAATCATTTTCATCCCGTTATAACCGACCGGCCTGACGCTGAGCCTATTTTGCAAAGAGCCTTAGAAAGATTGGATATGCCAAACCATTTAGCTGATCATGTGCAACAGCTGCATTTAAATAGGCACAGGGCTAATTTCATAAGAATAGATGGCCAAGTACCTCAATCGGATATGTTCCCTGTAATGGAAATGTCTGACTTGGTTCTGTTTGCATTAGGGACCTACCAAATTAAGCAGGCCAGGTCTTATTATGGGGAACATATCCGAACAAATGGTACGTTTGTAATAGAAGTAAATGACAGTGTAACTGTAACAAACGTACCAGGAATATCGTCATCACATGACACATTATTAATTAGAGGAAGGATTAGGTCCCGTCATCATAGTAATACAGTTTATTATACATATATATTATTAAATTCAGGAGAAGCTAATTGGTGGGACCAGATCTGTGGCTATTACTGTTCATGTATCATAGACAAACGAACAGTTGGTACTTGTGCTCACGTTATGACGATAGTTTGGTACCTTGGCTGGGCTCGGCATCAAGATTCCATATTGGCACCTGCTAGATTTTTAGATGGTGTTTTGGTAATGGAGGATGAATAAAGAAAGTTAATAAAAATGACATTGTTTTATTTATTAATTAAGTTATAAACCCAATTATACTTATGCATTTTCTTCCATGTAACTACAGGTGATGCTTACAGAACATAAATTATTTACATATATTTGGTTATGCATTTCTACAGATTCACATCTCTGATTCTCGTTTCGAAATCTCATTTCACTATACTTTTGTACAAGTGACGCAAAAACGTAAGTAGTAGGTATTACTTGGTATCCAGCCAAAATTATTTTTATTCATTTCTTTATTAAACATACATACATATAATCACAACTATTATCCCCGAAGGATTAGTCAGAGACTAGGCAATGAGGACCGCAAAAGCAGTCCTCTGCCATAGTCCACTTTTCACCAAATAGTGACTGCACATGTGCTCAGCGTGACAGGTGGTGGGCCCATCACCGCTCTGTACTGTTGGAATTATGTGTAATCTTTAGTCCGTTAGTCGCCTTTTACGACACCCAAGGGAAGAGGGAGGGTGGTAGTATACTTTCACCGCTACGCAACACGGTTCAAGGCTGTGTATCTACAAAGCCGTCTACAAAATATCAGGAGCAAAATGAAATAATTCATAAATGCATGCATAACAGGAGATATAACCATTCCTGTGTTTATAACTTTATTAGGTATCTCGTTTGTAAATCTGTGTTATTTTTATCGTTTGTATGATATTGTTTTAAATGTTTCGTTTTTAACATATTCGCGTTTTGCTATAACTGTACTCTGAATAACTGTGATTCCAAAGAAACGAGAATGTGAAGAGATGCGAATCTGTAGATATGCGAACAATTCCGACATCTTCTTTTTATGAATGGCTTCATCAATAAACTCCTTATAAATGAAGTAAAACGACATTGAAGATCTCGTCTCTTTCACCTATCCCTACCAGGCTATCTCCACTGGTAGGGATTGTGTGCAAACAATGCTAAAGATTGACTGCTTGTGAAGTCATAGAGTCCACTACGGCTAGTCACTTTTAATTTCACGTTTAGAAAAGCTGCCGTAGGTACTGGAGTTCTATCTATATTGTTGATTTATGTAAGTATTGTATTCCTAGGAAACTAAGTAAAATGGTTCCGGATATGGAGACGGATCACCCGTCCGACTTCGCTGGCGTCATCCCCCCTCCAAATAATAATAAGATATGTACATTTTGTTTAGGAAAGACAGTTTTGATCAAAAGCGGTTAATCAAAACAGATTTCTCTAGGAACCGAAATGGCGGTGCCCTTTTGGACTTCGCGGATGTCAACTTTTTAGCTAAAATTAATAGGTAGGTATCAAAAGTCTTCAAAACAGAATTACTGAATTGGAATTGAATAAAAATTGTTGAAAACAAAGAACAAACAGCTGGATGGATCAACGATCAACTGTCAGTTTATGTTACATTACATATAGATGTCACGCAACTGTCAAAAAGAGAACTCGGACATCGTTCCTTTCGACGCATTTTTCTGATAATGATTTTTTTTCCAAAATATTAATGGGCATCTCTCAAAATCTGCAATTAGTGTAGATTGAAAGTATTAAATATTTAGAGTATTTATCAACTGAAATGAACTCTGATCAATTTTCACCCATTTTAAGCCCAAAAAAATCTTCTCCTTTCAATCAATGTAATACATCTAAAATAGGTTTTCAAAACTGAAGGCACCAACAAAACAAGATGTGCATAAACCGATATGACATATGATAAACAAGTAAATCAAACCAGCGTCGTGGCATTACTGAGATGCTACGACACAATGCTGAGTAGATGCCTTTTCAGTGTCACATATTATTGTTATTTGTAATTTTTATGTTGTGTTTTTGATGCTGAATAAATTTGTTTCTATTCTATTCTATTCTATAAACCTGAGTTGACTTCCAAAGAAATAAAAAAAAATTAAAATTGTTCATTAATATTACATACGCCACTATGTAAACAAGGTGACAAATAAATCAACCCTAGTAGTTTCTAAAAAAAAATAAAAATAAAAAAGTTAATTAAATAATGCACTTTGGCCAGTCATGTCATGATACAGCCCCAAGTTAGGGCCAGTTTTTTGATCAGTAGTTAACTGAACCAATGGTTAAAAAAAGTAACTAATAGTCAAATATCTTAAAAAATCGTTTTTCAAACAGTAGTTAGCTTAACCAATAGTCAAATAACAAACTATTAGTTAAAAAATGTAACCACCCGAAATTGAGTGGTTAGCAAGATGGCGGATGGTTAAATGACGCCGTTACAGCTGATCTTAACTCTGAGCTCTGACTGAGTCGCCAAATTCTCAATAAACAATTTTAGTATCTGCCGGCTGATCTGACTGTGAACGGACGTGTTTTGCGATTCTCCGAGTTTATTAATTTTGTCGTTATTTGTTGTGGGTGTCTCCGGGCTTCGCCCCGCTGCGATCTTGTGGTGTCTGCGAGCCGGCTTCGGAGCCCTACAAAGTGTGAAAAATGTAGAGAAATTTTTAAGTTTTGTGCAAGGTTTGAATCCGCGCCTCTTACCGGTGACCCAGCGTTTTATCCACTGGACCACGCGCGCTTGGAGCGGCGGCGCCGAAATTTGCGACCTTAAGCAGTAATCCGAATAAGACGCGCCCGCATCTCGAGTCCGTAGACGATTACTACGGCAGCTGCTACGTCGTTGCTACGTGTGCTACGTTATCTCGTCTTCCATCGCGCTTTCCAACAGTGCGGACGCATTTCGGACGCAACCTAACCAAACGAGGGATAACGCTGACCAAAATGGTTACTAAATGTGGTGGTTGTGATACAGAAATTTATGATACAGATATTTCTTTTATGGAGTGTTCAAGTGGGCAATGTAAAAAGTTGTATCATTTGAAATGTATTGGCATATCAATGGAGACGTTTAGGTCATTTACAGAAGAAAACATAAATAATTGGATTTGTCCGGAGTGTGTATGCACTAAACCAAAGCGTAATAACATCGACACGCCGGTGAAAAGTATTGCAATGAACGAAACCTTTACCCCGAGCAGTTTCGTAAACATAGAACGCGGGAGTCGCCTCAAGGCAGCCGAGATCTCAACAAGTGATAAAGGGAATGAGATAATATTACGAGAGCTGCGGGAATTTCGCGCTGAAGTGAACTGTCGATTTAATGATCAAATGGTAGCTTATAAGGCAGCCATTACACGGTCAATCCAGATCGCGATCTAGCCAGCCTGATCGCGATCACAGATTGATGAATTGCGCTACAACATTACACATTCAATCTGGATTTCGTCAGTCCGCGGATCCTTCGCCGCGTGATCACACGTGTTGTCATGGATCTACATAAAGTTAAAACTATATTATCCCTTGTATTAGCCCTAACTTTAAAGAAAAGGATTCGAAAAAGGCGCTGGGTTAAACAGTAGTTACAGAAAAGAGAAATGTATACCCATTTAAATCTTCTACATAAAGAAATACAACTAACTGCTGAAGATGATGATTACAAAAACTAGGAAAATGTTTACTAGAAAAAAAATCAACCAGTCTCAGGAAGCTCGAATGAAATTCGAACCCACGACCTTTGAATTGCCGGTCCACCGCTGTAATACCGCTGGCTTGCAGTGTAAATCCAACTACCTACCTAATAGGAAAAAATCAGCGAGTCTTCCGGAGTCTCGGTAGCTCAGCGGTTAGAGCAATGGACCGGCAATCCAAAGGTCATGGGTTCGAATCCCATTCGAGCTTCCTGAGACTGGTTGATTTTTTTCTAGTAAACATTTTATCCTATATTCATATAGCATTGTGAATGCAAAATTTCAATAATAAAGATATTTATAAGCAATTACGTCTTTATCGATTGTTGTAATAGTACTTATTGTTACAGTGACGTAATACCGCTGGCTTGCAGCGTAAATCAAACTACTAAGAAAAATTCAGCGAGTCTTCTGGGGTCTCGGTAGCTCAGCGGTTAGAGCAGTGGACCGGCAATTCAAAGGTCGTGGGTTCGAATCCCATTCGAGCTTCCTGAGACTGGTTGATTATTTTTCTAGTAAACATTTTATCCTATATTTATATAGCATTGTGAATGCAAAATTTCAATAATAAAGATACAAAAACTACTTCAGGATGGATGAAAAATCTTTTAACGAGTTACTACAAATGATAACTCCATAAATAAATATATTTTTTAAATATATCTAGCAATTTTTTATATCCAACATCTCGTATGTATTTATTTTTGTAGTGCTGATGCTGGGCATTCCACAATACTGGTAATGTTTCCAATATTATAATAAAATCTTCATCAACTTGAGGAAGCGAAGGTGAATTTAGCGAGTTGAGTTCGACCGGCGACAGCGGCGAGCGAGAGCGCGTGTCACCGACGTCCATCTTGGATAGCGCGTAGCGTAGACTGACGCGATCCTGCGTTTACACGTTCAATCTAGATCGTGATCTCGGATCGCGATCCAGATTTCAAAATTTCTAGATATTTTGTAATCTGGATCGCGATCTGTCAATCTACACGTTACACAGTCAATCTGGATCGCGATCACTGATTACGATCATGGATCGCGATCTGGATTGACCGTGTAATGGCTGCCTAAGGCGTTAGAAGATCGATATAAAAAGGTAGAAGCAGAATTACAAGAACTGAAAAAATACAAAGCGGTAGTTGGAGAAGAACAAAGCAGAGTAGAAAGAGAGCAAAAAGGCAAGAAGTATTTATTGAAAGATGGAGCAGCAGGTAGAAAACAGAAAGAACAAAGAAAAATTATGCCTTTGAGTGAAAATAAGGACAGCATTATATCGTTTGCAAACATTACGAAACGAAATCTCAAGGAGGTACCGACTAAAATAAGCGAGGTCACTAAGGGTCCGAAGTCGCAAGTTAATGACGGACAAATGAGCGCGGTGGAAGTGTTGGACGATAATGAAACTCGAGGAAAAAAGGAAAATAAAATGGAGAAGGTGAATGATTGGAGTGAAGTAGAGCGCAGGAAAAGTAGGTACCCAGGTAATGACGTTAGGAAAGGTGGAAGTACGAGTTCCTCGGAAATTCAAGGGACAGAACGGAAAAAGTTTCTACATGTATGGCGGCTAAAAAAAGAAACTACTACTGAAAATTTAGAAATATACCTAAGAAAGTTATGTGGGGAGGGAGTTTCAATTATAATTGAAAAAATAAAACATAAAACTGAGCGAGACTATGCCTCATTCCGAATAGGTGTTCCCGAGAGCTGTTATGAAAAATTATGTCAACCAGAAGTATGGCCAGTTAATGTGGAATTCTGCGAGTGGATCTGGTTTCGTAGATCAGACGACACCTCAAAAAAGTAAAAGAAAATTAATTGAAGTTTACTACCAAAACGTAAGAGGTCTTCGAACAAAGCTGGATGATTTAAATACGGGAATTGTCTCTTCGGGGGCAGATCTGTTTGCAATTACGGAAACTGGCTGTAATAGTTCTATGCAAGATGCAGAATTGATTCCACCAGGATATAATATTATCCGAAGTGACCGAATGGACGGGCGAAAACAGGGCGGCGCGCTTTTAGTGACCACGCCGCGCTTCGAACTGAGGAGCGAGCATATACCGGGTGACGTAAACATTGACAATCATATGTTCGAGTGCGTTTGTGCTAAGGTGTATTTACGCGAAAGATTTTTGTTCTTGCGTTGCGTTGTTTATATACCGCCGGGTACTAGCGAAAACGAATACTTGTTGTTATTTAAGATAATTGAAAATATGTCTGTCTTGTATAGCGAAATTTTAGTGTTAGGCGATTTTAACTTATATTCTAGCTCTATTGTAATTAATAATTATTTTGAATTTTTTAGTTCATATTGTGGATTCACTCAGAGAAATAAAGTAGGTAACTGCATCGATCGTCAATTGGATTTAGTACTGACCACATTGGGTGAGGGTGTTAGGGTGTGCGAGGCAAGCGAGGCACTAGTGCCGGTGGACGCGTACCACCCTGTGCTTGAAATATCAGTTTCGTTGGTGAGCGGTTGCGCAGCGATCTCGTCGGTACAAGATAATAATACATACAACGACCAACTTCAGTGGCATTTTGATAAGGCCAACTATCCTATGTTGTATTTTTTTCTAGCTTCTATCGATTGGAGCCCGTTGTACGAGTTCAGGGATTTAGAATCTATTTTATGTTTGTTTTATGAAAATATTAACAAAATTATTAGTGAATATGTTCCGTTAAAAATGAGTAGGGCTAAGCACTCAAGGTATATGTACCCTAAGTGGTACACTGTTGATCTCATTCGAGAAATAAAACTAAAGGCCGTTCTTCACAAACGATATATAGCGAGTAATTCACGAGATGATTACGAAAAGTTTTCATTGAGTAGGGCCCGCGTTAAAAAGATGATAGAGCTGGCTCATGAGATCTATAGGGATAGCGTTCAGAAACATTTGATGGATGATCCCCAGTCTTTTTTGGAATTATATCCGGTCGAAAAATGGTAGTCGTAATCCCCAGATGATATTAAAAGATGGTATCGTTTTGACAAGGGAACAGTGTGCTAAAGAGTTTGCCGATTATTTTCATTCGGTGTACAGTGCGGAGCGGCCGCAGCTAGATGTAAAAACGGTAATAGAGAAGGTAAGTATCAAAAAGCTTTCGATTCGGTCACACACATAAGTATATGGGAAAGTTTAAAAGAACAAGAGGTGCCAGATAAATACATAAAGGTGATTAAAAGCATATACAATAACAACAAAGGAAGAATAAAGCTCGAAACCTTAGGCCCCGCCTTCTATATAGAAAGAGGGGTAAGACAGGGGGACCCCCTCTCATCCACTATTTTCATAGCCATACTCGAAAACATCATGAACAAGTTAGATTGGAGTAAAACAGGACTCTATATAAACGGCGCCTACCTAAGTCACCTGAGGTTCGCTGACGACCTGATACTCCTGTCAGAGACAGTCAACGAGATGCAATCCATGATAGAATCTCTACAACAAGCGAGTGCGGAAGTTGGATTGGAGATGAATCTAACTAAAACAAAGATAATGACTAATACACGAATAAAACCTATAACTATCAACGGTAACCCTTTAGAATACGTAAAAAACTATACTTACCTGGGAAAAAGAATAAGTTTCGAGAAGAACAACAACATTATAGAAATACAGAGAAGGGTCCAACAAACCTGAAATAAATATTGGAGCCTAAAAGAAATATTTAAAAGTAACTTACCAATAACTCTCAAAGCTAAAGTTATGAACTCATGTCTACTACCCAGCTTAACTTATGGAAGCCAGACCTGGAAATTCTGTACACAAGCTGTGAATAAAATTTATGTATGTCAAAGAGGTTTAGAGCGAAGCATGTTAAACATAAAGAAAATAGACAAAATAAGACACACAAAAATAAGAGACGACACTAAAGTTACAAACGCTTTAACTTCTGCTCAAAAACTGAAATGGCATTGGGCTGGCCATGTAGCGAGAATGTCTAACAGAAGGTGGACCAAACGAGTTACCCAGTGGAAAGGGCCATCAGGCAAGAGGCGGAAGGGGAGACCCTTAGACCGCTGGGAAGATGACCTGAAAAGATCAGCTGGCATAAACTGGTACTCCATAGCACAAGACCGACAAAAATGGGCATCTTTGGAGGAGGCCTTTACCCAAACCGGGGTTCCTGTTAATTTAAAAAAAAAAACTTATATTACTAACATAATCTAAGCTAACTTATTAACACAAATAATTTTTTTGTATACTGTAATAATAGCAACTACCAACTATTGTAAAACAGGAAATAAAAAGGTTTATCATTATTATTATTATTATCGTTTTGACAAGGGAACAGTGTGCTAAAGAGTTTGCCGATTATTTTCATTCGGTGTACAGTGCGGAGCGGCCGCAGCTAGATGTAAAAACGGTAATAGAGAAGGTAAGTAGCGAAAATGGAGCAGCAAGAATACATATAGATAAGCTGCAACTTTCTGATGTGACCACGTCCCTCGCGAAGCTCAAACCAAAGAGATCCGCTGGTCCAGACGGAATACCAGCTTACATATTTAAAGATTGTCGCGGTGTTCTTGCTGATCCATTGCTGTTTATTTATAACAGGTGCTTGGAATTGGGGGTTTTTCCGGATGCTTGGAAAATTTCTCGAGTGGTTCCAGTTCCTAAAAATAGTTCAGGATCAACAGTAGACCAATATAGACCGGTAGCAGTGTTGTCAACGCCGGCTAAAGCATTTGGATCGGCTTTGCAGAAAAAAATATATGATCAGATGAGCGTACAACTGTCAGATACACAGCATGGTTTCCGTCCAGGTCGTAGTACCGCAAGTAACCTTTTAAATTACATGACGGATATTAAACCAGTGATAGATGATAGGGGAGGGCAGGTGGACGCCGCGTATTTTGATTTTCAGAAAGCTTTCGATGTGGTAGATAATGATATCTTACTCAGGAAGCTGGCTGGTGTTGGTTGCACTCCTCATTTGCTGCGATTCTTGGCGAGTAATATGGAGGACAAGCAGCAATACGTTGAGAATGCTGGTTGCCGACCACAACCATACTTTGTTAGATCCGGTGTTAGTCAGGGTAGCAATCTCGGGCCTCTCGAATTTTTAATTATGATTAATGACTTACCAAATGTTATTAGTCATTCAAAATGCCTACTATTCGCAGATGATCTTAAGCTGTTTATCTCAGTAAAAGAAGATAGAGATTGCGTGCGTCTACAGAGTGATATAGATAAAGTGGTGGCATGGAGCACAGACAATAAACTACAGTTTAACATTTCTAAATGCTCGATCATTTCTTTCACTAGAGCTCGTAGCCCTATTCAGTATGACTATAAAGTAGGCACGGTGCCTATGAAAAGAGTGTCAGAGGTAAAAGATCTCGGAGTATTGTTTACTACAGAGTTAATGTTTAAAGACCATATTATTAATATCTGTAAAAAAGCTTACAGAAATTTGGGGTTGGTTGTTCGTAGGGTTAACGGGTTTACAAGTATGAGGGCTATTATTGCATTATATAATGCTCTTGTAAGAAGTCACCTTGAATTCAACGCTGTTATTTGGGCTCCACATCAAACGAAATATAGTCTCATGTTAGAGCGCGTTCAAAATAAATTCATAAGATACCTATATTTGAGGCAATATGGAGTTTACCCATTTTATCCCCTTATGTATCCTAATGTATTTATCTTAGGTATGGTGGGATACAACGAACTATGCGTGCGTAGGAGTTTAACATTAGCACTGTACATATTTAAATTAATCAGAGGTAAGCTTCACGATCCGGTGGTGTGAGGCGTCATAGGGCTGTGTGTTCCGGATAGGTACGTGGAGCGGCGCCGCAGATCGCCGCTGCTGGTGGTGCCGCGCGCAAAGACCAACCTCCTCAAAGAGTGTCCGCTTGCGCGCACACTTTACACCCTTAATAAGATAACTGAAAATATTGATCTGTTCCACTGTTCTCTGAGTGAATTCACAAGGATAGCACTGTACATTTTATGTTATAATACCTAAATAAATTGCTTATCTATTGCATTGGGTTAGCATGTAAAAATAGATTAAGTTTGTAAGAATAAATAAATAAATAAAAAGTTTTGTTATTTACTTTAACTATGAATTTGAATATAGTAAGATACTTCGATAATTCAGAGTCGGAAAGTTCATCAGACGATGATTTTTTTGCTGAGTATATATTGATGAGAAGGCCCAAAATATTTAGACAAAGAAACCCGCCTTTGGACGTCTGGGATAACGTTGATTTTTAATTGTCAAAGGTATCGTCTATCAAAAGAAACAGTGATGTGGTTATTAAATGAAATAGAGAGCTATTAAAAACTCCTAATATGAGGTGAGTAATATGTACTTACCTAACTGTATTAAGTAAGAATTTATTTTAAATAAAATAACAATTAGGTATCTATTGACTGGGTCCTTTTAATTTGTTTGTAAGGTACCTAAAATACCTACCTTTAATCTTAATTTTTGTTTTAGAAATCAAGCCATCACCCCTTTAGAGCAAATCCTACTCACATTAAGGTTTTATGCTACCGGCACCATGCAACAATGCTCTGGTGATTTCTTCGGAATTTCAAAATCAGCAGTATGTACAGTAATTCACCGAGTGTCAAGAGTGATTAGTATTAAATGAAATTATTTAATTTCGATGCCACGATCACCAGAAGAAATAAGGGAAGTTGTTGCAAAATTTTACTCTATTGCAAAATTCCCGTGTGTTGTTGGAGCAATTGATTGCACACATATACGCATTATAAGTCCAGGTAAATATTATTTACATTAAATAGTTTATATTTAATCTTTGTAAACTTATAAAAGTTGGTACCTATATAATGTAAGCTTTATTTCAGGTGGTGACATTGCTGAATTGTACAGAAATAGAAAAGATATATATTCTATTAACACCCAAGTTATTGCTGATGCAGATCTTAAGATAAGAGATATTGTAGCAAGATGGCCAGGCTCCGTACACGACAGCACCATTTTTAATAATAGCCGGGTTAAGCATTTGTTGAGCTCACAACAACTAGGCAGGTGTTGTCTTTTAGGAGATCGAGGCTATGCCCTTAAGCAATATTTGCTAACACCGTTAGCAGATCCTCTAACAGCGGCTGAAAAACTTTATAATGAGAGTCAGATAAGGACTAGAAACGTTGTGGAACGAACCTTTGGTGTTTGGAAGAGGCGGTTTCCCTGTATTGGCTCTCAACTTAGAGTAAAACTAGATAACGTACAGGCTATAATTGTAAGCGCAGCGATATTACACAACATATGTATTATGAATAGAGAAGATTTGCCCAGCGGTGAAGTTCCACTGCGTGAAGTTGAAAATGAGAGTAATATAATACTTCCAGTTTCTGAAACTGAGCAGCAATATAGAGGTGATCTAATCACTACTTACTTCAATTCATTATTAAACTCGGATGAAATCAACAATAGTAACAATTAACATAGAATAGTTTACAAAAATCTATGGTTGTGATTAGAAATATGATTCATTAGAATAATTGTATATATTTATTGTTAGTATAATTGTTTAGCATAGTAATTTTATATATTTTTCAATACTTTTTTCCTACAAAGAAAACATTATAATATCATAAATAAATGAAGTACAAGATCTAATGAAATATTATAAGACAAATGGCCTTTTGAAATTAAAGATTATTCTTAAGATTGAAGTACTTTATTTCTAAGATTGAATATACTTACTTTATTTCCTTAAATCTAATTTTGCTTTTTCTGTTTCGTATTTACATTTCTCTAAAACTAATTCTTACATTTTTTTCTTAAAATCAATTTCAAGCTCATGCAGTTCTTGTTTGTGCTTCGTGTTGAGCTCGTGCTCTTTTTTGGTATATTGGGCCAAATCCAATTCTCTGCCCTGCCTTTTATTTAAAAGATCATTTTTTTTCCGAATGCATTATAATGCGTTTTCTTGTCTCCAAAGGAGTAAAAGCTATCTTTATTTTTTTGTGAATGAATGCTGAAACATAAAGTTAAAACTTTATGATACATTATGATAACAACAACCTCATAAAACATGATTGTCTACTTACACAGCTCTTTTGACACAGGTTGTCGCAGCATAGCTTTTGGTGTAGATGTGTCAAATCGACTAGAACTTGCTAATTCTGAAACAGATTTTAAATTATTAATTTATATACTTACTTGAACAGAACAACATCAAAAGTAAAAAAAAAACCATATTACTTACCACTATTGTTGGGAACATTTTCCTTCATCGGCTGCTCGGGCTCAGGGAATATGCTATCAACATCTAATAAATCTGTAAGAAAATGGTAAAAAATTAGGAAATGGCAATTTAAATGAAATAAATATACCTATATCTATTAAATACTTACAATCTTCTACAATTTTATCTTGCGATAAATCCAAATTTATATTGGCCGTTGTTTCTACGTCCACGACGTTTTCTGTATTATCTGTAACAATACATAATTGATAAAACTTTGGTTGCGAGTCACATTAGGTCTCTTTAGGTCACAGTGACTACAACTCTATCAGAGCTGCAACGCCCCTCCAATGTAGATAAACACAGATAAAAGTTTGGTGGCAAGTACAATTTGGTCTCTTTAGGTCACAGTGACTACATACAGCTCTATCAGAGCTGCAAAGCCCCTACAACTTAGTTAAATGTATGATTCAATTAGAATATGCATAATACTTACCTATCATAGCATCACTATCATATACCGCTGGAAGACCACTGATAGACTCCCCCATAATGGTGTTTAACCACTCTGTGGTTTCAGATGGCTTTGGAGGAGGTGGTCCGCCTCCAGTTTGCCGTCTGCCATATTTTTCTGCAGCCATTTCCTAAACATAAATTATTTTAGTTATTATCTGCACCGCATGAAGCTTAATTAAAAACCACATCTCAAAAGTCAGCTGACCTTCCTTGCAGTTTTTTTCATATTATTATATTTTTGCAGCAACTGCTTTACACTTCGAAACCTCATCGCATCCGAATTAAATTTATCTGCAAGCAATCTCCAAGCAGCTTCTTTTTGTTGGTTGCTTGCATGGTCTGTTTTTTTGCTTGTGATTACTGAGTAATCTTTAAGCAAGTCATTAGTTTCAGGCTTTCTTCTTTAGAAAAATTTGTGCTGCAGTTCCTTAAAAGGAAAAAAAACAACATGATTTGCCTTATGTACATGTAAATAAAACATGTGAAATTCATAAAAGTTAGTTTGTTACTTACTTGTTTGATTGTTGGCTATTTTGTGACATTTTGCCGAGGATTTAGCTTGATTCACAAGTCAGTCTCTGAACAGTAATTGAGAACTAATGTAATTTAAATAGGTAGTGATTTTATTTGTTGAAACTTAGAGCGTGGTAATAATATTTTGATAATGTAGCTTTGACTTTAACAGTTGACACTAACTGTCGAAATGTGCGTTTCGTTTTATCAACTTTTGTCAGTATTGCCATATAGAAAAAAATTACCCACGAAATAGTAGCCGAAATTTTTAGGAAGGGAAACATCATAGTACTGGCAATAAAATAACAAATGGTCTAAATTGACTATGGTTAAAAATAACATAAAAACCGTTTGTGTTAAAAAAAATTAAAACCGTTTGTGTTAAAAAAAATTATTTCTATTTAACAAAACACGGTCTAGGAACTCTGCCGGAGCGGTGACGCCTTCGTGCCTCGCATATGCCAAATACCAGATGACACTCATTATATGCGAACAGCAGCCTACTGTTCGCAGACCCACTATACAATTGCAGCAGTAACTGATGATGGCATTTCTACCTTGCTGCTCTCTTTCTACTGCAATAAAAACGAAGTACGTTTTCCGTCCCACATGACGTGATTTTATCTTAGCACGGATTAAGAAAGGATTTTCCCCTCCTAAACTGGACAAGTCCACCTGCTCGCGACCTATTTCTAGGGTGTATATACCATGTATGCGAAAGTGCTCTCCGACATACGATGTAGCTTGCTTGATTTGGTATGTGCCACACGCAAACAACACCAGTTCTTTAAAAGTCAATCTTGGAAATGAACTGTTTGAGGCATCTATGCTTGTAAATAAAACATTGCGGCGATTCAGGTGCTCCATGGACACAATTGAGGCTAATCCATTGTTCATGAACAAACGGTCGTATATTATATTTAATATATCATTTGTATTATGGGAATTTTTAAATCGCGTTCCAACTGCATTTAATATTGCACATGCAATTTTTAAATCTTTCATCAGATGTCGACATGCTCGGTTAAAATATTCATTCCTGAAAAGCCTGAAGTCCCTTTTAATTTAGCCATTCACTGCTTCCACAACCCATCTATTTATTGTGACACAACGTGATCTGTTTCCATCTAGGGTTGTGAATTGTGATTGACCAGGTGATAGAGTTTCAGGCATAAGGCCTATGAAACCTTTATCATCTCATTTAGCCATGGAGTCCCTGAAGCCCCTATCCAAAATGAATACATCATCTTCATTAAAATACTGCACAAATGCCTCTTGGTCTAATTAACTATTCATAATGGTGGCATCGTTTGTGGTGGCAGCATATGAACCAAATACATCTAGTATGTAACTGTCACAACATACAATCAAAAATGGTTTAACTAGATTTCTATACGTGTGCAGCGAATACGTCTTTTTTTGGAACAGATAGTTTGAGCTCTTTTGAGTATATATGTAGGTGCCATCAGCAATTACTATTGCATTTTTTTGGTCATTGGGCATTTCCGAGTTTCCACATAAACCGTCGGCAATAATAGAATTTCTTGCTGCAACTTCTTCTCTTGTAATGTGTCCTATGCCCAGATGGATTGTGCTAAAATCTTGAAACAAAATCTCCCTTGCAACATCCATTAGCGTCTCCAATGTTCGCCTTGGGACCTGAAAGAGTGCTGAAAGCCTTTCATTGGAATCGCCAGTTCGCAATTTGCACAGCAAGGCAGCAAGTGCAAGGCTCCCACGGCGCATGTTACCGATTCTTAGTGTTTCATTGAGGATCTGTTGGTGTTGTTCTTTGGTAAGTCCTACAAAATAATGCACCCAGGGCTCTGGTAAAGTTTGTATGTTACTATAAGGTGCAAGGTATTTTGATCTTCTGGCAAGATAAAAATCATATCCTCAATTTGGTTTGGATTAAAATAGTAATAACTATATTCTGCAGTGTATAGTCACACTAATATCATAAAGGCGAAAGTTTGTGAGTGTGTATGTTTGTTACTCTTTCACGTAAAAACTACTGAATGGATTTGGATGAAATTCGGCATACAGATAGTTTATAACCTGGATTAACACATAGGATACTTTTTATCCCGATATTCCCACGGGAACGGGAAGCACGCGGGTAAAACCGCGAGCGGCCGCTAGTTCATCATAATTGTTGCGGCCCAAATGATAGCTGCATACATCTCTGCCTCTGGGTATATGAAAATTATAATTTTTCAACACACGTTGACAAATAAAATCAGGTACGTGAATACGTTCTGTGTTGGTGCAACCACTAAATAAACAATGTCTAGTTGTTGTCCTGTCCTGTTATGTATGTCCTGTAATGTAATGTCCTGTTCAATAAGATTTTAGTATTTGTGCGAATGATAATTTGTAATTCTTACTCACTAATAATATATATTTTTTTATTTCTTAATATTTTACTGTTTGGTCTGCTGTTTAAGCTGTTCAATGGTAGTTTATTAAAAGAATACTACCAACCCATCTCTTCCCTTGGGTGTCGTAAAAGGCGACTAACGGACTAAAAACTGCACATATTATATTCAACAACATAAAGTGGCGATGGGCTTACCACCAATCACGCTGAGCACATGTGCAGTGGTTATTTGTTAAACTGTGTCAGTGCACTGCTTTTGCGGTTCTCATTGCCTAGTTGTGAGTGTATGTACGAGTATGTATTTAACACTTTTATTTAATTTCCACCATAGGAAGTCCACTGCTATTAGGCTACTAAAAAGATGGCATGCATGAGGATAAAATCCCTATATTCGCCACTCCGGCCAATTAGTATGTGCAGAGTAAGAATTGATAGAAACGGGAGAGCGATTGAGCACCACCCTCCTGAGAATAGGATACAAATATTTTCAACACAAACCTGACGCGGTTGGATCCATTGGGTAATTATGGCAATTATTTGATTTTCTTCCTCCGATACATTATTTATAATATGATGTCCGATTTCATCCGTTGCAGTACCATAAGCAATGCAGGTATGTTGCAACTAATGCATTGCAAGCTCCCAGCAAGTATCACAAATCCAGTCAGCTGGGTTAAGCTTTAACAACATTTTAAACAAATACATTATACATTTTATTAAAAAAAAACATTAAAGCTTAAAATCTTACAAACTCAGTTTCTCCGTATTGCCATTTTTCCTAGAAAACAAATCTGATACCTTTGGGTGTAACACAAGTGACAGAAACACTACACTACAGCAACTATAACCGAACGAAACAAAATAAATGTGCATGTTTACTTACAGGCCGTGGAAATGTCCAAAGCTTAATAATTGCCAAGAGATTTTTATGTTCATTTGAAACGACCAGTTTCAGGAGCAATATCAATATCACAATTGATACAGGTGCTGTGGAGGTCATATGGACTTTGAGGATTGTCCATTTCTTGTATCTGCAGCGGCTGATCTATTCTAATTTGAAGCTGTTGACGTCTTGAGGCTCTTCAGCCCTTTGAGCCCGTAGCCAACATGGTAGACAGGCTTGTTCAGCAGAAGTGAGCTACAAATAAAAAGTAAACTTATTATAAATTTTACCAAAAAATTAAATAATATCATGCTTATCCTAACTAGTATTATAAATGCAAAAATGATTTAGTTCGTTATTCTTTCACGCTTATAACTTATAAACAGATTTTGATTAATTATATTTTAGGTTTGTAGATTGATGGAACCTTAAAGACAATAGGCTACTTTGTCCCATGAAAGCGAATAAAGTTGATAAACCTTATAACTTGTGGACTGATGCTGGCAACTTAACTTGTGCATCTTTCGTGAGCAGTTACACTTTTGCGAGGCAGGTATTTTAGCATATTTACCATTTTTTTATGATTATGATATGATTATGACACCAACCAATACAAAAATATTTAGAACAACACTAACAAAAACATACTACTAATATACTATAGGTTAAATATATAGTAGTATGTAGCCTTTCCAGTGGCTCATTATCATTATATTCAATTCATATTAAGGCTGAGTATTTATAGGGAACATTTTGGTCAAACATAAACATACCTGACGTGGGTGTATCCATGTAGATATAATAGTAGCCATCTGTTGCTCTTCCTCATTAGCATTTAACCTGATCACTTGTCGGCTACTGGCCCGTAAAATAGAACGTCCACAATTAAAGCAGAGGTGATGATGACCAATTCGTTGTGTCATATGAGCTTGTCCATTCCCAAGCAATAATTGATAGTTAGCCAACTACCAGCATGCATGACAAATGCAATCAGCTTCGGTCATCTGTAAAAGACGGGTTAGTTAGTATGTTTCAATTACTACAAAAATCTTAGATGAATTTGCCTACCGAAAATGTTTATAGCAAACCACTTTCTTACTTTTCATATTTCATATTGACATGCATGTTACTTGTAATGCATGGAGGTTTTGTTCACAAAAACAATTTATGTATTTGACTTAAATTTATTATTATATAATTTATTATGGCGTCATAGTGACAATATTTTATTTTTTGACATTAATAAATTTATTAATAATTTTATTTTGACTTCAGATACTATGTATTTGCCAAAGAAATATAAGACCCAGATAGCTAATTTATTAGCTTATAATATACAAGACCCAGTTATACCTGGTATAACAAAGTCTATTTATAATAATGTCATCATTAGTAGTTCTACTAATGCATCTTTTATAACTAGTAGTAAGGTGACTACCTCTAGTTTAAACTGAGGTCTGAGACAAAAGCCAAGTCCACATCCATTAATATTATAAATCAAAACATTCAGGGTTTGGCTGGCAAGGACTTAGAATTAGAATTAATTGCAAAAAGTCAGGCTATTCATATATTTTGTATAACTGAGCATTGGCTAAAAACACATGACACGTCTTTCCATGTAAATAATTTCCAACTAGCAAGTGCGTACGTACGAAGCACAGCTATTCACGGCGGTTCTTTAATACTTGTTAGTAATAATATTAAATACAAAGAGCGAAATGATATTGTATGTCTTTCAAAGGAGCGTAATATTGAGCTATCATGCGTAGAGTTAAATAGGTTTATAATAGTGTGTGTATACCGACCCCCCTCGGGCAATTTCGATGTTTTTGAATCAGTAATGAAAGATGTACTTAATAAAATAAAATTAAAAAATAAATTTGTTTTAGTATGTGGGGATTTTAATGTAAATATTTTAGAAAACACTTCAGTGAGTGTTAGTCTTCTAGCTTTATTTAAATGTTTTAATTTAAAAAATCTATTTCTTGAACCCACTAGAATAACTTCACATTCGGCCACTTGTCTCGATAATATTTTTACAGACTATGACCCTGTATCTAAGTCAGTTATTAGTAGTCTTACATCTGACCATTGCGGTTTGAAGGTGAGCTATGATATTGATGTTAAGGAGGAGCCTAAAACTGTAACATGTAAACCAGTTACAAAAAAGCGAATGGAGTATTTTAAAAACAATGTAGCTTGTAAAATTGATACTTTGCTCTTTGTACAAGATGATCCGGATGTACTATATAGTAATCTCTTTAATCTAATAAAGACAGAATACAACCAGGTGTTTACTTCTAAAACAATAAAGTTTTCACAAAAACTTAAGTTCTGTGACTGGGCCACGCCTGGTATTTATAAAAGTAGAAATAAACTGTTTGAGCTATATAATCTAAGACAATATAACCATAATTTAAATTTTACAGAATATGTAAAAAAATACTCTAAATTGTTTAAGAAAGTGTGCTTAATAGCAAAATCAATTTTCATTAAAGATAAAATTAAAAAGTCTAATAATAAAATAAAAGCCACTTGGGATATCATCAACCGTGAAACTGGTAAATTAAAACCACGGGACAACACTTTTACTCTAAAAGTTAATGACAACCTTGTCAATTCGGATGCACAAATTGCTAATATTTTTGATGATTTCTTCATAAATATACCTGTGGTAACAACCTCTAATTTGAATTCATCACCAGTGGCGGCACAATCTTTTCTCGAAGAACATGTACCCAAATGTAATTTTTCTTTTAATTTTCAATATATTAACTCTAATAATATTATTAAAAGTTTCAAATCACTAAAAATGAAAAACACAGGTGATTTGTGGGGCATGTCTATAAAGATAATTAAGAATATTATATATTCTATTGCACCCTATCTTGCTGACATATTTAATAACTGTATTGATAAGGGAATCTTTCCTGATCTTATGAAGTTTAGTAAGGTTATACCTTTATTTAAATCGGGAAATAAAGAAGACCCCAGTAACTATCGACCAATTTCAATACTACCAGCACTTAGTAAGATTTATGAAAAAATTATTCTCGAACAGTTAGTAGAATACTTTAACTTAAATAATCTTTTACATAGTAAGCAATTTGGTTTTACATAGGGTCGTTCCACTACTGATGCAGGTGTTGCTCTAATAAAACATATATTTGATGCCTGGGAGGGGTCTCAGAACGCTCTTGGAGTTTTCTGCGACCTGTCCAAGGCTTTCGATTGCGTTGAGCACCGAACACTGGCGATGAAGTTAAATTATTATGGTCTCAAAGGTTTTGCGCTTAAATTGATACAGTCTTATCTTAGTTCTAGAACACAAACTGTCGATGTTAATGGAACTAAGTCATCCGGTTCTCATGTAAAAATGGGAGTTCCACAAGGGTCAATTCTTGGCCCTTTCTTATTTTTGATATATATCAATGACTTGCCATTCTTTGTAGAAAATTTCTGTGATATTGTATTGTTTGCAGATGATACTTCACTCATTTTTAATGTGACTAGGAATAAGAATAATTTTGACGATGTAAACAATGCTCTCTCAGAGGTACTTAGTTGGTTTACTGCTAATAATTTACAGCTAAACGCTAAAAAAACGAAATGTATTAAATTTACACTACCAAATGTCAAGACCGAACAAACCGATGTTAGAATGAATGGTGATAAATTAGATTTGGTAGATTCGACAGTTTTCCTAGGGAATGGAATCCGCATATATCGAATTTGGCCGGCAAACTCAGTTCAGCAGCTTACGCCATTAGAAAAATTAGACAATTAACAGATGTTGAAACTGCTAGGACTGTTTACTTTAGTTATTTTCACAGTGTCATGTCGTATGGCGTCCTTTTGTGGGGAACAGCGGCTGATATTAAAACTATATTTATTTTACAGAAACGAGCAATAAGAACCATTTATAGACTGGGATCACAAACTTCTCTGAGAAATATTTTTAAGGAAGTTGGTGTTCTTACTGTTGCATCGCAATATATTTATAATTGTATAGCTATTGAAAGCCTTTAACAGCAGTGTCTTACAGACAAAGGTACCCACTCAAAATTTATGTTGCGTTTAAAGTTGTCTTATTGTTCTCTTGCTTTCGTTGGAGTTGCTCGAGTGTGTCATGCTCTATTAAAGTGTCTCTGCGGTGGTGGCATGTGCGTCGGGTCGTTACGTTCCCTAAAACATGGTTGAGCGAAGCGATGGCTGATTCACATGTCATACTCGTGAACGGGAGCCGCCTGTGGAGGCTGGTCTGCTCTTGCAATCTTATTTTTTTTATTGGTAGTATTTAATAGTTTTTCTTTTTATTTCAAAGATACTGTAAGACGTTGTTCGTTTTATTTAAAATCGAGCAATACCTGTTTTTTATTGAATATTCTTTTGTCTTGTAATCGTATCAAATATTTTTTTTTGTTGTAATGGAAAATGTCCTTCTATGACAGGGAGGGCATGTTCCAACTTGTATTGACGCTCATAATTTGTTTAATTGTATGTTGTATGATTTGGTAACGACATATTGTTTTGTAAATGTCGTTACTTCTATATTATTATAAACCTGTGGAGTTTCTTGCGCCCTTCTTCTCCACAGTTAAAAGACTTCCTGAATGGGCGGGGTGGGTGGGCGGGTGCCCGTCCATCCTTTAACTTTTGACGATTCAAAATGCTTATTCTAAGTTTACTGAATAAAGAGATATTGATTTGATTTAATTTGAACGCAATCGTAAAATGTCATACACAAGCACAATGAAAACTCAAAGCTCGGATTCACATTCACTACGAACAGCACAGAAAAATACCGAAAACTGTAAGCAGGCAAAGAAAAAATTTGATGGCCGTTGGTTGAATTTATCAATGAAATCAATGATTTTTTTAAAGATAATTTTGCCAGTATGCAAAAGAGAAAAATCGATATCATAACAGGCTGAAAACATAGATCAACTTTTTCTGTAGTAGAACTGACGATTAAATAGACACCAATTGTTGAAGGGAATATGTTTTGGGAAGACATCCTTCCATTTATTAATCACACGATTAATCAAAAATAAACAGTCTGTAAATTACTGATACTATCTGATCGATAATCACAATCGATTTATTTACTGAGTATGGCAGCACTGGGTTTAATATGGCGCTGTGCGTTTTGTTTCTGCATTTGAATTGTTTACGGTTACACTGAAATTAACTTTTAGGATTTATTTCGTACTCCCAACAGCTATCAGAACATTTTGTAATGAAAAATATTATTAGTGTTGTGCCCTATAAATTGCATAAAGTTTGATTTTGATACGCTTAAAATTCACATGATACCCAACTGGCCAAATTCCTTTAAAAAAATAGTTAATTTATTCATATTTTAATCAAAAAAGTTAATTTATTTAAACATGTTAAGCCAGGTCTCCTGCGACACTATTTTGTGTTTTCTAGCACCTAACATCAAACATCTAACTAAAATTATACTCCCACTTTTTGTTAGTTGTTTGATGTTAGGTGTTAGAAAACACAAAACGCGACTCAATAAAAATTAGACAAAACTTGGTTTAGGTAGCAAATAATATTAGCTTTACTTTATGACCAAATTCTATTGTATACAAATTTAGCATTTTGTTGCATAATTTTCCGTTTTGTGGTTTATGATTATCATATATTATTGTATATTTTTTTCTTTTTTGCTTCTCTCATTCTTTCCGCAGTCTTTTAATTTTCCTTTTTCATCAGAAAAAAAAGTAGGTACCTACTAGGTCTTCGATCTTGTTTTACATAAAAACCTGAACACGTTTTTAATAAAAACATTGTTATGAATACATAATCCTTATCGTAGTCCATACAACAGTGTTATTAGGTTGTGGAGGCTTGTACCGGAGCAGAGTCACAGAGGAGATAATTGAGACAGCGGTGTCGATAATTGTAATAATCTTTATTGGTAAAACGCCCGCATATTTATACAGCTGTTAGACAGGGTAAGAAAATGACCATCTTCCGTCTCGCTCCAACGCTGACATATATACCGCGCGAGCGACGCCCGCGCGGAAGCCGCAGCCACCTTCACATCCACCACCACAACCCACAGAAGGGAGAAACTGCCTCGCTATCTGCAGGCAAAGTTACAAAAGAAGCGGAGCCTCCACCGCCTCTGGGCCCGCACCCGATGCCCACGAGTAAAGACAGAGCTTAACAGGGCCACCGAGCAGCTGTCATGTGCCGTCAAGCTCTGGAGAGGCACCACCTGGGACCAGACGGTCGACCGGGCAGGTGTGAACCCCACAAGCCTGTATGCGCTAAACCGGGCCCTGACACGCACCGCCATCACTCCGTCTCCACTACTCGACGCCAACGGCCAGCGCCGTTACGCCGCGGCCGACAGGGCCCGCATCTTGGCCGACCACTTGGTGGGGCAATTCACCCCCAACGCCCCGGCTCCATCTGCTGCCGACCACCACCGCCAGACGGAAGAGGCAGCCTACAACTTCCTCCGTTCTCCACCGCCACCACTCAGCGGAGAAAATTTTATTTCACCAGCGGAGCTTAGAAAGGTTGCCGTGCGTCTAGATAAGCGCAAGGCACCGGACTCCGACTATCTGCCACCTGCCACACTAGCCATGCTGCCCAGAAGGGGCACGGCAGCACTGGCCCAAATATATAATGCCATGCTGCAGACCCAACACTTTCCAACTGCCTGGAAAGAGGGAAGGGTCATCATGCTCCCCAAACCAGGCAAAGACCGACGACAGCCATCCAGCTACCGCCCCATCACCCTATTGTGCCACTCTGCGAAACTGTTCGAGCGCCTAGTGCTTCGTCGAATATGCCCCTGCGTTGAGCTCCGGACAGAGCAGTTCGGATTTCGTAGCGGTCATTCAACGACGCTCCAGCTGACGCGAGTGTTGCACCACTGGACGGAAGCCCTCAACCTAGGCCACTGCACCGCCGGAGTATTCTTAGACATGGAGAAGGCTTTCGACCGTGTCTGGCACCCCGGCCTCATCATCAAGTGCCTGGCGACCAATATTCCGCCGGCCTTGATCAAATTAGTGGCCTCGTTCTAAAGGGCCGCACATTTCGCGTCGCGGTGGAGGACGCGACGACCACGGACAGACCCATTGCCGCCGGTGTACCGCAGGGAAGCTGTCTCTCCCCACTGCTATACGCCATATACACCGACGACATCCCCACTCTCAACGAACACCTTCGGGAGTGGGAGCCCAGAGTAGAGCTCGCGCTGTATGCCAGCGCGTTTTACACTACCTCGCCCTGGCCCAAGGCGGCAGCCCTCCGGATGCAGAAGCAATTGGATCTGTTACCGGATTGGCTTGATAAATGGCGGATAACAGTCAACGTGGGGAAGACTGCCGCTATACTGACCGGGGAAACAAGGAAGCTTCCCAAAAAATTAGCGCTCCGAGGACAGACCATTGATTGGCAAAGCTCGGTGCGCTATCTTGGATTGACCATCGACCGGCGTTTGAGCATGGTGGCGCAAGCGAAGCATGCCGCCGCTTCGGCGAGCACTGCCCGCGCACTGCTCCGCCCAGTCCTCAACTCCAGCCTGCCACTCCGAACCAGAGTGGCTATCTTCGTGACGTCCGGAACGACAAAACGTTGTGACACTGTGTCTGTTTTTACTCCTTTTAAAAATACTTTTACGCACCAAATCGGTTTATAACCATATAAGTTTTGTTCGAGTTCTGTTTGTGAGTCTGTGCAAGTGTGGGTGGGGATCTGATTTCATTCGTGTTTCACTGAGAAAACTTCAATTTTAATCAGCGGTTCAATCGTGTTTCTGTTCTGTTGTGGGTGTCCGGGAAAAATCTTCTCATCCTCAACCCACTTACCGATTTATAATTCACGCCATCTATCAGGGAGTAGCGGCATCGCGATAGCAGAGACATCTAGCGGATCACTGCGTCGACTTCGTGTTTCTGCTTTTGGAGGCGTGATATTACACGGACTCAAGGGTGCTATCGGGTGAAGTAGATTTCGCTGTGCTGCTTTTAAAAGGCGTGCTATTCTCAACTGGCTGCTTCGTTGCTTTTTGAACGTAATACTAACATCCAGGGGAGGCTCGCGGCGCCACTGACGCAATATAAATTATATTCATTAAGCACTGATAAGTGCGCGGCCGCAGTTGAAAGGTTGAGCAGTTTCACAAGCGTCATTTTTCTACATACATTGGCGACATGGTTAACTGTGGCGCCTGCGGTAAATTTCTCCCGGCGGCGGGCGGTGCTGCCTGTACAGCGTGTCCTTCAAAATACCACAAAGCTTGCCTAAATATTTCGGACAAGGCACATATTAGTAAAGACTGGGTTTGCCCGAATTGTAAGAAGAATATTCGTAGGGGCGACAACAGTCACACGCCGGTTAGGGCCAGCGGCAGTTCGCCGCCGCCATCCGCTTCTGCTGCGTCACCTCAGGCCGATGCGGATAGCGATGAGGTCAGTGAGGAGCGCCGGTGTCGGGAGCTCGCCGACTTCATGGCGGAGATGCGCCAATTTCGCATCGAGATGAATGAGTTGCGTGAGTCCCTGTCCACTAGAATGGACAGCCTAGAGAAAAGGCTGGAAGTATTGGAGCAGCGCAAGCCTGATTCTGAGTCGACCATTGAGCTCGAGAACACAATCCAGGAGCTGAAACTGGAACTTAACGATCGCGACCAGGAGGCTCTCCTGTCCGACATTGAGATCGGGCAGCTTCCCGAGGAGAAAGGGGTTAGCGTCGTCCAGGCCGTGACCGTGCTGGCCGCGCGGCTTGGAGTCGCGCTGGAGGAGAGAGACGTGGTGTTCGCCGAGCGCGTGGGTGCGCCGCCGGCCGAGGCTGGCGGGCGCCCCCGCCGCGTGGTAGTGCGGCTGGCGCGACGCCGCCTGCGCGACGAGTTACTCAGCGCCGCGCGCGTGCGCCGCACTCTCACCTCCGCGGCGGGCGGCCGCGTCTTCCTCAACGAGCGACTGACCCGCCCGAACCGACAGCTCTTCCATCGGGTCCGCGAAGAGTGTCGCAAGCTCCAGTGGAGGTACACATGGACCAAGCGGGGTCGCGTTTACGCTCGCCAGGCCGAGGGTTCTCCAGTTTACCATCTCCGATCGGTTGCGGACGTTGATCGGGTATTCGGTAGCTTAAAGAGTTGACTTGTTGCTTGTATATTAACAATTTACTTAGTACGTTTTTATATTTCATATCTCTTGTTTTTGTTTGGTCTTATTGTAAGGCACATCTTTTTTGGTAATGAAATTCTCGTGGTAGGGTTTAATATATTCACAGTTGTTTCTGCAAAACAAATAAAACGGTGCAATAATACGATTATGTTAGCATCAAAACTTTTTATTTTTAATTACAGTACATTTAAAACGACAATACACAATTATATTCTTACAATAAGTACAAAGCTATTTGAGACGGACTTTATAAATTTATATTTTACATCTATGGAGGTACATAAATATGTAACAGTAATCTATTTGCCTGTCTGTGCCCTAATTACAGATATCTTTATTCATATAACTACCACTAATTATTTACATTCGTGTGCATATCGTTCTTGTGATACCTGTATGTTGAACTTGCACAGTTTTATAAACAATACAAAATTAAATAGGTTACATGTCATTACAGAATTGATAAATTTCAATGGTTTTTTAAATGGTATATAATAAGTTTCTAAAAGTTGGTTTGTTTAATGCTGGTTCATTGGGTTCAAAACAAGATGAGTTTATTTCCATGATGGATAGATTAGGTGTAGACATAATGGCAATTAATGAGACCTGGCTTAAAATCGGTGAGGACGGACGCGCCCCGTCTGTGCCCGGTTATCGCCTGCGGCACCGCCCCCGACCTGCTGCGGTTCGCGGTGGTCGGGGAGGTGGCGTTGGATTTTACATGAAAAAGGGAATTTATGCGCGTACCTGCCCTTTTCCTGACTCCCCCACTGTGGAGCAGATGTGGCTCAGCCTTAAGTTAAACTCCTTTCAAGTTGCGATTGGTACTGCCTATAGGCCACCATGGATGGACATGAACGTCTTTATTGATGCCCTGTCCCAATCAGTCTGTGCGCTTGATCGGCATAGCTTTTTTGTCCTGTTAGGAGATTTTAATGTTGACATCACAAACAGTAATGATAGTAAAACCAAATTATTACAAAGTTTTTTGGAGACCATCAATCTTCAACAGAAAGTTAACTTGCCAACTCTCTTTACTAGCCACAGCCAAACCTTAATTGATTTAATCTGCACTGATGCAGGGGTTAAAAATGTAAATGTTCTGCATATTCCTGACTTGGGAAATCATGCAGCTGTCTCGGTGGAGTTATGTATCAGAAAAGAAAAGCCCACTCCCTTTTACATCACATATAGACCTTACAAAGATATAGTTGCTGAACTATTTGAGAGGGACTTGAGTCAGATTGACTGGAGCTGTATTGAGGAACTACCTGACCTTAACTCAATGGTTGCTGCTTTCAATTCTTTGGTTTCACAATTACTTGAATTGCATGCGCCTCTCAAAACAGTTTTAATTAAAGAGCAATCACATCCTTGGATTACTGACACGGTTAAGAAGATGATGCGCACTAGGGATGAAGCTCATGCTAGATGGAAGAAATCTAATTGTGAATCACATAGAATTTTTTATAAGGAGATGAAAAGTGTGGTTACTAAGGCCTTATTTCAAGAGAAAAAGTGTTACTTTGAACAGCACATTAATAAGAATATAAATAATCCTAAGATGCTGTGGAAAAATTTAAAGAAACATATAGTCATAAAAAATAACAAAGATATACCTATTCCTTGTCTTGATCCTAATGTCATAAATAACCATTTTCTAAATGTGCCTGGTACATCAACTACTAGTATCTCTGACTTAACTTATTATGAGTTTCACAGGCATGGCACATCAAACTTTTCTTTTTCCACAGTGTCAGAGGCATCAGTGGCTGATATTATTCGGAGTCTGCACTCTGATTCAGTTGGGTTTGACGGTATCTCGTTACAGATGATACTTCTGACTCTGCCGCAGTCCCTTGGTGCAATAACAGCTATAGTCAATAGATCTCTGACTTATTCTTATTTCCCAGATGTATGGAAAACAGCCCTAATTAAACCTATCCCAAAGAATGCGAGTCCCTGCAGTGTTAGTGATCTCCGGCCTATAAGCATTCTCCCTTGTCTCTCTAAGATCGTCGAGAAGGTGGTAAGCAAACAGATGGTTAAGTACTTGGAATCAAACTCTTTGCTTCCCCAGGTTCAGTCGGGCTTCCGGAAGAAACGCAGCACATCCACAGCACTTCTTAATGTAGTGGATGATGTTCTATCTGCACAGGATAGAGACATGGGTACACTCCTGGTTCTCCTTGATTACTCCCGTGCCTTTGACTGTTTGGATGTCCCACTACTCCTTTCCAAGCTAGCGTATTATGGTTTTGATGTTGCCACTGTTCGCTGGTTCCACAACTATTTGCAGAACCGCTCACAAATTGTTGAGGTAAAGGGGGACAATGGTTCAGTTTCTTATTCGCACTGCAGGTCCTTATCCAGAGGTGTCCCGCAGGGATCAATATTGGGTCCGATTCTATTTATTTTGTTCACTGCAGATATATCTAAAAGCATAAAACATTGTCAGTACCACCTATACGCTGATGACGTTCAGATGTATATGAATTTCTATCCCAGTGATACAACTAGCTCAGTGAACAAAATTAATGATGATTTACTCAGTCTATCTGAATGGTCACACCGTAATGGCTTGGTGCTGAATTCAGGTAAGACCAAATACATGATACTTGGGTCGGGTAAACGGGTTTCCAGTATCTTGGAGTGTCACCCTAAAATTTCCATTGCTAACCAGCTGGTTGAGATGGTTACAGAGGCGAGAAATCTAGGAGTGATCTTCGAGTCCAATTTGCGCTTTGAAAAGTACACTTCAGAATCTGTTCGAAATTGCTTTTATCGCCTTAAGCTTTTATACAAATTTCGACCCTTTCTCAGAGAGGACCTAAGAGTCAGATTGTGTGAGTCACTGGTACTTTCAAAATTAAATTACGCAGACACTGTTTTTGGCCCCTGTCTGCTCGCAAGGACTGAGCAACTGTTGCAACGTGTCCAGAATGCATGCGCACGTTTCTGTTTCTCCATTCCACCTAGAGCACACATCACCCCATTTTTAAATGACTCCAATCTTTTAAAAATGTGCTCTCGTAGAAAGCTACACTTTGCTACTCTGCTCTTTGACATTGTAAAAACAAAATTACCTGAATATCTATACAACAAACTAAATTGGGCAAAGGATAGTAACTCATATCGCACCAGAGCAGCTTCTTATATGATTCAGACTCCCAAGCACAGGTCGGCTGCATTTCGAGGCTCTTTTAAGTACTCAGCCTCCAAGTGTTGGAATAACTTGCCGCCTCCCATACGCACACTGAAAACAGGTAATACTTTTAGTAGAGCACTAAAGACATATTTAATTAAATCACAAAATATGTCATAGTCTAGTAATTGAATTTTCTCCCCCAACCCTCCTCATATCCTGGTACTTACTGGTTTGGTTTACATGCTGGTCATTGAGGCGGTTTTGTTTTCACTGTATAATTTGCTGTGTGTTCACACTGTAAAGTAAAACATTATGTTTACAGATATTTTAAATCGACACTCTGACCTCACGCTGAAGGCGAGTCACATGTTTGCACTGTTTGTTTTTCTCATTTTGTACGAAAGTATGTAAGTCGTAGTGAGGGAAACAAAATGGTGCAACATAGTAAATATACCTAGTAATTTCGTCAAACGGATGAGTGTAGGTAACCATAAGCCGGCATTTGTTTGTTTGTCCCGTAATGTGAATCCTGTCGTAGTTAATTTAATTGTGCTAAACTGATATGTTTTTTTGCTTTGTTTTTAATCTTATTGTTTTTTTTTTATCTGTTTAGCCACTATGCATTTAAAGCTTGTTTTTGTTTTATTTATAGGTAAAATTATTAGAAAAATTGAAACTGTGCGCCATATTTCTGTTCAATGAATTTTTGTTAACTTGTTTGTCGGTGTCACTGTCAGTGTCTGTCACTGTCAGTCACCGGTCTGTGTTGCGTTTCGATGTTGATAATTGTTTCTTTGTATGCCCGTTTTGTAACTGTCAGTTTGATTAGTGTTATTATTATTATTGTTTTTTGTTTTATGTTAGTAAACGTAGTAATTTGTATGTAAATAATTTTTTTATTCTCATGTGTCGTACCGTGATGTCACTACTGTGTACAGCAGAATACCAGTGCAGCAGGCCCAGCTTGCTGCTTATACTGAGTTGTGCACAGTGTTGTCATCGCACAACTGGGCGCAATGTACTGTTTTTTATTTCTTAATTTTATTTTTTTTTGTTTTATAAATTGTTCATTTGTGTGCTTGTTGTGTGATGTCAATAAACGTTTTTCAATTTCAATTTATATCTACAAAACATACATTCGCTCGCGTCTCACCTATGCAGCCCCGGCTTGGCTAGCACTTTGCTCGGCCAACCAGAGGCGGCTGTTAGAGACGCAGCAAACGATCGCTCTCCGGGTTATCACCGGGGCGGGTCGATATGTCCGCAACGACGTCATCGCAAGGGACGTCAAGGTAAAGCCGGTGGAGGAGTTTGTGGCTGATATGGCGCGAGGTACCTACGACCGCGCCGACAACGGCCCCCACCTCCACCTTCAAAACATCGCAACGCGCAACGCTTGCCCACCCGTACCTCGGCGGACCCCCGCCCTGACCCGCGCCCTCCCAAGAGAATTGATCGCCCCGGACAGAGACGCAGTCGCGCAGGCGAGCCGACCGGCCAGCCGCGCGACCCCCATAGGAAACGACACCGCCGCGCAGGCAGGCCCATCGGCCAGCCGCGCGATCACCCCCACAGACACACCACCCGCTCTGCCCCGCTGCCGCCGCACAAAGCCCAAGGGCTCGAGCGTGCCGCACAAGGCACCACCACCGGTCTGACGCATCAAACCCCCCACCTGCCCCCTTCCAACCGCCTCTTTGACTAAACAAAGAGGCAGCTCCTCTGACCGTCCCGTATCAGACGCCACCGCTCGCCGGCGCTCGCCGGGCCTCAGTCGCTATGACTGTCTCACCCGGTGCGGCTGACCGCGCTGAGGTGTGCGCCTCGGAAGTCGGAGTGAGCCATCCTTCCCACGGCCTTATCCCATTCGTCGCAAGACGGCCGCAACGCGGCACCAAACACCGTAGGGTTGACACCCCACGCGATGATGCCCGGGTTGGAGCAACCGCTCATACCCGCACCGCCGCAAGGCGAAGAAACCCAAAGCCCGCGCGCTAGTGTTACGAGGTAGATGCGCGCGCCGGATGTATGCATGGCTCCCATATCACTCCCCCTCAAGCGAAGCGTACGCTTTTCTTGACCGTGCGCCCGCTTCTTGTTATGTATGGCTGGTTGTGGTGTGGGGTCGAGTGGCTTGCGTTGCTCGAGTGGCTTGCGTGGCTTGAATCAGTGGTGCTACTGGTGCTATATTCCTCTGTATCATCATTGCATATGAAGGCCGGTTTCAGTCTGTCTAGCGAAATCACGGTGGTGCGAGTAGGTAGCTGAACTTTCATACATTTGTCGAACCGTTCCAACACTTCATGGGGGCCATCATAGGGTGGTGTGAGCGGTGCCTTCACTGTGTCGTTCCGAACAAAGACATGGGTGCAAGTCGCTAAGTTCTTGTAGATGATCGGCTGCGGTCCAGAGTGCGAGTGCTGCGGGACCGGTGTAAGTGACGTCATCGTGCGTGTAAGACGGCGTACTAATTCGGCATCTTCTATCTTCGTTTCCGTAGGTGTGAAGAAATCAGACGGCATGCGGAGCGTGGCGCCGTAAGTCATAAGTGCCGGGCTCAACTTGTTATCTTGCCTTATCGCGGTGCGTAAGCCGAGTAGTATTGTGGGCAACTCTTCTGTCCATTGCGTAGTAGCGCCGCGAGCCATCAGGGCAGCCTTCATAGTGCGGTGCCACCTTTCTATCATGCCATTGGATTGAGGGTGATAGGCCGTAGTACGTAGTCTTGTGATGCCAAATTTCTTCATTATTGCGTTAAATAAGGTGGACTCGAACTGGCGGCCTTGGTCGGTTGTTATGCGTAGCGGGCAACCAAACCGCACTATCCAGTTGTCGTACAATGCTTGAGCGACGATCTCCGCCGTTATATCGCGTACAGGTACTGCTTCCGGCCATTTGGTACTGCGGTCGATGATGGTGACACAGTATCGACATTCGTTCGACAATCGGAGGGGGCCAACGAGGTCAACATGGACGTGAGCGAAACGAGGGGATGGCGGGAACTCGTTGAGCGGGGTGACTACGTGACGATGTACTTTGGCGCGCTGACAGCTGATACAGGCTTGTGCTATACATTGCGACTTCTTTGTCTATGTTAGGCCAGAAAAACTTGCTTTTCATTAGTTTTCTTGTTGCTTTAACGCCCGGGTGACATAGATCGTGTTGGGCTTTGAAGGCTTCAAAACGATATGCAACTGGTAAATAGGGGCGTGGCGTCGACGTAGTTATCTCGCACGTGATTGGTCGGCGTAGTCCAGGCAGTGTTATCTCGCTGAACCTTAAGTTATCTTGTTTTTTTAGTTTCTTTAGCTCGAGGTCGTTATGTTGATTGATGCTTAATTGGTCGTAATCTATGGTTGTGGGACATATGATTTCTTCTACTCGTGATAACGCGTCGGCGACTGTATTGTCTTCACCTTTGATGTACCTAATGCTCGAACAGAATTGGCTTATGAAATGCAGCTGGCGTTCGCGTCGAGGCGTGTCGGAGGTACTTGCTGATCTGCTAAGTGCGTAAGTGAGCGGTTTGTGGTCGGTGTATAATACCACGTCGCATCCTTGTATGAGTCGACGGAAATGCTTCACAGCCGTGTACATAGCTAATAATGCGCGGTCGTACACGCTGTAGCGCCGTTGGGTTGCACTCATTGCTTTGGAAAAGAAAACTAGTGGTTTCCAAACTGCGTCGATCTTCTGTTGAAGTACAGCCCCAAGGCTATGGACTGAGGCATCGGTCATGATGGCTAGGGTGCTGCCATGAATAGGGTGGCTTAGTATGGTTGCCTCTGTGATGCTTTGGCGGCACTTCTCAAAGGCTTCCTCTGCTTCTTGCGTCCACTCGATCGGCGTGTTATCGTTCTTTTTTCTGTTGTGCAGGTACTTATTGAGCTCGATTTGTAGCTCAGCTTGTCGAGGGAGGCAGTCACGATAGAAATTGATCATTCCCAGGAAGCGACGTAGTTCGATGACGGTCTTCGGTCTCAGATAGGTGAATATTGCCTCGACTCGTTCTGGTGCGGGTTTGATGCCAGCCGCTGATACTTCGTAGCCTAAGAAGTTTAGTGACTCCTTCCCGAACTCGCATTTGTCGATGTTGACTGTCACGCCGTACTTGGCCAGTCGTTATAGAACTTGGTGGAGTAGCTTCTTCTTTGCTTCCTCGTCGTCAGTGAACAGCAGAATGTCATCCACGAAACAGAAACATCCTTCTATGCCTCTCAGCACCTCATGCATAAATCTTTGAAACGTTTGACTGGCGTTGCGTAGGCCGAAGGTCATACAGTTAAATTCAAACATTCCAAAGGACGTAATTATAGATGTTTTCTCTGCGTCTTCTTTTGCAATCGGTATAAAATAGTACGCCATTTTTAAATCTAGTTTGGTGAATGTCTTCTTATTATGTAGCTGGTATGTGAAGTCTTGTATTCGAGGTATGGGATAGCGGTCGGGCTGTGTAACTGCGTTCAGGCGTCTGTAGTCACCACATACACGTAGTCCTCCGTCCTTCTTCTTGACGACGTGAAGAGGGCTGGCCCATGGGCTTTTCGATGGCTTACAGATGCCCATCTCGAGCATTCGATCGAACTCCTCCTTAGCTGCCTTGTATTTGTCCGGAGGGAGAGGACGGGGGCGGGCGAAAAGCGGGGGGCCCGTCGTTTCAATGTAATGTACTACGTCGTGCTTCACTGGTTGTTTGAGCGACATGGGGCGTAGAACATCAGGGTACTGCTTAAGAATGTCTTGATAAGCTTGGTTACTGCTTATGATATGAACTGACTCGTCTTTCGTTGATATTTCTATTGCGTCGATCGATCTGTTGTCTTGTCTACTAGTTTCTTCTTGTCTAGGTCAACCAAGAGTTTGAAGTGACGTAGAAAATCAGCGCCCAATATAGAAGTCTTGACGTCTGCCACGATGAAAGTCCAAAGAAAGCTTCGCCGTAGTCCAAAGTTGAGCCTGATGGTTTTCTCTCCGTAAGTTTTGATAGGCGTATTGTTAGCGGCGTATAATCTGCAGGCGCTTGCGGCTGTGATTTTTTTCTTGTGAGTGGCGGCCAGGACGGAGATGTCTGCGCCTGTGTCCACGAGGAAACGTTCGTGAGTGTTGCGATCGTGAACACAAAGGCGATTACTGGTGTCCGGGACACCGACGTCCGCCACGGTCGGTGTCGATCTTAGTTTACCGACGGCTTCTTTCTTCTACTGCATGGAGATTCGCAACGCTTCGCCTTGTCACCGAAACGAAAATGATATTTGCATTCCCAATTTTCATCGCCAGGCTTAGCTGTAGACCGTTGGCTATGTGTTCACTTCGAACGTGAGCGTGGGCGATACCGCCTCTGAAAGGGGCAGCGATATCGGCAATCTTCGCTGTCGCGGTCGTCATTGCGTCGTTGTAAGGCGGCGACTTGTAGTGTTAGTTTCTCAATGGTCTTCGTCAAAATGTCAATCTGGGTCGATGGTGTTGCCGTAGAGCTTGTGGTCGAAACTGCTGCGATGGTGGGGCGCTCCGAATACTCGAACATCTTGTCGGCCATCGCAGATAGGGTTTCTAAAGGAGCTTCGGTGTTCACGGAGAGTACGACTCGGATTTGTGTAGGTAGATGGTTCAGCCATTCGATCTTCAGCCCTTCATCGGTGATCATTCCGCTGCTTAACTCGCGCATCTTCCTTAGCAGCTGCGACGGCGTTTGATCTCCTAGCTCGAGACCACTGATGAGCCTTTGGAAGTTCTTAACGTCGGATTTCTCGTACACGGCGAGTAAACGGTTTTTAACGGTCTTGTACTTGTCTGCGGCCGGTGGGTTGTATAATATGTCCGTGAGATGTTGTAGATCCGTGGCCTGCAGTTGCTGAAGGAGATATCGAAATTTCTGGTCGTCAGACGTCTTCAGCGGGTCTACGACGGCTTCAAATTGTATAAACCATGCTCTTGGTATTTCGCGCCAAAACGGTAGCATCCTTGATTGAATTGAAATAGCGCTGACCACTTCTTCCCTCGGCGTCGTATCTTCCAGTTTTGTGTTTTCTTCTGCCATAGTTGCTCGATCTGATGATAGCTCCACTCAATATTTTTCTTGTACGATCACGTCGGGGTCACCAGATGTGGAGGCTTGTACCGGAGCAGAGTGGCAGAGGAGATAATTGAGACAGCGGTGTCGATAATTGTAATAATCTTTATTGGTAAAACGCCCGTATATTTATACAGCTGTTAGACAGGGTAAGAAAATGACCATCTTCCGTCTCGCTCCAACGCTGACATATATACCGCGCGAGCGACGCCCGCGCGCTAGTGTTACGAGGTAGATGCGCGCGCCGGATGTATGCATGGCTCCCATAAGGTATATGGTATTTTTTTAAACAATATCTAAATTCGGTGTGAAATTTCTCAATTCTGTGCACTAAAATACAGGGAATTGAGATCCTCCGAATCGAGAAATAACCAGAAATTAACAAATAACTTGGAAATATTATAAGTTTGAACAATTTACTAATTACCTACATATAATAAGAATAAATTTATTTGCTGTGTAAAACTTTAGACTAAATACATAAAACTTATAAAATAACATTTGTCTACATAATAATATAATGCATTACAAGAGTGTCGCTTACATTGTAAAGTTTTAAAATTAAGGTTAGTAGTGCAAAATAACCGAACTGATACTTATACTAAGTAAACTAGTTTACCCGTACCTCAGGCATCTATCGGTGAGTGTGTGTTAGCGCTTGCTTACATAACATTTTATTAAATAGCAATAAATTATAATACTTTTAATAACATTTTGCTTATACAGCATGTTGCTGCTATTGTATACCAACTTATGTAATAACTAATGATAGGTGTTCGGTGTCATTGTAGGTTTTCCCTTTAAGCCGCTTTTGTATGGTTTTCTTACAATTTATTTTATTCATATGATGTATAGTGCTAAATTAAGTTTATTATACAAAAAACTTCCAAGAAAGCAGAAGAATCTGTGAGAGTGAGCTATACGAAATAGCTCAGTTGGACAAACAATGTCTGATCGCCTTTTGCTGGTTTGTAGTGCAGGATTATAGGGCGATAGGGAATGTTTTTTTGTTACCGTTAGTTAGTATAAACAACTGACGAACAAAAAGGATATCACATTCAGCTAGGAGTTCTGCTGTAGGGAAACGGAAAGGACGAAACGTGCTAACTTTCAAAATGGCTCTCTGTGCTATTTCTAAGTTAAGCATGGTGGTTTTATGAGCGCCTCCCCAAGATGCAATGCAGTACGTTAGCAAAGATTGGCAAAGGGCTAGATAAACCTCTTTTAGAAGTTTTCCTTTCGCGGCATATCTCAAATTTTTGAAGACATATATTAATTTTCGAACTCTCGTTGTAAGAGCTTCTATATGTGCTTTAAAATTAAGAAATCTGTCTATGATGATGCCTAGGTATTTTATTGTGTTTGTGCTACTGAGTTTAGGACATACACAGTCGATAACAGTCGAGTCAAAACAGTGATGTGCCACTATTGCATGTGAGTCATGGGATGGTTGGGTCAGTAAATTATACGAAAAAGTCATGTATTTGATTTTGTCTGTGTTGCGAGTCAACATGTTTGTACTAAGCCACCTTGTGACAGAATCAAAGCCAGCTTGGGCTAACCCGAATGTGTCATTCCAATTGTCGGCAATAAAAAGTAAGGCTGTATCGGCAGCGTATAATATTATTTGACTATTGTTTTGAAGGGGGAGGAGGCAAAAATCGTTAATATAGGTAAAAAACAGCAAAGGTCCTATTATACTTCCCTGGGGAACACCATATTCGACAGTTAGTTCTTTACTTACTATACCGTCTATCTTAACTCGCTGGGCCCTATTTGTTAAGTAATCTTTTAAAAGACTATGTGGTCTTATACCTAACCTGTGTAAGTTTTCAAGGAGGATTGGGATTGAAACTGAGTCAAATGCCTTGGCAAGGTCTAGGAATATAACTAAGCATTTATTCCGGGAATCAAGTTGTGTTGTAATATAGTCTGTTAATTCATGAACTGCGTCATCAGTCGATTAACAAGCACGGTAAGGTTAGTTTAACATTACTTTTGTTAGTAGTGTGCGATTCATAGCCTTGTAATTGTGGGATCGAGGATGTCGAAGAAAGCCAGCATTCGGTAAGTTCTATTTTATTGATATCTATATTAATTTTACTTAACAATACTAGCATGCTATCAAAGTTACAGTTAATGCTACGAATGTTTTGTAAAAATAAATTATAATTATGCTTATTACTAGTAATAATCGAAGAACATGTATGAGGGTCACATATTACTGATTCATGTTCATAAGAGAAATCTATGTCTTTTAAAAAGTCTTTAGTAACATTACCCATCCTTGTGCTTCTAGACGATTGCTATGCGGCGCTCTAGGCGCCTTCATAGTCAATAGAACTTTGGTACCTTATTTCTGCTCTTTTTCTGGCTGGGCATTGATCGTCTCCCGTTTTGTGGTGGCTGGGCTTATTGAATCGCTTACATGTAGCACACGCGGCCGGATCTTGACACAACAAGTCATAACAGTTGAACAACTCATAAACGAAACATTCTGTCGACGGCCGATCCGGCAGAGAAATTTTTATAGGAGGTATGTTTCAGAATCATCACTTGACTATTAAGACACTTTTCACAGTACTTTTACAATTAATTTTGCAGAGCCACACAGCAATATCAATGTTACATTGCAATCCCGGGTATTTACTTAGTTCTTTTTTTATAATTCAAATTGGATAAATGCACCTACAATACAATACCTACCCTCCCTTTTTTCTTTTGAACAATAGAAATTGATTATTGTTTTTTTCATAATTGATGCATTCATTTACTCACATTTGTCCTCGTCGCCACTTGTAATGTACACACGGCGTCAGATCAACCTACCCTAAACTGTCAAATTTCTCCAAACGATATTGATCCTTAGAACCAAACAATAAAATTCAAAATTGATTGTAGAAATATGACAGTTTTGGGTAGTTTGATCTGACGCCGTGTGTACTCCATACTTTATGTTTTACTATATTAACTTGGCTCGCCGAAGCACACTACAACGCCTGCACTCGCCACGGCCCAACGACGAATGCCCGATGCCGCACGAACTGTCACGTATGCGCAGGACACAAATATCTGTACACTACACTAAGTCGTTTTAATTTTTAACTCGATACCTCCACGCGTTACTACCGATATAAAGGGTCTTGACAGACAGACAGACGGACAACGCCGTTCCTGGCATAAAGACCCTGTTTTTAATGATTTAATTACAAATGTATAGTTTTCAGATTTATCCCTATACTTGTAGTATAAGACGGTAATACTTGCCAAATTTCATAGTTCTAGGTCAATGCAAAATACCGTTTAAATTTTGATACTCTTGAGAGTGTCGAAATATACGTCTTTTGCGACATTTTTTAATGATTTTGTTACAAATGTATATAGTTTTCAGATTTTTCCCTATACTTGTAGTATAAGACGGTAATACATGCCAAATGTCATAGCTCTAGGTCAATAGAAAATACCCTATAAATTTTGATTCCCTTGAGAGTATCGAAATATACGTTTTTGTGCCGCATAAACGGCCGTATCATTTTTTTACGTTAACTTAGGAGTTTGATTTTTTCACAGCTTCAAGAGACTGTAGACTGGATCCTGGACCTTCCTTAAATTCACTTCGTATACCTCGGTGAGTTTCAACTAATCATAGTTCTAAGTTAGAACTCCATATATTTACAGATGCATCGGAGATTGCATACGGAGCTTGCGTGTATTTGAGGGCAGTGACTGAAGAAAATGTCAGCGTCATTTAATTAATGTCAAAAAACAAAGTTGCTCTTATTAAGCCAACCACTTGGCGAAATCTATCAAGAAAACGCGATTGAATAAAGAAGAAGAAGAAGAAGCCAACCACTATCCCTTGCCTAGAGCTCTGTGCAGCTCTCATGGATGCAAGAATTTTTACAAAGGTAGTTCAATCTCTTACCGTTAAATTCACTCGTTGTTTTGGTCTGACTCGATGATCGTATTGGGTTGGTTGAACACTTCAACACACCAGCTAAAGCATTTTGTTCGAAATCGCGTTAACGAAATCCAGGAAACAACGAGTGGTCATACGTGGAGTTATGTGCCGTCACGAGACAACCCAGCAGATCTGGCTTCTCGGGGAGTAAGCCCTGATTCCATCTGTGAATCAATGTTCTGGTGGTCAGGCCCTGACTTCATAATTCATAAAGATATTATTTTTCCAAACACACCTCAATCATCTCACAATCAACTTCCAGAAATTTCCATGCACTTAATAGTAGAGGATCCGAGTATACAACGACCTTCACCGAGCGGTTAATGGATGAAAAGTATTTTATATCAAATTTAATGTGTTAAAAAATATATTGCGAGTGAGTTGGCTGAAAAATTTCAGTCCAGTATATGATTAATTAAACATTTAAAATTTTTTTTCTAAATATTGCATTTGTTTCGATAATAGATAAATTACATAGGTACCAATCGAAAGTATGAAGCCTATAGAATATGAAAACGTTAGGTAGACTATTTTTTTCCTGTCATAACATTGGGTAGGCAGGTGTAAACAGGCAAGTCAATATTTAGTAATTTGCAACCGTCTGGTTAAATAAATAAAATTTATGTTTATATAAAGATAAGCTCATTACAAACACACACACACCAAACCAGTACAATGTAAAAGAAATATCTTTTTTTAATATTAAATTAATCATTAATGGTACTGGACTGAAATTTTTCAGCCAAACCACTCGCGATATATTATTTAACATATTAAATTTGATATAAAATACTTTTCATCCATTAACCTTCCCGGTGAAGGTCGTTCTATACTCGGATCTTAGACTATAATGTCTACAAACGTAAATATAAATCCAGTTTATTCACTCATACGCTGGCTGCGATTCGCAGCGTTTGATTTTAACCTATAGTCTAACTTAAATAAAACCTTATATGCTATGGACTTACCGAACGATGCGCCGGCGTTCAGCTCGTCTTGCTACCTTAGGATCATGAGGTAGGAAGGAACCATTAGGATCGCAGCGCCGCCGTTGCTGTGTGTGGGGCAAAACCCGAAGCGTCGCGAGCCTGCCGACCACGGGAGGCTCGTCCAAATCGCTTATTCACACGTCCGTTACACCGATCAGTGAGCACTGAGTTTTTTTAAAAAATAAAATAAGGAGGCAAACGAGCAAGCGGGTCACCTGATAGAAAGTAATCACCGCCGCCCATGGACACCCGCAAAACCAGAGGAATCGCATACGCGTTGTCGTGTTCATGTCTTTTTATGGAGAATAAAGAACCTTCTAATAAGTTTAATTTGTTTTATTTCAAGCACACACATTTAGGTTATTACAATATAATATAGTTCGTTATGTAGCGCTTCCTTGTTTGTCATATAGGAAGAGCACCCGGAGTCGAAAATGTTTCTGTAAGGAAGGAGAGAGTTCTTTTCTCTTTTTTATCTTTCTTTTCTTTATTTTTATTAAAATAACAATATTTTTCGGTGGTCCGCCATCACTAACTAATATCATAGGACTGCCATGACGGGCAAAAATTGATTTCATACATGTTGCGACATTTATTTTATTTAAAGATCTGCTGTCTTTGTTTAAATTTGCTATGTAATTTGAGTAATAATCTACAATAAGTAAGTATTTTTTACCTTTGTACTCGAATAAATCTGTCGCTAACTTTTGCCAAGGGAATAAAGGTTGCTCATGTGACAACATAGACTCTTTTGATTTGTTTGATGAATAAATAGCACATTATTTTCATTCACACTGTCTTACTTTTTTTTCTATTTCCTGGTTAATATTAGGCCAAAAAACGGTTCCTCTCGCTAAATTCTTTGTTTTTTCAATACCTAAATGACCTTCATATAAAATATTTAAGATGAGATCTGAAATCTCATAGAAGTAGGTATAATGACTGAGCTGTTTGTAAAAACTAATTCATTGATCACATGAATTTCCTCCTTAATATTCCAATAAGGGATTACTAAATAATCACAATGATTTTTGCAACTAGGCCATCCGTTTTTATAATATTCTTTTAATTTTTGTAATGTTAAATCCTGATTTATATGGAGTAAAACTTTTTTAAGCTTTTCTTGTGTAATAGCTAAGTTAGTAAGTATTGACTACTTAATTTGTAGTTAATCTGTATCTCAACGTTCTCTAAATCATCTAGACTGACCAATTCCTGATTTTGATTAGTGTCCTTGATGGGAGCACGTGACAAAGTATAGGATATGTACATCTCTTTACCTTTTGTATATGAAACGATTAAATGATATGCTTGTAAGGCTATCATCATACGTTGAAGTCTTGTAGGGACTTCAGCTAATGGTTTTTTGAATAAAGTAACTAGAGGTTGATGGTCTGTTTCGACTTGGGCCTTGTTTAGGCTGTCGACTGCGGAGAGGGGGTGAAGGTATGTCGCATTTGTTGTACATGGATGACCTCAAGTTGTTCGCACCAAACCGCCAAGACTTGGTGAAACTGCTGAAAATTACTGAGACTTTCAGTAGTGCCATCAGGATGGAATTTGGTGTGGATAAGTGTGCGGTTATGCATGTACAGCGTGGGAGAGTAGTAAATTCAACCAATTTACAACTCTCCGAAACGATAAACTTCAGATCTCTCTCTGAAGTTTAAACTTATAAATATCTTGGTATGTCACAGTCTTTGGGTGTTGAAACCGAAGGTTTTGTCTGTGCCATTGAAGATGATGTTATCAAGACGAATAACTACCGGAAATATATTATGAAGGACAGTACGGTCGACAACTGTCGGGCATGCCGCCGTCCTGGAGAATCACTCCGACATATTATTTCCGGTTGTTCTCATCTTGCTAACGGAGAGTATTTGCACAGACACAACCTAGTAGCCAGAATAATTCACCAGCAACTTGCTCTTCAATATGGCCTTGTTGAATCAGAGGTACCGTACTATAAGTACGCACCTGCGCCAGTTCTCGAAAATGGTCATGCCACGCTCTACTGGGATCGCTCTATCATCACGGACAGGACTATTGTCGCCAATAAGCCTGATATCGTGGTGGTCGACCGATCTCAGCGCCGGGCAATATTGGTTGATATCACCGTACCTCATGATGAGAACCTCGTGAAAGCCGAGAAGGACAAGCTCAGTAAGTACCTTGACTTGGCTCACGAGGTTACCGCCATGTGGGATGTGGATTCAACCATTATTGTACCGATAGTCGTTTCGGCAAACGGTCTTTTAGCTAAGAGCCTCGATCAACACCTGGAGAGGCTCTGGCTAAAAGGTTGGGTTTAAAAGGTGGGGTCACGGCACGTATTGTCAGAAGGTTCCTCACTCTGCAGCCCTAACCACCGGTAGCTTGGGTCTATCCCCGCTGCCGGTGGCAACCTAGGTTAAGTTTTTTATAATATTTTATATTGTAAATATGTTTTTTTATATAAAATATTGTAAAAAATTTTACTTAAGATAATATTTTAAATAAAGAGCATAATAATTATTATTATTATTATTATCTGTGGCCCGGCTGTCAACTTGGCTGACGTGAAATTTTTATCGCTTCGTTATTTTTGCACAATTTTATTGGAAAAAACTAATTATAAAATATATTTCATCACCAATCCACCAAGAAAAAAATAGAATAATATGGCAAGCTACAACAAACCAGGACCGACACCAAAAATAATAGTCATGGAAATACCATTTGACAACCACGGACCTGGACAACAAGACAATATGAAAAACTGAAATGCTGACAAAAAGCCAGGCACGAGTAAAAAACACACGACCGTCATCTTCGGGTTCGTCGCTCAGCTCCGCCTCGCAGCCGCCGGGACCTGCGCCAGCCGCGAGTCCAGAGATTCCGGTAGCTGCAGTTGCGTCGAGTTCGAGCGACGAATACTTCTCGCCGTCGACGACACCAACACCTGCTCGTCGGCGCGGACGAGGTCGACAGTACACCTGTACTGTACGAGTAGTATAATAACTTGAAGTAACAAATTATAACTTTCATTAGTACTTTGTTACTGTGAATTTTCTAACATAATACAATGTAGACAGCATTTCAATCTTAGTCATGTTTTGTTATTAGGAACACTGTGATCAGCACACAGCACTGGAATTTGGCGTTTATAAAAATTAAGCTTTGATTAACTGAGGTCAGTAATGTTTTAGGTATCAGCCGTAACAAATCGGATTTAATAGAAAATCTGACATACTTTTTACTAAATGAGACTCGGTCACCCTGATACCAACCGTTTCTTTTTGGCAAGTTCCCATTTGCAGGTTGTATACTCTGCTAGGCTAGACACTTTATCGCTTGTATATTCCACAAAAAGAACCAAATCGTCGTAATGCCTGGTCTCATCTGCAAATGTGAATAAGATTAGTTTTAAGCTCGTCACAGTTACAAGTTATATTTTTCCATTAAGTTGACCATCATATATCTAGTGTTCAAAATGGGGACAAAAGATCTGAAGGCATGTATAGGATTTGACTCGTGTCATCTATACTTTATCTAGTGAATATGAAATTGTTAATTTAAAGACTTAGTAATTTAAAAGTACTTCGATATTAGCTTCATTCAATCATATATCTGTGAAAGCGATCGACTAAACTTGTTTACTAATTTTGCTATCGGCAAAAGCTAATGAAGGAATAGACATGTAGCGTTTGCCACTTATTTAGCGCGGCTGTAGGTATCAGTACCACCATCGGCGTCAAATGGAGGTAAAAAAATGATAAAGGAAAACATTTGCAGCTGTTTGAAAAAACGTCATCATGTCTTCATAAACTTGTGGAACAAAGGCACCAGTATTATGACACAATCCATCAGAACCTGCCCGTTCCTCACTTGCCAACGTTTCTGGTTTGCGTTGGGTAGCTTTAGCAATAACAGCTGAAGTAGGTAGACCCTCCGCCTAAAGTACCAGGATCCAGCCGATCAGACACGTTCTGAATCTCCAGGCTGATGCTCATGACGCAAACTCGTGTTTCTAGAACTCAGGGAAAACAAAAATAATGTTAGTGGCAAATCAATAGCATGGATTATCATGCAAGATGTAACGTTGCTTACACAAGATATAAAGTACACAGAACTGTCAGCTAGCAACTTTTCAGCAACATATTTATTTGCTCAGTGCTAGCAACAATGATCCTTTTTTCACTTACTGTCTAATGTGTAATGTCAGAGTATACTTGTCAGATTTGCATAATAATAAGTGCGCACGATCGAAGAGTAGCCTCGATCACGTGCAATGCGTGTAAATGATTTGTATGTGCACCATCGAAGGGTAGCCTCGACCACGTGCAATGCTTGTAAATGATTTGTATGTGCACCATCGAAGGGTAGCCTCGACCACGTGCAATGCGTGTAAATGATTTGTATGTGCACCATCGAAGGGTAGCCTCGACCACGTGCAATGCGTGTAAATGATTTGTATGTGCACCATCGAAGGGTAGCCTCGACCACGTGCAATGTGTGTAAATGATTTGTATGTGCACCATCGAAGGGAAGCCTCGACCACGTGCAATGTGTGTAAATGATTTGTATGTGCACCATCGAAGGGTAGCCTCGACCACGTGCTATGCGTGTAAATGAGTATGTATGTGCATTGTCAATCTATTAAAATGATTATGTCACCTTACCAAATTAACCTTGCAATTTATTAAGTAGTGAATTTGTGAGCGTAATTACTTGGTTCATCCCAATTCTGATGTGGGAGATTAAGAAAAGAGAGTAATGATTTTGATCAATTTATATTCATAAAAACCAGATTAATTGGCAGACAGTAATAATATACACACATTTAGTGTTAATTATAATTACAGTAATATCAATTTATTAAAATAATAAGCCATTTGGAGTTTTACATGATGAAAATTAGTACTTACTACTATTTCTTGTAACATACACAGTTATGTACTAAAATACATAATTTAATTACACCATCATAGCATACCTCAATACTATGTCGACAATCAGAGCTCCGTCATGCTCCGCAGTTGAATACAGAATGCCCCGACGGCGCTAGCGCATGACCTTTTTATACTGAAGCACAAACAAGTCGCTAATGACGCATGGCGTGGGGAGCGTGGCAATGGACAAGCACGTGTTTTCTTATTCGTATTAACCTTTAAGTGCCGTACTGACGTCTGACAGACGTTGTCGTCCCTTCTCCCGCTCATATTTTGACTGCCGCGCGCGCTACACCCTTGCCCCTCGCAGTACCTTCGCTCGGACCCACTCTTTACCCCGCAGTGTGGCGCAAGAACGCGTGAGGTGTACACGTTTCCCGCTACGCTGCAGCTGACGTCTCACAGACGCAAGGTCGGTACTAGTGTTATTTTCTCTTTACGTCTGAAAGACGCCTGCACAGTCTTTATGTATTTTTTACTTAACGTCTCGTGGTCGTTACGACGGTGTATACGCTATAATGTTTGAATTGTGTTTTCAGATGTCTGAACCTCAGGGATCAACGTCAAAAAAAAGGAAATATCAAAATGACAGGAACCTACAACCTATACCTCTTAAAAATTTAAAAGAAACTGTTCGTGATTTGATCCAAGAGGAAGACACAGATTCAGATTTTAGCCAGTTTGATGACAGTGATGCAGACCCAAATTTTGTTTTGGAACAGGGGCATGACACAAATTCAGAGCAGTCGGAGTTAGAAACTGTCGATATTCCTGACAGGAGCACTGAACACGGTCAAATTCCTCCCCTCAATAATGTAGCGTTACCCGAAGTACCCTCAGACTCAGGTATGCATTTTGATGCTAATATTTCTAATCACCAAAATACTGAAGACAATTATACGTCCCACGACGAAGAACCTCAGCCCGATTCTCAACGTTCCGAGGTCACACAATGTAACTATTATGGTCGTAATCGCTATAAATGGTCTTCTGTAGAGCCGATTGCCCGTAATTCCCGAACACAACTTCACAACATTGTTCACATGTCAGGAAGACGAGCACCTTCGACATTTACAAGCCTAACTGAGCTTTGGGAACTTTTTATTACAAATGATATGCTTTCACTGCTAGTTACTTGCACAAACAAAAAAATTCAAAGCTGTAGAGTAAAATATAAAGACCAAAACAAGTCCGAATTACGTGCAACTACTGAACTTGAAATGAAGGCATTTTTCGGTTTGTTGTATTATACCGCTGTATTCAAATCTAATAGGGAAGATGCTGACTTTATATTTGCCACAGATGGCTCCGGTAGGGAAATATTTCGATGCGTTATGAGCAAGCATCGCTTTCTAGTTCTGTTGCACTGTCTTCGATTTGATGATTCTGATACACGAGCATCTAGACTAGCCACAGATAAAATAGCAGCTATCTCAGAAATTTCCAGAAATTTATACAGAATTGCCAAAATAATTACTCGCTTGGAACACATGTCTGTATTGACGAAATGTTGATAGCGTTCCGAGGGAGATGCAACTTCATAATTTACTTACCGAGTAAGCCAGCGAAATATGGTATCAAAGTTCTTCTATTAGTTGATGCTCGAACTTTTTACATTTACAACGCTTATATTTATTTTGGGAAGGGATCGGATGGAATAGGACTTTCAGAATCAGAGAAGAAACTGGGGGTACCTACCCAATGTTTGTTACATTTGTGCAAGATTATTGAGGGTAGTCACCGAAATGTTACCGCGGATAATTATTTTTCTTCAATCGAAGCAATGGAATGCTTGAAAGAGAGAGGGCTAACATATCTAGGAACATTGAAGAAAAATAAAAGAGAAATACCACCTGAATTTCAAGCTGAAAAGAAGAGGAAAGTTGGACAAGTGCTATACGGATTTACAAAAGATTTTACTATGATTTCATATGTTCCAAAACCGAATAAAGCTGTTCTTGTCGTTTCATCTATGCACCACAAAAAGGAAACAGATCCGGCTACAAAGAAACCGATGATAATCATCGATTATAATCACACGAAAGGAGGCGTCGACGAGGTGGACAAGAAATGCTCTAACTACTCTAGTTCTCGAAGAACTAGACGTTGGCCAATGGCTATCTTTTACCGGCTGCTTGATATGAGCGGTGTCAATGCATATATACTGCATAATGGTTGCGAAAACGCAAAAAATATCAACCAAGGAGATTTTCTGCGAAGTTTAGCCCGCGAATTAGTGCTACCTCAACTCAAGTTGAGAGTCTACAACGAAAAAATTCCCAGGGAACTGAGATGCACAATTCAAAGAGTTGTCGGGAAATCTGATATGCCCTCGATCCCGTCAACTTCAGGACCACAAGATCTTGAAGTTCGTAAAACGTGTGCCATATGCCCAAGTAAGATGAGAAGGCGAACAAAGTATTTTTGCTGTGTCTGTGCCAAACCAATGTGCCTTAGTTGCTGCACTCAGATTTGCAATGACTGCAAGTAAGAATTATTTAATTTGATTATTTGTTTTCATGTTTTTTTTTATTTTTTAAAGGTTTTCTAATAAAGAACTGGAATAGGGTTTCACAAAAGACTGCTTATGCTAATAAATTTAGGACTTATTCCTAACAAAGAGTTACTGTTAGTATGGAAAAATTGTTTCAAAAATGGTCACTTTGACCCTTGTGATTTCTTTTAAAGTAGGTTGAAGGATGCTAATTACCAATGAATCTTATTTTATAGAGATTTAATTATAAGAAAAACAAAGTTTAAAAAGGTTACTACTTTTTACCTGTGATTTATTGTGATTTACATATAGTGCCTAATAAAAATACAAATTTTGATATCATTCTATATAACTTACGTAAAATAAAAGTTGTGTTTAATATTTTTATTTGTTTTATTAACAAACTTAATTCCAAATAGCTTTGATATTCAGGAAATAGCAGAGACAAGGTACTTTTTTAGGAACTCCCCTTCCAATATCAGCGTCTGTCAGACGCCACCACGGTACATGTGAACCAAATTTATCACCACGGTGGTTAAAGGTTAATTACTGCGGTTAATGTGCTTTCTTCAAACATTTGTTTTTAATGCTAACATTAATAGCAATCTACATTTAAATGCCAATCTCCCACATATTCTTTCAGGTAGGTAAATACTTCACTTTTATGTGCAATAAGGTAAGTTTGTGTGAAGTCTGCGTAGTCGTCAATAAAGGTGAGCACATACCTTTTACCATGCCAGGTTGCAGGTGTAACTGGACCGCACACATCAGTATGTATGGTATGTATTATTCTGTCAGCTTTGTGTCTGTTGTAGAATGGCAGTCTTGTTTGCTTTGCTTTAATACATATATCACAACTTTTTGACATTTTATCTATTTGCTCGTTAGTTATGTTTATTCCGTCAACTGATTTTAATATATTTTTAATGTTTGTTTTCCAGGATGACCATACCTTACATGCCAGTTTTCAGGAGTTTCTGATTTACAGGACAACATAGCGTCTTTAGAATTATTAGTTATATTTATATTGTATAAGCCGTTTTCATTATTTTTTCCTTTTAATATAATGCTGTCATTTTTCTTAATAGTTACATTATCTTTTGTAAATATCACCTGTCCATCGTTTTCAGTAATGGCGTGGACCCTCAAGAGACTTTTCTTCAAATTTGGCACAAATAAAACATTTTTAAAATTTACTTTTTCTGTTTGAATCTTACCTTTAATCTTTGACTTTAAAACATTATCTTTGTTTGCTGTCTATATGTTAATCGAACAGTGTTCTTGTTCGTTAGGTAGCGCTTCCTTGTTTGTCATATAGGAAGAGCACCCGGAGTGGATCACAAATGTATCTGTAAGGAATGACAGAGTTCCTTTCTTTTTTATCTTTCTTTTCTTTATTTTTATTAAAATAACAATCTTTTTCCTTATGATTAATTTTTTTACAGATGGAGCATTGCTGGTTGCGATTGAAAAAACAATTGTTGTCAGAATGGTTTTCCTTCTTGCATATTGAACATTTTTTAGTCTTTTTATTTCTCTTATTTATTGCTTTGAATGCAACGGTGTTTTGCTTATCTTCACTATTTTTATGTCTTTGCTGTTCCAGTAATAACCGGGCAGTGAGATTATTTATTGTTTGTTCTGTTTTAGGGGTAGATTCCCATGCTGTCACGAAATGTTTGTATGTATCCGGTAAAGTTGAAAGTATTTTTGACATTAACATGTTCTCATTTATCTTCTCATCAAGACTGTTTAACTGATGGGCATAGTTTTCTAACATACCAATATGGTGGTTCATATCTTTGCTGCTATCGTACGCATATTGGAAGAATTCTTATAACAAGTGATATTTTTGCTGACTAGTTTGTTGTTGGTACATTATATTGAGTTTGTCATACATTTCTTTGGCACTTTTACATGACATTAATGACAATAATATTTTTCTGTCGACTGTGCTTATTATTAATCGTTGCGCTTTTGCGTCTAGCTGCATTTCTTGTTCTGTAAGTTTTGTAAGAGAGAATTTTTTTTTTTTTTTTTTATTTGAGACAATATTATGTAATTCTTCACTCTTGAAAGTTATTTCTATAGTGAACTTCCACATTGAAAATGATTTTTCGTCAATTAAACGATGAATGTGCTTGGTGGCGTCCTCCATTTTGGTGGTCAATGCGCCGCCGTATTTATTGTTGTATTTTACTGTTCTTTACATTCACTGTTTTTACTTTTCACTGTTTACTGTTTTAACTACGGTCTGCTACCATGTTCATGTCTTTTTATGGAGAATATAGAACCTTCTAATAAGTTTAATTTGTTTTATTTCAAGCACACACATTCAGGTTATTACAATATAATATACCAGAGAGAACGCCCATAGAGTAGATAGAGCTATATAGAATTTGTTTTTATAATTTTAAGGCAAAGGGTTTTACAAAATTATTCAGCCTAACTAGCTAACATGTCGGCCTTTAAGAAAGGAATAGGCTCGTTTCTTAAAGATCTCTAATCGTAGCAGTCCGGAAATACTGTCTATACCGGGGAACAGGGAGTGTAAGTAAACCGCAGATGTGATGTTAATACACTGATTTATTTAGGTTTATTTAGGTTCTTATATATTAAATACAACCTGACTTATCTCGTAATGTTTTATCTTACTTTAACTATGAACAGGCTTTATCTTGCTTTATTTAACTACGTGACGAACCGGCACAGTACTCCCCTCTTTTTAAAAAGATACAAGACTAAACAGCATACGATAATAACTTAACGACTAAATTGCTTATACTAAATTTAGGTACATAATTTGGTTTTTAACATTAATGTAAACGGAAAAATAACAAGTTCTCACTATGTGTAAAAAAAAAATGTAAACATGACAATACCAGGTTGTATAAAACATATAAATAACGTAATATATAAACAAAGATGAAAATAGGGTCAATGGAGTTCGCCAATATGCTGACGTCTGTTTGGGCGCGAGTCCGCCGGCCGTGAACTTGAAGAAACTGCTGACGTCTGTTTGGGGGCTCGATGCGGTGCGAGGAATGCGGTGGTTGCGATAAATGTAAATTTATTTAATTGTCTTGGCAATTATGAGTTTTTGCGCCGGCCAGTGACTTCATTCTTCTATCCAAGGCCTTCGTAATAACATATAATAACATAATTAATATAATCAATACGACTTGCCCGACTACCATGTTGCGAGTCCATCGCAACTCATCCAGGATCCCTTGTCTTAGCTGGTCTGCCTCATCTTGGTTAAGGCAGCTGTCGGCGTTGTAGATTATTTGGTCCTTGGAGCTCTGGTTGCCCATCTTGGTGGTTCTCGGCGTTGTATGGTGGTGATACTTGGGCGAAGTTACTTGATTGACCGTTATTTAATAAACACAGTATTTATATAAAAATAAATGTTTTAGTCATCAAAACTGAATCGAACTACCGGTTTGACCGATCTTCCAGATCTTGTAACAAACGTGCTTCCTCCAGTTTTCTCAGGCACGTTTTCGCAACCGTTATTCATAATAAATGCAGGTTTTAATCTGTCTATTGATATCGTTGACTCTCTGTCATTTATTTTAATTACAAATGCTTTTTCCATTCGCTTTATAACTGGGTACGGCCCTTCGTAAGGTGGGCATAAACTTTTTCGTATTCTATCGCAGCGAACAAAGACATGAGAACATTCATAAAGTTCCGGATGTACGAATATTGATTGGCTGTGTTTTTGTCGTTTCGGAACTGAGGTCATTTTTGCAATACTTTCTTGAATACTTCTCATAAATTCTTCGTATGTAGTATTCTTGCTGGTATTCTCAAAAAATTCACCAGGAAGCCTTATCGAGGTGCCATATACCATCTCGGCCGTGCTATATCCTGTGTCATCGCGAAAACAGCTCCTTAATCCGAAGAGGACTGAGAGAATATCTTTTGCCCAGTTAACGTTAGCGTTCCTTGCCATAAGAGCTGCTTTTAGCGTCCTGTGAAATCTTTCTACCATTCCATTCGCTTGAGGATGATAAGGAGTGGTTCTAATTTTGTGTACTCCTAAGAACTTTGAAAGTGCTCTAAAGGTCGATGATTCAAACTGGCGGCCTTGGTCGGTAGTAATACGTAACGGGCACCCAAACCTCGTAATCCAACCTTCGTAAATGGTTCGAGCGATTGTTTCTGCTGTAATATCCTCTACCGGAAAGGCTTCGGGCCATGATGTACAGCGATCTATTATTGTAACTAGATACCGCTTCCCTTGCGATGGGGATAGGGGGCCCACGATGTCCACGTGTAGGTGGGCGAACCTGGGCGCAGGCATAAAACTTCCCAGCGGTGAAGCTGTATGCCTATGCACTTTAGATTTTTGACACGACAAGCAGGTTTTACACCAGCTGTTGATATCTTTATTCATACCAGACCATATATATTTTTGTGTTATTAGTTTCCGTGTCGTACGCGTACCGGGGTGACTAAGGCCGTGTGTAATGTCGAAAACTTGTTTCCGAAATTGTAACGGTAGGTAAGGTCTATTTTTCCCCGTTGACGTATCGCATACAATCGTGACTTTTGTCCCTGGTAATCTGACCTTATCAAACTGCAATCTAACATTTCTTTTCAGCTGTGATAGTTCCGCGTTATTGTGTTGGTATTTCGCTATCTCTTCATAACTGATTGGCGACGGAATGTCAATTAGCTCTATAGTGCGTGACAATGCATCGGCAACGATATTGTCACGTCCACTAATATGTTTAATATTTGTGCAATATTGCGATATGTAATCTAGCTGGCGTACTCTACGCGGAGTGTCGTTAACTGACGGTTTCTTGGAGAAGGCATAGGTTAACGGGCGATGATCTGTGAAGATAGTGAACTCTCTTCCTTCAATCAATCTCTGAAAATGCTTAACTGCCATATAGATGCTCAGTAGCTCTCAGTCAAATGTTGAGTATTTTCTTTGAGCGTCGCTTAATTTTTGCGAGTAAAAACCTAGCGGCTCCCACTTATGCTTTACTCTCTGTTGTAAAACAGCACCGACACAGGATGCGCTGGCGTCTGCCATAAGGGCTAACTCGGCGTTACGAGACGGATGAGTGGTCAGCACAGCGTTTTTAACACTCTTCTTGCATTTTTCGAAAGCCTCTTCGGCTTCTGTCGTCCAGGTAATAATCAAATTATCATTCTTTTTAGATTCTTTTAGGTATGCGTTTAGAACGCTTTGATATTCAGCGGCGCGCGGTGTATTGTTCCTATAAAAATTTGCCATACCTAAAAATCTTCTTAATTCTTTTACTGTTCTCGGTTTGGGAAACTCATCGATCGCTTTATACTGTTCCTCAGTCGGGCGTATTCCTTGGCTCGTTATATGATAACCTAAGAAATCTAATTCGCTCTGGAGGAACTTGCATTTTTCTAAATTTATTGTAATCCCGTTTTCGTACAATCTTTCAAACACTGTTTCTAGTTGCTGGAGTGCGGAGGTTTCATCTGGAGCGCTTAGTAATATATCATCGCAAAAAATGAAGGCGAAATCTAGGTCTCTAAATATGGAGTCCATAAATCGTTGAAATGTTTGTCCGGCATTACGAAGGCCAAAGGGCATTCTCGGAAATTCGAAAAGTCCAAAGGGTGTAATAATTGCTGTTTTCTCCACTTCTTCGACCGGGATACAAAAATAGGCCTTGCGTATATCAATTTTGCTAAAAATTCTTCCGTTTTCCAAAATGTATGTAAAGTCGGCCAACCGTGGAAGTGGATACCTATCGAGAAGAGTGATATTATTTAACATCCTGTAATCTCCACACGGCCTCCATTCTCCGTTTTTCTTTCTAACCATGTGCAGGGGACTGGCCCACGGGCTGTCAGATGGGCGACAAATTCCAAGCTCCAGCATGTTTTGAAACTCCTTTTTGGCAATATGATATTTATGGGGCGGTAGTGGCCTTGCTCGTGCGGACACTGGTGGTCCTCTTGTGATGATATGGTGTTTGACTTTATGCTTTGGGATCTTTGATAAGGACGAAGGACGAGTAATATCCTCGTATTTTTCTAAAATTTGCTTAACCTGTGGCTTAATCCCCACATCGATCGAGCGAATACTTTGATGTTTGGCACGGCTTAATGATGCAGGGGCTGATAGTTCAGTCACTTTGTCGGTAAGTCTCTTTCCTGAAATGTCTACTAATAATTTGTAATGCTCCAAAAAGTCTGCTCCAATTATAGGCTGGGTCACATCGGCCACAACGAAGGTCCATGTAAAGTTCCGACGCAATCCCAGGTTGAGAGTGAGCGTTTTCTCCCCGTACGTTTTTATTTTTGAGCCATTTGCGGCGTAAAGTTTATATTTATCATTCGGTGTTATTGTTCTCATGGGCTTACACATTACTGAAATATTTGCTCCCGTATCAATCAAAAACCTCATACCACTTTTTCGGTCGGTAACAATGAGGCGGTTAGACGGGTGAATAGCACAGAGGCCCGCCGAATTCTGTGCATACGAGGGGCGTTCAAAATATTCTCGGTATGTGGATAAAAACAAAGAAGTACGAAAAGTTTGATATTTTTATTTTTCAATATACTCCCCCCCTATGTTCATACACTTATAAGATCGATCAATTATTTTTTTAATCCCTCATAAAAATATTTTTTATCTTTGGTGTAAAAATGCTCCTCCACGGCCGTCTTCAACGCTTCATCGTCAGAAAATTTATTTCCACGCAGATCCTTTTTAAGATTGGGGAACAAAAAGAAGTCGCTTGGGGCTAAGTCCGGACTATAGGGTGGATGAGTAACAGTTTCAAACCCACATTCAACAATAGCTGCCTTGGCAATATGAGCAGTATGGACAGGGGCGTTGTCATGCAGAAGCAGAACACCTTTGGTTAACTTTCCTCGCCTCTTTTCTTTGATCGCATCTCTTAATTGACGTATAACGTTAGCGTAGTACTGCCCTGTGATATTTACACCTTTTTCTTTATAATCGATAAGCAAAACTCCTTCACAATCCCAAAATATTGTGGCCATGACCTTGCCAGCTGACGGGATTACCTTGAACTTCTTGGGATGAGCTGAACCCTTAATGTGCCACTGCATGGACTCCTGTTTGCTCTCTGGGTCATAATGATGAACCCAGGTTTCATCTCCAGTAACTATTTTTTGCAGCACCTTATCGGGATTTTCACCACACAGGTCGATAAAATCTGAACAGCAAGCCACACGCATATCCTTTTGAAGAAGCGTCAGCATTCGCGGAACCCATCTTGCACTTACTTTTGACATATTAAGATGGTCATGTATAATGTCATGTACGGTACCAATAGAGAGATTGGTTACTTGAGCTATAGATTTTACCTTCACTCGGCCGTCTTCCAATATAAGTTTTTCCACTTTATCAATATTTTCTTGTGAGGTAGCCACTACAGGCCGGCCAGGTCTAGGGTCATCTTCAATACTCTCCCTTCCACGCTTAAATTCGCTTGACCATTTTTGAATAGTAGATAAAGAAGGAGCAGACTCACGGTAAACACAATCCATTTCCTCTTTTATGGTTTTTTGATTTTTACCCTGTTTTGTCAAGAATTTTATGACGGATCGGTGCTCTAATTTCGTTAAAATTGTTAATTCGCTCATGGTGTTCATGTTTGTTCGGCAATTGCAGAAAAACAAAAGAACATCTCGGTTCCAATTTTACTTTTTTTTAATGTCAATGGATGAATCTTAGCGGCCAGTAACAAATATATATATATAAAAGAGGTTGTAACGTATCAATACCGAGAATATCTTGAACGCCCCTCGTATGTTAGTTTCCCTGGTCCTGAGGGATACCGTTTTTATTCCAGCCACATGGCTTAATGCAATTGCGCGCGTTTTTTCGGAATTTCCAATGATAAAAACAAAGTCTGTCTTGGCTACGCGACCTTGACCTCTGCCTTGGCTGGAAGTGAGTGCTGCGTCGGCCGTTATTGCGTACGTGCTTCATAGCGCACATTTCTAGTTGCATTTCTTTTAGCTGCTCTAGTATGTTTTCCATTGCGCTGGTCTGTACTTTCTTTGTGTCGACTGAGGATACTTCGTTTATTTTAATATTTTCCATTATCCTGTCTGCAACATGGCCCATTTTATCTAGGTCCGACGTTTCTGAGGCGGCTAACACAGATGTAACGGGAACCGGAAGTAGCCTGAGCCACAGGACCCGAACGGTCTCGTCGCCGATTATTCCTCGTCCTTGTTCTCGCATTCGGCGCAAAAGGTGTGATGGCTTCTGATCTCCTAGATGTACCTCGGACAAAAGTTTCTGAAGGCGTTGTTGTTCGGATTCCTCTAGGCTGCTAATTAGGCGCTCTTTGATCGTTGCGTACTTTCCTGTCGCCGGTGGGGCCGTTATTATGTCGCTAACCAGGATGATTTCTTCTTTGGTTAGCTTAGCGACAACCGTGTTGTATTTGAATTCATCACCTTGTTTTTGAGACGCGACTATTGCTTCCAGTTGAGCGAACCAGAGTCGGGGCTGGTCCCTCCAAAACTCTGGAATACGTGATACGATGTTGGTACTCACGGCTACTTCATGTGATTCAGCGTTGCTTGATTTGCAGGGAGATGGATGTGACATGATGACTTCTTCTATGTGCTGGTGCAGAAGGTTACTGCTCTCTGTCGGGGTCACCAAATATACCGGGGAACAGGGAGTGTAAGTAAACCGCAGATGTGATGTTAATACACTGATTTATTTAGGTTTATTTAGGTTCTTATATATTAAATACAACCTGACTTATCTCGTAATGTTTTATCTTACTTTAACTATGAACAGGCTTTATCTTGCTTTATTTAACTACGTGACGAACCGGCACACTGTCGAAACACAATTCAATCTCTAAATCTTTGCCCATCATTCCTTGGATGTTCTGCTGAACAATGTTCATAAGTTCTACATTTTTTTTAATTTAATGATTGACAGGGGCTTTTCCTAAGGCTATTTTTACATTCATTTAATTTAATTGTATTATCAAACATTTCGCAAGAGTGTTCCTCTTTTGTTTTATAATTTAATTTAAATAATTAATTGGAACGTCAGTAGAAGCACTCTATGTCAAATATACATTGCTCAATAGAAGCAACTTGTTTAGCCAAGTTTTTGACGTTAAAATACAATATGATAGCGATAAGGCTATTTATCGCTTATAATAATTTGGCAGATAATAACTATCTCTAGTCAAATAAAAATTACTAACATAATTGTTAGTGTCAAACATAATGTTGATGTTAACTCACTCCATGTTCCTGAGTTTAAATGATGATGACATAATCGAGCACCTAAGGGCACATAAAATCTTAATAATAGCATTTCCCTTACAGCCAAAGGTATAGAGAGGCGTTCCACTCTGTGACAGTTCAGAAAAAAGCAGAGTTACCTGTAATATTTTATAAAAACTAGAAAAAATCCCCGAGGTGGCTCAATTCTTGGCTCCTCTTCAGCATGTATTGGTCGTTGAAGGTCATGTTCTTGCTGTCTATTTACAGTTCTATTAGCTGCCCTCCAGCAAGCACCACAAACTCTCTGCAGTCTTGATACCTTAAAGATAGTTTTTTGTTAATACAAATTTTTATTTTTAGATTTAATGTGTTACATTTTTTGTAATATACAGATTTATAGAGATTTCATTACAACTCTTTTAGGGGTATTAATTAGAATTTATTAAAGCTAAATTATTTTCAAATATTTGTTTATTTTATGTATGGTCTCTAACACTATTCTATGGTGTTAAAGTAAAAGAACAATTCATAGGTATATTAAGTATATACTTAGAAGGTGACTAGGAGTCTATTGCAGAATAATATTTTGCTCAGCAGAATCAGATCTCACTCGGTAATTATTTCTTAAACGTAATATTGATATGCCACAGCCAAAACAGAAACCTTCATGGCCATATGCTGGAACATCCAGAGGAATTCTTTCTTAAATTAGAAGCAGACAATCATTGCAGATGATGTGTTCAGAGATCAAAAGTTATTTATATTTTCTGTACATCATGATGTTGAATGCAGCGTAATGACTGTACTTACTTTGAATGTACTTTTTCGTAAAACTAACGCTAGACAAGTAGTCTATTACGAATGGTAAATTCGACAGTTATTACACTGCATAAAGGGTTTGCGGAGTTGGTTTACACAGTTTTGGATTTGGTTGGTGGATGGAATTTGGAGCGACCTTTCAGTCTATTTTCATTCAATAAAACTGCACACAATGTGCAGATATTTCGCTATGATTATTTGTTGTAGTGTGTAGCGTCTATTAATGTGCAGGGCTATATAAATGTCATTTATACATAGCTAGCTTTCCACCTTCGGTTTCACCCGTGTAAGTCTCAGTCTCGTAGGATTTTTATAACATTTTTTTTACAACAACTTTGTTCTTACAAAATATCTAAATCTTCTCTGCTGATCTTTAGTTTTGCACTTAGCAACACATTTCGAGATAAATTTTAATTGTATAGATTATAGACTAATAATGCCTAATTGATGTAATGTAAAGTAATGGTACAGTTATCGCATCTTTATTGGATAGAAAACTTACCAAAGTAAGTGTAACCCAAGATCGCAATACAGTTGCATCGGATTCCGGCAACTGTTCTACGTCGTGTATTGATAGGTTCCTTGGAACTAAAAGCCACCAGTGTACACATTGCCGCCGCTGAGGCGAAGTTACGGCGCGCCTCCCAGTGGCGATTGTTCAGGTTATCAAACACTAAACAATGTTTAACAACCACAGCACAATAACACAAAGAGTCACTATCTCGAAAGAGTTACTGCAAATCCGAAACCTGCTTATTGCAAGTTACAAGAAACGTAGTTTCGACCCGGAGGAACAAAGCTCAACTCAACGAATAAAAACAACCAGCAACAAAACAAAATAACAACACAAACACGAACGATGCGTAAGCGACGAAGGAGAATGAGGTGTTGTGTGTGTGGGGTTGACATTATTTTGACAGTTGTATAAGAGTGTTGCTATTTCAATTCAATATATCTAAAATCAATATCGCCTATAAAATAATCGATTTATGAATAAATTGATAATTCAAAGTCTGAAATCAAGTTTAGCAGCCAAATCGATGTACCTCTTGCTATAATTTTTTTATATACTATCATAATGCTTTCTAGCGAATGCAAAATCATTTTATTAGTCTAAGGCAAGCAATCGTTTTATGGTCCATTTCTCGTATTGATTTTTTGTTGCTTGGAATCGACTTTTTTGTGCTGGCGCCTATTTATTACATTTCGTAAACGCGGATTTAATAATGATTCAAATTTTGGCAGTCAAAAAGTGTTAAGTGTTTATGGGAAATTCATTTTTTATTAACAATTGGTACAGGTTCCGGCATTCTCCTTTTAAATTTACATTTACATCAGAATAAATGCAATTATAATACCAATTACAATTAAAATAACAAAATATACTAATAACTAAGTAAACTCGTTTTCTGCATCTGAAAATTCAATTAGTTATTATAAATAACTGCGTGAAGGTTGACACTAAAATAAAAGATTATAAATGATTGCAATAGCAATTACAATTAAAATAACAAAAAAGACTAAAAACTAAGTATACCCGTTTTCTGCATCTGAAAACAAAGTAGGTATATGATATAACGCAAAAATTGCATAATTTCTAGTAAGTAGGTATGGCTGGCGTTGACAAATTAGATGATAGATTGTGTCTGATTAATATTTATGGAAATGACGGAAGCATTTTAAACAAAGACCAGGTTTTTTAGGGCTGTCTAACCTGGTCAAGATTTTAGTTCACGACTACTACGTTTTTAACTATTAAAATAATAAAGCTTTATTACTATGAGTTATTTTATTTTATAATCACAAAACTATTACCGCTCACGACATTACATGGTAGAAGAACGCGCCAGTTTTACCAATGACAGCATGTTCTTTTTTTGTCATTTTAAAAGCAAATAAATTAAATCATGCATCCTACAAATCAATTCCAACATCCTCCGCCGCCAAGGATAATTTTTATCCTTGTGCATCTCTAACTTTATCTAGTTTGGTAGTCTACATAGTTTGGAAACCGCTCTCTGAAGAACACCAGTAGCAGTACGAACTTCATACATTCTTGTAAGGCCATCAGGACCTGTGAATTTCTTTTGTATACGTCCGAGTTTCCAACAAGCTAGAGAAAGTCTTGGATCTATAATTAAAACTAAGTCATCAATCTCAAAGTATTTTTGGGGTCGCATCCATTTTGGACGTTGCTGTAGTCTTGACAAATATTCAGACAGCCACTTGGTCCAAAAGTCTCGAACCATTCTTTGGGTTAATTGCCATCTTGTTAAACTAGACATATTTACTTCCTTGTAATCTCTCTCTGGTACTGTTATTGTAGGCTCTCCAATCAAAAAATGTGCAGGTGTAAGGTACTCGTAGTTGTCATCCAAAGGCGTTAAAGGGCGGGAATTGAAGCAAGCTTCTACTTGCGTCAGAACTGTGTACAACTCTTCAAAGGTCAGCGTTGCATTACCGACTATACGCTTCAAATGGTATTTTACTGACTTCACGCCAGCCTTCCATAGTCCTCCAAAGTTGGGAGCTCCAGGTGGTATGTATTTCCAAGATGTGCCTCTGTTATCCAACATATCTCTTAAATCTTCCGGCAATTGATTTTTACCCTGTTCCCACATCTCGAACAATGTTTTCTCAGCTGATACAAATGTTGTACCATGATCACTCCATAATTCAAAACATCGTCCTCTCCGTGCAACAAATCGTTTAAAACAAGCAATAAAGGCTTCTGTAGTCATATCGCTAACTAACTCTATATGTATTGCTTTGGTGGCCATGCAAACAAATAAACATATGTACGACTTGTACGTCTTGGCTCCTCGTCCTTTGCTCATTCTACATAAGATGGGTCCAGCGAAATCTACGCCACTTATCGAAAATGGACGTGATGGTTTTACACGGATTTCAGGTAAGTCTCCCATCAATTGAATTTTCGAAGTAGCATTATGTCTCATACATTTTTCACATTGACGATAAAATCTTTTTATAGTTTGACCTCCATTAATTATCCAATATTTATTTTGCAGGTAAGCAGTCATTAAGCTAGGACCACCATGCAGCGTAGCTCTATGTGCATCATCTAACAAAAGCGGGATAAGTGGACTTTCTTTGGCAAGTATAATTGGATATTTCCTATCATGTTCCAGGTTTGCGTGCTTCAATCTACCACCCACTCTCAATACTTCATTTTCATCCAGGTAAGGACATAAAGGTAATAGTCGACTGCTTCTTTTTATATATTTTTTCTTTTTCAGGCAATCTATTTCTTCAGGAAAATCTATAATTTGGGACCACTTAACACATACGGTAAGTGCCTCTTCTCTATCAGTATGATTAACTTTAGGTGTGGTACGAGTAGTCTCCTTTTTCAGTTTCTTCAACCATCTACACCATATAGCTATGACAGTCAACAATTTCTTCAACGAAGAATACTTCTTTAGTAGGGTAAGTTTATCGTTTTCTTCATTTATTGTAATGTTAGTTAATTTACATTTGACATTTAATCTTCTTTCTAACTCTGTATCTGGAATTGATTCTTTGCTTACAGTGAACTCTTGTTTATGTAGAAATTCTGGACCTTGCCACCATAAATCACTTTCTATTAACTTACTTGGCAAGACTCCCCTGGATGCTAGATATGCAGGATTCTCTTTACTTTTAACATAAAACCATTGTGACTCTAAATTGTTTCTTATTCCAATAACTCTATTTTTCACAAACGGTGTCCATTTATTGGGATATCCCTTTATCCATGCAAGAACTACTTTAGCATCACTCCATGCAAATGTTTTACTAGGATTTATGGAAAGCACTTCACTAACATGTTTTAGTAACTTGCTCAACAGTGTAGCAGCGCACAATTCTAAGCGCGGTAACGATATCTGTTTTATAGGTGCAACTTTAGTTTTCGACATAATCAAAGTTATTTTAAATGTATTATTCTCTTTACACCATACTCTAGTATAGACTACAGCCGCGTATCCAACTTGCGACGCGTCTGCGAAGCCATGCAGCTCTACATCAAGATCTGTAGTGCTTCCAATCCATCTCTGAATTTCAATATTTTCCAGTACGCGTAAGTCATCTTTAAAATTGTACCATTCTTCTTTCAGATCATCGGGAATCCTATCGTCCCACTCTATTTGTCTCGACCATAACTTTTGCATAAATATTTTCGCTATTATTATTGCAGGCGAAATCCATCCTAAGGGATCGAATAGTGAAGCTATTTGACGAAGAACATTTCTTTTGGTAAGTAACTTAATATCATTAATATTATCTTTATCTACATGTTTCTGTGCTATCTTTAATGTATCTTTATTTGTATCCCATAGAATGCCTAATGTTTTTATCATCTCCTTTTGGTTTATTTTTAACTCTTCATTGTTAGCTCTCATTCCAGGTTTTACGGACATCATAAATTCTTGGCTATTGGAAGATATTTTTTGAAGCTGAAATCCTCCACTTGATAACATTTGAGATAACTGGTTTAAAGCATTTATTGCTGAGCTAACATCATCAAACCCGCTGAGATCATCAACAAAAAACTGTTGACATACTATTTTTGATGCCACAGGATACTGGGCACCTTCATCTTTGGCTAGCTGTCTTAATGTTTTTATAGCTAAATAAGGCGCTGAAGCAGTACCAAACGTGACAGTTAGTAATTTGTATGTTTTAATTTCTTCATCAAGTGCAAATCTATATAATATTCTTTGATAATTTGTGTCCTTTTCATTTATTAACACTTGGCGATACATTTTAATGAGGTCTCCAACAAAACATACTTTATTGGTTCTCCATCTCAGTATGATATCTCTTAGTTCTTCTTGTAAACTAGGACCATTTAGTAGTTCATCATTAAGTGACACTCCATTATTACCCTGACAAGAAGCATCAAACACTACACGTACTTTTGTAGTTTGTTTATCATCTCTCACGACAGCGTGATGAGGTAAGTAGACTGTATCTTTATCATTATCATCACATGTGACCAACTACATATGGTTTAAAGTAAGATATTCTCTTAATACATTATCATATTCTCTCTTTAAACTTTCATTGCCACATAGTCTCTTTTCTAAACTTTTTAATCTCTTCAGTGCTATAGATTTAGAATTCTCAGGTAAGACTGGATCATCTTTCGCATAAGGCAGGCTGACGGTGTATCTCCCTTCTTTATTTCTAGTCACCGTTTTCTCATAAATCTCTTCAGCTCTAGCTTCGGCTAAGGTAAGTGTTCTCTTATTCTCATTTCCCAAAGATTCACATTCCCAAAACTTTTGTAGCATGTTGTCTAATGAAACACTCAAATGCATACTAATTATTTGACCATTACTTGGTATTCTCTCCACTGAATCACCACCAGATATTATCCAGCCAAAGCTAGTCTGTTGGGCAATGGGTTCACCGGGATGTCTTTTTAAAACACCATCCATTAATATCTCTGCATACACATGTACACCAAGTAAAAGGTCTATCTCACCAGGGTTATGGAATGTTGGATCTGCCAGTTTTATATTTTGGAAATGAGTCCAACCCTTATGTTCAATTTTCGTTGCTGGTATTATATCTGTCACATTATTTACTACATAAGCAGTGCATTTTATTTTAAACTCTGTATTAACTCTTGACGTCAACATCATCTCCGCCGCATGATTGAACGGGGTTGACATTTGTCCAACTGCTGATACTTGTCCTTTTTTCTCAATGCGTCTTAACTGTAACCTCTTTACTACTGCCTCACTTATAAATGACTCTTCAGAGCAGGGGTCTATTAGAGCTCGTACAATTTGTGGACCTCTGTTCGTCTCAATGTTTATTAACGCAGTAGCTAACAATGAGACTCTTCCTCGGGTGGACATATATGCATGTGACAGTACATTTTGGTTCATTGGTTCTTCGGTATTTCTCACTTCTCTTATAGTATTATTATTCTCTTGGTTCGGTTTGTCTGAATGTAGTAGCGTGTTATGTTTTCTTTTACAGATGTTACATCTCAATCTAAGTTTGCAAAACTTTACACTATGGCCAGGTCGTAAACAATTGAAACATAGTTTTTCTCTCTGAACATACTCGGTTTTTTGTCTCATTGTCACGGTCATTTTGACTTGTGGCTCGGGGCTCAACTTCACAACTTCTAAACTATCTAACATCTCTATCATATCTGCCTTACAAAAAAGATATTCTTCTTCACAAGTTGAAAATGTATCCTGTTTAAATACTCATGTATCTTTTTCTGTTCAGCCGTGGACGTCTTTACTATTTCCCTATGAGTCTCGCTAAAAATCTCCCAATGTTTATCTAAGTTTTCTAATCTCACTTTAATGTAGCTTTTAATCAATCTTGCCTTTGGAGTTTTTTTAAAATTGGATATACTTTTACGTAGAGTTGACAGGTTGTCATCTTGCAATATTAATAAATTTTCCATTTTTCAAGTTTTATTTTACCACACGCAGTTAGAGTTCAGAAAATGTTTAAAATGTTTCACAACAAACACAAAGTTAGCAGTTATAAGTTCATTGAGGTCCATAGAATGCTATTTGTTATTAGTCCAACACTGATATTGTTCAACAAAGTCTTATTTTATAATTGTTCACTTTTAATAATTTAAGTTGAAGGTAAGTCAGAAACAAAAAGTTAATGTGAACTGTTTGATAATTTCTATAGGTCCATTTCACTAGAAAGTCTTATTATCTAATCTTACTCCAGTCCAATCAGTAGTGTAATCCACACAATGCAATCCAATAAGCAAACACAACACTTCACACAATTTCACAGTTTTTTTCACTATTACAATCCACTTTTAGTCCAAACAAATACGATCAAACCTATTCCATCCGGGCTCGTACGGACCACTTTGTCTCACCTGGTCAAGATTTTAGTTCACGACTACTACGTTTTTAACTATTAAAATAATAAAGCTTTATTACTATGAGTTATTTTATTTTATAATCACAAAACTATTACCGTTAACGACATTACATGGTAGAAGAACGCGCCAGTTTTACCAATGCCAGCATGTTCTTTTTTTGACATTTTAAAAGCAAATAAATTAAATCATGCATCCTACAAATCAACTCCAACCCTTGTTGGAGTTGCTTTTGCAAAGGGGACAGAAAATATTGTACCCTTCTGGATTTTTAGTATATCTAGGCAACAGCGACAATCCTTTATTTTTGTTTTGCCATTAACATTAACCGGCAATTACTCTGGTAAATGTATGTCGTCCCCAGACATGGTTTTAATTTTATGATTGAAAGTTGTCGGTCTATCGGTGTTTTTGGTAATATTTAATAATCTACATACAACTTTTAAACGAAAGTGGAAAAGTTAAACTATATTTGAATGAATGTTTCGCTACTGTTGGTTATACAACATGAATGCATTTATTAACATGACCTACATTACATGTACCAAAATCTTTTTGTACCATCTGGTTGACTTATAACACGGATAATATGAAAGTATCTGATCTTCTCTGTCAACGCCCTTCATATGTTTGTTACGAGTATATTGCACGATTACTCGAGGATTAGAAATGTGCTGACCTCGTTTGTTAGTGCACTCAGAAAAGCACATTTCTTTTATCTCAGTAAGCAGTTACGCAAACTCCACGATTATTATAACGCGATACTAAGTTCCCTTTTGCCAATTTGGCCTTTGTAATAAGAGGATTGCGCGATCTGTTGACTCTGAGGGTGCCAGTAACGTATGTTTTTATTTTGCTAACAGAGAAAATTGTTCATGTATAATAAATGGCCTAGATTGATGTAGTCCTTCATTAGCATCATAACTATCAGCATGACCTTTTCACCGTAGGTACAGTACATACAGTGTAACACCATATTTATGCCTTTTGCCTTGAATGTATTGTCTAATTTTTAAGCGACCGCGCCATAAAATACACTTTCGTCAATGGTACGGTTTTTGGAGGCACGACCACGGACCAATACCTTCATTAAATTATTAAAAAAATTAAATATGGGCTTTGCAAATCGTTTGGGATCTGTGCTGTTGAAAGTAAGAGAGGGTTGTCAGTAAATTAAAAATTCCGCATTAACAATATAAATCTATCGCGACTTAAAGTTGTTAAACGGTAAGTAAAATAGAGTGTTTTTGTTCCAAAAGTCATTTTTGGAAAAATATATAGTTTTTAATGTCGGTATCCCTCCATTTCTATATTCTGCTATACTCTTGTGGGCTCTCTAAAAGAATGCGCATGTCATTAGTATTTATGCTTCTCACAAGACAAGCCATAAAGCTGGTATTAAACAGTAATTTAAAAAAGTCAATTGTTCACTCTGCCGGGCCCAAACTCATGAATCCTACGCTTGTGAAGGGTTAGGTAGGTAGTTGATCCGACGCTTCCTACACATCGTGAAATTGATAGTGAGCAACACTAAAATGAATCACAATTTTGAGTTTAGTAAAAGATCAATATTATTTACATTGATTTAAACGGTGTCGCCATGTGCATGTTCTGGTCGATGGTGGTGATACCCCTCCAAAAAATACGGTAGATTCTAGAAAATTACGGTAATAGACCCAGGGGAAAAAAACGGTGTTAATTACTTTAATTAAAGTAAACAATTATTTAAGAGTTAAAATTAAGTTTATATTTAAAAAAAGAAACAAAACTTATAATTTTTATGTAGTTCAGTAAAATTTGATCAAAAATTAGTCTAAATTTTACAATATCATTTCCTCATTCTCATTTTTGTAAATATTCTGATTTAATCTTTTTAACATTTCGTCATCTGCCTAGAAATTAAGGCAGTTTTGGCCGTGCCTTTTGATAGACTGTTGTGTCTAGAGATTTCCTTTTATAGACCTTGTTATTAATTTGTTCCTTTTTTAGTTTTTATATCATTTACTTTACTAAATATTCGCTCGCATTCTGCATTAGAATGCGGCAATGACATTGCAAGGCAATTGCATAAGGCAATCACTTAAAAACCTTTGTCTTCATTGCCTGTTTGAGAGACTTGCTGTCAAAATTTGTCAGGTGGATGCTGACTTGCATCTTAATCATTTGGCTAGTGAAGAAGGAGTCTGCGCCATTCGTCATCAAGTTGTTTAGTTAATGTCTTTGGAATCAATCTATGGAGTATCGGAAACTAGGTGCAAGGCTCTCTGGCCTATCTTCAAAAACACAGTTTTCAGGATCTAAATTTAAAATCGCTGCCATAATGGGGTAATTTAATGGATATCTTTTACGGATAGCAATGCACGCTGTAATGATAAACTTTTTACATTTTTGTCTTTTTACACTTCAACCAGTTCTAATGTCTTTGTAGCTCCAAGTCCCAGATAAATGTCCTTCAAATGTTTGTGATGTACTTCTTGAGTTGGATCAGCAATTCTATTTCAATAGAATTTATATAACTTACGGGAAAAATGAGAGCTAACAACTCTTTATTTATATAAAGAGTTGTTAGCTCTCATTTTTCCCTTTACTTTATAGTTATCATCTTTGGATTTAGTTTTGTGATAACCAACGATTCACTTTGAAACTATTTATTAACTGTTGTGAATTTAGGCGGCATCCATCACAAAAAATAAAAATAGGCTTTTATAACGGGGTTGATCAGATGGGCATGAATATCCTGACATTCTGCATCTGAGAGCAATTTGGTATCAAAAAAGAGGCGCAGTGCATCCCACTGTTGTAATATTCTATCAACCACAGCATTTAGTGACAACAAGCGTATTTGTGACGGCCTTAAAATTCGGTGTACTATCGGGGACTCCTACGATTTACCAGTTTGAAGTAAATTTCGTATGAAGCGCATCCCCGCCGCATTATGGGAAGGCGCCTTAGAGAGCAATCTCATAAATCTTTTTACAAAAATCTGCAGAGGTTTACACGGCTTCAGATCAACCTACCCAAAACTGTCTAATTTCTACAATCAATTTTGAACTTTACTGTTTGGTTCTAAAAATCAATATTCATCGGAGAAATTTGACAGTTTAGGGTAGGTTGATCGGACGCCGTGTGTGTGTGCGTGTGTGTGTGTGTGTGTGTGTGTGTGTGTATTATACCTCAAATAGTAGCTAAAAAGGTTATCTATGATTGAGAATTTTAGATTGATTAGACAGTAAATTAAAGGTGACAAAATTATAATTGAAATTGACCCGTCGGGGCAAAGAAAAATTCTTACTAACCCCCTAACTAGATAACAGTAGTATATTTTAATTTATTGTTATTAAACAGAATATAGGATTGGTTTTGTTCGTATACATCTTATGGTGTTCTTTTGGGAATATACTACCTAGCCGTTGAATATGTTATGTTTTTTTTTAAAACTTTATTTGGGTAAAAAAACAATGTTGAATACAATGTTGCTTAGAATATTAGATAATAAATAGTATTAATTTCAACACCAGCATCATTTACCACAACTTAAATTTACATTCTAAACGTTGAGAGTGATATTAATTACTGCAAAACAAACTGAGTACCTGGCTCAAAATCACCAAGGTGGCAAATCCACTTCGGCAGCAAATAAATGCCTAAATTCTGTTTTTTTTTTTAATATTTTAGCATTAGTTAACACTTAACTGTGTTTACTTTAACCACACATCACACAAAATAATTAAAAAGTCTTATCTTATTACATTTTACATTTTATTTTACAAACAACCCACTGAAGCTTGCGTTTGGGATTTTCGTGTTTTTCCCCAAGCAGGAGGATTTACTGCTAATTATTGTTCTTGTGGGTTTACGGGTTCATTGTTTTGATTTAGAGTCCGCGTTAGTTTCTCGGTTACCCATTGTAGCGCATTACTGGCGTTGACATCTAGCCCGAATGTAGTTTTTTTGAAGCGAGGATCTAAAAATTTAGCTTTTGCAACCATTTTATTCGTTTTAAGCAAACCTAGCCGCCGATTCACTAGGTCTATGCATGTATTCTGTAAACCAATATCTGACAACGGAGAAGCGTTCCTCAGGGCATATCTTAATCTTCTTAGAAGTGGAACTGCAGTTGATATTGTAATGTATTTCTCACTTGAAAGCTCCTCTGTCATCTCCATGAAAGGCTTCAGTATTGGCAAAATATCTTTTACGATTGACCAAACATCTCCACTGAGGTTTTCGGGTGTCCGTTCCAACTCCATAAATGCTAAACAAAGTGGCTGTCTGACAGTTACAAGACGTTCTTACATAAGGCATGTCGAGTTCCACCTGGTTACAACGTCTTGTTTTAAAACCAGCTCCGAGATATTAACTCCCGCTTGTTTCTCTTGTAGGCATCTACAGAACTTTGCTTGTAATGTCTCACTAAAGATGTACATTTTGTGATCAGTTTAGTAAGGGGTTCATCACTCTCCAGTGCATCGTCACGGTGAAATTAATAGTGTGAGCTACACAAGGATGGTAATGCTTACGAAGATCTTCAGCTATCGCTTTACGCATATTTGCAGCGTTGTCCGTAACGACTGTAACCACATTATCTAAAATGTTCTACTTCTGACAATTATTAGTAATAGCTTCAGCAGTGTTCACTCCTGTATGAGAAACTGACACTTCGACGTCGCTAAGGTACTAGCATGAATAAGGAAGTCCTGTATGTAATGGCCTGTCAAGCTTAGATATATTCTTTGGTTCAGGCCCTTCCAATAATCACAGGTCAAGCTGATGTAGTCTACCCTACAAAGAGACATTCTCAGCTCTTCCTTAATGCGATTATAATAATGAAATGAAAAATAATTTATTTAGCTAACACACGAGACAGTTACAACGATAACGTTAAAACAACTTAGATTTTAAAAAACAACAAAACACTTACAGCCTTACAAATAAACGTGTAATAAATGTTATACCGAGAATAGAGGAAGTATAAGCTAAATGTTTACTAATGAATTCGGAATAACGTGGGATTAACTTATACTTAGTATAACGTGTAACTGTTCATATTAGCGTTATACCTACCCTCACCACAGTATAAGTTCAGAATAACCTAAAATTACCTGACAGATTTGCTGTTTTGTCCACACATTAGTACATTGACTATCTAGTATGTCACAATCACTAATCAAAGACAGAATTATGATTGCAATAAGAGAAATAGAGCAAGTTAATTATATAATTAATCACATAGAAATGGAGAGAAAAATAAAGACATTTAAAAACAGAGAAAATCCGTTTATTTTGTATGGTGAAGGCGGCACACCGTTGTCAAAGATTGCTGCAAGGGCAATTTTGGATAAAAGATTAGACTACATTAAAATGCCTAGTACTTTTAATAACCAGATGAATACTATACAGCAAATTGAAATAATAACTGGATTTAAAAATGTTGTTGGTGCTATCGACTGCACACATATCAGAATCCCTAAAGTACAAGGATCTAGTGGTCAGTTCTACATAAATCGTAAAGGATATAGCTCCTTGAATTTTCAGGTAGGTACATATACCTATAAGATAAATAATTCAGTTATTAGATTAGGTATATCGGAACAATTATACCTACCTAATTATGTAGCAAGCTGTAACCTAATATACAAAGCCTATTTTGATATTTCAGGTGGTTTGCGATGCAAGATTAAAAAGGACATCATTTTTATGGGCCTTTTCTGAAAGTGGCAGTGGACAAAAAAAAAGGTACGTATTGTTAGAACTAGCCATTTAGAGAAATAGTTAATATGGCACAAAAGTTGTAGGATTGCTCCGAGCCAAGTTATACATGTTCGAAGATTCATCATTTTCATACCTACATTTATTGATTCCTAATTTTTGTTTTGTATGAACGGAACAGATGATGACCCCACAGCTTTTGCGCTGCAATGACAATCATTAGTTCTAGCAATATCTATCATTATTTTATGTTTCCCAGTCCCAGCACTTTCAGAAATCAATAAATGTATGAAAATGATGAATCATCGAACTTGTATAACTTGGCTTAGAGCAATCCTACAACTTTTGTGCCATATTAACTATTACTCCAATTGGCTAGTTCTAAAAATAGTACTATTTTTTTTTGTTGGCCGGCACTTTCAGAAAAGGCCCAAAAATGTATGGCGTCTGAATGATCTCCTTTTGAATGTTGTTGCGCACTGGCGAGGCGGCTCCTATGATTCACGTATTTTCAATGAAAGTCGGTTAAAACAATGTTTTGAAAGAGGTTAATTTCAAGGCAGATTACTGGGAGACTCAGGTTATGTTAGTACTCCTTATTTGTTTACACCAATACTTAATCCAACTACACGAAAAGAGGAAAGATACAATTATGCCCACATCAGAACTCGCAATACAATAGAGAGATGTTTTAGTGTATGGAAAAATAGATTTATGTGTTTAATAACAGGGTTCAGGACATGTTTGGATAACACCAATATGTATATAGTGGCTTTGGCAGTGTTGCATAACATAGCGATTGAATTGAATGAACAACCATTTATTAATGACGATGCCGCAACCAGTGGTAGTACCACAACATAGGACATTGCGTGGAGCTGCTGTAAGAGCTATATTTAAAGAAGAAAACTTTTAAGGTACTTATGTAATAAATACATAAAACAATTTTTACTATTTTTTATTATAAGATTCCAATGTTTTTTCGAAAATATTTTGTTGTAATTTTAAATTTATCATTACATGACTTTGTAACTCAGTCATATTCTTCATACGCAGTTCAGTTCAGTTTCCTTTTGCAGTCTTTCATCTTCAAGTGCACGATACATATGCATATCCGCATACGAAGCTTCCCCGAAGTTAAAACAATCTGTTTGCTTTATTATCTGTAATAAACAAGAAAATATTTAACACGAAAATTAAACAAATTTATATAAAAACCAACCTTTATCTAAATAAAAATGTTTTCAATTATAAAACATACCTTTTTTTTGCAGATTCCTTTGGGGTGAATAGTGCCCTCTTTGATGCAGCGCGCTTTGGAGTTAGAATTGGTTGTACATTTTCTTCATTATTTTGTGGTTCCTGAAATAATGGAAGCTTACTTTAATTACCTACTAAAAAGTATAGTAAATTTTATAAAAAAATATTATATTACTTAATGTTACCTTTTTATTTCTTTGTTTCATCCCTGTTACACATGGCAACACCTCTATCTTCTCTTTGGTCGCCAGCCACGCCACGTTGATCGCTTGTCATCGACGCTCCCCATGTTCAGCACAAGCGTGTATCACTATGTAATAAATACATACAGAAGATCCTGTCTATTATTGAAGCCACAACCCAATATGGTGTCAGAAAAGGCTCTTTCGCCTTTGATGTGGTTGCTGGAGCGCATCGTTCGTGTTCTACCTGGACAAGATGGCGTCGTCAGGGTTGCAGACATAAGGACAAAGAAGGGAGTCATTCGTCGGGCCTTCAACAACATATGCCCCCTGCCATTGGAATCTATTGAAGGAAATTCAACACGGGGAGTATATGGTCAGGACAGGGCTGCACGGACCGAGTCCGCGGTCACAGAGGGGACGCGGGGGGCAACGCGGGCTTAAAGCAGCACGCCGCTCACCGCAACGATGACCAGCAATCTTCGCTTCGACGTCTTACGAGCCACTCGGGCGCACGTCACACATACCGCGGACGATTTCATTGTCGAGTCGATCTGTACAGTCTTACGAATACACCAGCCTTTTATACAGTCCACTGGCCTTTCACTGGACAAATATCCCGATCTACCATAGTTAGGGCTTTGGCCAGTACAGTAAGAAAATTTCGGAAAAAGCTAAGTCTGCGTCTTCTAATAGCCATGCGCTTAGGCAAGATGGAGGCATGCAACAACAAAGCCATAACACGTTGCTGGGGTCAGGCATGCTCAAAACACTCAACATAAAGAGCAACAATATCACAGTTGAATGGATCAACTGGATCACGCAGCTGAAAATATACATGCGAGCTTATAACCTCGAACATGAAACTGAAAGTCGAAAGGTAGCCATTTTACTTCACTTCATTGGACAAGAATCGCTAGCGATATTCTATTCATACGAGTATAATGTGGACATAGACTCAATCACATTCGACGAGTTTATCGCTAAGTTTCATAAACACTTTACACCAAAAGTTAATATAACAATGGAGAGGCACAAACTATTCAACAGACGACAAGACACAGAGGAGTCCATCGCTGACAATGCCACCGATCTTAAAAAATATCAGCCAAGACTGCGACTTTGACAAGCTTCAGGACAGCTTAGTACGCGATATATTTAGTTGGAATCTGCACTCTAAAACCAACATATAAAGGAGCAAATACTCATAAGAAAATCTACGACATTAGATGAAGCTGTGGAACTAGCCATGTATATAGAAACGACAAGGATGCAAGCAAAAACACTTGAAGAAACTTCATCTTTTGTTGGTCAGATCGAGTCAAAATCAAACACCCATCAGTCAAGGATTCACAGTCATCGTCAGTCAAACAATTACAGTCAGATGCACAATTCCAGGCATGCAAGCAATTCAAGAAAGCCAAGCAGATCTAGACAGTCAAGTAAAGACAACAAATGTCACAAGTGCAACCAGTTGCACAGAGTCAAGTGTCCTGCCTTAGGTGTTCAGTGTAAGAAATGTGGAAAATACAACTGCTGTAGCATGTCGCAACATGCAGATAAAACTCATTACAGATGTTTATGATAGTGATCCTGTTTATGTAAGCTCAGTTCATATTAATAACATAATGTCAGACTCCTGGAACACTGAATTAAACATCAATAATGTAAATATTAATTTCTTATTATATACTGGTGCAGATACTAATGGCATGTCGATAAACACATTAAACAAACTCAAAATTTCTTCTAATGTCATTAAGAAAAGTTTAAATAAATTGTCTACTTACAGTGGCGAAGCAATACCCACCATTGGTCAATGTACTTTAGTCGTACAGCATAATAGTCCGTCTTACAGTGTCATGTTTCATATAGTCGACATGAACAGTCAAAATATTATTGGTAGGGAAACTTGCAAGTCGTTGAAGTTAATAAAAAGGATGTTTAGTGTAAAATTTAACTCTGATAACATTATGTCTACTAACAGTGATTTGTTTCAAGGTATAGGTTGTTTAACAGATTTTTGTTGTGACCTAACTGTCAAACCTGATGCAATACCAACTGTTGATGCTTGTCGCAGAGTACCATTTAGTCTGAGAATCAAACTCAAGTTAGAATTAGCTGAAATAGAGAAAAGTAATGTTATTTGTCGTGTTGAGGAACCAACAGAATGGGTAAGTTCTTTTGTTCTCATTACAAAAAAGAAGGCAAGTTAAGGTTATGTATAGACCCTCGAAAACTTAATAAAGCTATCATGAGACCACACTATCAATTACCAACTTTAGACGAGATAAAATCAGACCTTGCTGGGGCAAAATTTTTCACAACACTAGACGCCAATAAAGGTTTTTGGATGCTAAGACTTTCAGAGAGCTCATCTAGGCTTTGTACTTTTATAACCCCATTTGGACGCTATAGATTTACTCGCCTACCATTTGGTATCAATGCAGCACCTGAAATGTTTCATAGAGAGATGGTAAAAAGATTTAGTGACATAGAAAACGTTAAAGTAATGATGGATGATTTCTTAATTTATAGTAACACTCGTAGTCAGCATGATGAGACCCTTCAAAAAGTCTTTGACAGAGCTCGTCAAATAAACTTAAAATTTAGCAAAGAAAAGTCGGTAATATGCGCTTCTGAAGTTAAATATCTAGGTCATATTTTTAGTCATAATGGTGTTCAAGTTGATCAGTCTAAAGTAAAAGCAATTTGTGGAATGCCTAGACCAACTTGCATCAATGACCTTCAAAGGTTCATGGGTATGGTCAATTATCTTAGCCCTTTCATACCTAATTTGTCAAAAGAGAATAGTCAACTAGAACACTTTTGTCTAAGAAAATAGAATGGTCTTGGTCAGAATAACATGAGACAGAGTTTAATAAAATTAAAAAGCTTATCAGCTGTGCCCCTGTACTCACTTATTTTGACCAAAATAAAGAAACAGTCATGTCAGTCGATGCCTCAAAAGATGCCCTTGGAGTAGTGTTGTTACAGGAAAAACAACCAATAGCCTATGCATCTGCTTCATTAACTAGTTGTCACAAGAATTATTTCCAAATTGAAAAAGAGCTCATGTCAGTATTGTTTGGTTGTACTTAATTCCATCAATACATTTATGGTAAAACAATAACAGTAGAAACAGACCATAAGCCACTCATTCCATTATTTAAAAAAGCTTTACATGACATACCTGCAAAATTACAAAGAATTATGTTACGTTTACAGCCTTATTAAATTAATATAATCTTAGAAATCTTAAAATTATTTATTTAAAAAATAAACAAACGATACAAGCTACAATTTAATCCTAAAACGAACAATTTCTTACTTAAATCGACTTAAATAGTAACAAAGCAAAATTTAAACAGTAGGCAATTTCAATAGACGGACGGACAGAGTTTCCCCTTAGCAAGTGGCAAGTAGACCATAATGTGCTGCCGCCGCTTGTGTCTTTTTGCCATAAGACTCGGCGAGTAGCTCCAGCTCGTAACAGTCATGTACAAGGGCCCGTAAAACCTTGTACGGCCCACGCATCCCGGAGTTCAGTTTGCCGATGCTCTGAGACGTCTTGCCAACGAAAACGAAGTCCCCGACAGCGTAGATGCGAGGCTGCCGTCGTCCTTCGTTGACATACGCGTCCTGCCGCTGCTGGTTGGTGGCAAGCAGGTCGGACGCTCTCTGCCTGCTCATTGTCAGCAAGGCAGCTCTGTTAAGGTTGGAAGTCTCCAACGCACTAATAAACGTATGACTGGGGTGGCGGCATTTATACCTGCTAACAGTTATAAAGCAATTTTTGCGTGGTGGCATGTTTAGTAATGTTAAGAGTAAGCTAAACCCTCCATAATACATTAGACCACTCAGAGCCTTCTAACCTCTACTCGCAACCTATTCAGGACAGTACGACAATATCTTTCTACCTGTCCGTTTTCTCTGTGCAATCCAGGGGTAATGAAGTGTATTGAACAACCCAGACTACTAACCCAGTTTTGAAATGCACCACTTTCAAACATTCTTCCACGATCACAAACTATTTTAGAAGAAGTACCAATGAAATTGCATTTAAAATTACACACTTCATTGTTTTCAGCAGTCTAGCAATGCAAGCGATCTTGGAGGCGTAACCTGCTATATACCTACGAAAATAGTCTGCAAGGCCCAAGAACTGTCTAACCTCTTACGCTCGTGGGTTTAGAAGATTTTATCAACACTTCTACCTTCGAAGGGCTCGGCCGTACCTGACCATAACTATAACTTCAACTACATCCTAAAGTCAAAGTTATTTATTGTCAATTAAGTGTAAAAAAGGTCTTGTATATCAAAAGTAGTACCAGACTTGTTACAGACTAAACGTGACTAACAACTTCAAATATTAATTTTAAAAACTGTAAGTATAAATATAAATTTCAGTATCTTGAACTCATTTCGTTACTAATTAAATAGAACTTGTCAATCACGTCTAACAAAAGTTTTTTTGATGACTTTGGTAACAGGGGTATTCTAATTACTATCAGTTCCTTTGATCCAAATCTATGACAGATCAAATATTGGTTTGATCTCACCGGGTTACGGTAAACGAAGTGCTGATGATGCTCCGCTATGTTACACCCTCGGCTTGTTCAGTGCCTGCAGCGACGCACGTAGCAGTGCATACGATATTGCACGCCAGTGCACGCAGCAGTGCACGCCATAGTGCCCGCCAGCGCACATAGCAGTGCACGCCATGGTGCACGCCAGTGCTCGCAGCAGTGCAGGCCATGGTGCACGCCAGTGCACGCAACAGTGCACGCAGCAGTGCAAGCCGTAGTGCACGCCAGCGCACGCAGCAGCGCACGCCACGGTGCACGCCAGCGCACAGAGCAGGGCAAGCAGCAGCTAACGCCACGGCACACGCCAGTGCACGCAGCAGCGCACGTCACGGTGCATGCACGCCAGTGCACGCAGCAGCGAACGTCACGGTGCAAGCCAGTGCACGCAGCAGCGCACGTCACGGTGCACGCCACCGTGCGAAGCAGTGCACGCCGTAGTGCGCGCCAGCGCACGCAGCAGCACACATAGCAGCGAATGCCACAGTACACGCCAATGCACGCAGCAGCGAACGCCGTGGTGCACGTCAGCTCACGAAGAAGCGCACGTCACGGTGCACGCCAGCCTGTGCACGCAGCAGCGAACGTCACGGTGCAAGCCAGCACACGCATCAGTGCACGCCACGGTGCGCAGCAGTGCACGCTGTAGTGCGCGCCAGCGCACGCAGCAGCACACGAACGCCATGGTGCACGTTAGCGCACGAAGTAGCGCACGTCACGGTGCACGCCAGCCAGTGCACGCAGCAGTGCACGCCGTAGTGCGCGCCAGCGCACGCAGCAGCACACATAGCAGCTTACGCCACGGTGCACGCGGATTGAGGTCTCGGTGACGACTGGCCCACCGATGATCGACACTGCTCTCCAGCTGAATCTTCACTAACCACTTGCAATGTTAGGTTCGGCGCAACGTAAATAATAAGACTGACTGCGATCTTAATCCTCTTTATAATGAGTACATTGCGTATATATAGGTAGTGGCAGGAGATGTGTGCGTGTCGGCTATACTGTACCACACTACACCTCCCCCGTAAATAATAAAAAAATATTAACATAAGTACATATTTTTTGTCGAATATACAATGATTTTTTTTACGTAAACATTTTAACCATAACTTTAAAAATACATAACATAATGCGACTATAATTTCAATTTCAGAGTTGTTGACGACTTTCACATTTAGGGTATATAAACACAATGTCACAATTAGGTACTTACTCCTATTCTCTTGTCCTTATTTTATCTCATACAAAACCGTCATAACATTGTAACATATTTGTTTCTGATAGAACATTTTTTAAGTCTTAATTCAAGTACTACTTACATTCCTAATCCTAAATCGGTAATGTGTGGATGGCCAGTCCACAATACTTGTCACAAAAAAAGTAAGTAGCTAAGTACTAATACAATTCTCGTTTATCTTTTAATTCTTTTCATATGTAAAGACGTCTCATTTTTATTATTTATAGTCGATCCATTCTTCTATATTTATTTACAATGGTACTTTTAATTATATTTATTTGTGTATTACACACATTTATTTGTTTATAATTCTGTCGACTTTATACACATAAAAAGGGACTTTATTTTAAGGTCTACTCAGACGCTGCGTACTCGCGCACCTTCGTCGTGAGCTGCCTCCAACTATTCTCACGGAGGAAGCTCGTTCCTGCCATGATCGAATGAAGGATCAGTTCTCCTATTTAGTACCATTGTCTCTTATATTATTTTATTTATTTTATTGTTTTGTCTTTTCCTTCATTTCGAACCATGCCTACTCAAAACAAACAAAACAATCCAAACTTTTACTAAACAGAAAGTCAGTACTTAGTTGATCAGACCAGCATGAAATTCCGAATAACTAAATTTTATTCCTACTTTTAACATACTTAAACAATCAAAAGCCAAACTAAAAAAACCTATTCCTATCAGTCCTATCACACAATAATTTATACTCATTCCTTAAAACCATAAACTGTACAATTCACAGCGCCTTCCTAATTCCATATTTCGTTACGTTCATAATACTCGTATCATCATTTATTCATAGTCATATCCAGTAAGTAGTCCTAAGTCTGAGCTTTATCATTACTCTCATCTGTATCTAACAAAAGAACAAAAATAAAATCTCGATAGAGTGTAAAAAAACTTATGTAGGTAAGATAGTAGGTATCTTATCTATGCATGTTCCCGAAGTAAACAAATTAATTTATCCCAATGTTATAATACTAAGATTTCTAAAGCGAATTGACAAGACTAAAGTGTGTCATAATTCCTATTAATTTCATTCAATACTTTAAAACATACATGTCAAATGCACTCCTTATTTGCGGCAGTCGTGCGCCTGCGCATTACTTTACGCTGACTCAATGAAAACTGAAACGAACTTGTGGAATGTTCGGTGGTCTACGTGAGATCTAAAATTAGAATCAGTTATGAAATATTTTGTTTTACTTACATCAATCTTATGTTTTTAAATTTAAAATAAACCAATGTTACAAAACTTTTACAAATAAATAACCACAAAAGTAAATCATTGAACAATTTTTCTAACCGCAATTTTAAATTAAGAAAACCACTTATTAACATGTTAGTTAATGTCCTTAGTTAATCAATTACAAAACACCTGATAAAATTACATTAGGAATACACTAAAATACACAACAAAACATTAAAAAATACCATTAAGTAGCTACAATAAAAAAATAGTTTCTCAATGTTTTCTACAATTTCTAAAATAATAAATCAATTTAAAAATTTTCCCTCGTCGTCAACAATCGTTTAGCTAAATTATCTTTAATCTTAATGACATTTACTTTTACACATCGTACAGTGTAGCAATTACGTAACTAGGTACATTAAATAAGTAATAAAAAAAATCTAAAATAAACTCTTCAAAATGCTCATTACAACAATAATTATCTATTCAATCACAAAATTAAATAACCAAGCTTCTAAACAAAACCGTGTTTACTCTTCATAATTCACATTTAATTTAAAATAATAGAAACTTTACTCAATTGAAGCAATAATGATCAATTCTAACACAAAATTAATTACCAAAACACTTTTTTTCTCTTTACATAATTTACATTTTATTACCAAACTACTTGAATTTATTACAATAATTTTATACAAAATTTCAAACAAAGAAAACAATTTTACCATTTTGATGAATTTAAAGTTACGTGATACGATCCATTTCAACACGTTTCAATTTGGCTGGAACATCTGCTGGCTGCGCCACTTCCGACTCCTACATCTCCCGGCACCCAGCTTTTTACCATCGCCACCATCACATCAGCAACCAACTTGCACTTGCAGCAACCATCAGTATAATTGTATTTTTGCCAAAGTTTTGTTATTTTCTCCATCATTGGGTACTAAATCTTCTTCGCCAACAACTTCGAAGAATAACGACACCACACCACAAACACGAATTTTCTTTACATTTTTGAAGAGTTTTATTTTATTAATCGCTTTTATATTATTATAAAGCCACAATCCTATATGAAGTCATTGTTTGCTAGTCCACAATTCACACGCTCACTTATTGTTTTTTTTTTATCTGATTTATTGAATAGTCAAATTTTCACTTCACATATTATTATAATGTAGTCTATTCCTAACCATCTGCCCAGTGCCCAAGATGGGCAGCACTGGCAGGGTCACCATGCAATGTTAGGTTCGGCGCAACGTAAATAATAAGACTGACTGCGATCTTAATCCTCTTTATAATGAGTACATAGCGTATATATAGGTAGTGGCAGGAGATGTGTGCGTGTCGGCTATACTGTACGCACACTACACACTCGATACCTCGGGTGCTCGGATAAAGGCGGCGTTGAGGCGCCATTGCGATGCACGGTGTTCATCACATGGCTCTGCACGGAAAGACAACTCGCTAACAATCGAAAAGCACGGCCGGGGGGAAAGCGGCCTGGTAGGTACTCCAATAATGAAACCCGATAAGGAATTAATTGAATTTGAAATTTAATTTCGTTTCGAGGCGAGTCATGTCGCCTGCGAATATGAATAGAACGTGACCTAGAATCTGTTTCTTGACAGACTTCTACTTCGGCGATTATGACTTGCCATAATTAATTAGTATCGTAAATATGTTTTAATCTAAGATCGTAAAGCAAAGAAAAGATTGTAAAATTCAGCACAATAAGTAAAAAGAACAGCAAGCACACTTTGTAAGCAATGACTTGAATTTGGTAATTATCTGCTTAAGTGTTAAGTAATGAGTAGCTAGCAAGCTTATAATAAAAAATATCTAGAAATCTTATAAATAAAACACGTTCCAACACGTATTAAAACACAAAGAATTTCCTTATTGCAAAAGACAAGAAAAAAAATATCAAATGAGGGTAGTTTGATCAAAAACTCACCAGATTTTCTCCAACACTTATAACGTAGGTACTTACAGTAATTCCACGCTGATTACCTATTAAACCACCCAGGAAATTCAAAGAACAAAATCATAACCGCAATCGTATGATTTGACTTTTTGAGAAAATTTACGAAAATGAAACTGAATTGACTAGTGCCAGGAACAAACAAAGCCTAAGACGGTTTAAAACACGACAGTCCTATCCCACTTCTGATCTTAGAAATCTTAAAATTATTTATTTATAAAATAAACGAACGATACAAGCTACAATTTAATTCTAAAACGAACAATTTCTTACTTAAATCGACTTAAATAGTAACAAAGCAAAATTTAAACAGAGTAGGCAATTAAAAAAAATATCAAATGAGGGTAGTTTGATCAAAAACTCACCAGATTTTCTCCAACACTTATAACGTAGGTACTTACAGTAATTCCACGCTGATTACCTATTGAACCACCCAGGAAATTCAAAGAACCGCAATCGTATGATTTGACTTTTTGAGAAAAATTACGAAAATGAAACTGAATTGACTAGTGCCAGGAACAAACAAAGCCTAAGACGGTTTAAAACACGACAGTCCTATCCCACTTCTGATCTTAGAAATCTTAAAATTATTTATTTAAAAAATAAACGAACGATACAAGCTACAATTTAATTCTAAAACGAACAATTTCTTACTTAAATCGACTTAAAAGTAACAAAGCAAAATTTAAACAGAGTAGGCAATTTCAATAGACGGACGGACAGAGTTTCCCCTTAGCAAGTGATCGCAACCGCAGCTCGACGAAAAAGGTTCCCCGGAGGCGCCGCGCATCTGGTTTTATATTCGTGGCAGCATTACTCCCACCATACGGCAACCCCTTCCATCTAGACGCGCCACTTTTCCGCTAACAATAATATATAAGCCGGGTCGATATCTCTTTATAGCAGATATATTGTCTAGAGCAGCACTAGATGAAAAAACATTGTTAGATCTTGAAAAAGATATAGATTTACATGTTAATTTAGTGATGTCAAATCTGTCATCCAGTCAGAAAAAAACTAAAAGAAATTAAACAGTTAACTAATCAGGAATCCATCCTTAATCAAATCATTGAATATTGTCAGAAAGGTTCGCCTGAACACAAAAGGTCTTGTGGTCAACACATTAAGTGTTATTTTTCACTAAAAGATAAATTACATGTCACGAATGGCATAATATTCATGTCAGACAAAATAGTCATTCCTGAGCCCATGAGAGCCTATGTAATAAAACTAGCCCATGAGGGACATCAAGGAATGAACAGTACAATTCGCTCTGCAAAAGCTACTGTTTACTGGCCAAATATTAATGATGATATTGAAAAATATATTAACCAATGTCATGTCTGTCTAACTTACCGTAGAAGCAACTCTAAAGAGCCTATTATTTTTCATAAATATAAACTGTTACCATGGAACAAAGTAGGTATTGACATGTTTGAAATAGATGGTAATAAATATTTAATTGTGGTGGACTATTTTTCAAAATATGTAGAATTAGCATTCTTAAATTCAGACTACAAAGCTAACACTGTGATTACTCATTTGAAATCTATATTTTCTAGACACGGCATACCTGAATACATGGTTACTGACAATGGTCCTCCGTTTTCAAGTACAGAGTTTAAAGACTTTGTCAAAGATTGGAACATCCAATTAAATACTTCTATTCCGTACTTAAGCCGATCTAATGGTATGGTGGAAAGAACCATAGGCACCATCAAAAACATTTTAAAGAAATGCAAAGCAGATAATACCGATCTTTACTTAGCTATACTTACTTATCGTAACACACCCAAAAAGACAGGTTATTCTCCTGCACAACTATGCATGTCTAGATACTTACGTTCTAAGATTCCTGTTACCCATGCACAGTTGTCTCCAACACTTGTAAATGTTCATACAAAGCTAATATTAAAAAACAAAATTCTTATACAAAGCTTTATTATAATAAGAATTCTAAGTCTTTACCTAAAGTCAAACAGGGTGATTAAGTGTATTTCTAACACAAGCCTAACAGTGTATGGATTCCGAGTACTGTTACGTTGTAAATTCAGGGCCCTGTCTGCCTTTACTAATCTACAAAAGAGGTTCGCAATGGTTGAATAGTACTTACCTGAAATCATTGTTTTTGAATGATCAGATAGATGTCCAAAAAACATTAGTCCTTGTAGCTTGTTTGAATTAAATCCATTTTTCTTCACATTTAAGACATGGAGCCTTGGCTGACACATTACAAGACACACTTTTCTTGCATTTTCAATTAAAACATATTTCTAAATCAGTTTTAGCAAGACTTTGCGTTGGATTTGAAGAAAATTAAGTTCCTTTGTTTACGTTTTGTATTTGACATAACACCATAGACAAAATGACAGCCACCGTAGCGACGCCTAGCGGTAGCGAGGCGAAGTAGCTGTCAGCTTTTAATTTCACATAAAAGATTCAATTTTAAAAAATAGCCGAAACAGTTCTAATAATAAATTACATAATAAATTAATATGTATAATAATTACTTTAAGTAGTTAAATTTAATTCAAGCAAATCCGGAAACTTAGCCAAATGAGCAAGTCGCAAAATGTGCAAGCTGCGTAAAATGAGCAAATCGCAAAATGTGCAGATCTCACACTGAGCAGATCGCAAAATGTGCAGATCTCACAATGAGCAAATCCTAAAATGTGCAGATTTCACAATGAGCAGATCGCAAAATGTGCAGGTCTCATATTGAGCAGATCGCAAAATGTGCAAGCAGATCTTATATTGAGCAGGTCGCAAAATGTGTAGATTTTGAAATAGAGCTAATTCAGCCCACGGGGTTACTCGGCGGCAGTCGGAGGGGGTGAGGGAGTGGGGGGAGGCAGGTGGAGGAGCGTGCCCTCCTTAAAGTGGGGACACGCGAAAACTCATAGTTTTGTGATTTAGAAAAATCGAATTAGAAAACAACCGAGTCACATCTTCAGAGTTCTTGAAGAAAGTCATATTTTTGAAAAGTGCCTATTATAAATAAATATTTAAAACATAAATAAAGCACCGTTTGCATGTAGTCGGTAGTAGGTATACAAAATTGATATGAAACTTAAGTTGTTTTTTAATAATAGGTAGGTATTACTTTATTTTGTTTTAAAAGTGTAGAAGTTATTCGGCCATAACCACGATGACAATCGCTTGTTGAAATCGAATAAACTTACCCACGGAAGAGTGATAAAGAAATCAATAGTGTTTCGTTTCGTTTTCTGTAAACGATTGTTATCTTGGCTTAGTCTCCCAGTAAGTATGTTAAGTTTAACTAATTGTAATGTTTTTTTATGATAATAAATATTTAATATTGTTAGGGTTTATTTTTATTTTTAAAGATTAGTGTGACCTTTGGTTTTATGAGCAAGAATCAAAAGAATTCAGTCCTTTGGTCGCGAGCTCTAGGAGAAATTTAGAGCTCCCGGTATCCGGATTATATGTGGAAACGTGTGGGTACACTTGTCCTTAACACAGATGGCGCGACTTAGGTAACGCAGTGTGCGTTATAGGCAAACCAAGAGCAAAAGGTACTAACAACCCGAAAAACACGGAGCCGCCAAGAAACTTTTCCTCCAGAAAACGGTTAAGTTCAAAACCCATCGGATTACCTCTACTCGCCGTGGATCGGACCTGCGTGTATGAGTATAGTGTAAATAAGTGCACATTTTACGATTTGCTCATATTGCGACCTGCACATTTAACGATTTGCACATATTGCAACCTGCACCTTCTGCGATTTGCACATATTGCGACCTGCCCCTTCTGCGATTTGCTCATATCGCGACCTGCACCTTCTGCGATTTGCACATATTGCGACTTGCGCCTTCTGCGAATTGCATTAGTGCACATTTTGCGACTTGCACATTTGGCTATGGATCCTATTTTTTCTATAAGGACTTTTATCTAGAACATTCGAACGGGAGAAATATTTTTTATATGGATATTGTCTCTGCCCGTAGGGGTTACCAGAGAGGAAACTAATACTCCCTAATATTTAGACAGGGTATTAACTCGAGTGGAATTGATTTCCAAATTTAAAAAAGGACGAAATTCAGATTGCTAAACGTTAACTTGTCTCTAGTTCAAGTAGTTTTCTAATTGACAGATTCTTTCAGTGTCAGAACGAGAGATGAAAACGTCATATTTGACGTTTTGATAGTATGAAGGAAAATTCTAAAGGAACTGCGTAGTTAAATATTACCCGACTTTGAGAGTAGATTTCATAAGATGGCATTCCGGTTTGAGTGTTTCCGGTGAAGAGGAGTGCCGGGTCTGAAGACGTCGAAACGATTTCAATCTCTGGCGTGACGTGGTGTGATGTGTTGAGATCAATTCACCAAGTTAGGCATGAGTCGTAGTCACCTTTTGTTTTAATCTGAGGTCGCAATAAGGTAGTGGATTTGAGGCGTCATTAGCTTATGAGAATATAGTCAACAAGTGTGTGGTTTATTTACAGAGATCCGTGCCCGAAACGAAGTTCCGGTCGCTGGCAGCCACGCGCACAGATAAAATCTCCCAGCGCGTAAGTATCCCAATATCATTGTTTAAGTATAATAAGCCGTCATCCTAGGAAAGCAAATCGATATTTCATGGTGTCTGAATCCTGCCTTGTCGCCAGGCGACGCAAGGCTCTTGGCCATGTGGCAGACGTGTCAAACCCCTTTATTAAGTGGGTATTGCATCATCCAACAACAGTCTGGCATTGTTTAGTTATGTTTATTGGAATATCGTAGCCGTGTAGTGCCTTGGGTACTAGTTAAATGTGAAACAACACTAAAATTAAAACATGGTGTTAAATGTTAGTGTTGGAGTGTGAGTTTATAGTTGTGCAACAGCGTTGGGAAGTTTTTGATAACCCATGGCGCTGCGAGTCCCTGATTATGATAGGTTGCAGCCCCAGATACACAGATAGCAGACTGCGGGACCCTAATTTATGTAACAGATCTGAACTAGGCGTGTAGTGTTATAAATAGGCCCCGTGTTGATAATTTCAGATACTTCGAGAGGCCCGTCTCGTCGCCAGGATTTAGAGCTGGGTCCTAAAGCCTGGACGCGAGACCTGCTTCGTCGGGGTACCAGCGGCCACCTGCTGCCAGTCGAGCTGTCGCCGCCTAGCGGATGAGCAGGCGTTGACGGTTTTTGTACCCCCTACTCTGGGTTTAATTGTTCTTTATTCAGGAACATATTTTTACATTAGGGTTTCGAAACCTTAACCTAGTATTTTCTTTTATATCCAACTACACCAAGCGTTGGTGAAGTTGTGAAACATTTGAGGATCTGCGAGTTCGACTTGGGTGAAGTTGTATGGTGACATCGTCTCCAGATTCGGATTGACTATACGATCCTGGCGTCCATAATTATTAATTCTATATCGGTATAACCCCACGGTTCTCTAGTGTATTGGCTTTAAACGTGTGATAGTTTTGATACGGTTAAACGGATTAAAACATTTAATTTAATATTTTTATAGACGGAGTAATTTAATTTTAATTTCAACTTCATACTCCGAACGGTACTGGCGTTATCCCAAACCCCCACGACCATAGCTCGTCCCACTGAAATATTAGCTGGCTGGTTAGGTAGTAGTAGTAACAGAATTATAAGATTTATTTGAAATAGAAATAGAAATATTTATTGTGCAGGAAACACGGTACATTAAAGATGATAAACGATAATTTGATCCACATGTTTCGCTGAATATTCAGCATGCAAAAATTGTTCACAATAATATAATAAATTAATTAATTAAATCTATAAATCACATATAATACAATACAATTCAAAATAAAAATTTAAAAAAAAACATCAAAACACATTCGAATTAAATAGATAAAATAATTGGATTACTATGTCAACAAGAATAATGTAAATTAATAATTTTCCAATAGCAATATCAATAAATACCTAGCCTAAGAACTCTTCAACTGTATAGAAACACTTATCTATGAGCCACTTCGAGAGTTGACTTTTAAAAGAATTCAATCGTAAATCTCTAATGGTTTTAGGGATCCGATTAAAGATTTTTATGGCCATAAACGAACAGTTTTCGTGGTAGAGTTGGCTGGCACACTTGGGCACTAGAAGTCTAGTTGGGTCTCTAGACGAACATTTTAAATTAACATTGGCTCTTTGGAATCGTTCTGGGTGTTTTCTTACAAAGAGTCCCATTTCTAGAATATTGAGTGAGGTTAAAGTAAGTAGTTTCAATTTCTTAAAAAGAGGTCTACATGATTCAAGCGGTCCAACACTACATATTGCTCGGACACACTTTTTTGAGCTAAGAACACTTTATTTGTATGTGTCGAGTTTCCCCACAATAATAAGCCATATCTAAGCACTGAACTAACGTAACCGTGATACGCTGCCATGGCTGTTTTCTCACATGCCAGACTTTTCAACTTTTTCAATGCAAAGACAAATCGATTGAGTTTAGTGCAAACTGATTTTATGTGCGCTTTCCAGTTGCAATGCTTATCAAGTACTAAGCCTAAAAATGTTGTTTCAGACACTACAACACCTTCACCATTACAACTGATATCCAAGTGTTGTCGTTTACTTTGGTAATTAGAAAATTGTACAAATTTTGTTTTGGAAACGTTTACTTTAAGATTATTTATGTGAAGCCACTTCGTTATGGAATCTACAGTAGAGTTAAGATTATCTTCATATGGTACGTTTTTGCAAGTATCTGGTACTACAACGGAGATGTCATCAGCAAAAAGAACACATCGATGTCTGGTCACATTTGTAATATCATTAATGTATAAAAGAAATAAAAGCGGACCCAGTATACTACCTTGAGGTACGCCTGACATATTGATATCGTAGCTGGATTTAAAAGTACTTAATAAAAGATCTTCACCAATTCGCATGATTTCAACACATTGTTTTCGATTATTTAAGTAACTAGCTAACCATTTCATTGCATTTCCTCTTATGCCATAACGATCACACTTATTTAATAAGATTTGGTGATTAACAAGGTCGAATGCCATTTTCATATCAATGAAAATACCCGTAACACGTTTTTTCTCGTTTATGCTTTCAACTATATGTTTAATTAATGAAAAGGCAGCTAAGGTCGTTGATTTTTTTGTCTGGAAGCCATTTTGCTCCTCTACAATAACATTAAATTTATTTAAAAAATTTATCAGGCGGGAGTGCATAAGCTTTTCAAAGACGTCAGAAAAAATTGGGATCAATGTTATAGGTCTATAGTTAGATATGTCCTCTTTATCACCCTTCTTATGAAGTGGTCTTACTATTGATAATTTTAGTTTCTCGGGGAATATGCCCTGGTCAAAAGAGAGATTAACAAGGTAGGACAACACTTCCGCGATCTCTATGGCACTTTCCTTAATGATATGTGTTGATACGTCATATCCAACGGCCCTTGTGTTGTTTAACGATTTAATTGTTCTTATAATTTCATCTGTCGATGTTGGCATTAGGAAGATGCTAGAACTCACTGTGCCAATAGAAGTACAGTGTGTACAGACCCATTTCTATCCTTCCAATATTAGATAACATTACGGAAAAGTACGTATGTGAACAAATCCAAGATTTCTATCAAAAAACGACATACTATCACCGAATCAATTTGAGTTTCAACCAAAAAAGAGCACTACGTTACTTCTACCTAAATTCACTGACGAAATCAATACATACTTAAATGATAAAAAACACGTACTAATAGTTTTCATTGATTATAGTAAGGTATTTGACACACTACAACATGATACACTGATAGATAAGCTCAATACTACAGGTATTAGAGGACCGCTGCTTGAATGGAACAAAGATTATCTAAAGAATCGTAAATACATGGTTAAAGTTGCAGATACATATAGTGACAGTAAAACAGTAACGGAGGGCACCGCTCAAGGCTTAGTACTCGGACCTTTGCATTACCTTGCTTACGTGAATGACATTAACAATATCATAAAGAAGTGTACAATCTACCAGTTCGCAGATGACACATGTCTTATAGCAGCTAATCGCAATGTCCTTACAGCACAGAATACACTACAGCATGATCTATCATTACTTAATGAATGGTCGCATGATATGGGCCTGGTACTTAATGCACAAAAAACTAAGCTCTTGCATGTACATTCAAGTCACAACCACGCGTTTCACGATATAGCCATAACGGTACACAACCACGGATGTATGCATAAAACTGATCCGATTTGCAACTGTGAACAGATCGAACAAGTAAACGAACATAAGTATCTGGGGCTTGTCATAGATAATCGCTTTAACTGGGGACCTCACATAGAATCAGTTTGTCAGAAGTTACGTGCCTTGCTAGCCAAGTTTGCCATTTTGAGGCACAAAATACCATTTGCGGTGCTGATAACTTTGTACAAATCACTAGTGGAACCTATCAGTCTTGGTACGGCGTTCGTACAAGGTGGCCGTTTACCTGCGTTGTTTACGTTGCACCCGCCCGCCGCCGCGCGATCTATTGTTCTTACCTACCTGTCTATTATGTGCCGACCGGCGGCTGGCCGTTCGCGTCACACACCGGTTTGCTATTTACGACATTAAGTAATGGAGCAAACGCAAGACTATTCGGATAGCAATATCAATGAGTTGAATAACGAAAATAGTGCGGACGAAATAGAAATAATGCGCTGTGAAGATATTATACAAAATAATTTAGATGATGCTAGATGCTCTAAAAGAATGAGGGAAGAAGATGATAATGAGTGGAAAACTATAACTAAGAAGGGGAAAAAACTGAAAGAAGATGTGTTTGAAATATACATATCCTACAAAGATAAGCTGCCGAAGCAATTTGCATTAGCTAAAATATTTAAAAAATACAACATTAATGATATTACACGATTAAAATATATAAATCCTTATAAAGTGAGAGTAGATATATCAGACTTCAGTAGTGCAAAGAATCTGGAGACTTGCAAAGATTTAATTGATTTGGGCTGGCGATTCCAAAGGGCCATGATTCGGAACTATTCCTACGGCGTTATTAAAAATGTGGATTTGGATCTATCAGATGAAGACATACTACAATACATTACGACACCCAGTCCGGGTGAGATAGTATCACTTTACCGTCTTAAACGACGAACCGGTGTTGAATGGATACCCAGCGAGACTGTCCAAATATGTTTTAAAGGCACATTCCTTCCAGCATTTGTGTGTGTCGATGGTTTAAAAATAAAGGTGGAACCATACGTATTCCCCGTGTCGCAATGTTCACGATGTTGGCGACTGGGTCACTCAGCAAAGAGATGCCCATCTGCTAAGATTATATGCCCAAAATGTACGAAAGAACATGAGAATTGTGAAACAGTTGATTTTACATGTGTCAATTGTAAAGGTAATCACATGGCTCTGTCGCGAAGCTGTCCTATGTACACCAAAGAAAAAAAATTACGCGAGTTGATGGCAGAGTTCAATTGCACTTATAGAAAAGCATTAACCTTATACATAAAACCCGAGTCTCCATTAGAGCCTGTGTTACCACGACAATCTGCGTTGTTGGAAACACCGACGCCTATATTTGATCCTATATTTATTGCGGATAGTAGCCAGAATGCAAAACATACCTACGCTCATATTATTAAGACAAAGGCTGTGATTCATAATAATAATTCTACTAAAAGCAAGAGCAACCAAAAAGTAAAAAAAAAAGTAAAAAGCTTGAAGTCACAAAATTATGAAAATTATGATACTCAATCTGAGTCAACGGAAACTGGAGAACCTGATAACACTAATGATGGTCGACAAAAAGATGTTCAATTCAGTGAGCTGTGCAGAAGGTTGAAAGACATAATTTTTATGAAGAAAAGCATCCAGTCAAAAGTTTCTAATATAATAAAGTGTTGTATAGAGTGGTTTATTTTAGTTGTTGTAGAAAACATTGCAGATTGGCCCGTGTTGAAATCTTTAATGGACTACTTCAATGGGTGACAAACCAATATTTAATAAAATTATAAATATAATACAATGGAACTCCCAAAGCTTGAGACCTAAATTAGCAATGTTTGAACAGTTTTTAAGTCAAGAGAAAGTCCATATTGCCGTTGTAAGTGAAACCTGGCTTGAGCCGGGCAGTCATCTAAAGGTAAACAATTATAATATTTATCGCAATGATAGGATCGATTCATACGGAGGCGTTGCCATTTTTGCACACTCTTCTATTCAAACATGCATGGTTAACACATGTAGTATGAACTCAGAACTAGAAACAGTACATATTAAGTTATTTAATTGCCACGTAATAGAAAATATAATAGGCGTGTACTGTCCTCCATCTGCACGTACTAGCCAACGGAACTGGGACCAACTATTATCTTTTCATACAAATAAAACTCTTATTTTAGGTGATTTTAATGGGCAACACACGAATTGGTCGCACAAGTCAGACGCAAGAGGTTCACAAATTTTTAATACATTATTAGATTACCCGTATACAACTTTAAATGATGGACGACCTACGCGCATTAAATTGGTTAATGGTCAGTTGCAGCAGTCTGCTCCTGATATATCTATAGTCTCATCTGATATAGCATTTGATTTTAACTGGAATACATTTAATGAATCTCTGGGCAGTGATCACCTCTTTATTAAACTATCAATAAATATTAATCTCTCAGCTAATTTAGTACTAAAAAGGAACTTTAAGAAAGTTGACTGGCCAAAGTATAAAAATGAACTTGAAAAACTTTTTTCTAATTTTACATTCTCAGAGTCACTTCAAACAGATTATGACAATTTTATTGATTGCGTGAATATAGCTGGCAATACCCACATTCCATTTATTAAAATTAATCAGAACCCCATATCAAATTTTTCCCCTAAACCTTACTGGAACGCTAATTTGTCGAAGTCCGTAGCTGAGCGCCGTTTGGCTTTAACTTGTTTCAGACGGAATCCTACACCCGCTAATTTACACAATTTAAACGAAAAAACACGTTTATCACAGTCACTAATTCGTAACGCAAAAAGTCTTGCTTGGCGTTCATTTTGCTCCTCGCTCGATACAGCGGCAACTCAAAATGAAGTATGGCAAAAAATGAGATGGTTCAAAGGCCGTAGCAAATACAATAGAGAATTTATTGACAAAAATAGAGCACAAATGTTGCTGTCAAGCTTAACCCCTGATTTTGTTTCCCCAAAACCCCCCACTATAACATCACAGAATTACCAACTTGATAGAACAATTAAAATTCAAGAATTAATTAAATGTATACGTGCTAAAGATACATCCCCGGGCTGTGACAATATCTCATACTCTATGATAAAACATCTCCCTGAAAATGGTATGACAATTCTATTATCACTTTATAATAAATTTTATTCCGAAAGTTTTGTACCTAAACAATGGAGAGAGGTTAGTATAGTTCCAATCCCGAAGTCTGGACGTGATCCACAGTCGATAACGTCGCTAAGACCGATATCCCTAATTAGTTGTCTCTGTAAAATTTTGCATAATATTTTATTAAATAGATTAGAATGGTACATAGAAAAGAATAACTTACTATCGGAGGATACCACAGGGTTTAGAAAAGTACGCTCTACTCTAGATAATTTAGCAATCTTAGTTTCCGACATTCAATCTGGATCTTCTAATAAACGCCCTACCATCGCTTGCTTTATCGATATAGATAATGCTTATAATAATGTGGATGTGAAGGCTTTAATAAATATATTAGATAAGTATAAAGTGGGTTATAAATTAAGCTCATACATTTGGAATTATTTAAAAAATAGACAACTAAATATCAAAGATAAAAATCTGTCAAGTAGACACACAGGCTCTGGTTTGGCTCAAGGTGACCCTTTGTCGCCTTTATTATTTAATATTGCCACATCACACATATGCAAATCTATAACTAGAGTTCATACATCACAATATGCGGACGATTTTGTATTGTATTGTTCAAGCGATCACCTAATTGAGGCTCAACATAAGTTACAATCAGCCTTAAATCTGTTAAGTGAGTTGCTTCAGGATATCGGACTACACATTTCTGCAAGTAAAAGTAAGGTATGTATATTTCAAACGGGCTACAATAAAAATACTATAGATCTTAAAATAAGTAATGTAACTTTAGGTATTGTCGAAAACTTTAAATATCTTGGTTTGTGGTTAGACAAGTCGTTAAGGTGGGGTAAACATATCAATGAGATTAAACAACAATGTTATAGATTCATTAATATCTTAAAAATCTTAGTAGGTTCGGGATGGGGAGTACATCCCATACACTTAAGGCGGCTATATATATCAGTTATACGTAGCAAAATAGATTACGCTAGCTTTTTGTATGGTAATAGTTGTAATACTCATCTGCTTAAATTGGAACGATTACAAAATCAATGTTTAAGAGCTATAGGCGGTTATATCAAAAGCACTGCCATCCATGTTATGGAAGCTGACCTTTTAATTCCACCGCTACACGTGCGTAGAGCTTATCTAGCAGGCAAGTTTATATTAAGGTCTAGGGCGTATCCTTGGAAAAAAATTACCAATCAAATGGAAGAGTTGAAAACCTTATGTGAAAACCAGTACTGGCGTAATAAAAAGTTACCCCTTTTAATTATCGCACATAAAACACTTTCTACTACTGCGTTTAGTAACAAGGAATTAGAAATGTTTTCTTTAGATACTTGGGTCGGCGAAATAGATTTAACCAAAATTGTAAAACTTGGTATTGGTAATAGTAACATAACAAAACGCTCATTAAGCCCTCTAAAACTTAAAGAAATATCTGATGAATATATATCTCAAAACTATGAAAAGATTTATAAGTTATATACAGATGGGTCTTTGGATGGAATGGCTATAGGAGCAGCTTTTTTGGACGCAGAATTAAATATTAATATGAAATTTCAAATAGAGTCTAAAATTTCCATAATGCACGCGGAATTGATTGCTATTGCTGAAGCAGTTGCCTACATCGAGACCTTAAAATATGATAAATTCGTAATATTTTCTGACTCCAAATCCGCCCTCCAACACTTGGCTCGTTGCACTTCGACTTTTCGAGGAGCACCGATTGCCTATACTATCATAAAATCATTACAAAAACTGTGGAATAAAAATAAAACAATATATTTACAATGGGTTCCTGCCCATATAGGTTTGGAGGGCAATGAGAAGGTTGACGTTCTTGCAAAAGAGGCCTCAAGCGATGGGATACCATTCAACACCGTCCCCTACTTCTCAGATTTTCTATATATTATTAAGCAACAGATGTATATGTTATGGAAAGAATATTTTGATGAGAGATCAGAGAGTAAGGGAATTTGGTTTAAAACTATACAGCCTAACTTACCACGGCGCTTTTGGTTTGAAGGTACAGATATGACAAGAAATGATATTGTTACAATGTTAAGACTTCGGTCCGGACACATTCCTCTTAATAGCTTTGGGTATCTTATGGGTAAAGTTCCCTCTCCACAATGCTCAGAATGTGGGAAAATTGAAGATGTAAGTCATATTATGATAGAATGTGTCCGAAACGAAGCGGAAAGATCACAGTTCTGTACATTCAAAAATATCAACTTGTTAGAAGTTGGAAAATGTAATAGCATCTTAGCTTTCCCCACATCTCCAGAAGCTAAGATGTTACTTAAGGTGGTATGTATAGGTATTAAGCGTAGAGTGTAACAAATAGTTTTATTAATTTATTTTAACACTATGAGGGTGGCATTATCACTGCGTGATAAAACCCTCAATAATAAATAATAGAAATTAAAAAAAAATAAAAAATAAAAAAAAAAACTAGTGGAACCTATAATATCGTACGGTATTACCAGCTATGGGCGTACCTTTAAAACATACCTAGATAAAATTTATAGATTGCAATTTCGGATAATTAAACAGATAGTCGGTAGAAAAAATCGAGAAAAATACAAATATAACGACAGAGATCTCTTTAGGTACTGCAAAATAATCCCGGTAACAGAAAAAGTCAATTATTCACTACTCACTGAGCAGTTCCATGCAATACCATCGTTACCAATGGTCAATCATAAAATACATACGAGGCAGGTTACAAATAAAAAGTTAAAAAGGGCTATTTCCAGAAATTTCTACGGAGATAGAAAACTAAGTAGTATGTTACCAACAATTATAAATAAATTACCTATTAACGTAAAAAATATATTGCACGAAAAAAATGCTAAAATAAAATTAAAACAAATTTTTCAAAAAAACGAACATTCAACAGATAGTGTTTAACGGATGCGCTCTTCATGATCAACCTGTAGATTCACCTACACAATAGTTGTGGGGTAGGCGCGGATAGATAAGTAAAGTGCCTACCCACGCTTACTTTACGCCACCTATAAACGCAGTAGCGGAAATTGTGTTTTATTCATTACTATAGTTTTTGTTTTATGTAAATTGTGTATGTTTGTTTCATAATAATTTTTGAATATTATCATGTATGTGTTAAGGTTTTTATTATGTTATAATGAATGTGCAGTGTCTAGTCAAACCCTAACCGGGTTTTTGGACACAAAGTAATTGTAAAATTGTATTGTCTTTGTTTAAATAAATAAATAAAAATAAAATAAAAATAATAAGTATAATCTGGATGTACTCCTGTTTCTGACTTAGCAAATGAAATAAAGTATTTATTAAATATGTCCGCGATTCTCGTAGCGTTACTTACCACGGAACCATTTGTGCTAACAGATTGTATAAATTGATCAGTTGTAATATCATCTACTTTATCTTTAATTATGTTCCAGGACGCCTTACATTTATTTTTAGCACTGTTTATATAATTATTATTTAAGTTTTTTCTAGACTGAATCACACATTTTTTAAAGATTTTGTCATATTTAACGCATTTTAATTTATTTTCAATTGTATTATTTTTATAACAAGAGTATCTAAACTTTCTTTTAGTTATAGAAGAAGTTTTTATTCCTTTTGTAATCCATTTAGGAGACTTTTTATTACAATTGATTTTGTATTTATAAATTGGAAAGCAGAGATTGTAAAATAATAAGAAAATATCATAAAAAATGTCAAAAGATTTATAGCAATCAGATTCATTAAATACGTCACACCATGATAGGTTAGCTAAACATTGTCTAAATTTTTGTATATTATCTTTACCAAAGTCCCTTTTCATGACATACCAATGTTTTAAACTCTGTTTCCGTTGTCTTACTGTAAATGTTAAAGTTTGGCCAATGTCATGATCGGATAAGCAAAGAAGATGAACTTTACCCACTGCATCTTTAATGTTACTCATGATATGATCTATGCAGGATTTTTGGCGTGTAGGTTCCTTAATATGTAATTGTAAATTATAATTTAATTAAATGTCATTCAAAGTTTCAGACACTGTATTATTCTGCAATGTTTCAATGTTTATGTCTCCTGTTAAAATAATTCTTTTATTTTTTGTCATTAATTTATGTAGTAATATTTGAAGCTTATTAAAAAAATAGTAGAATCTGATTTAGGTATCCTATATAAACATATAACCATACATTCCAACGACGGTATATCAATCCCGCAGCACTCAAATGATTTTTCAAGGGATATTTTGGAACAAATGGGAATCGGTTGAAATTCAATAGATTTCTCTACGAGTATGCAAACTCCACCGCGTTTCTCCTTAAACCTTGAAAAACTACTTGCTAAAACATAGTTTTTTAGGCGTATGTTTGGCTCATCCCCAGACTTTATAAACGTTTCCGAAACACAAACAATATCTAACTTAATTTTTTTTTCTCCGAATTCTTGAATGCAAATTTCCAATCGCTCAAGCTTATTCAATAATCCTGCTATATTCTGGTGCAGTAAAATGGCGGTGTCTGATTTTAATTCAGTTGGCTCATCACTACATATACATAATACATTATTGACGAAAAAATGTGTCCGTGGTTGCTACTTCATCTGTTGTTAACCTCTCTATGACCTGGAAATAAAAAGGTATAGTTCCTTTCCTAGGTTGACAATTTTTTAAATTTTCTATTTTATTTCTTTTAACAAATTTTTTTAAGCATAATGGTACGTATTTGTTATCATAATAATTCGAATCTACCTCAATATTAATTTTTTGACAAACCTGAAATGAGTAATAATTGCTATTGAACTGCTGCATATTGTAGTTAGTCTCTAAAAATGTACAATTTTTAAAATTATTACATATATTCTTTAATAGATTATTTAACATATTATTATTTAAAATTCTATTTCGTATCACATTCAATACAATTATATTTAATTTTTTATTCGCTTTAAGAGAGCACTTAATTCAATTAAAACAGTATTCGGATTAGAGTCATTTTCGCCCACGCACAAAATCATGTAGTTGTCAGCGCAGTCGTCTACACTATAACAATTTTTCAAAATTTCTTCAGTTGTTGCATACGGTTTCGTAAACGAATTAATGTTGTATTTTTCAAATTGCGTGTTTTGTCTTGATTTTATTAATCTCGCAGCCAACCCAGAACATTGCTGCCCACCAAAAATCAATATTTCATGTTGGTTTAATTTATTTGATGATGTATTTTTATCAGCGCCATCTATCAGCGAGTGAGTAGGATGAAATTAAAATTATCACCGACCCGCTTGGTCACTTTTGACTCTTAGGATTTTAGTGTGTTTTAGGGGGTGATATAGCTTGATAATAAGGTTTAGAGTACTGTAAACAGTAAATTATAGTTGGCAAAATTAATAGAAAGTTTGTTGGACTTTCATTTGAGATTGACCCTAGGGTCAATTTCGACTGATAGTTTTTTTTTTGTTATTTTCGGCTCAATAAATTAAAAGGAGTAACGTAGATGATTAGTACCTAACCTAATATAAGAAAAAATTGTGACTAACCCCCTCTTTTAGATAATAAGACTGAAATAAAATTTATAATTTTATTTTATTGTTGTTGGACAAAATTTTAGTGTGTTCTTTTAAAATATACTGCCTAGCTGTTGAACATTTTATGGTTTTATTTGATAACATCCCACTGACGCTTGCGTTTGGGATTTTCTTCCTTTTCCCCAAAAGGGACAAAATCTCAAATGTAACAGTACCATCAAACAAGCCAGCAGTGAACCTCGTAGTTTCATAGTCCAATCTCCTCAAGGTGCATTCCGTGTAGAAACCGCGAACACATCTTGAAACTATCTGATGATGATGTTGATAAACCTGTAAATAAACAAAATATAAGTAACATGTTGTCAAATCCAAACCTAGTTCCTAGTACTAGCAATGTAAACACGTTTATTCCTAATCCAAATTGTCCAAAAGTAACACGCTACGGACGTATTGTAAAACCTACAAAGCGTTATTGTAGTTAGATTAGTAGTTATCTAGAAAGAAAAGAAACATTATTTTTGCATTATTTGTCATCAGCTGTCAGTGTCAAACGTCAGCTGTCAACGTCATCTGCCACTTTGACAAATAAGTTGCGTTCAGCAATTTAATGATTGTAAAAGACTTCACGGCCTTGGACATTAGTAATTTTGCCACATAAATAAAAATTATTTCTTTACTTACCTTGTCAATCTTGGCCGTGGAATCTTATTTCAAAAAGGGAAGATGTTACATATAGTAACACCTCTCTCATCTCTTTGGTCGCCAGCCACGCCACGTTGATCGCTTGTCATCGACGCTCCCCATGTTCAGCACAAGCGTGTATCACTATGTAATAAATACATACCGAAGATCCTGTCTATTATTGAAGCCACAACCCAATACTCCCCTCCTCTACGTCAATATTAATGTCAGTTGTTAATATCTAAAACAAACTATGTCTATTAATATAGTATTAACACCAAACTAACAGTTAGGCTGTTATAATATCAGTTAAAGCTGAAATTCGTAGATGTAATTTGTAGAATGATATTACCTCTTCATTTCCAATGTTTAAGTTAGCCGGACTCAGTACTTTGTACTCAATTACAACAATTTCATTTGTGATATCCTGAAGTGAAAATACCAATAAAAATAATTAAACATGAAATTAGACATGACATGCCAGTTTACCACCTATAGATTACCCAATAATAAAAATTAAATATTAGGTACTACCTTAACACCATCACAATCAAATTCGTTGAAGTCCTTTTCAAATTCTTGAGGTATCATGTTTGCAATTTCTGAAGTATCTTGAAAAGGAAATGGTGGCTTTGGTCCACCTCCAGTTTGTGCTGCCTCTCTTCTACATTGAGAGAGCTCCTTCTTTGAATTTAATTTTAAACATTTCCATTGATTTATCAACGGTTTTTTGTCTCTGTTTCTTGTATTAGCTGTATTATAAACCATACTGTACGTACTTATCTGTAACTTCCACTCAGGCTTTTGTTTTTTCTCTGTTTGTATTGGTACTTATATCTTTATTTTCTATTATATGAAGATATGGTTTTAATATATCCCTTAGAAGTTGCTGTAATTAAAATACTTAAACATATTTAGATCGTGACAAATTCCGACGTAAACAAAAAATCTCTTGTTTGCCATTTTAATAAAGTAATTAAGCGGTAGGTAATTTTAAAACGAACGAAAGTAATAACACGAGGATCCTGTCTTTTTTTTTTTAAATCTATTATATATATTTATTTATATATTATTCACTTACAACTATCATTACAGGTTTCATTACCTAATACAATAGTGCAGCCACATACAAGTTCACGATAACAAGTAAAATCGAAACAATAATTGGATTAGGGGCCGGTTTTTCAATTTATTTATTTTTTCGTTTTTTTTTTCTACGCACAAACCCCCTGAAGTGATTAGAGAAATGTCAAAGACTGTCAAAGTGACGGCAAAATAAATAAAACCATAGACCAATGTTAGTTTTTTCTGAGATTATCTATGAAAAGCGACGTTGCCGGTTTGAGGTTATGGCACAACTAGGTAACAGGTTATTTCGACTCTATTCCAAGTTTATTTGTAAGAAGTTATATCCTACTTATTCCCAACTTTTACTTATCATAACTTTTCTTATAATAACTATAGAATAAATACGTTTTAAAAACTTTTTATTTGTAAGACTGTTAATGTATAATAGCACATTAGTGTCTCACGGCCGCAGCTAAACAGGCAGCCAATTCAGCATTATGTCAGGTCCAATAATATGGAACCTGACGCTGGTTTTAAATTGGCTCCTTGACGTATGGATGAAAAAAGTCAGTAGTAAAAAACAGATAAATAGGGTACCTAACAATAGACATACATACATAAGTTTTTAATCCATGTGATAAATACAACAATGTATAAAAAAAACAACAGACTACAGCCCGTTGTCCATTACAAAATTAACATGTATGGTACGGAGAATGAAGACATCGTATGTTAAAAACGAGGTAACATTGCAAAACAAGCAAACTGAACGCGGATAACGCCGACACAGAACTTGAACTAGAACGATGGCCCAGAAGACAAGGAAGCAACCTATCCTAACGTTCTGTAAAGCAGATGTGTTTAAAGTTTTAAGGTCAGAGCAATGCTTAGGGTGGGAACTGATCCTATGTTTCCCTCCAGGACACCCTCCGGCCGGGGCGTGCCATCACCAGTAGGGGATACGGCATATTCTAGGCAACAAGCACCCCGCCTAGGACATATTTAGGCTGGCGCACACACACTCACACCCTCACACATACACACACATATACCCTCACACACACACATATAACACACACCCATATACCCTCACACACACACACGGAAAAAATTATATCTCACCGCCTAAATAAAAGTTATGTTAGCGTTGCAAATACCCAAGTCAAGTTGTGAACCAAGTAGATATTTTTTCAGATGCTTTTTATCACAGGCATTTTGAAAACGCTGAATAAGCCGCTCATTCCTTTAGAGTAAACGTGGGCCGTAAACAGCTTCAGCATTATTTAACTTAGACAGTACTAGCGACTCGTTTGGGAGTTGCGTGTGCAGTTGCACACGCAACTCCTCGGGCAGAAATGGCCTTATCCTGTTAAGTAACTTTAGTCTATAAAAGCAGTTCCTGACCGATTCAGCAATATGCTCTTCAAATCTTAGGCTTTTGTCAGTATTGAGTCCGAGGTTCCGAGCTATATGTATTCTCTCAATTGGCTCCATATTCAGCGTAATGTTTAGTGCTGTAGTACTATGTACCGTATTTCTATATGCTAAAAGGAATCTGTTGAGTGCCGTAGATACATCTACAGATTTTTATATTAATCCTTTATTGCACATATAAAACACATTGAAAAAGACGTTACAAAAGACATATACAAAGGTGAGCTTATCTCTAGAAGAGATCTCTTCCAGCCAACCCTAGCTGTGGTGTGGAAAGAGAGTCTACGGGACTAATGATACTTACAAATACATATACCTAATTATAACATTCCTAAACATACACATACATACCTACTTAAACAAACTACCTATATTGTATATATATATATATACATAGACATACATATTAATATATAATATAATCAAAATGAATAACTAGTTATGTTACAACATTGCTAACTACTGTTGTTGTTGGATAGGTAGTGCTCTTTTAATTTATGTTTGAAAGATGACACCGATGGACTCTCACGAATGTCGGCTGGCAGCTTATTCCACAAAATGGCTGCGTGAACGGTGTAAGAGCGATGGAAATATTTGGAGTTGGATTGAGGAAATAGAAGGGTTCTTGTGTCACAAGAACGTTTGGGGCGGGAAGTAGCAGGTATGAGCGTAAAACGGGAGCGAAGGTAATGAGGGAGCTGAGGGTAGTGGAGGATTTTGTAAAAGAGGCAAAGGATGTGCATATCTCGGCGACGTTGAATAGGGAGCCATCTTAATTTTGAACGGTATTCCGAAATATGGTCATTTTTGCGGAGGCTGAATATGAACCGAATAGCCAGATTTTGTAGACGCTCCAGTTTGTTCAGCAGCTCTTCAGTAGCATCCAAGTAACACACATCGGCATAGTCGAGAAGAGGGAGCAGAAGCGACTGAGCAAGCATAATTTTGGTATTATAGGGCAAGAAGAACTGAAGTCGCTTGAGAGAATGATAAGAGTAGTGCATGCGCCGGCTCACTTCATTCACCTGTGATCTCCAAGACAAAGTACGGTCAATAATGAGGCCTAGATTTTTGGTCTTGTCTGCATATGCAAGATGCACTCCATCATATGTAACCTTTGGGAGGCTATTCATGTCTAGTTTATCGTAAAGTCTGCTGCTACCTACTATTATTGTTTTAGTAGACTGATTGACTTGAGTATTGACTTAGTAGGGTTCACAAGCAATCCAAACGCGTTTGCCCATGCCTTTACCGCGAGGAGATCTTTATTAAGGGCTTCAATAGCCGAGTTAATATTGGCTGCATCAGAATGCTTGTACAGCTGCAAGTCATCAGCATACAAGTGGTACGGACAAGAAAGTACTTTACCGAGCTCGTTAATAAATAGTGAAAAGAGGAGACGTGAAAGTACCCCACCCTGTGGCATACCTGCAGTAAGGGGAGCCCAATCCGAGAACAAGTCTTCACTCTTAATTCTCTGGTGCCGACTGCAAAGATAATCCGAAAACCATGATATCACGGCAGGGGCAAGGTTAAGCGAGTGGAGGATGGCAAGGAGGATGTCATAGTTAACGGAGTTGAAAGCGCTGCTGAAGTCCAGTAGAACAAGAACCGTAAACATCCGGCTATCCATCGCGTGGCGGATATCGTCTGTCACATTTAAGAGGGCAGTTACTGTGCTATGGCCAGGACGAAAACCAGATTGATACGGACTTATTAAATTGTTATGGGAAACAAAAGAGAACAATTGCTTGTGAACAGCGCTTTCCAGGACCTTGGACAGGAATGGTAGGATAGAGATAGGACGGTATTGAGAGAAAGTGGTAGTGGAAGAGGACTTTGGGATGGGAATGACATGGGCTAATTTCCAGTCAGAAGGGAAGACGTTGGTTGCTAAAGAGTGATTTAGAATGTGTGTGATAATAGGCACAACGTCATCCAGGATAGGCATCAGCATGTCACGGCAAATGCCATCCACACCCGCAGCCCTGGAAGTAATGGATAAGATACTCTTCTTAACCTCCCCCACAGTGATCTCACGAAATTCAAAAGGCTCACAGTCAGGACGGGCCACTGTGTCTAAAAAAGTAAGCGTGGCTGCCTTGGTGGTATCAGTAACAGTAACCGGTGACGTGGTAAAATGCCTATTAAGGTGATTAAGATCAGGTAATTCACCAGTACTGCCGCTGTCTTTACCCACACCGAGGGATCTTAAAAACTTCCAGACTTTACCTGGGGGTAAGCTTTCCACCGCGGAATGAACATGCCGACGTTTGGCACCCCGGCAGAGACGATTGCAGTAATTGCGCAGCCGTTTATAGGAGTTCAGATTATCGTCATTCGGGAATCTCTTAAGCATTGATTTGGCTTTATCTCTACGTTGCATGGACTTCCTAATCACTGGTGTAAGCCAAGGCGCAGGTAGGTGTTTAACACGCACTGGTCTTAGAGGGGCATGTGAGTCAAAGAGTTGTATTAATAGTGTACTAAAAATTTTGACCTTCTCATTTGCCGTGTCGGCTGCGAACAAGGTAGACCAGTTCACCCTAGAAAAGTCATCCCTCAAGCGATCCACACAAATAACACCAAAATTACGCTGAAAAATGACTTTGGTTTTGGGTTTGGGGGTGCGTACACGATAAGATAAATATAAGAGGTCATGATACGAGAATGGGGCAGTAGTTTGTCCATGTAATAAGACTGAATCAGGTTTAGAGACTATCTGCACGTCCAAAAGAGAGGGATGACTGTTAGGAGAATGATGGGTGGCAGAGAGTGGAAGCAATTCAAAGTTGACAGATGTTACAATAGAGTTAAGACGTGAGGACCGAGAGTTATTCTTCAGAAGACAAGTATTAAGATCACCCATCAAAATTACATGATCGTAAGAAGAGCTAAGGGATTCAAGGGTTGTCTCAAATGAATTAAAATAGTTTACGCTGATACTTGGGCTATATGTAGCTCCAACTAAAATACTAGAGTGGCGGATGTTAAGCCTTAAGAATAGATACTCCAAGGATCCTGTATAAGTACTAGGAGACTGACTGACGACAGAGCATTGGATGTGGTCCTTGATGTAAATACATACACCACCACCACCAGCACCAACTCTGTCGTTTCGAAACAATGTATAGCCATTAAGTGTAAAAAGAGGGGACGGCAGAGACGGTTTGAGCCAAGATTCGGAAATTAATATTCCATCGACTAGCCCGCTGTTAAATGATACATTTAAGTCGTGGATATGAGCAGGGACACTCTGTGCGTTGATATGCACTAGGTTAAGGTATTGAGATTTATTTTTGAATATAGACTGCAGCTTGACATCCAGAGAGAGAGCATCAGAATCAGAAGAGTTTGAAATATCACTACAAGCACTTTCATATTCGTCAGATGAACAATCAGTAAAGCAGTCAGCGTATAAAGACATAAAATAATACTAATACTACTAATAAATAATATAAATACAAAATAAATATAAATTACAATAAGGAACACCATCCAGTGAGAATTGGCAAAACGCATACAACATAAAATAATCGCTGATTTAGTTACAAAATAACGGTACACACAAACACTACTAGTTTCTGAACGGTACGTCACATTGACATTTGACACTGACACTGACATTTCTGACAAACGTAAAATAATACGAGAACAAATAACACCCTGAAGCAAAATTAAAATACACAGGATACCATAAATAAAAAGTTTAAGTTAACGGGGTGGTATTAGCACAAATTTATATCTCAAGTACCAGCATCCATTATTGTTTCAAGATTAACTCGTGTACAAAAGTGAAGTACCTCATATGAACCAAGTGAAGTGTTAAGATGAGTACCTACATAATATGATAACTTAGCTGCCTGTCGTGGACGGAAATCTGGCCTGTAGATGTTGTAGGTATATCATATGAAGTTATCTTGTGTCTACTTTTGTCCGGCAGCTGCACTACTATGGTGCCGTCCGACGTCCAACAATTTTTGAGACTGAAATGCTTACGGGCAGCAGAAAAAATGTTTTGCCTTGACTTCGTTAAAAATTCCGACAATGAAATTCTTGTACCCTTCAAGGCTGTCTTCGAATTCCAGACAGTAGCTCGGTGTCTATATGTAGTGAAGCGTATTAACACAGGGCGAGTTCGGTCGTTTTTGGTAGCCCCGAGACGGTGGCAAGTCTCAATGCAGTCTGGATGAAATTGTGTAAGCTTCATTTTTTTAAAGACTTCGTGCACTTTGGTAGCAGCATTCTCCTTGGAGTCCTCGGGCAAGCCATGAAGCAGTAATACCTTACGCCGGGAGTGGGTTTCAAGCCGATCCATGCCATTATTGAGTTGATCCAGCTGCATCTTAAGCGCACTAATAGCCTTCCCAACAAAAGATTTGAATTGCTGGTAATCAGCAGACAAAGCCTTCACTGTTTGTAGCTGCGCTCCAGGAACTGATGTCACGGTGTGCTGATGCAAAGCTTTCTCAAACTCTTCCATGCGCGAGTGAAATAAAGTTGAGAGGTCCTGGATAGTTTCATTGACATTACCAGTGTCCATGATCAGCAAGCAATTGGCTCTTCAGTGACAAGTGACCGTAGGCAATGCGAAGTGGCAGTCATGGTAGCGATCAGATTAAAAGTGATAAAATTAGTTAATGCCAACACTTACTGGAACATTACTAATACATCTAATCAATATTAAAACAGTAAGCACTCATTTACTAATTAAATAGATTAAATTTTGAAGAGCAGTTTCAAAGGCGTCAATCTAACTCAAAGTACCCGCCGAAAAAAACCGCATTTTCAGCAGCTCCGTTAGAAGCCGGATGATACGGAGCTGAAAAAATGTGTTCGACACCATTATAACTTAAATTCGGCACTTGTAAAAGGGGAGTCCATTATCGCTAACCGTTTGTCTAGGTAACCCGAACCTCGACCAAAGATCTCTGAGTACAGATATAACTGCACCTGCTGTCGTTGTTTTCATCTTAATTGCCTCTATCTATTTTGAACACGAATCAACTATGACTAACTAAGTTGAACCACCTATGGTCCCTAAAAAATCTAAATGGAGCCTCGACCACGGGCGCGAAGGCCAGGGCCACGAGCGCGGCGCCTGCGCTGGCGGCGCGATGCGTCGGCCACGGCCGCGCACACACCACACGCGCGGCATGCCGCCTCCACGGCCTCATCGATTCCCGGCCACCAAACGTAGCTTCGGGCCAACGATTTTGTTTTTACCATACCCATATGAGGATCGTAAAGCTCTACAATAACTGTACTTCTACAAATAGACGGTATGACCACCCAATGGCCCCACATAATGCAGCCCAGTTCTGCATACAATTCTTGTCGTCTGTTAAAATATGGTTTTAATTGTTTGATTTCCACATCTGTCGGCCAACCGTCTACTATAAAACTTTAAACTCGAGATAAAATTGGATCTCGGCCGGTTTCTTTTTTTAGTATATTGTAATCAAGTAATAAAGCTTCCGAAGAAAAATGTAAATATGTCTGCTCCGGTAGGGGAACTTCTAAAGATTCTACTTCATTTTTTGGTGATTTAATTAAGCGCGAAAGTACATCAGCCGTATTTGTCGGTTCTAACATACTCAATCGTAAAATCATAAGCCGACAATTTAATCGCCCAGCGTTGCAGTCTACTAGTCACTGCGTTTGGTATACCAATGTTAGCACCGAAAATGCTCACAAGTGGTTTATGATCGGTTCGTAGTATGAATTACCTGCCATACAGATAATTATGAAATTTCTCAATCGCATAAACGGTCGCTAAAGCCTCTTTATGGATTTGGCTATAGTTTAACTCATGAGCGGTAAGCGCGCGCGACGCATAAGCTACGACACGCTCCGCCGCCTCGCCCGAGCCGGGCGCACGCTGCGCCAGCACCGCGCCGAGACCCCGCGCGCTTGCGTCCACCGTCAACACGGACTCTTTTCCTATATCGAAATGTGTCAAAGCCTTTGTACTACACAAAAAAAATCTTTTACCTTACTAAAAGCCAGGTTTTGTTCTCTTTCCCATTTCCAATGTCTACCTTTCTTTAATAGACTATAAAGTGGTGCAAGGTGTACGCTCAAATTCTTAATAAATTTCCCATAAAAATTTACCATTCCAATGAATGATTTCAATTCGCTAACGTTATTAGGATGAAGCATCGACGTGATCGCCTTAACTTTTTCTGGATCCACTCGGACACCGTTTGTATCGACAATAAACCCTAAGTATTTTACTTCTTTTGCCAGAAAACTGCATTTACGTTTTTTTTAATTTTCAACCCTTTTTGTAATATAATAATCTAATATGTCCAGTTCTACCTTTCATCATCAGCCTATAAACGTCCCACTGCTGGGCACAGGCCTCCCATGTGAACAATAGCACGCGGGGATATTGGGCCATAACCCACCGCGCTGGCCCAATTCGGGTTGGTGGGTTACCGTACCGTACAGTTCTACCTTTATTGTTTCTAAATGACTATTCAAATCAGAACTTTTAATTAAGATATCATCGTAAAACACCACTACGCCATTAACGTTAAACCTGGACAATCCGTACACAAGGCGATTATATTTAAATAATCCACGGTGTGTATTAATAACCGTGTACTTCCTTGCATTTTCTGATAAAATTACCTGATTATAAGCTCGCGAAAGGTCTAGCTTGGTGAAAAAGGTATTTCCGCTGAGATTACTAAATAAATCCTCCATTTTTTTGCAAAAAACATCATCTACTTCCTTTAGAAATTCGCCGCGAAATTGCTGACATTACGTTTCTATTGAAAACCGCTTCGGGTTCCATCGACTGTCCTGATGTTCTGTCTCAAATCGCTCTCAGAACACCCACAAAGCTTCTTAGGTTCAGCCCACTAATATATTTGCCCCCATCTTCTTCCAACTATAGGCAGAACACGTATATTTGGCAAGCGAGTAATAGTTTTAATACAATGAGTAAAGAAATTGATATTGACCTTTTTAATACCAGTGTTGCAACAACAAGACGTTTCATAAGCCAGTTATTTTTTGGAGGTTACATTGATGAGCAGTAGATAGTGATTAGTGAATAATTTTTGTACCTATTTGACTGAGTTTCTTGTAAGACAGTATCGCAGTTTAAGCTACTCTATTTTTAACAGTGAGAACCTGTAATTGGCTTTCTGACTTTACCTATAAGTTTCTACATTGTAACATAGCTGTTGGTTTTCCTATCAATAAATAAATAAAATAAATAAATAAATTTTTGGAACCGGAACCTTAAAGTCTGCACAAAGTCTCAAACCTCCGTCTGACTTGCGCACTACCACCAGTGGCGTGGCCCAGTCCGAGTGCTCCACAGGCTCGATGACGCCGGCGCGTAGCATCGTGTTCAGTTCGGCGTCAACGCGCTCGCGCAGCGCGTACGGGACCGGCCGCGCGCGACAAAAGATGGGCTCAGCCCCTTCTCGCACCCTTAGCTCCGCTGTCCCTCCCGTGAATTTGCCCAATGTGCCGTCGAACAGAGTTTTATGCATAGAAATAATTTGTTTATCACATTTTTGTCTTTTAGGTCGTCCCCTGCCATGTATTATTCTGTAATGAGTCCTTGCGAACACACACAGGTGTATTCAATTCTGCTAACCATTGTCGACCTATCAAATTTGTTGTTCCCTTATCAATAACGTACAGATCAAATTTTTGGCGACTCCCTTATACTCGACAATAGTTTCTATGTACCCCACAGGTTTAATTGTAGATCCATCATACAACTTAATATTTAATGAACAAGGAATTAATTTCAAGTTCCAAAAAAAATCATCATAGATGTTTTTGCTAATGCAAGATAACGCTGAACCCGTATCTACTTCCATTTCAAGTAAACAATTTTGAACTGTTATTGTTATACGCACCGGTTTGTAATTATGCTCCTTGTTGTCTCGTCCTCTATGATGGAAATACTACTTGTTAGTATCGAGTCTTAGCACTCGCCGACGCCACATAAGTTTAAAGTATCTGAAAATAAAATATTTCCGAACGCAGCCGCACGTCACTAGACTAGCCCGCGTTTTGAACTGTCATTCGTTTTTTATGTCACTGTACCGGCGCCACTTTTTTCTCTTACTTTTTTGTGAAATAATCTTTTTAATAGTTTTAGTCAGTTTAATTATGATAAATAAACTGTTATTATGAGTAAAAGAAAGAGACGTGAAAAATAAAAATGAAATTCTGGGTTTTGAAATGTGCACTCAGGCCCATCTTTGGGATGAGGCGGTGTTGAAACATTCAAAACTTAAAACGGGCACAATAACTCGTACTTACTGCAAAGCCGAGTTTTTACCACCCTGGGTATTCGCAAGGAATATCAGGGTCTTACATTTACTGCAGTTTGCTTTGCCATTTGGGCCTAGATCTGCATGACTATGTCTGACATTCCTAATGTGTCAATGATGGCCCTGGATCCGGCTACTACTTCAAGTTCTGTGGAGGAGGAGGCACTGCCCGTGCCAATACAGTGTAGTAGAGGCCTTACCTGTGGAAAATACCCAGTGTACAGACCCGGAGACCGAGACACCTGCCATAGACGTAGAATTGTTATTTGCTTTGGGGAAAATTGAGGAGGTGCTTAAGGGACCAATTGCTCATGATGAAATTGCACAGAGGTAGACTCCTATTCTCACAAAAGGATTGCAAAAAGAAATTAAACCTGAACTTATGAAAAAAACATCCCATATGAAAATATCCCAACGTTGCTCCCAAAGCTCAACCCTGAAATACCTGGCTGTCTCTGACCTGGTTAAGAAAAGAGATTTGATAATTGCTGACAGGCAAAAACAGATGGTTGCTGCACTATCAGCCCTGGGCCAATCACTCCATTTATTTCTCCTAAAAGGTGACAGAATTGAAATTATTAATTAAATAATTAAACACATCAATGATGCTGCCAAAATACTGTGTGACGCTGTGCACATAGATACAAATCGTAGAAGGTCGCTAATACCAACCGTCATTAACCCCTTGAGCACCATAAAACCAGACACAATTGAAAATCAATTGTTTCGCGACTGCCGGCGGTCTCATGATATTTGATCTATTAATAAAGATATGAAAGATTCCCTCACAGGGGGAGCAGATGCATTTTTTTTAAGTAACCTTTCTGAAAAGATCTAGGTTACAAAGGCTGTTCAAAAATCTGTTAAAGACCTGAAGAACACAAGCTTCATTCAAAAACCCCTAAATAAAACCAAATCTTTAAACTGGAGGGGCCCTCCTCGTCCAAGTGCCCGGACAGGGACAGGAGCGAGATCCAACCAACCTGCAAAGCTACGAAGCTGCAAAGTTAGAAGTTCAGGTATGCAGACTTCCTTTTTTTTATAAATAATTGGAAGAAAATAACCAGTGATCCTACTATTCTGAAATGGGTATCTGGGTATGAAATCCCTTTTAGTGAGATACCATTTCAATCTTACTTGCCTATGAATAACTCATTTACAAGTAGAATTCTGTCAAGTTCAAATTGAAATTAATAAACTTATTCAGTCACATGTTATAGACAAAATATATCATGAAACAGATGGACAATTTTGTTCACCTATTTTCTTGGTATAGAAACCAAATGGAGAGTATAGATTTATTTTAAACATAAAGAAATTTAATAGTTTTATTACTACAACTCAAAGTCTTATGAAAGACTGTATTATGGCAACAATTGACAAAATGGATTCTTATTACATGTGTAACATTAATGCAGATTACAGAAAATATCTAAGGTTTATATTTGATGGAAAAATATATCATTTTAACATTTTTCCATTTGGCCTTTGCACGGCTCCATACATGTTCACATAATTAAACCCATAACAAAACTTAGAGGTTTACAGCCTGTAAGTACAGTATATCGATGCTTGTAGCTAGCAGTATATTGGTAACGATCATATTGAGTGTCTTAATAGTGTTAACCAGACCATAGGTCTGCTTACTCAGTTAGGCTTCATCATCAATAAAAATAATTATGTCAACTTATTCCATCAAAGGAATGTAAGTTTCTTAGCCTATTGTTTAATACAAACACCATGACTATTTCAATCGATTCTGATAAAAATAAAAGATGCCTTAACACGTTGCCTGCCACGAAACCAGACACAATAGAAATTTAATTGTTCGTCAGTCACAGGTGACCACCACGGCGCTCAAATTTTTAGGTACCTCTTCCATCAGGTTTTTTGTCAAAAGTTCTGGGAACTCTAGTGTCTGTTTGTCCAGCTAATCAATATGGGTTACTGTATACTAAAGCACTAAAAAGACATAAATATTTAGCTCTTTTAAAAAATAATAATAATTATGAAGCATTTACTTCCTTGCCCAAACATTGCTATCCAGATCTTGAATGGTGGATAAAACATGTACTTGCCTAAATCAACTTCTTAGATGAGAAAATATAAATATATTCTAGAAATAAATACAGATGTCTCACTATCGGGGTGGGGTGCTTCTTGTGACAAACATACAGCCAGTGGTGTATGGAGAGGAAAAGAATCAACAATTCACTTTAATACTTTAGAAATAAAAGCTACTATGTGTGGTCTCAAAAGCCTTGCTAATAATTCTTCAAATTGTGAAATATTATTACGAAGTGACAATACCACAGCTATACCATATATAAACCGCTTTGGTGGCATACAGTACTCTCACTTACATGTGATTGCAAAAGCTATTTGGCAGTGGTGTGAAGAGAGGAATAATTTTGTATTTGCATCATACATCATACATTAACACAAAGGACAACAAAGTAACAGATTTTGAATCTAGAAAACAGTTAGGTCATACAGAATGGGAATTAAATATTATTAATTTTAATAAAATAGTACAAGCATTTGGTAACCCTGTCATAGATTTATTTGCATTTAGAACAAACACAAAATGCAGGAAATTTGTTTCATGGCATCCAGATCCTTCAGCTTATAAAGTGGATGCCTTAACAATGTCTTGCAAAGGGGTTTATTTTATGCTTTTCCACCATTTTCTATGATTTTAAAATGTATAGAAATAATCGTGTCCAATGAAGCAACACGGATCCTTGTAGTTCTCTTCTGGGACACCCAACCTTGGTTTCCCTTACTTAAAAAACTATTGGTGACAGAACCCATTGTATTTGAACCAAGTAATAACTTACTGGTTTTATGTAATTCCAACTCACCACACCCTCTACACCGCAACCTATCACTGCTGGCAGGGAGATTGTCCGGTAGGCATTCTTAAAGCCTGGCATCGACGTACAGGCAGCTGAAATAATGATATCTTCCATATCAAGTAACACCTATAAGCAATACTTAATTTGTATTTGGTTTTCTTACTGCCACACCAAACAACTAAATGCTACTAAAGCACAGATGACAGACATAATTACTTATCTCACAAATAAGTTCCACAGTGGTGCATCTTATGGCACCTTGAATTGCATAAGGTCCTCGCTGCCACTAGTGTGATAGGGCCGCAGGTGGGAGCAGACGAAAAGATTAAAATTTTATTTAAAGGGTTCTTTCGCCTACGATCAAGTAAACTCAAATATAAGTATACCTGGAATGTTTCTATAGTGCTTAACTTTTTAGAGTCAAATTACAATGACTCAAACAACTTACATTAATGTTTATTAAACACAGTTACTTTATTAACTTTACCTACAGGGCAAAGATTACAAAGCCCTAGTTTCTATTGTTACTGACCAGATTAAAATAATTGATAATAAAATTGTTACTATAAAAAAAAAAAAAAGAATAATTATGACCTCAGCACCTAATCGTCATCAGCCAATTGTTTAAATAATTATAAAAGAATTACCTCTGAAATTAGGAAAATGTCCTAATTTATTTATATCTATCAAGAAACCACATTTGGCGGTATTGGTCAGTACACTCAACCGTTGGATTGACGGTCCTGGCTGCAAGAGGGATCGATACTTCCATTTTTTCTACCCATAGTACCAGGCACGCTACGACATCAGCTGCCATTATGAAAGGCGTTAGCATTGATGAGATACATAGAACGGCTGGTTGGACTGACTCATCGACAACTTTGCAAAGTTTTAGAACCGTCCGATTTTAAATAATAATTTCGCTGAAGCGATTATATTGTAATAATAATATTAAAAGTATATTGCTATAATCATACCAAAGATTTATTTAAGGCTGAGGACACATTTAAGTTTGTTTTTTTTTTGTTTAATAAGATTCTCTTGGAAATTACCAATTATCTTTAAGGAGTGTAAGACTGATTATGCGGTTGAAACATAATATCTGGGATATATTTGTTAACAATAATAAACTTTATGATTCTACAACAGAACTTTGAACATCTAACAAGTAGTATTTCCATCATAGAGGACGAGACAACAAGGAGCATAATTGAACAATCAAACAAACTTACCAAGTGCAGTTCGATTGAAATTATGCTCCTTGTTGTCTCGTCCGAAGATGATGAGTCCCACCCACCCTCACAGGTTTGATACCTATTCCCTGGGGTTGTAGAATCAGTTTCATAAATAAATACACAACTTAAAACTAAATGACAGTTCAAAACGCGGGCTAGTCTAGTGACGTGCGGCTGCGTTCGGAAATATTTTATTTTCAGATACTTTAAACTTATGTGGCGTCGGCGAGTGCTAAGACTCGATACTAACAAGTAGTATTTCCATCATCTTCGGACGAGACAACAAGGAGCATAATTTCAATCGAACTGCACTTGGTAAGTTTGTTTGATTGTTCAATTACTCAACGACATTTGATACATGTTTTGTTCGCTGGAACTCGAGTCCCGCCCGTCCCGCTCGTTCTGCATGTTGTGTATAGGCGCTGCGGAGTCAGCAGCAAGCGCCTATACGCTGCGCCCGCCCGGCGCGGCCCGCTATACCCGTGCGCCGCCCCCCCGCGCCGTCCTCGGGTGCGACCACGGCTGCTCATGCGCCCGCTGCGTGATCTTGCATTATAATAACTACCGCGCCATTCCGCCGACTCTGCACATGAATGCTTTTTAGGACATTCCCTCCTCAAGTGGCCGATCTCTTGACACCAACTGCACACGTAATCTTTATAGACACAATCTATGGCTTTGTGTCTTTGATCTCCGCAATTTGGACACTCATTCAAATAAAACTTGCGTAAATTTTCTGGGAGCGCGTTTTTTTTATTTTTTTTATTTTTTATGCTAAGCCCGGCAAATGACCCCACTCCACCTGATGTTAAGTGGAAATGAGGTCCAGGCGCGGGGACAACTGGTGCAGCGTAAGAGACGTAGCATCAGTCATCCTCACTCTGCCGGCCCACAAAGTGCTTCTTCACGCCTCGTTTGAAGGACCCTATGTCATAGGTAGGAGGGAATACGTGTGCTGGTAGACTATTCCATCTTTTGGAAGTGCGGCAAAGAAACGAGTCACCAAATTTCTTTGTGCGTGATGGAATGTTAGAGACTGTTAATTGGTGACTCCGGAGAGCAGCACGCGTACTCCTATGGAGGAAGGGAGAAGGAGGGATGAGGTCAAAGAGTTCTTCAGAGCATTCGCCATGGTATAAACGGTAAAAGACGCTGAGTGACGTAATATCTCTACGCAATTGCAAAGGCTCGAGAGTTTTAGTGGCCTCTGCATTGCCGATAATGCGCACAGCGCGGCGCTGCAATCTGTCCAAGGCATCGAGAAGGTACTTTGCGGAGCCGTCCCAAAGGTGAGAGCAATACTCCACGCAAGACCGCACCTGTGTCTTGTATAATAGACACGACTGATCAGGCGTGAAGAATCGCCGCACCTTGTTCAGGACACCGAGTTTACGTGAGGCATTTTTAATCACGGTTTCGATGTAGTCCTTTTGGTTCAGATCGCAGCGGATATCCATACCGAGCATGTTAATACTGCTCTGCAGGCCTAGAGATGTACCCTGAAGAGAGGGAAGGGGAAGGAATGGCGACTTTTTCGCTGTGAACGCGCACACCTGTGTTTTCTTGGCATTGAACTCCACCAGATTATCGGAGCCCCATTTAGAAATGAGGTCCAACACCCGATCGAGCTCAATGACAAGATTTGCTCGCTTCATTTCGGTGTCTACCCGCCCAGCCGTTGGGTGCCCGTTATATCCCCCATGCACTGTGCTATCATCTGCATAGCAATGAATGCTTCCAAGAGGAAGCATGTCATTGATATGCAGAAGGAACAGCGTGGGGGATAGAACGGAGCCTTGAGGAACACCAGCGTTCACTGGCATGAACCGCGAAGCGCATCCATCCGAAAGGACACGGATTCTACGCTCATGCAGGAAGCTAGCAATCCAGGTACAGAACTGAGCGGGCAAACCGTATGCCGGGAGCTTGGAGAGAAGAGCTTTGTGCCAGACCCGATCAAAAGCCTTGGCTATGTTAAGGCTAACTGCCAGTGACTCGCCACGCTTGTCAATAGCCTCACCCCAGAGATGTGTGACGTACGCTAGAAGATCACCCGTTGACCGTTTTGGCCGAAACCCATATTGACGATCGTGAATTAGGGAGTGACCTTCTAGGTATCGAATAAGCTGTTTGTTCAATATTCGTTCTAGGATCTTACACAACACTGAAGTTACGGCTATAGGGCGGTAATTAGTCAGATCTGACCGATCTCCTTTTTTAGGGATCGGTTGCACATTAGCTTCTTTCCAAGATTCCGGCACACAACCCGAAGAGAGCGAGAGACGGTACAGACGCGTTAACACAGGGGACAACTCCGCTGCACACATTTTCAGAACTATTGCTGGGATGCCATCAGGACCGTTAGCTTTCCGGACATCGATTGACTGCATTTCCGCACGGACATCACACTGCCTGATTTTAATATCAGACATTGTGTGGCCACAGTGAGGAATTGAGTCAATCACAGTCATCGATCCATCGATCCGTTGCGTTCTACCGCGTTCGCATCGCGCTCGGTGGCCTCCAATGATAATGACAAAGCTATCGCTCGATTATATGAGATGTTTTCTTCTGAAAACAATCTTTGCCGAATCACTTCACTTTTCAGCCCACACACCAACTGGTCCCGGAGATTTTCATCTAAAGTGGTTTTAAATTCGCATTTTTTGGCCAATTTCTTTAATTCCGTCACGTAGTCTGCGATCGATTCATCACCAAGTTGCCGCCGTTGCCGAAATTTGTACCTTTCGGCCAGCACTGAAGGTTTTGGCTGCAGATACGCTGACAATAACTCCACTGCTCGATTAAACGTTAATTCGGATGGCTTCTAAGGAGTAGCCAACGTTGCTAACAAGTCGTAAGCTCCTTCTCCCATGACCGAAATTAAAGTCGGTAGTTAAAATTTGTCTTCCACCTTGTTGACCAAAAAGTACATTTCGATTCTCTCCGTGCAACTTGACCAGTTACCGGCTTTAACGTCGAATTCCCGAACTCGACATTGTCACAAGATATTACACCGCCAACTTTTAATTGTCCAATACCGAGATTAATTTTTTTTTCCGCGTTCGCCACTGCTAAATGAAAGACATCGTGTATCGCGTATGGTTTATTGTGACTGGTTAGGCGTGCGTCGCAGCGCACATCGCTTCACACATACAAACATAACCGAAATATAAGCCGTGGTAATAGAATTCTGTGTAAACAAACGTATCCTGGTACAAGACAAAAATGGCGGGCAAGTGTCTCTCCCCTAGCTACACAAACGGCTGAAACTTACAGGTAATTTATCGTTTTTTGGGATGAAAAGTGAAGAATGATAATCATAATGAATTGTTAACTTAAGTTATCACTTTAAGGAATAAATTTGATTTTCAATTATCGTATTTATATTGTAGTAGGTAAGTAATAGAAATTGAAAATAACTGAGTTTTTAAAGTAAAATAAAGTAACGGCTGACATGAGTTTTGGAAAACATTAATAATAAGGTTGACATTTTTAATCATTCAAATATCTTTTTTTATAAAAACATAAGTATAAAAAACGTCAAATATTAATTCATCGGACTCAATATCGAACCCTGGGGGACTCCTCTATCGAGAGTCTGAGGACTCGATTGCAGAATAGTTCCATCTCCTAAACGCAGGTTCACAAGTTGTTTCCGGTTACTAAGGTAGCTGTCGAACCAAAGGACAGTCTTGCGGCTAAAACCGTATGAGTGCATTTTTGACAAAAATAAACTTAAATTTATAGCATCGAAAGCGCGTGAGTAGTCCAATAATACGAGCAATGTACACATGCCTTCCTCCTGAGCTGTTAATATATTATCTGTTACATCAATCAGCGCCGTGGTAGTGCCTCGCTTCTTCCTGTAGCCTGACTGAAATTGTGGAAGAATATCATTTTTTTTCAAGATAATCAGCAAGCTGCTGAAGATCTTGCAGAGGCAAGGAAGAATACTAATCGGGCGCAGGCCTTTAATATTAAAGATATGGATTAGAATTCTTAGGCAGTGGTCGCACTATGGCTGTTTTCCAGCAGTCAGGAAAAACAGATGTCTCTATTGAGCTATTAGTGATGTCACATATGTATGGCAACGTGAACGGCAAAGTCATAAAGAGCATTTCCAATGATATACCGTCAAAACCTACTGAGTTAGACTTAAGTTTTAGAATTATTTTAGTAAAATAGTCACGGCTGACTGTGTTGAGCGTAAAAGAGGTATCGCAAAGACTATTATATATATATATTCATAAAATGTTAAATTTCAAATGCTAGTTAGTGAATTTCCCGGGACATTAATAAAATTAGTATTAATATTATATATTAATTAGCAAAATATTGCTCTTTAAATTTTTCCACAAGGTTTTGGGGTCGTTAATCTTTTTATTAATATTGAATCGAAAATAAGCCGCTTTTTCGTTGTATAATGGAGCGGGCTCTTTAATATAGCACTTTTTAAGCGGCACATGTGTATCAAAAACTGTCAAGGTATATCTGTTAAACGCTTCAACCTTTTCATTTACTGTAGTCAGCAAATACAAACTGTTAAACTTAAATAAATCTTTATTAAAATTATCAATACTTATGTTTTTGAGGTGCCTACATTGTAATATAAGCGGCTTACACCTCTCTTTTTTAATTTTAAATTCGCAAATAATAGTTGCATGTCCAATCAGGTTACCTAAGGCTTCCACCGAAATACGCTTTGTTATATGAAAATAATAATGAGGTACGGCATGAGACAACAGTTTCTCTGACAGGGTTTTCCTCGTAGGCAGCGTGTATTTTTTATTTAACTTGAAGACCAACTTTTTGAAACCAATATCGTCAGCAATTGACGAAGGTTGATAATCAAAAACAACCTTAAACAACTTGTAACAAAAATAACATACTATCCTTAAAATAGTCTGTTAATAATCGGCTACTGAATCGATTTCTATCATAAAGAATATAGGTAATATTTTGTCCTAAATATAATTGAACTTATCAAAATTACAGTCACTCTTTCGAGCAATAGTCGAAACAAACGAAAATAATACTTATCGCAAAACAATAAGGCTTTTTAAAATGCATTCCTCTACAAAATCAGTCGATCGACAAAATAAACTAATAATAAAGAGTTCTATTCCTATCACTTTAAAGTACTTTTGCATGATATCGACGTTCACGAATGCACACAGTAACAAAATACCCACGTGCCAATAAACCATCAATATGTTTTGTGTCACTTTCTTCCCCAAGTTCAAAAACGATATGAATAAGCGAGACGTAATTACCCGGCGACTGACGAGCCACCCCGGACCCCGTCCGAGACAGGCCGGAACCGGAACAAACATTAGTCATGCGCCGGCGTCTTTTGGCGACGTTTCTTGCGTACGGTAGTGACTACTTTCGCGCGAGATGTCTTATCGTTATAATAACAATCAATACACCGTTTTGGCAATGTGTGGTGGTGATAATGTGACACTAGCGTGCTGAACGTTCAACAATAGGTACGGTACTAGTGTATTCTTGCAGGCCTATGATTGCCGCTACTCAGTGGCTCCGAGACCACGGATCCTCCTGGTTTAACGCCTCTTGACTTTTTTTGTGGGACGTATCAAATCATTAATTTATTTTACTGAGACAACATGTGCTAGTGACCGCCTTTGAAACATCCCCTCTCCTTACATCACTAAGTTTATTAGTACTGGCACCTCGAGACCAACCGTTAGGTTATTGCAAGAAGTGCCAGACGTCCCTGCGCCAGTAGAACACTCGCGCAGGAGACCATCTGCGTTAGGTTTTGACGCCAAATCAGTGCCAGCCGCAGCGCGCTCTTCATTCGGTACTCATAAGACTAGTGTCTCGGGAGAGTATCCCCGTGAACACGTGTAGTTCACTGCCTATTGTCCAGATAGGTAGCCGGAGCTGTCGAGCTCGCTCACTTCTCGTTGCACGAAGGGCACAACTCGCAGTTGCCACTGCTAGGGTCGTCGACTCTAAAGTCGACTCCCAAGTGTCCACCTTGGTAGCGGAGTAGTAAGCACACTCACTTCTCGGAACCCATCCAGGCGCCTAGCCAGTTCCCACGTCCTACGCGGCTGGCTGGACCGGAGGCTACGGCATCTAGGAGGCCGCGTCTACTAGTTATCCAGACTAGTACCGGAGATGTCAACACCAATGTCCAATGAGAACCACCGGACAAAGCTGCCAACTATAAGGCAGGACTCTTCGCTTCTGGCCTCTCAGAGACCGCTACTAGGCCCCGCTCGCTGTGCACGAGTTTGGAAGTCCTGGCACACAATACCAGGACAGACGAAAATTTCCAAGCTCTACAGCTAACCACGAGCCACTACGAGTCCAACCCACGTCCGGATCCCGCCGGAGGCGCCGGTCAAGGCACAACCAGCGGGGGGCTTGAATCGGAACCCCGTAGTACCCTTGAAAACACAACCGGACCCGTAGTTCCAGTTGCGATACCCTATCTATCGGGGTCAGTAGATTTTTGACCTTTGAAACATCCCCCCTCCTTACTTCACTAAGTTTTATTTTGTACTGGCACCTCGAGACCAACCGTTAGGTTATGCAAGAAGTGCCAGATGTCCCTGCGCCAGTAGAACACTTGCGCAGTAGACCACCAACGTTAGGTCTTGACGCCAAATTAGTGCCCGCCGCAGCGCGCTCTTCATTCGGTACTCATAAGACTAGTGTCTCAGGAGAGTATCCCCGTGAACACGTGTAGTTCACTGCCTATTGTCCAGATAGGTAACCGGAGCTGTCAAGCTCGCTCACTTCTCGTTGCACGAAGGGCACAACTCGCAGTTGCCACTGCTAGGGTCGTCGACTCTAAAGTCGACTCCCAAGTGTCCACCTTGGTAGCGGAGTAGTAAGCATACTCACTTCTCGGAACCCATCCGGGCGCCTAGCCAGTTCCCACGTCCTACGCAGCTGGCTGGACCGGAGACTTACGGCATCTAGGAGGCCGCCTCTACTAGTTATCCAGACTAGTACCGGAGATGTCAACACCAATGTCCAATGAAAACCACCGGACAAAGCTGCCAACTATAAGGGAAACTCACGTTCCCCGCAGGACTTTTCGCTTCTGGCCCCTCAGAGACCGCTACTAGGCCCCGCTCGCTGTGCACGAGTTTGGAAGTCCTGGCACACAATACCAGGACAAACGAACATTCCCAAGCTCTACAGCTAACCACACGCCACTACGAGTCCAACCCATGTCCGGATCCCGCCGGAGGCGCCTGGTTAAAGGCACGACCAGCGGGGGGCTTGAACCGGAACCCCGTAGTACCTCTGAAAACACAACCGGACCCGTAGTTCCAGTTGCGATACCCTATCTATTGAGGTCGGTAGATAGGGACCTTTGAAACAGTGAAAAGTGACACGGCACGCGCACGCATCAAAACAACAATTACCTACGTAAACGAAAGTGCATTGAGCAAGTAGGTACAGTCGGCGGCAGATCATCCTACCCAAATCTTTCAAATTTCTTCAATGAATGTTGATACTTATAACCAAATAGTAAAGTTCAAAATTGATTGTAGAAACTTTTACAGTTTTGGGTAGGTTGATCTGCCGCCGTGTGTACGTTGGTGGAAACTTTGAAAACGTTAACGACACGCAGGCGTACGAGTGATAGCTAACCAGTAAGTTGCTATTTACAGTCGACAGTCGAAAGTATAAAAAGTACCTATGGAAAGAATCGTTATTTATTTACTAGATGTAAACAAGTCAGGCCTTCGCTCAGCAGTGGGGCAGTTAAGGGGCTAATACATAAAAGTCAATTGCTAACTAAAATCTAAATACGATTCGTATTTCGTGTAGCCGTGTAGGTATGTGCTTGCGTTGTCGGCAACGTTGGGTCTTTTCGGCGCTAAGCGGCGTTAGTGTGCGTAGGTAGGTAATATTATGCCAATACTGTTTGCTACCGATGAGGATAACTAATATGTTAAATAAACCTTACTTAATTTAATAAAAGTAAAATTATTTAGCTTGTTTTATAATTAAAACAAAATATTTTAATTGGAGTGTCTGAGGATAAACGTTAATTCTGTTACATGTTGTATAGAACAGCTTCATCTAAATCCGATATTTGTTCGTCTGAAAGATCGCGGGTGTTTTCTACAGCACACAATCAGGGCTGTCTTCTTTTCCTTTTCACATATCCATCTGATGTTTCTTGATAATTGTTAGTATCTATAAGGAACAATTATTGGGTGGTGGAGGGTGGTCACAGTCATTACAATTGAACTTTTGTCTCAGGTGAACCCTATTACGCCTATATCTAACGTTATTAACATCTTCTACAATGTGTGATTTAGAGAGGTCAATCAGTGCTCTGGGTACCTAAATGTGTGGTCCAGAGAGGTCATCGACTGACTTTCCTACAGCAACTCTGCTACCAGGCTATTTCTAGCCAACAATGTATGGTCCAGATGGCTCACTCGAGGAACCTCTAAACCCTACAGCCTATGCTAACTTAATACTATAATTAATCTAAAACGACTTACATACTAGTTTTATTTGAGACACGCCGATACCACTTCCAGGTGGTATGGTGACTCGCCGCTCAGCCGGCCGCCCCAGGCCGCTGCGCTTCTGTGGTGGTGGTAGACCACGCTCCGGCGCGTCTTCTTGAGCTGGTGGCCCTAGATATCCCTAGACTTCCCTTTGACTACCCCCAGAGCTCTTAACCCAAGACAAATACATACCGATCTGCACAATACCGCTTAGCACGCCACCTGTCCGTGTCAACCAAACAAATCACTGATTTTAACTAGCCCGCCCTGGTACTAATTTATTAACACTTTGTACAACTGTACTTAATTATCACGGTCCACCGATTTGACTGATTATGTGCCCTACATATCAAATTACAAATACAAAGTACAATACTTTTTACACGACCTCGCGATGTCTGTTCTCTCATGAGAACCCCAAAAAAAGAGTGTGTCACACTGACAGCCGTCTGTCAATATGAATTACAAACTACAAAAAGTTGCCAGCCGTAAGTGGCCAGTTTGTTCCCAACATCCCCCCGCTTCGGTCTGAAGGGCCAGCCCCAGACCGCTAGCTCATTCAATCGGGCAAGGAGAGACAGTTGCTGTGGCTTGTCGCGGAGTCGAACCGCAGTCCCATACTCGCCAACTAACAACTTTACAATGCTGCCCTAATTACAAACAAGGAGGGCAAGTTAATCTCCTTCAACAACATACTAAATCTAATTAGCCAAATTAAAATAATGCAAAATTATCTTACTCACCAAAGCTTATTTTCCAAAAATTTACAAACATCATTTAGATAGGTTAGTCGTACCCTTGCCATTTGTGCCATTGGCGGAGCGAATAAGTGAAGGTAGACCCTTACGCGACACGAAACGATCCAACGCGACGACGAAGGCCTCCGTGGACAACGAAGAAACTCCCAAGAAAACGGCCTTAGTAGCCAGGCACAAAAAAAACCACATAATATTTACCTACAACCCATGCGTTGCGAAGGTTGGTTGGTTTTACCGAGAAAGGTCCAGCAAAACCCGTTGCGTGCGACCCCCAAGAACGGACGAGACTGAGTGACTCGGTCCAAATTCAAATTCCCCGTCTGCGGCTGCACGGGTGAAGACGTCCACTGTGGCAAAATAAACACCGGAAGAGCACTACACAAATATAGCTCTTCGAACAAACAATATTCAAAATTACAAATTAGGTTACCTAGTAACACATCCAACAGACGTCAACCGTGACGTACTAGCCTATTGAAAGGTTTCACACTCCTCATGGGCATGGGCTACCATACAGACCATGGGAGGTTCCTCCATTTCCCAAACTAGTGCATAGTTATGGAAAGAGACCCAAACACAATGACTCTAGCATGAGTCGTCAAACTGGGTACATAATAGAAACAAAAAACAAAATAGTTGGCACTGCCAGCAGTGTAGAGCGACCCAGAGCTGTCTGGGTGCCTAGTAGTATCCGTCCTAGTACACCCGAGCCCAAGAGTAGGTCAATTCGGCCAGGTGACAAAGTGTGGGTCTGCCCGATCTGGACCAATGTCTGTGCCGTTATCCCTGCGGGCGAATCGGTAAAAGGCTGTTAACCTACAATGGTAAATTCATTACCGTTACCGAAATTGACATTCTCAACATAGATACATGTACCGATGTGAAGGTGACTTGTGTTTGCCCCGTCAAACCCCCCGTATGCATGCCACCAAAAAGTGTCGGCCCAAAATTAAAAATTTCAAATTTAAGATTTCTTTAAAATCTTTCAAACGCGGCCGCCGTAGTAGTTAGCAAAACCGTCCGTGGTTCTGCTCTCGCAAAGGGGGCAGGCTAGCTATGGCCTGCCCGGGTCCCCCATCCCCAAAGAAGGCCACCGCCCGTGTGATACCGCGGGTGGTACTATAACCGCGGGTGCTCGATCGCGCTGCTTCACGCAAGCGCGCACAGAGCGCGGTGCAAGGAGAGGTCCCTCCTACGTATCACCGTCGGGCCCCCGCCCGTGTGATACCCATATCGCACGCGGGCCGGTGGCACGGTAACCTGCAGGCGCGGGTTTGCGCGCCAGTGCATGGTTCACCTTCCGGTGGTGGGGGCGCGCCTCGCGCATGACTGGGCCTCCAGTTCGCTGGTGGGTGTGTGCTCCGCCCTGGAGCACCCCTGCCCGTGTAACGCTGCCACCGCTGTTGTGTGATCCGTGAAGCTGCTCCCGACCTGTTGACACACAACAAGAATGCTGTGGTCCGCATGCAATGCGGCGTTGAGGCCTATAGCCAAAGCAAAGGCCGCTGCGCCTTGCCATACGCCGCCTCTTAATTACAGGCAGCCCTTGTCGGTCCTGGCACCGCGTCGTAGTGTGGCCCGTTTAGCCACAGTGTGTACAAGCCGGGTCCATACCGGCTGCTGCAGTCAGCGCCGCCAGCTGCGCTGTAGTGTGTCCTGGCTGCGGCTATACCGTGGGATTCGCCTGGCGTCCCGTTTAAACCTGCGCCTCTGATGGCGGCAAGTCAGGCTGGGAAGTCTCTACGACCCCCGCCTCATCGCCGAGGAACTTTAAAAGCTCCACCAATCCCGGCAGAGTAGTCCCCCCTTTCTCTGCCGTTTCTTGCTCAAACCGGGAACGAACATCCGTTGGCAGCTTGTCCAATACAATATGTACCAGTAGGAGCGACAACTCGGCTACTGGCAACCTTAACTGTCGCAACGCGTTACACGCAACTGTGACTGGCGTCAACAGCTGCGTCGTTAAGTCCGCCCGATTAGCTACCTTAGGTAGCGACAACAATTGGCGCGCGTGTGCGTCTACCAATGACCCTTCTTCCACTTCGCCACCCAAACTCCCTAACTGATGTGTAGGAAGCCTATCAGGTATCCTGGGCCTTCCCATTGGTGGCGGTGTGGATGGCTGGACATCCCCTATCCGTCGCCTTTTAATGTCGCAGGCCGCCTGGACGACATTATCATTCATTTCCATAATTTGGGCAAACTCTTCCTCGTATGCCGACCATACCTTTTTGTTGGACGGTGGAGTAGCCTCCGACAAAACCACCATGGCGGTCTCAACCAAAGACACCCGCTGCCTTAACTGCCCGGCTCGCTCGAGGATGACATCCTCGCAGTCCCTCCGAGACAGCAGATCCTGCGTGTTCACGAACCAGCGCAGCTGCGTCGCCAAGACTGCCTCCGCCATCGCGTTTTCAACAAAAAACAAATATAAGAGGGATGAGATTCTATGTCCAACAATAGCACAAAGGCAGGGCAATGTTCCCTACACACCCTTTTAATTACAATGTAGCAACAATTAAAATTAATAAGTACAAAAAAAACTTACGGGTTTGCAACGAGAAGCTCACTAACAAATAGAATGTGCAATTATTCTTACATAAACCGTTATGCAAAACCAACCAAATTTCAAACAAGGTAGGTAACACCTAACGTGCAAATAAACTCTCTGGTTGTTTTCAAAAGGCACACAATAAAATAAAAAGTGTTCAACCGATTTCACATATGCCGCTGTGTAGAACAAAACAAATCTAATTGGTTCCAAATAACCAAAGTAAACAAAATGAATATTCAACTAACATTAAACAATGATGAACCAGTAAATCAAACTCAAATTGATTTCCAAAGAAAAATAAAATAAAATAAAAATGTTTCTTAATATTACATACGCCACTATGTAACCAAATCATTTACCAAACAAATGTTACTAATTAATGGAACTCAAGTTAATGAAACTAAATTATTTTAAAGTGTCTACGCCAACGTAGACGTAGCTAATCAGAGATGTGGAAGACCACCTTAATCAAGCGGGGACGCGAGGTGACTGCCGCCGCCCCCGCCCGCCCCGCAGCAGCGCTTCAAAAGGCTGAGCTGCTCATTGCATCGGCCTCTTTCACCACATCGACTCCTTCTGAACGTACGCGCGCGCGTGCGCTCTTCATTAGTTTAAGTTTAAATAGTTAACATAAGTAATTCGTTTTAGAACTCTGTAGAACGAAAAGTAAAAGTTCCTTTGTTTCTCATTCTTTCTTTTAATTAAAACCCAATATAGTCTTCGTAGTAGACATTGGCGCCCGAATAAAAAGAAGAAGAAGCAATCTACGCGTGGCGTGGGGTCGCCATCTTGTCATCGCTGGCCGGCGCCGAGCATCGCGTCGAGCATGAAGCAGCGCCGAGCAGAACAGAGCATCGAGCTTCCAGCACGTGGCTTCATCAACAATCAGGGGAGAGCCCTTCCTAAAAATTTCCTTATTTCCTAGATTACCTGCCTACCTAGGTACCTGCTGCGAGTTTGTTTGCAAGTGTGGCTGGTAACTCATTCTCTTTTAACATAGTAGCGGTAGTTGCATTAGTAAAAATTTCAGGTTTTCACATTCAATCCTTTGTTTTTTGCCCAATATGCCCACGTGCATTGTCCACGTGCGAGGCCTAAGCCCAGCAGCTCGGAAGACGACAGTGGGGAGAGCATAGAATAGTCATAAATAACTTACTATATTACATAACATTTCCAATACATATCGCTGCAAATTCCCGGTGACATTCATTGCACTTAGCGACTGCTTAAAGTTTAACGACATTTAAATCAGAAATGTTTATTGCGAATATAGATTTTACAAAAAGTACTCATGATTAGTTCTGCCATATTCTGTCTTAATGACATGCAACCTCGAATATAATAATCGAGTAATATAATTTACAAGAACAACATAATATGTCAAAATACAGTTAAATAATTACATTACAGTGAAAATAATTAAATTAAATTACAAATCATGTCACGTATAACGCTCACAGTACAAAATACGAGTAAGTATGTCAAAATAGATACTAATGTTATTCAAATTATAATAATTTATCCTTTAAATATTCGTCAATTGTATAGTATGCCTTTTCTACTAATAGTTTCTTAAGTGCTGCTTTAAAAGTTTTGATGCTAGCTATTTCTTTTAAACTGTCTGGCAGATGATTATATAGTCGCGGTGCCATACCGAATATACTTTTATTAAACAAAGCAGTTCTATTGGAGGGAAAGCAGATATTGTTTCTATGTCTTATGCTTCTAAACCTATGGAACATGCCTATATTAGATTTAACAAAGGCTGCTACCTCATATATGTACAAAGAAGATAAGGTCATGATTTTAAGATTTACAAAATGATACTCACAACTATCCCTACATTTTAATTTACAAATCGCTCTAGTACATTTTTTTTGGCCTTAAAAACAGTGTATTTCTCTACAGAATTATCCCAAAATACAATACCATACCTCAAAATCAATTCAACATGACTATGGTAGGCAATTAGTAATGTTGATTGATTTCAATTCAATTTTACTTAATCGGTATAATGCATACGAAAATTGGTTGATACGAGAACATACATAATCAACATAGGTCTTCCAATTCAGTTTATGATCAATATATATTCCGAGAAATTTTGTAACGTCCACTTTTTGGATTTGTTGGTTTCTGTAGGTAACTTCATAGTTCTCTTTGGATTTATTGTTATTATTAGAAAATGTCATATAATTAGTTTTGTCGATATTCATACAGAGCTTATTACTATTTAACCAACTGACAATATTGCTTATAGTATTGTAGGGTTTCTGCCCTACAGTCTTAAGATGTTATTTAGTTGAGTTAAACGGCGTCACTGGTTTATAGTTTTATTTAAAATCACAAAGTTAAAAATTACAGTAAATATGTTTGTTAGTTAGTGGCTTTCGCTTAACTGGCTATAAATAGCAATTAAATTACTTTTATTGTGGCGGTAAGTGCTGATACGTACGAAACAGTAATTTGACTCTACCTATGTATATTGTGCAGTTGCTAAACTGTACATGCTCCCGAGGGCGAAATGAGACAAGTTACAATAAAACAAAAGCACTAAAAGTAAAAAGTTAAGTAAAAATGATAAGTACTTAAGTATAAATAAAGTAAAAAAAAGAATTATAAAATTAGTGTTAGATAATAGTCTTAAGTGATTTCAATAATTTCACACTGCACACTCTACACTAAGCACTGTCACTTTCACTGAATAGTTTTCTTATAACAGGTGACGTTGATTTGTTTAGGCGGCCGTACAGGTGAGCTGGACTCGTGTTTGATCCTCGTCCCTTAGCTATTGTTTCGTTTGGAAGACGTGTATGCCGAGATGCCTGCGGACGTTGTGTTAGTGGAATCGGAGGCTCGGTAGGTGGTTGATCACCGCGTGCTGTAGAGGAGATAGCCGCGGAGCAGCGCGCACGCCCGCGCCGCCACAGGTAGGTGCCCGCTGCGATGAGTGTCACGCCGGCTAGTATGTACAGCACAACGTACTGGTGTACGTCATGGGTGGTCATGCTATCCGTAATTAGCACTCTGACTTCGTTGCTCTTTATTTGTTGGATTCGCTTGTCAATGGCATTCAATTCTTTTCCATAACTTTCATATTCGGACTCATTAATACCTTTAAGTTGGATCAATGGTATACTTGTATTGAAGATGTTGTTGATTGGATGTATGTCGACCTTGAGAACAGATGATCGTACTCACATAGTATTTGATTGCTGAGTATGAGAATATATCGTGAAGGTATCGCCCTTGATGACGCATCCTTCCCCGAGTGCGATAACGCCGGCCCGGCTGACGCGCTCGGCTGCAACTTGATGCTCCCATATAATTCTAATTGTTCGTTGTCCACAGCAGAAAAATAAGTATGTATTTATTTTATTAAGCTGCGTCCACATGTCGGTACATATTATATGTGAAGTTTCACATTGATCTGTATCCTTTTTCTTGTTGCAGAGATTCTCGTCTGGCGTTAGATGATACATTGGTTGTTGTAATGGACACATCAGAGTTTTATAATTATAAGGTATACACGATCGTAATTCAGTTTGTGATAGTAGTATGTAAGCGTCTTTCTTTAGGTTTATGGCGATATGATCAGCAAGCGGTTTTATCTGTACCATTTGTTCTTCAGTTTCTTGAGGAATGGCTATTAAGTTGTTTATCTCGTAATTATCACGAGTTACGAGAGGAATCTTAATTTCAAATATGAAATACACACATCAAAAGTGTCTAGGGATCAACATATATTTTTGCAATAACTTTTCTCCTGATTGATATTAATTAAAATTTTCTTTAAGGATTCATCAAATAAAGTGTTTTCGTTTGTCTACAGTAACGATAAACCAAGTCACCTTTGCATTAATAAAGAAATTTGGCATTTTCCTAATAAAGGGATTTTTGACATTTGAACCACTAACATTAAAGTTCGAAAAAAAGACTGAAAAAACAGTTTTCTTTAAAATTTTATTGGGTAACTTAAACAATTAATAATCCGTGTTTCTACCGCGAACACTAACAACACAAGAACATCGGTTTGGCATACTCAAAATGAGTTCATCCAAATCACGCTGTGGAATGGCCGCCCATGTTCGTTGCAACAACAAAAAAAGGTCTTCTTGCGACTGGATACCCTCCATATTCGGCAGAGCTCTTCTCTGTAGCATATCCCATGCATGCTCAATCGGGTTCAAGTCTGGCGACTGAGCAGGCCAGGGCATGACATTGATGTTAGCTGCGGCGAGAGTCTGTCTTACAACTCTTGCGGTGTGCGGTCGTGCATTATCATGCATTAACTGAAATAAGGGACCGATTTGCACTTGTAGAGGAACGATGACAATCGTCTCAGCATAAATTTGGGCGTTGAGGTTGCCTCTGATCCAAATCAACTCAGTTCTTCCGCCGATCCAAATACCCGCCCATACCATGATGGTTTCACCACTATAAGGATGGACTTCCTGGCAGGATTTTAATCGCTGTTGGCGTCCAGGGGTTCCCCAGTGTCGTATACGCCTTGTATCCGGTCTCATACCAAAACGAGACTCATCAGAAAAGCACACGAAACGCCATTGTTCTTCTGCCCAATTTCTGTGTTCAAGAGCCCATTGATATCGAATCCTACGATTGAGCATTGCTATAGGTGGTACCCTTAGCGGTCTTCGGGAATGAAGGTTCACTTCATGCAAGCGGTTTCTGACTGTTTGGTCGCTAATTAAGTTCCCTGAAGAGTGATGAAGCCTCACGGCTAACATCATGGCGGTTATTGTTGGAGCTCTTCGAGTTGTGATTTGAATGTATCGGTCTTGTCTCCGTGTGGTGCAGCGATACCGTCCTCCATGGCGCTCAGCCACGGTACCAGTGCTTCGGTAACGTGTCCAAAGTCGATTGATAACACTCTGACTTGTATTCAGAGCTAAAGCCACAGTACGTTGCCGGGAACCAGCTTCTATCATTCCCACGGCTCTGAGCATTTCTTCTTGCTTAAATGACGTCGCCGCTCCATAATAACGTTGGTTTTAATCAGTAGTAGGGAAACAGTAGCACTAATAATGTCTTCAATGCGTTGTATGTTTTTATAGGGAAAATATTGACAGCTGATTTTCATCTTTTACTAGAAATTGATTGAAAGTTCCTGTTTCAAATTATGAAATGCACCAAAAAGGATCCATATAAATTTATAAAATCATAAATTTATTACAAAGCCACATCTCAATCTCAAGAAATCCGCATAAAAATGCTTGATCCCTAGACACTTTTGATGTGTGTATTTTAAAGTCATTCTTGCTTTTACTCTTAGCAAATGGTAGAGTGTTCTCAAATCAGTTTGTATATTTTCGATTGGTAAGGTTAGATCGCTCGAAAGGTGTCCTGAAATAATGTTCAGTTCTTTTGCCAATTGTTCCGGACTTAACAGATGAATGTTAAATTTTCCATAATGAATTTCTGTTATCGTGTCTAAAAGGGTTTCTTGAAGGCCCTTTAAATTTTCTAAAATGTTGTTAGCGATAATCGATGTTAGTGTAAAATCGCTAAGTATCTTCATGTCTTTTATTTCAGTCGCCATTGTGTTCGCGGCCTTATCCAGCTCGACCATGTGTTGATTATACATTTTATGTTGGCGATCGATGGTTTGTTCAACTCGTTTTAATAAATTGTTTTCACCTTCTACAAGCGAGGTTTGGTTTTTCCAGAGCTGGACAAGATGTTTTTCGTTTTCTTTGATCAATCTGATGTCCTTTTCGTAGTTGTCGGCAAATTGTTGATCGAGTACGCCAAACAAACTGTTTGCTATAGAGCCGACGCCGTTGATAAGTCCCCGACGCCGCCGCCTTGAGTTTTTTACTTGCTGACTTAGGAGCATATCACTGTAATAGTTCAACTCGGTGTAGGCATGACGTAGTTGTAGTAGGATGACGTCACAGTGACGTTCCTTGGAAGTGGCACATATACTTTCTAAGTTTGCTATGTAGTGTTTGAATGTCTGTATGCCATGCCAATAGGGATCCATATCATAAAATACAATCAATTTCCATTCGTCGCGCATAAGGTGCATGTCCGTTATTTTGTCAAAATAGAGAGTTTGGCTACTATTTATGTTAGTAAGGCTATAATTACACTTAACGGGTGTTACAATCGTCAAAACTGATAAAATGGTCCATATCAAATTGCATAATCTTTTGTTTGTTTTCTGATTTGTAGGTTTATTCGTTTGTTGTTTTTGTTCGCTCTGTTGATTATTTCTATTAATCGGCACTTCTTTATCTTTGTTTTCAGGTTTTGCTATAGGCAGTTTCGATAGCTTGGTAATAGGGCGTTTCATTATTCCGTTTTTTGTTTTAATGGTGACCACTCGAACGTAGCCATCCTTTCCTGGGTGCAGCTCGATAACTCTTCCGAGGGCCCATTTTCCAGCTGGAAGATTGGCATCGTGTATAATTACGACGTCGTTGATGCTCATGTTTTCGCGCGCTTGCCGCCACTTGCTGCGTGATGACAACTGAGATAAATACTCAGATTGCCATCTCTTCCAAATATCTTTGTGGATTCTCTGAAAAAGTTGCCAGCGCGTGCGCTCATCAGTTTCCGTTTCAATTATAGTTAGTGTAGGACCACTCGAAAGAAAATGTGACGGCGTCAAGTAGTCAAAATCGTCAGGATCTTCGTTGAGTGGTAACAGAGGTCGGCTGTTAAGACATGCTTCCAGTTGGGCTAACAGTGTTGAGTGCTCTTCAAATGTGAGCTTTTGTTCACCAATGACGCGGCGGAGGTGGTACTTCAGGCTCTTTACTGCTGCTTCCCAAAGTCCACCTGCGCTCGGCTACGATGGGGCATTGAAGTGCCATTCTATTTGCATGTCTGTTATCGCTGCGAAGAATTTAGGATCAAGTAGTTCGTTGAGGTTGATAAATTCTTGTTTCAGTACATTGTTGGCTCCGACGAAGTTGGTGCCATTATCGCTATACATATGACGCGGAGCTCCTCGTCGGGGAGCCATTCTTCGTAGAGCAGATAGAAATGATGATGAGCTGAGGTCCGAGACCAACTCTAGGTGCACTGCCTTCGTCACCATACATACGAAGACAGCCACGTAACCTTTTGTTGTTTTGACGCCTCGGCCTTTGTTGGTTTTCACATCGATGTACCCGGTGTAGTCAACCCCGGAATGATGAAAAGGTCTTGTAGGGTTGCATCGTGCTGCAGGTAAGTCACCCATCAACTGTAGTTCGACAAATCACGCAGTCATGAAGTCGTTTTTTGACAGCCCTGATTCCACCGATAATCCAATATTGTTTTCTTATATTTGCTGTCGTAAGGCGGGCTCCACCGTGAAATGTAATCAGGTGAGCTTGATCGATTAGAAGATTGGTGTAATGACCTTCATGTGGAATGAGGATAGGGTGCTTTTGGTCTTCATGAATGTTAGCATTTCTGATTCGTCCTCCCACTCTGAGAAGTACGTCTTGATCTAAATAAGGGTTCAATGGTAAAAGTCTGCTTTTTCTGTCTACTTCTTTCTTCTGTTCTAGGTTGTAAATTTCATCTTCAAATGCGGTAAGTTGTGTGTTTAATTATAATGTTTCTCGATTTTATAAGTTCCAGTATAGTTAGGTAGTGCGGCTTGTAACGCGATACTGTTCTTAGTATCCATGCGACAACACGTGTTACGTGACCCAGACAGCTGTTTCGCGTAAGTATATCGTCAATTACGTCAGATCTGTGACGTTTAGTGGTGACGTTTGTTTGCAATTGCTTGTTTTTTTTATCTCTTCGTTTGTTTCATAAAAAATCTTGTTGTTTTCTGTTCCAGGTTGAAACGTTTGCAGCCAATGAGGTCCGTGCCACCATAAATGATGCTCTTTCAGCTGCATTGGATTTATTCCTCGGCTGGCGCAGTCGGCTGGGTTCTCTGCAGATTTAACATAGTGCCAGCGGTTAGAAGGCATCGTGGCAACTATTTTCTTCACTTTGTTTGATACAAATGTTTTCCAGCGTCCGTGATCTCCGTGCAGCCACCCCAATACAGCAGTGGAGTCTGACCAGCCATATAAAGTAATGTTGTGGTTAGGTATGCATTCTTGCACCTTTTTCATTAATGTGGCGAGCAGTAACGCAGCACAAAGTTCCAGTCGCGCGAGCGAAACTATTTTCTTAGAAGGTACAAGTCTTGACTTTGCGGCGACCATAACTGTTGAATTTTGATCGGCCTTGCAGTAAATAACACAGGCGTAGGCTTTTTCAGATGAATCGCAAAACCCATGCAATTCAATTTTATCTTGTTTTTTAATTTGTAACCATCTTGGTATCTGTAATTCGTTAATTTCAATTAATTGATCTTTAATTTTTATTTATTCTTTCTTTATGTTTTCAGTTATTTCATCGTCCCAACGTAAGTTTTCTTGCCATACTTGTTGAAAGATTAGTTTGAGTTTTGTAGTTACAGGACACAACCATCCCAGCGGATCAAAAATTTTTGAAATTTCTGATAATAACAACCTTTTTGTGACCCGCTTTGTAGAACTTGTATCGATTGTTATTTGGAAATTAAAGTTGTCTTCTTTAGGATTCCATCTCAAGCCCAAAGTTTTTGTAGATTCTTGGTGTCGAAAATGAAATGCCTCTTGTTCATTGTTTGTTGGATTGTAGTCTAAAAGATTAGGGTTGTTCGATGACCACTTTCGTAAGTTGAATCCACCGGATAAAAGAAGGTTTTTAAGGTCATTTTTGATACGTATTGCAGTCTCAAGGTCATCAGAAGTATAAAGAAGGTCATACATATAGAAGGATGTTTCTATGATGGCTGCTGCATCAGCATAGTTTTGTCTCTCGTCGTTAGCCAGTTGCCTTATAGTCATCATGGCTAAACATGGAGCCGCTTTAGTGCCATACGTAACGGTTGTCAACGCGTACTCCTTAATATGCTGATCAGATGAGCTTCTCCACAAATTTTTTTGGTATTTTTGGTCTTCTTCGTGTAGAACAACATGTCTTAACATTTTTTCAATGTCAGCAGTAAGTGCAACCCTGTAGAGTCTCCATTTCAAAATTATAGACTGTAGGTCTGTTTGTAGGTTAGGGCCGCGGTACATTAAATCGTTGAGACTTTCTCCTGAAGTTGTCTTGGCGGATGCGTTGAAAACAACTCGCAGGGCCGTTGTTGATGAGTCGGGGCGCTGCACACAGTGATGCGGTAAATAATAGCTCGGTTTCGGGTTACCTTCGCAAGGTCTCATGTGTTTTAGCTCTTGGTATTCGTTGATAAATAATTTATAATCTTTTTCTATGTTTTCGGATTTTTTGAATTTGTTTTCTAACTGGCGAAATTGTGCAGCAGCTTTCTTTGTTGATTCTCCCAACCTTTCGTTGATATCATAGTGTAAAGGCAGCCGGACGACATAACGGCCATCTTCTTGTCGTTTTGTAGTTGTTTGGTATTGTTGTATACAATTAAGATCTTCTGCAGACATTTGAGAGCTCTCCGCTATGTCTTCTATAGTCCAAAATCTGCAGATTTCATCCAAATTATTCAGAATGACGTTACATTGATACGATCTCATGTTACCACACAAAATCCAGCCAAGAAGGGATTGTTGTGCGATGGGGTGAGTTTCTTCTCCCTTGATTATTCCTCCTAATATAATGTTGGAGTAAATATCAGCCCCGAAAAGTATGTCTACGGGTCGGCTTATATTAAAATCTGAGTCTGCCAATTGAAGACCTTCCAGATGTGTCCATGTTGATGGTTTTACGAATGATCGGTTTGGTAGATTGTTGATTAGGTGGCGCATGACGTAGACTTCAGAGTCAAAAGTATGATTGCCATGCATAGACGTACATGTGATAGTTACAGTGCCCTTACAGTTGTTTTCTCTCGCTCCGACTCCGAAAATCACGCTTTTACATTTCTGTCGTGGTAATTCGAGCATCTGAGCGGCATTTTCTGTAATTAGGGAAACTTGCGATCCCTGATCAATCAGTGCTCGTAGAACGATCTCCGAACCATCTTTGGCCTTGACCTTGACCTGGGCAATGGCTAAAAGTGTTTCAGATATGTTTTCCATTGAAGCATGGCTGCTTGAAGTCGTAGCGGTCTGGTTGTTAGATTTATTCATATTGTTTTTCGGTGTTGTGTTTACAGTTAGATCTTGATGAAGCAATGTATGGTGTTGTTCATTACATTGCTTGCACCTTTTCTCTGATATGCATTGTTTGCCCTTGTGATCGAACAAACAATTTCTACATAAGTTATGTTTCGCAATCAATTTCCTGCGGTCATACAAATGTAACTTGATAAACTCGTTACAATGAAATAATCCGTGTTCATTATTGCAGAGTGGGCACCTTCCGTGAATTGGTATGTTATTCGCCGTCGTTTTGTTTAATGTAGAATAATTATTATAAGTTGAGTAGTTAAATGTTTTCGGTTTTGAACTTAGATTTTGGTTAGCACTGAACGCTTTGTATGTAGGCTGGAACTTGTTGTTTGATAAACCACGTTGTTGTTGATCAGTCGTTGGTCGCTCTTGTTTTCGACGCGAAGACTCTAAAGATGTAAATTTTATTTCCAAAAATTGTAAAAACTCAGTGAGACTCGGCAGCTCCCTTGGTTGTTTGAGACTTTCAATGTAATCGTTATAAGTGTCTGTATCCAATTTCTGTGATAAGAGGTGTACCAACATTGGATCCCAGGTTGAAACATCAACGCCAAGGTTTTTTATAGCGTTGAGACACTCGTTCGTAGTATCATGCACTCTTTTAATAGATATTGCTGTTTGGTATTGTATAGTTGGTAAGCTTAGCATAGTATTAAGGTGCGAAGAGAAAATAAGCTTTTTGTTGTTGTATCTATTATTCAGTATTTCCCAACAAACACTGTAATTATCGGAACTGATTGTTAGATGTTGAATGAGTTTCTCAGCTTCGCCCTTGACCTTCGACTTCAAGAACTGCATTTTCTGAGCTTTTGATAATGTTGGATTCGAGTGGATAGTTTCAATGAATAAGTCCTTGAAGGAAGTCCAGTGCTGATAAGCGCCACTAAAGACAGGCAGCTCCATTACAGGTGTTGATTTTTCTTTATGAGATGCTGACCACATTCTAGTGTTAAGAGCTTTCTTCATTGAATTATATTGCCTTTCATATTTTTCAAACAATGTTTCGTACTCTCCTTGCTCTCCTATGGCTTCGCTATCAATCTCCCAATGCAGTGAATCGATTGTTTTCCATCTTGACTCGATGTTCTTTAAAGTACCGTCATACTCCCATTTCTCGTTAATATCTTCCAAGTCGATAGCAGCTAGTGTCCTCGAAAAAGCCTTAAAGTTACTACGCTGTCGTCGGAACATTTCTTCGGCCTTGCTAGCGTTACCTTGAGATACAGTTTCAGTTAATTTTGTTTTCAAAGGTGACCTTTCTTTTATCTGTTGTTCGCTTATTGTTGATTGTTGCATAATAGTGGTTTTCATTTCGTTGTAAAAGTTTTTTGTTTTTTGATAACAGTTTTCAGAAAAATAAGTATGGTTTTGGTCTTCAAACGCACGCAGTTCAACATGATTGGCTTGAAATTCAGTCCAATATGACTCCAGCAGTTCCAGACGTTTTTTGATATAAGGTGGAGTCTTGCGGTCAGCTGGATCTTTCTTGAAGTTGCGAAGTAGTTGCTGCATCGCCTAGAAAACCTGGTTTTGGTTTGCTAATAAATCTTCGATGTTGCTCATGTTGGCTCAGTTTTTTTCTTTCTTCGTAAGTTAGAAAAGTTCAATGGAAGTTTTCCAGAGGTTGCTGGTTTGCACTAGTAGAAACACTCACGCACTATCCGTATTTGACACCGGTAACGCGCAAATAGTCCACGTGCACAGTTGTTTAAGTTACGCAATGCTCCCTCTCCCCTCACACGGTATATGCACCTTCTCAATTTGCCTGGTGAGACCCGCTTGTGGGAGGCCAGACAAACCGATTCGCTACCGTAAAAAGAAAAAGAAAAGCAAACGTATCTTTTATCCTCGAAGGACCATTAGATGTAGGGTTTCTGCCCTACAGTCTTAAGATGTTATTTAGTTGAGTTAAACGGCGTCACTGGTTTATAGTTTTATTTAAAATCACAAAGTTAAAAATTACAGTAAATATGTTTGTTAGTTAGTGGCTTTCGCTTAACTGGCTATAAATAGCAATTAAATTACATTGTGGCGGTAAGTGCTGATACGTACGAAACAGTAATTTGACTCTACCTATGTATATTGTGCAGTTGCTAAACTGTACAAGTATCGTTCATTTTATGTATAAGGCTACTGGTGTTTTTGTCAATAAATATAGCTGTGCTGTCATCCGCGAAGAGTTCAATTCGTTCGCTTATTGCTTTTGGTAAATCATTTATGTATATTAGGAAAAGTAAAGGACCCAGAACACTACCCTGTGGTACACCTCGCTTGACACACTGAACTTCAGACGTATAGACGACTTCTTTTTTGCGTTCGATATCTAAACGAATAATCTGCGTTGACTGTTTTTTGTGTTGACTGTTTTCTGTTCGTCAAATATGATGTAATTAATTTCAGAACGTTTCCTCTAACGCCATATTGTTCTAATTTATGAAGAAGTATCTCGTGATCCACATGGTCAAATGCCTTAGTTAGATCCATATACACAGCACTAACCAAACGTTTTTTTATCAATGGTTTTTATTACAATATCCAAAAAATTATAAATAGCTAAAGTTATTGATTTATTTGTACGGAATCCCATTTGTTCATCAACTAAGATACTAAACGTTTCAAAGAAGTCATAAAGCCTTTTATAAATTATCTTCTCAAATATCTTGGCGAACACAGGTACCAGTGCTATGGGTCAATAACATGCCATGCTTTCAATGTCCTTTTTCTTAAAAACGGGTTTCACTAATGCCATTTTCAGCTTATCCGGAAAAATACCGTGCTCGATGCACAAGTTAACAATGTGGCTAATTATTGGCGAAATTATATTGCTTACATATTTGAGGACTTTAGTACAAATTTCATCGCATCCGGTGCTATTAGTGTTTTTTAATGATCGTATAATCGTAGATTTTATTTCATCGGAAGAAGTAGGTCTCATGAACAGTGATTTATTATTACGCATTAATGGGAACGTTTGTGCGTTATTATTATCATTATTATTTACATTAGTACTAGGTAAGCAGACATGAGATTGATTAATAAAAAAATCATTAAATGACTGTGCTATAATAGATGGGTTAGTTATAATTTTATTGTCGACTTTTATTTGAATTATGTCATTCCTTGGTAAATTTCTCGTTTTTTCGTTAATTATAGACCATACAGCTTTCGATTTATTTTTGGCAGATAGTATGTATTATTATGATATTATGTATTATGTTTCATAATGCGGTGTAATCTGGACGAATAGGTTTTAAAATCATTTTTAAGCTTTGTTGTACGGTTCTTTCTGTAGTTCCAAAACATTTCACGTTTGCGTTTTGAACATTGCTTTATACCCCTAGATAGCCACTTAGGTTTTTAATGACTATATTTTTTAACGCTAATAAGAGGAAAACATAATTTATATAGGAAACTAAACCGATCAAAGAAATCATTGAATGCTTGTTCAGGATCACACGTGTTATTGTAAATTTCATTGAACTTTAGAGATTGTAGGTGAATTGAGAATTTCGACATGTTTTCTTTGCTATAAGGTCTCCTTTTGCTGTACCAAAAGGGTAAGGAGTAGGGTTGGGAACTGGGAATGTCAGTAGCTGCGCTGAATGGTCTGATATTGCAAATTCTAGTAGTTTAGTCCGCGGTTTATCTACGTTCTGAATTATATTGTCTAAACATTTACCGCTCGCTGCTCTAGTTGGTTCTTTAAAAGAAAATTTTAAATTGTAGCTATTTACCACTTGAGTGAACTTTCTTGTATTCTTGTCATAGTTTAAGATGTCCACATTGTAGTCACCACATATAATAACTTTAATGCTCCTCAACCCAAGTTCATTAAGCATGCCATCCAATGTATTAAAGAATGTGTTAATGTCTTGCTTATTATATCTGGGGGGCCTATATACACAAATTATTAGCAACTTATGATGTGTTAGTTCTACAGCACAGCATTCAAAGATACCTTCTATAAAGTATTTCGTTACGGCTGAAATTGGTTTAAATGTATGCTTATTGTGTACCAATATGCAAGAACCACCATGTCGAGTATGTCTCGTACACCATGACGCCACATTATAATTATTTAAATTATTGAGTTTTACATCACTTTCTATCATATTATGCTCAGTCAGACACAGTATGTCAATAAGGTTTTTTTTAGATTTTAAGCTCTCTAAATGTATGCTTAAAAGGTCAGATTTATTGAGAAAGCCATTAATGTTTACATGCAATACATTGATATAATTAAATTCGAAAAAAATTTAATTCCTCATTATTACTAATAATTTCATTATCAATATTATTATTATTAAAGTTATTATTATTATTACATGTCAAGCTGAGTAGTGTCTGATTTTGTTCAATTGAGTTAATTAGTTCTAAAATGTCATTAAATATCGTTTTTATACCTAGATTATTTATTAAACCAGATCTATAAAACATATCATGCGAGTACTCAAGATTTGAGTTCGAGTCCAAAAGAAAAGCATAGTCGTGAATTAGGTTATCAAAATGTAGCCTATTGTTAAAAGCTTCAATACGCAGATTGAACAGGTTACTAAAATTGTTACACTTAAAAGTTGGAACACACAGTATCACATTAGTGTGCTGGACTAATAGTATCTGTTTTCTTATATAATCGATCAATTCAACATAATCCTTAGTAACACGGAAATCATAATCACCTATTAACAAAATACAATAGTCATTATATGTATAGTCTTTCAACTTATACTCAATATTATGTAAAAGTTGCTTAATACTACCATTGGGAATCATGTAATGACAAAATTTATATTTATCAAAACTCTGTTTAGATATGTTGAGTATCTTGTTTCTATTATTACTACTAATTATTGTTATCTTCTTTGTGGGTTGGATATATTTTTCCGTAGTTATTTGTGCACAATCGACAGACTTGTTTATCTTTGGCGTTGATGTATTCTTCGACTGTGTGATTTACCCCAACTATAGTCTTTTTTATGGAATAGTGAATTCACTTATTAATATTGCTTTATTATTACATCTGCCTGAGCCCCCCAGGGGACCGTTCCCGGCAACAGATCTGCAGTCGCTTTAATGAGCGATCTTCGCTGCGGTCCCGGCGCACGGTAGCCGCGCGCCGCCGCGCCGGCGCCGGCCGCTCCCACGCCATGTGCAATTGTGCACGCCAGCTTCGTGTCGAGCTGAGCATGCCGTGATCGCCCGCGTCTGCTGCATCCTTAAGTTACGTCTGGTTTTGATTTTCTTTTAATAACTCATTTTGAATAGTTTTTTCGTAATCGACACTGCATAATTTTCGTGTTTTTTAATATCGCTACGGGTTTGAGAGGTTTCCAATTTTATTTGATACCTTTAATTTATAAACATTAAATATGTCGGAAGACGGTAAGGCCAGTACTTACAAGGCTAGCGAATCCGATTTAGAAGTTAAAAATTTCATTAAGCAACGTGCTTCGATTAGTGGTCGCTTAACTTTATTTGAAAATTACCTTACCGACTTACGACAAATTAATATCGAAAATTTATCCGAAAGCCAACAAGGCGAATTGCATCTGCGAACGGATAGATTAGAGACGTTATTCTCAGATTTCGAACAGTGTCAATCTAACATTGAATTTAAATGCCTAAACCTCGACGAGCAACTTCATGAAAGGCAATTAACTCAAGTCAAGTTTTACAAAAATATTTCAAATGCTCAGTCTTTATTAAAATCATTGTCTGTAATAGATAAAGCCTTAAAGCCGGATAGTTGTTGTTCATGTTCTCATAAAGAAAATATAAGTGTTAAATTACCAATTATAAAGCTTCCTACATTTGACGGCAGTTACTTTACATGGCTCGAGTTTAGGGACACATTTAAATCTTTAATACATAATAATGATTCTTTACCAGACATAAATAAATTTCATTATTTGAGATCGTCATTAGAGGGGAGCGCAGCTTTAGTCATAAAATCAATTGAATTCACTGCTGCCAATTATCATATTTCATGGGAGCTTTTATGTCAGCGATATGACAATAAAAAGATTTTGATTAACAACCACCTTAAAGCGTTGTTCAAAATCGAACTTATTTCAATAGAATCACATAAATCTTTTAGATACCTAATTGATGTAGTCACAAAAAAACCTTAGAGCGTTAACCACTCTCGGTCAGCCCGTAGACCAGTGGGACACGCTCATTATATATATGGTGTCCACTAAGTTAGATTCGGTCACAAGTGATAAATGGGAAGAATATCGTAACAATCTATCCGATTTGCCTCTCTTAAGTAAATTTATCGAATTTCTCCGTGGTAGGGCCGATATACTTGAAACCGTACAGGCAAGCAGAAGTGAGAAAGGTTCTTTTCAAGCATTTAATAATAATAATAAGAATAATCAATAAAAAAATGAAAGTAAAGGTTCAATTCAACCAAGATTCTCAAAATCCTTTCTTAGTTCTGGTCCATATAGTAATTACAAGAGTAAATCTAAAGTAACTTATACTGTCTCGTGCCCCCTCTGCAACCAAACACACAGACTAATAGACTGTGACACATTTAAATCTTTATCACACGAAAACAAAATGAGTGAGGAAGTAAAACTTAAACTTTGTCTGAACTGTTTGCGAAGGGGCCATGAACCAAATACATGTCGTCTTGGTACGTGTCGGTTATGTAATAAAAAACATAATACTATAATGCATTAAATTGAAAATACACACATCAAAAGTGTCTAGGGATCAACATATATTTTTGCAATAACTTTTCTCCTGATTGATATTAATTAAAATTTTCTTTAAGGATTCATCAAATAAAGTGTTTTCGTTTGTCTACAGTAACGATAAACCAAGTCACCTTTGCATTAATAAAGAAATTTGCCATTTTCCTAATAAAGGGATTTTTGACATTTGAACCACTAACATTAAAGTTCGAAAAAAAGACTGAAATAACAGTTTTCTTTAAAATTTTATTGGGTAACTTAAACAATTAATAATCCGTGTTTCTACCGCGAACACTAACAACACAAGAACATCGGTTTGGCATACTCAAAATGAGTTCATCCAAATCACGCTGTGGAATGGCCGCCCATGTTCGTTGCAACAACAAAAAAAGGTCTTCTTGCGACTGGATACCCTCCATATTCGGCAGAGCTCTTCTCTGTAGCATATCCCATGCATGCTCAATCGGGTTCAAGTCTGGCGACTGAGCAGGCCAGGGCATGACATTGATGTTAGCTGCGGCGAGAGTCTGTCTTACAACTCTTGCGGTGTGCGGTCGTGCATTATCATGCATTAACTAAAATAAGGGACCGATTTGCACTTGTAGAGGAACGATGACGTCTGATACAATCGTCTCAGCATAAATTTGAGCGTTGAGGTTGCCTCTGATCCAAATCAACTCAGTTCTTCCGCCGATCCAAATACCCGCCCATACCATGATGGTTCCACCGCTATAAGGATGGACTTCCTGGCAGGACTTTAATCGCTGTTGGCGTCCAGGGGTTCTCCAGTGTCGTATACGTCTTGTATCCGGTCTCATACCAAAACGAGACTCATCAGAAAAGCACACGAAACGCCATTGTTCTTCTGCCCAATTTCTGTGTTCAAGAGCCCATTGATATCGAATCCTACGATTGTGCATTGCTATAGGTGGTACCCTTAGCGGTCTTCGGGAATGCAGGTTCACTTCATGCAAGCGGTTTCTGACTGTTTGGTCGCTAATTAAGTTCCCTGAAGAGTGATGAAGCCTCACGGCTAACATCATGGCGGTTATTGTTGGAGCTCTTCGAGTTGTGATTTGAATGTATCGGTCTTGTCTCCGTGTGGTGCAGCGATACCGTCCTCCATGGCGCTCAGCCACGGTACCAGTGCTTCGGTAACGTGTCCAAAGTCGACTGATAACACTCTGACTTGTATTCAGAGCTAAAGCCACAGTACGTTGCCGGGAAACAGCTTCTATCATTCCCACGGCTCTGAGCATTTCTTCCCTGCTTAAATGACGTCGCCGCTCCATAATAACGTTGGTTTTAATCAGTAGTAGCGAAACAGTAGCACTAATAATGTCTTCAATGCGTTGTATGTTTTTATAGGGAAAATATTGACAGCTGATTTTCATCTTTTACTAGAAATTGATTGAAAGTTCCTGTTTCAAATTATGAAATGCACCAAAAAGGATCCATATAAATTTATAAAATCATAAATTTATTACAAAGCCACATCTCAATCTCAAGAAATCCGCATAAAAATGCTTGATCCCTAGACACTTTTGATGTGTGTATATTCAATTCTGCTTTGTGGTCTATTTTACGAATCTCCATAGAAACTTGTCAAACAGATGAATTGCAAAATATGAATTGAATTGGAATCGTATTGTGAATTGCTTACAAGTGGCTATTTTACGATTTCTAATATGAATCGTAATATGAAAATTATTTGAATTACTCGAGTGGCGTTTTTAGGGTCCCAGGTGCGATTACAAATCTGAATCGTTATTTGTATCGAGATCAGGTGCATCTGATTCCTCAAGGGCTTCATAAAAACTACGCCGCGATGCAGGCATAGATTTTGTAAGTGTTAGCAATTCTTTTTTTTTAACTTCACTTACACCTCTTGGCTTACTTTCGGTTTCTATTATGTTTATAAGATCTAGTCCATCGTCCATTCTCTTTCTTAAATCTCCTTCGACCTTTTTCTTTAAAAAGTGTATTTCTTTAAACTCTCCATTGCAATCATTTTTGGCAAATAGAGAAAGTTTGCCTCTTCAAAATTCAACAATTTTGAAATTTTGAATATTCCAATCCTTCGGAAAAGCTATTTTACAGTCGTTTTTTAAAATCAACATGTCATTGTGTTTGAGTTCGTCGACATCCAGGTTTTTTCTTGACTGTTTGATTTTGGTCACGAAATCTTCTAGATCATAAACTTCGCCTGCTGTTTTCAGTTTTTTTGTTATAGCAGCGTGTACTGCATCTGCAGCTATATATGTATGGCCTGGTTCAAAATATTCTAATTTCAAGCTTTGAATACTACTTTTATCATCGTTTACAACTCTGACTAATCCAGAAAAAAGAATTTTATTTTTGTTTTGAGCGTTGAAGTTATCCAAAAAGAAATTTAAATGGTGTAGATCCCGGCAGTATTTTCGTATAAAATAAATGTATGTGGTAGCTACGTTGTATGCTTTTCTGCCGCTTTCGCCTTCATGCCATTAAATGCATACAGCGTTTTTATTTTTCCCCGGCGGCACAAATGACTCGTTAAAGAGAACGAGTTTTCTTGAAAAGTAATACTCCTTTGTTGTGAGAAGTGGCATGCATATAGCTTTTTGCATTTCGACTGTGAAAACAGCTTCCTTTCCTTCAGAGTTGTCACTTCGATCTTCTGCTAATTTTAGATCTCTTCGTGAATTACGTTTATTTTCCAAGTGATGTCCTATGATTATACAATCTTCACAATTACAAGGAAGAGGTAGTGTAAAGAGACAATGAAAAACATGGACGTTGATTTCCAAATCTGTTCTTTATTTTGTCTTTCTTACACTTCATCTTAAAACTTTTTCTATCCCTTCCACACAGTTACTAATATCTATACTCTTTCACACTTACAGGTTATTGCATCTATTCATCTCTTTCACACCTGTCATGCTTCATTCGTTCATCAATTGCTCACGTTCACAGATAACATATTTTCAAATGATATCCTTACATGCCTTTGAAATTTACAAAGTATATTTATGAATAATAGATATTGTCGTGAAGCGACATTTATAAAAGAAAAGATGATAAGAAATTTACAAATATTTATAAGACAGAATAAATTAACAAACAAAAGTTAAAAAAAAAGTGAGTGAGGATGGTGAGTATGGAGGTGATAATAGTTAAAATGTAGGATGATAATATAAAAAGTGAAGGGGTAGGTGCAGCTGACGTGGAGGCAGGCGAAGGTGTGGAGGCAAGCGCTGAACTTGGCAGACGTCGAAGGACGCAGGCAAGTGAAGACAGGCAGGCGCCGGTAGGCAGGCGCCGGTAGGCGAAGGCAAGCGAAGGCAAGCAGGCGCCGACAGGCAGGCGCCGACAGGCAGACGCCGGTAGGCGCAGGCAGGCGCAGGTAGGCGCAGGCAGGCGCAGGCAGCAGGCGCCAGCAGGCACAGGCTGGCGAAGGTGCAGGCAGGCAGGCGCCACCAGGCGCAGGCAGGCGAAGGTGCAGGCTGACAGGCGAGACAGGCACAGGCAGGCGTAGGCGCGCGCGATGTCTGGAGGCCGTAGTCTTCCAATTCGGAAGCTGGTGTTTGTACTTGAAGACTAGTCCTTCCAATTTGGAAGAGGCAAGTAAGGAGTCTTGACCTTCCAATTCGGAAGCTGGTGATCGTCTCAGTAGAGTAAACCTTTTGAATCCAAAGCTAGAGATGTAATGATTAGTCGTCGGCTGAACTTTATAAAGAAACCTCGGTTTCTGAGTTCTGCATAATTTTCAAAATAATATTTTTAAAACGAGAAATCTAGATGGCCAAATGTATAAATAAGAAAGTCCAAAAGTTTTGATTGGATTATGTTGATAAGTTGCATAGCAACGAAGCAAAAATAAGTTGTCAGATACTTCAAAACGTAACCAAAATACAATATTTAGTAAATAGAAAACAATTAAAGTGAGATAAATGTAAATATTACAAGGAAAAACGCATAATAAGATTATCGAAGTGATCCGAAACTTGTGGGATACGTAAAAGTGTCGAAAAATAGTGTCCGAAGTTTCGTGATTTAGATCACGTAAGTAAATGTGTTTAGATAAAGGAATTGCGATGTGTGTAGTGTAGTGTGTAGTTACTAAAACATTATGTATCGTTGCAGAAGCGAGGAAAAATAAAAGCAAATATATAAGACGAAGTTAAAATATGAGATGATTACATGAAATAATACCTAGGAAGTGGAAAAGGTAAGTGGTTTCACCACAATATGGTTTTAAATTTCACAATAGCTTACATGTCCTAGTTACAATAGTCGTAGTAGTTACATTTCACACTTACTTTCGTACATAATTATGTTATCTAAATGTATTATTAAAAACATTCATACTGAACCTTTCATACTAAATAAAACTTAACATTATGAAAACTAAACATTAGGTACTTGTAAGATCTAAAACGGGGTGTTGAAATCAACATTATTCTGGTAGATTACAATATGCAAGTTAACTAATTATTATATAGGTTTAAGTAGTTATGTATTGAATAACATTACATTACAATGTAATACATGTTATTATGCTTTATAAAAACAAAAACAAGTGGCGTTTATAAGTATAGGTATTATTTAACCTATATATGATTATTTTTATACATATAAGTGTTATGCACTTTATAGAAAAAAAAATTTAAACAAAGGTTTTTAAACTTTGTGTACTAAGAATTTTAAATGTTTACTTCTACTATTATATTTTTGGTCTTCTTGTGTTGCGTCCTCTTCTTGTAATATATGGTACTTTCCCATCGTCATCCTCATCATATACCTCGACAGGAGTTCCTAAGGTGCTAGCAGCTTGGTAATCATCATGGTTAGTATAATTGACATCATAATTGTTTTCATCATCTGAAATATCTGAAAAAGAATCTAGGTTTGGGGGAGGGATTAAAGTTTTTAAATATTGTACATGAACGACTTTCTTCTGTGTTGGTTTTTGTACATTTTTAATTTCATAACAAACGGATCCTATTTTCTTTGTTATCTGGTATGGTCCTTTGCGTTTTGGGGTTAATTTGTTATCAGTTGCTTGAGGCCATTCATACATTACATAGTCATTTATCTGAAAATCATGTTCTGTTCTTCGAAGATCAAACCTGGCTTTATTTTTCATGTTTAAAATTTCTATATTCTTAAGTGCTCTTTTTCTGGCTTCTGAAAGATAATCTAATTGATTATTACGTTCCATATCTGATATTACAGTGCCAATCGTTAATTCTTTGGGTGAAATTCGAGGCTCATAGCCATGTAACATATAAAAGGGTGAAAATCCTGTAGTTTTTTCTTTCGCTGTATTTGTGCATAACACGGCCATTGGAAGTAAATTGTCCCAGTCCTTTTTATTCTCTAGGACCATTTTAGTTAGTACTGTAACTATGGTCGCATTTGCCCTTTCCACTAGGCCATTACTTTGAGCTGTGTATGGTGTAGTAGGTGTGTGTTCTATTCCATATTTGTTGAAAAATTTCTGAGTGGTTTGGCTCATAAAACAAGGTGCTTGATCTGAAATATAGGTCAAGGGTGGCCCATATCGAAATATAATATCATTCTCTATCGTTTCAATGACATCCTCCGCTGACAGGCCACAAGTGGGCTTCGCTATGACATATCTGGTTGCATGGTCAATGTGTACAAACATATAAGTGTTGCCTGCTTCTGTCTGAGGTAGCGCAACAATGTGATCAGCTGATACATATGATTAAAATCCAATGGAGATCCCATTGGATTTTCTGGAATGGCACGTTTGCCCATTTGTCCAAATGCCAGCTTGGTGCGTCTGTTTGTTGCAGCACATACAATACATGCATTCGTGTATGCTTTGACATTTTGCTGAAGAGTTTTCCACCAATACTTCTGCTTGATCCTCTCCATAGTAGTGCTGAAATGATTGCCCAGTGAACAGCTGTTACCTCTAACTCATTAATGTGATATCTTGTTTCAGCATCCTTCAAACATCTGCTTGCGTACTCAATGACTTTCTTTTCGCCGTTTTGGATGTGTAGTAGGCAGGCTGCCATTCCCACATAACTGCTATCAGTTTCTACAACGGTTTCTGCATCTTCCTGAAAATAGGCTAGAATTTGGGCATTAGTTATTTTTACTTTTAAATTTTCAAATGCTAGTTGTTATTCTTCAGTTGATTGTATGAGTTTTTTCTTTGATTATTTTTTCTTTTCAATAGTTATATTTTCTCTGTAGCTCTTCTTCAAAATGTCGTTTAACGGTTTTGCTATTATTGCGTAATTTTCTATGTATTTCGGAAAACATTAGTAAATCCCAAATATGATCTTACATCTGTAGTACTAGACAGTGTGGTGTATTTTTGTACTGCCATGGTGTTCTTTGGATCTGGTTGTTTCTCCTTATAGCCAACTATTCTTCCAAATAATGGTAGCTCTGTCGTGATGAAAATACATTTGTCTTTATTTAGTTTTAGATTTTTTTCTCTTGTCGCTGTTAGAACTTGGTGCAGAATTCTTCAAATCTTTTTTTTTATTTTTTTTTTTTATTTGCAACGGGTAAGCGCTTGGCCTTCATCTCACCTGATGGTAAGTGACGATAAGGCCGAAGGTGGAAGCGCGCTTCACCCGGAATCCTCAACCACTGAGGAACTGGCTATCTTATCGCAAACTGCCGGAACACAACAATGCTATAAACATCGTTGTTATGGCGACAGACTTAGATAAGATGGTGGTAGCTAGCCAGGCGGACTTAACAGCCCTACCACCAACCAAACCGAGCACACAAAGATGTACCCCCCGCTGGGAATCGAACCCGGGACCTCTGGGTCTGAAACAGGTAGCTTGGCCACTAGACCACAGAGGCGGTTTAAATCTTCTTATCTTAATCTTCTTTTGAATTTGCTTCTCCAGTGATATCATCGTAATACATTCTAATTGCTATATCATACAACTTTCCATATGTGCTATTAATGACCTTCGACATAACAGCTGGACCTCCAACTAAACCAAACATGACACGCATGAATTCTACATGGTGATCCTGTGTTATCACAGCTATTTTGTAGATATCTTCTTCTCTGATTTTAATGTTATGGTATGCATGATAAATATCAAGTTTGAATTTAAAAATAAATTCTGAAATTTTACTTACAATATGTTCCTTTCTCTCTCTGTACATCAACTTTAGTAATTGGGTTTATGGTTCTCGAGTAATCAACTACTGGTCTTTAAGATGTTGTTGAATGCTGTCGTTGCTCGACCACAAACATTGGTGCTGCATAGTGTGATTCTGATAGTCTGCATATTTTTTGTTGGATCCAATTGTTGACAGTTTCTTTTAAGAATTTTCTTTCTGGCTCTGGTAATCTGTAAGGCTTACACTTAATTGGTTTCTCATGCTGTAAGTTAATTTTAAATTCTATATCGGGGTATTGTCCTATGTCATTTTCATCTGTCTTGAAAATATCTGAATGCTGATTTATTACCTTAGTGATTTCATCTCTATTCTCCTCTGTTAAAGTTTCTGGATATGTTTGCTTGTTTGCTGTGTAGGAACACAGCACGCAACTGCATTTTGCACTGTCAATTTAGGAAAAACCTCTCTGTGTGTTGGCGTTATTATGTAGATAGACCCATCTGGTTCATATATTATTCTGGCAAACACTGCATATTGCCAATATTTCCCGATTATCATATCAACAGGAAGCTCTGAACAAATACCTATCTGTGGCATTATGTAATCAATTTGACCCTCCTGCACTCTCGCAGATATCCATCCAATGGCTCTTAACACGTTACCAGCTACTTTGTATGCACCTTTTTGCCATGGGTAGACTTCAGTATCCATCGGAAGCAGTTTTATGCCTATAAGCGTTGTTACCGATCCGGAATCTGCCCCCTTACTCTCGAATCTAATCTCAATGTCGATATCAAAGCCGTCAAATAACAATACCATAATAAGTGCGTACTCTTGACGCGCTTAAATTCGGGATCAGATTGAAATCGAAATCATGTTCATATCGGAAAGATAAGTATGAAGTTTGCTGCCAATAATGTCATCGATAGTGAGAACCTTATGTGTTTTTGACTTATCGATAAATGTAATGCATAATAAAAATCCACTATAACATCTCAAATTATAGCTGTATCTAATTAATGAAGTTATAACTCATTTTATATCAATAAATCCTTCAATGTTAAGCAGAATTTACAAAACAATATTGCACTATTTAAAGCGACATCAACATTTTAGGACGTATGAAGCGCTGCCTTCGCCTTGAAATGCTTTAAAAAATAAAAAGTCTGTCTGTGGCGTTGTCTGTCTGTCTCTGATTTGAAAACATCACTTTCTGTCATGAAGGACAATAAATTATTATTAATTTTCTGCGATGTAAGATCTAATAAATTTGTTTGTTGTGAAAGTAAAGATTAATATTACACTTGCTATAATTGACCGACGACCTAAGTTTTACATAATCCACCAATAGTCAATTAAAGTGACAGTGAACGTTTCAAACTTTCGTAACGTCTTGAAAAATATTTGGGATTATCGAATCAAATATCATAAAATTCATTGTTCACCTTTATTTTATAGTATTGGGCTCAAAAAAAGACCACTAAAAGCTCAGTATTCGGTTTTGATGAATGAGGCAAACGGGTAGAGGCAGTAAGGAAAGTGGTTGGACCGTCTCAGATGCAGTAGAGCCTCCAGCACAAGATATTTTTGAGGCACGGACGTGAGGTTGCCAATGCTCTCCAACAAGCAGCAAATAAATAAATAATGAAGCTAATGAAGACATGTGTATTTTTTTGTTAACTGGATTAAATAATTGTAAGCAAGCAGTAGGTATACAATTGTGTGTTAGGCAATAAATTTTGCTGAATAGTATTATTGTTTTATTAAAAGAGTATTTATTTTGTAAAGATACTGAGAGTTAAAGAAACTGAATATAACCTTACTTAATTTACCAAAGTAACTTTATTTAAAATTTATTATAAATCATATGAGGTACCCTGTTCCCCAATAAGCAACGATAACGTTTCTGCTTAATTTTAGCTCGGTTCTTAGAGCGTTTCTTAAAATAAGAAAAGAAAGAGCCAAACGCGCCATCATAGTACTCACAAATAAGTAGGTACATACTCGTATATACATACATATAATCACGACTATTATCCTCGAAAGATTAGTCAGAGACTTCAGAGACTAAGCAATGAGGACCGCAAAAGCAGTCCTCTACCATAGTCCACTTTTCACCAAAAGCGACTGCACATGTGGCCAGCGTGACAGGTGGTAAGCCCATCGCCGCTCTATGCTGTTTAATGTATGTGCAGCTTAGATTAAAACATTGTTTTAATTTAAGATGTGCAATCATAAAAATCATTTATTTTAGTAGGTAACAAGTCTTATCACATTTCACACATTAATAATCTTTAGTCAGTTAGTCGCCTTTTACGACACCCAAGGGAAGAGACGGGGTGGTAGTATTCTTACACCGCTACGCGACACGGCTTAAAAATGAGTAGGTACCTATTTACCGAAAAATACGTAAATTCAATACACATAAAGTACCACTTTAGTTATTGTGACAATGTCAATTGACAGCCAATCTAAACACCATCTGAATACCAAATTTAACTGTCAAAATAGCGTCCAGGGTACGAATTTCAGCAAAACTTAATGTCATTTAGTTCACGCAATATCCGCGCGACATGAATCCATTTTATCGCTAGTGTCGAAACTCAAGAGTACGAAAATTCACAATACCAATTCGATCCAATAGCGATCGCTTTCGAGAGTAAGGGGGCTGGTAAGGCCTTAACCTCAATATTGCTGTTCAGGGTAACTGGACTCAGTGAAACAGAAGGTATATCAATTTGTACACAAATGACCTGCTTTTGTATATTTTTAACATATGAAGGCGTGTTTACATCAATTTTCTTGTTATGCATAGGTTTCTTGGCCGCTGGAACAGATTTATTTTCATTTGCAATCTGTTCCAATTTCATGTCACAATTATACGATATGTGCCCTTTTGATTTACATTTAAAACAAGTTTGTTCTTCCTCCTTGTCAGTTTGTGGATTAAATTTCTTTATAAAATTGCCTTTAAATTGTTTATCATGGTTACTTACATTTTCTGAGTATTATTACGTCGTACGTACGTGACGTCGTCCACGCGCAACCTCTCCGCCGCTTCCTTGTGTGAGAGCACGGTCTCACAGAAGGAAGCCACCGCCCGCCAAGCCACCTCGCTCCCGAGCATGGCCTGCACCACCCCAGCCAAGGATAGACCCTGGCCTATCGTGCCCGTAAGAATGTGGCGCTGTGCAGTCCTCGAGGGTGTGCTGCGCCGTGTCCTCCACAGCCCCACACTCGTGACACGCCTCCGTCACCTCTCTCTTAGCCATCCTGTGCAGATACTGACCAAAGCATCCGTGCCCGGTCAGCACCTGCTCAAGACTGAAGGATAGGGCACCGTGTGTCCGATCCACCCACTGGTCCAATTGTGGGCGGATCGCGTCCACAGTGCGCACGCCGTAGCGTGGGTTGGCCAATGAGGCCCTCTACCTCTTTTTGAGGGCGCCGTCGAGCTCACGCCTGACGCTCAGCGCCTCTTCGCTAGTTAAGCGAGTTCCCCGTATGTTCGCCGCGGCCCGGCGCTCGTACGAATTCGCTAGCACCCCTGCCTCCATCTCCCATGGGGGGGCACCAGCGAGCGCGCAGGCCGCCGCATACGACACCGTTCGGTATCCCCGGATAGCCCGAATTGCCATGACCTGTTGGGGTCGGCGCAAAATGGCACTCTGCCTCATTGCCCCTTCCCAGACAGCAGTAGCCGTAGAGAGCTATTGAACCCACGACCCTCATAAAGAGCCTTCGACAGAGGGCGCTCGGCCCCCCCAGATTGGGGAGAAGACGGCCGAGCGCAGCAGCCGCACTAACGAGCCGTGGCGATAACCTGCGGAAGTGTTCCACAAAGCTCCAGCGGCTGTCCAGGGTGAGCCCCAGGTAGGTCATCACTGACCCCAACCTCACCCGCTTACCCGAGACATCCACCAGAGCACCCGCCGGAGGACGGCGCCGAGGCCCGTGAAAAACCACGCCCTCGGTCTTGGCTAGAGCGACCTCAACCCCCAAAGTGCAGATACGGTCAACCACCATGGTGGACACGACCGTCGCACGCCGACACACCTCCCCAAAATCGCTACCCCGGACCACTACGAGGGTGTCATCCGCGTAGCAGATGACTTCGGCCCGGGGCAGCGGGGGCAGCGGCACAGCAGGGGCCCCAGAACGGACCCCTGTGGAACACCGGCCTGAACCGGCCTGACCCCCCGACTCCCATCCTTCCAGACGAACACCACGCTCCGGCCCCGAAGATAATCGGCGATCCAACGCCGGAGGTAGAGTGGGACCCCATGGTGTTCCAGGGTCTACTCAATAGCCGCGAAGGGAAGGGTGCCAAAGGCGTTGGCGATGTCCAAGGACACCGCCAGCACCCATTCCCCGCGCCCCGTCGCCTCGTCGGAGAAATGCTTGAGCCGCATGACGGCGTCGATCGTCGAGCGTCCCCGACGGAAACCGAATTGCCGGTCCGACAGGTCCGGGCCTACCTCCTCCAGATGCTGGACGATGCGGTCCGCCACCTCCCTCTCCAGCAGCTTGGCCGCCTCGTCCAAAAGGACTATTGGCCGGTACCCTGCCGGGCCATCCCTGGGTCGATCCTTTTTGGCCAGCAGCATGAGGTGCCCCTCTTTCCAAATGCTGGGAAGCCTCCCTCCCCGCAGACCTGCGGAGAAGACGCCTCTCCAGCGCTCGCCAAGCTGACCCGCAGCGAGCCGCAGGACCGTACCCGGGACTTCGTCGGGCCCTGGCGTTTTCTTGCGGGTCAGTTAAGTTCCTCCGACCACCAGTACACCTTCCTTCTGGAGCCGGCGGCCCTGACCCTGGGCATGCAGAAGTCGCACAACCCTATCAGGACCTGGCGGAGGCGTCAATACACCAATCATTTCGAGTTTTTTTATAAGCAATTGGTGTGATACATGATCAAATGCTTTTGATAGGTCTACAAATATACCAGTTGTCAATTATTTGTTGTTAATACATGTCAAAATCGTTTCCATAAGTTTATGTATCGCCAATGTGGTTGATTTGTGTTTTGGAAACCGTATTGATCTCTATGTAATAAATAGAATTACTCATTACAAAAATCAACCAACTGCCCATGCATACACTTTTCAAATATTTTAGAAAAAACTGATATTATTGCAATAGGACGATAATTATCAATATCGTCCGTTTTTCCTTTTTTGAACAAAGGTTTTACTATTGTAAGTTTAAGCAGTTCTGGAAACATACCAGTAGAAAACGATAAGTTTATCAAGTGAGTTAAAATGGCAATGAATTCATTCACACAATCCTTTAAGACCGTAGTGCAAACTTCATCATATCCTTCGGATTTGGTGTTTTTTAATGACATTATTTCTTTTCTTACTTCTGTATCACTAAGAGGTTTTAGGAACATAGAATTTAATATTTGAGGTTGAATTTTTTTTATGTTGTTATGAAATTTACCGTTTGATAAATTTACGAAATGATCATTGAATTCTGTAGCTATGCTAAGAGGATCCGTCAATGTTGTATTGTTTATACTTATTTCACTTATATGTTTAAGTTTTTTTTTTATTGAAACCATCATTCAAATCGGTATCATTATAGATGTCTGACCATGAACAAGGTGACAATAATGGATGTTTCAATCTTTGTTTCTTTAATTTAGTTCCTGGGTCTTTATTTCGCTTAGGTTTCTTTAATATCTGACAGTTATTATCTTCAACGGTAGGTTTATGAGCAGCAGTAGATTCGTCAAAGGTTTATTGCTTGTCGGTGTTTTTGTTTCGGTATTATGTGGAAGAAGACTTACAGGAGCAACAGAAGTCGAAGGTTTTGGTGAAGCTGAAGGCGGTGAAGAATGTGTGAAACTTGTAGCTGATGGTTGGATCTTAAGCGATAATTCAGGTGAAAATGTATTCTGTATCTGATGCAAAATATTAAGAATAGTTTTCAAAGTATCATCTTCATTGTCATTTAAACTATGTTTACAACTAGCATCGATAATAGGTTCTTGGTTCTTCGTTGATTTAATTTCAGAAACAGATAAAACGCTGTCAGGGTTAAGATGTGAAGAGGTACTGGGTTGCTGAATAGCTTAATCTCGTGCTAAACCGCTGATATTACCGACGGAAAGCTCATCCTTAAGCAGCTTTACCGTGAGACGGATTGAGTCGTCATCCTCTTGCATGCTTTCTATTAGGTCGTTTTCTACACGACGCATTACGAATTCCACGGGATTGCGACTCAACGCATCCACGTGAGCCAAGAACTTACCAGCGCGATATTCCACATAAAAGTCATAGCCTTGAACTTCGAGCCACCACCTCGCAATACGGGGGTTTAGATCTCGCTTAGACCATGTCCACCGCAAAGCGCTGCAGTCGGTGAGTATTACAAATTTTATATCGCTCAAGTAAACTTCAAAACTTTTGCAATGACATTACGGCAGCTAATGTTTCTAACTCAAAACTATGATAGCGTTGCTCTGCGGTAGTCGTTTGACGACTAGCTTTGGTTGCAACGAGCCACCGGGCGGCCTTTGTAATAAAATACCCCCAAGACCGTGTTTGGACGCGTCCGTGTGTACCTGCGTTTCATAATCGGGGTTGAATAAAAGTAATACGGGACGGCTGACTAATATTTCTTTAATAGAATCAAAGGCTTGTTGCTGCTCAGAGCCCCAGGTCCATGGTTGGTCCTTTTTTGTAAGTAAAGTTATAGATCGCGCGAGAGTGGCAAAATTGCGCACATATGTCCTAAAATAACTGGCTAAACCCATGAATTGTCTTGCCTGGTGTACGTTCTCGGGCGCTCGGAAATCTTTAACAGCATTGAAATTATGCTGAGCTGGTTTTACTTCACCATTGCTAACTTCATGACCTAAATATTCAACGCGGGTAACGAGAAACGAGCATTTATCGAGCCTGAGAGTCATTTTAGAATCACGAATACGTTCTAATACCGCTCTTAAGTGTTGTAAGGCAATATTCGTCTGACTAGAGTACGTCAATATATTGTCCAAATACGCAGTACAAAATTCAAATTTAAGAGGCCCAAGTATCTCATCTATAGCGCGTTGGAACACGGATGGCGCGTTCGCGAGACCGAAACTCATTCGTTTGTATTAGTAATGTTCGTTCGGCGTTATAAACGCCGTGAGATGTTTACTATCCTCGTCTAATTTTATACAATGATAAGCGGACAAAATATCGAGACAAGAGAAGACGCGAGCTTTAGACAAGACAATTGATCCTGTATAAGTAGCAAGGGGTAGCGCACTTTTTTGATATTTAATTAAGTGCGCGGTAATCGACGCACATGCGCGGCTCTCTTGTCTTTTTGGGAACGAGCAGCACCGGGCTGGCGTATGGAGAGGTAGACTCTTCTATTATATCCTTATTTAAGAGGTCACTAATTATTTCGCGTACTTTATCGCGGTTACTGGCTGACATGCGGTAGGGGCGATAATATATTACCTTCTCCTTATCAGTCAGTTCGATGTGCATTTTTACCAAGCATTTACCTATTTTGCCATTATCGTCATCAGAAAAACACTCTGAATATTCATTTAGGATAGACTATAGCTCGGCAAGCACATCACCTACATTATTACCAACCTTGTACGTTTTGCGACCATCGGTTATCGTGGCGCGGGCAACATATCGGTTAACCGGTAAGTCAACACTATTTTTATAAAGATTAATCATATTCATTTTAGCCCTGCCGTTGATAATTTCGAGGTTATGCTTCGGGATGACACACTCAACCCTAGGAGACTTATGTTCCGTGTGGCGCACAGACGCTTCACCGAAAATCACCTCTTCGCACGTTACCACTATTTTATTAATCCCGGGTAACAAAGTGACTTTGCCGTCTGGGATAAACTTAATACGCTCATCATTCTCGCATATACTGGGTAACTCACATAAATTATTTGCGTTATACATCTTTAAAGACGTCGGCGTCTTAATAACATAAACGTTTGGGTAATCGGTAAACGGTTGCCCGACAATCACACCAATATCTTGAGCGAAGTCTGGTACAATATACGCGCGAGTCTCACACGACGCTTCATCAGCACAAATGCGCACATAAGATTCACCTATTGGTGTTATCTTAGAGCCACCAAACCCGCCAATAACGCAGTTAGCATCACAAGGTTGAATTTCAATATTTAACTGTTTTGCAACGGAGTGAGTGATCGTTATACATGAGCTACCGAAATCAATAAACGCCTCTAACGGAGAGTTATTTACTCGTACTTTGACCATCATATAATATTTAGCACTAGCAGATCGATTTTCGTTATTTATAGCGTTTACCGACTGTGCTACAGTTGATGCGTGGTTTTATTCGCATTACGAGCTTTTAACTTTAAACATTCATCTTTAATATGACCCGGCTTACCGCAGTACGAGCATCTATTTACTTTGCGGAAACACTTATCGGCTTCATGACCCAGCTTATTGCAAATAGAACACAATGACTTATCACGCTTATAACGACAAGTGGATGAAATGTCCCCGTCGCTTGCACAAATTACACCGTACTCCTTTTGAGGTATTATAATTAATTAATTATGTGAGGTATGATAGTGATGTGTACCTCAGCGGTAGTACGTAACGAGGATAGATAGTTTAATAATTTAGCGGGTTCATTGCTAGACAGCACCAACTTCAACCACTTGGCTCCCGATTGTCCCTATAATAATCTCCGTTGTGAGGGATGGTGGAAGGCCACAAGCATTACCCAGAGCCAATTTATCATGGTAAAATTGCATAAAATCATCACTGGGCTTTCTAATAATATTTACTAAATCACGCAACATACTTAATTTACTTTTCCGGGATGGAAAGGCGACCATAAGCTGAGCTTTAAAACCTAACCACGTTATATTGATATCAATTAATTGATCAAACCACTGGCGGGCATAGCCCTTCAATTTTGAAGATGTGTTGAATATGGTCGTCTTTTCATCCCAGCCATACATATGAGCGAGTCCTTCAATTTTCTTAAGCCAGTTCTCCATACTAATTATAGATTTTTGCGGGTCGAACTCAGGTATGGGATCACTGCGCCCAATGTAACGTAACTGTGATTGAGAATGGGCATACCCAATTCCAGTTACATTGGTCACCTCATCAAACGGTGCGCACGCTGGGAGCACCTGTTGGTGCGCGAGGTGCGCGGTACCTTGCGGCGGCGCGCACGCTGTTGCTGAAAGTAGGCCGGATAATCCAGCCGACATAGCTGGCATCGTTTGGCGTCACCACGGTGTGCGGCACGTTGGCATACTCCACCGGCGCCAATGCGACTGCATCCTGCCCGGAACAAGGCGTTGATGCCGGGGCACCCAGCGCGCATTTCGCCGTCGATGATCGCTGAGCCGGGGCCGTGGTGCCTGTGGTACTATGGTACTGTGGTACCCACAGCCGTTGCCGGCGACGCTGAACGTCGAACAGAACTCCGGTCACCGCTCACAAGCGACGACGACAATCGCAGCGTCAGCGACGCATCTTCATTAGGGCTCCGGGGAACGCCGTAAACTTTCTTCTCTAGTGATTTTAATCGCTCCACTAATTTATGAATGTCCATATTTGCTTACACAGCACAATGAAAGAAATCACCACAGGTGATGTATGACCACAGCAAACAAAAACTTCCTTCACAAACGGCGGCTAAGACTATAATTATGTATTATCACGGCGGGCGGCGCGAGTGAGCGAAAATGTAAGAATAAGTTTGTAACAATAACAAACGCGCCGGCCGGCGACCACTAGGAAAACAACACCAAGGACCAGCTCAACAACACGGGCGGCCACACAAAGGGCTCACTCATTACCACCTCTACGGTAATGTGACGCCTCGGGACACTTGCGTTCTTGTTAAATTTTTGATACAGTTTTGTGGGAATAAGTTCATGCCACTTCTGAGCTAAAAGGAAAACTTATTTACGGAGAGAAATTAAACTTGAACAAACTTTTAAATACATATATCTATATAAGTTATTCACTTGGAAACAATTACAGGGCAAAAGATAATTTAATCGAAAGGAAAACGCGTTTGTCTCCGATGACGTCCAAGTGTGACTAATCAGGTAGATCGTAGATCTCAGGGCACACGCCGCGCTTGCCGGAACCACCCGAACATTGGCGATGGTAGCCGATGCCCTTCCTCTCAGTTATTCGTTATTCCTTACAGTAATTATAAAATAAAGTTGAATTAGTTTGATTGGCGCAAGCGACGTATGTTATTATTTGACAAGTTTGGCATTCTGACCGGTCGCATATTTTTTTTAAAGAGAAGCCCACGATCAATCCTGTGCTATTTGATTCTTTGTATACTTACTTAAATAGAAGCCAAAAATATACTTTTGGTCTAAAGTGTCGCACGCATTACCGGGATATATTCAATAAAAAAAATTACATTTTAACACGTTGTCGTCAACATAACTTTAGTTGTTCGCAGAGAGCATAAAGATCAAATTCTTCTGCATAAAGTTATCAATAACCTGGTTGATTCTCCATTTTTGTTAAATAGATTAGCCTTGAGGTGCGCTAGATCTGGCGCTCGGCATAAACTCACATTTTCAGTTCCATTTTGTAAATCAAACTACAGAACCAATAGTTTTCTCATACGAGCCAGTAAAAAGTATAATGGCAGCTATAGTAACATCGACATATTCCATGAAAAAATAGCAAGTTTTCGTCGCCTTTGAAAGTTAAAATCCAAATCTTCTTAATATTGTTTATATTTGTTTCTAAATTGATATACTCGTACCTCTTCGTTTTTCTTTTTTGTTTAATTGTTAGAAGGTACTTGATTTTATTTTCCTGTCTCTTTGAACAGTGTTTATATTTATTGCTTGTTTCGGAGCATTTCTCTCTATTAACAGTTTTTATGTTACACCCAGTAGTGAAAACTTATTAGGCTAGTGTATTATTTAAGTTCTCTTTGTAATAATGTTTTATATCATGCTGTATGTTTTCCTAATAAAGAAAAAAAAACTTTTGTTCAAAATATCCTGAAATCGCGATTTTTTATTATTATTTTGATTACGAAAGTGATGTGGTGTGGAAGAAGATGTAGTGAGGTTGAAATGGTTTGCACATTTAGAAAGGAATTATGAGAGAAGGATATCTAAAATGAGTGTGAATGAGCAAATTGGGCAAATCTGCAAAGGCAGACCTAGGCGAACATATAAAGACAAAGTCGGAGAAGTCTTAAAGGTAGGCCAGGTCAAATCACCATTAACCGACGAGCGTGTATGAAAGGTCTGATGAGAGTACGATAGGCAGAATATGTATGTCTGGATCGTAGCAGATGGAAGTCTGTGGTCTCTGCCCATCCCTACGGGAAAAGGGAAAAATGTATGTATGATATTAATTTCATAAGTGAAACACGTTAATTAAAACTCAGTAAACTTTAATTCTCTTACATTATAATTTTTTTCATTTTCATACCTTAAATAATCTGTATTAAAGTTCTGTTCTATTAAAAGTGTTAAATTGTGATTGTGTAATTCATCACACTGTTCAGCATAAAGATTTTCTACATCACACGTTTTCTGCTTTTTATTGTGTCCTTCAGTTGCCATACATTAAATTTTTTGGTCTATGCTTCTCTGGTCATTTTCGTTTTCAGCATGCTTCCTTTTTAATGTAAAATTTAGTTCTGCATCTGGTTTTTTATGATTATTACCTTTCTCTTCATTATCTTTTTCTTTAGGTTTGGTTTTTAATTTGTTTTTTGCCCCTTCATTAACGATTGTTTCCTGTATATAAACAGGATCTTTGATTTTCATATTTCTAGGGACCCTTGCGTCTACTAATTCAGGCAGCATACACTCTGTATAAAAACTTTTAAATTTTTCTTTCATGATATGCTCCCAAACTTCATTATCTTTTAAGATAATTTCTGTTTTTATCTCATTACAATCCCCTGTCCAAATAGCAAATAAGCATTTTTTTGTAATATGCAATTGACCCTGCACCTCATATAATCAGATGTGGGTTTTATTTATCATTAATTCGTCATGATTGTTTAATTTATAAAATGGGAGCTAATTATTTCTGACAACTTCTTTAATGTCCTTTTCATAGGCACTTAATGGACTTTTTATTTCCACAATTGTCTCATTAGCAATCATACCATCGGGTGTAGCTCCAAGGTAATGATATTCCTCGTCTATAAAGGCCACAAAGGTTTATTTTTATATTTTCTTGAACCTCTATTTGTCGTAGAGCCTTCTGTTCATTATCATTTTCGTATTTGATGGATTTAATATGTGATACGGAGTCTTTGCAAATAATACCTTTGTTAATATTGTGACAGCTTCTATCATTGCGCCTCTTTATTACTTTTCCAAAGTTTGACGCGGTTAGTAATTTGCGCCGTCATTCCAACCATTCGCTACACGAGCTCTACAAAACTGTGTCGCTTTCTATTTTTAGTTTATCTTCCTTTGTCTTGACCAAACTTTGTAAAAAGGAATTTTTTCTCTTTTTCAAATATATTTGAAGGCATATCAGGCTTTTCGCATTTATCTTCGTAGTTAATGTCTTCTCCCTCAGCAAATAGCATTCTGTTTTTCTTTCTTACTATTTTTCTTATAAGCATTGCTCTTTTTATTCTTCTGCTTTCTAATTTTTTAATATTCCCCCAAGGGCTGCGACCTGCCATGGATTTATACACTGAGGATATCATCTTGTGAGTGTTAAATAAGACAACAGAAGCATGATACCTGGTCTGATATGACCCCCGTTTGCTAAAGTTTATAAGTTTTCCACCAACTAGCTTTGCTACTATACTATTGTAACGCTCAACAGTATTACTGTCAATGTCGTGAATCAAGCTAGAGGCGTGCGATGCCAGATTGGACATCAAAAGACAAATTCGGAACCAAAGTGTACCAGTATAAAATTCTGTGGACAGTGATTCTCCCTTACTAACATTACAGAAAATAGTCTTACATCTGCTGTGGTCATCGAAGGCGTGTAAGTGTGCTAAAAGTAGGTCATTATTTAAGACTTCAACGTAAATTTAGAATGGAGTCCAACTTGTCGTTCTCCTACAATTTGAAAGCAAACCAAACCACAATTCATAGATCCATGTTCAGAGATTTCTTGCAGTCTTGAATGGAAATAAAGGATATCAATTATACGCCGACTATCAACGGATGAGCCTGGTAATTTTTGTGGTGAAGAAGATTCAATCTGAAAAATAAATTACCGTTTATTTATGTTAATTGTGAAATATAACCTAATAGGTAAACAATGAAATGTTGATTTTGAAATAAGTTTATTTTTATTTATTTATTTTCTTTTTATTTTAGAAAAAAACAAACAAACAATCATACAAAATCATTTAAAATGTAAATTATAACACATAAATCAGTAAAGTTTCCACAATTACATTGAACAGATATGTCTTACACCAGGGGTGTTAGACTGATTTTTTAAAAGGGCCATTAATAAGATTTAGTATGTGCTAGAGGGCCATACTCAAAATTAAAAACTCAAATACTTACATACTAAATCAAAATCTTGATTTATTTAGTTTATGTAAATATTCATACAAAGGTATGTTTTTTTTTTCAAAATATCTGGCATCGCGCGGCGAACATAGCTCAGTCTGCCGTGTTTTCTTTCTCCATTGTTCGCGAGCGTTCTGCAGTACAGATACACACAACCCGTCCACACTAGCGCTCTGCGCACACTGCGCGCCCCTTTGTGTTCGGCGAAAAAATTTATGTATCGCGGCGCGCACGAGTTGAAATGCTCTGTACGTACGCGTAGTGTGCACCGTTCATGCGCGCAAGTGGTCCACACTATGGGAATTCTGTTACATTGCAAGATACATTTCGTAAGTCTGTACCCGCCTTTACATTTGTCCTAGCGCCTCGTGCGAGTGACTTTAAAACAATACGTAGTGGCATTGAATGCTGTCTAAAATACTCACTGGATAGATTCTGGTCGCCGACCGTATCTTTGACATCCCTGTCTTACACAATAATATAGTCTCACACACTAACACAAACACACGCACACAAACATTAATAAATCTAACATTAAACTTTAATACCAAAATCTATAATAATTAAACAAAATATTTAAGGAAAACCAAGAGCTAGTAAGCTGTCAGTAACCTAAAATCATTATTAAATACTTAATGCATACCGTTAGGTGTTCAACCGACTCTTGTGCAGGTATTAGATCTTTGCCTTGTGTTTCTGAGACAATCAATCACTTTGATGACTGGTCTGGCTTTGAAGATATTTCTGCCTGAAAATTCAAAGAATATGAAGTTTCAAGGTACGTGGTACGCGCACGCCGTCGGTCGCGCCAACATTGCGCCCTTCGTTCGCCCCGTATTACTGCTTGTCCCGTCCATCGCAGACGCAAGACGCGTCGCGCCAGCGTGGCCTACGGCTAATGCGGGGCGAATGGGGGGCGCAATGTTAGCGCGATCGGCGGCGTGCGCGTCAGGTGGTCGCGCTGGTCGCGGCCAGCGGAAGGAATACTACCACGGAAAATTCAACAAAAGGAGATGTTTAATTTTGTATGGAGAAAATGCCAACACCATGTACACAATACCAAAATGTAGCTAATTAATGGAATAAGCTTATTCGAAATGATTTTCTTCAAATGAATGAATAGTTTTCATGTAGAATTTATTTTAGATAACTAATTATAGCAACTTTCGTGATCGCAGGCTGTAATCTGTCAACGTCATGTGACATGTCAAGTAGCTGTCAAAACAAAAGTACTTTTCTTTTTCGTAGTAGCGTAGTACCTACCTACGTACAGCATTTTGATCTTTATTAATTGTTTTCTGTGATTTTGGTACTAATAACAGCTCTATATTCCAATACTGACATTGATAATGTTACTTATAAATTAACTTACTCTTGGCCAGGTCAAATCGAGGTATTTTTACTAGCAAAGCATGTATTTCTATTGGTGTAAGTATAAAAGAGAAATAGACAAACATACATCTGCCTGCTGCTCTGCACAACAATGCAGTTTTCTGAGGCATCCATTCCATCTGGGCCCTTATTCTGTAACGATTCCTTGTTTCAAAACCACGTTAATACCTTATAAAATTACGATATCTTCCCAAAAACGTATGCGTTTGACGTTTGTGCGCGGTAAGGTTTAGGTGTGGAATCTACAGATTGCGATACAGAATCAGGGCCCTGTAGACCCCTTAGATTAAAACAAAAAGGGAAGATACGGCATTAGCGTCTAGTAAGTGAGCCGCTAGAATTAGGCTTAGAGACCTAAAGACACAATTTCACTTCAGTCGGAATCGGTCGTGTACGTACGAGAGAGACGAGAGACAGTCAGTTGAGTAATTGAGCAGGACTATATTTTGATTGACTACAAGTAGGCACATGCCGTATCTTCCTTTTTTGTTTTAATCTAAGGTAGACCTATTGTTTTCTTATTGGAGTAGGCATATGACACTACTAGTAGTGCCTAGGGTAACAAACGAGTACAACAAACATTATGAGGAACATTGTTTATCTTTATTTGGCTGCCTATAACTGGGCACTAGGAGATTACCCAGATGAGCCTGTTTTTATAGGTACCTAACATAATTTTCCTTTTCCTAAAAGGATTGGTCTCAGATCGCTGCTAGTAGGGAGGAATGGAAGAGGGGAAGGGTGGCCTTTGCCCTGCAGTGGGACAATTGCAGCTAATAATAATAATAACAATTATATCTTCTATTAGTTTCGTAACATGTAGGTAGAGTTATACTTAAGCTGTTAATTGTAATTGACTGCTAGATTTCAGCGTTTTATTACCTACTGCTGCACCTACACATTACAGAAGAGCAGCAGCACCTCGACCCTTACATCAAATCAAATCAAATCTAACATACATTAAAGAACACAACCATATTAGAACATGGTACTAGTCCTAGTGTATGTACTAATATGCAGTGAATAATACCTAGTTAAAGTAACACACCTAAGTAGGTAGAGTAGGTAACTGGTAGTAATGAAATAAAACATTTTTACAATTTATGAAGCATAATTAATGTTTATTTTATTTGCAAACTTGTTTCTGGTACTGTGATAATATTGGGGTTCTCTCGTAACTCCTGGACCATTCTCCAGCATCCCATACATACTAATGCATCCGCTGGAAGCTGTAAAACACAAAATTGTTACCACATCTATCTATACTATTATAAAACACTGAAGATATTTTTAAAAAACTAAATGAGATCGACTATTTAGTGAATTGTGAGCTCAAAACAATTTTATTGTCATCCCCCCGTACAGTAGAACGAAGATATGGGGCATAGTGTTTCAGGGCAATTATATAAAAAGATTTTTGAGACTACTTACTTCTCTTGAAAACATTATTTCTGAGATTATATTTCTCTTAGGACCATCTCCCTACATATGTATCTGTCTGTGGAGCAAAGAGGATCTGCACCCCATGCAAACCTTTCATCATACGTGATTGCTTGATCCTCGTTCCTATCAACAATTACGTTCTCAATTTGCCTCACAGCATTGTTTGCAGCTTGTCTGCGAATATTTCGCTGAGCAGCCACCCAACAAGCATAGCAAACACGTCCACTATTAGGTATCTGTAAACAAAGAAATCATAAAATGTGAGGAATGTAAAGTAATTTTTTTACATTAGATCACTCACTTGTGTCTCTTGAAAATAAAGCTATGAAAAGATACCTGTCTTGGACTAATTCTTTTTGCGAGTTTATTTCTTTCGGGGCCTTCTAACAATGCATGTGATCTTCTGCACCATACACAGACATTTGAGTCCTGTGATGCCAAAGTTCTGGGAGGGCTGGGATTTTGACTAATGAGCCCCTAAAGTAGACCCAGCATGAATAACATACTAATCCTCCTTCAGGAATCTACAAAAAAGACCATAATTTAAATCAGTAATTCATAAAAAGATCTAGGTAAGTACTTCAATTATTATTATTTGAACATGAATTTATATTATGTATTAAAAAAGTTAATCAATACCTGTCTAGAATAAATTCTAGCAGCAATCAGTTCTCTCTAAGGTCCTTCTGAGATAGAATGTGTTCGTCTTTGAAACAATGATGTGCACCAAACGCAAACATGTTCTTGATGGCTAGAAGCTTCATTTTCAGTTAATGACGTTCCTACGCCTAGTCCTGAGAAACATGGATGACAAACTATTCCATCAGTGTCAACCTAAAATTCAGAAGTTTGTTAATAAACTACTATTTATTTTGTCTTGTGAAGAATGTGTTAGGTTCTAAATAATAGGAAAATAAAAATGCAATAAAAATAGTTTTTCATAAATACTAGGTACATGTTTAATGTAAACTGTTACAATAAAAGTATTATCTATCTATCTATCTACATGCACTACTAACCTCATGTCCAACATGTTGTTCCAAGATTAGTAGGTACCTAGTAATTCTATCCCCAGATGCCAGATAATGGTCTACCGAACACATCTATCTCTCCATCACACACAAAGAAGACATTGTTCGCTGCCTGAAATAGATATTATATTTAGTTTAATGTATTTCACTTTGATTATAGTTACTGTTATTTCAATAGAGCAGTGTTCGGAATCTATTTCCTTGTAAAGAAGTGATAGTAAGTATTTTATTAATTCTCTCGTAAATGCCTAATAAAAATACGAAAAACTCACCTGAAAACAACGAATGTAGGTAGTAGCAACAATGGTATCAACAATTTAACAGGTCAATTAAATGCAAATCCAAGTCTGGCTGGGATAGCAAGCCACAACAAATGAGGCAGCAAACGGAAGTCCAGGATAGCAGGCAGAAGTCAAGAAGTGAGGCAGTAAACGGTTATCTATCAGGTTATCAGGTAATCGCTCCAAATCAGAAATACCTCAATGAAATCAGCATAGAAAAACAGCACAGCACAAAACCACACCACAACTACTCAGAATCCACCACCAAAAAAACCGGAATGAAAAATAAAACGCCGGTCTATTTTTTTTAAATCATGGTGACAGTTACACTTTTTATTACCTTCTTTACAGCTTTGGACACTTGATTTTAACTCGGGAAGGCATATCGAGTTGCCAGGTTATTGAAAATTATGTTTTCATTTTTATTTTACTACACGAAAATGGTAAAGCATAACGGAATATTACTTTTACCAACTAAATACATGTATTTTATACTATTTTTTGAGTAGGTGTACATGGTCTTGGCATAAAATTAAACATCTCCTTTAATAAACACGCAAGACGCGCGAACTCCTACTATTCCCTCCGCTGGTCGCGGTCGCCTGACGCGCACGCCGGTCGCGCTAACTTGGCGCCCCCTATTCGTCTCGATGCTGCACCGGACGCTGCGGCCAAAGAGGTTGCATCGATGTGAACACGTCGCTACAAGTTCGTACACAACAACTGATCGCAACCGCGCACGCCAATGCGGACACGAGCTGTACGCGTTGGTTTGGCCTAGGCTTTAGTAAAATTTTACACATCTGCGGAATAGACAAACTGACAATTATGTGCGATTCGCAACTAGGTACCTACGAGTAGGTAGTGGTTTGTCGATCGCCTTGAATACTAACATTTTAATCGCCTCACTGTGCAGGTATGTATATATACTTAATTAAGGTATATTTTATATGTACCTGAATCGAGTTTTCAAGTATTATTTGTGAAAATGTATTGCAATGACTGTCGTTCTTTTCCTTTGCTGACGCTTTGTTTCTAGCTCGTCTGAAATAATGTGAAAATTGTCAATAGGTAGTCAAAGGACATGCGTCATTTTGGACCCACTTTTCAGCTTTATTTCAACAGTGATGAATTATATGTCATATGGAAGCTCTTAGCGTGTACTTTATTTTATTATATGGCAACTAAATTCAAATCCAGCGCAAAAACGGTGTTTTGGTGCGTTTTTGAAAATATGTTTTGTTTTAATATTAAATTATGATCAACTATCAGTCCGTAGTGTTTGCGCGCTTTTATTTGTTTCCTTGTGTTAGAGGGTAGTAGCACCATAAATGGTTATCGGTGTACCGTCCGCACAAGCGATTCTCGGCGCGCCCCAGCATTCCTCTGACTGTCATCTGACAGTTGCGAATTCACCGCTGAGCTGAACGCCCGCTCCTGCTAGTTCGCTTTTCGCCGCCGCCGCGAACACCGCCGCCGCCACTGCCGCTAACCGCTCTCCGCCCGCGCGAGTCCGTGCCACACACCGCCGCCGTAGCTAGCTGCCAGAATCCAGGGTGCTGAAGACGCCGATTACCAGGTTAGTGTTGCTGCTTATTTCACGCAGGGGAACACTTGAAGGCCGTACCCTTGGCTTCCTTCTTTCAAACTGCCCCTTTCTATTTATTTATATATGTGATAACCGCCCCCGCTCATACAGTCCACTGCGCCTAGCATTATTTACCCGCCCTCCAGTAAAACGGAGACACCATACATTTTGGTCCATACGACCTGGATTAAAACCAGTTTATTTATTTATTTACCCGCTCCGCTTATAATTATATTTATTTATCACATATATTTTAAATATATATTTTAAGTACCTCACGCATTTGTAACTGTATTTTCAATAGTCGTTATTTTCTAGCACATACCTACCCACATTCCGTGGTAGGGGGCACTTACCCACCGCTAAATTATTTAACGGATTTTAATCAACCGCGCTTATAGCACATTAATTGTTTCTTCGACTACAAAATGGCAGCCGAAGAAGCAAAATTAAAATTAGTCATTGCAAAAAAGCAATCGATTTATAAACGCGTTACCAAGTTATATGATGTTTCTAAGCAATTGGTGCCAGGCGCCGTCGATACTAGAACTAAATCTGAGTTTATGGCGATGTCGTCTAACTTAAAAGGTTCATATGAACAATTCAGCTAGTTGTGTGATGAACACAATCTGTTGTTGTTGCAGCAAAAACCAGACATTGAAATTAATTACAATGACTGGGAATCTTTTGAGACCTTATATACGCGTATAAGTCATACACGCAATAATGTCTGGGAGTAATGAGTCGCCATCATCGCCTGCAGATAGTACCCCTCCTAAATGCAAATTACCGCCTATCGAATTGCCATCGTTTGATGGGAACCCGGAACATTGGCCTCTTTTCTATGAGTCATTCAAAGCAAACATCCATACTAATAATAGTTTGTCTAACGCGCAACGGGTCCAGTACTTAGTGGGTAAACTGAGTGGGAAAACTCTTTCGGTATTTGCAGGTATTATACCTAACGAGTCTAATTATCCCATAATTTGGGATTCGCTCATAACTAAGTACCAAGATAAAAGAATGTTGGGTACCTTATATTTAAATAATATTTTAGAATCGCAACCGCCCGCTAATTCACCCGCTCATTTAAATAATTTTATAGAAAAAATATATTCGTCACTATCCGCTTTAAGACAATTAGATATTTCTGATTTGGCCGATTTTATCGTCACGCATATAGCATTAAAAAAGTTAGACTTGCAGCTTGTGCAATCGTTTGAACTATCGCTAAAGGACAAAGATATTCCTAAAAGTTCCGATTTAATTAACTTTGTTCGTCATCATATTAAAATACTCGAGAGAACGTCGACCGTTAACAATTTAGAATCTACCGCCGTTAATTTAAGGTCGAAATTTCGAAGTCTACCTCGCCAATCAGTAACTAAGATGTCGCATACCTTCGCTTTAACCAGTAATCATAACCGTCAAATGTCGGCACCCGCTTCCACTTGTGGTTATTGCAATATGTCCAATCATTCTCAATTATTTAATTGTCTCGCATTTAAAAAATTACTGGTTAAGGATCGTTTCAATTTCGTGAAGCAAGGTAAGTTATGTATGAACTGTATGAAGCGCAAAACACTCAACATCTTATTGTAAATCGCTTAATACTTGTAACATATGTCATAAAAATCATCATTCACTTTTACATTTTGACAATGCTGACACGGCTGCGCGCCTGCCCGTCGGCGTTGCGCCGTTAGATAATAATAGGTCAATCGCGCCGCCAGCTCCGACGGCGCGCGAGTCTTTGTGTTTACACAGCGGCGACACAGCCGTAGCCGGCGCGTTCGCAGTTAATGATAGCTGCGCGCGCACTCAGATTAAGAATAATACGACTGTTTTGCCAACCGCTCAAGTTTATGTGCCTACTTCTGATAATAATAACGCTATTATACGGTGTTTAATAGATAGTGCTTCACAAAACAATCTCATAACGCTCGTAACTTGTAAGAAATTAAACTTAAAAATTACACCGCTTAATAACACTAACATAAAAACTGTAGGACTGATTAGTACACCTATTTTAGGATACGTTCCGCTCAGGATTAAATCGCGCTACACGAATGTTCAATACAGTTTGTATTGTTTAGTAGTTAATCAAATTACAGATTATCTGCGTACCCAAATTATTAATTCAGACTTTATTAATAATTTCGCAAACTTACCGTTAGCTGACGATTCGTGGAATATTCCTGGTGAAACTAATGTTATTCTTGGCGCTCAAATGTTTCCACATATAATACTTGGAAATAAAATTATTCCCTCGCCGCCGCCGTCGCGATCAGCTGATCGTACGAACGCTGTTCAGATAGTACCTGTTCCCGCCAAAGCCGGGACGGACTCAGCGGTTGTTGACGACCGCGTCCGCCTGTCTGCCGCGGCGCCACCGCTGCGCGAGCCGCCGCCGCTAGCTTGGTGAGCCGCGCGCGCGACGAGTCTGTTTGCTAGCTAATGCGAGACGCACACAAATTACGCGCGCTGGTATCTACCCTTATTATAGTGATTCCTGAACCTAAAGTGAAGAGCTCGACCTAAACGCCCTTAACCAGTGCCCCTAGTGAACTGTTTAGTGAAGTGACTGTGCGCCAGGAACCAACCTACATCGCCGCCCCTCAAGCCTTGCCGCCCGTGGTCAGCTCGCACGACGGTTCCTGACTCATCATCCCTGTAAGTACATCCTTCCTTCAGCCTTCCTGCCTTCAGCCCATTAACTCCGCCGCATGTTGGTGCCTTAAGCGCCAACATTTTTGGTCCAATCGAGCACGGAATACCTCTAAATTTCATGGTCTTTCGACCATAATCAGCCCCGAATCAGCCCTTAACTTTGATTAATTATTTACAGTCCGCTAAAAATAATGTTTCATAATTATATCTATTTCACTTCCTAACATTTATAATTTCATCTCCATACAAAATCTTTTCTGCACGACAGTCGTTGCAAAGTTGACCTACCTACACGAATAAAAATTCGTGTTTCGGGTATCGTGTTCCAAATAAAAGTTCGTACCAGTATCCGATTCGTGCTAACTCCTAGTTAATTTACGCTAACAAGTTTAGTGTTTATGTTGTTGATGTTGATTTTATGGTGTCATACAATGTTTGTGATTTGAGCGAGCTAGTGTACTAATTGTGTATTACTTGTACTAATGATGCGTTAGGTTTAGTAGTTAAATTATTGCGTTACGTTTGCGTTTTACGTTTTTCGGTTGCGCATATAACTTTGGTTACGTAATAACACACCCGCGTCTAGACGACGATATTGTTGTTTTTCCCGTTTTATTTTTTAAGGAATTTTTTATGTTCTTGTCGTGTTAAATCGGCTCAGATCTCGTGCATGCTCACCACGCGTGCCAAATAGCGTGCTTTATTTTTTCGCTCGTGTTAATTTTATATCTATTTTTTTATTTTTTATTTTTGCCTTTGCGATCGGCTTATTCTTGGTGCGTGCTCACCACATGAGCTTAGTGTGTTTCATTTAGTTTCATCAGTTTTTTTTATATCGCTTACGGCTATTTGCGTGCGTCGCCTTCGCTTCTACACACGTTAAGTTTAATTAAGTTTTATTATTAGTTTATTTTTATTTTTTTTTGTTTGCGACTGACTCATTCTTCGCGCCAGTGTCGGCAACAGGTCTGCCCGATTGTGAGCGCCTTGCCCAACAGTGGGCTACGGATAACGTGATTCTTTTTGTTTTTGTTGTTTTTGTTTGTTTTTTGCTTGCGGTCGGCTAATGTTACGTACGCGCGTTCAATAAGCATACATACATATACACAGACATACCTACACATACACGCGTTTGCCCACCCGTAGGCCATATACAAGGCGCCCCAACTTAGTTTTGCTTTCTTATTGTTGCGTTAATTTTAGCCCATTTGCCCTTACCTTAGTAAACAAATACCTCCAGCCCAACTATAGAATATATACAGGGTGTTGTTCTTTTTACTGCCTTTAAATTTGTTTATTTTTTTATTTTTTATTATTTTTTTTGTCTCCTTTTATTCGTCGCGATGCCGACCAAGTCACAAGCCGCGATATTTAGGGAGGCCGCCAAAGCTTTACACCAGCTCCTAGAGATGGGATCACTGATCATTGCTGGCGACACCAAACATTCCATAACGGAATTCAACGTGCGTTTCGCACAAATACAGGGCATAAAGGAGAAGCTGGACTCAGTGTATTATAGCATTCTTGACGAGGAGGACCTGGACGAGAAGACCGAGAAGGCATACACTGAGAACCACACAAAAGCCTCCGGGGCGTACCTTGGGATTCTTGTGGCTAGGGAGGAAATCTTACCCTCTTCCACGTCATCCCCAACCCATAGCGCTCAGCCCAGTTTCGGCGTCAATACGCCCACAGCCGTCCTCCCCAAGATAGCGCTGCCCAGGTTCAGCTCAAAAGTGGAGGACTGGCCTTCCTTCATTGCGCTGTTTAGGAGTCTGACTGACGACATGGCGACCCTGTCGGACGCAGTCAAGCTCCACTACCTATTCTCATGTCTCAGCGGTGAGGCATTAAGTATGGTGTCCCACTTAAAGGTCACCAATGAAAATTTTGCCGTGGCCATGGACATCCTCACCAAGCGGTACGAGAACCGCCGGGTTCTCATTGATAGTTTTGTGGACATCATTCTGGGGCTACCAAGCATCCATACGCGCTCGAACATCCGCACACTGTTCCTCACGCCGCTCATATCGGCTCAGTGTGCCCTCAACAATTTAGACTTGCCCATAGGAGACGATTACGTGTTTGTGTCAATAGTGGTGCGGAAGCTCAAGGGCGAGCTCCGCACGCTATTTGAACGCAGGCACGGGTCTAGTAACACCCTGCCCACGTTAAGGGACCTTATCTCCTACCTCGAGGAGCACGCGCGCTGTGTGGAGACAGAGTTCTCCAACATAGCCATGGCTCAACCCATTCAGCCCCAGCCCGGCCCTTCTCGTAGCCGCGCGCCTCCTCAGCTGCCCCATCGCACTTATGCTCAGATGGCTCAGCAACAACCCGACCATTACCGTGGCCGTTCCTCAGCTCCATCGCCTCACCGCGCCCATGAGCAGCCTACTCACCAACCGTTCCGCCCAGCGCAACAAATGCGTCACCGCCCATCCACCTCCCCGGCTCGCAGTCAGCCCTTCCCCGTCTACTCGGCCTACCAGCAAAGCTGCTCCTCATCATCGTCATCGTCCTCTTCCTCACGCTCGACGCCCTACTGTCCCTATTGTGCCACTAGGGGACATACGCTCATGACGTGTAGATGGTACAATGCCCAGCCAACACAGGGCCGTTGGGACTTTGTACAGGCACGCGAGCGCTGCCAGCGTTGTCTCGGCCGTCACTACGAGAGCGAGTGCAGGTCAAGGGGGGCATGCAATAACTGTGGGAGTACGAACCACCACACGTCCCTCCATCGACCAGACGGCCCAACGCACTCAGCTCATTCGTCGTCTGTACATGTGGCCCCACCACAGCTGACAGAGCACTCGAGGGAGCGTCCCAGAAACAGCAGGCGGCACGAACCCGCACATGCCAAACAGGCGCAACCCAGCTCTGCTCACAGAGCCAGCCCGCCCAGGTCCGGTTCGCCAGGTAGACCCCGCGAACGCCGCCAGCAATTATGACTCCCTACTATCACAGAGCACCCTAGCGAAGAGGTAGATTTAGCCCATGCCCAGTCAACCCATGCCCACACAGCTGATACATACTCAGCTCATACAATTTCAGCTGATACTCAATCAGCTCACTCACCTTCTGTGCCCACTGGCACACCCATTTTGTTGCCAACCGTCTCACTAAGAGTCGCGGACGTACATGGCCATCTTCACACAGCCAGAGCTTTATTGGACTGTGGCAGTATGCTGACGTTAATAACGTCACGCATGGCACGACTTTTGAACCTGCCATCAAAACCCACTTCTTTAAAAATTACAGGAGTTGGGAATCAGCACAAACATGAGTCAAAGGCGGCAATAACAATAGTATGCCGACCCACTCACAATGATACTCCTACAATTACTGCCACAGCTCACATTTTAAAAAACGTCACTGGCTACCTTCCCTTAGAGAAGGTACCAAACATTTCCCACGTACTAGGCCAGCCACCCGTGCCATTGGCTGACCAGCTTTACCACACACCAGCCCCGATCGATCGACGGGACTAAGGTCTCGTTGGGCCCGGGCAAGCCCATAGCCTTCGGCACGATTTTCGACTTCGCGTTGATAGGACCCATTGAGGACTTGTATGCGCAGCCGGCGCAGCAGGTTAACTCAGCTCACGTCGTCAGCTCACAACCAGACTCAGCTGAATCAGCCCAGGACATACGTCAGAGTCTGGAAAGGTTCTGGGAGTCTGAGGAGCCCCTCCCTCAATCTCACACTCATAATGATCCCCTGGAGGAACAATGCGAGGAAATCTTCCGCTCTACCACTACACGCGATCCCTCAGGCAGATATACGGTCGCTCTGCCCTTTCTAAAGAACGCCCCTCAACTAGGCAAAACTCACCCTATCGCATTACGCAGATTCCTCAATATTGAGAAGAAGCTAATGGCGAACCCGTCTCTGCGTTCTAAATACGTCGACTTTATGGCCGAATACATCGACTTAGGGCACATGGCTCCCTGTCACCCAAATACATTCGCCCATAAACCTCACTTCTACATCCCTCACCATGGCGTATTTAAGTCAGGGTCGGACAAGCTGCGCATTGTTTTTGATGGTAGCTGCAAAAGCTCCAATGGTGTCAGCATAAATGAATGCCTACACACAGGCCCCGCCCTTCAACAGGACATTGTGGACATCATCATGTCCTTCAGAACGCATCCAGTCGTTTTCAGCACTGACATCCAGAGGATGTTCAGAAATGTGCTGGTTGCCCCAGACCAGAGACGGTATCAGCTGATACTATGGCGGTCCTCACCAGATCACCCTCTGCTCACCTACGCCCTCAATACAGTCACGTACGGCTTAAGATCAAGCCCATATCATGCAATCCGCACCCTGCTCCAGCTGGCTGATGATGAAGGCCATCGCTACCCTGGAGCCGCTCAGGTTCTTCGCAAGTCTATCTTCGTTGATGACATCTTGTGTGGCCATGACACGGTTGAATCCGCCCAAGCACTTCAGGACGAGTTGATAAATCTGCTAGACCTAGGCGGCTTTCAGCTCAGTAAGTGGACATCTAACTCGCCTAAGCTGCTCGAGAGATTTCCCGACAACCAATGCGACATGCCCAAGGACTTCGACATGAACCCAGAGTCCACGTCCATTAAGGTCTTGGGTATACAGTGGAGCCCTCAGTCAGACGAGTTCACCTACCGCATCTCTCTGCCCCCCATCACACATGTCACAAAGCGGTCTATTTTAAGCACCGTAGCCTCACTTTATGACCCAAACGGTTGGGTTTCCCCCGTTATCTTCCGCGCAAAGCTGCTGCTTCAGCAATTGTGGCTACTGAAGCTGGAATGGGATGAGCCCACTCCCTCTGAAGTGCAAAAGGAGTGGCACCACATCTCAGAGGATCTGCCGCTGTTGTCTAGCATTCGCTTCCCTCGGCACGTTTGTGCAAGCAAAGGCTCAGCTGCATACTCGCTTCACGGGTTTGCAGATGCCTCTGAAGCCGGGTTTGCCGCCGTTGTTTACCTCCATGAGCTCGATGCCTCCGGAGATACTTTAGTACACTTGATTGTCGCCAAGTCGCGAGTCGCACCAATCAAGAATCGCCTCACAATCCCCAAGTTAGAGTTGTCGGCCGCCACCCTACTCTCCCAGCTCATGATCCGTGTGTCGGTTCAGTTATCGGCCCATATCAGTATACAACAACATATATGTTGGTCAGACAGTACGATAGTCCTGGCCTGGCTCAATACACCGCCTCACCGTCTTCAACCCTTTGAAGCCAACAGGGTAGTCAAAATCAGCTCAGGCTCACCAGAATGTACCTGGCGACACGTACCCTCCGAGCTCAACCCGGCAGATTGCGCAAGCAGAGGGATGTCTGCGCAATCCCTGTCAGCCCACGACCTATGGTGGTCTCCCACGTGGCTTGGACAGCCTTGTGAGTCTTGGCCTGCAATGCCCTTAGCTCTGGGCCATCACGCCCTGCCCGGCCTTAAGCCCAAACACGTCCCGTCACTGGTCACAGTGCCCGGTATTGACTTTGACCTGCTCACTCGGTTCAGTTCACTAGACAAACTCGTCGGAGTGACAGCTTGTCTAAAACGCTTTCTGCACAACTGCAGACACCACCCAGATTCGCGACGCTCAGGCCCCTTGTACGTCAGTGAACGAAGAGAGGCCCTACTTTACTGGGTGCGCAGTGTCCAGCACAATGAGTTTGCGGAGGACATCCACCGCCTTCAAACTGGCAAAATCTGCTCCGTCAGACTCCAGCGGCTGTCACCTCTCATTAAAGATGAGCTCCTTAGAGTTGGTGGACGACTGTCCCATGCGTCTATCCGATATGACGCGCAGCACCCGCTCATACTTCCCAGCTCTAGCCCACTTGTAGACCTTATCATTGACCACTACCACAAAATACACTGCCACCCTGGCGCTGACACTTTACACGCTATCCTACGCCAACAATTTTGGATATTGTCCGCGCGCCGTATTATTAGACACCGAGTTTTTAAATGCATTAGATGCTTTCGATGCCGGGCCCAACCGCAAGCGCCCTTCATGGCCGACCTGCCAGCCGATAGAGTTACGCCTCAGCCAGTATTTAGTCAAGTCACGACCGATTTTGCCGGACCATTCCTCGTTAAATCTAGTACCCTACGTAATGTTAAACTCTTAAAAGCGTACTTTTGTATATTCGTGTGCCTCTCGACTAAGGCGGTTCATTTAGAACCGGTCTCGGACCTCAGCACGGAAGCGTTCCTCGCGGCATTACAGCGTTTTATAGCACGCCGCGGTGCCTCGGTTCTCATCCGCTCGGACTGCGGTACAAATTATGTAGGCGCTAGAAATCAGCTCATCGAAGTACAAAACTTTCTTGCCTTGAACAATGATACGATTGCGCACAAGCTCGCTGGTCAGCACATTACTTGGTTGTTAAACGTCCCTAAGGGACCATGGTTCGGTGCGTTACATGAGATCAACGTAAAATCAACAAAGCAACTTTTATATCGCGTAATTGGCGAACAGCACCTCACATTCGAGGAATTCTCCACACTTTTGGCACGAATCGAAGCTGTCCTTAACTCTAGACCTCTCTGCCCACTTTCGTCTGATCCCTCAGACTTTGAGCCGCTTACAGCCGGACATTTCCTCATAGGCCGCCCACTAACGGCCCTTCCCGAACTATCCGTGGAAGATAGGCCGATCTCCACACGTAGGCGATTCCAAATGGTACAGGCCCTTTCCCAGCGCTTCTGGACGCTGTGGACCCAGTCCTACCTTCATACCCTCCAAACCCGCTCCAAATGGTTGTCCCCATCCTCCCCTCCCCGAGTTGGCGAGCTCGTCCTCATCAAGGAGGACAACCTGCCTGCCCTCCAATGGAGACTGGGGCGCATTGCTCGCACCCTGCCTGGGAAGGATGGCGTCGTGCGGGTGGTAGACCTGGACACCGCGAACGGACATCTTCGGAGGCCTGTATTCCGGATCGCCAGGCTCCCAGTGGATGAGCCCCCCCTGGCCCCCGGAGGATGTTCCCGCCAAAGCCGGGACGGACTCAGCGGTTGTTGACGACCGCGTCCGCCTGTCTGCCGCGGCGCCACCGCTGCGCGAGCCGCCGCCGCTAGCTTGGTGAGCCGCGCGCGCGACGAGTCTGTTTGCTAGCTAATGCGAGACGCACACAAATTACGCGCGCTGGTATCTACCCTTATTATAGTGATTCCTGAACCTAAAGTGAAGAGCTCGACCTAAACGCCCTTAACCAGTGCCCCTAGTGAACTGTTTAGTGAAGTGACTGTGCGCCAGGAACCAACCTACATCGCCGCCCCTCAAGCCTTGCCGCCCGTGGTCAGCTCGCACGACGGTTCCTGACTCATCATCCCTGTAAGTACATCCTTCCTTCAGCCTTCCTGCCTTCAGCCCATTAACTCCGCCGCATGTTGGTGCCTTAAGCGCCAACAGTACCATATGCGCTTGAAACTACGCTTGGTTATATTGTTATTGGAGAAATATCTACAATGGAACTGACTAATACGACGTTGTCCTTTGGTCCTTTACTAAAGGAAAATTTAAATAAAAATTTAAAATTTTCAGAACTCAAGCAAGTGTGTACGCTCAAAAATAATATAAGTTCGGACTATCGCAAATGTAAAAGGTCATATCAATCTTCGGTAACGCGCCACCCTTCTGGTCGATTTATTGAATCCTCACCATTTAAGGGCGATCAATGTCACACAACATTAGGGCACTCGCACACGTCGGCTCAACGTCGTCGGTTAACGTCGATAAAACGTAAATTCATTTCGTGTCCGGCTTTACGCCAAACATTATTTTAATACTTAATACTAAACCGAATGTAATTTAACGTCAATTGTTTCTTTAATAACCCGCTTATTTGACGTTTTAGGTTTAGTCGCACCTGTTATACTTTATGCCAAATTGTTATTACAAGACTTGTGGCTCGCTAAAACGGATTGGGATGAGGAACCGCCTCAACCAATTATCAACGCCTTTAATTCAAAATGAATTACCACTTTTATCGCATTTACAAATATCGCGGCATTTAGGAATTTCGACCGATTGTAATGCACATCTAGGTTTTGGTGACTCAAGCCTGAAAGCTAACGGCTGTGTCTTTTATTCACACTTTACGTATCCTAATAGCAACGTATCACAATAGATTTGGTATGTTCGAAATCTGAAGTCGCTCCGCTAAAAACAATAACACTCGCTAGGCTCGAATTATGTGCCGCTCTGCTTCTGTCTGAGCTAATAAATCAAGTTTACCACATATTACATAATCGCTATCCTATTAAAGATATATTCGCTTTTTCTGATTCTACTATCGCGTTATCGTGGATACATTCTTCGCCGCACCGTTGGCAAACGTTTGTTGCCAACCGTGTTAGTATAATACAGGATAATTTGTCTCCTGATCGCTTCTTCCATTGGGACTGTGAACCCCAGTAATTGTGTTTCGCGTGACCTTTGCCCTCTCAAATACTTTTTGTGGAGGCATGGTCCAATGTGGACTCATAGCCCTATATCCGCATGGCCTATTGTGCCTTTCGAGCATTCTCAAACTGAAGATGTACCCGAAACTAATCTTCCGTTATGCATCCGCTTATTAAACTCGCACTCCAGGTCTCGTCCTGGAAACAATTATTTACGCATAATAATTTATGTTTTACGCTTTATAAAAATAAAATTACTCTAGTCCCCGCGGATTAAAGTTTCTCATTTAGAAATAGCAGAACACATTCTTCTCCGCTCCTTGTAACATTAATACTTTGGTAAGAAAATAAGAAATGTAAATAAGGGTAATTTCTCCCACTTTAAACTTGATCTGTTCGTTGATGGCGACGGATTACTCCGCGTTACTTAAACAAATCTGCTATACATTTCGGTAATCGACATTCAATTCTGCTGCCGCGACATCATCACATCGTCGATCTTCGTATCGATGACTGCCACCGCTCCAACTGCCACACTGGCTCGCATCTTGTTATGTCTTTAATAATAAAGGCAACGCTATTGGATAATTTCGCAATATAAAACGACAGTTGGAAAATTTATATACTTAGTTTCTTTTTGTCGCTCATGAAACATCAGCCGCTTTTCAAAACGAATTTAGTAATCGCAGAATTGAATGGAGAACTATTCCCGCTCGCGCTCCTTACATAGGAGGACTAAGGGAGTCTAAGATAAAATAAATTAAAACTCATTTATATCGCACCATTGGTAACCAATTGCTTTGTTATGAAGAGCTTCTAACTGTGTTAACGCAAATTGAATGTATCTTAAACTCGCGTCCGCTATGCTTGTTGTCCGATCAGACGCATTTTGTTCTCACTCTGCTCATTTTTTGCAAACTACTCCTTTACAGTCACTGCCCACGTGTGAGCTGGATACAACGCTTAGTCTCTCCGCTCGTAAAAGATTGCTAGATAATTTGGTGCGTGGTTATTGGAAGCAGTGGCGTGTAGATTATTTACACACCCTGCAACTAAGACAAAAATGGAATACACCTGACGTCTCTGTTAGCCCCGGTACTCTCGTACTAATTCACCAAGACGATGTTCCGCCTCTACGCTGGCCTACTGGCATTGTAGAACAAGTCTTCCCAGGGAAAGACGGAGTAGTTCGCGTCGCTTCTGTACGGACAACAACTGGCACGTACAAACGTCCTGTTGTGAAATTGTGCCCACTGCCTACGCAATAGTTAATACAGTTATATCTGCACTTATTTAGTTTATTTTAATCCCAATGTAGTCCTATATATATTTTTGTTTAACTTAGCTTCATATCAACATATTTATGTACATATATTTCCGCTTATTACCCGCTATAATTGTATTTCCGCTCATCCTCTCTGATGGAGAGACTTCTATACCGCTTTATGGTTTCGAAAATCCCTAGTATTTTCAAGCCGGGGAGGATGATTGCGCGCTTTTATTTGTTTCCTTGTGTGAGAGGGTAGTAGCACCATAAATGGTTATCGGTGTACCGTCTGCACAAGCGATTCTCGGCGCGCCCCAGCATTCCTCCGACTGTCATCTGACAGTTGCGAATTCACCGCTGAGCTGAACGCCCGCTCCCGCTAGTTCGCTTTTCGCCGCCGCCGCGAACACCGCCGCCGCCACTGCCGCTAACCGCTCTCCGCCCGCGCGAGTCCGTGCCACACACCGCCGCTGTAGCTAGCTGCCAGAATCCAGGGTGCTGAAGACGCCGATTACCAGGTTAGTGTTGCTGCTTATTTCACGCAGGGGAACACTTGAAGGCCGTAACCGCCGCCCTTGGCTTCCTTCGTTCAAACTGCCCCTTTCTATTTATTTATATATGTGATAACCGCCCCCGCTCACACAGTCCACTGCGCCTAGCATTATTTACCCGCCCTCCAGTAAAACGGAGACACCAAGTAGCTAGGACTATAAATAAACTCACTATACTCAACTCACTATAGAAAAAATCAACTAGCCGAATCTTTTGTTTAATTATGTTACACTGAAAAACCTAAACAGGCAAAGGGTAGCGTTCTTAAGGATGGAAGCTAATCTGCCACATTTAGAAGATTTTCCCAGTTAACTGAATAGATATCCTAATGATTTCCTTGGGCTCTTATCAAATGAAACTTGCCAGGTCATACGCTAGTGAAAACTTACGAGATGGTGGTGATATAAATATACCGTGAAAACAATTTCAATAACTTAGAGCAATGCAATATTTAGCAAAGTAATGTATGGCTGCTTAGAGGACGTGTGCAGTCACGACACGTTAGATTGAGGATGTATTATACCTACGTCTTAATTGACCGTGACCAAGTAGGCAAAGACGCCATTATACAATACTATTGTACATGTCTCACGGGTAAACGCACTATCGGAAGTTGTGCCCATGTCATATCCATAATATGGTACTTGGGACTAGGTAGGCATGGGGATAGTTTCCATAGACCAGCAATACATTATGACGATATAATGATAGACGCATTTTAAAATTCGTCTATTATACTAAGACAATTACGTTCTAAGACGCCAAGAGGCTTCACTTAGTACCTAAGGTAATCTTGTAAGGTCACTTTTGAATTACTACTATTATTATAAGCTATGAATATTATAATTAAGCTCTATTATTATATTAGCTCAAAATACCTGTGTTACACTGTTTCTTATACAAAAGATAAAAAAACACGTCGTCAAATGTTGAAATAAAATCGAAAAAACAACTCTTCTTTTATTTCATAAAAACACACACATCACAATCATATCTAAAACGATTGAACAAGACCAAGTCGATATTTATCATAACTGAATTGAATGAATCATAAAAAAATTGAATGAGTAAATGTGCACTACATAATATGTCATGGGAATTTTTAATTTACAATAATTTTTGAATGTACCAAAACGACATTTTTGCACTGAATTAGAACTTGGTTGCTATAGAATTAAATAAAGTACACGCCAAGAGCTTTCATATGACTTACGTTTCATCACTGTTGCACAATTTTGAAAGTTGGGTTCAGAGTTCATACAAAAGTGCCCATGGTCCTTATAAGAGCGTTTATTTGTCTTTTTAAAAACAATTACAATTTTATATAAAAGGAATATATTTTGTAGAGTGGTCAATTTTGAGACCTTAATAACTAAACTTACATTTAAATGAAGAGGTCTGATCGATTTGGAGATCAAGACGCTAATGAATCTTCGTTGCTACCTCCCCGGCAATCCAGCTTCGTGCGGATGTTTGGATTGCTTGCCTGGCTTCCCAGAATTACCTTGAATACTACTTTGTCAGCCCTCTTACGCAAGCGCTGAGTGACTGGTTGATGGGCCAGGGGGTACCATAACTCCTCCCTCCCTAAGAGCAAAATTATCGGGATTTTCATTATTGGAAGTTTCCCGAAAATTTTGTATAAAAGATATAATTTTAAAACGAAAGAAATACAATAAAACTGTTACAAAAATCAAACTAAAGGCTATATAAAATAAAACGTTAAATGTAGAGTGTTTTTCTCTAAAACCCGCACTATCAATCACTTCACTTTGTTTTAGTACGTGTGACATGTATTTGATCTCGTCGAGCTTCACATCGTTCATGTTGAGTACGCGTGCACTCGATACGTCTGCGTTCATAGTCATCGTAGCACGTAGCGACGGTAAGTTGATGATAGGTAGCGGCGCGACTCTATCGCTTTCCTCGTAGACGGTGTGGCTGCTGATGCGTATGCCTTGTATATTCAATTCGCAGGGCTCGTCCAGGGTTATCCGGTAAGTTCCTTTGACAGGATAACGGCTGACTTCGTCTGCGATGTTTTTCTATTGTAATTTGCTGTTTAGTATATAAAATCCAGCTTTCAGTATCTATTGTTATCGAATTTCATCAGCTGCTCTACGCAGGTAAGTTCAGGATACATTATGGCTTTATTTTCCTCAGCACACAGGAAGAAGTCTTCGACAGTGAGGGCACTACATGGTCTTTCTATCGGTAAGTATTTCGAACCTTTTGCCAAAAAGAAAGGGTATTCAGGTTCAAGGAAACCAGGTAAGGAATATTATACCTGTTCATTTTAATAACAACACAGAATACTTTCACAATAAAAATAGTCGAAATATTCTTAAAACTTATACTACACCTGATAACAAGGAAAATACAAATTTGAAGTTGTTTATTGATTATGTCTACTATAGATACTCACTATACTTATTTCTGAATATGATTGTCTACGTCGTTGAAACATCGGTTAAACTATTGTAATAGATGAGAAAATCTTAAACCGACTAGGGGTATAAAAGGCAGCGCCGCCTTGCGAACGGCATATTTCTTCGCGCGCCTCCGTCGTAGCAACATCTCCAGTTTCGGCATTTTTGTGTTACTTGTTTACATTGTTTTTAGATTTAGCTATTAATTAAATTTAATTCTGTTGTAGTATCTATTTTTCCTTTAAAAAAAAACTATTCAGGCTATAATTCATAAGATCAGAAGTGGGATAGGATCTACGATCCTATCTATTTGTTTTCTTGTACTGTTAGATTTTCGTTTTAAAACTAAAAGTAAAAACCAAAAATGTCGGAATGTGACTATCGTCGTGGTAATCGCCGAAATCGTAGTCCTGAAGATAAAATGCAGCAGGAAATGAAGGCGATGCTGGCTCGAGTCAAAGCATTAGAAAAGCAGGCGTCTGGTGTGTCGCGTCGCTCGTCCGAACGGCGTACGCCACCTGTGTCCCGCTCCCCGCGTCGCCGGCGCACGTCGCCGCCATCTCGGCGCGCATCGCCGCCACGCAGGCGCCGCGAGTCCCCGCCATCACGGCGCCACATACGTTCGCCGCACCTGTACAATCTATAGTATTAGATTGTATTTGTCTTTGTAATATATAAATATAAATATCGGCTCGCAGCTGACTCAATTCCGTCTTCCTCCCGCGGCGGTTGGTGAGCGTACTCCCACCACCCCGCGCCCCGCGGCTTGTGTCACCCGAGACGACAGATTATATACGTAATAGCATAGACAAAGGTGTGTGTATATGTTTGTACAAGTATAAGAAAACTTCGCTTACACTACATCCCTTCCCTTTTATGATTTTAAAAGAAACACATCATCCAATGACTTAAAATGTATTTTTTATTACTTTAGTCGCTTGGGACCATAACACAGCCTTATACCTAATAGAAATCTTAGATGCCTAAGAATTTATCTATTTGGTAATATTCATTTTTTTTTCTGTCGTCCACTACTTTCTACTGTCCTTCTACTTTTTAAATTAAACTATATTACTTGAAACCTGTTGTTCCGTTTCATCATTACGAAGTTCAATATCACCATTATTCTTTTTTTCCTACAGTATGATTATTATACTATTGCTCATATTTTATTCTAATACACCCTAGCTACAACACTTATTTCAAAATTTATAGCAAGTATTTTCGCATCTGCGTAGGTACCTACGTAGGTCCTTCCTTTTTCTTTAAAATTACTTTATCTATATCTCTTGTTTCTACCTCCTTCTCCTTTGTCTCAAAATTTGATTTGTAAATATCGAATGATATTTGCACTTGGTATTGTATGATAAATAAGATAATAATAAAATAATTATCCATTTAATCTAGAATTACTTTTTAGTTACTTACACTCTAAAATAATCATTACAACTACAATGTTATCCACCTTGCCATATACTTTCATTACTTGCAAGTAAATAATAAGAATAATTTATTTCTGTATAAAAAACTTAGTCTAAATACATCAAAACTTACTAATATCATTCGTCCACATAATAAAAATAATGCATAACAAGAGTGCAGCTATTATTGTAAGTAATTTAAAATTAAGGTTAGTATTGCAAAATAATCGAAATGATACTCGTACCTAAGCTAAGTAAACAAGTTTACCTGTCTTTTAGGCATCTAATAAGTGAATATAGGTTAGTGCTTACTTAACATTTTATTAGATAACAATATATTATAATATCTTATTAACAATGCTATCATGCTATTAAAGTTACAGTACGTATGTTTTGTAAACAATGATTATAATAATGCTTAGATACTACTAGAATTATATAATTGAAGAACATTTTAAGAAGGTCACTGATCACTGATTTATTTCATAAGAGTAGACTGTCCTTCATAGTCAATAGAGCTGTGGTACCTAATTTCAGCACTTATTCTCGCTGGGCATTGTTCGTCTCCCGTTTTGTGGTGGCTGGGCTTGTTAAAGCGCTTACATGTAGCACACGCGGCAGGTTCTTGGCGTTTGCTGCATTCCTTGATGGAGTGTCCAAAGCATCCACAGTGTCCACAGGTAGAGTCTGACTCACGACAATACTTAGAGGAGTGGCCATACTGCTGACACTTGTAACATCTTGTTACAAGTGTGAAGTCTCTGACTGAGCAAGATGTCCAATTAATGAACAGTCGCTCCTGTGCTATTAGAACTTTCCTCAATTCAGGTGGTAATTCAATTATGTAATTACAAAATAAGGCATCCTTTTTACCAGATTTGTGGCTAAGTCTAATAGAGCTAAGGAATTGGTCTCGATGTATATGTGAATACTTGTCCGCGATGTTCTGTTTATACAGACATTCGAAAACTTCTTGTTCAGTGTAATTGGCGGGGACTCCTAATAAAATTATTTTTGGCTTCCTTTTTTTAGTCTCTTCGACCTTTAGCCCTGATGTTTTGAGCTGCTCTGACTGTTTCAGTTTCTCAAGGTCTTCTTTCCCTTGTGTGCTAATAATAATGCCTCCATCTTTGGTCTTCCGCATGCCACGGATACGTAATTTGAGCTCTTCTGGTTTAATTACGGTCTGAATGAGCTTCTTTGTATCCTCGCTCGTTTTTTCTTTGTCCTGTGGATAAATAACGACACTGCTGGTGTTGAGGGGACAGACAAGAGAGTGGTTTCCCTTACTAACGATTTCGGCAAAAGACGTGTTCTGATTTGTTGCATTTGGAGCAGAGCGGATACACTCTTTTAGATCCTCCAGTTGGTCTTCTAGTTGGGTGGTTTTCCCCTTTTGCTCGTTCATGTTGCTAATCGTAAGCTGTGCTGAAATATATTTTTGTTTCAGTGACTGATATTGAACAGCCAACTGAGACACACCTCCCATGACGCTGCTGCTGATGCTGCTGATTTTAAGCTTTTGTTCTGAATTTAGCTTTCCTTCACATGAGATCGAGCAAATATCATTCAAGCAATGCTCGATTTTCGACAGCCAGCTCTGTATTTCTACAGTCGAGACTGCATCAATAGTGGGCGCTACTGGTTCTTCTTCATTTTGTCGTCGACGTGGTGGGCTCCGGGACGTCATGTTGCTCCGGTTAAATGGACTTTCCATTATTGCGTAAATAACATCACTTAACAGTTACTGACTGAGTAAAATTGTCAACAATTGCATGACCGCGATGCGCTGACCCCGATCTACGCGGAAGCAATATTGACACAGTTAGGCGCGGAATTTATAGTTATTTAATTATTAATCATAATATAATAAATTTAACAGATGGCACGTCCATCTGCTAGCTCTATAGAAATTTCACTCCATAATGTACACTTACTTTCATAATGTACAGTCACGAGCAAAACATGCAAACAATTGTCCTAGATACAATAGAATAAGAGTCAAAGTGCATACATATTGATGTTTGTGACTGTACCTGATACAGAGCAGAGGGTACTCTTCTAATGCAGGCATTGCATACTTATATCTTTTAATTTAAATTTTACTATTTATGAATACTTTTTTTTTTTAGCATTTTTGTTATGTTTTTACCTTGAACACTTTAATTCTAAATGTATTCTAGTAATTTAATGTCTTGCTCGCAATTTAACACAAACCTCCCAATTAGTGCAATTCTCGAAATGTAATACTAATTGTCTGTTCTTATTGTCATGTAAAGATTGTACTCTGTCAGGTGTGCTTCATCAAACAAATAAGTTAATAAATATCTCATTTCAATACCACTTTCGAAATTTAATGCCAATCTCACAATTTGATGCCACTCGCAACTTAATACCAATCTCGCAATTTAATACCAATCTCACAATTGAATGCAAACGCAATTTAATGCCAATGTCGCACCTCAATGCCGACCACGCAATTTAATGCAAACGCAATTTAATGCCACCGTCGCAACTTATTGCCGACCCGCAATTTAATGAAATCGCAATTTAATGCCACCGTCGCAACTTAATGCCGACCCGCAATTTAATGCAATCGCAATTCAATGTCACCGTTGCAACTTAATGCCGACCTCGCAATTTAATGCCAATGTCGCAACTGAATGCCGTCCTCGCAATTTGATGCAAATCTCGCAATCTCATTCAAACCACTCAATTTGATGCAAATTTCGCAATATAATGCCAAACTCACAATTTTGTGGAAATCTCGTAATTTTATTGCAAAACACGCAATTTAATTCAAAACTTGCAGTCCAATGCATACCACTTAATTTAATGCAAATCACTTCATATAATGCAAATATCGCAATCTAATGCAAAACAATGCACTTTAAGTAAAATTTAATGCACTTTAATTTTAATCTCGCAATCTAATGCAAACCACTCAATTTAATGCCAATATTACCATCTAATGCAAACCACTCAAATTAATGCATCTCTCAAACATCTCGCTATAAAACCAGACCACACCGGGAAACACAACCAGGCAAACACGGGCACAGCTTACTCCGTCACAGCTTACGTTCGTAATAGCACTGGTTCACACTTCTCTTGGTTGCCACACACCTGACAAGAATACAGAACCGGCGCTGACCGCGCCTATAAATAATAGCTAAATTAATCAAATTATTTATTTTATCAAAACGTTGTACATGGGTTCAGAACAATCTAACCAGACAAATAACTAAATTACATTAATTTTAAAGTCCGATATGTAAGACTTTTAAATGCTATTTACAAAGTCACCAATAACCACAAACAAAATGTAAGTAGTAACAAGAACTACTGAGATGGAATCATTTACTCTCCGTATTACTAATATTATAAACGGTAGGCTATTACATTCCTCGCCCCAGATAGTTTCACAATAATAATTGTAACCAAGTATTTTCAAAGAGCTACTTAAACGATCAAAAGTTATTATTGCCAAGCAATAGGGATATTATTATCAAGTCTTAAATTATGAATAAATATGAATTAGTGAATAAACAAATAGCTTAACGGTAGTCTATTGCACAGATACTCGTAAACTGACGATATCGGTAATCTCATACATTTTTTCCAGGGTAGACGGACGGCTGTCAAAATAAAATGACCAACTAGAATAGGGAAAAGTATATAGTAGTAGTGCTTCTGTATCGCACATGCAAACTACAATGAAGCAATAGATTAACGCGAATAGAATGAGCGATCAACCAACTACTGATCATGCCACCATTCGTCTTTGACTACGTAAATAAAGAAGCCTCCGTATTATAAGTTCACCGGCCAGCACTGGTCAGGTTAATATAAAAGTATATAATATTTTACACGCCACGAAATCTTCTCCAATGAGTTTCGATCCGAACCTGTATTATGAAAGGTAAAGAGACAATAACCGTTATTTCATTTGTTTCAGTGTTGTACTGAATATTAATTACCGTTGTACTGAATACAATGTTGAACTGAATATTAATTAACATTTTAATTATATTATTTTATTTTATATGGCCGCCCGCTCGCGATTCGCTCGCGTGAACCCCCCGTACCCCTTGACGACCTCCAAAAACCTCCTTCACACAATTCCCGTCCCGACAATCACAAACACAACAAAACAGAATCCCAAATAAGCGCAGCCGCTCCGAAGCGACGCGCCAACAAACACCCGTGGCAACTGATTCCATTTACTTAGATTTTTTTTAAAATTAATATTATATATCTTTTTCCCTTTTTTTAAATTTAAATAAATGTTGAGATATATCCACGAGAAGGAGACGAACCCGCACTCTTCTAACATTCCTGGTCAGGTGTAATAACAGCTATGCATTCGTGGCTGTCCAGATCGCGCAAATTTATATTGAAATTCTATTGTTAATTGTAATGTTCCTTGACCGGTTAAGTTACTAGTAGACCCCACAGACGTTATCCTGTCCAAATCACAATGACAACTCAACCGACAGGAAAATGATAAATGTTGCGAAGAAGAAGTAAGAAAACCGTTAATAGCTTTTTAGCAACCAATTAATATTTAATACCTATAGTGTACGACGTCTAATGCAAATGCGAAAGGGACACACGTAACATAAAAATGTGAAAACATAGTTTTTTTTAAGGATATTTTTTTTTTGTCCTCACTGTTTAAATCTTTCCCTGAGCTCTCACAAACGTTTCAAACAACAAACATTGGATCAAAATCAGCTAAATGGGCTCGGTCTTTTTTTTTTTTTTTGAGTCAAACTAACATCAATTCATATGTAATTATTTAGGATTTTCTGCTTTAAAAGCCAATGAAACAAAATTATGACATTATTTTACTTGCGTATGAACAAAGTAGAGGCGGAGATGTTGTTTCTTTTTATGCTCATCCTACTCAGCTAGCTATGGTACTTACATGTACCTATATGGTATGTACGCCCTAAGTATGCCAAGTGTACCATGAAATAGTACACTAAAAATTAAAAAGAAAACATCAAATAATAAATTCCAAACAAAACAAACAATGCATTCCATTTTCCTATAAGTAAGGCTGTATGGTGAAGATCCACTCTTTTTTTTTATCGTTATGCGCATGGCGAAAGTTTGAACAAATTGAGAATAAAGTTATGAATACAACAATTAAAATTAGAAAAACACAATGCGCACAACTAACCATTTGGTAAAAAAACATCTTTAATCAATGTCAACAAGGACGTCATCAACATCCGACCATATCATTTCTTACAATTTTATTAGTAAAGATCAGTTACTTATTAGGCTTATTATGATATAATTGTTTTTCATATTCTCAAAACTTTATTACAAAATAAAACACTTCAACAGTAATATGTTAAGCTCTGAAAAACAAATTGTCAATAATTGATTGTTTACATGCATTCAAGCTTTTTTATTTCCTTCCATGAATAAATTACAAATTGTGAAGTTCATGCATGGAAGCTGTATTCGCGGGTCAGAAGACACCGCCAAATACAGCAGAGTAAAGATGGTTAGGCAGGCGGTAGAAGGGAGTGAAGTACTTACAGGGATGATGAGTCACAGGAACCGGGGGACGAGCTGGCCACGGGCAGCGAGGTGGGCTGGCTTCCTGGCGCACAGTCACCACACTAAACTATTCACAACTATTCACTAGGGGCACTGGTTCGTTAGGCGTTAGGCGTAACTGTACACATATGCTATTTCGAAGGCTGATCTCAAGGGCGCGTGACGCGTGGTTTCGTCTTGAGATCTCAAAAGGCACTGACTGGGCGACCGCGTGATGCCCGCGGTCCAAAAAGGTTCGTCTTGTATACTTGTCAAAAGGTCCGTGCGACGGGGTGGTGCAGTCCAATATGCACTCTAATTCTGCCGGCGCAGAGACGGTTATTATTCGTTGCGCTGTGGCGCAAACAGAAGCTTTATTTTTTCCGATAACCTAAAAACTTTCAAGGTTAAAATACCGCAGCATCTGCATCTGTTAAACCATCAAGTGGAAATCATAAATACAAACCATGAAAGTCAGCAAACACTAAGCACCCACAACAATAATTACCTTTCAACAAAACATAGGTAGCCATTGACTATATTTATCAAAGTAGTGACTATATTAATTAAAGTCATCTTGCACAATTTCGTATGCAAAACACAAGCTACTTTCAACAAAATCAATTTATTTATTTTTTTCTCCCATGAATCTAAATAGCTATACGGTAGCTATATAAATAAATCTTTAATGTTATTTACAATTTGCGTCGGTATTATTATTATATTTTAAACTATTAATGATAAATAAAATATTAATGATAATAGCACCCTTTAATCTCTATGTCAGGAAAAACATTATACATGGCATTGATAGCTGCAAGTTCAAAATCACAGTGATACTTTAATGGTTCCCAGTTTGGAAACTGGGATTTTATCATACTGAAAAGGGCTATATACGTTTCGGTTTTCTTATCATTATCACTTAGTAATGCGTAAATTATTGGTTTTGTATTAGTTGTAGTAGCAGTACTGCCTAATTCAGCGTGTATAGTAAAAAACTTAAGGGATGGAGGGGGGCTACAATTAAATGTTGCGTCACCAAATATTTCCTTGGTTTGCTCAATTTTAACTCTATCTTATTCCATACAGAACACCAAAATTGTTGTGTCTTCATAATAATATTCTGCCAAAACCAAATCTCTGTGTTGTAGGGGAACCTGTACTTCATGAAATGTTTTAAAATTTATTTTAGTAACTCCAGCATATTTATTCCGTGCAGTGTAAAGACAATGCTTGACACCGTTGAATTCCAGAAAGCGAGTTAATATATTGTTCCCTTTGTCCAACCAGCTCTCTTTTGTCTCTTCATATAATTATGTAATAAGTCGATCAGTTGTTCGTGCCTCCGATTTTAAGCTGTCTAGAGATTCGGTCAAGTCGTTTTGTTTTTTATTATAATCTGTTCCTGTAACAATAAGAATACAAACGTCAAAGAAAATGATAAATCTTGAATTATACTCATTTTACGACAAAAACAATCAATATTAATGTTTTTATATATTTTAGCGTTTTATTAACGCTTAAATATACTTAGGTAAAATTTTTAACACTGAAAAAAGACGACAACCTCAGGCGGGAATCGAACCACGCACCTTCCGCATTCCGGAAATTTCCTTTAACAATCAATATATTAGGTATTCACTTTATTAATAGTTATAGATCCTTTGCACTGAAGCTTTGAAGTGTTTTAACTGTGGTAACAGCGGTCATGCTAGGGCGCAATGTTTTAAGAAACCAAAAACCAATACGGTTGTTGCTCAAACGGTCCCTAATAAAACTTATGTGACCTGTACTTACTGTAACAAGTTAGGGCATTCAGCAGACAAGTGTTTTGCTAAACAACGCGTTGAGTCTAAGAGTAATGAGGTCAGTAAGGTAAATTTTTGTCAAACGTCCACGGACACCGAAACGTCTTGACAGCTGTGATTGAGAAATTGCCGGTGGACGTATTAATCGATAGTGGCTCAGATATTTCGTTAATTTCATTTTCTTTTCTAAATCATCTTAATTGTAAAAAGATTCCTACTTATCGTTCAATGCGTGGAATAGGTAGTCAAGACATAGAGTCAACTTGCTATATAACAACTGTGATCGAATTTCCCGAATTATCTGTAGAAGTTGATTTGTTAGCTGTACCCTCCGATTGTATTAGTGCTCCCGTATTGTTGGGAACGGATGTTTTAAATAGAAAGGGTGTAACGTACGTAAGAACTGGTGATGTTCAACGTCTTATTAGAGTAGATAGCTTGCCTCAAGTGTGTCATTTGCGTATCATGGACACATCCACATTAAAAACGTCATTGGTAGGCGAGGATAGGAACCGTTTACTTGCGTTAATTAATGAATTCTCCGATTCCTTTGTCACTGGGACAACGACATCTACTGTTAATACCGGGAGTATAGAAATTAAATTAAAAAGTGATGTTCCTGTGCACTACCGACCTTATAAACTTTCCGTTGATGAGAAATTACGAATTCGCAAAATAGTCGATGATTTAATTAGTAAAGGGATTATTCGAGAATCGAAGTCGGAGTACGCGAGTCCTGTCATACTCGTCAAAAAGAAAGACCGGTCTGACAGAATGTGTGTGGACTATCGTGCTTTAAACGCGATTACAGTCAGGGAACGATTTCCCTTGCCTTTAATAGACGATCACATCGACAAGCTAGGAAGCAGTAAGTTTTTTACGAGCCTTGATATGGCTACTGGCTTTTTACAAATCCCTGTAAAATACGAGGATTCTATTAGTAAAACTGCATTTGTTACGCCAGAGGGACATTTTGAATATTTAAAAATGCCCTATGGTTTGACAAATGCACCTGTGGTTTATCAAAGAATCATTTTTAAGACCTAAAAACCCTTAATAGATACTGGTAGAGTCCTTAATTATATTGATGATGTGCTCGTGTTATCGGATTCGATTGACGAGGGTTTGAGCTTGTTACGTCAAGTACTTGATTGTCTCACTAAAGCGGGGTTTTCTATTAATGTAAAGAAGTGCACCTTCCTAGAGACTGAGGTTGAATATTTGGGCAGACTTATAAGCCAAGGTCAGGTTAGACCGAACCCTGGGAAGGTAGACGCTTTAGTAAAGTCACCTAAACCAACATGTGTCAAGCAAGTAAGGCAATTTCTGGGCCTTGCCGGGTATTTCAGGCGGTATATTGCTAGTTACGCCACTAAAACCGCCTGCATCGCAAAACTTATGAAAAAGGGACAACCGTTTATTTGGGGTGATAAACAAGACGCGGCGCGTGATTACGTAATTGACTGTTTGACCAGAGAGATATTTGACCCAGGGTTGCCAACTGAGCTCCATACCGACGCCAGTGCAGTTGGTTACGGTGCCGTTCTATTGCAAGAACACGAGGGGAAACGAAAACGTGTAGTTGGTTATTTTAGTAGGGCAACGCATGGTGCTGAATCTCGATATCATAGTTACGAGCTCGAAACGCTAGCCATAGTTAATGCATTACGTCATTTCCGCCACTATTTAATTGGCATCGACTTCAAAATAGTGACGGACTGTAATTCACTGAAATTAACCGAAAGAAAGAAAGATTTAGTACCTCGTGTGGCCCGTTGGTGGGTTTATATGCAGGATTTCCGTTTTTCAATTGAGTATCGCAAAGGGGTTTTAATGCAACATGCCGACTTTTTAAGTAGAAATCCGATAAACGTTTTTCATATTCGCCGACCTAATAATTGGGCCCAAATAGCTCAAACGGCTGATTCCGAAACACAGGAATTGATGGAGAAATTGCGAGACGGTCAATTAGATACTTCCCGGTATGTGATTAAAAACAATCTTTTATACTACAAGTATAGTCCTACCGGTGAGGATTCGCGTCTCTTATGCTTCATACCGAAAGGCCACAGGCTTAGTCTTTTACGCGTCTTTCATGACGATCATGAACATCTGGGCATAGACAAGACTGTCGATCTTATCTTCCGTCATTTCTGGTTTCCTGGTCTGAGACAATTTGTAAAGAAATATATTAACCATTGCGTAGTTTGTCTTTCACATAAACGAGTTCCCCGGGCTCCGCACCAGCCCATAGAATCTTGGACCAAACCCGACAGCCCCTTTTACGTCGTACATATGGACGTTTTAGGCCCATTACCGGAATCTAATGGTTTTAAGTATGTCTTGGTTCTAATAGATTATTATTCCAAATTTTGTTTGCTGTACGCATTGTACAGACAAGACAGTCAAGATTTAAAACGCGTTTTCAATACCGCCATTTCATTGTTTGGCACTCCTTCTTTAATTGTGACCGACCGGGGTCGAATGTTTGAAAGTGCTAGTTTTCAAAATTGGGTTTCTAAGCTAGGGTGTGCAACGCATTTAATAACACCCGAAATGCACCATGAGAATGGTCAGGCTGAACGGTATTGCCGAACGGTCTTAAACATGCTACGTATCGAGGGTAATAATAAGGGGAGGAGTTGGTCTGATGTCCTGTGGAAGATTCAATTAACGCTTAACATAACTAAGCAAACCGCGACCCAAACTTCGCCCTTACAACTCCTGATTGGAATCGAAGTTACTACTCCTGTCCTGAGAGCTCTAGTGAGAGACGTAGCTCTGGAAACTTCCGATACGCGCGGCGCAATGGTTACCTTGAGGAGGCAACGAGCTTCGGAACTTATTGTAGCGAACCAGAAATAGCAAGATCAACGAGTTAATCAAAATAGAAAACGGCCTCGTGTCTTTGGCGTGGGCGACTTTGTTTTTGTCGGAAAGAGTTCGCAGAGTTCCGGCAAGCTGGATTCCGGTATGAGGGGCCCTTACAAAGTGATCCATCAACTCCCTCATGACCGCTACGAATTGGAGCTTCTGGCGGGGTCTTACGGCAAGAAGACCCAGGCGACTGCAGAGCACATGGTTCTGTGGCACGGTGAATGGACGCCAGACGCTTGTGCAGCGTTGTTTGCCGAAGATGCTGTTGGTGAGTAAATGGTTGGCCACGTGCGCGTGCCTTGTGCAGCTACCTGTGGCGTGTGCTAAACTCCTTGAGAATCCACGTGCGCGGGCTATTGGCCGCTACCTATGGCGTGTGTTTTATTTCTCAAGAGAGGGTTTGTTATAGAGCCAAGTGCGCGGGCGTTTAAGCCGCAACCTAAGACGTGCTCTGATGACTGCTAAACGCCACGTGCGCGGGAGTCTGACCGCTACTTATGACGTGTGCCGATAGCGATAGTTCAGTCGTTTGTAAATGTGATATTTATAAAGTTAACACTTTTTCATCTTTATTAGTGTTTTTATTGGCCTTTACATTTGTCCTTTGAGATTGAGTCTTATAAATTTTAGGGCTGGTCATGACTGTTACAGTTGCGAAGCGGCACTGAAATTATTAAGAGCTTGTATATCTCGTGCTTATGATTTGTGTGACTAGCGCTATAACAAACTTTTAATTACAGATGGTGAAGATTCTACGATACCCCTGGATGAGGCGGAGCCAGAGTCTCCTAATCAAGATCAGGCGATCGAGGACGAGTCGCTGTCAGGAGAAGCCGTATTACAAATATTCGACCTGGAGGAGGCGGGGCCAAGCGGCTTACGTCATGGTGGCGTGAGGTGACGAAGCGGTGGAAGGGAGCGCTGCGCTTAGGAAGGGAAGACGGAGCGGAGCGGCACTTTTTGGGCGGCGGTCGAACGTGCTGAACGTGTACTAGATATAGTTGTATTGTTAATTATTATTATTGTCTGAGTTTACGATTAAAGGTAGTCCGGGTTGAATTCGTTTCTTTTTAAAAAACTAACCTTGCTACTGGTTTATAAAACATAAATATTAAATACGGTTTAACAAAATTAAAAAAACTAATGATTTTTATAATCTTTTCCAGATACCATTGGATGATATCCTATGTATTAATGTTATCTGCTATTACAAGAGCGGATTTCATTAAATGTTACCGGATCCTAAGAGGATATGTCACCTGCCTATGGACATTTAAACATTTGTTTTGGCTGTGGTATCTCTATAGCAAGCCTACTGACTATAGAAGATACTGGGATACCTGAACCACCTCCACTACCAGCTCCAACACCAGCTCTAACACCAGCTCCAACACACTAATCACCACACTCACAACAAGTCCCACGGCTACAAACCGTGCCTAAAGTTAATTCACATAAGTATAAACGAGTCGCTGCAGCGTCACGTCACTGCATTGTAACACTTCGTCTAAACACAAATACTAAATCCTAAATAATATAATATCAAATCAAATGATCTCACTATGATCTCACTATAAACGTCCTACTGCTGGGCAAATAAAATTATTTTAGCGAATTGTACACATCTAACAGCTGACAAGGACGCAAATAACAGAGCTTGTTTCACTTACTCTAAATATCCTGTCGTTAGCTACTTGTGCTGGGACGTTGAAAGCGTGTTCCAGCCGGATTGAAGTGGTTTAAATGATATAACCTAGAAGACTGAATTTTTCCTTTTATTAAATAATGTTTGATTAAGGGAGGACTCATATAAAGAAAAAAATAAGGTATCGCTTATAATTTTACTATATTCCTCAGAAAGTGTAAGCATACATACATACCACTATTCCTATTAGTGGTCTGCGTTCTCTATGGTCTGGTCGCTCTGTTTTTGTCTCTGCTCGAGCGTCATGACTAGTCATATCATTTGGGGAATTTAAAATAACAGTCCAGTTTTTTCTTCAATTGTCGGCGTATAAAAAGCCGACTCACGGTGAGAAAACTCTCTTTTACTGCTGGGTCTACCTACTCTCGACATTACTTACAACGTCGTGCTGTTAAAATTCTGCGCGAAATATAACCCCGAAATCTCGGGTTCTTCCACCGGGTTCCTGCCACCCCTGGTCTGTTGCCACCACTGCTGCTCTACTGCAGTCCAAGTACTGCTGCCCTACCGCAGCCAAACTACTGCTGTCCTACCGCAGCACACTACGGCTGTCCTACTGCAGCCTACCTACCCACCTGATCTGCGGGTGAACTTCATCGGCGGGTTCCAGTTTCCTGTCGGCGCGGTCTCCGTGTACGCGGCCTAGCTTTCGCCTCTGCACACCGTCCCTCAGAAAGCCTAGCCGAAGCTAAGTCCCTTTTAAGTCCCAATCAAGCGGACAGAGTGAGCGATCCGTGAACCCCCCCTGAGTTTTTGTAAATTCTTTTCTAAAAGATTGGGAATAAAACTTTGTAACATATACATTGTTGTCATTCCTATTCTGAGGCAACTTCACCTGTTTCCATGGCAGAATACACTATAAATTTTTTATCGCTTCAAAAAGCCGAGCTGGATTACGAAGTTGCTTTGCGGGGAGTTACTCCGGGGGATTCTGTGATGGAATTACGGAGGCAAATTATAAAGCTATCTAAGGAGCTTCCCTCCGAAGATATTTTAGTATCGCATTTGGATCCGGTTTTGGATATTGAGGGTATCGAACTTGCTCTGAATAAATCTTTAAGAAGTTTAAAAACTCTAAAATCTAACTTTGATAAAAACTTGTTTTGTAGAACGGAAGTATCGTTGAACCACATTTATCATCGCCCTAATAGGGTCGTAGTTGACGACGATGACGATTTGTTGGAAGCTAAAAATAATTTCGAATCCCAATATAAAATTTTATTGTCGCTTAAACCTGAAACTGTTAAACAGCCAACATTGTCCCAAGGCTTGATCGATTTAGAGGAATCGGTAGTAAATTTAAATATTGAACGTAACGCCTCGGCTGATTTTGATAAAATAAGATTAAACGCCAAAACACGCGTATTGTCTTTTATACAAAGTGTCGACGAATATATCGTGTCTAGAGGCATTTCTCACGATAGGATATTGTCATTCGGTTACGAAATTTTTGTTGAAGATGCTCTGCATTGGTTTAGGTGTGTGAGACCTAACATCACCAGTTGGTCTGAATTGGTGACATTATTAAAGTCTGAGTTCAGTCTGCAAGATTTTGACTATAGATTCTTGGCTGAAATTCGTTCCCGTACACAAGGTAGGGACGAGTCCATATCCGTCTACCTAGCAATAATGGACGGTATGTTTTCACGTCTGTCAAAGCCCTTGTCAGTAGGGGATAAATTAGACATTTTATTGCATAATGTAAGACCGTGCTATGCCAATGTTTTGGCCGCGGCTTCGCCTATTTTTTCAATTAATGCACTTAAGGTGGCTTGCCAAAATTATGAGAGGGTACAATGCCAATTCACTAATTTTCATGAACCTCCAGGTCCTAGTGCGCAAACTCTTGCTCCCGAGTTTTCTTATCGGGGTAATAATAATTCTACTTCACCTGCAGGTTTTCCTAGGAAATCTTTTGTCTCAACTATTGAGCCGCGAGGAGTCTATTGTCCTAGATGTCGTACGGACACACATAGACTCAGCCAGTGCAGACGGCCACGTGATATAATATGTTTTAAATGTGGCAAAAAGGGTGTTCGTGCTCCTGAGTGACCGAATTGCACTAAAAATGGCAACTCTATACAGCAGAAAGGTCAGGATTCGACAGCTAAACTGTCAACTAATAATGAACATTATGTTTCTCCAATACTGGAATCTAAAACCAGTACATCTCGACCTTTTGTCACGGTCAATGCCAATGGCAAAAATATTGTTGGTCTTTTGGACACTGAATCCAGCATTACTATTTTAGGGAATAATTTCCACAAACTCTTGCTTAATTCAACTTGCAAATTAAATTACTGCAATCCATTACAGCTTTCTGCAGCTGGCGGTCAAAAACTTTTCACTTCATCATATTTAAATATGCCGCTATCTTTTAAAAATCAGACTCACACTATAAAAGTTTATATAGTCCCTGAGATCAAAGATAAACTTATCTTAGGAATGGATTTCTGGAGAATTTTTAAATTATTTCCCAGTGAGCCGGATTGCTTAGTTCTGAACTCGAACACTTGTGCTATATCTACAGCAGCTATAGATAATAATAACCAAGCCGCAGTTAATGTGTCAGATCCATGGTATCTAAATATTTATAATGGTTCCACTTTATTTTTAAACTATAGAATATCCAACAATAAACTTTATCGCTTCATTAAAAATATGAATCCTAAAAATCAGAAATTCACATGGAAGGAAGCTGTTCCTAACGAGTTTTAGGCGGATATTCTAAAGAAAAATCATACCAGTCCTACTTTTAAACATTTGGGAATTTTTAAAACATTAAGAAGTTTATCGCTGAATTATTTTTGGCCTGGTATGCAAAAAGACGTAGCTAATTTTGACGCATGTAATTTACAGAAACATGCTCAGCATACAACTCTTAGCCTCATGGGTCGTCCTAGGAAATGTAAAAGACCAATTCAAAAGTCTACTAATGACATAATGGGTACCTTGCCTATAACTAAGAAACAGAATACGACTAAAGTGTTCATCCAGGTACAAGGATCCTCAATAAGGTCTCACTAGGAATTGTGGTCCATACAATCTACGTCGTAAAAGGCATGAATTTAGTGTGGGTGATATTGTGTGGTGTAAAACTTATTACCAAAGTGACAAAGACATATACGTCTCAAAGACACTTACTCCTAAATCTAAATATATTAAATGTCGAATTAAAGCAAAATTGTCACCCTTAGTGTATGAACTCGTCGACATGCATGGTAAAAATCTTGGTTCTTGGCATATCAAGAATTTAAAATAAAAATATAATTAATAAGTTCTTATTTTTAATGGTTTTCGCTGGAAAAATCTTATTAAATAAAATAAGTCTATAGCTACTAGCCATCAACACCTTAAAAAAATTTACCTACTAGCTATTAACACCTTAAAAAAAAATTTATTACAACTTATCATGAAAATGAAACAATGTTTATACTGAATAAAGTTTTACTTATAGAAACTATAACTTATACACAGATGCACAGCAGCGTAAACATAAGCTAAACAAATCATAACTTAATTTAACCGGTGCAATGTCTAAAACTTAAAGTACTTATCAGCCGATGGTTATCCTATAACTACTTAAATACATTTTTAGTTTTTTAAATACATTACAAATTAATTAAATACTTTAAATACATTATTCTAACAGAATAGAAATACTTACTAAATAAAGAAGAAAAATAAAAAAATAAAAAATAAAAGGGGAAATCCACCTTTTCAGGTCTTCGGGCAAATATTGTTTTGTTGTCCGGCGAAATGTGTGCAATTGCACACGCTTTTCGGGTCTACATATGATGAGGTCGTTGTTGGTTCTATCCCAAGTTGAATTCCCAGATATAAAAAAAGAAAGGAAAAGAATAAAGAATATAAAAAGAATACCTATAAAAATAAGAAAGAAAAAGAATACAAAAAAAGAATACAAAAAAAACAACATAAAATTATTAATTTTTTTTAATAGATAGGGATCGCTTCTCAACTGTAACCGTTCAATAACTGCTATTGAATCTTATTGTCTCATGTTTTTAACTTGACTCTTACTGTCTTGTGATTGGCAGGGTTTCCGTCAATTTTCGGAATTGTTTTTAACTTTGGTTACAGTTGTTAATGTCCTTGGTGATTGTTAGTTCTTCAAAGTTATTCAACACTCTTACTACTACAGTCATATTGGGTGTTTAACTAAAGATAGGCTGCTATGGGATGTAAGTTGTAGTCATATGTTAATTTATGACTGCATTATTAAGAATGTAGAGACTAATGAATGGATAGAAAAATGGAATAAAAATATCTAGTGTTAATCCCGCTAACTCACTAATTTATCAAGGTTGGATGCTGCATGCAAGCACCGCCCTCCCGCCCGCAATGTATGCACATGCAAAAGGAGCGATGGATGCTAAATAAGGCATGCAAACCGAAACCCGACACGTGTTTCGCCCCTCCACGGGGCATCCTCAGGAGCTGTTGACTGGTCGAGAGCTGCGCGCCGACTGAAACGGCTGCGAAGATCTCGGCCCCTTATATAGCGCCACCGTTTGGCATTTGTGACGTACTACCCGCAATAAGACGCAATAATGGGGAGGAAACTAAATTTGTTTGGTCATTCAACAGTGTGTAATTATTATTGTTATGTTTTATAATTTCTAACTGCTCCAACACACACAACCGGAAACTCTTATTACATACATGCAAAATATTATATGTGTGATTGTCGCCCAAGGAATGGCCGGTGTCAATTAAATGTTTTGCGAAATGTGACTTGTCTGGATGGCCATTCCTATGTGCGGCCACATGTTCCTTATATCTAATTTCAAAATTACGGCCTGTCTGACCTACATAGACCCCATTGCATTCATTACAAATTAACTTATAAACACCGGATTTTTTGGAATTTTCTAAGCGATCCTTACTGTTACATAAATGACGCACGTTTTGATTTGTCCTAAAAGTAGTAAAAATGTTGTTTTTTCTAAGAATATTCGCAATTTTATCTGAGATAGGGCCTAAATAGGTCAGACTACCCACATATTTGTTAATACGTTCGGGGGGACACGCATAAAGTAGTGAACGGACCCTTTTATTCTGTTTATTTAAAATTAAACTGTCAATAGTTTGTTTAGAAAAACCGTTAGAAACCGCGACTTGATAAAGAATATTAAGTTCTTTGACATAACTATCTGCGGACAACGGCACCGTCATTAATCTATGGACGTAGCTGCGGAAGGCAGCTAACTTCTATTGTAATGGGTGACAAGAGGAGGCTGGAATAATAGTGTCAGTATGAGTGGGTTTGCGAAAAATTTGGAATTCTAGTTTATTGTTAACTCTAGTTATGGTTAAATCTAAAAAGTTGAGGGATTTGTTGGACTCTAACTCTAATTTGAATTTTATTTTAGGGTGGACAGTGTTAAGTTTATTAACAAAAGTGTCAATTTGACGATTAGTACCGGTCCAGCAGATAATTAGGTCATCAACATATCTATAATAAAACTGAATATTGGGTTCGTTCACCACGTTATTACGTTCAAAGTGATCCATGAAGATGTCCGCCATTAGTGGACTTAAAGGTGAACCCATTGCCAAACCTTCCTTTTGACGGTAATATTGGTTATTAAACCTAAAATAATTTTGTTCCATGCATACTCTAGTAAGGTTAAGTAGATCATTTATCTCTCCAGGGTGTAACCGCTGTCTCTCAAAATGGTCCCCCAACACACTAAGACACTCCTCATAGGGGACATTAGAAAATAAACTATCAACATCTAGAGATAACAATTTAGAATAAGGGGAGATGTTGATATGTTGAACTTTCTCAATTAACTGTAAGCTATTTTTTAAACTGTACTGTGGTTTAAAAGAAGACTTTGATCTTAGAAGGTTGTTTAGGTATTTAGCCAAATCGTATGTTGGGGCACCAATATAAGAGACAACGGGCCGTATAGGGATATTATCTTTATGTGTTTTAGGTAAACCGTATAAAAAAGGAACGCGGGTTCATAGGGACTTTGTATTTTAATCGTTCTGGAGAAACATATGATGCACTTTTAATCGCGTCCTTCACCTGTATTACGTGATTTTTTGTTGGGTCAGAACTAAGACATTCAAACTCCTCCCCCTGGATGACGTCGTTAACCTTTTGGTTGTAAGCAGCTCTATCCAAAATTACTACTGAATTACCCTTGTCAGCCTTTGTGATAATTAAATTATTTTGATTAATTTTGTCTTGTAAAGAACGAAAAATATGAATTTCAGAAGAATTTTGACTAATTGAGGAATTAAAAGCTTTTTTAATATGAGCTGCTACCTGATGCTTAACGGCGCCATCCTGTTTACTCTTAAAACAAGCGATTTCCGAATCCACCACCAAAGTTTCGAGAGACTTCTGGGACAGCCGTGTATTTATATTATATTTAAGTCCTTTCTCTAATAATGAACTTTCAGATGATGAAAACTGGACATTGGAGTAATTTTTTACACGAGGGTAAAAAGAATGATCTGAAATTGAGTTGTTTTCAGTATGTTTTAGACTCTCACTACGGCTATCCCTAGATAATCGCTCCAACTTCCTACACTGTGTTATGTATTTATCGTGCGCTATCCTAGAAGCCAACTCCCGAGCCTTGTTATCTAAAATATCAAACTCCACATTATGTAAATTAAAACTCAACTCTGAGTACAATACCTTAAGGTGGAGCTTGATGTTATCCCGTACCGAAAACCAATGTCTACATTCCTCATTCAACCATATCTGTTTAGCCTTCACCAACGCTATACTACTAGATCGGCTGTGTGTGTTGGAACGAATGTTTGTTATCAAGTTATTAATTATCTAATGAATGGAATTGAGGGTATACACGACGATGTATGCAGATGAATTTGGTCTTCCTTATTAATCTTGAGGATTGTTTTTCTTACATAATTGGATTTTTCCTAGGCAAAATCCTACTCTAAAAGGGGGGATATGTAACACTTCTGTCTTAACACAAATACTAAATCCTAAATATATAATATCAAATCAAATGATCTCACTATGATCTCACTATAAACGTCCTACTGCTGGGCAAATAAAATTATTTTAGCGAATTGTACACATCTAACAGCTGACAAGGACGCAAATAACAGAGCTTGTTTCACTTACTCTAAATATCCTGTCGTTAGCTACTTGTGCTGGGACGTTGAAAGCGTGTTCCAGCCGGATTGAAGTGGTTTCAAATGATATAACCTAGAAGACTGAATTTTTCCTTTAATTAAAGTTTGATTAAGGGAGGAATCATATAAAGAAAAAAATAAGGTATCGCTTATAATTTTACTATATTCCTCAGAAAGTGTAAGCAAACATACATACCACTATTCCTATTAGTGGTCTGCGTTCTCTATGGTCTGGTCGCTCTGTTTTTGTCTCTGCTCGAGCGTCATGACTAGTCATATCATTTGGGGAATTTAAAATAACAGTCCAGTTTTTTCATCAATTGTCGGCATATAAAAAGCCGACTCACGGTGAGAAAACTCTCTTTTACTGCTGGGTCTACCTACTCTCGACATTACTTACAACGTCGTGCTGTTAAAATTCTGCGCGAAATATAACCCCGAAATCTCGGGTTCTTCCACCGGGTTCCTGCCACCCCTGGTCTGCTACCACCACTGCTGCTCTACTGCAGTCCAAGTACTGCTGCCCTACCGCAGCCAAACTACTGCTGTCCTACCGCAGCACACTACGGCTGTCTTACTGCAGCCTACCTACCCACCTGATCTGCGGGTGAACTTCATCGGCGGGTTCCAGTTTCCGGTCGGCGCGGTCTCTGTGTACGCGGCCTAGCTTTCGCCTCTGCACACCGTCCGTCAGAAAGCCTAGCCGAAGCTAAGTCCCTTTTAAGTCCCAATCAAGCGGACAGAGTGAGCGATCCGTGAACCCCCCCTGAGTTTTTGTAAATTCTTTTCTAAAAGATTGGGAATAAAACTTTGTAACCTATACATTGTTGTCATTCCTATTCTGAGGCAACTAACCTTGTTTCTGAGTTGGGGCCGCTTCAACAATGTGAGTGCTCCGGTTCAATTTCTAGATGATATCGTTTATGAATATTAAATGAATTATTCAAGTATTAATTTGTTTTATTTTTAAGTAAGTACCTACGTATTGGAAGACCTGAACTACCAATTACTTACCTTGAAAAGGAAAGTCCAGTTCCAAAGGTGTAGAGCCTATAATTAATATTAATGATAATAATTAAAATCGGGCTCAGTGGCGTGCACTGGGAGAGGCCTATGTCCAGCATTGGACTGATACGGGCTGATGATGACGATTATGATAAAGACGAATTAATGTTGAATTAAATTATTCTAAATAAAGTAAAGATAATAATTAAACATAAGTATTCTTTTGAAAATGAACAACTACTTTCAAATGATATATTTATTTATTATATGGTATGATATGGCTGTCTGCAAGCTGACTGAACATTGCGAATGCGCTGCTATTCTAGTATACATTATGCTAAGACATAATCACCATAGTGATGAAGGATTGTGTATTGATAGGAAGGAAATATTAATGCCAATCTCTAATTATAACCTCAATTTCTACAACAAAAAAAAAATATCTCGTGAACCTGGGTGAATAAATGAAAAATCTTTTCTAATGATGAATATAACGGGTTTTTTCTACAATATAGAACAACAATCATCAAGGCACAAAATTTTTTTAAAGGGACCTAAGTGCCCATACAAAATCACCGCCCGCCTTTTTTTCCGAGATCAGCACTTACGAGTTTGTTTTTGTTCTTACGGCCAGATGTTTACATTTATAGCGTCCCCAGTTACATTTCTAAGAACGTATTGAATCCAACTATGAACTTTTTTTATATTAGAATGAGGCAAACGAGCAGGCGGGTCACTTGATGGAGAGCAATAACCACCGTCCATGGACACCCCCGCAAAACCAGAGGAGTCGCAGATGCGTTGCCAACAATAGGGTGAAGGAAAGAATAGGAATTATGTGGGGGGGGGGGGGGAGGGGCCTCTGGAACTCTCACTGGCCGGACGAAACACAACAGCATTTGTTTCATTCGTCCGTGTGCGTCGGGGCATATCGTTCGCGTCCACTCTGCCTTACGGCGACATAACGCGTCTCACTCTTGCGGAACCTATTGTGTGCGGAATCTCACAGAGTAAGTAACTTGAAGTCAGAGACTAACTTGCCATGGATACTCTGAATAGCACTTTCGATGCTGACGTGCAGGTGATTAAGGACGGTGACATGAGCATCGACAACGGTTCACCCATTGAACGGGAAACACCTCCACCGAACATTACTCATCGGAAAGGGGGATCAAACACTGAACTGAAAATCGTGCGCGCAGAGCTACAAGCTTTTCAGAACAACATGATATCCATACTTGAAAGTTGGTTTGCGAAACAGGAAGAAAAATTTAAAACAATTTTAGATGAATTCAATGACATCAAAAAATCGATTAACTATATTAACAGCAAATACGAAGACTTGAAAGAGAATACAAACGACTTAAAAGCACGCATGAACGCCTTTGAAGAGAAAAGTGCTGCAATAGAAACAAATTGCTCACGTATTAAAGATCTTGAGTCAAAGCTGGACACTATGGAACAACAAGCACGACAATGCAATGTCGAAATTGCGAATTTACCTAAAAAAAAAGGTGTAAACTTAACTTTGGTCGTAGAGGCAATTAGCACGGCAATAAAAGTACCTATACACAAACATGACATCATTTCAATACACCGAGTTCCGCAAGCTGCTCCCAATCAACGACCAAAAAATGTTGTTTTGAAGCTGAGTAACCGATTACTAACAGATAACAGTTTAAGTGCGGTACGTCTTCGCAAAGGTTTTACCTCAGAAGAACTTAGCATACCAGGACCATCTCACAAGATTTATTGCAACGAGCATTTAACATTAAAAAGCAAAAACCTTATTCGACTGGCACGTGAAGCAGCGAAGAGAAATAACATCCGTTTCGTTTGGATCAAGCACGGCACCATTCTCGTTAGACGCAACGAGACATCTCCAGTATTTTCCATTCGATCAGAAAACGATATTTCTAAATTTTGTGCTCAAATCAAGTGATTATGTTTACTCTTTAGAAATGTGTGATTCCTTAGTGTTGAATTTGGTGTGTGATTTTTCTATATTCAATCATTACCTAACACATAAGAAACAATTTTTAAGTTACATAGAAAACGAGCTTAATGTGATCTGCGGTCTCTCGAACATGCATTACTCTGTGCATTTTTACGTAAGTTGTTTGCTTGACCTATCTTTTCTACCTACCCGATTAGTCAAATTCAGGGGGGGTCAACTTTGTATGGGCGATTGGCGAAATACCTATTGGGGATTGTTCTGTGTGGCCATAAACAGGGAATTTTTTAGATAGCAGTTTTATATTATTTTTTTGTCACTAAATTTAATTAAATAATCCAAATTCAACTTGAAAAAAGTACGTGAAAGACGGAAAATTGTAGTCATTAGTCATAATATTTATATTTTCATTAATAATTATATATTCGCACCAGTGTAGTAGGATCTTTTTGCAAGATAGTGGCAACACTATGATTTTTTTCCTACTGAATTTAAAAATGGCGTTTGTTGTTTGTTTTGCGTTCGGTGCTGTGTTCTCGTTCGTTTAATAATCAACATACTTTTTGCTGTAGCAGTTCCTAAGTCTTTACATTATTTGCGTTGAGTCGAGCCCTTGCTCCTCCGCTATATTGTCAAGTTGTGGTTAAAGCCGTGCGTGTGTGGTTAAACCTTGTGAGACATTGACTCTTGGTTTTGTTATTTTCGTTGTTGTAACTATGGCAGACAACATTAGACGAAAATGTTTGAAATGTGGACGATCACCAAAACAAGATTCTGCCATTACATTGTATAGATTCCCAAACCCTTTTATTTTTTTTATTTTTTTTTCCCAGGGGAACTCATTACGAGTACCGGGGCCTTGAAGAGGCACCCAGTTATGTGGGACTCGCCCGTCCGCCTTTCCGCACCCACTGACAAGGAGAGAGGCTCCAGGTCAGCTGCCGAGCTAAGTCCCGGCTGGGAGGGCGAGACGGAGGGGAATACCCACTAAACCCCTGGGGGCCCAACAATCCGAAGCTGAAAGCTGAGGTGGATGTCGCGGTACATACCACTAGGGATTAACCCGCGACGGTCACCCCGTCGCCCGTGTGCCAACCTATGACCGCAAGCGGTCACGCGCCGACACACGGGCAACTTCGCGCACGGCACAACACAAAACAGCGTGCCCACCCTCTAATGGGAACGCGATCCCCCAAAATAACAGATACAAGGACAGCACAGGACAAACACAAGACAAAGACACATTGGTCCTCCGACCCTTGGGCTTTTGGGGAGGTATAGTCATACCCACACCAAAGCCCAACCCCACTCGCGCTTGCTTCCGCAAGCGCCTCACCACAAACAGGCAACACGACAAACAAACACACAACAAATAGCGCGGCCTTCCACCAGCCCGCCTTATCCTACTCGGCAGCCCGGACCCCGACTCAGACCCAGAAACCGCCCACGAATCTGGCTCCGACTCGGACCCCTAGCCCCACAAACACCTACCGACCCTCGACCTCGGGCCCTTGACCCAAACCCCGGAACTCGGAGACGGACCCCCGGTAAAAACCGGGAGGTCACTCCATGAGATTCCCAAACCCTGGACTAACTAACAAGTTGCGGTAAGTAGAATACGCAACTCAGGGATTGACCCAAGCTAATGGTTAGGGCTATAGAGTGAAGAACCTTCTGACAATTATTGTATTATACATGCCTTGTCAAGGAGTATTACCTATCTACCATATCGTAATCCAACCTTTTAGCGAGAGCTCTCTAGGTCTCGATTAAAGCTCTTATCCACTATCAACGACAATGATTTTGATTATTAAAACATGTTAATAATTTGTATTGTTTTAGCTGTGTATCAGGGCCAAGTTTTGTTATCCTGACAACGAGTGGCCTTCAGAGGAGTTTCACCGAAAATTGTATGCTGAGCACAGAATGTTATGCAGTGAACATTTTGAGAAATCTGCATTTACCGACTTCGCCAAGAAGAAGTTAAATCGTAATGCTGTTGTTCAATTTGTAGAGGTAAATAAGCACCTATTAATATATTTTATAAAGTAAGTTTACGAGCAGGTTACTCAATACAATATTGAGGTTTTTTTATTCTACAATGGGTAAGCGCTTGGCCTTCATCTCACCTGATGGTAAGTGACGATAAGGCCGAAGATGGAGTGGCGTGCTTCAGCCGGAATCCTTAACCACTGAGGAACTAGTAACATGTAATGTATATAACTGTTGCAATAAAAGTATTATCTATCTATCTAACCAGCTATCTTATCTCAAACTGTCGGAACACAACAAACCTATATATAACTATTGTTGTTATGGCGACAGAATTAGATAAGTTGGTGGTAGCTAGCCAGGCGGACTTAACAGCCCAACCAAACCAAGCACACAAATATGTAGCCCCCGCTGGGAATCGAACCCGGGACCTCTGGGTCGGAAACCGGTGGCTTAGTCACAAGACCACAGAGTTGGTTGGTATCATGTTCCATAATATTGAAAAAAATAAAGTATACTTATAAATTACTTATGATTATAATAAAATATAATATAATTTGTTTACGCTCACCAATTATTTAGCCCAAGATAAGCTTCTATAGAAACTCGTTAATATGGTTTAACTAGATAATATTAATGTGCAATAAAATACATACAATATGTGCACTTTTATGACAAACTTAACGTAAAAAGTTTTACTTTGTTTTTTTTTTACTAATTCAATATTATCATTAAAAAAACACCCAGACCCGAAATCAATTCATAAAAACAGTTTTCTCTAAATTGACCCGACCGGGTATTGAACCGCACGGAGGTTGTCACGTCACATTCCACTTTATAATTATTTAAAATTATGACCAAAATTGATATACAGGTCCAGCCATTCTAAGGTGATGTGATATGTAGGTATACCATTATGACCAAAATTGATATACAGGTCCAGCCATTCTAAGGTGATGTGATATGTAGGTATACCAGAATTTAATTTATAATGAACAAATATTATTTTTCAGCATGAGATTGATCCATCACAGCACTCTAGAGAGATTATGTCGGTTCCATCAACATCAAAGCAAGATGTGATAGATGCTCAACCAGGGCCATCACATCTACTTAAGAACATAACAAGTATTGTACCAGTTGCCAAGGTATTTACACATTTGTTTGTAAACAAACCAAATCAGTATACTAGTTCTTGACACTTCCTAATGAACTGCATTTATAACGAACTGTGTTTGATAAAAAAATATTGTTTCTCAGGGAGTACCAGAACTATCACCGAATCCCATAGAAACTGTGTCGGGTCCCTTAACTGCCAAGCAAGATGGCCATCAAATATACTTAAGAACATAACAAATATTGTACCAGTTGCCAAGGTATTTACACATTACGTTGAATAATTATGGAATTAAAGCTAACATTTGTTCGTAAACAAACCAAATCAGTATCTAGTTCTTAAGCATTTCCTAATAAATTTAAGTTTAGACGATTCAAAATGCTTATTTTAAGCTTACCAAATAAAGAAATTTTGATTTCGACTGCATTTAAAACGCACTGTGTTTGATAAAAAAATATTGTTTTACAGGGAGTACCAGTACTATCACCGAATCCCATAGAATTTGTGTCGGGTCCGTCAATATCGGAGCATGAAGTGATAAAAGCTCAACCAGTTGCCAAGGTACCTAATATTTACATAATATATATTCACCGTGTCGCGTAGTGGTAAAAATACACTACCACCTCCTCTCTTCCCTTAAAAGGCGACTAACGGACTAAAGACTACACATACATCTAACAACATACTACGGCGGTGGGCTCACCACCTGTCACGCTGAGCACATGTGCAGTCGATATTTGGTGAAAAGTGGACTATGGTAGTGGACTGCTTCTGCGGTCATCATTGCCTTGTCTCTGACTAACCCTTCGGTGATAATAGTTGTGATTATGTATGTATGTAAGTATGTTATATTTTAATTATTTATAATACATCCAGTTATGACTGTAATTAAATGAAACTTAGATTTAAGTTTGACCCGAGCTACCAAACTGTATCCCCTTCAATATCAGTTTCTTGGATTTTGTATGATACCTACTGTAACAAACAATCATTAATACACACAAAAAAAGCCTCATTCCACTTTATTATTATTTAAAAATAATGCACAACAGACTGCTGCTTATTACATTTTTAATATTTTTTTTATTGATAATCATGTAACCAAATATTAAGAAGTAAGGCGTAGTAGTAGTAATTACTTTAAAATGAAAAATTATTATTTCAGTGTATCATCAGTACCAGCAGTGTTGTAAAATCAAAGGAAGAAAAAGTATTATTAAAGAGATGTAATTTATATATGAAAAGGATCTGGAAGTTGCGGAACACAATCAAAAACAGAAAGAAACTTGATAGTTTGAACTTCCTTTATGAAAATGATTCTTTCAACAAACTGGTGAAAAGGTTAACTCCGTCATTTGCCATACTTTTACAGGCACAGTTGAGAAATGTAAGAAAACAAAAGATAGGCTGTAGATGGACTTTAGATGAAAAGTTTATTGCTTTACGGATTTATAAAAGGTCTCCTATGTGCTAGACTGTGAGACTGTACTGAACTGATGTGTAGACTTTTAAGGAGAATGTGGTGTTTACCAACCCCAGCAACACTAAAAACGTTGCTCAGACAATTTGATTTGTCTGTTGGGATCAACCAAAAACATCTCAATGCACTTGAAGAACATGTCAAAGGTTTACAGGCTTCTGATAATGAATTTATAATGATGTTCGACGAAATGTCGTTAAAAAAACATTTGGAATACAAATTTAAATTAGACCTTATAGAAGGATATCAAGACCATGGGCCTCAGCATGGACGGACTCAACAAGAAGCAACCCATGCACTAGTATTCATGGTAGCTGGTATACGAAAAAAGGAAAAACAGCCTATTGCTTTTTATTTGTCCAGTTCGTATGTTACTGCAGACAGATTGGCAGTCCTTATAAAAGAGGTAATTACACTTGCTCAAATTTAAAGATATGTTAGTAAGCTAATAATCAGGACAGCACTACACAACCTGTTAACATATTTAATTCTGTAAGTGATTAAATATTTTTGTATACAGTGTGTTTCTTCTAAGGTGTCAAGCCGATGTGTGGTGATAGGGAACTACCATACCTATCTATTGAACCCCTATGTATGTTCTACGATTTTTTGTAGTTTTCGAGTTATAATTTTTTTTTCATTATCATATGATTCAACAACGAGACGGCTCTCAAATAATTATATCTTTTTTTTGGGTCCATTTTTCTATGATGTTTTTTTTAATACAATGCCTATTGATTGCACTTTTATGAGTAAAAAAATCTCCTTCCTAACTTTAACCTAAGGTACTAAAATTTTGATACTAACTTTAAAAATTGGGTTAATCAGAACAGAATGGAATTTTCAACTCAAATAAAAAAACTAAAAAAGATTTTCTATAGCTTCTGCCTATTCTTAAAAACTGCCCAACCAAATATGCTTTCATAACTACTAATACATAAAAAAATGTACTAAATGGAACATTTTTTGCTGAAATCGGTCGTTGAACGTGGTAGATCGGAAATTGTGTAATTTTCATCTAAGTATACTAAAATTATAATGAGGAAAGATTTGATTGTTTGTTTGTATTGAATAGGCTCCGAAACTACGTGATCGATTTCAAAAATTCTTTCACCGTTGGGAAGCTACACTATCTCCGGGTGACATAGGCTACAATATATTTTTTTTTAAAAATAGGGATCCTTACTAAAATTCTAATAAATTGCTTACATCGCGTGCGCTATGAAAACTATTGATGATAGAACACATGCGATGTAGGCGTCGTCACGGCGGTGCCGCATTTTGAGTTTAATATTAAAAACTACCATTATTAATGAGAGGGCCAAAGTAAAACTCAAAATGCGGCACCGCCGCAAAATATCAAGAAAAATATTTTTGCGGCGGTGCCGAATGTGCATAATCGGTTGGTGGCCGGCATTTTGAACATATAAAATTTTTATCGCATTGAGTTTTATTTTGGCCCTCTCATTAATAATGGTAATTTTGAGGATAGTAGTAGGTATGAAATGTATGTTATTAGTATCAACTGAGCTCTTCTTAAACGTAAAGGGATTATTAATCTCCTGATAGACAAGAATATTCAAAGATACTAAGAAATTATAAAATACTAGCAGACCGCCGACGACTTCGTTCGCGTGGACCCCGTGACGATATTCAAAATGACTCCCCTCGCATACCCCAGTGACGACGCCTACATCGCATTTGTTCTATCATCAATAGTTTTCGTAGCGCACGCGATGTAAGGAATTTATTAGAGTTTTAGTAAGGATTCCTAATATTTTTTGAAAATTTTTTGTAGCCTATGTCACCCTGAGACAGTGTAGCTTCCCAACGGTAAAAGAATTTTTGAAATCGGTATAGTAGTTTCGGAGCCTATCCAATACAAACAAACAATCAAATCTTTCCTCTTTATATTATTAGTATAGATGAAAATTACACAATTTCCGATCTACCACATTCAACGACCGATTTCAGCAAAAATGTCCCATTTAGTACATCTTTTTTTGTATTAGTATGAAAGCATATTTGGTTGGGCAGTTTTTTTGTTCCATTCCATTATGTTCTGATTAACCCAATTTTTAAAGTTAGGATCAAAATTTTAGTACCTTAGGTTAAAGTTAGGAAGGGGATTTTTTTACTCATAAAAGTGCAATCAATAGACATTGTATTAAATAAAAAACATCGAAGAAAAGACGAAAGGTATAATTTTTTTAGAGCTTGTTGTTGAACCATAAAATAACGAAAAAATATTATAACTCGAAAACTACAAAAAATCGTAGAACATACATGGGGGTTCAATGGATAGGTATGGTAGTTCTTTATCACCACACATCGGCTTGACACCTTACAAGAAACACGCTGTATAATTTAAATTTAATTTGCGTTGACCACTCCGGCTCTCAGCTGCCCGGATTGCAGAGGACGCGGGTTTGATTCCCGCCTGAGGTAGACATTTTTTCAACGTTTCGATGAAGTTCGATCTTTGATTTTACGATTTCATTAAGACTTGTCCATTAACCAAAACATATATCTTTTACGTATTTCTGTTTCTAACTATAAATCATCAATTACTCTGAAACTAGCGTATTAATCATAATGTTTTTTAACCGGTTTATTTTTAATTTGGCGTAAATATACGCCACTGGTTTAATAGAACCTTATATGCAGTGTGGATTTAGTATATCTGATACATACTCACATCTTTAAAAAAGATATGACTTCCTGTTTCTTTTTAATTTACTGAAAGAGTGTATTATTAATTTTATACATTTTAATTTGCAGTTCCTACATACGTTGTTTAATATTGGGCTATGCATATCCGCCATAGTATGTGATATGGCTGCCGTAAACAGACGGGCCTTTGCAATTTTGGGTACAACTAAAGAAAAGCCATATTTTTTAATATGTAATAATGAAGTTGTCACTATGTTTGACCCACCACATTTACTCAAGAGTTTTAGGAATCTTTTTATGAAGTACAATGTTAAGTGCAGTACGAATGTTATATCAAATACCCAAACAGGACAAGGTAATTGATCAATATATACGGTATGCGATTGCTAATAATTAGTTTGCATACATACTTAAAATATACTCACGATTATTATCCCAGAAGGGTTATTCAGAGACCAGGCAATGAGGACCGCCAAAACAGTCCAGGTTTAACAAAAAAAAACAACTGCACATGTGCTCAGCGAGACGGGTGGTGAGCTCATCGTCAATGTAATGCATAATATGTCATATTGAATTATTGTCATTTTAATATTTCTTTTTCGCAGGTTTGGCAAAATGGAGTCATATAAAAAACTTTTTTGATGTCGACAACAAAAACAAAAATTTTGTTTTTGCCCCTGCTCTTCGCAAGGAGCACTTAAACCCTAATACCAAAGAAAAGATGAAAGTTAAGTTAGCTGCACAGGTTTTAAGCCACTCTGTTGCGTCGGGAATGTTCGCTAAAATAGCAGCAGGTAAATAATACCAAAATCAATTTTATTTCTTCACTTTCTATGTCATGTTAAGGCAACCACAACCTTAATTTACCAACTGCATTTATTATATTTCTGACCCCATTATTTGTTAATTTCAGGGGAATTGCCATCTGATGCCACAGTCACAGCAAATCTTATAGCCAAAATGGATAATTTATTTGATTGCATGAACAGCGAGAATTCAGATTAAAGAAGAGGAAAGCCATGTGCTACAAATATGTCAAAAAAATCACCTCATTTAAAATTGTTTTTTGACATGAGGACGTTTATTTTTAAAAATGGAATTTGTGGGTTGTTCGCAAACCCCACCTTCACAGCAAGGTTGGATATGGTCGTTGAATGCAGTAGAACGGTTGTGGAGAAATTTGTGTAATAAACATAGTAATATAAAAACTTTGTCCACACGTCGCCTGCAGCAAGATCCCCTCGAAAATTTATTTGGTACAATTAGAGGAAATTGCGGAGCCAATACCAATCCAACTGTTGGTCAATTTATAGCTGCCCTAAAAACGGCGATTATGTCCAACCTTGCCCATTTGTCCCAAGGTAATTGTGAAAAATTAGTAATTGTGCAAATTGGGCCTGACAGATGTTACTACAGTTTCCTTCAAAGTCTGTCATCGACTCGGAGGAGTGGCCAAGCCAGAGCATCCCAGACCTATCCTGGTGAGGTTTTTCAACGTGGAGCACAGAACTGCTGCGTGGAGAGCGAAGTCGGCTTTGAAGGGATCACCGGTCTCTGTTCGTGAGTTCCTGACTAGGACCAGGCAGGCGCTGTTTGGCAGGGCTCGTCTCCATTTCGGGATGAAGGCTTGCTGGACGCAGGACGGTGCCATTATTATCAAGTCTTCCGACGGAAACCGTCATAAGGTAACATCATTGGAAGACCTTAACCCCATTTTGGCCAAGTTTCCTGTGAAGTCGAGTGAGCCGCCGACACGAACCAGGAGCAGACCTGAAAAAGGTGTGCGTAGTTAAGTCTTGATTTATTGTAGGCATTCATTTAAAAAATTATATCTTTATTGTCGTAGCGTAATAATAATCTCATAAATACTTACTTGCACATTCCTTGTTGTTGTCTTGTTAAAGTTAGGTAGCTACCCATATCTTTTATTGTTACTGTTGCTGTCCGTACAATCAATATCAATGTCGTTCCATACCCCCTATATCTTTATAAATCAGTTTTTATTATTTGTTTTGGATCCACCACCATAAAATCTTATATTTTGATTTGTAATTTTAGCAGACACACAAAAAAGTGAGTGAAGTAAGGCCAACCAACTGTCATTGTCATGTCATGTCATATTTTTTATCTTGGAAGGAATGACTAAGGAAACCAAGCCATACAGCCTCGTGTATTTTTTTTTAATGTCATGTTTTGTCTTGCTGTCAGTGGTTTGTGCAAGATTATGTGATATGTATTTTATTTTTTGATTGTAACTTTTAATTTTGTTTTTTTTGTGATGAATGTTTCATGCTAATGTGAATGGTCGGCTGGCGGGTGGTGTGTAGTGTTAGCCAAACTCAGTAAGTTTATTGTTTTAACTTGTATATTTACATACTTTTATATTTTATTTTATTTATCTATTATATATCTTATTTATATTAATGTTATCTGATGATGATTCCTTCCATTCTGCTGCTGACTCCACGGACTTATCGAGTAATGCTAGCTTTTCTTCAATGCCTAATACACTTGGTGACTTCGTTCGTGACAAGATTAGTCTTAACACAAAAAACTCTTTGAACATCTGTCACATAAACGCTCAGAGCATTCCTAGCCACTACAGTGACTTAGTGGAGGCATTTACTGGCACTAACGTTCACGCCATTCTGATTTCTGAGAGTTGGCTCAAGCCTCACCTTCTTTCTACCACCTACCCTCTTTCTGGTTTTATTCTTGTCCGAAATGACAGGACTGGACGGGGAGGGGGTGGCGTGGCCATCTACATACGAAGTGATTTTCCATACAAAATTCTCTCTCCTTCAGCCTCAAGTTCATGTCCTTCAGCTGAATACCTCTTCCTCGAGATTATTGTTAAAGGGGTTAAGACTCTCCTTGGGGTGGTATACTGCCCTCCGGCTGTGGATTACTTCATGGATCTGGAACTGGTTCTTGAGTCGTTTGGGACAGAGTATGCGCATCACGTCATCATGGGCGATTTCAACACAGACCTCATCCGTCATACCTCACGTTCCCGTAAACTCTTTCATATCATTGAGGCTACTGGCCTGCATGTCCTACCACTCCAAGCCACTCACTGTAACATTACAGGCGAGGAAACGTGGCTAGACCTCATCCTCACGTCCAACCTATCTCTTGTTTCCACTCACGGTCAATGTCCAGCTCCCGGTTTTTCCCATCATGACTTTATTTTACTTTCATACATCCTCAAGCCCCCAAAACCTGTCCCTAAAGTGCTGCGCATGCGTTGCTTTGGTCGTATGGATGTAGAAAGTTTGCTCAAAGACGCTTCTCAAATCAATTGGGAACAATTGATGTCTGTCTCCACGGTTCACGAGAAGGTTAGCATTATGAACCAGGCAATCCTCTCACTTTATTATGAGCATGCGCCAGTTAAGACAGTTAAAGTAAAGCGTCCACCTGCCCCATGGCTGACCAGAGGGATTCGTATGGCTATGAAACGAAGAAATCGGGCTTTTCGTAAATTTAAACGAGAGCGTTCTGAGGGGAATTGGTGTCTATACAAGTCTGCAAGAAACCTATGCAATCAGATGATACGCAATGCTAAACGCCGACACATCCTCGAAAATATCTCATCGTCCTTCCCCGCTGATATTTGGAAATTCCTTGGAACCCTTGGCATCGGCAAGGCGCGTAGTGATGTTCTGCCTAACACAATTATGTTGGATGATTTAAATTGTCATTTCTCCACTACTGCTTGTATAGATCATTCAACCATTTGTCAAACGGTAGATTACATTGCAGGTTTGCCTCGCCCCAATATTGACACTTTTCATTTTTCTCCTGTTACTGTAGATGAAATCAAAAAGATTATCCTCTCCATCAAATCTGGAGCCCTGGGACATGATGGCATTAGTCGTCGTATGATTGTTTCTATCCTAGACCACGTTCTTCTTTCGATTACCCACATCATCAACTTTTCCTTTGACTCTGGCCAATTCCCTACCCAATGGCGTAAAGCCTATGTGCGTCCCTTACCCAAGATCTCCAGTCCATCCCATCGAACCCATTTTCGACCCATATCTATACTTCCGTTTCTGTCCAAGGCAATCGAGGTCTATGTCCATAAGCAGCTTGCAAGATGAATCTTGCAAGCTGCTTATGGACACACTTGAGTAACAACGAGGTTATTTAGATAAATGAATTTATCTAAATAACCTCGTTGTTCCTCTGCAATCTGGCTTCAGACCAGAAAGTTACCGGCGACATTAGACAAGGCATGGAGGATACAAAAGTCACAGTTTTAGTACTCATAGACTTCTCAAACGCCTTCAATGCCGTCCGTCATGACATCCTCCTATCTATCCTTTCCCATCTTATGGTTTCATCTGAGGTACAGGAATGGTTCTCTTCTTATCTTCAAGAGCGTCAGCAGTCAGTCCGCATTGATGAGATATCATCAAATTGGCGTAGCCTGAATGCTGGTGTTCCACAAGGCGGTATTCTTTCTCCATTATTATTTTCAATATTTATCAACTTTATCACCTACCACCTTCAGTGTGCGTATCATCTGTACGCCGATGACCTTCAGCTTTACACTCATACACGCGTAGATGACTTATCAGACGCTATTGTAAAAATAAATCGGGACTTGGAAGCTGTTAACGACTGGTCGCGTAGGTTTGGTGTGGCTGTAAATCCTACAAAATGTCAGACGATACTTGTTGGCAGCTTGAGAATAATAAATAAAGTGGGGATTAGCTCTATTACTCCTGTAGTGTTTGACGGAACAGTCATACCATTCAGCGCGACCGTTAAAAATCTCGGCTTACATATCGACACTACACTTAGCTGGCATTCTCAGGTTGCTAATGTTAGCAAAAAAGTAACCTGGACTCTGCGCTCTTTAAATCGCCTGAGGAACTTTTTACCGTTCAAGACGAAGGTGATGCTTGCGCAAACTTTAATCCTTCCTATGATCGACTATGGTGACGTGTGTTATTACGACCTAAACTCAGTCTTGCTTGATAAGCTTGACAGATTGCTCAATAACAGTATCAGATTCATCTACAATCTGAGGAAGTATGACCATATCTCACAGCATAGGTCTGAGCTGAAATGGTTGCCCATTCGTCAGCGGAGATGTTGGCGCGCTCTTTCCACACTCTTCTCTCTTCTAAATTCTCCAAATGCTCCATCTTACCTTACTCCCCATTTCCAATATCTTTGCTTCTCTCACGACCGGAATCTCAGATCCTCAAATAACCTTCTCCTTCTCTCTCCTTCCCACTCTTCTGGCTTTGTACATTCCTCCTTTTATATCCAGTCCATACTCCTCTGGAACGCGCTACCTCAGGAAGTCAGGATGGCTGCGAGTCGTGACGCTTTCAAAAAGAAAGTTCATTTGCTCCTTTTCGACAGAACCATGGCAGAGTCATCTCAATAACGTCCTTTTTATATATTATATTATCAAGTAGTGTATGTAGGTATATTATAAAATATTTATGTATTGCGAGTATGTATATTTTGTTTATTAATATATACGTATTGTATGTTTTAATATTTAATGGTCTCATCAAACTGTGGTCACCGCAGATAATTGCACCTACCATGTCATCTCTGCACCACCCTATAGTTGACTGGTAGAGAATGCCTCAGGCATTAAGTCCGCCATGTAATGTAATGTTGCAAAAGTTTAAATAAATAAAAAAATAAATAAATACAAAAGATGTAAATGAGCACATTGTAAAAAAATTTAAGAAATTATTTTCACCCACACTCATGTCATCAGGGCGATGACAAGAAAGAAGATGCCGAAGCATCAGTTAGTTTGATAACAGATACAGTAGATGTAAGTTTCGCAGAACTTTCATTTACTGAATCTGCAGAATTGCAGGCATGTGCGTATGTTTGTAGATATTTATTAAAGAGGAAAAAAGATGATTGCAAAAATAGTAATACATTTTTAAAAAATGAAAATGTTGATATTGATTTATTTAATTTCATGCAATTTAAAGAATACAGTGATTTTTAAAAGTCGCTTATTTATGCGTCAAAAGAATTTGTAAACTGTGTGGAATCTTGTGCGACAATTATAAACGATTTATTGCGCACAAGAGGCCACACAGTCGAAATAAAACAATACATCATAGAATTTGTTAATAAAAACGTAATTTTTTTATTTATAAATTGTCATTACAATGAAAATGTTAAATTTATTGTAAGTAATGTTTTCTTTATATGTGTAAAAAGATTTTGTACATTAAAAAATCGCCAATATAAGGAAGAGACGTCAGCATCACTATTAAGAAAAAAAATGGACATAATAAAGCATAAATAAAAATATTTGCCATTGTTTTCTTTACCCTATCTTTACTATTACTTAATCATGAACTTTTCAAATGTACTAAAACCATTTCTTCGAATTTCAAACGTTTCTTTCATGTATTATTCTTCCGTTAAAGTAGTTTCATAGGAAACTTCTCATAAAACTTCAACGGAAGAATAGTACATGAAAGAAACGTTTGAAATTCGAAGTAATGGTCTAGAAAAAAATAAAACTTTTGAAAAGTATTTTGTTTCCCACCTCGAATTTTTAAATCTCCCGCCATACACTTCGTTGATTAGTTCGTTGGGGATTACGACAGAGACGCCACAGTCGAGTTTTGTTTGCCACTAATTTTGTATGAAGTTGACATTCTTCTTGTATATGTGTTCTGTGGTCAAATTATTGATAAAATTCGTTCTAAAATGTTATTATTTTAACTTTTCTTTTAAATTATCGTACTGTTCTATTGTTGTTAACATAATAAATAACCATACACTAATAATTTTGCCATTTAATCATGATAATGCCATAAAATACATTGCAACACTTCTCATTACATTCTTAATTCATTAATTCACAGTAGTAACATTTATCATATTTTATAACCCTTACAGAACTAGATAAGATTGTGATCTATTACCAGAACCGTAGGGGACTTAGAACGAAACTTAACACATTATTTAATAATATTTTAACCGATTGTTATGACGTAATCATACTCTCGTAAACATGGTTGATACCTGGCATCAATGATAGTGAATTTATAGACTCCCGATACGTTGTGTGTGGCGGCCTTAGTCGCCACATAATTTATTATCATCACGTATCGGTTAAAGAGTTTGTAAGCACATTCCTAAACGCGTGCAGATCCGATAAAGATATGTCACGGCATCCTCCCTCCAACATCTACGTAGTATTACTGTATAAATAGTCTTGTAAGGTTTAGATAATAAGTTAGTCACAATGTAGTCACTGTAAATATACAACATCATATTAAGAGACGCAGTCGTTATTTACCATCGCCATGGAACCTACCATCACCTCCACCTCGCATACCTTTCCCGATGGAACACTGGTGACCCCGACGTGATGGAGTTCTCGCAACATCCCCCGATGGAACACTGGTGACCCCGCTCAAGCAACAAGCAACCTTCCAACGGAGTACCCCGAAAAAAACACGTGAGTCATTTGTAATATCTACACATCAACCATGGCAGCAACATCTATTCAGCGACGGACACAACAAAATCTTCAAAATAAATTCACTACACCGAACCACACCAAGCTGCGACTGCGTCATTTACCATCATTCTTATGGCTCCCACAACTTTGGCTTCCCTTCCGGCACATCGTATCAAGAACGTTTCATCGACTAAGGCAAAGAAATAAGGTACCCAGAAAAACAATGCGAGATAAAATATACTAACAATTTCATAACTGCACACATTATGTCATAAATTGTGCAGCGCAGCGAACGCGCAAGAATTTCCGACGCATTACTTTTCGCCGTTTACTCTACGCTTGCGCAAGGTCAAGTTCACTGCAAAAAGAACACAATATGTCACTTATTCATCACGATAATGAAAAATGAAACAAAGGAAAATAAGCATAATATGTATACAACGAGTATTCACCCGTTTAACCGCCTCACTTTTACCGACTGACAAAGTGGTTTGAGGTATGTTATTTATAATTACGGGAAGAGATATTTAGAAGCATTATTTTACCAGTCGATGGTTTTATGAGATATTATTACACTTCATAAGACACTTAAATGCTACTAGCTACCTCCAGTGCGAATTGATTTCTCCGGTGTTACGTTGTAAATTCAGGGCCCTGTCTGCCTTTACTAATCTACAAAAGAAGTTCGCAATGGTTGAATAGTACTTACCTGAAATCATTGCTTTAGAATGATCAAATTTCCAAAAACATTAGTCCTTGTAGCTTGTTTGAATTAAATCCATTTTTCTTCACATTAAAGACATGGAGCCTTGGCTGACACATTACAAGACACACTTTTCTTGCATTTTCAATTAAGACATATTTCTAAATCAGTTTTAGCAAGACTTTGCGTTGGATTTGAAGAAAAATGGGTTCCTTTGTTTACGTTTTGTATTTGACATAACACCATAGACAAAATGACAGCCACCGTAGCGACGCCTAGCGGTAGCGGGGCGAAGTAGCTGTCAGCTTTTAATTTCACATAAAAGATTCAATTTTAAAACATAGTCGAAACAGTTCTAATAATAAATTACATAATAAATTAATATGTATAATAATTACTTTAAGTAATTAAATTTAATTCATGCAAATCCGGAAATAGAACTATTTTTTTCTATAAGGACTTTTATCTAGAACATTCGAACGGGAGTAATATTTTTTATATGGATATTGTCTCTGCCCGTAGGGGTTACCAGAGAGGAAACTAATACTCCTTAATATTAAGACAGGGTAATTAGTGAGTTAAATATCACTAAAAATAATTTTAAATTAAAGAAAAACGCATTTCACATTGCTAAACGTTAATTTTTTTTTAGGTCTTGTGTTGTTATTGTTGGCAAATTCTGTTAGAGAGGGCGAGTTGTGACAGACGTCATATTTGACGTTTTGTTAGTTTGAAGGAAAATTCTAAAAGAACAATTTCTTATGAATTACCCGACAATGGGAGTAGAAATCATAAGCTGGCCTTCGATTTATAAGTGTTTCCGGCGAAAGGAAAGCTGCCGAGTTGCGACGCCGAAACGATTTCAATCTCTGGCGTGACGTGGTGCGATGAGTTGAGATCAATGCACTCAGGAATCCGTGCCACAACCAACCGGTCGTGACGCCGCTGGCAGCCACGCGTAAATATAGGATATCCCAACGCATGCTTCGAGAGGCCCGTCTCGACGCCAGGATTTAGAGCTGGGCCCTAAAGCCTGGACGCGAGACCTGCCTCTTCGGGGCACCAGCGGCCACCTGCTGCCAGCGAGCTGTCGCCGCACAGGCGTTGACGGTTTTTGTACCCCTACTCTGGGTTTAAGCGTTCTTTATTCAGGAACATATTTTTACATTAGGGTTTCGAAACCTTAACCTAGTATTTTCTTTTATATCCAACTACACCAAGCGTTGGTGAAGTTGTGAAACATTTGAGGATCTGCGAGTTCGACTTGGGTGAAGTATGGTGACATCGTCTCCAGATTCGGATCGACTATACGATCCTGGCGTCCATAATTATTAATTTTATATCAGTATAACCCCACGGTTCTCTAGTGTATCGGCTTTAAACGTGTGAGAGTTTTGATACGGTTAAACGGTTTAAAACATTTAATTTAATATTTTAATAGACGGAGTAATTTAATTTTAATTTCAACATCATACTCCGGACGGTACTGGTTTATCCCGACCCCCCGCGACCATAGCTTGCACGACTGAAATATTAGCTGGCTGGTTAGGCAGTAGTAGGAACAGTATTATAAAATTTATTTTAAATTAAAATTATCACCGACCCGCTTGGTCACTTTTGACTCTTAGGATTTTAGTGTGTTTTAGGGGGTGATATAGCTTTGGAATAAGGTTTAGATTACTTTAAACAGTAAATTATAGTTGGCAAAATTAATAGAAAGTTTGTTGAACTTTCATTTGAGATTGACCCTAGGGTCAATTTCAACTGATAGTTTTTTTTGTTATTTTCGGCTAAATAAATTAAAAGGTGTAACGTAGATGATTTGTACCTAACATAATATAAGACAAAATTGTGACTAACCCCCCTCTCTTAAATAATAAGAATGAAATAAAATTTATAATTTTATTTTATGGTTGTTGGACAAAATATTTGTGTGAGTTCTTTTACAATATACTGCCTAGCTGTTGAACATTTTATGGTTTTATTTGATAACAACCCACTGAGGCTTGCGTTTGGGATTTTCTTCCTTTTCCCCAAAAGGGACAAAATCTCAAATGTAACACCGGTTATCTGACAAAGAGCCAAGGAATACGCCAGTCCGAGGATAAATATGAAGCTTTTATGAAGTATATACTCAAAATGAAGATATTCGACAAGTTCAAAATATTTTTATTGTGCAAAAAGATGTTACAGTACAATAAATAAACACAAAAATGAACCATGTTAGGGTAACTAATGTAACAATAAAATTAGTCAATTTTAATTTCATTTTTTTGAATAGGTACGTATTTCCTTATATATTGAATGCAACATGTCTTATCTATAATAATATGTAATGTTTAATGTTAGTCAATTCTAATTTTAATGTTTTGGTATTATGTCTGTTTATTAAGCCTAATAGTTCAATTTATTATTAACCTGTCTATTGTAAGAATATGCGTAATTTAAATTTGTACATATGTCATTTAAAATTTAATTCTGTGTAAATATAATCTTGGTATAACGTGATAAAAATATTAGAAAAAATATTATGATGTTGAGAGGAATTTGATACATTTTAAAGAAAAATCTAGGTTTTTATAAAATTATTCGTGTAATCGATCGTTTTTAAAAGGTATGCCTATAATAAGTAAGTATTTTGTTCAAATACAAGGAAACAGCTCTCTTAGCAGCATTCAGCAAGCCAGCTAGCCATAAGGTTCCATCGCAGCAACGTAACGCTTCCTGGATCCTCGGCATCACTCGACGGTCAAAATAAGTACCGTCGCACTCCACACGTCTCGACTCACAGCAGACATGGTAGCACACGCTCGTCTCGAGTCATGTAGACCGGAGAACGCTCGTTTTGTCAATGAAGACTTGAGCACGCTCATCACGACTTAACGTGGATTAGAGCACCACTGGCATCTCCAAGCTGAAGACCTGATGTTTTTTTCATTCCCTTTTTCAAGAGGGGGAGTACTGTGGCGGCCTTAGTCGCCACATAATTTATTATCATCACGTATCGGTTAAAGAGTTTGTAAGCACATTCCTAAACGCGTGCAGATCCGATAAAGATATGTCACGGCATCCTCCCTCCAACATTTACGTAGTATTACTGTATAAATAGTCTTGTAAGGTTTAGATAATAAGTTAGTCACAATGTAGTCACTGTAAATATACAACATCATATAAAGAGACGCAGTCGTTATTTACCATCGCCATGGAACCTACCATCACCTCCACCTCGCATACCTTTCCCGATGGAACATTGGTATAGATGCGACAGAGATCGAGCTGCCACCGGCAAGCGTGACGGTGGCGGTGTCCTGGTGGCCGTGCGCCGCGAGCTGTGTGCTCGTCAGGTACAACTAAGTATGCCCCGCGCCTGCGCCTTGCATGATGACACGCTCGGTAACGTAGACAACACTTTATCACCCTTTATTGACTACGTATAACTTAAACTTACCATATGCAATAAGAACTACGTAATTTGTGGCCTATACATACCTCCTAGTCAGAACGCAACATCATACTTAACTTTCTTGAATGCTCTTCACTATGAATTGATTGATGCAAGTCTGGACTATTTTTATGTAGTTGGAGATTTTAACATACCAATCATTGACTGGCATAAACACGACTCATCGCAAATATCTCAATCATCTGGTGATGACTACTTAATAGCCAAAGCTATGTTCGACTTTTGACAATCTACTCACAGTTCACAATATAATGACACAAAAAATTGTTTAGGTCGCGTTTTAGATTTATTTATATCTAATGTTGAGACATGTAGCTGTGTTTTACCACCTAGTCCTCTTGTACCCATAGATAATCATCACCCGCCGTTTTGTGTCTCAGTTAATTGCAATTTGAACTACAAACGTATTGGAATATTACCTACACCTAGATATCAATTCTTTGAAGGCAAATACAGTATTATAAATTCCGAAATAAATAAAATTGACTGGTTTACTATACTGAACTGCGGTTCTTTAGAAGATGCTACAGATATTTTTTATGAAAGAATTTTTAAAATTATTAAGGAGTGTTGGAGCACGGGCGCCGTCGGAAGCCGTCGTCGGTCGTCGGGCTGCGGCGCGCGAGCGGCGCGCGGGCGCGGGCGGCGAGGCACGGACGGCTGCCACGACACATCTGCCGAGACCAGCGTAGGCACAGCGCGCGTCTCCCGTTGTTTGCGGTCAATTTTGTAATGACGTATTAGTAAAGCCTATAAAATACAGTCCACCTTTAATTTACACCAAGTCCAAGTTAGGACCCTAACATTGGTCCATCTTCACCGTCTATGAAGCAGCAGTACGTTCGTTACTTCATCGAAACGCATTTACGCCACTCGGTGGACTTTGACTGAGCCAACGTGGATTCTGCTGTCGTCGTCACAGCCTACGTCTTTGGAGCAGTTGACGTCACCTTTAAGGGAGTGTTGTACAAATAACGCGTGAGTTCGTTCCAATCAATCGCCTTCCCATCAATTTAATTTTTTTTTCAAGTTTTACCTTTTACCGAAAAATCTATTTTTCCCTATTTTTGCATTTAAAGCTTAAAATCATTGTTAATCATCTTAAAATCATTTCCCTGCCTCTTATCAGCTACTTGTGTGCTATATTTCTTCTACGCAAGCTGCATATTTTCGCATGCGCATGCGCACGTTTGTGTGCCACGCACATAGTCAGGTAACCTAATTACGGTGCGCCGGCACCTGCTTGCAGCTGGTTTATAGATAAGAAATATAGGTCATCAGCTGACGCACGCTCATCTTTTCACGTATTTAATAGTATTTTGCTACATTTATTTTTTTTGGAAGTCTTTCTTTTTAATTTTTCGCTCCAACTTACATTCATTCACGATGGCTGACCTTAAAATTTTATATAAGAAGCGCAGTTCTATAAAAGCGAAGCTTACAATTTTTAATAAGCAACTTATTTTAATGAGTAGTGGCTCAAGCCTTTCACAGCTGCAGCGTTTGGACATAGAGGAACGCTTTGAAAAAATCTAAGTTATGTACACCAAATTCGATCAATTACAGGTTGACATCGAGGTGCTAGTGGATGACATCGAGTCCGAGTTGGTTGAGCGAGAGGACTTCGAGCGTCAATACTTCAGCTCGGTGGCACTCGCGCGCAGCCTGCTTGGGATCACATCTAAAGGTTCCGTATCAAGCTCTAAACATGACCACTCAAATGCACAAATAAAAAACAACTTTGTTCGATTGCCAAAAATTAATTTGCCCAGCTTCGATGGAAACTATCAATACTGGCTAGAGTTTCGAGACACATTCACTTCTTTAATTCATGACAATAGTTCAATAGATAATATAAATAAATTTCACTATCTAAGAGCTTCACTCAGAGGAAATGCATCAACAATTATTAAAAACATTGATTTCATTGGGGAAAATTACAAAGTTGCTTGGGATTTATTATGCGATCGGTACAACAACAATCGCCTTCTTATAGATAACCATGTGCAGGCACTATTTGACATTGAGCCCGTATTGATGGAATCCAGTTCTTCTCTTCGTAATCTTGTCGATGTAACAAATAAAAACATCAGGGCGCTGACAACATTAAAACAGCCTACTGACTATTGGCATACTCTTATAATTTATATTTTGGCTAAAAAATTAGATGCGACTACTGGTCGTCATTGGGAAGAGTATCGAAACAACTTAATAGAAGAACCGACTACATCTCAATTTTGCACTTTTGTTAGTAGGAAAGCGGACTTGATGGAGTCTATTGAAACAAATCAAAACTTATCAAATAATAATATATTAGTTGCCTTAAATAATACACACTTAAACAATACAAACTTACATTCTAACAATACAAAAAATATAAATAATATTAAAAACAATCATACAAATAATAATCAAAAATCAATAAGTCGTAATAAAAATTTCTATTCATGTCCGCTTTGCTCTCAAAATCATTCATTATTCAATTGTGAAGCTTTTAGAACACTCCCTATAGAAAATCGTATAAAGAAAGTAAAGGAATTTAAAGTTTGTTTAAACTGCTTGCGTTCAGGTCATGTGGCAAAGTATTGCAAATTAACTCATTGTAAATATTGCAAAGTTAAGCACAACACTCTTTTGCACTTGGAAACAAACGAGCCCAGACCTTTAGTGAATCCTTTGCCTTCTACTTCTAATGATGTCACGTTGTCAGCCACTTCTATGCAGCTTGCTACTTCGGCACATGTTTTACTGTCCACAGCTTTGGTGAGCGTGCTGAACGCTGCGGGCGAGAAGCACACTGCTCGGCTACTGCTCGATAACGGGAGTACAGCCAACTTCGTAACTCATCACCTATGTGACACGCTGGGTTTGTCACGACGCGGTACGAGCACTAAGGTCACAGGTATCAACAACCACACTTCTTTAAGTACACAGTCTTGTAATATCACATTAGAGTCTTTAAGCTGTGCCTACAACACCGAAATAGTGTGTCATATATTGCCAGAGATCACTAAAGTTCTACCACCTTCTTTTGTGAACATTAATCACATCCCTATCCCTCCAGGCCTTCAGTTAGCAGACCCGAATTTTAACATTCCGTCGGTCATAGACATCCTGGTAGGAGCGGAAGTATTTTGGAACGTCTTAGGTACCAAATCCATAAATCTAGGAAAGAATCTGCCTACATTGTGTGAAACCAAATTTGGTTGGTTGGTGTCAGGTAATATAGCCCACCAGTCAGACCAGTCTAATGCTCACTTTTGCAATTTCACAAATTTGGCTCTAACTCCCGACCTTACTCAATTTTGGGAGCTTGACAATGTTTCGCCTAAATATTCTCACTCTCTAGAAGAGAGGTCTTGTGAGAAATTATTTAATGAAACAACCCTTCGCAAAGATGACGGACGTTTTGTCGTTTCTATGCCCTTAAAAAGAGATCCTAGCTTATTAGGTCACTCTTATGAACAAGCTAAATGTCGTTTCCTATCATTGGAACGACGCTTTCAACGTGACCCTATTTTTAAAGACATGTACTTAGAGTTTATGAGTGAATATGAGTCACTAGGCCACATGTCCAAAGATATAGAATGTACATCTGATACGTCTATTACTGAAAATTACATTCCTCATCATGGCGTATATCGTGACTCTAGTTCCACTACTAAACTTCGCGTAGTCTTTGATGCTTCGGCCGCTACGTCTTCAAGTTTGTCGCTTAACGATATCCAAATGGTTGGCCCAGTCGTTCAGGACGATCTTTTTGCAATTTTATTGCGTTTTCGCCAGCATAAATATGTTGTCTCAGGCGATATAGAAAAAATGTACCGAGCCATTGAAATTAATTCTATTCATAGGCCACTTCAAAAAATAATAATTCGGTTCAATCCAAAGGAACCTCTTTCAACGTACACTTTGAACACGGTGACCTATGGTACTGCTTCCGCTCCATACTTGGCAACAAAATGCTTAGTTAGCTTAGCCGACAACGTCGAAGATAGTGTTGTCAAACGTGCTATACAGCATGATTTTTTCGTTGACGATTTTTTGTCTGGATCAAGCGATAGCAGTCAGACAATACAGCTAGCAAAACAAGTAGCGTCACTCCTCTCTTCAGCAAAATTCAATCTGCGAAAATGGAGGTCAAATTGTCCTCAAATTTTGGCCCAAATCACAAATTCTGACTCTGACAAGTCCACTAATCTATTAGATTTTTCTGAGCAAGGCCAAGGCCATCATTACTTAAAAACATTAGGCCTTAACTGGAACTGTGACTCTGATTCGCTTAGTTTTTCTATAAATATTGACCCATTAAAAAAGATAACAAAGCGCCATATACTTTCAGTAATCAGTCAAATTTTTGACCCACTGGGTCTTATAGGCCCGTGCGTTGTCGAAGCAAAAATAATCATGCAACGTTTATGGCTAGACAAATATAATTGGGACGATGCAGTTTCAGTTGAGTTAGGAAATCTATGGTCTATTTTTGAAACCACACTTTCGCAGCTTAATAATTTAAATATCCCTCGGTGGGTTTTGCATGAAGACTCTATTGTTCACGAAGTACATGTCTTCACTGATGCGTCCGAAAAGGCATACGGAGCTTGCTTGTACATTCGTTCGCATAATAAAAACCCAGGCTCAGTGCGTGTGCGATTATTAGCATCTAAAAATCGAGTGGCTCCTTTAAAACCAACGACTATGCCACGGCTTGAACTTTGTGGAGCTTTGGTGGGTGCAAGACTGTGTACAAAAATCGTAGACTCGCTTACTTTGCACGTAGATAAATGTAGATTTTGGTGTGACTCAACGATTGTTTTAGGATGGTTGTCGACTCCATCAAATCAACTAAAATCCTTTGTCCGTAATAGAGTCAACGAAATACAAGAAAGTACCTGTGGTCATGCCTGGAGCTACGTACCGTCGAAGGACAACCCAGCTGATCTTGTTTCACGGGGCTTACGAGCTGATGTTATCGGCGAAACCAGTTTATGGTGGTCTGGACCTTCATTTTTGTCAAAAGACGAAAATGAATGGCCCTCTATGCCTAAAACTGTGAAACATGATCAGTCGGAAGTAGTGACTCATATCAGTAGTAGTAGCTGTAATGATAGTGACGCTCAGTCTAGTAGTCATAGTTGTAGTAGCGCTTTTTTACCTAACTTATCCGCAGTACAGGCTTTATTTACAAAATTTTCTAGTTTTAGTAAATTACAGCGAGTTGTAGCGTATTTATGTAGATTCGTAAATAACTTAAAAAATAAAAATAATCAATTGTATGGCAATCTCTCTTTAATAGAATTACAAAAATCACAGAATCTTATTTTACATTGTGCACAAATTCAAATGTTTCGTGACGAATACATAATTTTAAAATCAAATAAGAGATTGCCTCTCAAAAATAAATTAATTTCATTGACCCCCTTTATTGATGGAAATAACCTCATTCGCGTGGGCGGAAGGCTTGATAATTCTCCCTACGATTTTAATATAAAACATCCAATCTTAATCTGTTCAAAACACCATATATCCCATCTTATATTTCAAATGCAACACAAAATCCTATTACATGCCGGTCCCCAGCTTCTTTTGGCTAACATACGCCAAACTTATTGGCCTCTTAAAGGCAGAAACCTATCCAAAGTAATTGTTAACAAATGCGTTACCTGTTTCAGACACAAGGCTCAAAACGTGCAGCCCATTATGGGCCAGTTACCTAATTCAAGGACACATCTTGAGTTTCCTTTTCAACATTGTTATGTGGACTATGCAGGGCCAGTACTTATAGCTGATCGAAAGGGACGCGGGTGTAAACTCATTAAGTCCTATTTGTGCATTTTTGTGTGCTCTGCAGTGAAGGCGGTGCATTTGGAGCTTGTCACGGACCTGACTAGTGACGCCTACATGGCCGCTTTAAATCGGTTCGTGGCGCGGCGAGGCAAGCCTCGCAGCATCACGTCTGATAACGGCACAAATTTCGTAGGTGCTTCAAATGAAATGCAAAGATTTCTCTCTAATTCAAATGTTGCATCTGAGATAGCGCAGGAAGGCATTGAGTTCGTTTTCACCCCTGCCTATTCTCCTCATTTCAACTCTTTGGCCGAGGCAGCAGTTAAATCTTGTAAGCATCACTTAAAACGACTGTTGCAACTTACTCACTTCACCTTTGAAGAAATGGCCACTTGTTTAGCCCAAATTGAGGCCGTCTTAAATTCACGTCCTCTCACCCCTCTTTCTACTGACCCTAATGATTTTTCGGCCCTTACTCCTTCTCATTTTTTAATTGGACGCTCACTCTTATCTGTACCATACCCACAGGTGACTGAAACTAACATATCCCGCTTGGATCGATGGAGGCGGATACAGCTCATCCAGCAGCACTTTTGGCGACGTTTTAATAACGAATATGTTTCTCTGCTACAGAAAAGGACAAAATGGTTCAGTTCCACAGGAGAAGTCCAGCCTGGTTCACTCGTCCTTGTGAGAGAAAAAACACCACTCTTATTGTGGTCATTAGGACGAGTTGTAAAGACCTATCCAGGCGTAGACGGAGTCACGAGAGTGGCCGAGCTGAAGACGAAGAGGGGCACCATTCGGCGCGGTTTCAACAACATATGTCCTCTTCCAATCAACTAATTGAAGACTGCTCTTCAACCCGGGGAGCATGTTGGAGCACGGGCGCCGTCGGAAGCCGTCGTCGGTCGTCGGGCTGCGGCGCGCGAGCGGCGCGCGGGCGCGGGCGGCGAGGCACGGACGGCTGCCACGACACATCTGCCGAGACCAGCGTAGGCACAGCGCGCGTCTCCCGTTGTTTGCGGTCAATTTTGTAATGACGTATTAGTAAAGCCTATAAAATACAGTCCACCTTTAATTTACACCAAGTCCAAGTTAGGACCCTAACAAGGAGCACATACCTGTAAAACCGTCAAAACCCGGTAAATACCCAGTATGGTTCTCACGGTCACTTATTCATGTATTCAAAGACAAAGAACAGGCCTGGAAGAAATGGAAAAAATTTAATAGTGCAACACATTACGAATAATTTTCTATATTTCGTCGCAGGTTCAAAATTCTAAGTAAGGAATGTTTTCAAAATTATATAGAATCAATAAAAAATAAATTAAAGACCGACGTTAAAGCTTTTTGGACATTTGCTAAAAATAATAGTAAAAGATCAGGTATACCTTTGTATATGAGACATAATGACACCGAATCTGACAAACCTGACCAAATCTGCGAATTATTCTCTAGCTTCTTTGCATCCGTGTATGAGCCGAGTAGTTCTCACCTTTTGGACTATGATGCTGTACCAATCAAACACTACTGTAACTACACATTGTCTGATTTATGCGTTACCAAAAATATGATCATAAAAGTGCTTAAATCACTGGACATTACTAAGGGTCCAGGGCCAGACACAATTCCTCCATTTTTTATAAAACACACTGCTGAGTCCATAGTAATTCCCCTACATATATTATACAACAGAAGTTTACGTGAAGGCGTGGTCCCTCGAATATGGAAATTTGCTAATATTACACCGGTTCATAAAAGTGGAAATAAAAATGACGTCACAAACTATCGCCCCATATCTCTGCTGTCCACTTTATCGAAGGTTCTTGAACGTCTGGTGCATATCTACATATATCCTAGTCTGCACAACATTATTAAAGAGGAACAACACGGTTTTGTCAAAAAACGATCAACTGTCAGTAATCTCGTTTTGTACACAAACTGCCTATTTGAATGTATGGATAGCCGTGTTCAAGTTGACTCAGTTTACACAGACTTCTGCAAAGCTTTCGATAAAGTGAACCATGAGTTGCTTCTCCGGAAGCTAGCATTTAACGGTATTCGAGAAAATTTGCTGAGGTGGTTCTCCTCATACATTAGGAACAGGACACAACGAGTTTCCATAAATGGATGCATTTCGAGGGAGATATTAGTCTCATCAGGCGTGGCTCAAGGCTCAATATGGGGCCTTTGCTGTTTGTTTTGTTTATCAATGACATCAGTCAATGCTTCAAATATAGTAAATATTTATGATATGCCGATATTTCTTGGTCTTGACCATGACCAAGAAAAGTATGGGTGCGAAAATCGATAGGTAGAAGACCCATTCGTGGCACAAGCTACCAACTCCTTAAGGAATTGGCTTGTGAAGATACGGCGGAATATTACCACAGTATAAATATAAGCTAAAGCAGTACGGAAGCTCGGCCTTTTTCTAAAATGTTCAATATGGCAGCTACTTTTTCTCATTCTAATAACGGATTCATTGTCAGAAACCACACATATCCTCAGATATCGATTTTCAAAGCAAAGTTTATTAACGATGAAGTTTCGTAGTATCAATTCTTATTATTATTATTTTTTTTTTTATAGCAGAAGGAGGCAAACGAGCAAGCGGGTCACCTGATGGAAAGTAATCACCGCCGCCCATGGACACCCGCAAAACCAGAGGAATCGCAGACACGTTGCCGGCCTTTAGGGAAGGAATAGGCTCGTTTCTTGAAGATCCCTAAGTCGTAACCGTCTGGTAATACCGCCGCCGAGAGCTGGTTCCACAACACTGTAGTTCGAGGCAAGAAATTTCTTGAAAATCGCACAGTAGTAGACCGCCATCCATCAAGGTGATGTGGATGGAATGACAGTCGGTTGCGTGTAGTGCGGTGAAGGAAATTAGCGGCAGGGATCAAGCCGAACAATTCCTCAGAACACTCCCCATGATATATACGGTACAATATACAGAGAGACGCCACGTCTCTCCGAAGAGCCAGTGGATCGAGCCGACCTGAAATAACCACGTCGCCGACAATTCGAGCAGCCCTGCGTTGAATGCGGTCAAATGGAAGGAGTTGGTATTGGGGTGCTCCTGCTCAGAGATGGGAACAGTATTTCATATGCGGCCTGACCTGTGCTTTATACAGTTGTAAACGGTGGGCCGGCGTGAAGTACTGACCCGCTCTATTAAACACACCCAGCCCTTTCGAAGCTAGTTTAGCTTTACCATCCAAATGACCACGAAACTGAACGTCACTCGAAATATCGACGCCAAGGATTCCAATAATCGGATTAGTATCAAGGGGAGCCCCCTCAAAGTTCAGAGGTAAGACAAAGGAATGTTTTTTCGCGGTAAATGCGCAAACTTGTGTTTTGGAGGGGTTAAAGCGGACTAGGTTATGTCGGCCCCAATCCGAGACATGACTTAACATGTTCTCGGTGTCAGTCACAAGTTTATTCCGGCTCTCGATGACGCTTTCCAGAGAAATGTTAGCTCGCCCGGTGTAGAGCGTATCCCCAGTACTGTCGTCTGCATAGCAATGAATGCTGTTGTTATGCAGCATGTCATTGATATGCAGAAGAAACAGAGTAGGGGACAACACACACCCCTGCGGGACTCCAGCATTCACGGGCTTCATGTCGGAGCACGAACCGTCGACTGCGACTCTGATGCTACGCCCAGTAAGAAAGCTGGCAACCCATGAACACAATTTCTCAGGAAGCCCGTATGATGGAAGTTTAGAGAGAAGAGCCCTGTGCCATACCCTGTCAAAAGCTTTCGCTACGTCCAAGCTAACTGCCAGTGCCTCCCCTTTACTCTCGACTGCCTCCGCCCATCGGTGAGTAAGGTACACTAAAAGATCACCAGCCGATCGACCGCGACGAAAACCATACTGGCGATTTTTCACCATTAAAATAACGCGCGCTCAAAAAATATACGTAAGTAAGTACGGCAAATATCACATAAAAAACCAAACGATTTATTTAAAAGAAAAAGCTTTTTATTTAGTAATAATAAATCATTCTTACCTTTCAACATCAGCAGGAAGTTTAAAAAACGAAAGCTCCGGTTTTGAAGAAGCCGAGTTCAAGCAGCCGTATACTACGCAATACACTCGAGGCATTTTTAAAAATCGCGCGCACAGCGCACGCAATACATCTCGTCTCGACGCGATACGCGCTACTGACAGCACTGCGATGTCCGCTTAGGGGCCCTGTAAAGACGTGCGTCTGTGGGCGTGCGTCGTTTCGAGCGTTTGTACGTAGCTTCCTTACTGCTTTAGCTCATATTTATACTGTGATATTACTTTGCTCTCAGGTTGACCAAAAAGTAATTCAATGTACTACGAAACCTCGTCGCACCCGTCATACCCGACACATATATGAGATCTGCTTTGCTGGCGAAAGTGAAATTACACGTGTTGTAATACTGTGTTGTTTAAATTTTTGTAATTTTTGCAATCACAATGCTATATATTTAAAGGATATAATGTATGCAAATATAGGATAAAAAGGGTCTTGGTAGCTTAGCGGTTAAAGCAGTGGACCGGCAATCCAAAGGTCACGGGTTCGAGTCCCGTTTGAGCTTTCGTGAGACTGGTTGTTTTTTCTAGTAAACATTTTTGCCTAAAATTTAATGTATATTTTTCTATTAAAGGTTTATTTTCTAAATCAACTTAATAAGAGATTATAAAAGGTAAGGAACGTAAAAAAACATATTTTATTTTATTTAAGTAGGTTTATTACTTTAAAAATCAACATAATTTGTATTCAACTTATTTGTATTCAAGCATATTTGTAAATACTTGCCACTGCAGCAGCCAATATATTATTGTTTGGCTCTAGTGGATCTGACAGTGTAATATGAGAGTCGTTGTTTTCTGAGTAAAGGGTAATAGAATTGTTATTGTTTGCTTGTTACTACAAGCCTACTAGCAAGATTGGTCTACAGGAGAAATGTTATCAATGTTGTCAGTAGGAATTGGTGTAAAAAATTGTCGTGGGGGTTGTACGTTAGGAGAGTTTTGTGGTGGTTGTGTGTAAGGAGAATTTTGTGGTGGTTGTGTGTAAGGAAAGTTTTGGAGAGGTGAAGGTGTCCTTACAGTTTGTGATGGTGATGGTGAAGACATAGAATTTGGTGTAGAGCTATATGCGTAGATAGATATTCCGTGTCCTATTTGTGGCAGACGTAAATTACAAAGATAATTTTGGATACACATCTGTCCTTCTCTTGCTAGGTGTATCGGCATACTTTTAAGCTGGGCAGCTACACTTTTCCCAAATATATCAAACTCTGTTTCCGTTTCTTTCTGAGGTCCAGTACTGTCCTTTTACGAGAAATGGGTGATTTTCTTTGTTCTTCCTCGTCATGATTGCGTTGAGGATCAGGTGTTGCATCAGGCATATTTTTTTCAGCACATTGATTGTCTTGGGATGTAGAAGGTTCCTCTCCATCAAGAATTTCATGTTGAGAATCCAGCTTCTGTAAAATAATAAATTGAGATTGAGAATAATAAACACAACATATTTACTTTTTTTTTAGGTATCTAATGACAATGAACGTGAAATAATGGCACTTGGTGCTGTTGTGTTGAGTGGTAGAGCCACGCTGCGTTGCAGCACGCATTGGGCCGGCTCGCCCGGCGTAATACCACCCTCTCACGAATATCCGGCGTGAAATAATGGCACTTGGTGCTGTTGTGTTTCGTCCGGCCAGTGAGAGTTCCGGAGGCCCCTTCCCCTCCCACCCCTCCTCACAATTCCTATTCCTTCCCCTAACCCTATTCCTTTCTTAAAGGTCGGCAACGCATCTGCGACTCCTCTGGTTTTGCGGGTGTCCATGGGCGGCGGTGATTGCTTTCCATCAGGTGACCCGCCTGCTCGTTTGCCTCCTTCTCATATAAAAAAAAAAAAAATGAATGGAGAGGATTGAACAAGGTTTCAGAAATTCTTAGAATTTTTCTGGTTGCACTGGTGCAGTAGATGGGAAACATGTTACCATCAACAATCCAAACAAACATGCTCCACCAAACGCAGGAAGTTATTACTACAACTATAAAAAAACGAATGAGAACAATTCTCATAACAGTAGCAGACGATGACTACTGTTTTACATATTTTGATGTTGGCTGTAATGAACGTGTATCGGATGGTGTTGTTTTCGCCCATTGTGACCTTAGTCAAGCTTTAGAAAATAATTTACTGCCCGAAGGTCATGTTCTATTGGGCGATAACGCGTTTCCTCTAAAACCATATATGATGAAACCGTACAGTGGAAACCAATTGACATTTAAGCAAAACATTTTTTTTATAGATTATCACGAGCAAGACGAATCATCGAAAATGCTTTTGGTATCTTAGTAAGTCGATTTAGAATTTTCGAAAGGCCCCTTCCCCTTTTTCCCAACAAGGTGGGAAAAATAGTAAAAGCATGTTGCGCCATGCATAACTGGATGAGAAAAACTAAAATACCCGTACAAGTCTCCACTGTTGATATAGAGGATACAGAGCATGGAAATGTAATTGAAGGATCCTGGGGAGTAGTGCCATCAGATGGACTCGTTCCATTTACTATGAATGAATGAATAGATCATCTCAAATTGCACAAAACATACGCAACAATTATGCTAATTATTATGTAGGAAGTAGGAAGGCGCCGTATCTTAGCAGTCACGAATGGTAAATTGAATTAAAACGTGTTTTTGCAAATAATGTGTTATTGTGTAACCATTTATTAATAAAAAACATAAAATAAATAATCTTTTCTATACTTACCAAATTACTCTGCGAGTCCTTGCATTGTACATTTATAGCTTTTAAAGCATCATCTAATAATTTGAACCACTTTATTTGTGGGATATATAAGTCATTCGTTCCAGCTCCAGATTTTGTACTCTGTTTAACTTTCTTAACCTACTGCGCATATTTCAAGTTTCTTATTTTGATATAAACTTCTTTACTTATAAAACCAGGTATGTTCATAATCTCACTTATACGTAGTAGTGTCGCATCTCGGGCTCCTTTAATTTTACAGTTAGGGTGTTTACAAATGTAAAGACATTCATGTTTTATATACTCCTGCACAAATTTATAAGTTGTGTCTTCAGTCCACTTCGCCATTTTGCAATACAATACAAGCGAACGTCCAACGCTAAACACTAATCACTAAACACTGCTGTCCAGACGTGTGTAGTGCAAGCAGGCTGCAAGTGAGGGGAAAGGGAGGCCGCGCGGGACGTGTCTACTCGCAGTCCACTCGCAAAAAAATAAAACCCGCGTCTAATCACTTTATTACGCAGGCTACTAACCACTCGCACTAATCAATCGCTGTCCACACCTGTTTACTCCTAATCACTAAGCACTTGCACTCGTCACCTGCACTAATCACTAATCAAAGTGAATATAGGTCTTTATGCTTTGTCGAAATGACAAGAAATAATTTATCATAAATCGTATTCATAAATTATTGTAAATCATTTTTGAATTTGAATTTTTTTATTAGAATATTATATAGGTGTTGAATAGTATTCTTGTAAGTTAGACTAGTGGTCAAGATGGTTTTGTTAGTTTCACGTTATAGGTAAGTATATTTTTTTTATGTATTGTTACATTTGAGATTTGGTCCCTTTTGGGGTAAAGGAAGAAAATCCCAAACACAAGCTCACTAAAGCTTGTTGTAAAATAAAACCATAAAATGTTTAATAGCTAGGCAGTATATTGTCAAAGAACACACTTAAACCACCCTAAATTTCGTTTAATAACAATAAAATAAAATTATAAATTTTAATTCACTACTATTATCTAAAGAGGGGGTTAGTAACAATTTTTCCTTATATTAAATTAGGTAGTAATCATTTACACTGTTCATTTTAAATTATTAGACCGAAAATACCAAAAAAAACTATCACTCAAATTGCCCCGACGGGTCAATTTCAAATTAAATTCCAAATAATTTTCTTATAATTTTGTCACTTTTAATTTACTGCCCAAATTGATCATAACCTTATTACAAAGCTACTACACACCCTAAAACACAAGAAAGTTCTATGAGTTAAAAGTGACCCAGCGGGTCAATGATAATTTGAATTTTAAATAAATTTTATAATATTGTTCCTTCTACTACCTAACCAGCCAGCTAATATTTCAGCGGTTAAAGCTATGGTCGTGAGTGGTTGGGATAAAACCAGTACCGTCCGGAGTATGAAAAGAAAATTGAAATACCCAGTCTATTAAAAAAGATTAAATTTAGCGTTTAACCAGATTAACCGTATAAAAACCTAAAACCGCGGAATCGTGGGGGTATACCTAAATACAATTAAAAATAATGGGCGCCAGGATCGTACAGTCGATCCGGACCTGGGAGACAACGTTAACCAACAACTTCTCAATACCGGTCGAACTCGCAGATCCTCAAAGGTTGATAAGTTTACCAACGCTTTTAAGTTGGATGGAGGAAGGGTATGATACCCTACTTAAAAATATTGTGGTATTAAAAAAAAATGTGTGGTTAAAAAATTGTGGTAATTAAAAAAAACCGTCTACGCCTGCTAATCCGTATCTTACGAGTACCTACCAATGTTACTTACGATATTATTGTATTCATTATAAAAACTTATTGGATAATAATTACTTAGTAAGTACGTATTTTAAGGAAATGTTAAATAAAATACATTTTCCTACACTTTACAATTAATCGAAGCTAACAACAATATGCGTTGTAAAATAAAAGGCCAACTATTTATTTGTAGGTACTTATAGGTATAGATGTAAGGGTGTCAACGCTCTTATAACTACGCAATAAAGTAGAAATTCATAATGATAGTTACGTAAATTTTGCGCAATTATGGTACGCGTTGCGAACAAATTACAATTAATCAATTGATCATAATCATAAGCGAACAAATTACAATTAAATAATCATAAATCTTTATTGATTCATTTGGTTTTACACGATCTTAAAGCTAGGTAGGTACCTACGTCCACAAATGGGCCCTGCAAGGACATTTCAATATTAGGTAATAACAAGCTAACTAATTATAAAATGTTTACACATTAATACACATATAGGTGTTTATATAAATATTAAATCTATACTTTTTGAATATATTTTTTTTTTTTTTTCAATTTGAAAAAAGACAAAGATGATATTTAGCATTTTATAACGCTGAAATATACTTAGGTAAATTTTAAACACTGAAAAAAGACGTCACCTCAGGCGGGATTTGAACCCAGCACCTTCCGTGTTAAGTGTTTAAAATTTACCTAAAAGACAAAGTGTTGAAAAAATTCCCACGAGCGGGATTCGAACCCCAACCCCATGACCTACGGGATCAGGTGCATCCATCACTAACTATCTATCGGGGCGGGTTCGAATCCCGCTCGTGGAAATTTTTCTACACTTTATCTTTCTTTAACTGAAACATACCTGGGTCATTGTCAAAACAGTGTCCAGAATAAAAAAATAAAAAAATAAATGTTTTTTTAAAGAAATCTACCTTCATTTAATAAAAGAGATCAATTTTAACAAAAATATATTATTGTCTGAGCTCAAAGTAAAGGATTACAATAGTTATTTAAAAAAATCGTTTTTAAGAGTCCACCGAAAAGACACTAGTGTCTACCGAATGTACTAAAAGTGCAATTAAGTAATAAACCAAACTAAATAATTAAATTCTTTTGTGATAGTAATAATAAAATCTTCTCATGAGAACAAAAAATAAAAACCATTGCGGTGCCATTAAAAATAAAGTCAAAATAAAATAAATCCCTGTGTCCACCGAAAAGACTATGTCTTTTTGGTGGACAATATATCTTCATCTTCTGATGATGACCAAAAATCGCGCAAACGCGTCTGGTGCATTTCTGTCGGTGTTTCAGGTCTTGAAGTAGGTGGTGAACATGAACTGTCGGAGTAAACAGCAGCAAACCGAATGCGTTTCCGACTTTCTAGTCCACGCATGAACTTGGAACACGTTGGTGTTTCAGGATCATTTATTTGAGTCTCAGTAATTGTTGGGCTCGACTTTTTCCTGTCTATCGAATGGAGCAACTGTTGAACTATTGGAGTCCAGTTAGGACTAAGCAGTGGGCTTGGTAGACTCGGTAGGGGGCTGGGAATAGAACTCGGAACTGGCGTGGGAGCAGGTATCTCAACGTGCAGGTTGTGGTGGTAAGTCAAGACTTATACAACCTAAACCATAGTGAGGACACGTAGCACCTGGATGGCAAGTATTGCAGCTTAGTCTTCGAAAGTGGAGGATTCTTGGTTCTCGCTTGTCCCATGTTACTTGATGAACCTGCATAGTTCCACGAAAAGGGTGGATATTGCAGTTTTGAATTTTGGATTCAATGTCTTTTGATGTAGTATCGTCGATCTTTATAACATCGATTCCCTTACAGTTTTCATGTACACATTCAATGAAACTATCAATGTTGCTTACGTCATTGCCATTAGCTACGTGTTTATCAGCCGTTCGTTTGAGGCACCCTCCTACACCATCAGGGGCTCCTTTACCATGCCCACTCTCGCTAAAGTGCCACAGTATATTACATGCGTGTGTTTCTTCGCCCAAGTAGGCCGCAATTAAATGAAACATGGTCTTATTTTTGTACTGTGTCGAGGGCCCGTCGCTTAAAATATGCAGACGTTTCAGATTGGGGACTAATGTCTTTATCATCGTAATAATTGGTTTTAAGTGAGCACAAATGTATAAAGGGCCGTGATTTAAATATTCACTAACCGTACAAAATGACTTGGTGATGATGCGTTTCTCCTCTGTATTTTCGTCAACGTAGTAAAATACCCCTGTGTGCAGTGAAAGCTGATCTTTAGATCCACCAAAATGGGCTGATTGTATTTCTGAAGAATACTTGCAATTGTAATTTTCTGAGAAGTCTATATGCAATAGGCCTTCACATGGGGACATATTTGTTTTAACGTTTTTGACAACACGAAACTGGTGTAACATATTGCAAGTATGCTTCATGAAACGTTCTATGTTGTTCAACAAGTGGTTCATCAGTTGTCTTTTGGTTGTATTGACTATTTCTTTAATGGTCTTCTGGCAGAGTTTTTCGTGCCCTTTAACCGTCTGCATAACTTTTTTTGTGACCCATCGCTCATATTTTATCGTATGTCTTGGTAAGAATTGATTAAATGAGATATTTTTGTTTCTACATATCAAACATTTTCTTTCTAGACAATTTTCTTTCATGTCTTCACAGCAAAGAGACCGACACACTGCCATTGCAGAGTTTTCATTTATCATGCGGGAATTTTTCAATGACTTTATCAGCAACTCCATGTTGGTATGTGTTGCACGCTCCATACCATCCCGAATATCCTCCATGACCTTCAAGAGAGCAGTAGAGGTGCTATGTCCAGGACGAAATCCGGATTGATATTGGCTAAGAAGGTTGTTCCGGAGAACGAATGATGATAATTGTTTATGGACGGCAGCTTCTAAGATTTTGGATAGGAATGGCAAAATGGAAATAGGTCTGTAGTGACTGAGAATGCTAGGATTGGAATTTTTTGGAAGAGGGATAGCAAAAGCTTTACGCCACGATGATGGAAATACTCCAGAAGATAGGGAAAAATTAAGGTTAAGTTCATCCAGTGTAAATAATGGCTTGTGTGAACCCACTGCTTGCCGATGCCAAGCGAACGAAGAAACTTCCAGGTATCAGTAGTTGTGGAATCAAGAACGTTGTTGTGAATGTAGTGACGTTTAGCTTTTCTTACCCACTGATTGCACCGATTTCTGGCAGACTTGTAGGCTTCCCAATTGCAGTCCGTTCGACACCTTTTGAACACTCGGAAGGCCTTGTCCCGCTTCCTCATCGCCATACGAACACCAGGCGTAATCCATGGCACGGGTGGTCGCCTCATCTTAACACTTCTCATTGGTGCGTGAGTGTCGAATAGGCTTAAGGTGCCTTGCAAATACGCTATCATATCGTCCGTGGATGACGCATCCCAGACAGGGGCCCAGTCAATTGCACGCGCGTCATGCTCAAGTTTCTCCACATCCATCCTTGCAAAATTACGCATACGGATAATTTTCGGCCTGGGTTTAGGGGGTTTTATTTTATAGGCGAGGAAAATTAAATCGTGCCTAGAGAAAGCAGATGCTAGAATTTGGCCGTGTTTAATGACATGAGCAACAGAAGATGTGATGATATGGTCGATCCATGTATCAGTGGTTGCAAGATTGCGATGAGTAGCACCAAGAGGGAGAATGCTAAAGTTAACGGACTCAATAATATATCGCAACCTGCGGGAGAGGTTATAGTCCTTCAAAAGGTCTGTATTAAAGTCGCCCATTATAATGTGATGAGTGTAATCAGAAGAGAAGGATTCAAGGAGAGATTCCAAGTCGGAGATATAGTCTATGGAAGGAGGGCAGTATACGACTCCAAGTACGGCCTTGACACCTTTGACATCAATTTCGATAAAGAGATACTCCATGCACCCATACCGAGACGAAGAAGAAGACAGGAGTTTATAACTAATATGAGAGGTGAGGTAAATAGCTACTCCACCACCGCCCTTTCCAACGCGGTCATTGCGAATTAACACAAACCCATTGTGGATGATTTAATTAAAACATCTGCTCCAGGGCGACGACCGCCTTGTTTATTTATACCATTTTTTCTAAATAAGATTGAGATCTGCCCTGCAAAAACATTACTGTCCTACTTAGATATGACTAAAGTTTACAGAGATAAACCTAGAACGGAAAGGTTATTGCTCACCTGAAGCCTATTCATAATGCAACTAGTTCTACATTAAGTCGTTAGTTTAAAAACACCCTATTTAACAGCGGTATTGACACTTCTTCATTCTCAGCACACACGTGTATACACACGTGTAAGACACGCGTCCACGTCCACCTCGGCAACAAACAGAAAAGGCCTTTCAATAACTGCAGGATGGACTGCTAATTCTCTTGTGTTTGCACGGTTTTACAATCGACCCCTTACCATTGAGAATGACGATAATGTCTTTGCAGCGGCTATTTACATTGATTAATTTCTAGCTTATCATTCATTATAATATATCATACTGGTTTGTACTAATATGGTACGTAATTATATTTAATCGGTTATACTCGTAAATACTCAATTATAATAGTTGAATTAAATCATATAGGTACTTAAATTATTTCGCAAAATTTGTGTTCTAAACATCTACCTTGTGAATATAAATCTCGAGGATGCAACGTCGAAGTACAATTGATGGTTAAACAAACTTACCTGAAGTGAAGTTTGACCGTAATTGTACGAGACGTTGCATCCGAAGAGATTTATATAAAGATCCCTCCCTTCCCTTACATGCTGGCCCCATATAAATAATTTTGCAAAAAAGCTCTAAAAGTGAATGACGATGACAGCGCGGGTGACAAACTCGTGCACTCGGTTGGTATTCACTAGATGGCGCCTGTGTCTATACTACCCATAGTACGTTACCCATAACGTTTTATGTTTTTTTAATAAAATTTCTTTTAGATAGCTCTTAATGTGTTGGATGCCTGGTACATTGAAGAGTGGACTACCTTGTGAATATAAATCTCTTCGGATGCAACGTCTCGTACAATTACGGTCAAACTTCACTTCAGGTAAGTTTGTTTAACCATCAATTAATTTTTAATTATTTAGTAGTTTTATATGTTTTTATAGTTGTATCTTTTTTGTTTATAACATGTCAAATTGGCGAGTTAATGAAGAGCCGCCTGAAGACTTCATCCAGCTTTTATATGATGATGAGGATAGTAATGAGAGAGAGAGAGAGTGACTTCGAATCCGAAATTGAGGAGGTGGGTTTGCCTAATAATTTTTTTGCCTTGTGGTACTGGTTACTTATTTATTCTTGTTTGATATATTACCTCATTTACTACTACTTATTGTGTGGGTAGTCAAGCACTTGTGTCAGTTTCTAATCATGGTGATGGCGGTTATTCCAATGGGGTGTTTTTTAATGTCATTTTTCATGTTTAAGGATGAAGCGAGTAATCGCGGGGTCTATCGGCCAGACTCGCCGGAACGCTGGGAGAGCCCGCCGCCATTGGTAATGCGTTTATTATAATTCTCGGTGAGATGCTGTATTTAAAGCTTATGGTGTGCAGTACATGTTTTTTTGTGTGTTTTAGATCGGTCCCGATCGTTCACCTGTGGCTCCACGCTACTTTTCTCTCACGTCCCCAGCGCGCAGTCCCGAGTGGTTGCCGGTAATGGTAATGCATTCATTATTGTGTAAAGTATGCGGTATTGTTATATTGGGTTGTAATGATAATAATTTAATTCACATTTGTTGGTTGGGCGTATTAATGTAATATACCTCAAATTTAATTTATCAAATGATGTCAATTCGATTAAGGCTGTTTGGTGCTTGCTTCCTTTGCCGCCTACGTGTGAAGAAAAGGTAGCTTAAAAACAGTGGTCGTTGAACGATAACTTTTTTCCCGCCGACACGTAAGGACGCTTAAAATATACGAGCGGCCTGTTTAAAACTCTTCGCGTTATTTATGGTGAACAGTTTCGTGTGTGTGTGTTCCTGGTCAAGTTCCACCCTGCAGGGTCATTGGACATTGTGTTTGAAGACGTTCCTGTGCAACTTTATTGCTGCTAAGCTGACTGCTAAGACTGACGGTGCGGTGCGCGTTGTGAGCTGGTCGCACAAGGTTAGTGGGTACTGACAACTTAGTTCAATCGACAGTTAGCAAGGGATATAGAACTTAAAAATTACTCATAGCTGTAATAAACAGCATTACATACTCCAGTTACGACCCCGCATGTAGTCAACTATTTACACGTTGCTACAACATATTTATGGTCCTTCTTGAGCTCGGATATGGTTCTAGCATATTACAATATCATTTGATTACTTATTATAAGTAATTCTATCAAGTAAATACTTAGGTGTTCGCAGATTTACGTTATTAATTGGTAAAATTGTCGAAGTATCTATCTACCCTCGTTACACTGATAAATTCCGCCATTTGTAAATTCCACATTATTTTACGCCATTTAAAATTATTTTATTGGTAAATAGTTTTTTTTACATTTTTTAACGATTTATTGCAAATTCGTAAGTACAAAATGTCAACAACTAAAGCAAATCCGTCCAAAGATCAATTTGACAAGCAATTCGCTTTTTTGAATGCTAAAAAAGAACGACTTTTTTCTCGTATCAATGAGTTATATAATCTCTCAGTAAATATTTCCAATTTCGCATCTATAAGTAATGAAACTTTTATGGTCAAGGCTGACCGTATAGATTTAATTCTTAGTCAATATGAAACTTTAATTGACGACATTAATGACCTCCAATTATCGTATGACTCCAGTTTTAAGCCTGATTATAAGTCATTAAATTCGTTCGAAGATTTATATCTTAAAGTGAAGCACGTCCATGACAATAAAATTCAGACATCACAGTCAGATAGATTGTCACATATTAATTCATCTAGTACTAATGTTACATGCAACATTAAGTTGCCTCCAATAGAATTGCCTAGCTTTGACGGCAAAATTGATAATTGGCCCATGTTCTACGAGTCTTTTAAGGCTAATGTCCACAACAATAGTCAGCTGACTGACTCGCAGCGCGTGCAGTATTTAGTTGGTAAACTTACTCACAGCGCTTTAAAGGTCACCGCAGGTATTGTGCCTACTGGTAAGACTTATAACATCATCTGGAACAGTTTAGTGAAGAAGTTCTAAATAATATACTTGATTCAAAAAGTTGCACAAATACATCTAACAGTTTAGAGTCGTTCATAAAAAAATATGCTTCCTCCGTGGCAGCATTGCGGCAGTTAGATATTAAGGATTTAACAGATTTTATATTGTTTAATAGTGCATTTAGAAAAATTGATTTCCATACAGCACAAACGTTCGAATTAATTGTCCGTGACATCCCCTCTCCTAATTTCACTAAGTTTATTTGTACTGGCACCTCGAGACCAACCGTTAGGTTATACAAGAAGTGCCAGACGTCCCTGCGCCAGAACACTCGCCAGAACACTCGCGCAGGAGACCACCAACGTTAGGTCTTGACGCCAAATTAGTGCCCGCCGCAGCGCGCTCTTCATTCGGTACTCATAAGACTAGTGTCTTAGGAGAGTATCCCCGTGAACACGTGTAGTTCACTGCCTATTGTCCAGATAGGTAACCGGAGCTGTCAAGCTCGCTCACTTCTCGTTGCACGAAGGGCACAACTCGCAGTTGCCACTGCTAGGGTCGTCGACTCTAAAGTCGACTCCCAAGTGTCCACCTTGGTAGCGGAGTAGTAAGCACACTCACTTCTCGGAACCCATCCGGGCGCCTAGCCAGTTCCCACGTCCTACGCGGCTGGCTGGACCGGAGACTTACGGCATCTAGGAGGCCGCCTCTACTAGTTCTCCAGACTAGTACCGGAGATGTCAACACCAATGTCCAATGAAAACCACCGGACAAAGCTGCCAACTATAAGGGAAACTCACGTTCCCCGCAGGACTTTTCGCTTCTGGCCCCTCAGAGACCGCTACTAGGCCCCGCTCGCTGTGCACGAGTTTGGAAGTCCTGGCACACAATACCAGGACAAACGAACATTCCCAAGCTCTACAGCTAACCACACGCCACTACGAGTCCAACCCATGTCCGGATCCCGCCGGAGGCGCCTGGTTAAAGGCACGACCAGCGGGGGGCTAGAACCGGAACCCCGTAGTACCTCTGAAAACACAACCGGACCCGTAGTTCCAGTTGCGATACCCTATCTATTGAGGTCGGTAGATAGGGACAAAGAAATACCGTCTTACAACGAGTGAGCTTCTTTCATAAGAGACTAAGTAAAAATATTACAGCGCTCAAATAATAATAACACGACGCGGGCATCGAACAGCGGCGTAAGCGTCAATAAGCCTCCCGCCACTCAGTCGTCCCGTCGTACCTACCAGTGGTTTGTCGCGAGTAAAAATAACAATATTCCTACCGCTTCACGCGCGAAGTCGTGCATCTTTTGTAAACAAACTGATCATTCAATTGTAGTTTGCACTCAATTTAAGAATTTAAGTTCTCCACAGGCCCAATTTGAATATATTAAGTCTAAACATGGGTGTGTTAGTTGTTTGAGTAGTTTGCATACACTTGCGTCTTGCAAGTCTACACTTTTTTGTAATGTGTGTAATAAAAAACATCACACTTTGTTACTTTTTAAGAATAAAGAAGTGAGTTCTAATAATTATGTACAAGTGTCGCAAGTGACTTACGATGACGGGTCGTTGACCTCTGTTGGGCAGTCGTCGCCGCTTCGCTCTTCGCCCGGCCAGCCCGGCCCAAACTTGACCTCTCATGTCGCGAAGACGGAGCAATTGGTTCACTCCAGCATGGCGCGTAGTAGACCTGCAGCTGTCACTCTTGAGTCGTGCATTGATGCGTCGTATAATAATAATAATACATCGCGCGGTAATCCATCGTTATCATTTGGTGCTGAAGTGCAGCCAACTTTTTCTATTTTGTTGTCAACTGCTCAAATTTATGCTAAGACTCAGAATGGTGAGAAAAGATTAATTCGATGCCTTATTGATAATGGCTCTCAAAATAATTTAATTACGGTCGAGTGTTGTAAGGCGCTTAATTTAGTTATAATTCCTTTAAGTAATTCTTTTGTTAAAGGGATTGGTTCTGCGTCGCGACCGATTTAGGATACGTAAATTTGGATATTGAATCCCGCGTATACCCGAATAATAAATACAGTATACATGCGCTCGTCGTTGACTGTATTACAGATCAGTTGCCTACACAGTATATAACCAAGGTGATGTGGGTTACTTAGAGGGATTGCCCCTCGCTGATTTGACGTGGAATGTTCCCGGGAACGTGGATCTCGTGTTAGGTGCGCAATTGTTCCCATATATTTATTTAGACTTTGTTACGTCTTATCAGGTACTAATGCACCTCCCGCTTTATTGACCGCGTTTGGCTTCGTACTCATGGGTGATTACCCTCATAATGACAAAAATAATTTTGGTAATAAATCTTATACCTCTATTTCCGCACTCGCATTAAATGATTTAGTGCAAAAATTTTTGCTTTTAGAAGAAATACCTAATATGCGATATTTAAGCCCAGAGGAGACGAAATGTGAAAACTTGTTTGCTTCATCTGTCACTCGCGCTGAGGATGGGAGGTATTCTGTCGCTTTGCCTTTTCGCTTTTTTGGAAACTCTCGCACTGTAGCCCAAAGGCGTTTTATGGCCTTGGAGCGTAAATTTAATCGGTCACCTGAGTTACACGAAAATTATAATAAGGTGATTACTAAGTATATAAGTAAAGGCTATCTGTCGGAACTCTCAGAGTCTGATATTACAGATGACGGATATTATATCCCGCATCACGCCGTCACTCGCGCAGATAAGCCTATGCCTCGGATCGTGCTCGATGCTAGTGCTTTAACCCATACGGGCTTGTCATTAAATGACGTTTTACATACTGGGCCTAATTTGCAAGCGGACTTATTTTTACTTTTACTTCATTTTCGTCTTTTTCCAGTCGCTATGACTGCGGATCTAAGGCAAATGTATTTACAAATTGAGGTTCCTAGTATGCACCGTAAATATTTCAAAATCTTATATCGATTTAATAATAACGATTCTATACGAACTTTTCAGTTCCCGAGTCCCCTTTGGACTTAAGTCGAGTCCATACTTGGCAATGCGGACCGTGCGCCAATTAGCCAATGATATGAGACCCCATTTTCCAGACGCTGCTAATGTGGCTGAGTCCAAGTTATATACCGACGATTTGGTCCACTCTATTGAAGATGAGACTTGCGCTATTCGTCTTTCACAAGAACTAATCTCGCTGTTTAAGTCCGGTGCTTTCGAATTGGTAAAGTGGACAAGTAATTCTCAAAATTTACGTGATAACCTTCCGGCCTCTCATCGCAGCGCTGTAGACTTCTGCGTTGGATCTGACAATGCCTCCAAGGTGTTAGGTCTTTCATGGGAGCCTGCTGAAGACAGTTTTTTCTTCACAACTCAAACAGTGGAAGAGAAGTGCACTAAGCGTCTGTGGTCGCTCGCTTATTTGATGTCCTCGGTTTGGTAGCGCCTGTTATTTTATATGCGAAACTGCTTATTAAAGAGCTGTGGCTGTGCAACATTGGTTGGGATGATACACCACCTGAGAGTATTATTCAACGGTTTTCGGCGTTTACACAGGAGTTCCCCTTAATATCAACTTTGAAAATTCCTCGTCATGTAGGTGTCTTACGCGACTGCACTGTGTTGATAGTAGCCTTTTGTGACGCTAGTATGAATGGCTATGGTAGTGTAATATATTTACACACTACTGACGCTGTTGGCAACATCAGAGTAAGATTGTTGTGTGCGAAATCAAAGGTATCCCCTACCAGAGTGACCACACTCGCTCGTTTAGAACTCTGTGCCGCAGTGTTAATGCCCAAACTTATACGTACCTACTGTGCAGGAGACTTACCGTGAGCGTCTCCTTATTGCAAGGACGTACGCATTCTCAGACTCAACTATTGCTTTATCGTGGATTCATTCATCACCGCATCGTTGGTCTGTGTTTGTGAGTAAACGCGTTGCTCAGTGTCAAGAATATTTAACTTCTGAAAACTTTTATCACGTCGCCGGAAGTGAAAATCCGAGTGACTGCCTTCTCCGTCTCTCCATTGCAATACTTACCTGCCGTGAATTTAACTGATGCGCGTATCAGTCTGGTTCAACGCAAGCAATTACTGGACAATATGGTTCAGTCTTTCGGAAAAAGTGACGTTTGGAATATCTGCACACGCTGCAAGTCAGACAGAAGTGGACTGCCACGGACCGTTCTATTAATATTGGAACTGTTGTACTTGTAGGACAGGATGATTGTCCTCCGTTAAGCTGGCCTTTAGGTGTAATTACGGAGATTCACCCAGGTCCTGATAAAGTAGTTCGCGTTGCGACTATAAAAACTAAGTGTGGAATTTACAAACGTCCTGTATTAAAATGTATATCCTATTCCAACGCAGTAAGTACTTACTTACTTAATACGTATCGTTTATTGTCATAAGTTATTTTACTTTAAAATATAATTTACAACTATGTTAATCTGCTAACGTAAACTTTATTTATCTTAGTTCTTTTGGAAGTTCTGCGAACTCCCAAGGCGGGGAGCATGGTTGGGCGTATTAATGTAATATACCTCAAATTCAATTTATCAAATGATGTCGATTCGATTAAGGCTGTTTGGTGCTTGCTTCCTTTGCCGCCTACGTGCGAAGAAAAGTTAGCTTAAAAACAGTGGTCGTTGAACGATAACTTTTTTCCCGCCGACACGTAAGGACGCTTAAAATATACGAGCGGCCTGTTTAAAACTCTTCGCGTTATTTATGGTGAACAGTTTCGTGTGTGGGTGTTCCTGGTCAAGTTCCACCCTGCAGGGTCATTGGACATTGTGTTTGAAGACGTTCCTGTGCAAATTTATTGCTGCTAAGCTGACTGCTAAGACTGACGGTGCGATGCGCGTTGTGAGCTGGTCGCACAAGGTTAGTGGGTGTCAGCACCCACTAACTAACTTAGTTGAATCGACAGTTAGCAAGGGATATAGAACTTAAAAATTACTCATAGCTGTAATAAACAGCATTACATACTCCAGTTACGATCCCGCATGTAGTCAACTATTTACACGTTGCTACAACATTTGTTTTGTATGTTTTGGGTATCTTTAGAAGAAGAAGAAGCGCCTCCAGACCTCGACAGGTCCCAGTCGTCTATTTATTTCAATGATTCGTCTTCGTCGGACAAGTAAGTTACATTTCTGCTGATATTCTTTACTAGCGGTCGCTCGCGGTTTCACCCGCGTGGTTCCCGTTCCCGTGGGAATATCGGAATAAAAAGTATCCTATGTGTTAATCCAGGTTATAAACAATCCGTATGCCAAATTTTATCCAAATCCATTCAGTAGTTTTTACGTGAAAGAGTAACAAACATACACACTCACAAACTTTCGCCTTTATAATATTAGTGTGATGTGATTAGTGTGATGTGATAATAATTTAATACACATTTGTTTTGTATGTTTTAGGAATCTTTAGAAGAAGAAGAAGCGCCTCTAGACCTCGACAGGTCCCGGTCGCCTATTTATTTCAATGATTCGTCTTCGTCGGACAAGTAAGTTACATTTCTGCTGATATTCTTTACTAGCGGTCGCTCGCGGTTTCACCCGCGTGGTTCCCGTTCCCGTGGGAATATCGGGATAAAAAGTATCCTATGTGTTAATCCAGGTTATAAACAATCCGTATGCCGAATTTTATCCAAATCCATTCAGTAGTTTTTACGTGAAAAAGTAACAAACATACACACTCACAAACTTTCGCCTTTGTAATATTAGTGTGATAGTGTGATGAATAAATAGGTATAAATATGTAATTTTCCTTATCTTTACGATATGATCGTATATTGAATAAATGTAATCGTCGTTATTTAATGCCCAGGCACAGGCCTTACCTTAGACGAGGATTCACGGATGACTAACTGGTCAAGCAATCATATTGTTTTGTAAATGTCGTTAACTTCTTTATAAAACTGTTAATTTTATTACTTTTTATTGAAAATAAAACAAAATATTGAATGATGTCGTATTTTAATTTACTCATACTAAACAGCTTACAAAAATAAGAACTATAGATACTGTTTTCTGAGGTTTAAGCGAGCACTACACATTGAAATGAAACACTTTTTTACGGATTAACTCGCGTTTAATTTACTATTTACATAGTTTTTATATTATCCTGACGTTTCGAACCCTTTACAGGGTCCGTGGTCACAGGGAGACTGTGGTGTTAGTCATCTCATTGTTAGAAGTTCTTTGCCTACCGTCAAAAATTTTTATATTTAACCGGGTGCGTTCAAGTTTACACAATACGAGCTAACAATATTTTTAGGTCTGGCAATGTGTTGCTGTTGGGGCTGGGATTTGATGACCTGTATGATAGGGTCCCAGGCAGGTGGTAAATTCCAACCATCCTCTCTATTGAAATTACGATGTTTTTTAATTTCAATAGCCTCGCGTATCATCCTAGGGATGAACGAGAGCCCACAGTCGCAGTCCAGTTTGTACACGCCTGCATCTTGAAGGGGTATATTGCACTTGACAGGTCGTAAGAACTGGTTGATCTTCTTTGGCGGCTTAAAGTAAGTATTGATTGAAGCTCGCTTCAAGATGTGACCAATCTTGTCAGTGACGCCTTTCATATATGGAAGTACTGCAGGTTGGCGCTCGACTGTGGTTGGTTTTTTGCGTTTTTTGTGACGAAACCGCGGTACTTGCAGTTTGTTATCCTGTAGTACATGCTTGACATGCTGAAGTTCAGCAGCCAGGTGTTGGGTGTCACAAATGCCGCGTGCTCTCTGAAACAAAGATTTCCCTACAGTAGCCAACTGTCTAGGATGGTGGTGAGAATCACCATTGAGGTACCTATCTGTATGGGTTACTTTACGAAACACAGTGTGGCTCAAACTATGGTCAGGATTCCTGATGATTAAAGTGTCCAAGAAAGCTAACTTGTTGTCTGCCTCTAACTCCATTGTGAACTGTATTTCAGGGTGTATGGAGTTAAGTGACTTAGAAAAGCAGATACTTTATCAGTTGGTAAGATAGTGAAAGTGTCATCTACGTACCGCTTATAGAACCTTGGGGTTACGGGTGCTGTGCTTAGGGCCCGCTCCTCGAAGTCTTCCATGAAAATATCGGCGACAACGGGTGATACAGGGGACCCCATAGCAACACCCTCTATTTGCAAGTAGTAAACTTCATTCCACAAAAGGTAGCCAGATGTTAGACAATGCTCTAATAGTACTGCATATTCGTTGGGCATATTTTGTTCAACTAGTCTTTTCTTGGTAATTTCAATGCAGTCCTGTACTGGTAGACATGTAAATAGGGACTGGACATCAAAACTAACCATGGTTTCATTGTCAGCAAGATGTAGGTCTTTAATATCAATGACAAACTGGTAAGAATCCTTCACATAATCTGTTGTATTACCTCTTAGTGGGGAAAGTATTTTTGCTACATGCCGGGCCAAACGGTAAGTTGGTGAGTCGATCTGGCTTACAATCGGACGTAGCGGAGCCTCAGGTTTGTGGATTTTTGGTAACCCATACAGTTTAGGTGGTTTAGAGCAGGAAGGTATTAAATAATTAGTGTCTAGATTTAAAGTTTCGGAGTGTTGTTTAACAAGATCACTGGTTTTTTTTAATATTTTGTTAGTTTGATCGCATTTAACGCGTTTGTAGGTCTTGTCATCTGATAAAAGTTGAATTATTTTTTCGTTATAATCTGACGTATCCATAACTACCGTAGCATTACCCTTATCAGCACGAAGGATGGTTAATTCTGGCTTAGCTCGCAGGTTCTTTAAGGCAAAGTATTGATCACGAGGAAGGTTGGATTTCGGCACTTTGCTCCGGCGCAAGACAGATGATATGTCTTGACGTAGTGCTTCAGCATCAGCCTTCCTAATATTATTTTTAACTAAGCAATCCTCTACGTTACTAATGATGCTTTCATACGGTATCCTGCGAGGGGCTACGGCGTAATTAAGCCCCTTTTTTAGTACCTCAACAGTGGGTTTGTCCAGTGTTTGTTTTGATAAGTTTACAATTTTCCGCTCATCGATTTGGTTTTGACGTTTGTGGCTATCTATGGTTGATGTTGTATTGTTAGTTGTGTTCCATTTCATAAACTTTTTATTTAATTTTGATACTAACGTTTGGAATTTATTTATTTGTCTATGTTTGCATTCTAAATATAATGAATGCAAACATAGACAAATAAATAAATTCCAAACGTTAGTCGATAAATCGATGAGCGGAAAATTGCAAACTTATCAAAACAAACACTGGACAAACCCACTGTTGAGTTACTAAAAAAGGGGCTTAATTACGCCGTAGCCCCTCGCAGGATACCGTATGAAAGCATCATTAGTAACGTAGAGGCAATCCTCGTTGTCATCAAAAATCATTGAAATAAATAGGCGACCGGAACCTGTCGAGGTCTGGAGGCGCTTCTTCTTCTTCTAAAGATACCCAAAACATACAAAACAAATGTTGTAGCAACGTGTAAATAGTTGACTACATGCGGGATCGTAACTGGAGTATGTAATGCTGTTTATTACAGCTATGAGTAATTTTTAAGTTCTATATCCCTTGCTAACTGTCGATTCAACTAAGTTAGTTAGTGGGTGCTGACACCCACTAACCTTGTGCGACCAGCTCACAACGCGCATCGCACCGTCAGTCTTAGCAGTCAGCTTAGCAGCAATAAATTTGCACAGGAACGTCTTCAAACACAATGTCCAATGACCCTGCAGGGTGGAACTTGACCAGGAACACACACACACAAAACTGTTCACCATAAATAACGCGAAGAGTTTTAAACAGGCCGCTCGTATATTTTAAGCGTCCTTACGTGTCGGCGGGAAAAAAGTTATCGTTCAACGACCACTGTTTTTAAGCTAACTTTTCTTCGCACGTAGGCGGCAAAGGAAGCAAGCACCAAACAGCCTTAATCGAATCGACATCATTTGATAAATTGAATTTGAGGTATATTAGTTAAAAATAATATTAGGAAGGCTGATGCTGAAGCACTACGTCAAGACATATCATCTGTCTTGCGCCGGAGCAAAGTGCCGAAATCCAACCTTCCTCGTGATCAATACTTCGCCCTAAAGAACCTGCGAGCTAAGCCAGAATTAACCATCCTTCGTGCTGATAAGGGTAATGCTACGGTAGTTATGGTTACGTCAGATTATAACGAAAAAATAATTCAACTTTTATCAGATGACAAGACCTACAAACGCGTTAAATGCGATCAAACTAACAAAATATTAAAGAAAACCAGTGATCTTGTCAAACAACACTCCGAAACGTTAAATCTAGACACTAATTATTTAATACCTTCCTGACCTAAACCACCTAAACTGTATGGGTTACCAAAAATCCACAAACCTGAGGCTCCGCTACGTCCGATTGTTTTTTTTTTTTTTTTTTTATAAAAGAGGGAGGCAAACGAGCAGGCGGGTCACCTGATGGAGAGTAATTACCGCCGCCCATGGACACCCGCAAAACCAGAGGAATCGCAGACGCGTTGCCGGCCTTTAAGGGAGGAATAGGTTTAAGGAAGGAATAGGAATTGGGAGGAGGGGGGGGGGGGGGGGGGCCTCCGGAACCCCTTACTGGTCGGACGAAACACAACAGCACCAAGTGCCATTATTTCACGCCGAATATTAGTGAGAGGGTGGTATTACGCCGGGCGAGCCGGCCCAATGTGTGCTGCAACGCAGCGTGGCTCTACCACTCAGTTGGTGTCACTCATTTAGCACCACCCAGGGATCACGTGTAGGGTCTCAAGGGTAAACCTACGGACGCGAGCAACTTTGACCCCCAAAAGCAAAGTCGACAAGTTGTAAGCCAGATCGACTCACCAACTTACCGTTTGGCCCGGCATGTAGCAAAAATACTTTCCCCACTAAGAGGTAATACAACAGCTTATGTGAAGGATTCTTACCAGTTTGTCAGTGATATTAAAGACCTACATCTTGCTGACAATGAAACCATGGTTAGTTTTGATGTCCAGTCCCTATTTACATGTCTACCAGTACAGGACTGCATTGAAATTACCAAGAAAAGACTAGTTGAACAAAATATGCCCAACGAATATGCAGTACTATTAGAGCATTGTCTAACATCTGGCTACCTTTTGTGGAATGAAGTTTACTACTTGCAAATAGAGGGTGTTGCTATGGGGTCCCCTGTATCACCCGTTGTCGCCGATATTTTCATGGAAGACTTCGAGGAGCGGGCCCTAAGCACAGCACCCGTAACCCCAAGGTTCTATAAGCGGTACGTAGATGACACTTTCACTATCTTACCAACTGATAAAGTATCTGCTTTTCTAAGTCATCTTAACTCCATACACCCTAAAATACAGTTCACAATGGAGTTAGAGGCAGACAACAAGTTAGCTTTCTTGGACACTTTAATCATCAGGAGTCCTGACCATAGTTTGAGCCACACTGTGTTTCGTAAAGTAACCCATACAGATAGGTACCTCAATGGTGATTCTCACCACCATCCTAGACAGTTGGCTACTGTAGGGAAATCTTTGTTTCAGAGAGCACGCGGCATCTGGGACACCCAACACCTGGCTGCTGAACTTCAGCATGTCAAGCATGTACTACAGGATAACAAACTGCAAGTACCGCGGTTTCGTCACAAAAAACGCAAAAAACCAACCACAGTCGAGCGCCAACCTGCAGTACTTCCATATATGAAAGGCGTCACTGACAAGATTGGTCACATCTTGAAGCGAGCTTCAATCAATACTTACTTTAAGCCGCCAAAGAAGATCAACCAGTTCTTACGACCTGTCAAGTGCAATATACCCCTTCAAGATGCAGGCGTGTACAAACTGGACTGCGACTGTGGGCTCTCGTACATCGGGCAAACAAAGAGAAGTGTAGGAACCCGCGTAAAAGAACATATAGCCGACGTCAAGCATAGGCGCGAAAATAAGTCTGCAGTGTGTGAACATGCTCTCGAGGGGCCCAACCATTACATCAGATTTGACAAACCTCAAATACTCGCCAAGGAACAACGATTCATCCCTAGGATGATACGCGAGGCTATTGAAATTAAAAAACATCGTAATTTCAATAGAGAGGATGGTTGGAATTTACCACCTGCCTGGGACCCTATCATACAGGTCATCAAATCCCAGCCCCAACAGCAACACATTGCCAGACCTAAAAATATTGTTAGCTCGTATTGTGTAAACTTGAACGCACCCGGTTAAATATAAAAATTTTTGACGGTAGGCAAATAACTTCTAACAATGAGATGACTAACACCTCAGTCTCCCTGTGACCACGGACCCTGTAAAGGGTTCGAAACGTCAGGATAATATAAAAACTGTAAATAGTAAATTAAACGCGAGTTAATCCGTAAAAAAGTGTTTCATTTCAACTATAGATACTATCGATAAAATTACAAAAGGTGAAGGAACATCACTAGCTGTTTTTATGTTTCGTCGCGTCGAGTTTCATGTGATGTTATTGTAAAATAACAAGTAGTCCTCTTGAAACTGTTTAAATAATTAGATAGCAAAGGCCCCTGTTGTTTTGATATCGTTTGAATATTCATTTATTTTTTGTTATCCCGCCCGCAACATTGTTTCCAAATTTTGAACGTGAAGTACCAATTAACTGTTGCATGATTTCACTTATTTTGATACCTGATGGATAGGAAATATATCAGTTAGTACATTGTCGTTTACAGAACGACAAAATATGGTTTGATTGTAGAGTAATATGTTTTTTTGTAAAAGGGGGCATTTGTGACGTCATCCGTAATTCAAAAAAATTATGACGCACCTTTCTTTCATCTTTTTAAATAATTAAAAAGATACATTAAATAATTATGATAATTACTATAAAAAATGGCACTATTGCTAAGACAGGACGGGCGCGATACTTAGCATGGAACGCCTTACAAAAATGCTTTGTAATAGCTGCGTTCTTTATAAAATAATTGTGTCTTTTACTGTTTTTTTTTTGTAAATTATTTTCTTTTTTTTAGACTGGCGTTTTTGATATTAGTTTGTTTTTTTAGAAAGAGCAAAAATAATACCATTTTATGTGCTCTAAGACGTCACTGTACACAAAAATTGCTTTTTAAAATTTTGACACGTCAAGAATGGTCGTCCTTCTTTACATTAATAAACTTAAACACAATTCAAAGGCAAGGCTATATTCATATAATTTGCTAACTAAAGAAAAAAACGCGTATTTAACGATCTCCACAGAATAGATATTGAGGACCTATATATTATGTGGGTGGATAATAAAACAGTATTAGGTATTTAAAAATAAAGAAAATTCAAAACTAATTAAAAAAAATCAAAATTACGTCTTTTTTCTTTATTGCAAAAAGTGCTGTTTCCAAAAACATATAATATAATACATTGCAAAACAAAAAACAAACCCGCTACGTTGGTAAATTCGTTATTTCTTTTGATGTAGTATACATACAGGGCGTCCCACGGATATGCCACATGAAGGAAAAGTATCTTGAATATTGCAGATGGAACATTTTACTGAAAGAAGACATTATTTGAATTTAAAAAACAATTTAAACCGCATTCATACATATTTAAATAATTACATGGTTGAACAGGGAATCGAACCCGTTACATGAGAAAAATAATCACCTGTAGCATTATCATACCGATCGAAAGGCTTCATCATAAGGATCATTTTTTGCTAAATAACATAGTGTCACAAATAAAAAGAAAGACCATGAATTTTAACTGTGAATTTCTCCTATTTACGATCAATGATGTTACAATAAAAAGTGGTAGATGTGTTACATGTGCCAAAAACTGGCACCATAAAACTATACTAATTGGTTTACCTTAGGCCACCAATAACGTCATCTGTCTTGTTTACTCTATAGCTAGTTGTCATGGTATCTTGCTCATACTTTCGACCGAGCTTTAGTACTCTATTGACATCACATTAGTACTGACATAACCTATCTACCTTTCTTCTTACAATATCATTGTTTACGATAATAATTTTGAGCAAAATTTAACATACATACATATTATCCCCGAACAATGAGGACAGCAAAAGCAGTCCTCTGCCATAGTCCACTTTTCACCAAATAGCTACTGCACATGTACTCAGCGTGACAGGTGGTGAGCCCATCGCCGCTTTATACTGTTGGAAGTATGTGCAGTCTTTAGTCCGTTAGTCGCCTTTTACGACACCCAAGGGAAGAGAGGGGGTGGTAGTATTCATTCACCGCTACGCGACACAGTTCATTTAACAATTTAGTGCATTTACCTGAGTTTTGTTTGAAATGTGTAGATGTCGACGGTATCGGTTGCAGTTCAGATACTTGAATTTCCATAACATTTTGATTTGATGTACCTAGATGGTCCAGGATTCTGATAACTTTGTTGTTGTTGAGGGAGTGCTAAAAATATAATGCATTAATAAAATAATGGCATTCCTATATGTGGGAGATTAAGAAAAGAGAGTAATGATTTTGATCAATTTATACTCATAAAAACCAGATTAATTGGCAGACAGTAATAATATACACACATAATATACATAATATACACACACATAATATACAAACATCAGGTTTTGCTTAGACAGCAAACAACAAAATAAAAACTATCTTATAGGCCCTCAGTCTTAAATATGAGACAAAAATATTTATATTCCATACAATATTATACTTATAACGTAAATAGTCGTGTACATATTTTTTTTAAATGTTTACATTATTTTTCTCTTTATTATCTGTACATCTTGTAAGAAAAAATCTCTTGCAGTATTTGAAAAAGCGAAAAGCATAATATGCACTTAGTTTGCATACTACCAAAGGAAATGCGCTACCAAACAATTCGCATTCTTAGTAAAATACTTATAAGCCAAACTCAAAATCTTGATATCAGAAATATCGACTTTAAAAAGCTAAGTTAACAGCTTACTTTAAAAACATGAATAAATAAAACTTAGTGTCTTATCAAACCTCTTACAATTTACATCCTTAGAGATCTGAATGAAAATATTTTACAATATTTAAAGATTTAGGTAAGATAAACCTGAGGTACTGACATTTTTTTTTCAACGCCTCGATTAACGCAAATAATAAAATATTACGAATCGGGGCCCAAGCTATCGGTAGCTATAATTATTAATAAAACATATGTGTTTGTGTCTGCGCGTGCGCATGTGTGTTTGTTGTATCATTAAAATAAATATTAGTTTTATTAACAATTTATATCAATGATCACATAAATAGCCTCGGTAGAAAGCCATCGAGTGGCGCGACTAAATCATGAGTCACAAAAGTGACACAAGGCCTCTGTATAAAGCCATCGAGTGACGCGGCCAAAAATAAATGATCATATAGTAGCCTCGGTTAAAAGCCAAACAAGTGGCGCGGTCAAATAAAAATGATCACATCGAGCACACAATGAGCCTCGGTAAAAATAAGCCATCATGTGGCCCGGCCAAATAAAAATGATCACATAGTAGCCTCGGTAAAAAAAGCCATCATGTGGCACGGCCGGGCGCCCTTTCGGTCGCATAATCTCTTTCGTCATAATTAGTTTGGCATAACAGTTTCAGCATAAGATTTTTTCGCATAAATTATGATAAGCAGAGTGTTATAAACCCATAATTGTTTCATCGGCATAATTTTAACTTACTATAATTGTCTTTATCATAATTTTAATCAGCATTAATGTAAATAACATAATTGCTGGTGTCTCCGTTTTACTGGAGGGCGGGTAAATAATGCTAGGCGCAGTGGACTGTATGAGCGGGGGCGGTTATCACATATATAAATAAATAGAAAGGGGCAGTTTGAACGAAGGAAGCCAAGGGCGGCGGTTACGGCCTTCAAGTGTTCCCCTGCGTGAAATAAGCAGCAACACTAACCTGGTAATCGGCGTCTTCAGCACCCTGGATTCTGGCAGCTAGCTACGGCGGCGGTGTGTGGCACGGACTCGCGCGGGCGGAGAGCGGTTAGCGGCAGTGGCGGCGGCGGTGTTCGCGGCGGGGGCGAAAAGCGAACTAGCGGGAGCGGGCGTTCAGCTCAGCGGTGAATTTGCAACTGTCAGATGACAGTCAGAGGAATGCTGGGGCGCGCCGAGAATCGCTTGTGCGGACGGTACACCGATAACCATTTATGGTGCTACTACCCTCTCACACAAGGAAACAAATAAAAGAGCGCAAACATCCTCCCCGGCTTGAAAATACTAAGGATTTTCGAAACCATAAAGCGGTATAGAAGTCTCTCCATCAGAGAGGATGAGCGGAAATACAATTATAGCGGGTAATAAGCGGCAATATATGTACATAAATATGTTGATATGAAGCTAAGTTAAACAAAAATATATATATAGGACTACATTGAGATTAAAATAAACTAAATAAGTGCAGATATAACTGTATTAACTATTGCGTAGGCAGTGGGCACAATTTCACAACAGGACGTTTGTACGTGCCAGTTGTTGTCCGTACAGAAGCGACGCGAACTACTCCGTCTTTCCCTAGGAAGACTTGTTCTACAATGCCAGTAGGCCAGCGTAGGGCCGGAACATCGTCTTGGTGAATTAGTACGAGAGTACTGGGGCTAACAGAGACGTCAAGTGTATTCCATTTTTGTCTTAGTTGCAGGGTGTGCAAATAGTCTACACGCCACTGCTTCCAATAACCACGCACCAAATTATCTAGCAATCTTTTACGAGCAGAGAGACTAAGCGTTGTATCCAGCTCACACGTGGGCAGTGACTGTAAAGGAGTAGTTTGCAAAAAATGAGCGGGAGTGAGAACAAAATGCGGCTGATCGGACAACAAGCATAGCGGACGCGAGTTTAAGATACATTCAATTTGCGTTAACACAGTTAGAGGCTCTTTATAACAAAGCAATTGGTTACCAATGGTGCGATATAAGTGAGTTTTAATTGATTTTATATTAGACTCCCACAAACCTCCCATGTGAGGAGCGCGAGCGGGAATAGTTCTCCATTCAATTCTGCGGTTACTAAATTCGTTTTGAAAAGCGGCTGAGGTTTCATTAGAGGATAACAAACCATACAATTCGTCCAACTGTCGTTTTGCTCCAATGAAATTTGTTCCGTTATCGGAATACATTATGGATACTGGACCTCGTCTAGCAAGAAAGCGTTTAAATGCGTCTAAGAACGTCTCAGTGCTGAGATCTGAAGCGATTTCAATATGCACTGCCTTTGTGGTTAAGCAGATGAAAAGGCAAATGTAGGCCTTTTGGCTCTTGACGCCACGTCGACGGGTTAGTGTAATGTTGATTGGTCCACAGAAATCTACCCCCGTATGTGTAAAGGCTTTAGTTTCTTGCACACGAGCTAGCGGGAGACTTGCCATTATAGGCGAAGGATGCTTAGGCGCAGCGTGAAAACAAAAATTACATCCTCGTATGCGTTGTCGAATTATATTGCGAGCAGAAATTATCCAATAGCGTTGTCATAACAAAGACATAACAAGATGGGAGCCAGTGTGACAGTTGGAGCGGTGGCAGTCATCGATAAGAAGATCGACGATGTGATGACGTCGCGGCAATAGAATTGGATGTCTATTACCGAAAGGTATAGCAGCGTTGTTTAATCCCCCCCCCCCCCCCACGCGGAGCAATCCGTCGCCATCAACGAACAGATCAAGTTTTCTTAAAGAGGTAGAAGGTAAATTACCTTTATTTACATTTTTTATATCCTTACAAAAGTATTCATGTTGCAAGGAGCGGAGCAGAGTACGTTCTGCTATTTCCAAATGAGAAACTTTAAACCGCGCGGACTGAGGTAATTTTTTTATAAAGCGTAAAACATAAACTATTATGCGTAGTAATTGTTTCCAGGATGAGACCTGGAGAGCGAGTTCAATAAGCGGATTCTGAGAACTTAACGTTGTGGCAAGCGTAACGGAAGATTTAATTTCAGGTACATCTTCGGTCTGAGAAGGCTCGAAAGGCACAATAGGCCAAGCGGATATAGGGCTATGAGTCCACGTTGGACCATGCCACCACAAAACATGATTAAGTATTCGAGAGGGCAAAAGGCCACGCGAAACACAATCACTGGGGTTCTCAGTCCCAGTTATATGGAAGAAGCGATCGGGAGATAAATTATCCTGTATTTTACTAACACGGTTGGCAACAAACGTTTGCCAACGGTGCGGCGAAGAGTGTATCCACGATAACGCGATAGTAGAATCAGAAAAAGCGAATATATCTTTTATAGGATAGCGATTATGTAATATGTGGTAAACTTGATTTATTAGCTCAGACAGAAGCAGAGCGGCACATAATTCGAGCCTAGCGAGTGATATTGTTTTTAGCGGAGCGACTTTAGATTTCGAACATACTAACTGTACTGATACGTCGCCAATAGGATGCGTAATGTGTAAATAAATGACACCGCCGTGAGCTTTCAGGCTTGCGTCGCCAAAACCTAGTAGATATGCAGTACAATCTGTCGAAATTCCTAAATGCCGCGGTATTTGTAAATGCGATAAAAGTGGTAATTCATTTTTAAATTCAACATAGCGGTCGATAATTGGTTCAGGCGGTTCTTCGTCCCAATCGACTTTAGCGAGCCACAATTCTTGCAATAACAATTTGGCATAAAGTATGACAGGCGCGACTAAACCTAAAACGTCAAATAAGTGGGCTATTGTAGAAAGAATTGAACGTTTAGTATTAGTCTGTGGCGTCTCGCCAGTAGTGAATGTGAAAGTATCGGTCACCGGCAACCATTTCAAACCTAAGACCTTTATAGTATCACAGCCATCTGAAAATTCAATAGCTGCGCGGTGTGACTCAGGTAACTGGGTAAGGAGCAAAGAGCAGTTACTAGCCCATTTCACTAAGTCGAATCCGCCAGATTTAAACAGTGCGATTAATTCGTGCGCCAACTGAACCCCCCCTTCTTGCGTATTGACAGAGGTGGTCAAATCGTCCATGTATAGGTCCCGCACTGCTACTTCAGCAGCGCAAGGGAAGCGATCACGTTCCACTTCGGCAAGTTGTCGCACCGTGCGCATGGCCAAGAATGGACTGGAGCGGAGACCAAAAGCAACCGAATTAAATGAAAAACACGAATAGGTTCGTTTTCATTAAAGCGATTTAATATTTTTTGATATTTGCGGTCGGTTTCGGTCAACATTAGTCGTAAATACATTTGTTGAATGTCAGCAGTGATAGCTATTTTAAATTGACGGAATCTTATTAAAAGTGTAAATAAATCTGCTTGTAAATTAGGCCCGGTGTAAAGCAAATCGTTAAGAGATATACCTGTGTCAGTTCTAGCGCTCGGGTCTAAAACTATACGAACTTTAGTGGACGTCTTCTCGGGACGAACCACAGCGTGATGCTGAATGAAATATCCGTCAGCTAACACGGAAGGGGACGAGGGTAGCTCCGATAAATAACCCTTCTGAATATAATCCGAAACTATATCGTTATTATTTTTTTTTTTTTGTTTACTAGGTATGGGTTTGCTCTTGATCCCAATCAAGCCCAGGGGCTAAGACAGGATCTATGATGGTGCGAGCTAACCCAGAAGGTGCCTATTTACTCTTGCTTTAAAGATGGACGGGTTATATGTACTCGGAAACACAGACGCAGGGAGGGAGTTCCACTCCTTTGTTGTACGCAGTATAAAAGATGTTGAGTAGCGCTTTGTGCGACATTTAGGAATATCCACCAAGAAAGGGTGGTAGCCCGCAGTGCGCCTGGATGTCCGATGGAAGAAGGGGGATGGCGGTATGAGCTCATGCAGCTCAAGAGCACATTCTCCTAAGTACAGTCTGTAAAAGACCGACAGACAGGCAACTTTGCGGCGGTGAGCTAGGGTGTGAAACTTGCTCTTCACCAGTTCTTTGTCGCCAATTAGCCTCTCAGCTCTGCGTTGAATCGTGTCCAGTGCAGCTAGTTGGTATTTAGCTGAGCCGTCCCACAGGTGACTGCAATATTCCATGCAAGATCGGGCTTGAGCTTTACAGAGAGTTAAAAGCTGTCCCGGCATGAAATATCGCTTGACTCTATTTAAGACGCCCAGCTTTTTAGCTGCAGTTTGAGCCTTGGACTCGATGCTGGTGCCAAAGTTGAGGTCTGAAGACAACTCCATGCCCAGAAGGACGAGACTATCGGTAACAGGCACAGATGCACCCCGAAAAGTAGGAGTCAGGTTAAAGGGACTCCTTTTAGCGGTGAATAAACACGCTTGCGTTTTGGTGGCGTTGAAATTTACCAGGTTACTGTCACCCCACTGGCAAACGTGGATTAACGTCTGGTTCGTTCGCTCAACCTGGCCTCTCTCATCAACACATCACGTCATCACCACTAGCTTTTGCATCCGAAAGGAATCTCTCTACGACAGTACTGTCATCTGCATACCCAACAATTCCCGGTATCAACAGGTCATTGATGTGCAACAGGAAAAGCGTCGCAGAGAGAACAGACCCCTGAGGAACTCCGGCATCAATAGCCACTGAGTCAGAGGAGCATCCATCGATGACTACTCTGATCGACCGTTCCGTCAGGAAATCAGCTATCCAACTACAAAAGTCAGCGGGCATACCATACGCTAGAAGCTTGTGCAGTAGACTTGCGTGCCAGACCCTGTCAAAAGCCTTTGAGATGTCAAGTGATACGGCGAGTGCTTCGCCGTGCATCTCGAGGGCCTCACCCCAGTAGTGCGTCAGATAAACTAGAAGGTCCCCAGTCGATCGTCTTCGGCGAAACCCATATTGACGGTCACTGAGGAGGTCATTAACTTCTAGGTATGAGAGCAACTTACAGTTTAGAACTCTTTCCATGACCTTACAGAGTATGGAAGTGATGGCGATCGGTCGGTAGTTGCATGGGTCGGCACGACTTCCTTTTTTGGGTACTGGCTGCACATTAGCAAGCTTCCAGCATTTAGGTACGGTTTTTGCCTCGAGAGAAAGGCGATACAAGCGCGTTAGCACAGGAGACAACTCAGGCGCACAATACCTCAGTACCCTTGCTGGTATGCCATCAGGACCACTAGCCTTGTTCACGTCCAGACTAAGTAGGGCTCTACGGACCTCTTTATTGTGAATTGTGATCTCCGGCATCGAAGAATCACAGCGAGGTAAATTTGGTGGTTGTTGAGAGCCGGTGTCTAGACGCGAGTTGCTCGCAAACAGAGAGGCAAATAAACTTGCTTTCTCAGCTGCAGAATGAGCCAGCAACCCGTCAGGTTTCTGCATGGGTGGTAACATAGGACGGCAGAAATTCGCCTCGGCTGCCTTCGAAAGGGACCAGAACTGTTTATTACCGCTCGGGTAGGATGACAGCTTCGTCCCTATTCGGCTGATGTGATCGAATCTGGCCTTTCGAATAACCCTTTTGCACGACTTGGCGGCCGAATTAAAGGCTCTCTTCTTTGCTCGGATTCTCCGTGCACGGACTTTGCGATCCCGGGCTTGCACCCAAGCCTGGTAAGCAGACTGTTTTCGGGCCTCAGCACGAGTACAGTCCGCATTATACCAAGGGCGGGATTTGTAACCGAGCGGGATGTCGGAGAATGGAATAAAAAACTCCATTCCCTGCCGGATTACATCCGTAATCGCATCGGCCGTACACGAAGGGTCGTTAGAAGAGAAGCATGTTTGCCGCCAGGGATAAGATGCAAGGAAAATACGTATCTCGTCCCAATCTGCTGACTCGTACCGCCATACTCGTCTCTAGGTCCCTAGGGCTCATATCCGGAGCAGAGCAGATCGATACGGATTTCACCACACAATGATCGGACGTTCCCAGCGGGGCTGAGACCGATATCGAATGCTTGTGTGGATCGGTTGTCAGCAGTAAGTCAAGACAATTGGGTGTGTGGCCAGCGATATCCGAAATTCGCGTCGCTTGATCCACCAGCTGAGTGAGATTTAGTGCTAGGAAAAACCTTCGCACTTCTCTCCCAGCATGGTCAGTCTTCTGGAACGGGTACAGCCACTCTTTGTGGTGAGCGTTGAAGTCCCCCAGAAAGACAAGCTCCGCCGCTGGATACCGCTGAGTTGTTAAGTCTGCCGTCTCAGTGAGGTAGTCTATGAGCCGAGTCGCCTCCTGATTACCGATGTGCGATCGGTAGACACAGACGTAGATTATCTTCTCTACCCCAGTGTCCACCAGAAGCCAAATAACGGAGAATCCGGATTTTTTAAAGCAACGGAGATGCCTACAGCAAATGTCATCGCGGACGTACACACAGACCCCTGCACACTTTTTGAACTTATGCTCAATTGAGTAGCCAGGGTAGTTGAGGTACGCCACGTCCGACGGGTTTGCTATTTGCGTGTCCGTCAAGAAGAATAGGTGTGGCTTCTCAGTCTCAAGGTGGTGATGGACCGGATCGAGATTTGAGTGCAATCCTCTGATGTTCGCGAGGTGCACTTTTAATGGGAGGAAGTGCAGCCGTTGTTTACACACTTTCTTCTTGCTTTGCTTTGTCATGTTTTGTGATGAGTGTTGGGGGGAAGGATTTTCAGTCGAGGCGCTACTTAGTCGACCATCGATGTTGCCCTAGGCAAATCTGACCAAAGGGGAACTCACCTGGAGACTGCGGGGACGCTCGAACCCCCCCGAAATGGCCACCGGGTCCTCCCGTCCAGTCGCCAACTGGCACGGTGGAGCATTTCGGGATTTTTCGCGAGTTGGCGGGGCAGCCTTTCACACGTGGCTAGCGCGCTAGTTGGGCCCCCTACTAACTGCGGTCGGCCAACGGCTAAAACCGTGCTTCGGATCCCGCTACCCTCCACAATGAGTTACCCGGTACAGCAATGCTAAGGCTTCAAGACCGGTCCTAATCTGCGCAACTGACTTCTAACCAACCTCCATTGGCACTGGCATTCCCGCACGCCGACGGAACGCAGCGGACTGCTTGGCGCCGGATTTCGGCAGGATGGTGGTCGCGAGCCAGGCGGCTCCTTGCGGAGCCTACCACCGCCACTGGGATCTTCAGCCGTCACCACGAGTCATGTTGGTCCGTGATGTCGTTGCCCGGGGTGGACCGCTAGGAGGTAGATCCCAACCACCCCAATATTCCTGACGTAAAGCAGGAAGCGAAATGAATTTGCGTTTGAGTGACGTTAACCGACGTCGAGCCGTAGTGTGCGAGTGCCCTAATTTTGTGTGATCACCCTTAAATGGTAATGACACAACAAATCGGCCAGAAGGGTCGCGCGTAACTGATGATTGATATAACCTTTCACATTCGCGATCGTCCGAACTAACATTATTTTTAAGCGTAGGTACTTGCTCAAGTTCCCAAAATTTTATTAAACTATTATTTAAATTTTCATTTAGTAAAGGACCAAAGGACAACGTCGTATTAGTCAGTTCCATTGTAGATATTTCTCCAATAACAATATAACCAAGCGTAGTTTCAAGCGCATATGGTGTTATCTGAACAGCGTTCGTACGATCAGCTGATCGCGACGGCGGCGGCGACGGCGGTGTGGAAATAATTTTATTTCCAAGGATTATATGTGGAAACAATTGAGCGCCAAGTATAACATGAATTTCACCAGGAATATTCCACGAATCCTCAGCTGACGGTAAGTTTGCGAAATTATTAATAAAGTCTGAATTAATAATTTGGGTAGGCAGATAATCTGTAATTTGATTAACTACTAAACATAACAAACTGTATTGAGCATCCGTATAGCGCGATTTAATCCTGAGCGGAACGTATCCTAAAATAGGTGTACTAATCAGTACTACAGTTTTTATGTTAGTGTTATTAAGCGGTGTAATTTTTAAGTTTAATTTCGTACAAGATGCGAGCGTTATGAGATTGTTTTGTGAAGCATTATCTATTAAACACTGTATAATAGCGTTATTATTATCATCAGAAGTAGGCACATAAACTTGAGCGGTTGGCAAAACAGTCGTATCATTCTTAATCTGAGTGCGCGCGACGCTATCATGAACTGTGAACGCGCCGCGCCGGCTTTGTCGCCGCTGTGTAAACACAAAGACTCGCGCGCCGTCGGAGCTGGCGGTGGCGAGACGTCGGAGCTGGCGGTGGCGGGCGGGCGCGCAGCCAGTTGGATATCGCGCGAGTGCAATATCGAACCGGTTTCCGTATTAAAATGTAAAAGTGAATGATGATTTTTATGACAAACGTTGCAAGTATTAAGCGATTTACAATAAGACGTTGAGTATTTTGCGCTTAAACAGTTTATACATAACTTACTTTGCTTCACGAAATTGAAACGATCCTTAACCAGTAATTTTTTAAATGCGAGACAATTAAATAATTGAGAATGATTAGACATATTGCAATAACCACAAGTGGAAGCGGGTGCCGACATTTGACGGTTATGATTACTGGTTAAAGCGAAGGTATGCGACACCTTAATTACTGATTGGCGAGGTAGACTTCGAACTTTCGACTTTAAATTAACGGCGGCAGGTTCTAAATTGTTAACGGTCGACGTTCTCTCGAGTATTTTAATATGATGACGAACAAAGTTAATTAAGTCGGAACTGTTAGGAATATCTTTGTCCTTTAGCGATAGTTTTTTAATGCTATATGCGTGACGATAAAATCGGCCAAATCAGAAATATCTAATTGTCTTAAAGCGGATAGTGACGAGTGTATTTTTTCTATAAAATTATTTAAATGAGCGGGTGAATTAGCGGGCGGTTGCGATTCAAAAATATTATTTAAATATAACGTATCCAACATTCTTTTATCTTGGTACTTAATTATAAGCGAATCCCAAATTATGGGATTATTAGACTCGTTAGGTATAATACCTGCAAATACCGAAAGAGCTTTCCCACTCAGTTTACCCACTAAGTACTGGACCCGTTGCGCGTTAGACAAACTATTATTAGTATGGATGTTTGCCTTGAATGACTCATAAAAAAGAGGCCAATGTTCCGGGTTCCCATCAAACGATGGCAATTCGATAGGCGGTAATTTGCATTTAGGAGGGGTACTATCTGCAGGCGATGATGGCGACTCATTACTCTCAGACATTAGAGTGCGTGTATGACTTATACGCGTATATAACGTCTCAAAAGAATCCCAGTCATTATAAATTATTTCAATGTCTGGTTTTTGCTGCAACAACAACAGATTGTGTTCATCACACAACGAGCTGAATTGTTCATATGAACTTTTTAAGTTAGATGACATCGCCATAAACTCAGATTTAGTTCTAGTATCGACGGCGCCTGGCACCAATTGCTTAGAAACATCATATAACTTGGTAACGCGTTAATAAATCAATTGCTTTTTTGCAATGACTAATTTTAATTTTGCTTCTTCGGCTGCCATTTTGTAGTCGAAGAAACAATTAATGTGCTATAAGCGCGGTTGATTAAAATCCGTTAAATAATTTAGCGGTGGGTAAGTGCCCCCTACCACGGAATGTGGGTAGGTATGTGCTAGAAAATAACGACTATCGAAAATACAGTTATAAATGCGATGGCGTATTTAAAAAGATATATTTAAAATATATGCGATAAATAAATATAATTATAAGCGGAGCGGGTAAATAAATAAATAAACTGGTTTTAATCCGGGTCGTATGGACCAAAATTTATGGTGTCTCCGTTTTACTGGAGGGCGGGTAAATAATGCTAGGCGCAGTGGACTGTATGAGCGGGGGCGGTTATCACATATATAAATAAATAGAAAGGGGCAGTTTGAACGAAGGAAGCCAAGGGCGGCGGTTACGGCCTTCAAGTGTTCCCCTGCGTGAAATAAGCAGCAACACTAACCTGGTAATCGGCGTCTTCAGCACCCTGGATTCTGGCAGCTAGCTACGGTGGCGGTGTGTGACACGGACTCGCGCGGGCGGCGGGCGGTTAGCGGCGGTGGCGGCGGCGGTGTTCGCGGCGGCGGCGAAAGGCGAACTAGCGGGAGCGGGCGTTCAGCTCAGCGGTGAATTTGCAACTGTCAGATGACAGTCAGAGGAATGCTGGGGCGCGCCGAGAATTGCTTGTGCGGACGGTACACCGATAACCATTTATGGTGCTACTACCCTCTCACACAAGGAAACAAATAAAAGCGCGCAAACAATTGCTATCCGTCTAAATTGAATTTTTCATAAAATACGAAACGCATAATGGATGAAGCGCAGCGTAGCGATTTAATGAATTTCGAGGTTTTTTTTTATTCGACAACAGAAATACTAGCTGCCTTACTCCTGTAGATCACGTGATAGGTTACAAATTTAAGACAATCGCGATGGGCAGCGTTGTATTAATAAAATTCGAAGTAACTTTTTCTCCAAAATATCATACGCAGATTTTCGTTATTTTTTTTGTTTTCTATATAAGTATTCAATTATTAGGTAAATAAAGTAAAATGTTTTAAAATGTTAATACTTTGTGTTTTTGGTAAGGTTGTGCTACAAAAGTTAGTGACAGAAACGAATCGCGGCAAAACCGACTCCACGTAGTCTTGTCTGTCCTACGCTAGAGTACAGACAAGACTCGCCGGCGTAATACCACTCTCTCACTAATATTCGGCGTGAAATAATGGCACTTGGTGCTGTTGTGTTTCGTCCGACCAGTGAGGGTTCCGGAGGCCCCTTCCCCCCCCCCCTCCTCCCAATTCCTATTCCTTCCTTAAACCTATTCCTCCCTTAAAGGCCGGCAACGCATCTGCGATTCCTCTGGTTTTGCGGGTGTCCATGGGCGGCGGTGATTACTCTCCATCAGGTGACCCGCCTGCTCGTTTGCCTCCCTCTTATATAAAAAAAAAAAAAAAAAAAAAAAAAAAAGAGTGTAATTTAAGCCCGCGTAGGCGCGGAGGGGCGAGGCGGCCCGCGAGCTGAGGAGCAGGTGAGCGAAACCCATCTGTGACGATAAGCTCGCGTGGGACCGCCAGAGCCTCGTAGCGCCGGAGCCGTGACAGAAACCATGCCTGCTGCATGCTTGGATGATGCTGCATGCTTGGTTGCATGCTTGCTGCACGCTTGATGCATGCTTGCTTGCACGCTGTATGCTTGCTTACATGCTGCGTGCTTGCTTGCATGCTTAAACGTTGCTACGATTATAAGTTGTGCGATGATGTTTTGAATTTCAATTATTTTAAATGTTGTATTTTTATAATATTGGAAACGTGTTTCTGAAAAATGAATCATCTAGCATTAATAGCTTCGGCCAAACGTAGAGTGGGATTTCAAAACATAAAGATTTTGAAAAAAACAACAATGTATAGTATGTATAGGCATTTCAAAACTTTGTCAATTGTGAAAAATTTTGAATTTAAGATAGGTAACCCTAAATGTAACATTATGGTATTCTATATTTCTGACAATAAATGTTATGATTAGTAATCGTTATTGTAATAACATTCATGCATAAACATTTGATGCTGACATATCATTATTATAAAAGAAGTTATGGGTAAATAAAGTATGCCTAATGATTTATTCTGAATGAACGTTATGCGAAACGAAGATAATGCCAAAAAACGTTATGCAGCCTTAAAATATGCCACTTTAAATTAAGCAACCCAATATGGACCCGGCACGGCCAAATAAAAATGATCACATAGTAGCCTCGGTAAAAATAAGCCATCATGTAGCGCGGCCAAATAAAAGTGATCTCTAGCCTCGGTAAAAGGCCATAATTTGACGCGGCAAACTAAAGTCCTTATTACTCAATGTACAGCAAAACATCTGGCCAGGAGTTCACAGTACATAAAGAAACAAAAACACAAAAATATCATAATTTATTCTTGCTTTTGTAATGAAAATAAAGAATATGACTTCATAAGATATCTTAAGATATCAGACAGCTTAGTACCTCTTTCAGAGGAAAATGCCTTAAATGATAATGGGAACATTATGTTCCAGCATTTTACTGTATTGCCACAGTATAGCTGTCACAACAGTCACAACAGTGTGACTTTAACAGATCCCTAATCTATAGTGGGGGAGACTGTTCCAAAACCGTATAGCTAAGGATGAAGGCCTATAACTTAGCAATGAATAAAACATGGCATAGTCTAATCAACGTTTTTATTTAACAGTCTTATTAGGAACATTATCCATCAAAACATTTGCTTATATCTAGCAACTTTAAGAAATTATGAAAAAAATGGTAAAACAATCGAAATGCCGGTTTTACCCTGGAGGGCGTCTAAAACCGTATACTGTATGCGGTTTTGCCCCTAGAACTCAACGTCCAGTAATGCAGCCGAAATATTCAAATGTATAGAGATCCTCGGGATCCAAGCCCGTACAGCTTTTATGTGACCACCCTCCACAACAAATGCATTGTACATTTGTACCCAGCCATAATTCAAACAGCTTTTACCACATTCTTCTCGGCAATACAAAACATAAGTTTTCTTTGTTACTTTTGGCTTTATCGGTAAGTAGTAGTTTTTCTTTTTGGCTCTATTTTTTAAGGGGCTGATTTAGATTGAAAGCAGGTTTACGTTTTCTATTATTTTCAATTTCCGTCTGCTCATTTTTGTAAGGAGAGGAAGTTATAATAGAGCTGTTTTTTCTCTTCGGAGGTCAGTTTTGCGTTTGTAATCACTACTTATTTTAAGAATCGGCATTATGTCTGTTGGTGATAAAAATGGTGATTTAATGGATGGAGACACAGGATCAACTGGAGTAGTATCAACCAAAGAAGAAAAACTGATTGGAACACTTAAACTCGATGGTGTAGGATCGATTAGAGCAGTTGAAGCTGCTGGCGCACGGTCTATTGTGGTAGTTGAAGTCTATGGAGCAGGCTGAATTTTGACAACAGAAGCCAATGGGACAAAACCTGAATTTTATTGGTTTATCGCTATATCTGTGGTTTCAGCTGCCACTAAATCAGCTTTACTGAAAACGATTAACGGGGAAGATACCTGTCGCCGAAAAGCCAAATATTGCTATTTGTATTGTAGCAGCCTTGCAATAACTTACTCCGATTAGTTTTCCCAGCTGGAACTGGGTAACCACTCGGCCTGGATTATTCCTTAACCACATATTGACCTTTTGAGTGTAAAAAGTACAAAAGGGCAAAACCGTATTCTGGCCGATTTGACCCCGTACGGTTATACCCCCGAGCAGCTTGTACAAGCACACACATTCTCACTCACAAACAAGTAAAAATGTCGGCATAAACAATGTCAGTTCTTAGTTAATAGACATACAATTACAGAAATAATAATATACTGACCTGGTATTTAGTTTGATAAAACAATTTTTACTTTTCTTTGCTGGCAAAATTAGATAAAACCGTTTCAAAACAATATTGTTTTGATAACTCTTCGCGCAGCAATCATGCTCCATCCATTTTTGTTGCTAATGACTTCTTATTGGTTGGCTGCCAAGTGCGAAATAAGAGCGCGAAATTTTAATAAATATAGAAAATAAATGCACTATACGATTTTACCACGGTAGCCGGTTTGGAACAGTCTCCCCTATAGTCAACGTAGAGGTATGCATAATGTATTTGTTGTTTGGGTTTTGCGGCATTATAATATTCAAATTAAAGTACCCCTAAATCGACCGAGACGCAAAACCAATTCTTTTAGCAAAATAATTAGGTATTTATTTAAAGAAATTATAGTTAATTTAAGCGTCTCACAACAATCGACTGCAACTAAATTATTTAGAGGGTCATTATCAATAAGCTTCGGTCATCTAAACACCAGATACACAACCAGCGCTTTCAAAGTGTCGCCTCGAACTAACTCTCGTACCAAGAGATTGGATTGCTATCAGTTATTATTTTTAAAAATTTAAAATATCTTCGTCTAAATCCGGTACCTATTGTTGTGATGATAGGTCTGAGTATCAAAACTAGTTGTGATTAATCGAAAACGAAATTGTGTAGGATAATTGGAAACACCTTTTTGAACGCATTTTATATGCGATTGTGCATCTAGTACGCAGATGACCGAAGTCAATAAGGTAACGAATAATAATCGTATTTGCCACTGTAAGACTAGGCATAAACTTGAGCGGTTAACAACAAATTAGAAGAAGTTGATTTCAGTTCGCTATTTGGCACAAACGACAACAAAGGATTACTATCCTGTTAGTTGTCGTAAACCAGATTTAAGGTCTTCTCACAGTCTATGCGAATATTAACTTATTGGACCCATCAACACATGAATAAAGAAATTACTCATGTCATCATGTGCCATCAATGCGCGACCCAGGACAGGTGCAGCTGTGCAACAACTAGGCGCGCTGGTATAAACAGATTGGTCAGTCTTTGCGACATGCGAGTTCGTATTGAAGCGGGTAGTTTGGAATCAATTTTCCTAACACACAATAATAAGTATAAAGTCTGTTAAACCTTCAACAGTTATTTCCAGCCATGAAATAAGCATATCCTATAATAAAGGCGTAGTATTTTAAGAACATTTACTTCCCCCTACCAAAGTATTCCAAATCACATCATCGGAACCTCTTTATCTTTATACGGGAGACGAAAAATTTTTTAATAAAATACATAATTTAAGTAACTTTCTTACTCACACTATTATCTAGCCCAAGTAAAGTTTCTTTTCTAAAACCTGTGTGTTTACCACTCGACCACGGATGGCGTCATACTTAACTTCTGACTACTTAATGATTTAAATTTTGAAATCAATATTTTAACCAATCATTGTATTTATATTATATAATGTTTACTAGGAAAAAAAAGAACCAGTCTCAGGAAAGCTCAAACGAGACTCGAACCCGTGACCTTTGGATTGCCGGTCCACTGGTCTAAACATTTTATTATATTTATCTATATAGCATTGTGAATGCAAAAATTTCAATAATATAGGCATTGTATTTATATTTAAAAGTAAGGTCGTAAGAAAGTAAAGGTATATATTGAGTCATCTTTAACAAGCACCAATAATCAATTCAAGTGTATTTTGAAAACATACTCTCTCAGTCAACACTTAGTAGGTATATAGTTTTATTTTATTTTAATACCGTCGTATTGGAAAAGAAAGGAAAATTTGTCAAAATAAAATCATTCAAATATCACTGATTTGTTATTCGAATATAAATCCTCAAGTAATATTCGATTAATTCGAATGTTATGCCAATTTTCTGTCTTGCCGTTACGGCTAGACAATTCAATAGGAGGCAACTTTTAACGTTGCGTGTTGCGGCACTTAGCCTTCGCCAGTCAGCCACAGGTAGGTAGGGGTTCGAAAAGAAACGATTATTTAGTGGGTAACAATCGTTTATTCACAGCCTTATAATTTGTGTGGCCGCCTCACGTCTTGTTGAGAGATAGGTTAAAGGGAGAACACTGGCCTGAACCGACGTCGTTCTAAGGTACTGCTGCTCCTCAGGGTCCTTCGCAGGCTGGTCAGGTTCAGCGCTTCTTCCTCTAGCTTGATGGGGTAGGTACGCAGCCGGCCCTTCTTAAGGTCAGTGGTGAAAGATGCCGGTGCTCGTAAGATGTTTACTGTTCGTAGAATTCCTGGAAGCCCAGACAGAAGAGGAAGCTTTAGCATGAGTCGCACAGCCACGTCGTCGACGGGTTCAGGGGTCACAGTGTTCCAGAGAAGGTTAAAGCGGACAGTGCTAGCGTTAGAAAGAACTTAAGAACACCTTACAAAGAACACTTCTTATAAAATACATGAGAACTTACCCCAGCGGGAATTCACTATAAATAACGAGTTTATTTTTATAGATTTTTGGCAACAAGTGACGCAGCCGTCACGTCTGATGCCTTGAAATGCTCTGGCCATTGGAAATTCCGATGCCACCCGAATGCACGCTCGGCAGTCGCCGCCGCGCGCCGGCCAGATGAAAAAACTTGTTAGGGATCGCGAATGCGCACGCACAATAGAAGCGAGAACCTTAGCAATATTATGTACTTGAGAGTTCCGTACGTTTTTGATTTACTGCAATAAGTTTGTATTAATTATTATTTTATTATTAATGCAAGTTTTGTCTTTAATTTAGAGTTTAAGTGGTATTAGTTTTATAGTTATTATTTGTTTCTTTTGTAAATAAATAAAATTATTATATTTCTTGTATTTTGTAAAGTACAACGTTACAGTACCCCGCCACAAAGCGAAGGATTTTGCCTACTAAATTGCAAAATCCGGCTACAATACTTATCTAAACTTACTACTTTTTACGTTCATAATCATTTTCCATACTTCACGCATATTTTCATCATCTTAGTTCATAACGTCTTCAAATTCAGTATTAATTATAAAATTTGAGACCCATACAGATAGAGTTACAATTGAGTTTATATTAACTGTACTCAAAGTAGGTTTTAACGTATTAAATTAAATGTTAAAGACTAATTATTTCATTTAATACGCTAAAGTTAAAGTAGAGGATATTAACAAATGGCTAGGTTGAGAAAAAATAATTTTACAGTATCATTTACTTATTTACGTTTTATAGTTAATAAGTTTAATATCTTTTATATGATATGAGCCTAGTGGCTTTCCAGATATATCAGCTAGTTCATAAACGAGTGGGGACCTTTTACCAATAATTTTGCATTTTATAAATTTTGGTGCTAGTTTTTTATTAAAATATTTATCCTTGTCGCTTTGGTAAAACGTCCTTCTCCAGACAGTATCACCAACCTGAAATTCAGCAGGTTTTCTGCGTAAGTTATACTGTTGGCAATTCCTACTGTGAGCCCTTAGTAGAAGTGCTTGCACTTTATTAAATATACTAGATAGAACACCTATATTCTCTGCGTAACAATCACGAGGTTGAAAAATAAGATCATCTTCAGTCTCAGTATTAACATAATGTGAACCACACGTGACTAGTTCACGCCCGTACACAAGAAAGGAAGGAGTATAGCCTGTTACTTCGTTTACGGAGCTATTTACAGCAAATTGGATTTTCGGTACAATTAAATCCCAAACACGTTGATCGTTAGAGATGAACGTTGATATAGCTGTTATGACAGTTTTGTTGTACCTCTCGACTGTGTTAACATGTGGTGAATATTTAGGCGTAAAATGTAATTTTGGAACCTTGTACTTTTCTAACATTTGCCTTAGCGTAGAACTTACAAACTGTTTACCATTATCCAGAATCACCGTAGAAGGAATGCCATGTATTAAAAATACATGCTCCTCTAAAATTCTGGTAACGATCTCAGCAGTAGCGCGCTTGATTGGAAATAGTAAGCAGTACTTACTAAAACAACAAGTCACAACGAGGATGTACGAGTTCTGCTTTCTAGTAGTTGGAAGAGGTCCTACTAGATCTATGCTTATGGTCTGAAAAGGTCTAGAGCAGTGTTTAGGTTTACCCATTTCACCCAAAGGAGCGTGATTCTGGTGCTTATGCGCAATGCAAGTGTCACATGAAGTAATAGTTTCCACGACATCAGCATGCATACCGGGCCAGAAGTACCTGAGGCTGAGTCGCTTATAGGTTTTAAATATGCCAAAATGACCCGCTGTTGGTTCTGAGTGATTTTTGAGAATGGCGTCTTGTCTAGCCTCACAAGGGATCACTTCTTTCCACTCAAATTCTTTATGCAAAGGATGTTTAGTCTGCATATAGCGGAATAAGCGGCCATTTTTGACAGTATAGTTAGCGAAAGATGTAGGAGAATTTTGACAACCATGCCACAAGTTTAGATACCACTGATCACTAGTAGAAGGCAAAACAGTGGGTGTAGTGCTAGAATCAGAGTCTATAGCAGCAACCTGGCAAGCACGAGACAAAGCATCCGGAATGACATTATCAACACCACGACGGTGTTTGATGTCAAAATTAAACGCTGAGAGCCGAACACCCCAACGAGCTAGACGTCCAGTTGGATTATTTAGATTAAGAAACCACTTGAGAGCTGAATGGTCCGTGTAGACGGTGAATTTTTTACCATTATCTAGGTAGCATCTCCAGTGTTCCAAGGTAACCAAAACAGCCAGTGCCTCTCGTTCAGTTATGCTATAATTTCTTTCAGGCCCCGTCAAAGTTCGACTGGTATAGGCTATAGGATGTTCGAATCCGTTTATTGTCTGAGTTAGCAGGCCTCCAACACCATAGTTGCTAGCGTCGGTGTGGACTTCAAACGGCAAGTCAAAGTTAGGACACGAAAGAATTGGCGCGGATACTAGAAGTTCCTTCAGTTTTGTAAAGGCCTCGTCGGCTTCCGTATCCCAATTAAAGGTTTTAGCTTTCTTGCTGGTAGAAGTGAGTTTATTCAGAGGGGCTGCTATAGCGCTAAATTTAGGGACAAATTTACGGTACCAAGAGGCTATACCTAAAAATCTTTTTACCTCTTTTTTATTAGTTGGTGTAGGGTAGTGTACAATTGTATTAATCTTTGAGGGGTCGACATGAAGACCCTTGGAATCAATAACATAACCCAAGTATTTGAGTTCGTTACGGAAAAAGACAGATTTTTCAAAATTTATTGTTAAATTTGCCACGGACAGTTTCCTATGTACTTTTAAAAGAAGGGATACATAATTTTCAAAATCCGAACTGATGACGACTATATCATCTATATAAACGAACACGGAGTTCTCAAATTCAGGCCCGCAGAAGAGTGTATCAACCAATCTCTGTTGGGTAGCTGGTGAATTGGTTAACCCAAAGGGCATAGTAACAAATCTGAAGGTCCCGCGACGTGGAATATAAAAAGCAGTCTTATTTCTGTCATTTTCAGCAATAGGTATTTGCCAAAATGCCTTAGAAAGGTCTATACTACTTAGGTATTTAGCATTCTTTAAGTTGTCTAAGATGTCAGATATGTACGGTAGCTTATACGCGTCTTTTTTCGTAACTGAGTTCAGCTTTCGACTATCGAGGCAGAATCTAAGTTTACCGTCTTTTTTGGGAGTCAACAAAACAGGTGAAGACCATGGACTCTCACATTCTTCAACGACACCTAAAGCTAACATTTCGTCTAGTTGTTCAGCTAAGACACGTTGTTTTTCCGGAGAAACACGATAATATCTTTGCCTTATAGGTAAGGAATCGCCAGTATCAATATGATGTGTTACCAAATTAGTTCTACCTAAACCGCGCACCTCACTTGAAATGTTTCTAAATTGCTCAATGATATTATCAGCAGTTACGCGTTGAGCTTCAGTAAGTTCATTGTACGAATGTAACACACGAGTAGCTTCACTAATAGTTAATACTTTACTAGTGTCAATTGGATTATTAGAAAAAGAAATAGAATTTTGAAATTTTGGAAAAAGATTAAATTTCTTCCAAAAGTCAACGCCTAGAATTAAATTTGATTTTACAGAAGGTATGACGTAAGCCTTTAAAATGTGAAATTGCTTTTCAAATTTAACCGGCAGATGAACGTAGCCAATAGCAGGTAAATGTTCTCCTCCAGCAGCAGTAAATGTTTCAGTGACATCTTTATGAAGTGTGACACCTAATGAATTCAAATGTTCATGAGAATCATTTCCTAGAATAGTCACAGTAGAACCGGAGTCTAGCAACCCACACAAATTTGTATTACCTATATTGATAGTTGCGTACGGACGCACATCATTAGAAGATTTTTTATTGAAGACTGTTGTAATGAAATAGCTAGAAAAGAAAACCTTTAGAGTGGAAAGCCAATCTTTCCAATCCTTTTCATCAAAATTATCAGAATTTTTAGTGTTTGCATTCTTATTACCACAGTCTTCAGCAACTAGTTTTTTTGATCCGCTTGTGAGTGACACTTTGAGCAATTAGGATATTTAACATTCTTCGTTCCACATTTAAAACAAATAGGAAATCTATCAGCTTTACACTCACTCAAGGGATGATCCGAACTACGACAGCGAGGACAATAAACTTTCTTAGAGTTAGGATAAAAAGAAGTTATAGCAGCTATATTTGATCTATTACCTGTAGAATCCCTAATAAAATTTCTATTATAACCTTGTTGGCTTTTATTGTTATTTTTAAAATAAGATGAATTAGTTTTAAAATTATTATAATAATTATTATTATTATTATTGTGCCTATACTGATGATAAAACTGTGATCTGCTAGTATTAGGTTCAGAGATTTTTAAAAAAGCTAAGTCAGGAGCAAGAGTACCAGTTGAAATTCTAGGAGGTTCTTTAAATTGAGAAGTTAGGGATTGCATCTTTTCAAAATTCCTACAGACCTTTTTCAAGTTCTCAATAGTATCGATAGAAGAAGAGTTGGAAGCTAATACACTAGCGTAACATGGTCTAATGTTATGCATTAGGATACTTAATTTATCTACTTCAGAAATTTTATTTGTTAGTCTAGAGAACATTTCCGTCATTTTAGCAAAATAAATGGTAATATTCTCTGTTTCACCCTGCGTTCTATTTCGAGTCTCCGTTAATAATCGGTAATCGTAATCAAATTGACTAAAATCTTCAATTAGCAACGCAATCAACTTATCCCAAGAACTAACAGAACTTTTAATACTACGGTACCAGTGTAATGCATCTCCTGTGAATATCTCCGTAGCGTAAGATAGCAACTTAGAAGATGTTATGTTTCTAGCAGTACTATACTCATTCACTCTCTGTATAAAAGCGTGTACGCAAGTCTTACCATTGTACTTAATTTTTTGTAATTCACTAATATGTGAGCGATCACAATTTACTGATACGTTAGGAACCGATTCGAATGATGAAGATGATTGAACAGCTTCAGCTATAGGCTCACAGCTAGGGACAGGGTTAGCAGATTTATTAATAGAATTTAATCTATTTAATAAAGAGATAAGATGCTTTGATAAACTTTTGACTTTTTCTATATGACTAGAATCAGCACAATCAATACGCTTTATGCGATGATACAAGTGATTGCACAAAGCTCTGGTACGTTCAAAAAGGTTAACATCATACTTCTCCTCTAAGGATTTAACGCGTGATATAACTTCACTAATAGAAGTGCCTACTCCAGCAATATCAACGTCAGGTTCTATGCCCGATTCACAAATGTCAGAAGTAGGAATGATAGGTGTGAGTTTATTAATTTGTTTACGCAGTTCAAGTACGGTTGCCGCAGGTTCCTCGCCTCTAATGAGCACTTCATATGTTAATTCAGTCTTGTTAAGCAAAAAGAATTTAATAGGATGAGTCCCCATATCAATTAGAAGTTCAAAACAAAAGTGAAATCAAAACCAACAAAATATTATTTAAAACAATCTATAGATGTCTAAAATAATTGGTGTTCTTTACAATTACTAGTAACTAACTACTACCTTTACTAACTACGTTTAGGTGGTTACTACGTGGATGAAGAAATAAAAACAAAATACAGAAAAGGCAAATAGAAAAAGGAAAAAAAAATTAAGGTGGGTATGCAAAATAAAAATAACAATGATGAAGAAAGAAAGCGTGCGAACTGTTACGTATTACAATAAAATATAATAATGATTTTATCAAGTTACTACTAGTAGACTGTTCTTAATATTTTGCAACACTAGCTTACAGTTATAAATATTATAAAAATATCTAATCAAACCAAAAATCTACTGTTAAAACACCACTTTTGTCATGTGGTTTTAACTAAGTAAGTACGTAACGTGCACTTTATGTACTTATTACATTAGAACATTGTAATATTAACGTTAATTGTTAATATTAAAGTTATTTAGCTATAATTAGTAACAGCGCTATAATTTACAATTATTTTAAAAGTGCACCCTACCACAGTTACTCATAGTAAAGTAGACAATCCATACGTAACAGTTACCTACGTAACAGTTAACTAAAAGGCGATAGAATAGTAAAAGCAGAAGCACACTAAAGCAGTAAAATAATAAATTTATATGTACGTACCAGTTCGCAGATATTTAAATCACCTTCACGTTCACAGCACTATATAGGTAGGTTTAACTAGCAGCTAGACTTCAGGGAAATCAAGACGTAATTAGGCCACACAAAAACACACGTTGTAGGCGCCACTGCGGCACTTAGCCTTCGCCAGTCAGCCACAGGTAGGTAGGGGTTCGAAAAGAAACGATTATTTAGTGGGTAACAATCGTTTATTCACAGCCTTATAATTTGTGTGGCCGCCTCACGTCTTGTTGAGAGATAGGTTAAAGGGAGAACACTGGCCTGAACCGACGTCGTTCTAAGGTACTGCTGCTCCTCAGGGTCCTTCGCAGGCTGGTCAGGTTCAGCGCTTCTTCCTCTAGCTTGATGGGGTAGGTACGCAGCCGGCCCTTCTTAAGGTCAGTGGTGAAAGATGCCGGTGCTCGTAAGATGTTTACTGTTCGTAGAATTCCTGGAAGCCCAGACAGAAGAGGAAGCTTTAGCATGAGTCGCACAGCCACGTCGTCGACGGGTTCAGGGGTCACAGTGTTCCAGAGAAGGTTAAAGCGGACAGTGCTAGCGTTAGAAAGAACTTAAGAACACCTTACAAAGAACACTTCTTATAAAATACATGAGAACTTACCCCAGCGGGAATTCACTATAAATAACGAGTTTATTTTTATAGATTTTTGGCAACAAGTGACGCAGCCGTCACGTCTGATGCCTTGAAATGCTCTGGCCATTGGAAATTCCGATGCCACCCGAATGCACGCTCGGCAGTCGCCGCCGCGCGCCGGCCAGATGAAAAAACTTGTTAGGGATCGCGAATGCGCACGCACAATAGAAGCGAGAACCTTAGCAATATTATGTACTTGAGAGTTCCGTACGTTTTTGATTTACTGCAATAAGTTTGTATTAATTATTATTTTATTATTAATGCAAGTTTTGTCTTTAATTTAGAGTTTAAGTGGTATTAGTTTTATAGTTATTATTTGTTTCTTTTGTAAATAAATAAAATTATTATATTTCTTGTATTTTGTAAAGTACAACGTTACAGTGTCATTGGGCTGATATGTTGAGTCTAAAGATAGCTGGTGGTAATCCAAATCATCCATTATTATATCAAACTGACTACGCATCATATCTATACGTTCAGATTGTGACATAAAAGATTTACTTTTAATACGAAATTCAAAATAACTAATGAAAGATTGAATAACTTACTCATACTAGAAAGTGTCATGAAATTATGTGGAATTTACATATGGCACTTTAGTCAATACCACGGAGGTAACTACAGGTACAGGTATGAGTTGCATAATAACTTGAAGTAACAAATTATCACTTTCATTAGTACTGTGTTACTGTGAATGTCCTAACTTAATACAATGTAGACAGCGTTTCAATCTTAGTCATGTTGGTGAGATTTTTAAATGTTATTAGGAACACTGTGATCAGCACACAGCACTGGAATTTGGCGTTTACAAAAGTTAAGCTTTGTTTACCTGAGGTAAGTAATGTTTTAGGTATCAGCCGTAACACATCGGATTTTATAGAAAATCTGACATACCTTTTACTAAATAAGAGTCGGTTACCCTGATACCAAACGTTTTTTTTTGGCAAGTTCCCATTTGCAGGTTGTATACTCTGCTTGGCTATACACTTTATCGCTTGTATATTCCATAAAAAGATCCAAACCGTCGTAATGCCTGGTCTCATCTGCAAATGTGAATAAGATTAGTTTTAAGCTCGTCACAGTTGCAAGTAATATTTTTCCAATTAAGTTGATCATCATCTATCTAGTGTTCAAAATGGCGACAGAAGATCTGAAGGATCTCTAGTAAATATTAAATTGTTAATTTAAAAACTTAGTAATGTAAGAGTTATACTTCGTTATTTCTTCTTCATTGAATCATATATCTGTGAAAGCGATCGACTAGATCGACTAAACTTGTTTACTAGTCTTGCTATCGGCAAAAGCTAATGATTGAATAGACATGGGCGTTTGTCACTTATTTAGCGGGTCTGTAGGTATCAGTACGACCATCGGTGTCAAATGGAGGTAAAAAAATGGTAAAGAAAAACATTTGCAGCTGTTTAAATAGACGTCATCATATCTCGCATCATTGTCTTCATAAAATTGAGGAACACAGGCACCAGTATTATGACACTATCCATCAGAACCTGCCCGTTCCTGACTTGCCAATGTTCCTGGTTTGCGTTGGGTAGCTTTAGCAATAACAGCTAAAGTAGGTAGACCCTCCGCCTAAAGTACCAGGATCCAGCCGATCAGACACGTTCTGAAGCTCCAGGCTCCAGATGCTCATGACGCAATATTGTGTTTCTAGAACTCAGGGAAAACACCAAAAATAATGTTAGTGGCAAATTAATAGTGCTACGGCGAAAGGCGATTCGCCGTAACAGCGGCGAAATAAGGCTTAGGCAGGAATAAGGGAAAATCTGGGGCTTACCTGGTTCGGGCTGGAGCTGGCTGGAGCTGAAGGCGGGCGCGGGGGCGCAGGGGGCGCGGGCTTGAAGGCAGCAACACACAACACAAGTCACTCCACTAGGCACTGATCGGAGGCGTGTTAAGGATAGTTGAGCTGGTACCAAGCGCTCTTAATTCACAAACACTGTAGTCGTGGTTGCTCACGGGCTGAATTCTTGCGCGGGCGCGCGTGGGTTCGCCTGGAACGCTCGAAGCACACTGCGTCGTTGCGCGGCGCCGGCGGACACTTCGTCGAGTATAATTGTCAACTCGCTGTGATTGGCCGATCACTCGTTGCCCAGTCGTTGCACCAATATGCATCTTAAATGACCGGCGCAGAGACGGTTATCCGTCGCGCTGTGGCGCGAACATCTTCCCGGGCCCCAGAGGGTAGGAGGGGGGGGGGGAAGGAATGGAAGTTAAAGGGGAACTACAGCCCCGATTCGTGCTGTGTTGAGTTAATGTCGAGTGGGTGTGTATATGATGAGCTGGGAGGAATGCACGTGTGTGACTGTATGAGTACAATTGTATGAGGGCTGAAAGCCTGTGTCACGAAGCACAGGGGGGGCAGGGGCGCGAAGCGCAAAGGGCCGCAGTCAACGCAGAGGCGTGGGGGCGCGGGGGCGCGAAGCGCCGAAGGCGCATAGGCGCACGGGGCGCGTAAGCGCAGAGGCGTGGGGGCGCGGGGGCGCAAAGCGCCGAAGGCGCATAGGCGCACAGGGCCGCAGTCAACGCAAAGGCGTGGGGGCGCGGGGGGGCCGCAGTCAACGCAAAGGCGTGGGGGCGCGGGGGGGCCGCAGTCAACGCAAAGGCGTGGGGGCGCGGGGGGGGCAGAAGCGCGGGGGCCGCAGTCAACGCAAAGGCGTGGGGGCGCGGGGGGGCCGCAGTCAACGCAAAGGCGTGGGGGCGCGGGGGGGCCGCAGTCAACGCAAAGGCGTGGGGCGCGGGGGGGGCAGAAGCGCGGGGGGCCGCAGTGACTGCATGCTAAGTAAGATCGTGCACTGAGCACAGCACCAAATAGGCACAAAAAACAACAACAAAAAAGGTCTGTACACTGGGCCTACCATCATGTAGTCACTTGAATCGTAAACCGAGCACAATGGCATATAGGCACAAAAAAAGGGCTGTACACTGGGCACAAAAAAAAGGCTGTACACTGGGCATACCATTATGTAGTCACATGAGTCGTGAACTGAGCACAATGGCATATAGGCACAAAAAAAGGGCTATACACTGGGCACAAAAAAAGGCTGTACACTGGGCATACCATTATGTAGTCACATGAGTCGTGAACTGAGCACAATGGCACATAGGCACAAAAACAACAACAAAAGGCTGTGCACTGAGCACGATAGCATACAGGCACAAAAACAACAACAAAAAGGGCTGTGCACTGAGCACGATAGCATACTGGCACAGAGGCACAGAAAAGCGCAATGCGCACTGTGGCGCAAAGAGCAAAGGCGCAATAAAAGCAAATACAAAGCAGACTGCATGTGTGTATGTGCTGCAGGCTGATGTGTGGGTGCACATGTGTAGAAGTACTATGCTCTTGTGGTGAGCACGCACGAGATTGAGTCGATTGCCAAGGCAAGAATTAAAAGCAGAAAAAACATAAAATTAACACGGGCGAAAAAATAAAGCACGCTATTTGGCACGCGTGGTGAGCATGCACGAGATCTGAGCCGATTTAACACGACACGACCATAAAAATTTCATTACAAAATAAAACGGGAAAAACAACAATATCGTCGTCTAGACGCGGGTGTATTATACTTAACTAAAGTTATATGTGCAATCTAATTAGTAAGAAAAAATATAACACGAATCGAACACTGTTCTTTGAACACGTTCTTAATTTATTTTTGTAGGTAGGTTAATAATATTTCGCAATGCACCTTGCAACGTCTATCGTGCAGAAAGGGTCATGTAAGGTAATGAAATTAGGAATGTTACGCGATAAGATTTAAAAATCAGAAATTAAAATTAAGTTACGTGATAACTACGAAGTATGAGTAAATATTATTTTAACGGGTCGAATGACCAACATGTAATGAAATAGTTAATGGGCTGAAATAGTTATCCTATATATATATAATAAAATAAATAAATAAATAAATCTTTCCTACAATCACACCAATTATCTAGCCCAAGAGAAGCTTCGAAGAAACTCGTTAAATGGTTACTAGACAACGGATAAACATACTTAAAATACTTAAATACATACTTATTATATATAATAGTGGACTGTATTAATAATGTGGGGCTGAATGTCTACGGTAACTTGTACCTACTCCTGCGACCCCTCATGCGACCGCTGTGCATGCGAGGACGCATGCAGCGTTCTGTCGGTGGGTCGCTTTGCCGGAGTATCCCGCAGTTGGGGCGGAAGCCACCGCGCCGCCGATTCCGGCTGGTAATGCTGTGTGGCATCGTCCGGTCGGTGAAGGGATGTGTGGTGATCTGCGATGCCACACACTCGGCATGCCTTCACCGACTTGCATTCGTCCGGGTAATGCGGTCCGAGGCAGCGGGGACAGCGCTCGCGCGACACCACAAAGTCCCACCGGCCCTGCGTCGGCTGGGCATTGTAGGCAGCGCACGCTACTAATCTATGCCCCCTAGTCCTACAGTAAGGGCAGTAAGCGGTGTTTGGGCTGGCGTGCATTGTGTGGGTGTTGTGTGCAGTTGTGTAGACGTGTATGGGTGGCGGCACGAGTCGAGGCAAAAAGTAAAATGTGTACGGTAGGGTTTAAAAACTAGTGGACTGTATGTATCCGGCTCGTAGGATCAAAATGCTACGGCGAAAGGCGATTCGCCGTAACAGCGGCGAAATAAGGCTTAGGCAGGAATAAGGGAAAATCTGGGGCTTACCTGGTTCGGGCTGGAGCTGGCTGGAGCTGAAGGCGGGCGCGGGGGCGCAGGGGGCGCGGGCTTGAAGGCAGCAACACACAACACAAGTCACTCCACTAGGCACTGATCGGAGGCGTGTTAAGGATAGTTGAGCTGGTACCAAGCGCTCTTAATTCACAAACACTGTAGTCGTGGTTGCTCACGGGCTGAATTCTTGCGCGGGCGCGCGTGGGTTCGCCTGGAACGCTCGAAGCACACTGCGTCGTTGCGCGGCGCCGGCGGACACTTCGTCGAGTATAATTGTCAACTCGCTGTGATTGGCCGATCACTCGTTGCCCAGTCGTTGCACCAATATGCATCTTAAATGACCGGCGCAGAGACGGTTATCCGTCGCGCTGTGGCGCGAACAAATAGCATGGATTATCATGTAAGATGTAACGTTACTTACACAAGATATAAAGTACACAGAACTGTCAGCTAGCAACGTATTTATTTGCTCAGTGCTAGCAACAATGATCTTTTTTCACTAACTGTCAAATGTGTAATGTCAGAGTATACTCGTCAGGGTTGCATAATAATAAGTGCGCACGATCGGAGGGTAGCCTCGACCACGTGCTTTTCATGTAAGTGATATGTGCATTGTCAATCTATGGCATTAATTCTATCGTTCAACTAAACTAACTTTACAAGTAACAAGGTCAAAAAAATTAAGCAATGAATTTGTGAGCGTAATTACTTGGTAAATCCCACTTCTGATGTGGGAGATTAAGAAAAGAGAGTAATGACTTTGATCAATTTATATTCATAAAAACCAGATTAATTGGCAGACAGTAATAATATACACACATTTAGTGTTAATTATAATTACAGTAATATCAATTTAATAAAATAATAAGCCTTTTGGCATTTTACATAATGAAAATTAGTACTTACTACTATTTCTTGTAACATACACAGTTATGTACTAAAATACATAATTTAGTTACACCATCATAGCGTACCTTAATACTATGTTAACAATCAGAGCTCCGTCATGCTCCGCAGTTGAGTACAGAATGCCTGGAAGGCGCTAGCGCATGACCTTTTATACTGAAGCACAAACAAGTCGCTAATGACGCATGGCGTGGAGAGCGTGGCAATGGGCAAGCACGTGTTTTTTATTCGTATTAATTAGTGCGATGAATTTGCTTTCTTCAAACATTTGTTTTTAATGCTAACATTAATAGTAATGTACATTTAAATGCCAATCTCCCACATATATATATTTAAATGGTGAAAAGTAAATTGTACCTACTGGCAAGTGACGACCTCAAGATCAAGTTTTATTGAAAAAATAGATGAATCAGGGCTGATTGACTAACTTCAACACCTATATTTATAATACCTTTCAGTTGAGTAGAAGTACATTGCTTCGCTAGATTGATTATTTTAAAATTCGTTTTAAGTAGGCTAATTAATACCTTTGAAAGATATTGCGATAGGTGTTGAATTAAGACAGTTCGCCTCCTGGTCCCAATTTGTTGTGATTGAAATACAGTCAACAAAAACCATTTGTGTATAACTTATTTGCTTTCAAAATAATACTTATATGTATACACACCATCATGACGTACATACATGTTGACCTTGAGACCGTCTTTACTAATTATGTTCTATGTAATAAAAATTCTAACCTAAATACACTCACGACTATTATTCCTAAAAGGTTAGCCAGAGACTAGGCAATGAGGACTGCAAAAACAGTGCATTGCCACAGTCCACGTTTTACCAAAGAACACTGCACATGTGCTCAGCGTGATAGGTGGTGAGCCCAAATCCGCTCTATGCTGTTGGATGTAGGGGAGACCGGGCAAGATGGGATACTTGAGAGAAAAAACGTCATAATATGAATATTAAACTGTTTATTAAAAATCTCTTACAACAAAAGCTATACTTATAGTTATAATTAACATAATTATAATCTTTTATGGCGCTAAATCACATATTTTTTTGGCAAATAGGAACTAAATAACACATGTCAAATATCCCGTCTTACCCCATGATCGGGGCAAAATGGGAAACGTTATGGGGCATAATGAGTACACATTTTAATCTGGTTGGCAACGTTCACATATGCAGGAATACAGGTACAGGTATCGCAGGAATTATGGGCCCAGCCTTGGCATTCGCTACAAATTACCCATCCTACTTGTATAAGTTCTCACAATATATGCAAGGACAATCATTTTCATCATCTTCAGATAAACTAGTGTCACTTTCTTCTTTGCGTGTTTTGTTATCAATTTTGTTTTCCGGCTTCTTTTTTCAGGTTTCTTTTCAGTTTTTTTATTGTCAGGTTTCTTTTTGTCAGTCGTCTTATTTGTTTTTCGTTTTTTTATTAATATGTGTGATATTTATGTGTTTATTTATATCCCATTATGCCCCGACCTTTTTGCCCCAACAGACACATTTTGCAAAAGTAACAATAGTTCTAATCCGCACTAACATTAATACGGAACAGCAAACAAAAACTTCCGCATTAACATTAATACTGTTTGGCATTTCAAGGCCAACATCATCCTCCACTTCTCTGAAATGAAGTGAATATTTATTTGCCAAGGACATAGCACTTAAGTGATAGAAGTTGATGATGTACAATGATTTATATAGTTCTATAATGTTCCATCCAAACATAATATATTATGGTTCCTGTGTCTGTTACATATATTGTGTAAGACACAACATGCATTGATAATTTTTGATGCCTTATCCGGATGGTAGTGGAGCAAGCGATGGCCAAGCAGGCATCGCCATCGATTCTTTAGAACCCCTATTGTGCGATCCACTGTATTGAGAGTAGAGCAATGCATTTTAGAGTAATGCTCTTCGGGGGATCCTTCAGTTGCATTCACAATAGGGGTCATCATGTATTCTCTGAGAGCATAGCCTGAGCCACCTTTTAAAAAAAGAGATTTAGTACATAATTTATCATTGGAGGTTTTTATAATTGAATAGGTACTGTTCTTATAACTTGCATTTACCTGATAAGCACACATCTTCTCCTGAATCAATTAATTGGATCATGTGGGTTTTTACTGGATGTTGATTGCAAACAAAACTGTCTTGTATGCACCTCCAAAAGATGCATCTACCGATAGTATGTTCAAATCAGCATCGTATGTCTAAAAGAAAATAGTATATTTTGAAATTTAAAAAGAAAATATATCATTTAAACTAGAATTTATTTAAGTTTCATGTTTTAGAATACATACAATCAAAATATGTCTCGAATAAAAATGTTTTCGATTGAAATAGCGGTCTTTATTTTCAGTTGGCTTTATGATGGCAATTTGTGTTCCATCAATGCAACCTAAAATTCTTTTTATATAGTCTCTTTCTTGCCGTAATTGAGGGAATCTAATCCATTTTCTATGAATGTGACATGAATTCAGAGCACCAGACACCTCTTTGATGGCACGTGATACTGACTGCTGGGACATTAATGTACCATATGTGCCACCCACAGCCTCTGGTAACTTACCGTGGCAAAAAATGATAAAGCCACTAAAATCTGAAAATTTAGTGTTATAATTTTCTGTAGTCTTTTTTATTTCAATAGGTTGGTTTAAGTATGCAAACACGTAAGAGGGCACCATGGAATATGAATGCTTCCTCTCTTAGTTTGGTAGGTATGGAAGTCATGTTACTCACTTTAAATTTTGATGATATATCACTTCTTCTCCTGTGTCCGGTGTTCGCACCAAAAGATCTAACTCGCTCGCAGATTAAATAAATATTTTGTTTTGCGATAATTTGCCCTAAATTCATCGTCATTCATGGAAAACGCTCTTTCCATGTAACGAGCCAAGCGACGCCGCTCGAACAGTCACCATGAGCGACAAACTCGTGGTAAATGAGCTCCTCACCTTCCTGCAACAGAAGCTGGACGTGATGGACAAAGTGAGTGCGGTGCAGATCTGCAAGTGCAGCTTCATCGAGGAAGACATATCTGCAACCAAGAAACTTTTGTTTAGGTCACTGAACAAAAACGATCGAATGGTGTCTCATCGGCGCGACGAGACACCGAAGAGCTTTCAGGAGATTATAACGCTGCTGAAAAAGACCGACCCTGACGACGTGCCAACGTTTGTGGCGAGGGCATCAAAGATCGCTGTGAGTGAGTTGCGCAAGGAGGTTGATAGTTTGCGCGCATCACTCGCAGTAACTATGTCGTCGATGACTCAAACGTCAACACGTGGCGCGGTGCATTCGTCAACGCGTCACGGCTGAGTTTCGAGTCAGCATTCTCGACGCGCCGCCCTCGTCACCGTGCAGCGCTGACGCAGCCGCCCCACGCGCCGCCTCCGCCGTCCCGCCCCGCGCCTTCGCCTGCGGTGCCGCACATGACAGCTAAGCCTGAGCCTGTCACCAAACAAACGAAGCCCAACCGCCTCTGTTGCTGCATCCAACTTAACAATTCAAAGAGTGTCAGAGCATGACGCCATGGATCGAGAGAAGACGATGGTTTTGTCAAAGTCCAAAAGAAGAGGGCAAGCCGTATCTGATTGAATCAGTGCGGCGCGTGCGGCCGTTTTGAACGGACGTGCGTTGATCTTACGTAGCGAGCGAGCGAAGTGTTCATTCTTACCCGCATTTTTTTTATCAAAGTTACGAATATGGATGAGAATAAAAGTGAGGAAGACGTGAGTTACTCAGCTATTTTGGAGTATTGTGAACGCGAACTAAATGAAAATTTGAACCCAGGGAGATCGTCAAATTTAGAAAATGAGAGACCAGTCGAAAAAAGTCGTGAACAAGAAGATGATAGTGTTATCGAAGATGATGGGTTTACAACAGTCTATAGAAGGAAACCAAAACGATTAATAAGAAGTATATAACCGCAAGAATCAAAACGGTGGCGTTTCTCGTAGTGATACTGTGAGTTATGTGTGTCGTGAACAAGTTCGAGTTGACAGTGCGATCGAGAACAGTACGGGTGTCAAGCTCAATAAACGAACAAGAAAGAGAGTAGACCGTTTCGTCTGCTCCTAACATCCACCCGCAATAGCTGCAGTTACTCCGTGATTATGGTGCTTGCAACTGCGCCGAAATATCGGAGACTCAAAACCAACAACTCAAACATGGTAAAAATCTCGTTTTTTTGATAAAAATAAAGGTAAGTACTTATTTATTATTTTTTTATTATAAGTAACCCTTTAGTTTTTATGAGGTTTTTCTCTGAGCATTTTAAGAATCTATGGGTGTCCAATGAAAGCAGGCTGTCGTCGAACTGACCGTCATATACGGGGACAGATCGAAGATCTTATTGGCGCAGCTGGCACGGGCATAGGCGTTAGCGCTGCAAGCAGCCCGGATGGCCAAGCTTTGTTTCCTTCGCTACGGGTTGATTCATTGTAAACATCAATGACATAATTTAAGATTTCTTCACCAAATTATTATTGATAAACCCGAAGATAACGAAACGTCGAAAACATGTCCACCTCAGGTGGGAATCGAACGTTCCACGTTCTCAACAATGTTGAGACTTTGTTTTGTTCCATGGAGGACGAGGAAACGTGAAACTGTTAGGGTGAAATAGGTATGGCCTCTCACGGCTTATGTTAAGTAGAAAATCTTCAACGCAGTTCGAGTGGAGTTTAAACCATGAAACGGCTAGCGTGGAGTAAAATAAAGCCTTAACACTGTTAAAGTGTACTAAGTACATATTCCCGAAATGGCTTGCGTGAAATAAAATACAGCCTCACTCAACCCTGGTAGAGTGGAGTGAGTATCTTTGACACGGCTTGTGAATCCGCTGTGTCGCGGAGTAAGTCTAATTATTACTCTTATACATCTCATAAGTATGTATTATGCTGAGGTCTGACCTGAAAACCGCGGGGCGACTCTTTTGCTTCCAATCCAGAGGGGCTCCTTGGAATTTTCTTCCTTGATGTATCCACCAATCGACAACATTAATATAGCCCCAACACTGTTAAAGTGAAGTGAGTATCTATGACACGGCTTGCTTGGAGTAAGGTATAGCCTCAACACCGTTTAATTAGAGTAAGTATCCTCGACACGGCTTGCTTGGAGTAAGGTATAGCATCAACACTGTTAAAGTGGAGTAAGTATCCTCGACACGGCTTGCATGGAGCCCCAACACTGTTAAAGTGAAGTAAGTATCCTCGACACGGCTTGCGTGCAGCCTCAATACTGTTAAAGTGGAGTAAGTATCCTCGACACGGCTTGCGTGGAGCCTCAACCCTGTTAAAGTGGAGTAAGTAACCTTGCCACGGCTTACGTGGAGTAAAAAAGAACCTAAGAAAGAAAGAAAGAAAGAAAGAAAAAACATATATTGGCACACACTACAAAATTACATACATAAAAAAAATAATAATAAATAAGACAAAAGTACGATATTCACAATGACAATACAAAACAAAAACAAAGTGTGGCCAACTAGGCCCCAGCCTCAGCACGTGCTACAGCGACAGAAAGCCGCTGCAACGCTGGTATTCTGGAGGGGCCTAAGGGTGACGTGTCCACAAAACAATGATACACCAACATAAACAAATTAATAATAAAACGCTAAACAAAAACAATATTAAAAAAAACATGGCTGTATGTTTGCCGTCCTGTGCTTAAAATAGTACAGCCAAAAAAAAAATCAAAACAAAAGTTTGCACTATGGGTGGATTTGACTTGACGATTGTTTTGCTTGTTGACATCACAGAATCTGCAAGATGGTGGTGTTGTTATTCTGTGCTTTAGTTGTTATTCTGCGATTTTCTGCAATTCTGCATAAATCTACAACTATAAATTATGTCACAATAGGTGGCCAACACGGACAGTACAGACTCAAGAGGATATAACTGTACAGACTGGCCACCTAAAATGATGGACAAAGTTCGTGGCAAACTATTTGAAACAGAACGAATGGAGGCAATACAACAGAGCATTTACTAAGCACTGTCTTATTGGAGTAAGTAACCTCGATACGGCTTGTATGGAGTAAAATCAATGACATTCAATGTCATTGAGTAAAATAAAGCATCAACACAGTTGAGCAGTTATATATCCTCGACACATCATACGTTTAGTAAGTTAAACACTGTTACAGTGGTGTCTAAGTAAGTAGTTTAGTATTTAAATAATTTCTTAATTTACAACAGTAAATGGCTTTTAATTTTGTTACAATCATTATTATAGAACCCAAGAAAAACCAATAAAAGTGAGGGTAGATAATTTTAATGATAAATGATCTTATTTCCTTGACAACTGTGATACATTCCTTAAAAGTTAATTTTCCTGGTAAATTAACGTTATGTTCCAATACCTGCGTGTCGTAATATCGTTGGTACCTACGACATTTATCACTATTCACCGATACCGATGATGATAAACGCCTAGGTACGTTTTTGGAATTAAAAATGATTTCTTTACTTTACGAAGAATACCATAATGATCACTGTCTCTCAACTTCGAACTTTAACATTTTCCCATCTCATTTTGTTAACACGTTCGCTGCCAACGCGGTCAGTGCTGACCACAGACATATAATAAGAAGCAGACCAAACATTATTTCACAACTACATAGATGAGAATAAAACAATATTTCTACTTCTTTCTCTCCAACCACAAATTAATAAGACTATCTCGTTTCTTTTTAAGGTCGCAACACTTCCACACACATAGACAAACTGGACCGTGAGGCAAAACGCCATCCTGACAAGCTACAATTAAGCTACAAATGTCTTCCTAGACTTGTCAACAAAGGACGTACAGGAGATTGTTTTCGCTTATTTTTTGTGATCTAATAAAGTTTATGAGCTGAAAGTAATAAAATAAAATGGTGAAGTGTAGTGCGCCCTTGTGCGGCAACTCCTCATATAGAAAAACACCTGAAATTACGTTCCATTGGTAAGTTTTGTTGTGCCATCTAATCTCATAATGTTTTTTTTAGTCATTGTGTGATTATTATTAATCTTTCGGCATTGTAGAAGTAGTGAATAATTGTCATAAGTGCAAATCTCGTAAAATCTTAACGTAAAGTAGTTTCTGAAAGATTGTTGTGGTAACAACAATCAATTATATAGTAACTCTGATCTCGTTTGACGTTTCATATACTTGTACAATTTTACGGGGCCGTATTTAGGCTCCAGTTATGTTTAATAGGTATATTTTTGGAGATTGATTAGATTTAAGTATGCAATATATTTTTTCATTAGGGATAAATTTAATATGAGTAAATTATTTTTATAATATTGTTAACTTAAACCCTATCCTACCCCTTTAACCCTATGGTAGTCGTAGGGATGTAATCTTGTATGAAAATGTGCATAAAATAATAACTTTTTATATTTGTTTTTCAGAATTCATCTAAATCTTTACTAAAAGGTCCGGTAAGAAGCAATGCCAGTGGAGATCATGTTTTGAGGAATTTGCAAAATTTACAGCCGAGTTTCTCAAGTGCTAAATTAACAACATCAAGTGAGTTAACGTAAGTATTATAATGTTGTACAGTATTCTAGGGTATAACATGAAGAAGATGGGTCTGAGCAGTCTTACAAATCTGTTACTTTGAAATATACAGATAATAATAAATTTATTTGTTTTCAGAAACCTACATCATTACTTCCTGAACAGACTCAGTAAAAAGTATCCCGGATATCATTTTTTCGGGACTTGCAAAATATACAGTAACCCGCAGTCAGGGTCGCTGACTACTCGACCACCCGGCGGTCTTATCACTATTTTTAAAAATTGTGACATTATTAATTGTAATTTTTATTTTTATTTAAAAAAATACTAGCAGAATATGTATGTATGTTGTTTTTAATTACTTATTTCATTTTTTTTTATTTTACCTAACGGTTCTACTACGAGTATTTCATGCATTTTATTAAGAGATGTATAACATCTCAAATGTGATTTTTGCGTAAAATGCGCATTTTTGCATTTTGTAGTAACTTTTTACTTGTATCGTTATTATCGAAATAGGATAATAAAATCATGCTTAATATTACAAATCTCCACTCTGCGAGAATAAGCTGAGTTCGGACGGCCGGCGCATCGTATTTTGTAGTAATTTTGCAGTTATATTTATCGTTTTTAACGAAATAGGATAATAAATTCATTATACAATCTTTATGTCCCAAGAAGTAACAATTATTCTGGTATAAATTTCGCTCAATAATATCGTAGATAGGAGAAATTCACAGTTAACTTAAAGCGATTTTCGAAGTTCTTTGGTTTAGAATAAGATTTTTTTTCTGTATAAAATCAATGATATCTAAAAATTCCGAGGCCGCTACGCACTATACGACATATATAATAGATAACATTCTAATTTTTTTTTAATTTTTTAGAACAGTAGTTCAATATAAGAGCTCAAAAAAAGTGCCTTCGCGCATTTTATAAAAACCTTCATCAATTTTGGGTTTCCTAAAAAAGTTAAGCAAAATTTACATAAAGCGAGGCCGCTACGAACTTTGCCAATAGCTATTCTACATTAATCAATAAGTCAAAACTGGTGATGTATTTTTTTTCTTGGATAAAGAACGCCACAATTGGCCATTTTACGCAAACATCACAGTCGAGATGTAATAGGCCTATTAAGTTAATGAGGTAGCGTCGCAGTCAGATACAGATACAGACATAGCCTGCCTGGCACTCAATGATAGATAACTTAGCATTCTACTGGTGATTTTTTTAAAATTTAATGAGTATCTTTAAATCTCTATTAAATATAAAATTATCCTCTTCACGTATAACATTACTATAGGTAGGTACTTGAGGTCCCTTGCGTGCCTGAGTTCAGCCCCTTTTATTGTAAATGTGTGCATGAAATTTGTCTATAGGCGTAATGGGCACGCTTTTTTGTTGTAATGTTTGGTCTGCTTCTTATTATATGTCTGTGGTGCTGACCGACAGTAAATTTTCCCTTATGGCCAAGCAAAAATCAGAGTTCTATTAAAATTTTGTCCAATTTTTTTTTTGTTTAGATACTCATATTTAATGCTTATATGTATATTAATATTAACAAAATTGAATTTGAGTCATTCGTTCCGGAGATATTAACGTCGGACAGCACTGACCGACGTGGCCTCGAAGACAAAAAACCCACTTTCCGTTACAATGCGGCGCGGTCGCAGCTCCGGAGTTTGAAATACCACCCGCGCTCGCGCAGTTGACGCCGGTATTTTGAGTTGGGCCGTGACACAAATATATAACTATTGTATACTTAAAAAAGAAATACTAAAGAGTTTTTGGCAAAATCTTCAACATCCGGAGCACCTTCAGAACGGCCGTTAAGGAGGAAACACCTGCTGAAGAAAAAAGAATGACCCTCTCTGAAAGTGCGTAGGATGTGTGTAGAACTTTACAAAAATAATGTGAGCATATTTAGCCGTGCACTGGCCAAAAACAAAACTAAAAAAATTCCTACTTTTTGTGTCATTTGCGTAGATTAAACCTTTTCTATGTGCTGAATGTTTTGCCAAGGTTCATATTCATTGATTGATATTGTTGCTTTTTGCTTAATTCGTGAAAGCTATTGTAAAAAATTATTATTTTTAATTTATTTTTCGATTCCATACAATCTATGTTTTGTTTGTGTTTAATTTTTATAAATACAACTTTAGTACCTACACAAATTGGAGTTTTTTTATATAGATCTAAATATTTTAACCTAGCCTAAATTTGACTAACTTAAACTAAATTCTTAACAACCTAAAATAACCTAACTAATTATTAAACTATTGGAATAATAATACCTAATAGAAAGTATACCAAACACATCTATGAAAATTTTTACTCTTTGGTAATGGCTGTTTTTTTTCTAAGTCCTTTACGTTTTGAAAAAACCAATTTCATATGTAGTAACTAGAGGGCCACACGGGTCAATGAATATGGGATTAAGTTTGATAGTACTGCCCTACGGCCTATAAGAATGGATCGCAAACACCTGTAAATCGCGGTCATCATTGACCGACGCGGCGCAAACGGAAAATCTAGTTGTCGACCAGCACTGACCGACGCGGCCTAAACAGAAAGAAGCATTTTTTATCTTGGCGTTGAACGTGTTAAGAAATGTACGTGTGATTCCGATAACACAGAAACACGTAATGACGTCTCGTGACGCGGGGTTGCCAGTGCAAGGAACGAAAATAAGATATTTCTTTTTAGGATATATCTAAAAGTGTGAAGAAGATAGCACCACTTAATGTAGTGCTGCATGTAATAAGTAATCGTCTTCAGTTGAGACCTGAAGTATAATTACGTTAAAAATAAATATGCCGGGTCAGTAATGGACTGAATGGAAGGAAAACTACACTTCTAGGAACTAACTGAAGCTGTGAAATTTTTATTGAGGCGGGTAGATTAAATAATGTTTCGCCACGAGAAATAAAATGCGTTATGAAATAGTAAAAAAAAACGAGAAAAAATGAACTGAGAAACGAGCCGACTACGTAGGTAGCCGGTTACGTGAAATCATGGGCCAAAATAATGTGCCGAAATGTGCAGGGTAACTAGTGTGGATAATTAGGAGATGAGTCACTTGGTTGTAGTGAAAAATTATGTAATCTTGGGCTGAAATAATTATTTTTAGCGGACTGTAATTTTATAAAGTTAGGAGCTCATTATGGTGCAGTAACCATAGAAATTATAGGGTAATTCCGCGCTCGATTAGACCAAAATGTGAACGCCGGTCTGATTTGACCGTGACGATTACTCGGGGTGGTGGGTAGGGTTAAGGTGGTTCAATGGGACTTACTTGGTGGGTGATGGGTTGTGCAGCGCAGGAGACGGGAAACGAGCAGAACATGATCGCAGCAGACGATTCGATGCACTTCACACCTTTCACTGCACTTAGTTCGTTAGGTTAATATAGTGGGTTTCACGGGTATCAGGGCGCGCGTGAGTATGCGCTGACGTTCGCTTGCAGACTCATCACGCCAGTGCATCACTTCATTCAATTTCGACACGGCGCGGGCGACGTTAGCGCGCCGGCTTCAGTTGCCGTTTCGCGAGTGCAAAAGTCAAAAGTCAAATTATTTATTCAATGTAAACTTTTACAGGCACTTATTGACGTCAATACTAATAATAATAAAAACAGTTAACTATCTTATAGTTAAGACTTAACAACTAATCTAACGAGTGCAACTACGCGATGAACGGCTAGATGGCACTAGGAGTATTTTAACCGTGTCGGGCGTCTGGCCCGTACATGGTGTAACAATCTTCTTTCCGAGGCAATCAATATTTTACTTAATTTAGCCAACTAAATTGGAGATCCTGATAATCTGTAATACTCTCGGTGTAACCGTATGTCATGGCCCATAAATGTAGCTAACTGATCTAGCTCGTGGTTTGTTAAATTCAGTATTTAGGCATAGTTGCAACATTTTTTCTTAATTTTGTTGAAGTAAGACTTTTAGGTTGTTTAGCTAAACAAACCTCCAGATAATGCAGCAAATGTCCTCATAACATCGCTACCACGGAAGTGAGATAGTAGGTGAATCGAAAAAATATGTATTTTCTTTTGGTATACCAACATGGTATCTGTAAAGCATTAATATATCATATGCATCTATTAGTGTATGGAATTAAACGACCGTTTCCGAACGGCAACACTGTAATTTGTAATTGACAGACGACCTGTCAATGTCAGTGTGACACTCACGTTGAAGATTTGGGGTTCTCACGATAGAACAGACATCATCATGGCGAGGTCGCGTGAAAGTACCTAATTGTATTTGATAATTTGATGTGTAGGGCACATAAGTTGATTCGGGGGGGTCCGTAATAATTAAAAACAGTGTGGGGCACATTAGTTAATTTAAAACCAGCGGGTCTATCGGCTAAAAAATATGAATATGAACATGGGCTTCATTTGACATTTGAAGCCCATATATGAAGTTGGCGGTATCGCCTAACTACCTTATTTTCATATTTTTGACGAAAGCAATTGAGTGAATGATTGGCTTCATTTTCTTATACGATTAGACAGAAGTCGGTATCGCGTAAAAATTAAAAAAAAAACAGCCGGATTGTAATGTCAAATGAAGCCAGTAGCAAAGTTGTCATTGACTTCAATTTTGAACAGACTTTTTAACTTGACTTAAGTATAAAATTTGCTTTTTTAACTTCTTAAAATTTTTAGATCACAAACTTAATAGACTATGCCGTCATCACGAGCGATCTGCCGAGCTACGGCAGAAGAGAAACGCCTGAAACGGAGGGAGGCGATGGAGCGGAAGATACTGCGGGATTCTAGCAGACCCATGCTTCTGCCCGGAACTTCCTTTGTTTCGTCATTTCGTCTCTCGAAGTCGCAATTTACTTCTCTATATGAAGACATCATTCCACTTCTACCAAGAAGTCGGAGGTGTACAGCCGTGCGCCCGGAGATTAAGGTAAGGATTCAGCAAATAAACCCACTTAGCAGCTCACCCTAATTCAAAATTTTATCGATCTTACTGTTAAAAAAAAAATATGGTTCAGGTTTTAGCTGTATTGCATTTTTATGCAAGCGGTGGTTACCAGCAGAATGTAGGGAATGAAAGGTCCCTTGGCCTCTCACAGGCTACAATGTCTGAGTGCCTTGCAGAGGTAACCAATGCCCTTAATTCTCTAATCTTGAGAAAATATATACATTTTCCAAGATGTCAGAGTGCACAAGCAGCTGTATTACAAAGGTATGTTGTATGCATTCATTGGTTAATACAACTTTAATAAATGATTTGTTAAAACTGCTGTTGTTTCAGATTCATGGAGAAATTCGGTTTCCCTGGAGTTTTGGGATGTGTAGATGGTACACACTGTGCCATCATCCGGCCCAAGGATGACGAGGAGGCTTATTTTAATAGAAAAACACTACCATTCTTTGAATGTGTTGGTTGTATACCCAATCAAGAGGATCCTTTAAATACTCGTAATTTCAAATTTTACAAAACATTATTTAAGAATTTACATTGTTTAGGTATGTGACGCAGATCTACGTATACTTCATGTAAATGCGGCATTTGGTGGTGCGAGTCATGATTCCTTTGTATGGAATGCATGTCCTGTAAAGGGAGATATGCAGCAGCTTTATGAAGAAGGCCACCACTTCTGGCTTTTAGGTTACTACATAATAAATTTTTTACTTGAATCATGGATAGAATACAAAACTTAGTGACATAATATACAATATATACATGATAGAAATAGAAATAGGTAAACAATCTGTAGCAACATGAATGGAAGTAAAAGTAGTTTGTTTGTAAAAAGTCTGTCATTGAATTGACTTTTACAAGTACTACTAAACTTTAATTTAATTCTTATATGGATATTTAAATTAGGTGTTATTACGGTATGTAGTGTTATTGTCATCTCCGTGTTTTATATGTACCTACTTGATCAGTAATTCTTAAATATTTCAGGCGACTCTGGCTATGCACAGCGCCCTTGGATGATGACTCCAATCTTAGGCGCTGAGCCTAACCCGCCTGAAGAGCACTACACTCGCGTTCATTGCAGTACTCGTAATGTGGTGGAACGGTGTTTTGGCATTCTCAAAACGCGCTTCCGTTGTCTCCTCGCTCACAGGATCATGCACTATGATCCTGTGAAAGCTGGCAAGATTGTGAATGCGTGTGTAGTCTTGCACAATCTCATCAGTGACTCACGGATTGTCATTGATGAGGAAGCCATGTCACTGGACCGCCAGCGCCAACCCCCTCGAGTGAATGTGGACTATGGACTTACCCATGTTGCAGATAGACAGGTACCTACTTATATATCATGCTGTTTTGTACTGTGTGTGGTCACACACATTTGGTACTGTGTGTGACAAAACCACATTAAGTAAATGAAGATATTCCTAAATTTTAAACTTGAAATTCAAAATGCTTTACTTTTTGGATACTTATAGTAAACCATGGGAGGAGTAAGAGGGTGCATCATTAAAGCACTGTTTTTATTTTTCAGGCTATTGTCCAGCGGCTATGGGCGAGTCGTGATCGCCATTAGTTGAAGACAACTACCCTTCCTTCACGTCCTTCACTGAGATGGGTTGATTTTTTTCTAGTAAACATTTTTTCCTCTAAAATCTTAATTATAATAATAATTTTGTCCTATGACAAATTTAAGTCCCATGGACAGACTAACGGGTTCGAAAATTCGAACCCATTAGTCTAGTTTCAGATATATCGTAATGATTGGTTCAACTTCTCCTATTAATGGTCTAAAAGTTGTCAACTAACTTGCTTTGATTGTTGTAATGCCGCGACCGCACGTTTGCCACTTGCCACAAACTCCAAACCTCTACAAACCCTAGGCAGGCGCTTGGCAAACCTCGACAAGCTGTCACAAATTCAAACTTGTGGATAGAGCGTTTGGCTTGGTTTGCGTAGGTTTGCCTAGGTTTGCAAGCGCTTGTAGCTGATCCGCCGAGTGTCGGTTTTTTGTCAAAAATCAAAGGGAATTTGCCACAAGCGCTTGCGAAGCGTTCCACACGTTTGTACGCATTTCATTCTCGTTAGTGCACTGGTGGCGAACAGACGTGCTAATTTATTTAGGTTTTAGTTTTACTCATGTGAAAAATGAAAGATGTTATGGAATGAGTGAATTTTGATTTCGAGGAGGAGGAGGATATTCTCGAGGAGCTCGATGGCGCAGCGGCTAGCGCGTTCGGTTTGCTATCTTGCCTGCTATGCAACTTTTGCAATACCGAGTCGCTGGATCGGTGACCATATTAAAAACATCTCGAGCTCCTCCGTGCTTCGGAAGGCTCGTTAAGCCGTTGGTCCCGGTTGTTGTCGTAAGATGACAGACGTTAAAACCCACCAACCCGCATTGGGCCACCACGCTGGCCTTATGGGTTATGGCCCAATATCATGGTAAAATTAGTAATCATTTAAATCTATGGACCACACAGACCACGTCCACACAGTCCACGCTTTAGCAAGAAACATCTGCACAGTCTGCACATGTGCTTAGGTGGTGAGCCATTATTAGCACGTTAGTCGCTTTTATGACACCGAAGGGAAGAGAGGGGTTGGTAGTATTATTTTGAGGAGTCCATCGCCGCTCTATACTGTTGGATGCAATGACCTTTATTGGTTGGATGTATGTGCAGTCTTTAGTCCGTTAGTCGCCTTTTATGACACCCAAGGGAACAGAGGGGTTTATAGTATTATTTTGAGGAGTACATCACCGCTCTATGCTGTTGGATGTATGTGCAGTATTTAGTCCATTAGTCGCCTTTTACGACACCGAAGAGAAGGGAGGGGTTGGTAGTATTATTTTAAGGAGTACATCGCCGCTCTATGCTGCTTTTTTTTTTTTTTTTTTTTATAAAAGAGGGAGGCAAACGAGCAGGCGGGTCACCTGATGGAGAGTAATCACCGCCGCCCATGGACACCCGCAAAACCAGAGGAATCGCAGACGCGTTGCCGGCCTTTAACCCTTAATTCACTTCCTGAGTCCACTGGACTCACATCGAAATTTCAAACTACCATAATTTAAACGTTTTAGCGACTAGTGTCCCCCCCGTCCCAGTACCTTCCTACAGTGACGCGGGCACCGCGGTGGCGGGAGGACGTTCGCCTGCGGAGCGTATTTGGTGAGTTATTACATCGAGTGAGTCCCTCGGACTCATAGTAGTGTATTGTGTACTATTTTTATTAATTATTACAGTTATTATTAATTATTCAGAGTCGTTGATATGGCATGTTGCAATGCACAAGTCATCTATGAAAGCCAACGTGATGTACCAAAGCTGAAAAGATTGGATTTTCTAAAAAGCATTGCAGAAAACCTAAATCAAAGTAATGTGATGACACGTTTGCACAGTACACGTTTCACAAGCTACCCAGGGCAGAAAGAAAATATTGCTATTTATGCCATTACAAAAAGAGAACAAAGACTGCATATCTATGCACGAAATGTCTGAAGCCAATTTGTCTGACTTGCTCAAAAAAGGTATGCCGACGTTGCCTGTAAGCAATGGGAAAAACCATTGCACGTTTTTTTGTTTTTATAGGAGCATACATTTTTGTTTCTTTTTTTGTTTTGTTTACCTTTGAAAGTTATAAAAAGATAGAAAGATATATTTGTTATGAATATTTTTTTTGTTGTTGAAATTGGATTTGAAAATACCTTTGTTATTTGAGACAGTTTATTTAATTTTTAAGACGATCTCAGAAGTTTGTCTACTTTTGTTAATTTTTATAGTGCCTTAAGAAGTACTTGAAAGGAAGAATAAAAAAAACATACAAAAAAAGTTGTTTTATTACAGAAAACCACGCTTAGAAAATATATGAGTCCCAAGGACTCATAGAAGATGTTTATGTTAGTAAATTTCACCTAGTGGATTGAGGGTTAAGGGAGGAATAGGTTTAAGGAAGGAATAGGAATTGGGAGGAGGAGGGGGAGGGGGGGGGGAAGGGCCTCCGGAACCCTCACTGGTCGGACGAAACACAACAGCACCAAGTGCCATTATTTCACGCCGAATATTAGTGAGAGGGTGGTATTACGCCGGGCGAGCCGGCCCAATGTGTGCTGCAACGCAGCGTGGCTCTACCACTCAGTTGGTGTCACTCATTTAGCACCACCCAGGGATCACGTGTAGGGTCTCAAGGGTAAACCTACGGACGCGAGCAACTTTGACCCCCAAAATGTTGCTGTTGGATGTATGTGCAGTCTTTAGTCCGTTAGTCGCCTTTTACGACACTGAAGAGAAGGGAGGGGTTGGTAGTACTATTTTTATGAGCCCATCTCCGCTCTATGCTGTTGGATGTATATGCAGTCTTTAGTCCGTTAGTCGCATTTTATGACATTGAAGAAAAGAGGGGTTAGTTGTATTATTTTGATGAGCCCATCGCCGCTCTATGCTGTTAATTGTTGTATGTGCAGTCTTTAGTCCGTTAGTCGCCTTTTACGGCACCGAAGAGAAAAGGGGTTGGTAGTATTATTTTTATGAGCCCATCGCCGCTTTTGTACTCAATTGTATTCCTGTCTTAAAACGAATCTGTCCTAAACAGTATCTGACGTAAACCTAATCTGTCCCAAACAGAATCTGTCCTTAACCAAGCGATCGTTGGATGTTTGTGCAGTCTTTAGTCCGTTAGTCGCCTATTACGACACCCCAGGGAAGAAAGAGGTTGGTAGTATTATTTTGATAATCTAATCAATTGTTAAATAAAATATATAAGTACCTTCCTATTCTAAAATAATTACTTAGTACGGTTTTTATGATTTTTAACATCCACCATCTTTTTTGCCATATCATGCCACCAACATATTTGTAATAAAAATAAGTAAGTAACGCCAAATGTCATGGCCGACACAACAACATCCATGTCCGTCATGCTTGCCTCTTCAGAACCAACTAACGCACTCAACACGTTTGAATTTGTGACGGCTTGCCGAGATTTGGCAAGCGTGCGGTCGCGGCATAAGAAAATAAATTGTTAATTTTCTTGAAAATAAAACAAAATATTGAATTATGTCGTATTTTTATTTACTCATACTCAACTCGACTCAAAATTGAAAATCCATTCAGCAGTTTTTACGTGAAAGAGTAACAAACATCCATCCATACTTACAAACTCTCGCGTTTATAATACTAGTAGGTAGTAGGATAGAAGTAACGACATTTACAAAACAATATGTCGTTACCAAATTATACAATATCAAATTACTAATATGTTATGCTCGTATACATGCACTAAGTCCATACATATTTGTCATTTACATAATCTTCCGCTAATAATAACCTTTACTCATGAGGGTTTTTTTTAACATGGGCTTTAAATGTATGAAAAGGCATTTTAGTAATATTTAGTGGAAGTCTGTTATAAAACGTTACACATTTACCCATGAAAGATTCACCTGTTTTATGAAGTCTAAAGCTACGGACGGCAAGCTTATTTTTCCTACGAGTGTTAAGTTACGAAGATCACAATTTTTAACAAATGTCTTTTCATACTTCTTGACATACATAAGGTTTTCAAAAATAAATTGTGACGCAATAGTTAATATATCGATTTTTTTAAACACTTTTTTGTGAGTCCCCAGACTTGTGGTTGTATAATATGGCGCGGACTGCTCTTTTCTGTAGAATAAATACATCGTCAATATTAGCAGCAGAGCCCCACAACAGTAAGCCTTACAGACAGTAAGACATCACATTATGGAATAACTAAAATAAACTACTCTTGCCGTCTCCACATCAGTTAGAAGCCTTATTTTCTTCACTGCATATGCAGCTGAACTCAGTCTTACAGTAGAATCTACTAATTCAACTACATTATCTTTCATCTTAATTTGTGTGCTGACCTGTCTTACAGTAGGTAAAGAAAATTTAACACACTTTGTTTTTGCTGAATTCAGTAATAAATTAATAATAGTGAACCAATGTAATACCTTTGAAAGTGCACTAAAGAAATAGCTTACAAAAAGAACAACTATCGATAAAATTACAAAAAGTGATGGACACCTTTTAAATCAAACAAAGAACGGCAAGACAACTGCTCTATGCACTAGCTCACAGCGAACTGTCTGCTAACAAATACATTTGACTATGACAGTGACAGCCGTCGCGCAAACAATTGGCTCCGTTTATTTTGCTTTTAAAAAACATATCTAAGTGTCTTTGCTACAATAATAGTGTTTAAAAACCATTTGCAACAATAAATAAACCTAAACAAATGATATAAAACGTGAAGTCAAAGTGCAAAGTAAGAAAATACAGTGAAATTAAAAGTGACTACAACACAAACAAAAACTAACTTCCAACTTAACAACGTATAAATAAAAACAAGTGAAGTACATGGGATTATCAATCTGTGAATTTCATAAGTGCGCTATTATCAATACGAACAATTGTAGAACAATTACAAAAATAATAACATAAAAGTAAAAACTACACAAATTAGTCTATTCATCTTCTACATTACAAACAGAGCATATACTGCCATCTGTGGTGCACAACGCAAACAAACCACTTTGAGTCAACATACACCTCAGCAAAGCAACATCCCGAGCGCGCTTTAAGCCTCTGCCTGACGCAAACCACTGCTCACTAGAAAATTATACTTAGTAGTTCCTAATCTATCCGCAAGATGGTTTCCTGTGCAGGATGTAACGGAGAGATAACAAGCAGACGATTTCTTACATGTGCGCTTTGTAAACAAGTATATGACCTTGATTGCGCAAATGTAGCCGAGAAGCTCTTTTATAATATAATGTCAACTGAGAGTAAAAGTAACTGGATTTGCCAAACATGTCGGTGCAAAATGCCAAAAACTAATAATTCAAATACACCAGTGCGACAGGCACAATCAAGCCTGGACACTGAAAATGAAACGAACATTGCAAACATAACTATTAGGAAAAAAACAGCCGTAGTAGAACATAAACAACTGATGCTCGATATGTCAGTTGATGATCAAATCCTAGAAGAACAATCTATATTAGGTGATACTTTAAGCTTGCAGGGCTCCCCAAAAAAATGCGAAAAAAAATGCGAAGAAAAAATTTGTCTTGATCAATTTAAAGAGCTACTAAATGAAAACCGAAAAACAATAATATCTGAAATGAAATTAACATTACAGCATGAAATATCCATTGCTATTTCAAAGTTAAAACTAGAAATGACCAACAGCTTAGACACCTTAACTTCCGAGCAAGCTATTGTAAAAAATGATTTAATAGAAATAAACAATAAACAAAAAAAATAAACAAAAAAATACATAAAATAGAAATTGAAAATAATATATTGCAAAAAGAATTGAGAGAACTACAAAAAAAAATACCTAACGGCATACAAACAATTCAACAAAATGACACCACTAAGAAAATTGTATTTTATGGTCTCGAAGAACTTTATGGGGAAACTGAATATGATGTCCACAATAGGGTGATACGAATTTTTCAAGAGATTTTACATGTAGACCTAATGGGATATATAGAAGAACTAGTCAGAATTGGGAGACGAGGCTATAGGAGACCACTTGTCATTGAACTTATCAGCAAGAAAATGACTAAACATATATTACAGCACTGTAGATATTTCAAAGATTCCGGTTATTATATTACAGATTTCATGGACGAGCAAGCTTTAAGGAAGCGAAGGGAAATGAGAGAGACTTTATTGGAAGCACGTAAAAAAGGAAGCCACGCTATTATACAGAATAACAAACTATTTGTAAACGGAAAGGAAATAAACAACGAAGTTTCATTTTCAAATCAATCTTACAACCGCAAACATCATTCACCAGAACACATACAATCCATGAATGTCTCCAATAGTAGTAATAGCCAGCCAACCCAGAACACGAAACAAAATGATTCGAAGAGTTTATTTCGTGGATAAATTTAAGATCCTTTTTCAAAATACCCAAAGTTTAAAAACAAAAACCCATATTGTCGAACAATATTTATTGGAACAGAATTTTCATGCAGCATGTATAACGGAAACTTGGTTATTAGAAAGACAAAAGAATGTTACTAATATAAGCGGTTACGAGTTCGCGGCGGCCTACTACAGAAGTAAACACAGAGGAGGCGGAGTGGCGATTCTACTACAAAACGGAACGAATTATATCGAACGGAACGATATTGCTAAACTCTCAGTTGAATGTGTAGTAGAATTGTGTGCAATAGAGTTACCAATGTTTAATGTTATTTTAATTAATATTTATCGAGCGGACCGTGAAATTGAAATATTTTTTGACACTATAAATAAGCTCTTAGAAAAAATAAAACATCAATATCTCAAAAAAAATTTAATCATAGGCGGTGATTTAAATATCGATATGACAAAAGGCTCAAAAGACTGCCATAGGCTGAAGAGCATAATGTTAACTTACAATCTACACCAAATAGTAAACCAACCTACGCGAGTAACAAATCATTCATCAACTCTTATTGATATAATCTTCACAAATAATAAATCTCAAAATAATATAATAGTGCAAGACCAGGGTATTTCCGATCACAAGAGTCTTATATACACAATAAATACTCAAAATCAAAAGCAGTCACAAAGTCAATTTACTTTCAAAAAAAGATTATTTACAAATAAAAACGTTATCGCTTTTAAAGAGTCACTATTAGAATTAAATTGGAATAATATAATTACGGATACTAAAAACGTAAATGAAAATTATGAACTTTTTGAACAAACACTTACAACTATGTTAAATAAATATATTCCGGAAAAAAATATAAAAATAAATAATAACAAAAATACAGCACAAAATAAATGGTTAACAATAGGAATAAAACGATCGTGTAAACATAAAAGAATGTTAAAAATATTATGTAATCAAACAAATAATACCATACTAAACACTCATTACAGACTTTATGACAAACTTTTAAAAAAATGTGTAAAATTATCTAGAAAGCTTTTATATATAGATGAAATGAAAAAATCTGATAATAAGACTAAAAAAATGTGGAATATTATAAAAAAACATTACAAAAAACCACCCCAAAAGACAACCAACTAATATCAAATTGAAAACCCACGACACAGTTGTAGAATCACCCGGCAGCGTGGCAAACACCTTTAATGACTATTTTGCATCGGTAGGTGAATCACAGTCGCAACGGCCGCCGCAGTCGGGTGCGAGCGCGCTCGGAGCTCAAAACACATTAAATTCACTGTACTTGCGGCCCGTTACCGAAAAGGAAATAAAATCTATCATACGCAATATAAAAAGAAAACACGCGCACGGAATGGATGGTATACCAACGACCCTTATTAAATCTTGCGTAGACGAACTAACATACCCTCTCACTAAACTAGTGAATATCTCATTTGGTGAAGGCTGTTTTCCAGACCAACTAAAAGTGGCTAAAATCAAACCCATACTTAAAAAAGGCGGACAATCGACCGACCCTAGTCAATATAGGCCATTATCAATCTTACCTTCCATGTCTAAGATTTTTGAAAAAGCGATGTCAAATAGGATTTACGATTTTCTTGAGAGATTTAAAATAATAGATAGCTCCCAACATGGCTTTAGAAAAAATCATTCGACCACCCTAGCCGTCTATAGATATATACAGGAGATTATGAATTATATCAATGATAAAAAATATGCTGTAGGTCTGCTCCTAGACATGTCCAAGGCATATGACAGAGTTTCACATGATATACTTTTAAATAAAATATACCAATCAGGGATCCGTGGAAATGCATATATGTGGCTAAAATCATTTTTATGTAATCGAAAACAATACACCAACATAGAATATCATGATGAAGAAACACATACAATAAAAAATATTAGCTCAAAATTAAAAACAATAAATAGTTCCATTCCACAAGGGAGTGTCTTAGGATGCGTCTTGTTTTTAATATATATAAACGACCTTCCAAAAATATTAGATAATAAATGCATTTTATTCGCAGACGATGTCTCCGTACTTATTAAAACTCCAGATAGTCTAAACTGTCAAACCCAATTAACAAATACATTACATTCTATTTTGTCATGGCTACATGCCCATAACCTTCAAATAAATATTAAAAAAACAAACATTATGCAATTTAAACCTTATCAAAAACAGCCCCTTAACTTAAACATAGAAATTGAAAAAGAAAAAATTTTTGTTGCTAAAGAATTTACATTATTAGGAATTACAATTGATTCAAATTTAAACTGGAAGGCCCACATTCAAAAAATTAAATCTAAAATTTCGCAATTTGTTTACGCACTGGGTATATTAAAAAGGAATACAGATTTTAAAACGGCATTATCGGCATATTATGCGTATGTATACTCATGGCTCTGCTATGGCGTGGTACTATGGGGCCATAGTACAGATGCAGGCGACCTGCTCATAATGCAGAAAAAATGTATACGAATACTTAACAATATTAAGCCAAGGCAAAGCTGTAAACCATACTTCATTAAAAATTCAATGTTAACATTACCCTCAATATACATTTTGGAAGTAGCTAAATTTACTAGAAAATACCTACACTTTTTTAAAAAAGCCCAAGATACGCATAACTTAAATACAAGACACAAAAATAGATTATGGCTACCCCCCCCTAAATTGTCTATTTTTAAAGCAAGCCCTGATTTCCGGTTTGTAAAAATTTATAACAAAATTCCAACTGCTATAAAATTAATAGAATCAGATTCCATCTATGAAAATAAAATTAAAGAAATACTAATAAATAAATGTTACTATACTGTTCAGGATTTCATGGATGATCGATTTATTGGCATCTAAAAAGTACCTCATAATCTATACATAAATTGTTTTCTAGGGTTTTACGCGAGCACTACACATTGAAATATAACAATGTTTGCGGATCTAATTTGTAAAAACTACTACATTTAAATTTCAATCTCACGGTTTTGGTTTGTGTTATGAGTATGAATATTAAAATGATAATAATGGTAAAATTTTAGTTAGGGTTCATGTTTGACTAAAATGCATGTTTTTAAGAATAATGTTAATTTTAATTTTTTAATTTTAATTTTATAATGATTAATTTTATAATGATTTAATGAAATGTAATAATTTAATGTTTTATCTAATGTGATTTAAAAATAACATAAAAATTTAAAAATAAATGTAATATAAAAATTAATGTAATAATAAGTAATTAAAATAAATGTTAAATATTGTAGTGCCCTAACAGGGTTCATGTCATGCCTATAATGTACCTATAAGTTAATATCTGTACACCTGACGTGAGACAATAAAATTATGAATTATGAATTACATTTAAATAATATCAGTAACATGATATTTCAAATAAATCATTAAATAACCATTAATCACAGTTATAACGTTATTATTAGGAAATATTGTTAACACCTTACACTATTGCCAAAAGGCACATGGATAATAGCCATGAAATTTGTATGAAACTTTTTATGGCGTCGTCGGTCGTCGGATTTGCTTCTAATTTTACATAAATTTTGTTTTTAACAAAATAGAATATGGTCTACTAAGGGCCAATTTATCAATCCTCGGATAAAACTTATCCGTCTGATAAAATATTACGCGATGTCACATAAACATAAATTAAAGACATGATTATTACCTACTTATGACCAAACATTTTCAAATGTTTTTCAAACTACTCCGAAACTGAATAAGGCAAACAAATTGATTGACAAAATAACGAGTTTTGATATAAAAGTTAGAATTAAATAAGAAGAATGGTTTTATTATATTAACACCGTCATATTAAACATCAAGTACGAAAACAGTCCATCGATATCAATATCAACCCCTACCACATTACTTATTCCAATCACAGCCAAAGTTACCTACACCTCCGCACCCCCCTAAATTTTGCCGATTGCATGTTTTAGTAAAACTTGCTGAAAGCGAGTTATGTGGTCTGTGGCGTACATGCAGACACTGTTTGCGACCTCATTTCAATACATAATTCTTTGTACTGTTAACTTTAAAAGAAAAATGATGTGCTGTATCCATAGATTGTACAAAATACATAAATGGACGTGTTGGTGCCATGAAAGATATATTATTTCACTTCTAAATAACTTTAAAATAATGTATTACAAAAGTTCTAGAACGATAACACAGAAGCATAACAGCATGCTTTTAATAATAGTTTGTCCTCTTGTCTAAAGAGGGCGCCGGTGTTGTTTTTTAAATATGTAAAAACAACGCGAATTGTACATATAACTACTTAGAAAAATTTAAATACAATTTAAGTAGATTATTTTAAATGTTTATTAAAATTTAGTTTAATTGTTTCTAACATTATTTTTAATGATGCCATTTGTTGCGGAGAAGAGTAAACATACAGACTGAATATACAGGGCCTCGGTATATTGCACTAAGTTATGAAAGTACACTAGCGACCTCAAGCATGAAGCAATAAACAACGCGTCGCTACTTACAAAAATAAAACATATTAAGCGGCCTGTTACATCTCGACTGTGATTTTTGCGTAAAATGGCCAATTTTGGCGTTATGGATCTCAGAAACAAAAACACATTAACAATTATGACTTATTGAAGAGTGTAGAATAGCTATTGGAATAGTGCGTAGCGGCCTCGCTTTTTGTAAATTTTGCTTTACTTATTAATTAAACCCAACATTGCAGAGAAATATTAGGCACTTTATACAAAGAACTCATCGATTGAACTACTGTTCTAAACAAGTGAAATAAAAAAAATATAATGTTATCTCTTATATAAGGTGACTGCTAGAAACCGCAAAAAACTTCTAGGGCTGGTCAGGTCAAGTGTTATAAACATGACAAAAATGACAAAATAGAAATTCGTGTTTTTTTTTAATTTTTAATTAAATAATTCATTTTGTATATTTTAATTAGATGGTCTTTGAGTATCTAATTTATTTTAAACCAATAACATAAGAAAAATAAAATTAAGAACAATTAAAAATAACGATTATTTACAACGCGCGGGCAACGAACGGCTGGCCGGCCGACTGTTGACCCGTAAGCGTTGTCAGCTGGGCGATAAGTACCTACGTTAGTCTGCAATCACGAGACCCCATTTATTTTCCTTTAATTTAAATGTGCGTAAGTATAAGGTGCAGTTAAGTCCAACGCCACTTTTTAACTGTAATTATGGTAAGTGTTATGATGTATGAACGTAATTTCAATTCAATCCTAGTAAATATCTATCACACCACACATTATGAGAAGTTACAATTATCTTTCCTTACAAATGAAAGATCAATGGGTAGTTGGGTAGTTATCTAATATCGCGTCCGCACGCTAAGCACTTGCCGCTAACTCCAAACCAAATGACCAGATGACGTTTCATATCCTCGACAACTAAACAGCCTAAAGCATTTTGATAAGTTACCTATGTTATGTTGTTGTTATTCAAGCGGTTATTTTACTATTCAGTCTTACTTATTTATTTACACTAAATTAAGTCAAACTAATGTCTCGCATGAAAGGCAACGTTAATACCTAAAAAGCTGCGTAATTAATAGGTGTCGGTAGGTACTTACTTACATGGTGTTAGAAGCATTCCAGTTTATTACATCAGCGAACAGGAAAGGTGATAAGCTTCCCATCACACCTCACAGGCTTTGGACTGTCAAACTAACGTAATATTACATAAAAATTAAACCTTCGCCAAAATAACGTAAATAAAATAACATTTATTAAAGGACGAACTAAAATAACTCTTGTGATCGGCACATTATTATTACACTTATTTAACGTGTTTAAAAGAACACCACCTGGGCCCTGATTCTGTATCGCAATCTATAGATTCCACACCTAAACCTTACCGCGCACAAACGTCAATCGCATACGTTTTTGGGAAGATATCGTAACTTTTTAAGGAATTAACGTGGTTTTGAAACAAGGAATCGTTACAGAATAAGGGCCCTGTTCTACCTACAAGTCTAATACGACTTAACACCCATTTGTTACACAAAACATTAATTTGTTACTGAACTGATTACTTTATTCACGGTAGCCTATTCATAATAATACTAATCCTTTACTAATTAACTCATACTAGTTATTAGTTTAATCACCCACACACAAATGCACCTCACATACACACCAAAACTTTCCCGAGGAAACTGCACACACCTGCTGCGCTGCGCTGCGCAAGAGACTCAAGTGAGTTCAGTGACTCGACTCAGCACAGCAGTGCCACAGTGCGATTCTCTAAGTTAAAGCCGTAACGTTGGTACACCGACTGCCGCAGCGATAAGAATTTACTCTGTCTCTTTCATATTCACAGAATTGGAAAGAGATAGCAGATCGTTTACGTGTCGCTCGCTTGCGCATCTTGCATCTTTGATTTTATTCGGCAGTCAACTTATGCATTCTGTCTGGTGCATTCGCGTCGCGTGTGCGTAAAAATGCTTAAAGCACGCCGAATTAGTGTAATAATAATTATGTGCCGATCACAAAAGTTGTTCTAGTTTATCCTTTAATAAATTTTAATTTTTTACGAAATTTTAGCACAGGTTTTTACTTTTATTTAATCATTATTACATTAGTTTGACAGTGGGAAGCTTATCACCTTTCCTGTGCGCTAATGTAATGAACTGGAATGCTCTATAACACCACGTAAGTACCTGCCTACCTATCAATTACGCAGCAGTTTAGGTATCAACGTTGCCTTTAATGCGATACATTAGTTTAACTTAATTTAGTGTAAGTAGGCAAGACTGAATAGTGAAATAACGCTTGACTAACAATAACACAAAATAGGTAATAGGTACATACTTATTTTAGTTTAGTTGTCGTAGACATGAAAGGTCATCGTTCGGTCGTTGGTCGTACCTTAGATAACTACCTACATTTGATCTTTCATTTGTAAGGAAAGGTAGCTGTACCTATCTTCTCATAATGTGTGATAGATTTTTTTTTGTAAGACGTAGGGTAGGATTGAGTTGAATTTACGCTCATACATAACACTTATCATAATTACAGTTAAAATGTGGCCATAACTTGATGCAATCGATAGTCTTTGGACTTAACTGCACCTTATACCTACGCATATTTCAATTAAAGGAAAATAAATGGGGTCTCATGATTGCAGACTAACGTAGGTACTTAACGCCCAGCTGACGACGCGGACGTGTCAACCGACGGCCTCCCGGCAGTTCGTTGAACTTCGTTGCCCGCGCGTTGTAAATAATCGTTATTTTTAATTGCTTTTCATTTTATTTTTCTTATGTTATTGCTTTAAAATAAATAAGATACTCAAAGACAATCTAATTAAAATTTACAGAATGAATTATTTAATAAAAAATGAAAAAAACACGAATTTCATTTTTGTCATTTTTGTCATGTTTAAAACACTTGACCTGACCAGCCCTAGAAGTTTTTTGCGGTTTCTAGCAGTCACCTTATATAGTCGAATAGTGCGTAGCGGCCTAGAAAGATAGGAAAAATATCTTATACTAAACCAAAAAACTTCGAAAATTGCTATAAGTTAACTGTGAATATCTCCTATCTACGATAATGTTATTGAGCAAAATTTATACCAGAGTAATTGTTACTTCATGAGGAATAAAGATTTTATAATAAATTTATTTTCCTATTTCGATATAAACGATAAATACAACTGCAAAATTACTACAAAATGCGATTCAAAAACGGGATTTTACGCAAAAATCACATTCGAGATGTAATGGGCCTCTTAAATATTAAATATATTTCGCACCTAGATACATTTTTTATCTAGGTGCTAAAATATTCCGCAATACGGCTATTAACGCCTTCCCAGTGGCCTGTCTGGCAGCCGTTGACGCCACTTGCGCAGCTGTAGCGGCTTCCTGTGTAGCTGTAGCTGCTCGGGTCGCACGGGTATGCTCCCGCAGGGCCGCTACCGCCTCCCTCGAGCTGGCCGCCTGCGACTTCCTCATGGCAGTCGCTTCTGCCACAACTGCCCGGTTAGAGGCGGCCATGTCCCGGGCGCAGAGAGCCAACGTCTCCAAAGAAGCTGCGCTTCACCTGAAAAACCGACTTCAAAATGAGGAGGAGAAAAATTACCTGAGTGCAGTTAGCGGGGGGTATAATTTATTTGGCCATACACTGGTGGCGGAGAGGGCGACGCAGGTGGCACTACAGGTGGTGGTGGCGGGGGAAGGTCGTCGGACTGAAATTTATATAGTAAACACATGGGTTAATAAAATTGCCTATCCCGCTATTGCAATATCATTATCTGTCACACTCACTGTAGTTACTAACTTTGTACTAATAATAAAAGAAGCATAAGAAACTAACATCATAGGGAATTCGGACTCCATCATTCCCTTCAACCGCCACACTCGAAATTAAGCTGAGGATTCTCTCCTCTACATCCGTCAGCTTAATCTGAGATGGCGGCCCTCCACTAGTCCCCCGTGTATGCACGCTCCGTGCTTGTGCCCTCTTCCACACGGCACATTTCTTTAAATTATTCCAAACATTAAGTAAAAACAATGACATGACTCATATTGTTTTCTTAGGTTAACATGAACACTACACATTGAAATGAACCACTTTTTAAGGATGAACTCGCATATATTATACCACAAACCCTGTAAAGGGTTTGAAATGTCAGGACTAAAAATAAAACTTTAAATGTAGTTAATAAACATGAGTTCATATGTAAAAAGTGTTTCATTTCAATTATTTGACTCCTTTGCACTTTGCATACAGTTATACCAAAAAGTTGTTGTTAATTATTGTTAACCAGCCGCTCCCACTTTTCGCGGACCTGCAGCTTTGCTAGGGGGCCAGTGTTCTAAAGCCGGCCACTAGCGAAACCGCGGTCCGCCTCCATGGCATCCAAAAGCATTTCAAGCTGCTGTTCACTTATAACTTTGCGCGCTGGCATTCTGTCTGAAACATTACAATAGGAACCGTAAATAGTACAAACTAAAAGTTGGAAAACAACTACATTTCGCAACTACTTATTCTCGTTGTTGAATAATTTTTTTTTCAGCTACTTTCGGCGGTAGGTTATAAAAAAGTGTAGACGCGATTTTAAACATCAATGTTACTTTTATTAAATTTAATAATTTATTCCATAATTTTTTTGTGAATATACACCTTAATACTAGTAAATAACCAGTACTTACATTATTGAAAGTTTATGTGGCACAATCACTTAAACTAAAACATCACCTGCCAGCTCATTCACAAGTACATAACACAATTTGAAATAGCAATCGTCTTGCACAATGGCTCAACTGGCAGACATCCAATCAGCACAGAAGGACCTCGAAGAGTGCTTCATGAAAAAATTGGGTGAGCTTGAAACTCAGATTCGTGGTGCGGGACCTACTAAGGACACTGTGAGCAGAATTGCAGAGGAGTTTCGCTCGTTCCGAGAGCTCATGTTTTCCATGCTGGGTCTACTTCGGAGACAAATTAACGAGTGTTCAAGAACAGTTGATGAAATGGAGACTAGGAATCGACGTAAGGCCCTTATCTTCACGGGCTTTGTTGAAGAGAGCAAAGAAGATCCCAAAGCCCGCATATTGGAAATTCTTAACAGCAAGCTGGGCCTAAATGACATTTCTTCAGCTTCCATTAAAGTCTGTCATCGACTCGGAGTTACCAAGCCGGAGCATCCCAGACCTATATTAGTTAGGTTTTTTAACATGGAGCACAAGACTGCAGCGTGGAGAGCGAAGTCCGCTTTAAAGGGAACAACGATCTCTGTCCGGGAATTCTTGACTAAGACCAGACAGGCTGTATTCGGCAGGGCTCGTCTTCATTTCGGAATGAGGGCTTGCTGGACGCAGGACGGTGTAATAATGGTCAAGTCGCCGGATGGAAACCGTCATAGAGTCACTTCATTGGAGGAGCTAAACCCAGTGCTGTCCAAGTTTCCCAAGAAGTCGGGTGATTCACCAAGCCAAACCAGGAACAAGCCTGAAAAAGGTTTGCGTAGGTAAATTGTTTCAATTTATCAATGTTAAAGATTCTTTGTTCTTATTTTCTTTGTTTAGCCTCTAAACCTTTCCTTGTAGGTACTTATTTACTTGCACTTTCATTGTTGATGTTTTGGTGGTTCATATGTATGGGTAGTTATATTTTGTATTCTTACTGTTTCTGTCTTTATTACATCCTGTTGTGTTACCATACCTTCAATGCAATATTGTTTTTAGCTTTCTATTTATTTTCGAGCCACCAACTTTAGACCATAAAATTTAGCTTTTACTAACTGACACTGACAGTAATGACAGTGTCACATGTCATGTCAATCAATATTTTTTTTTGTGATCTTTTTAATTTGTAAGTAAGGCTATACAGCCACAAGTTACTTCTATCATAAATTTTGTGTCCATATGTTAAGTTATATCAGTCCAACTACCTACCGTTAGACTATACGTCTGTGAGACAAATTGATCCTAAACTGTCAGTGATTTGTGCAGGGATTGGTACTGGTATTTGATTTCTTTGTAAATTCCTATTATTATTATTATTTTATTTCCGTTTTCTATTTTGTTACAATCGATACATTTTTATTAATTGTTGTGATTGTGAATGGTCGGCTGGCGGGTGGTGTAGAGTTCGCCAAACTAGGAATTGATAGTATTTGCATATTTATATTATTTTTATTTATCTAATTTATTATTTTTATGTTATCTGATGATGATTCTTTCCATTCTGCTACTGACTTTTCGGACGTATCTAGCAACGCTAGTTTTTGCTATTTGCCTGACACGCTGGGTGAATTCGTTCGTAAAAACTGTAGCAACACAAAACACTTATTAAATATCTGTCACATAAATGCGCAAAGAGTACCCAGTCACTACAGTGACTTAGTGGAGGCATTCACTGACACTGGTGTTCACGCCGTCCTGATTTCTGAGAGTTGGCTCAAACCTCACCTTCTCACTACCACCTACCCTCTTTCTGGCTTTATACTTGTCCGAAATGACAGGATTGGACGAGGGGGGGGGGGTGGTGTGGCTATCTACCTGCGTAGTGAATTTTCCTACAAAATCCTTGCTTCTTCCGTTTCAAATTCTTGTGCTTCAGCAGAGTACCTCTGCCTAGAAATTTATGTCAAAGGGGTTAAGACCCTTCTTGGTGTGGTATATTGTCCTCCTGCTGTGGATTACTTTATGGATCTGGAACTGCTTCTTAAGTCGTTTGGGTCAGAGTATGCGCATCACGTCATCATGGGCGATTTCAATACAGACCTCATCCGTAATTCTCCCCGCTCCCGTAAACTCCTTCATATCGTCAAGGCTGCCGGCCTACATGTCCTTCCACTCCAAGCCACGCACTGTAACATGACTGGCGAGGACACCTGGCTTGACCTCATCCTCACGTCCACCCCATCTCTTGTATCCACTCACGGTCAATGTCCAGCTCCTGGTTTTTCCCATCATGACTTTATTTTCCTTTCATACATCCTAAGGTCCCCTAAACCAGTCCCTAAAGTGCTGCGCATGCGTTGCTTTGGTCGTATGGATGGAGAAGGGTTAATCAGAGATGCATCCCAAATTAATTGGGATCACTTGTTAGCAGTCCCCACGGTTAATGAGAAGGTTGACATCCTGAACCAGGCTATCCTCTCACTTTATGACGTTCATGCACCAGTCAAGCCAATTAAACTTAAGCGACCACCTGCTCCATGGCTGACCAGAGGGATTCGTATTGCTATGCGACGTAGAAATCGGGCTTTTCGGAAATTTAAACGAGAGCGATGTGAGGAGAGTTGGGGTCTATACAAGTCTGCAAGAAACATATGTAATCAGATGATACGCAACGCTAAACGCCGACACATCTTTGAAAACATCTCCTCGTCCTTCCCCGCTGATATCTAGAAGTTCCTTGGAACCCTTGGTGTTGGCAAGACGCGTAGTGTTGTTCTGCCGAACGCAATTTCGTTGGATGATTTAAATCGTCATTTCACCACAACTGCTAGTATGGATCATGCAACCAATTGTCAGACGGTAAATAACATTGCAGGTCTACCACGGATGAAATCAAAAAGATTATCCTCTCCATCAAATCCGGAGCCCTAGGACATGACGGCATCAGTCGTCGGATGGTTATCGCTATCATAAATTATGTTATTTCTCCGATTACCCACATCATCAACTTTTCCCTAGACTCTGGCCAATTCCCTTCCCAGTGGCGTAAGGCTTATGTGCGCCATTTACCTAAGATCTCTAATCCGTCCTTGCCTTCCCACTATCGACCCATATCCATTCTTCCGTTTCTATCCAAGGCAATCGAGGCCTGTGTTCATAAACAATTTTCAAAATTCATTTACCAGAATAACCTCGTTCGTCCCCTACAATCTGGTTTCAGGCCTGGGTACAGCACTGTTTCCGCTCTCCTGAAAGTGACTGGTGACATTAGACAAGGTATGGAGGATACGAAAGTCACAGTCTTAGTACTCATCGACTTCTCAAACGCCTTTAATGTCGTCAGTCATAACATACTCCTTTCCATCCTTTCTCATCTTATGGTTTCATCTAGAGTACAGGAATGGTTCTCCTCTTATCTTCAAGAGCGTCAGCAGTCCGTCCGCATCGGTAACACAACATCAAATTGGTGTAATTTGGATGCTGGCGTTCCACAAGGCGGTATACTTTCTCCATTATTATTTGCAATATTTATTAACTCTATCACCCACCACCTTCAGTGTGCGTATCATCTGTAAGCCGATGACCTTCAGCTTTACACCCATGCAAGGGTGGACGAACTATCAGACGCCGTTGTAAAAAATAATCGGGATTTGGAAGAAATTAACGACTGGTCTCGTAGGTTTGGTGTAGCTGTAAATCCCACAAAATGTCAGGCGATACTTGTTGGTAGCCCGCGATTGACAAGTAAAGTGGGGATTACCTCTCTTCCCCCTATAGTGTTTGACGGAACGGTCATACCGTTTAGCACGACCGTCAAAAATCTTGGCCTACATCTCGATTCTACACTCAGCTGGCATTCTCAGGTTGCTAGTGTTAGCCAAAAAGTTACCTGGACTTTGCGCTCCTTAAACCGCCTGAGGAACTTTCTACCGTTCAAGACGAAGGTAATGCTTGCGCAAACTTTAATATTTCCTATGGTTGACTATGGTGACGTGTGTTATTACGACCTTAACTCAGACCTGCTTGACAAGCTCGACAGACTGCTCAACAACAGTATTAGATTTATATTCAATCTGAAGAAGTATGACCACATATCACAGTATAGGTCCGAGCTGAAATGGCTGCCCATTCGCCAGCGGAGACGTTTACGAGCTCTGACCACACTCTTTTCGATACTAAACTCTCCTAATGCTCCTGCTTATCTAACTCCCTATTTCCAGTATCTTTGCTCTTCTCATAGTAGGAATCTCCGGTCTTCTAACAATCTTCTCCTTCTCTCTCCTTCCCATACTTCTGGATTTGTACACTCCTCCTTTCTTAATCAGTCCATTCTTCTTTGGAACGCGCTGCCTCTCGAAATCAGGATGACCACTAGTCGCGAAGCATTTAAAAAGAAAGTCCGCTTGCTCTTCTCTGGAAAAACCATGGCAGAATCATCTCAATAACTTCATATTTATAAATTATGTATTGTATATTTATATATATATATTTATATTATAGTTATATTATATTTATATATGCATATATTTAAAGTGATGTGTACCTACTTTCAAAATATAGTCTTTATAGATTTTACTACTTATATGTTTTTGTATTAAGTATGTTTAAAATATTTAAAAGTATACCTACGCTTCCACTTTTATTATCGCACCTAAATGCACCTACCATGTTATCTCTGCACCACCCTATGGTTGACTGGTAGAGAATGCCTCAGGCATTAAGTCCGCCATGTAATGTTATGTTGCAAAAGTTTAAATAAATAAAATAAATAAATAAATAATTTCCACAATTAGTTTTATATGTAATGAAATCTCGGAATGAAACTTATGTACTTACTTCTCTTTCAAATATTTTTAATTGAACTTTTGAAATCGTTTTTTCCCCCAAGTCACAAAGCAGCACAGACAGACGTCAAAGTCAGTCAAATATTCGCGCGCTTCGATAGTAAACCACAGATTATCGTATCAAACCACGAGCCGCGTTTAGATCGTCATTTTTTTTGCTTTTTCTTTCTAAGTTATTGATGTTATCGAGCATAAGAGGTAAAGTTTTGATATTTAACCTAGTTTTTATAAATTTTTGTTTACCCTAACACAATTTAAAGCCAAAAATCTACATGTAATACGATTAGGAAAAAAAACAGAAATTTTATAAAACTGATGCTATAAAACGTAACCATCATTCACTCATTAACTTCATGTCCATACAGAATTTTAGGCGATACCAACAGGCTGAAGCCCATGTTATAGACATTGGCTTCGATGAAGTTCATTTACATTGGCTTAGATTTTTTAGGCAATAGACCCGCAGGGCGGTCTAGCTAAAGGCTAATTAAATTCAGTGATTTGGTCAGAGTGCGACACGTGGAGTGATTTGTGCATAGTGGTACGTATTTTTCTGGGGTACAGAGCTCTGGGTGTAGACAAAGGGATGTTTAGGGACACCTAGGGCCATCATCAACCCGAAGACGCGCAGGGGCGCGATCCAGCATCACCGACGGCAGCGGCCTGGGCGCGGCGGACTGCACCGGGCTGAGCGGCGTATCTCAAGGGAAGACTAGTATGTAAGTTATCTTTGCGGCGTATCTCAAGGGAAGACTAGTATGTAAGTTATCTTTTATTTTATATTAATTAAGTAGTACTTTAGTAATAGTTTATTGTATATGGGCCCAGCATTGATGTAGACTATCTATATCAAACAATTAGCTTAGGGTATAAAATAATTGGAACTTTCCATCCCTTTTTACCACGTACTTCGAATTTAACAAACGTTAGTGATATAGCTTTTCAAACTCTGTTAGCGTTTGAGAGATACTTTTATCAACGTCCTTTGAAGTCAGTTTGTTATTGTACGTCTCAACCAAAATTTTATCCACCTCTCCTGCTATTCTCCTGTTCAAAAATAAAGTTATGGGTGGTAACTTCTGCGTTTTTTATTAATGTAATATACTTATCTCTGAGTGATTGTGTATATTATAAGTGATTTGATATCTTCTGTCAGTGGCAACCTATCTGGCATGTTCCATTTGTTTCTATGTTAAGTTGTTAAATCACCAGTAGAAATTTCGCAAAGTTTAAAAGTTTTGGACTATCTCTCTTTTGAGATAAAGATTTTAAATGAGTGATTCGGTAATAATAATATTGGCGCACTTTTTCACCGATAGTCCGACTTTGAGAGCAAGACTTAAAGTTCCGTATTTGCCGGTATTTGGGTTATACGACGACACAACTCTGACGGTTTCGATAACCTTCGGAAAAAATACTGGATTGATGCACTCTGACAAGCATTGAATTGCTGGATAGTTTTTTCTTATAACAAGAAGAGATCGTGCCAACTCTCTAATTTTTTGACTAATATAACCATACAAGTGAGGATCTTGATCATGTTTATTCTTAAGTTTGCTGCCAAATTATAGAATCAAATTGTCTTGCTTGCATATGGACATATTGGGTTGCAAACATTAACGAGGCATATTTTAAGTCTGCATAACGAAATCAGATGCCTAAAAGACAAGTAAACTAGTTTACTTAGCTTAGGTATCATTTCGATTATTTTGCAATACTAACCTTAATTTTAAATTACTTAAAATAATAGCTGCACTCTTGTTATGCATTATTTTTATTATGTGGACGAATGATAATTATAAGTTTTGATGTATTTAGACTAAGTTTTATACAGAAATAAAATTATTCTTATTTTTATTCTTATTAGGCATACTTTATTTCCCCATATCTTTTTTTATAATAATGATATATCAGCATCAAATGTTTTAACAATAACGATTACTAATCATAAAATTTATTGGCAGTCATATATAGAATACTTACCATAATGTTAACGTTTAGGATTACGTATCTTAAATTCGAAATTTTCCTGTACGATTTTATTTGGCCGAAAACGTTTTGTAATTTTGTTTTTCATAATTTTCTTTTTACTTAAAAGACACTATTGACAAAGTTTTGAAATGCCGATTATCAATTGCTATTTTTTTCAAAATCTTTGTTATCAAATCCCACTCAACGTTTGGCCGAAGCTATTAATGCTAGATGATTAATTTTCCAGAAACGCGTTTCCAATATTATAAAAATACAACATTTCAACTAATTGAAATCCATTACACCATCGAACAACTTGTAATCGAAATAACGTTTAAGCATGTAAGCAAACACGCAGCATGCATGCAAGCATGCAGCATGCAAGCAAGCATGCAGCATGTAAGCAAGCATGGAGCATGCATGCAAGCTGCAGCATGCAAGCAAGCATGCAGCAAGCTACCAAGCATGCAGCATGCATCAGGCATGCAACAAGCATGTAGAAAGCATGCAGCATGCGACCAACCATGCAACATCATCCAAGCACGCAGCATTCAGCAGGCATAGTTTCAGTAACGGCTCCGGCGGTCCCACGCGAGCTTATCGTCACAGATGTGATTCGCTCACCACCGCAGCTTCGGCTTGCTGGCCGGCTCTGCCGGTCAGTCTCAGCTACGGCGGCGAGCGTTAAGCCCACCTGCCCTCAGCTCGCGGGCCGCCTCGCCCCTACGTGCATACGCGGGCTTAAATTACACTCTAGCGTAGGGCAGATAAGACTACGTTTTACCGCCATTCGTTTCTGTCGCTTACTTTTGTAGCACAACCTTACCGAAAACACAAATTTTTAAATTTTTAAGACATTTTACTTTATTTACCTAATAAAATGAATATATGTAAAACAAAAAAAAATAAACGTAAATCTGGGTATGATATTTTAGAAAAAAAGTTACTTTGAATTTTAATACTTCTAGATAAGAAATAATAAAAAAATATTTATTATAAGCAAAACATCTTTCAAAAGAAAAAAAATAGTTTTGATAATCGGCTAATAGTTTTTCTGGGAAATGAAACGTATGTATAATAAGTTTGTGGATTAACAAAATTATGTAAGAGCAACAATCTGGTATTTAAGACTTCGTCATACCGTTTTCAAACAATTGAAATTCGTAGAGGAAAGTTTCTAAATTATGATAGGTTATCTACCATTTCTGTTGTCTGATAAAAAAAATTACCTCGAAATTCAAGACAATTGCTACGCTGCGCTTCATCCAATATGCGTTTCGTATTTTATTTTAAATTAAAATTAGACGTATAGCAGTTATGTTATTTACATTTATGCTGATTAAAATTATGATAAAGACAATTATAGTAAGTTAAAATTATGCCGATGAAACCATTATTGGTATATAACAATCTGCTTATCATAATTTATGCAATAAAACATTATGCTGAAACTGTTATGCCAAACTACATTATGACGAGAGAGATTATGCGACCGAAAGGGCTCCCATCTTGCCTGACTATAAGGGAAATTTCATCAGTGTTCATTCCTGGAAGAACATTGCTTTGCAGCTTTTTTGAAGCAGCGTCTGAAATTGGTAATAACATAGAACCTTCTCTTTGAACTGATTTTGCCTTTTCGTCATCTCTTTTTAAACAGGAACTATAGTGACGAGAAAGTTTCTATCTTGAATAAAAGGCAAAACATGATTGGACATGGCAGCAAAGACTTTACGGAACTTGCAGATTTGCTTCTTTTTTTGCGGTATAATAATACCCGAGCCTAATTTTATCACAATTGTATTATATATCTGAGGAAAAAAGGCAATAGTTACCTTTTTTCCTCAGATCATCTAGAATGATTTTTCTTTCCTAAGATTTTTTTAGAAAAACTTAGCATTCGTGCAACTTCACTTTCCGTGCTGTTTTGATTCCAGATGTCTTGGCAGTTTTGCGACTAATTTTGTACAGAAAAGACTTAGAACTTTACTTTACTGTTAGAACGTCTTGCTACAACGACATCATCATCATTATTATTTATCTGGTTTTCTTTCTGGTTGCATGTTTCAACATTTTTGTCGTTACTTTCTTTTGTAATCTGCTTTTCATCTTTTTTGTAAATATCTATAGTATTAATGGTAGAAATGGTTTTGTTAACATTCTCATTATAGCGTATGGCAATCCCTGCTTGAATCAAATTTCTATGTCCAGATTTTTCGGCCAGCTTTCTGCGTCAGCGGAGAAGTTGTGCAGCTCGGCGATGCCTCCAGGAAAACAGCGAAGTGGGCATTCATTCACAACGTGGGAAAGAGTTTGGTCAGGTGCTCCACAGTCGTAATTTGGACTCCCTTAGACGCCACTTGTGAAGGTGGTGATTTGTGATCATTCTCAAATGTGATACATTACTGAAGATGTTGCTGTCATAGCTTAAAGCACTTTCGTAATTATCGATTTCCTGAAGAACGTTGCTGCCCAAGCTTAGTGATCGACTATGTCTCTTTTCTGTACTGTATATCTTTTCTTTTCTTTTAGTTAATTCTAGCGTATTTTGTACAAAACTCACATCGTTTTCTTTTTGTATACCTTTTTCAATTGATTTTCTTAGCGTGTAATTTTCTTTATCAGTTGTTACATTCGATATTTTGTCCCTTTTGGGGAAAAAAAAAGAAAATCCTAAACGCAAGCTTCAGTGGATGTTGTAAAATAAAACCATAAAATGTTCAACAGCTAGGCAGTATATTGTCAACGAACACACTTAAAACACCCTAAATTTTGTTTAATAACAATAAAATAAAATTATTAATTTTATTTTACTACTATTATCTAAAGAGGGGGTTAGTAACAATTTTTCCTTATATTAAGTTAGGTACTAATCATTTCCGTTACTCATTTTAATTTATTAAACCGAAAATAACAAAAAAAACTATCAGTCGAAATTGACCCTAATGGGTCAATCTCAAATTAAATTCCAATAAATTTTCTAATAATTTTGTCAACTATAATTTACTGTTTAAATTAATCTAAACCTTATTACAAAGCTATAACACACCCTAAAACACAAGAAAATCTTATGAGTCAAAAGTGACCCAGCGGGTCGATGATAAGTTTAATTTGAAATAAATTTTATATTATGATTCCTTCTACTACCTAACCAGCCAGCTAATATTTCAGTGGTAAGAGCTATGGTCGTGGGGGGTTGGGATAAAACCAGTACCGTCCGGAGTATGATGTTGAAATAAAAATTAAATTAGTCCGTCTATAAAAATATTAAATTTGATGTTTTATTCAGATTAACCGTATAAAAACCATCAAATGTTTAAAGCCAATGAACTAGAGAACCGTGGGGTTATACCGATATAAAATCAATTTTAATGGGCGCCAGAATCGTATAGTCGATCCGAATCTGGAGTCGGCGTTACCATGCAACTTCACAACACAGGTCGAACTCGCAGATCCTCAAATGTTTCACAACTTCACCAACGCTTGGTGTAGTTGGATAGTAAAACGAAAATAAAGGTTAAGGTGTACCTTAATTTAAAAATGTTCAGGGATAAAAAAAATAATTATCCAGGAATAAATATGGGCATAAAAAAAACCGTCTACGCCTGCGACTCTAGGCGTTGTCCCTTCGCCGTACAGCCGGTGGCCGCTGGTACCCCTGAGGAAACAGGTCTCGCGTCCAGGCTTTAGGGCCCAGCTCTAAATCCTGGCGGCGAGACGGGCTTCTCGAAGCACCTGGAATTATCAACACGGGGCCTCATTACAACATTACACGCTTAGGTCAGAACTGTTAAATGAATTGGGTCTCGCAGTCTGCTATCTGTAACCGGAGCTGCAACCTATCAAAAATAACAGACAAAATCAAAACGGTCATACGAAGAAACAAACACAAACATCGAAACGCAACACGGACCGGAAATTAGGAACAAACTGACTGACCTGACACTGACAGTGACAGAGACCGACAAACAATAGCATAGCGCATATCCTGTGCGGCTCTTGGCGGGAAAGTGAAGCGCCATGTCTGCAGTTTTGTTTTATTTTCTAAAATTTGTGTTTTTTCGAACATTAATATGAAATAATAGTGGATTATTAACCGTTAAGTGTTTGTGAACGTGCATGAGTGTTGGCAAATGAAACAAAACAGTGCAACATCACTTTTTAAATTCTCTCAAGAAGTCCGCGTGAGACCTCAGTAAAGTCCGACATCTTTACTGAGGACTAAAGGGGTTAAGGGAACATCATTTATCATTCATCACCTTAATCGCCTCTCATTATCATCAAGTAAAAAAAAGAAATAAAGAAACTAATGACTAGGCAGCATGGTCTCAGACCTTAGCCTGTTCCTTCACGGAACAAATATAAAAAAAGCATAGCGCACAATTACAATAAATAACATAATTTTAGATAAAAATTTATTTATTTATTTATTATTAAACATAATAAAACGGGTATAAACCCAATTACATAATTATGTAAACTAGAATGCTTAATTAATATATACTTACACCCATATTCTTAATCGCGTCCTCAAACGTTCCTCGACTCAAACTCATTCGAGGGCTCCTTAAGGAGTTCTTCCAAATAACCTCGAAAATGGTATTCTAGTTGGTATCTTGAACATACTTGAAAATTCCTCCACTGAGAATTTCTCAACATTGTGACGTCATCATTTGGAGGATTTTACTTCTATAATGTTGGTCAGTCTGGATAAGCATTCATTCTTCATTCACTCAACTCAATCAAAAGTCTTGTTTTTTTAGATAGTCTGTGGTTAAGTTATGGTTAGTTTATTATTGTATTAGTTTATGGTTGTTAAAAATAACTCACTGTTAAGAAAACAGTGATTATATTTTTTATATCCAAAGATTTATATCACTCTTTTATATCTTTAACTCTTTAACTCCCTGGCTCAGATATGAACGAAATGAGCTAGGGAGTTAAAGATTAACTTAGTTGAATATGCGTACGACAAGAAAGGGAATTAGAACAACCATAGATATTTTCCACATCTCTGCTTCTCAATTTAAGTGAGTTTATTAATTTTATTTGTAATTGTTTAATTCTTTTTTTTTTGTTCATGCTAGTTGTTACGTCTGTACTTACTCTCTTTGTTCGAGAATTTATTTAGCTGGTAATTAATTATTACTTACTATTGGTGGAAAGTTAACTGATGTATGTGTAAAATGTATTTTTATTATTCTTTAAACACACCGAATTTACAAATTCCCTACCAGCGAAATTGTGCCTTATTGCGTGAAAAATTTATTTACCTTAACAAAACTACCGTATAATATAATTATATATCCCGCACTACGCATGCGCGGGCGAAATATTCTATCTCTTTTTTACTTACAACCTAGACACATCTCTGTATCTTTCTATTCTTCGCAATGAGTAAAATACATCTTAGCTACATGGATATAAAGATATAATTGGAGTTAAAGGGATATACGGAGTTAATCACTCCTTGCCTGGGATACTATATCTTTTGCGTTTGTCACTCCTGAGTTGTGTACATCGCTATGTGACATTGACATCCATCCATTTGCGCGCATTGTGCATGTGCATCTTTATTTTGTCTACCCAAAAACTAGACACTGGCTAAATCATAGCGAGCCATTAAATAAGAAATTGAATTGTTTTCTGTGATGTGCGTGTGCATCGTATAATTATTTGTTGTCATCAAGTTGCACAACACGAAAAGAAATGGCAGGACGGCAAATTTTTAGTCAGGCGGAAAAGTTTTGTGTGCAGGAGTTAGTTTTAAAATATAAATTAAATTCGCATGCAACGATGGGTGCAGGGAACCCAGCTGCGAAAAAAACGGCGTGGGCACGCCTGACGGAAGAATTTAATTCTATAGAAACGAATACCAGGGTAAGTAAGTTCTGTAAATTCTAAATGAATAAACGTACCTATTTACCAAGTTTGTTGTAATGAATATAATGAACAGAAATTTATTATAAAATTTTATCTTTATAGAGAACCGAACCCCAATTAAAAAAATGCTGGGACAATATAAAAAGTAGGCGTAAGCAAGCGTTAGCCAGCGAAAAGAGGGAACGAATGCGAACTGGGGGGGGACCACCTCCTAGCACCTCAGCTCAGGATAACATTGATGAAGCGCTAACTGAGGCTACAGATGTGGAGTTGCACTTCGCCACTGATAGCGACACGGTTTTTCAAGAAGGTAATTAATTTAAAATCAATTATTGTTTAATAATAAAGTTGAAATGCCAACAAGCTCACTGTTATATGGAAGACCACATAAAGTAGATGAGGTATAACAGCTTAAATTTTAAATTATTTTTATATTTCTTTTCCACTTACATATCGTAAAATTTCTTTCAATCTAAGGGCCGTCTGAAAGCTGTGGGGATGTTGCCTACCATATTATGGTCAACGAGCAAAGTGAAGAGGGTGCCATTGTTGCGCTTGAAACAGGTATTGTGTGTAATTTTTAATATATTGCATAGCATAATTGTTTCATAATCATATTATTCATTTAGATCTATATTTGTTTTAGATCATAGCTATACTACACCCACTGGGAGAGCCGAGCCTCTCTTAGGTGAAGGATCGCAGGATACAGTTCCTGAGCAGACTAGGTCTGTTCCACCTGTGATACGATCTGGCTCTCGGCTTTCAGATCACACAGCATCATCTCAAGCAACAGGTGCCTATTACAATGTTTACTATTTGAAACGTTTTCGTATTTCGTACTAAGCTCAAGTGGTTGCCAATTCGCCTTCGCCGGAATTTACATATCGTCTCCCTGCTTTACAGTATTCTGTTCAATCCCTTTTCCCCACCTTATCTCAGGGAACGGTTTAACTTCCTTGATGACACACATTCTCGTGTATTGAGATCATCGGAGAACTTGATGTTGGAAATACCTATGCATTCCACCAGATTTTATGATAAGTCTTTTACCGTTCAAGCTGCTCGTCTGTGGAATGCATTGCCTACAGATATTAAGCGTGCGTGCCCAATCCTTGGACAGCTTTAAACGATTGGTTAGAGAACACTATCTGTCACAGTCAACGTCTTTATGATTTTAGTTTAAATAAATAGAAAACTTTATAAGTATTTATTTATGTAACTATATATGTATATGATATTGATGAAATTAAGCATGTTTATTTATTTTTTATTCATTTATCCAATTCTAATTAATTTAAATTGAAACACTAGAACTGCCCTTTAAAATTTCACTTTCTATCCAGTCCAACACGGTTGCCTGGAAGAAATTGCTCTTTAGCGATAAGGCCGCCAATTGTATGTTACTTTGTGTTTGTCCTTTTGTTGTTAATTTGGTGTACAATAAAGAATATTTTATCTTTTTATCTTATTTGTATTATATCTTATATTATATATATATATCTTATATCTTATTACTATTAACAGTACAATATTATGATGCATTTAACTGATTGAAGTATTAACTACTAACGACATTCACAACAAAAAGCTAGTTTAGTTTGAAGTAACTGATAGTGTGTCTGTAATTTTATTAGAAATGTGGTCAAAAGTTTTTAAGATGAAGTAGGTACAGTCCAGTTCATTAATATCTGTGCACTTTTGAACTTTATCGTAGTAATTATTGTGACAATTTGTACAGAAAGTCAGATGATGTCATAAAACTTAATGTGACAATGTCCAAAAATGCACAGATATCATTGAACTCGACTGTACCTAATAAGGGTACCGTAGGTACTACAATGAATTGTTCATATTTTTCATTTATTTTGTGCAGCTCGAAATGTGCGTTCCCGAGTGATAACAGATGAGTTTGCACTGAGAGAGGCAAGTTATAAACGGGCTCAGGAGAGGGAAGAAGAACTCCACAGGCTGAAGATAGCTGAGAGGGAGTTTCAGGTGAAGGCTGCTGAAGAAAACTACAAAAAGGCAGTTGTTGAACGGCAGAATGCTGAAGAGGTGCTCCGTTGCAATATAGCATTGCGTGAGGCTGCTGAAGCCAAAAAATAAGATAATAAATATAAATTATATTTCAATACCTTTGTGTCATTTCAGACCCTATCTAAAATGAAAAGTAAATTTAAAAAATATTTATTTAATTTAAATTTAAGATGGACAGATGACCTGGCGAAGATCGCAGGGACTCGTTGGATGCAGGCTGCTACCGACCGATCCAAGTGGAAGTCAATGGGGGAGGCCATGTTCAGCAGTGGACTTCCTGTGGCTGATATGATGATGATGATGATAATTTTAAATGAATTTGATTTTTTTTTATATTTTACATTTATTCAGAAGTTGTCATTCGGGCATATTCTTCTAATAATCATCATCAACAGCCCGTAACAGTCCACTCCTCCACAACAGTAGTGGAGGTTAATGATATCATCTCCATGCTTGGCAGGCCTATCCAACAATATTATGGTTGAATTGATAACCTCCTTTTTTGAAGTCTTAAAAAAGGAACTACTAACTAAGCTACCTACTGTAATAATTAAATTATTTAAGTCATATGAATACCAAAGTCAATTTTAAAGTAAGAAAAAATAAAAACTTTACTGTATCTAAATTTATTAATTAGGTAGGTACTTAACTAAAATGTCTTAAAATAAAAGCTCTTCTTATGATGCTACCCCTTTCAGTATCATGAATGTCAGGCACAGGGACTTCTTCGCTGACACTGTCTTCCTCTGGAAATGCTTCATTAGTGAGAATGCTTATGTTGTGCAAAATAGCGCAAGTCACAATTATATTTACAATATTGGCTAGGTCATTTTTCATAACTCTGGCTAAACAAGCAAACTTCCGTTTTAGAACTCCATTTAAGCGCTCTATGATATTTCTTGTGCTGATGTGAGCACGATTGTATCGGTGCTCTGCTGGAGTTTGTGGGTTAAGCATTGGTGTGTACATATAAGTATTTTGGGCATAACCGCTGTCACCAATCAAAATACCTGGAATATTCAAACTTCAAACCGCATACAGCAGCGGCTGTTGGAGAATATCCGCGAGTCATGTACAGATCCTGGCCAACGGCACAGAAAATCGTATATCTCCATTTGAGGGCCACACACTATTTGTACATTTATGGAGAAAACACCCTTGCGATTTCTAAAAAGTTCACCACGCTGCCTTGTGGGGCAATAGATTGGTACATGTGTACAATCTATGCAACCAACTACTCCGGGGAACCTTGCACGCTAATAAAATTTTCTTTTTATTTCAGGCAATTCCAAGTTTGGTGGGAATTTAATAAACTGACCCACTTTCAGTGCCAGTTGTTTCGAAATTCTAGACACTACTTGGACACTGTAGCTTGGCTCAACTTGTGCAGGTCTCCACATTCAATCTGAAATAAAAATTGTTTATTAAGTACCTACTTACATAACCTATAAAGTAAATTAAATATCACAACAAACATAGGTACCTACTTGAAATAATCCCGTCGAGTAAAACTTCAAAGCCACCAGTAATTGTATTAAAGGTGGTACAGGTAGTCCTCTGTCATTATTATTTATTGTAATGCTTAGCAGAGGAAATATTACTTGTATGACTGTTTCTTTTCTAAACCGAAATCTTCTTTGAAATGAATCATTGTCGTAAACCTCAAAAGGATTTGCGGCGTCACGTAAATACCGTCGCGCCGGATAATTATATGGTTCGTCATCGTATACGTAATCCATAAAATCCATAAATTCATCAATAATCCCAAAATCAGACATAATTATCAATAAAAACAAGTTGAAAACACCACACGAGGAAGCCTTAAGGTACGTCGGGAGCTACCTTGAGTTTGACAGTTTATTCCTCGAGTGTCTTCGAGTGGTCTTCGACTCGACCTCCACTCGAGTGAGGAATAAGGATATTTTTGTTGTCTTATCATACGAATTTTCTCGAATGAGGTCGAGTCGAGTGGAGGAAATGTCGAGGAAACGACTAAGAATATGGGTGTTAGAGTCGAATTCTACTTACAATCGATTTTGGTTCATCCACAAATATATCTATGTCTGGGAAGTTAACAAGAAGTGCGTTTAGTGCTTCATGCATTCGACACAATGGCGACTGCGCGCGCGCCACTGTGCGACACGGTGGATTCGCAAACAGTCTATGTCTACGACCGGCACGTATTCGTGAATAATTATTAGGAACATAAAGGCGACACAACTGTTCGACACATTCAGGCGAGTCAATTACTCCCCGCAAAATCGACAGAGCGGTTGAAATATCCGTACGAGTTCTCCTGAGTTCTAAAGAGTCCATTCCCAACATACCCAATAAATACTTTGTAGGATACATAAACGGATAGTAGCCATATATACACTTATAATAATATCGAAGAAAAGCCTTTTGAACCTTTTCCAGCATTAGTGCATATGCTGGAAAAGGAAGCTGGAAAATAAAACAAAATACATGGTTGTCATACATAGTGCAATGCAGTTAAGGAAAAACAATGACATTAATAAATAACTTAACACTGTATCACAATTATAATAACAAGGACAAGATTCACCGCCTCAATGTACGTACAGCATGTACAAACCAAACCAGTAAGTAACTAAGACGCTTGTGATTCAATCAAATATGCTTTTAATGCTCTACTAAATGTATTAACTGTTTTCAGTGTGCGTATGGGAGGCGGCAAGTTATTCCAACACTTGGAGACCGAGTACTTGAAAGAGCCTTGAAATGCAGCCGTCCTGTGCTTGGGAGTCTGAATCATATAAGAAGTTGCTCTGGTGCGATATGAGTTACTATCCTTTGCCCAATTCAATTTGTTGTAAAGATATTCGGGTAATTTTGTTAGTACAATGTCAAAAAGCAGAGTGGCAAAGTGTAGTTTTCTACGAGATCACATTTTTAAAAGTTTGGCGTCATTTAAAAATGGGGTGATGTGTGCTCTGGGTGGAATAAAGAAACAGAAACGTGCGCAGGCATTCTGTAGCCGTTGCAACAGTCGCTCAGTCCTTGCCAGCAGACAGGGGCCAAAAACAGTGTGTGCGTAATTTAATTTTGAAAGGACCAGTGACTCACACAATCTGACTCTTAGGTCCTTTCTGAGAAAGGGTCGAAATTTCTATAGAACCTTAACCTCTCGTCTGTGTGAGAGCCGGTCTTGCCGCGGCCCCTAGTCTGTGTGGCTTAATTGAGCCACCACACAGACAGGGGTCTTTTTAAGCTACCGACCTCTAAAAACGTTGCTACCGTCCGTTCTATTCATAATTAAGCCTTAATATGATAACTAGTAACTCTGCATTAGTTCCTTAATCTATTAAAACCATTCCCAATACCTAAAATATTGTAAGAATAAAGATATAATATTTTTTTTTTAAACTTTTTTTTTTCCTAGTAAAATAAAAATAAAATATAGGGAAAACACATAGTTTATTGAAATAAAGCATAACATAAGCATCAAAAAACATGTTATAACATAAATCAGCTCATAATACTATCAACTCGATAATAAATCGATTATTCCGATTTCAATATACGCGCTAAAACAACCCTACGTTTCAAACGACAATATTTTATTTTTATCCCTCGGGACGCTACAAAGGAACTTTTGAATCATGGAGCCTAGTTCATGGTGATTCCAAATATGTACGGCATGTCACTAACAAATAAAAAACAAAGGAACATAGAGCCGAAATATGACACCCATTTTCGCAGTCTGTGGAGTGGCTCAATTGAGCCAGTCCACAGACACGCGATAGAAAAAATCACTCCTAGATTTCTCGCCTCTGTAACCATCTCGATAGGCTGGTTAGCAATAGAAATTTTAGGGTGACACTCCAAGATACTGGAAACCTGTTTACCTGACCTAAGGATCATGTATTTGGTCTTACCTAGATTCAGTACTAAGCCATTACTATGTGACCATTTAGATAAACTGAGTAAATCATCATTAACTTTATTCACTGAGCTAGTTGTATCACTGGGATAGAAATTGATATACATCTGAACGTCATCAGCATATAAGTGATACTGACAATGTTTTATGCTTTTAGATATATCTGCAGTGATCAAAATAAATAGAATCGGACCCAATATTGATCCCTGCGGGACACCTCTGGATAAGGAACTGCAGTGCGAATAAGAGACTGAACTATTGTCTCCCTTTACCTCAACAATTTGTGAGCGGTTCAGCAAATAGTTGTGGAACCAGCGAACAGTGGCAACATCAAAACCATAATACGCTAGCTTGGAAAGGAGTAGTGGGACATCCAAACAGTCAAAGGCACGGGAGTAGTCAAGGAAAACCAGGAGCGTACCCATGCCCCTATCCTGTGCAGATAGAACATCATCCACTACATTAAGAAGTGCTGTGGATGTGCTGCGTTTCTTCCGGAAGCCCGACTGAGCCTGGGGAAGCAAAGAGTTTGATTCCAAGTACTTGACCATCTGCTTGCTTACCACCTTCTCGACGATCTTAGAAAGACAAGGGAGAATGCTTATAGGCCGAAGATCACTAACACTGCAGGGACTCGCACTCTTTAGGATAGGTTTAATAAGAGCTGTTTTCCACACATCTGGCAAATAAGAAATAGTCAGAGATCTGTTGACTATGGCTGTTATTTTTTTTTATTTTATTTATTTAGTTTAGGTACAGCAGCAGAATACAAATTACAACAAACACATAAAAACAATATCAAATACATATAGGCTAAATGTGCACTCCGATTATAGCTGAACACAGCATTTTCTTAGTGAACTACAGTTTTGCATACAAAAAAAAACGACAGTGATACAAAAAGAATAAAAAAAAAATTAAACATAATATTACCTACTAACAAAATTAACAAAATTTAAAAAAAAACAGTTTTTATGACAATAAAAAAATGTATAATAATTAAAACTACACAAAAACCGAAACAAAAACAAAAAGAGGCACTTACAGTCTTTAAGTAAGATGCATGAGATAGACAGAAAATATCCGAATCCTTACATACATCGTTATAGGCTCTGCACATTCGAAATATAGGGTCGTAAAATGTTGTGTTACTGTTACGAGTCGGCAATGCGAAAAGTTTTTGCGTTCGCTTACTACCACCTATTTTTAATGAAAAATGGCTCAACAGATCACCAGTGTCCCACACAGAATTAACAATTTTGTATAACGTTGATAAATTAGCAGTGTCACGTCGCGACTGAAGGGTGCTCACCTGGAAATGTGTTAATCTGTCCTCATACGTGCCCAATTTACGCCTCAGGCCGAATTTGGTGCTTAAGTGTCGAAGAAAACGCTTTTGAATACCCTCTATTCTGTCTATGTGGGATTTGTAAAATGGTGACCACACCACTGAGCAGTATTCAAGTAAGCTTCTGACTAAAGCGAAAAATAGTGTCAAAATGCTTGAAGATTTCCTAAAAGGTTTAGTAATTCTAAGGATGAATTCCAATATTTTATTGGCTTTTGACACTATATAGTCGTAATGATTGACAAAAGACAATTTACTGTCTAGCTGTACCCCAAGATCCTTAATAACATCCTGTCGCTTCAATAGTTCACCGTTTATAACATAACAGTTGTGTATTGGATGTTTATTTTTGGTGAATGACACAAGGGAGCACTTGGAAATATTTAGTGACATATTGTTGTTGAAACACCATTGATACAAACGATTAATATCACTTTGTAACGCTGCACAGTCATCCATGCATTTGATTTGACTGTAAATCTTTATGTCGTCTGCGTAAGCAAGGCAGTTGCTTGATATGGAGTTAATTAAATTGTTTATGAACATGACAAACAACAGAGGGCCTAGGTTCGAACCCTGAGGAACACCGGATTTAGGTGTGATAGCCATTGATTCGTACCCGTACACTTTGACGATTTGAGTGCGGTTAGATAGATACGAAGTTAGCCAACGCAGGAGCGACCCGTGTATGCCAAATTGGTATGCCTTACGGATTAGAATATTGTGATCCACCTTGTCGAATGCCTTCGCAAAGTCTGTATATAAGGAATCAACTTGAATTCGCTTGTCAAGAGCAGTTGTCAAGTAGTGGGTGTAACTTAATAGGTTTGAGGAAGTGGAGCGACCCTTGACGAACCCGTGTTGTCGCTCACTTATCATGTGTTTTAAGTGAAAATTTAAACGCTTATACACCAGGCTCTCAAAGATTTTTGAGAAACAGCCCAAAATGCTGATTGGCCTATAATTTGAAACCTCTGATTTGTTGCCTGACTTATGGACGGGCACCACAACAGCTTTCTTCCATGATGTTGGGAAGTAACCAGACCCAAGGCTTATGTTAAAAAGTATGTACAAAGGTTCCGCCAAGGCAGTCGCACATGTCTTCGCAAAGACAGGAGGAATGCCGTCTGGGCCCGGACCCTTTTTTATATCTAGTGACTTCAGAGCCTGTTCTATTTCACTTTTTGAAATGGTGAAATTCGAAATGGTTAAACCTGACTCAGGAAAGTCGGGTGCATAGGTCTTTGAGCAGGGGCCACTATATAAGGCGACTGCTAGAAACCGCAAGAAACTTCAAGGGCTGGTCAGTTCAAGTGCTTTAGACATGATAAAAATGACTTTAAAAAAATTCGTGCTTTTTTTATTTTTAATTAAATATTAATTTTATGAATTTTAATTGGATAGTCTTTGAGTATCTAATTTATTTTAAAGCAATAACATAAGAAAAATAAAATGAAAGAATTAATACTATTAAATAACGATTATTTACAACGCGCGGGCAGCAGCCGGCCGTGGACCCACCAGTCTGTTGACCCGTCCGCGTCAGCTGGGCGATAAGTACCTACGTTAGTCTGCAATCTTTTTTGTCATTTTTTTCATGTTTAAAACACTTGACCTGACCAGCCCTTGAAGTTTCTTGCAGTTTCTAGCAGTCACCTTATATACAGAGGAAAAATGTTTAGCGAACAGATTAGCTATCTCCTCTCCATTATTAGCAACATCGATACCGTAAGACATTTGATTAGGCAGATCGTTCGTGTTTCTCTTAGATTTAGTGTAGCTCCAAAATAATTTTAGATCGTTCCTCAAACCGTCTTCAATACTACGTATGTATGCTTTAAAACTAGTTTCATATGCTGTCTTAGTCCTAGATCTTAGCATCGAAAAAGTGTCAAAATCGCAAGGGTTTCCGAATCTTCTAAATTTCTTGTGGAACTTGTCTTTTTCTTTTAATATTTTACGCAACGATCTTGTGAACCACGGTGGATAACATTTTTTTGTTTTAATTTTAGGTGTATATTTATCTATACACTCCCCCAAAAGTTTTGAGAACACTTGTAGAAACTCATCACAGCTTAAATTTATATACAGATTCCAATTTACTTTAGAGAGTTCAGCTATGCAATTTGTGTAGTCGGTATTTTTAAATCTATATTTAGTCTCATCTCTTTCCTTAAGTGCGAGAGTTTTTACTGTTTTTACAGCTATGTCTAAAGGAGGATGATGAATGTCAAGGCGACTTAAAAGATGCGCCTCCGTGACTTTGCAGTATGTATTGGGTTGGGTTAAAACAAGATCGAGTATCCTGTCGTGACCATTTCTAACAAAGTTATGCTGAATTAAATTAGTTCTTAAGAGGAATTCCTAAAAAAATACAATATTTTAGCATTGGAGCTGCTAGCAGACGAGGGGCAAGTCCAATCAATCCCTGGGACATTAAAGTCACCAACAATGAGCATTTCACCACTGCAGGACGAGACGATATTTTCACAATTGTCTAGAAATTCTTGGAAATCCTCGTCGGCTAGGTATGAGGGTAGGTAAACCGTGCAGAGATTAAAAGTGACGTTCATAAAACGAATGCTCACCCAAATATCCTCAACTGTCGACTGCCACTGGATCTTCTCAGAACTTAGAAAACACTTTTTTACTGCAATGAGCACCCCTCCACCGTGTTGTTTATTGTATTTACTCATGATATTGCGGGATCTATCTCTACGGTAAACAGAGTATCTTTGATCAAATAGCTATGAGGAAGCCACAGATTCGTCAAGCCATGTTTCACATAGACATATTATATCAAAGTTATTTACTAACATAGAATTAAGCACGTCTATTGTTTTTGTTTTTAACCCTCTTACATTTTGAAAATAGATTGACATTAGATCCATTAAAAAGAATTTATTAAGATACATAAAATATTATACGGGGGGGGGGGGGGGGGGGAGGGGGGAGCTAACTAATCCAGACCTTGAAGAAGTAGTTCATTTTTAACGTGAATAAAGGGCGACGATTCATTTCTACGCCTAAAAATGCGGCCATTTCGAACCCACACAAATTTATACGATAAGTCATTAGCTCTTTTTCTAGCAGCGGCGTGAAGAGACTTATTAACTGGTGAGAGGTGTTCCGACACGTAGACTGGAGCGTTGTCTTCGCTTATTCCGAGTATAGACGGACTGAGCTTTTTGTTGGGATGCGATTTGTTGTAACGTGTTACTGCTGAGATGAATTCATCGCGACAGCGCGTGCTTCTCAGTTTCGCAACTATCGCTCTCGGTCTCTTGCTATCCTTGTTAATGCTGGCGACACGTTTGCATTTTAATATGTCGGTGTCACCTATCTTTAAGGATACCGTTTCTGCTATTTTCTTGACTATCTCCACCACGTTTTCATTTTTGTGCTGAGGTGCACCTTGTATTTCGATTTTGTTGTCCCGCTGCTGCTGCTCCATGATATTGAGACGGTCGGCTAAGACTGACACTGTGGATTGGAGATTGGTACATACGGCTTGGAGGTGATTGTAATCCTTGACTAATGTGTTAGCAGTATTAATAATATCATCATACTGTTTGCTCACATAGTCGACACTGTCTTGTAGTGCGTTTAGTTGATCCTTAATGGGCGTTAACTCAGCTCGTATTATGCCTTGAATTAAACGCTGGAGGTTGCTATCCGCCTCAGCACACGGTCCTTGGCTGAAGGAAGTTTTTGACTTGTTACGTAGTGTTACATTTTCATTAGGATTTCCGGATGCGCCATCAGGCCGAACAGGAGTCGCCGAATTATCGTGCTTTGGTAGCTTTGTATGACATTCGGGACAGGTCAACGAAATTTTTTCTTTAGACATGGCGCCGTAAGGGCGCACTCCAAGTCATACGATCCATTACACTTGCGGCATTTCAAAAACAGCTTTCCCGGTATGACGCCAAGGCAACCAGCACAGGAGATGACACTCTTGGTAGCCATGTTTTTTTTTATAAAAATAAAATAAATAAAATAAAACAATAAAAAAATTATAATAAATTAAACAAAAAAAAAAAACTTTAATGAGATTGTTTCGTCGACCGTGATTCGATCCTGTGATTTGTGATTGTTCTCTCAGCACCGCGCGCCGCCGTGCCTCTGCGCCAAACGTCGTATGCAGCGAGCGACGAAAAATGTATACCGTTGGACTAATGTTGCGAGCCAGCTTTCGCTTTGAAGGTCAAACTTGAGTGTAGTGCAACGTGCAACTCGTGAGAATGTTAATAATTTGGTGGTATCGTGGGTAACTGTGCACTTATAACAATATTGTTTCAATTGAATGCGGCAAAAAACACTGGGATTTCACTGTTATTAGTTCATCACTTTGCACTAATCGTGCAATAGTAACTGTATATCTAAATGTATCAACTAAAATACTCATTTAAACATTATTCTAAGTTAAAAAAGACGAGCGTAGACTATAGGAATGTTAACCGCACGGGCGGTGAGCGCGAACAATTGCACCAAGGGACTGCGGCAGAGTCAGAAGTATCATCTGTAAAGAGATACCGTCAATCCCAACTGAATCAGAGTGCAGGCTCCGAATGATATCAGCCACAGATACCTCTGACACTGTGGAAAGAGAAAAGGTTGATGTGCTGTGCCTGTGATACTCATAAAAAGTTAAGTCAGAGATGCTAGTGGTTGATGTACCAAGCACATTAAGAAAATGTTTATTTATTGCATTAGGATCAAGACAAGGAATAGTTATTCTTGTTACATTACGAATATCTTTATTTACGAAATTTATATCTTTGTTATTTTTTATGACTATATTTTTCTTTAAGTTTTTCCATAGCATCTTTGGATTGTTTATATTCTTATTGATGTGCACTTCAAAGTAACACTTTTTCTCTTGAAATAAGGCCTTATTAACCACGCCTTGCATTTCCTTATTAAATTTCTTATGTGATTCACAATTAGATTTCTTCCATCTAGCATGAGCTTCATCCCTAGTGCGCATCATCTGCTTAACCGTATCAGTAATCCAAGGATTTGATTGCTCTTTAACCCGCGGGTGGGCGCGCGTGGGTCGAAAAGACCCAGTACCTCGGTTTTTGTTCGATAACTTTTAAAATATTAGTTACTTCAAATGGTCGCGCCCAGTACCTTCAAGTTAGTATAAAGGCTGCCCGCACGCCCCACCTCAGCCAGTTTGTGCTCGGTGCTCGAAGTGTATGGACTTCTAAAGTGAGTATGGGTCGTTTCGACCCACGCGCGACGTCTTGTGTAAGTAATTTTTTTATTATCATAATATTATTATTTGTTTTATTTTCGTTTGTAGATGTCGCGAAATCGTTTAGATGACCAAGGAATATCAGACGTTTTGGAAGATGATGATACAGAAGGAGAAATTTCATCTAAAATGGAGGATCATTTGAAATTCTGTGAATACGACTCGGATTCTTGCCAAAGTGGTGAAGAATTTGTTCCAGGACCTGTTCCCGCTGGTGGAGAAATATACCTGACGCTTTATTACACAGAAGACCCGATCTCACCAATGTATCTCTGAGTTACATCTGTCAATTATTTTTGCAATATGATTACAATCTGCATAAATGTGGAGTGGACGTGAGATGTGTGGTTCATCGTTTACATAAAGATACTATTGCAAGAAGTAACTTCATAAAGGAACTCTGCAGTCCTAGGGCCTAGTGGTGTTCGCAGGCGATGTTCGATCTGCCCTCCTAGAAAGGACAAAAAGTCTGAATCCCAATGCAAATATGGTCACAATTTTATTTGTAGGGACCACACTTCATTTCTATGTACTTATTGTGACCAAAAACGAAGTACCAACTAATATTGTACTGTTATAATACTGATTATATTATAAGAAATAAGAATTTGTTAGTCTCGATTTTTACGGTAACTTTGAAGACTAATTAAAAAAAATATTGATGTATAAAAACTTTAATTTTATTGCTCTATTTAGAGTAATGTTGATTACTTTCTATAAAAAAGAAAGTTTTATTACTATTTACTATGGTAAAAAAAAAGTTTCACTATGATAATTGTTAGTACATGTTAAAAAGTAAGTATTTTTCGAAAATTGTATTTTTGTTAAAAGTGTTGAAATTATTAATATAAGAAATAAAGAGTTGATAACTCGGCATTGCATTATTACATTCTTTTTATTTGATTAAAAAAAAATGCTTTATTACGTAGTAAAAATATCTTGAAAGTACAGGTCTTTTCGACCCACGCGCGACTGTTCGTGTCACAATAAGTTGCGCGCGCACCGGCGGGTTAATAAAAACTGTTTTAAGAGGCGCGTGCAATTCGATTAATTGTGAAACCAAAGAATTGAAAGCAGCAACCATTGAGTTAAGGTTAGGTAATCCCTCAATACTCCTCCAGTCAATCTGACTCAAGTCCCTCTCAAATAGCTCAGCTATTATATCTTTGTAAGGTCTATATGTGATGTAAAACGGAGAGGGCTTTTCTTTCCAGATACATAACTCCACCGAGACAGCTGCATGACTTCCCAAGTCAGGAATATGCAGAACATTCACATTTTTAACCCCTGCATCAGTGCAGATTAAATCAATTAAGGTTTGGCTGTGGCTAGTAAAGTGAGTTGGCGAGTTAACTTTCTGTTGTAGATTAATAAACTCCAAAAAACTTTGTAGTAAATTGGTTTTACTATCATTACTGTTTGTGATGTCAACATTAAAATCTCCTAACAGGACAAAATAGCTATGCCAAACAAGCGCACAGACCGATTGGGAAAGGGCATCAATAAAGACGTTCATGTCCATCCATGGTGGTCTATAGGCAGTACCGATCGCAACTTGAAAGGAGTTTAATTTAAGGCTGAGCCACATCTGTTCCACGGTGGGGGAGTCAGGAAAAGGGCAGGTACGCGCATAAATTCCCTTTTTGATGTAAAACCCAACGCCACCTCCCCGACCACCGCGAACCGCAGCAGGTCAGGGCGGTGCCGCAGTCGATAACCGGGCACAGACGGGGCGCGACCGTCCTCACCGATTTTAAGCCAGGTCTCATTAATTCCTATTATGTCTACAGCTAATCTATCCATCATGGAAATAAACTGTTCCCGCCAAAGCCGGGACGGCCATTCAAATCATACCGCCATCTGTAAGGCGGTTGACTCAGCGGTTGTTGACGACCGCGCCCGCCTATCTGCCGCGGCGCCACCGCTGCGCGACCCGCGGCCGCTCGCTTCGTGAGCAATACCGCCCGACTCGGCAAGCTAGCTAGCTACCGCGCACGCCACAGCCTGACCGAAAAGGTTTATAGTGACACCGGAACTTTAAGTGAAGAGAACGCCTGAATGCCTATTGTTTAGTGTAGTGACTGTGCGCCAGGAAACCAACCTACATCGCCGCCCGTGGTCAGCTCGTCTCCCGGTTCCTGTGACTCATCATCCCTGTAAGTACTTCACTATCCATACCTACCCAGCCCACAACCTTTATTACGTCGCTGTTACTTCGAACGCCTTTCGCCGTAACATTTTGGTCCAATCGAGCGCGGAATAACCGCTAAGGTTCAGCCCTAATCAGAACCTAACTTTATTTTAATTTTCAATTTAAATACAGTCCACTAAAGATAATTATTTCCGCCCGTATTCTTATTCTATGTCTAAATCTTATATCTAATTCGTGCCATCATTTCTAAATTCATTTGTTCACATAACTTTACCCTGTCCCAATAAAAATTTCGTCAGGTAGTCGTGAATCATTTGTGAGGATTGCGACTACGCTATATACAAGATTATTTTAACGCAATTATTTCTGCATGTTGTTTTGATATTGATCTCGTGTATGCATCCGATTGTCTGATCACAGATCTATGTGGAGGGACCTATACGATCGTTGTCTGATGATACATTGTTCGGCAACTTAGTAGTTAAATTATTACGTTACGTAGGGTATTATAACGAGAGATGGTTTTCCGTTTTATTTTTTAATGAATTTTTTATGTTCGTGTCGTGTTAAATCGGCTCAGATCTCGTGCATGCTCACCACGCGTGCCAAGTAGCGTGCTTTATTTTTTCGCTCGTGTTAATTTTATATATTTTTTTGTTTTTAATTTTTGCCTTGGCAATCGGCTCATTCTTGTGCGTGCTCACCACAAGAGCATAGTACTTCTACACACGTTTGCCCACTTGTGGGACACAGACAGAGTGTCCCAACTTTTTTAATTAAGTTTTTATTATTCGTTTATTTTTATTTTTTTTGCGACCGACTCATTCTTCGCGCTAGTGTCCGCTACAGGTCCGCCCGACTGTGAGCGCCTTGTCCAGTAGTGGGCTACGGATAATTTTTTTTTTTTTTTATTTGTTTTTGTTTTGTTTGTTTTTTGTTTTGCGGTCGGCTAATATTACGTACGCGCGTTCAATAAACACAGACATACACATCCACATGCGTTTGCCCACCCGTGGGCCATATCCAAGGCGTCCCAACTTACTTTTGCCTTTTTTATTGTTGCATTAATTTTGGCCCATTTGCCATTACATTAGTAAACAAATACGTCCAGCCCAACTATAGAATATATACAGGGTGTTGTCCTTTTTACTGCCTTTAAATTTATTTTATTTTTTTTATTAGTTTTTTGTCTCCTTTCATTCATCGCGATGCCGACCAAGTCACAAGCCGCGATATTTAGGGAGGCCGCCAAAGCTATACACCAGCTCCTAGAGGTGGGATCAAGGATCATTGCTGGCGACACCAAACATTCCAGAAAGGAATTCAACGTGCGTTCCAGATACAGGGCGTGAAGGACAAGCTGGACTCAGTGTACTACAGCATTCTCGACGAGGAGAACTTGGACGAGGGGGTTGAGAGGACATACACTGAGAACCACACAAAGGCCTCCGGGGCGTACCTGGGGATACTTATGGCTAGGGAGGAAATCTCACCCTCTTCCACGTCATCCCCAACCCATAGCGCTCAGCCCAGTTTCGGCGTCAATACGCCTACAGCCGTCCTCCCCAACATAGCGCTGCCCAGGTTCAGCTCAAAGTGGAGGACTGGCCCTCCTTTATTGCACTATTCAGGAGTTTGACTGACGACATGGCGACCTTGTCAGAAGCAGTCAAGCTCCACTATCTCTTCTCAAGCCTCAGCGGTGAGGCATTAAGCATGGTGTCCCACCTAAAGGTCACCAATGAAAATTTTGCCGTGGCCATGGACATCCTCACCAAGCGGTACGAGGACCGCCGGGTTCTCATTGATAGTTTTGTGGACATCATCCTGGGACTGCCAAGCATCCATACGCGCTCGAACATCCGCACACTGTTCCTCACGCCGCTCATATCGGCTCAGTGTGCCCTCAACAATTTAGATTTGCCCATAGGAGACGATTGATTACGTGTTTGTGTCAATAGTGGTGCGGAAGCTCAAGGGCGAGCTCCGCACGCTATTTGAACGCAGGCACGGGTCTAGTAACACCCTGCCCACGTTAAGGGACCTTATCTCCTACCTCGAGGAGCACGCGCGCTGTGTGGAGACAATGTATAGCCATGGCTCAACCCATTCAGCCCCAGCCCGGCCCTTCTCGTAGCCGCGCGCCTCCTCAGTTGCCCCATCGCACTTATGCTCAGATGGCTCAGCAACAACCCGACCATTACCGTGGCCGTTCCTCAGCTCCATCGCCTCACCGCGCCTATGATCAGCCTACTCACCAACCGTCACGCCCAGCGCAGCAAATGCGTCACCGCCCATCCACCTCCCCGGCTCGCAGTCAGCCCTTCCCCGTCTACTCGGCCTTCCAGCAAAGCTGCTCCTCATCATCGTCCTCGTCCTCTTCCTCACGCTCGACGTCCTACTGTCCCTATTGTGCCACTAGGGGACATAGGCTCATGACGTGCAGATGGTACAATGCCCAGCCAACGCAGGGCCGTTGGGACTTTGTACAGGCACGCGAGCGCTGCCAGCGTTGTCTCGGCCCTCACTACGAGAGCGAGTGCAGGTCAAGGGGGGCATGCAAGGACTGTGGGAGCTCCAACCACCACACGTCCCTACATCGACCAGACGACCCAACGCACTCAGCTCATTCGTCTGTACATATACCCCCACCACAGCTAAGAGAGCACTCGAGGGAGCGTCCCAGAAACAGCAGGCGGCACGAACCCGCACATGCTAAACAGGTGCAACCCAGCTCTGCTCACAGAGCCAGCCCGCCCAGGTCCGGTTCGTCAGGTAGGCCCCGCGAACGCCGCCAGCAATTATGACTCCCAACTATCACGGAGCACCCTAGCGAAGAGGCAGAACAAGACCATGCCCATTCCGACCATGCCCATTTAGCCCATGTTCCTTTAGCCCATGCCCAGTCAACCCATGCCCACACAGCTGATACATACTCAGCTCATACAATTTCATGTGATACTCAATCAGCCCACTCACCTTCTGTGCCCACTGGCACACCCATTTTGTTGCCAACCGTCTCACTAAGAGTCGCGGACGTACATGGCCATCTTCACACAGCCAGAGCGTTATTGGACTGTGGCAGTATGCTGACATTAATAACGTCACGCATGGCACGACTTTTGAACCTGCCATCAAAACCTACTTCTTTAAAAATTACAGGAGTTGGGAATCAGCACAAACATGAGTCAAAGGCGGCAATAACAATAGTATGCCGACCCACTCACAATGATACTCCTACAATCACTGCCACAGCTCACATTTTAAAAAACGTCACTGGCTACCTTCCCTTAGAGAAGGTACCAAACATTTCCCACGTACTAGGCCAGCCACCCGTGCCATTGGCTGACCAGCTTTACCACACACCAGCCCCGATCGACCTCTTATTGGGGTCGGACGTTCTTGGCCAGGTGTTGGACGGGACTAAGGTCTCGTTGGGCCCGGGCAAGCCCATAGCCTTCGGCACGATTTTCGACTTCGCGTTGATAGGACCCATTGAGGACTTGTATGCGCAGCCGGCGCAGCAGGTTAACTCAGCTCACGTCGTCAGCTCACAACCAGACTCAGCTGAATCAGCCCAGGACATACGTCAGAGTCTGGAAAGGTTCTGGGAGTCTGAGGAGCCCCTCTCCCAATCTCACACTCATAATGATCCCCTGGAGGAACAATGCGAGGAAATCTTTCGCTCTACCACTACACGCGATCCCTCAGGCAGATATACGGTCGCTCTGCCCTTTCTAAAGGACGCCCCTCAACTAGGTAAAACTCACCCTATCGCATTACGCAGATTCCTCAATATTGAGAAGAAGCTAATGGCGAACCCGTCTCTGCGTTCTAAATACGTCGACTTTATGGCCGAATACATCGACTTAGGGCACATGGCTCCCTGTCACCCAAATACATTCGCCCATAAACCTCACTTCTACATCCCTCACCATGGCGTATTTAAGTCAGGGTCGGACAGGGGTGCAAATTTGGGAACCTCCTCGTGGTGCACCCTGGGGTAAGGCCTCTCGGCCCACGTTCAGCGTGGGACAAGGGGCCTTATGCCAATCCCTGGCGTCCCTTCTGGGCACCGAATAACGTAGGTGGTGCCCCTTCTGGGCATCGCACCCCCTTCAACGCGCGTCCCTTCTGGACCGCACAGCGGGTCACTCTGACCTGCGGGGGGGATCTCCACGTGCGGCCCACTCTGGGTCGCACGCTCGCCGCTCATTCTCGAGCGGCTTTGAGGGGAGTTTTGACGGCGCCCCTTCTGGGCGTCGTTACACGGGGGGGTATGGGGTAGTTGGCGCCCCTTCTGGGCGCCTTTCAGGCAAAGGTGCCGTCGTTGCGGGGCGCGGCGACGGGCGCCCGTTTTAGGACGGGTTGGTGGGCGGCTAACAGCCCACCCCCTAGCGACCAAGGGGGGATGGTAAACCTTTATTTCCAAAACGCAATGAAAGGTTTACCACGAAAAGAGAGTTTGCCATGCGGTCCGGCTGGCGCCCGGCGCACGAGGTTACCCGGGACCTCGTGTGACAAATTGACTACCGAAGGCCTTGCAGGAGCGCGTGACCAGGCTCCTGTAGCGGCTAATGCTACTGGTGGTGGTAGAAGGAGGGAGGTTAGTGGTAGGTCCGGGAAGGACGGAGAGGCCGGGGACGCGTCCGGGGAAGCGCTCGCGAGGGCTAATGGCTCGAGCGGCGTGGAACCGGCGGTGCCCGGTGCGGGTGGCGCCAGTCGCTTCGACTGGGCGGCCGAGATGGCGCGGGAGAGGGACTCCGACCCGGAGTGCGCGCAGATGGTGGTAGACCTCGTCGAGGAGACCCGAAAGCGCTCGTTGGCTGCCGCGCGGATGGACTCCACTAGCAGTGGGTCCGTCGGATCTGGTGGAAGCTGTGATATAGTGAATTATACTATCAGCACGTACTCAATAGTACGTGATAATTAAGGTCTTCCTGATTTACAAGGCGTCCTTCCTCTAGTCACGTATAGATGTGATGTTAATTAGTATTTAAGATGATACACTAGAGGATAAAGATTATTGATTCAACGCAAGACATTGTTTCATTTCGGGTCTCCGTCCCAACGCCATTACATGGCGACCGTGACATGGTGTCACAAGTCCGCGCCGCGAAATCGCTAGTTGAAGTCTACAAAATATGTGCTACACGGTGCTACAAGAAGGACTCCCTTGGCCATTGGGACGGAGACCCAACGGCCTGATCCACACTGGTGACCCCGCTCAAGCAACAAGCAACCTTCCAACGGAGTACTACGAAAAGAACACGTGAGTCATTTGCAATATCTACACATCAACCATGGCAGTAACATTCTATTCAGCTACGGACACAACAAGATTTTCACTACACTGAGCCACACCGAGCTGCGACTACGTCATTTAAACATCATTCTTGGCTCTCACAACCACAACTTTGGCTTCCTTTCCGGCACATCGTAACAAGAACGTTTCATCGACCAAGGCAAAGAAATAAGGTACCCAGAAAAAACAATGTGAAATAAAATAAACTAACGATTTCATAACTGCACACATTATGTCATAAATTGTGCAGCGCAGCGAACGCGCAAGAATTTCCGACGCAGCACTTTTCGCCGTTTGCTTTACGCTTGCGCAAGGTCAAGAATGCCGCTATACGGAAAGAATTTTGTATAGAGCTGTGGATTTTGCTATAGAAATAAATAAACTGAATCCAAAGAAATAAGCATATATGTATACAACGAGTATTCACCCGTTTAACCGCCTCACTTTTACCGACTGACAAAGTGGTTTAAGGTATGTTATTTATAATTACGGGAAGAGATATTTAGAAGCATTATTTTACCTGTCGATTGTTTTATGAGATATTATTACACTTCATAATTTACTTAAATGCTACTAGCTACCTCCAGTGCGAATTGATTTTTACGGTTATCTGACAAAGAGCCAAGGAATACGCCAGTCTGAGGATAATTATGAAGCTATAATGAAGTTGTTCTCAAAATGAAGATATTCAACAAGTTTAAAATGCTTTGATTGTGCAATAAGAATACAGTAGAATAATTGAGCACAAAAATGAACCATGTTTGGGTAACTAATGTAATAATAAGATTTTAGTCAATTTTAATTCAATTTTTTTGTTATTTACGTATTTCCTTATAATACATTGAATGCAACATGTCTTATCTCTATGTACTTAATGCTTAATCTTAGTCAAATCTAATTTTTATGTTTTGTTATTATGTATTTTATTAAGTCTATTAGTTCAATTTATTATTAACATGTAATGCGTAATTTAAAGTTCACTGTAAGAATATGCATAATTTAAAGTTGTACTTGTTTATGCCACTTAATTTGTGTGTATAATATAGTCTTGGTATAACGTGAAAAAAAATATTTTAGTAACAATATTAAGATGTTGAGAGGAATTTTAGACATTTTAAAGAAAAATCAAGTTTCTTATAAAAATTATTCGTGTAGTAGGTCTTTTTTAAAAGATATACCTATAATAAGTATTTTGTTCAAATACAAGGAAACAGCTCTCTTAGCAGCATTCAGCCTGCCAGCCTGCCTCAAGGTTCCATCGCAGCAACGTAACGCTTCCTGGATCCTCGGCTGGGTTAGATATTTGTTCGTATGAAAACTTCGTGAAGTTGAGGAAAAAGAAAAGATACGTTTCACAGACGGGTGATATGTTATATAGTGACTCTACTATTTACATAAATCAGGAATTTCTACTAACGGAGGCGCGCCGAGACGCAACGATAGGAGAACTGAGTGCATTATGTAAAAAAAAAAATATATAATATTGTAGAAGTCGTTGTGATTAAAAATGGGTTTAATATACAATGCGAATTGACAAAGTTTGTAGAAGCTTACCCAATACTTGATAAGTCAGCTGAAACTGTTGCTAGGGTTTTTACTGAAAATTTTATTTTACGATAGGGTACTCCCAGGGTTATTGCGACTGACTGTGGAACGGAATTTATTAATTCCACGTTAGAAACAGTATGTAAATTGCTAAATATTGATAAGTTAAATTCAACACCCTATCATCATGAGAGTATAGGTTCGCTAGAAAACTGGCACAAACATCTCGGATGTTACTTGAGAATACAAACACAGAATCAGTCGGCAAATTGGAGTACCTGGATACCATATTGGTATTATGAACGTAACGAAATATGGAATTAGGAAGGTGCTGTGAATTGTACAGTTTATGGTTTTAAGGAATGAGTATAAATTATTGTGTGATATGACTGATAGGAATAGGTTTTTTTAGTTTGGCTTGGGATTGTATAGATATGTTTATAAGTAGGAATAAAAATAGTTATTCAGATTCTCATGCTGGTCTGATCAACCAAGTTTCTGTTTAGTTATATTTATAAGGATTGTTTTGTTAGTTTTGAGTAGGCATAGATCGAAATGAAGGATAAGGCAATAAAATTAAATAAATAAAATAATATTATAAGATAAAATGGTACTAAATAGGAGAACTGATCCTTCATTCGATCATGGCAGGAACGAGCTTCCTCCGTGAGAATAGTTGGAGGCAGCTCACGACGAAGGTGCGCGAGTACGCAGCGTCTGAGTAGACCTTAAAATAAAGTCCCTTTTTAAATAATAAAGTCGACAGAATTATAAATAAATAAATGTGTGTAGTACACAAATAAATATAAATAAAAGTACCATTATAAATAAGTATAGAAAAATAGGTCGACTATAAATAATAAAAATGAGACGTCTATAAATATGAAAAGAATTTAAAGATATAATGAGAATTATGTTAGTAGTTAACTACTTACTTTTTTTGTGACAAGTATTGTGGACTGGCCATCCACACTATTATGAAAGTAACTGTACATTGACTAAGGATTAGGAATGTAAGTTGTACTTGTATTTTATTAAGACTCAAAATGTTCTATGAGAGACAAATATGTTACTATATTATGACTGTTTTATATGAGGTAAAATAAGGATAAGAGAATTGGAGTACCTAATTGTGACATTTAAAAGTGTGTTTACATACCCTAAATGTGAAAGTCGTCAACAACTCGCTGAAATTTAAATTTTGTAAAAATATTAAAGAATAATAAAGAATATATAGTTCATAAGAATAGGACTAAGATATTTAGAAAATAAGGGTTTACTTTTCAGGGAAGGGATGCCTAGCCTTTTCAGGGGAGGTGTGATATAGTGAATTATACTATCAGCACGTACTCAATAGTACGTGATAATTAAGGTCTTCCTGATTTACAAGGCGTCCTTCCTCTAGTCACGTATAGATGTGATGTTAATTAGTATTTAAGATGATACACTAGAGGATAAAGATTATTGATTCAACGCAAGACATTGTTTCATTTCGGGTCTCCGTCCCAACGCCATTACATAGCAAGCCGGGAGGTAGACCCAAGAAGGCCCCCAAGAAGGCCTCCTCCCAGAACGACGAGGATGACCGCCTGAACCGGCGGTTCAGGGAGCACGAGACCAACGCAAAAGGGTTGTCGAGGAGCCAGTTGCGTCAGGAGGTCAATCGGGGCGTGGAAGAGATGGCGCATGCGATGCATGAGATGTCGGAGACCTCTGCCAAGGCGAAAAGGGTGTATGCCCGGGCACAGGACGACCTTATGGCCGTCGTGGCGGGCGCGTGGGCGCTCAATCAGATGCCCTCAACTGAGGAGAATGTCGAGCGTCTTCAGCTGGAGAACGGGGAGCTCCGCCGAGAGGTGGAATCACTGCGGGCCGAGGTCAAAGCCGTGAGGGAGGCGCAACAGGCGCCCAGACCGGCCCGCAGCGGGAAGGGGGACACCCCTTCAATGAAGGATGCGGCGACGCAGGCGGCCGCAGGGGACGTGCCGCCCCGCAGCGGTGAGGAGGGCGCTCCTTCGACGAAGGACCTGCTGGAGGCCCTAAAGAGGGATGTGCTGGAGTCGCTGGGAGGGCGACTGGCCAGCATCGAGTGTCGCCTCCCAGCCGAGCCCCCCAGGAGGCCGCCGTTGGCGAGCGATGGTGGGAAAACGGGGTTGAGTTACGCCGGGGCCGCTGGATCCCATAGCGCCCCCGTCACTCCCCCGAAGGAGCTGGCACCGCCAGCCGAGTGGAGGTCCGCGGCCTCGAGGAAGACCAGGGCTAAGGCCAGGAGAGCCAAGGCCGCGGCGGACCGGGCCCCACAGACGGGAAACGACCCGAGGAGGAAGGAGAGGGCGAGGCCGCCCCCCAAACTGGAGCTGCCACGATCGGCAGCCGTGGTCGTGACGATCAAGCCGGAGGCAGTGGCCAAAGGGGTCACGTACGCCTCAGTCATGAGGACGGCAATGGCGCAGATCGACCTAGAGGGGATCGGGCTGGACACAGTCCTGGTGCGGCAGTCCGCGGCGGGAGGTCGCAAGCTGGAGGTTCCGGGCGTTTCCAGCGGCCCCATGGCCGATGCCCTGGCGGAGCGATTAAGGAATGCCGTGCCGGAGGACGTAGTGGTGAGCAGGCCGTGCCGGATGGCTGAGGTTCGGCTTGTGGGTATCAACCCGGACATGGCGGACAAGGGGGAGGGAATTGGGAGGGCAATCGCAGACGGGACGGCTAGCGATGCAGAGCGGGTGTATGTGGGGCCGATCCGGGCCGGGCCGTCGGGCCTGTACTCTGCCGTGGTTCGGCTCCCAGTTGCGGCAGCAAAGGTGCTGGTGGAGAACGGGTCCGTCACCTTTGATTGGGCCAGTGTGAGGGTCGAGGCGCTGGATAGGCGCCCTACAAGGTGTTTTGTGTGCTACGGTGTGGGCCACTTAAGTTACTTTTGTGACTCTAAGGCCAGCCGTAGCGCACTGTGCTTCCGGTGTAGCGCCCCGGGGCACCGGGCGGCGGAGTGCAGGGAGGAGAAGGCGGTGTGTGCGGTGTGCCGGGAGGCAGGACTCCCGCACGCCCACCACATAGGTGGAAGGAGGTGCCGTCCTCCGGAGTCAAGGGCTAGGAGGGCCCCTTGGCCGCGGGCCCCACCTGCGGCGAGGGAGAGTGTGAGGGAGGGCGCGAGGCCTATGGAGGTGGCGGAGTTGCCGGAGGGGCCGGAGACGGCCGGGGACGGGCAGCGGGCGGAGGGGGAGTCGAGGGTGGCATAAATGCCGCCCTCCTCCACCAGGCTCGTGAGCCGGCTGGTGGCGGTCCATGTGTGGCTTTGGCATGGGTATGATCATACCTCCCCAAAAGCCCAAGGGTCGGAGGACCGATGTCTTGCCTTGTGTTTGTCCTGTGCTGTCCCTGTATCTGTGATCCTTGAGGATCGCGTGCCCATAGAGGGTGGGCACGCTGGTATGTGTTGTGCTGTGCGCGAAGTCGCCCGTGTGTCGGCGCGTGACCGCTGGCGGTCATAGGTTGGCACACGGGCGATGGGGTGACCGTCGCGGATTAATCCCTAGTGGAAGGCACCGCGGCATCCACCTCAGCTTTCAGCTTCGGATTGAGTGGCCCCCAGGGGTTTAGTGGGTATCCCCCTCCGTCTCGCCCTCCCAGCCGGGTTATACCTGGCAGCTGACTTGGAGCCTCTCTCCTTGTCAGTGGGGGCGGAAAGGCGGACGGGCGAGTCCCACATAACCGGGTGCCTCTTCAAGGCCCCGGTACTCGTAACGAGTTCCCCTGGGAAAAAAAAAAAAAAAAAAAAAAAAAAAGGGTCGGACAAGCTGCGCATTGTTTTTGATGGTAGCTGCAAAAGCTCCAATGGTGTCAGCATAAATGAATGCCTACACACAGGCCCCGCCCTTCAACAGGACATTGTGGACATCATCATGTCCTTCAGAACGCATCCAGTCGTTTTCAGCACTGACATTCAGAGGATGTTCAGAAATGTGCTGGTTGCCCCAGACCAGAGACGGTATCAGCTGATACTATGGCGGTCCTCACCAGATCACCCTCTGCTCACCTACGCCCTCAATACAGTCACCTACGGCTTAAGATCAAGCCCATACCATGCAATCCGCACTCTGCTTCAGCTGGCTGATGATGAAGGCCATCGCTACCCTGGAGCCGCTCAGGTTCTTCGCAAGTCTATCTTCGTTGATGACATCTTGTGTGGTCATGACACAGTTGAATCCGCCCAAGCACTTCAGGACGAGTTGATAAGTCTGCTAGACCTAGGCGGCTTTCAGCTCAGTAAGTGGACATCTAACTCGCCTAAGCTGCTCGAGAGATTTCCCGACAACCAATGCGACATGCCCAAGGACTTCGACATGAACCCAGAGTCCACGTCCATTAAGGTCTTGGGTATACAGTGGAGCCCTCAGTCAGACGAGTTCACCTACCGCATCTCTCTGCCCCCCATCACACATGTCACAAAGCGGTCTATTTTAAGCACCGTAGCCTCACTTTATGACCCAAACAGCTGGGTTTCTCCCGTTATCTTCCGCGCAAAGCTGCTGCTTCAGCAATTGTGGCTACTGAAGCTGGAATGGGATGAGCCCACTCCCTCTGAAGTACAAACGGAGTGGCACCACATCTCAGAGGATCTGCCGCTGTTGTCTAGCATTCGCTTCCCTCGGCACATTTGTGCAAACAAAGGCTCAGCTGCATACTCGCTTCACGGGTTTGCAGATGCCTCTGAAGCCGGGTTTGCCGCCGTTGTTTACCTCCATGAGCTCGATGCCTCCGGAGATACTTTGGTACACTTGATTGTCGCCAAGTCGCGAGTCGCACCAATCAAGAATCGCCTCACAATCCCCAAGTTAGAGTTGTCGGCCGCCACTCTACTCTCCCAGCTCATGATCCGTGTGTCGGTTCAGTTATCGGCCCATATCAGTATACAACAACACATATGTTGGTCAGACAGTACGATAGTCCTGGCCTGGCTCAATACACCGCCTCACCGTCTTCAACCCTTTGAAGCCAACAGGGTAGTCAAAATCAGCTCAGGCTCACCAGAATGTACCTGGCGACACGTACCTTCCGAGCTCAACCCGGCAGATTGCGCAAGCAGAGGGATGTCTGCGCAATCCCTGTCAGCCCACGACCTATGGTGGTCTCCCACGTGGCTTGGACAGCCTTGTGAGTCTTGGCCTGCGATGCCCTTAGCTCTGGGCCATCACGCCCTGCCCGGCCTTAAGCCCAAACACGTCCCTGACTTTTTTAGCACAACCATAATTAACTTTTTAAGACAATATTTAAAATCAATTTAGGGTTAAAATGTTATTTTTATTTTTAAGCAAAAATTATATCAAATGAAGTTATAGAATATGATTATTCTACCAATATAGCTTTATAGAATAAGTTATTAGAGAATATGAGTATTATATCAAATGAATAATATACGTAATGTTGTTATACGAAGTGTATTTAGAACAAGTAAAAATTATATCTTATGAACGTTATGTTCTTTGAAATTAGTTCATTTGTCATTATATGAAATGATACGCACCCTAATAAATTACTTCATTACAGGCAAACAATATAATATAATACTAAAAAATATGAAGTAAACATTTTAAATAAATAAGAAACTCGACTGGTCTTTCTACAGGGAAGTTTCACAATTGTACATACACACAGACAAGTAATGTTTTTCCATATTAGCATTTGCTCAGTGGAAATAAAACAATAATTTAGTATGGTCACATATTTAATATTAAAATATAAAGTAATTAAGGGCACTCTTAAAATAACATCATCGGAAAGTGGAGCAGGTCTAGTCATGCCTTCAAGGCGAGCAAATCTGTGAGCAGCACCAACAGTTCGTAGCCCCACAATGCAGTTAAAACTCTGGCTGTCCACTTCTACGTGAAGCTCTTTGAGCTCGGAGCCAACAAGGAACACAAGCTTCATTTTCTGAAGAAAGCTGAAATAAAAAATCACAATTAAATTACAAAAGTAACAGAGTGTAAAGTAAATATTTTTTAATCTTACACCAATTAGCCTAGCCCGCTGACCTCTCTATAATACAAGAATGCTGACCTAAATATTTACTATCTTGAGTGTCTCAGGTAACAAATTGATAGTTTAAGTAGGTCAGTGGCCTAGCCCCGAAGTAAGCACTGGAAGGCTTGTAATATGTTATACTAGGCCAATGGGTAAAAATGCAGTTGTGATAGTAGTAATAACAGTGGCGAGGGATGTGTTTGGGGAAATACGGCGAAGGTAAGCCGGCCAAGAATTTACAAATCAGACAATAATAAACATGGAATGTTCAACTCATTGGTGGCACTAATTACTGACATAATTATTAAGATCTGCATGGTGGATCCTTGGAGTGGGATTTCTTATAGGGAAGCCGTTGGGAATCGGAATGTATGGTATATATATGTATTTAGTAGAATTATTATATAGGTAAATAGTTATGGCCTCAGGTACAAATGCTCGTATTCGTCATAGAAACATTTGCCCCTACTGGGATTCAAACCCAGGAACTCAGAGTAGGTATCACCACGAAAACCATTGTACATATTACTCCACCACGCAGGTAGTCAATAAGTAAATATATGTAAGGTGTTACCTCTCGTGGTCTAATCCAATTCGAAATTATGTTAGTCATCCTTTGTTTCTCTTCATTTGGCTCTTGAAAGAAAACTCTTCGTCTGCTCATTTTTAAAATAGAACGTCCACATACAACTCGTCTTGGCGATGGCCAACATGCCTTGTAGTTTTACTTTCAGATGCAATAGAATGGGTTGCTAATTCCCAGGAAGCATGACAAATATAATCAGGTGTTGCCTAAAACAATAAGAGCATGGATGAAGTTTATTAATTGATCAACAAAATAGTAGAATATTAATAGTAACCGATACAGAGGTGCATTGCTGCACCAAATATGTACCATGTGTTCTCGCTCTCGGTTTAGATTTCTAAAATGGTTGACGACATTTTCGTACTATGTACAGTCACGAGCACCAATATGTATACACTTTGCCACTTATTCCGTTGTATTAAGAGTTAATATTGTTTACATATTTTTGCTCGTGACTGTACGACTTACCTCTCAGGGATATGACCAAAAACGAATAGTGTCGACTAAGGCTTGACTCTCGTTCGTCAGTAAATGCCGCCTGCGATTCAATCGAAATGCATTGCATACTCGACATCGTGATGGTAATGTATCACCCAATCAGACAGTAAAACTATCACGAAAGTGCAGCACAACACAATATTGTTTGTGTTCATTTCATTAGCACATTCACAAAGCGGCTTTTCGCAAAATAGGTAGGAAGGAACTTTTAAATTAAAACACATTATTTAAAATAAACGTATACGTTGACCAAAAGCTCAATGATTGACATTGACAGTGTTGCAAGTAGTTTTATTCGTCTTTTTACGAGATACAAATCGATAAGAAAATCAATCTTAAAAATAATATAAATTATAAATATCAAAAGTAATTAATCAACTATTTTAAGATAAAAGTCGGTAATTGTATAGGTTTAAGCTCTAAAATAGTTGCACAAATAGGTTTTTAATCAAAACAACATACACTAATAAGTTTTAATTAGTTATTTGAGAATCGATTTCAAAATCGATTAATCGATATTTTTATGGCAGGCAACTCTGACAGCAGATTTTTGTTTTGCGTATAGTATCTGCTAGTTGAAATGCGTTTCGTTGTTAGTTTTAGTATTATTATTTCGCTTTAAGATTTTTCTTTACCCCGGACTTCTAAAAATATAACATTTACTGGAAAATAATGAGAAAAAATTAAGGAACCAACTATGCAAATATGGTACCAAAACATGAACATTGTGGGGTTGTACGTCAGTACGCGTTCTCCTTTGAATACTTTTTTCTGTTTCTCTGATTTTTTTTTAAATTATTCATGACCATGGATACTTGTCCGTCAGTCGTAATATTAGAGTTCATTGAATAACTTAAACTGATGATAATATGAAAGTTTAATGCTAAATGAAATTCCCCCAAACCCCTTGACTTTCAGTAATGATGTGAGACTTTACTGAGATCTCGCACGGACTTCTTAAGAGAATTTGAAAAGTGATGTTGCATTGTTTTGTTTTATTAGCCAAAACTCATGCACGTTCACGAACACTTAACAGTAAATAATCCACCATTATTTCACATTAATATTCATCAAAACACAAATTATAGAAAAAAAACATAAACTGCAGACAGGACGCTTCACTTTCCCGCTAAGAAGTTCTGTTTCTCTGACCGTATCAGTGTTGCCAGATCCGTAGGTCAAAACTATCCTAGATTTAATTGTTTGTCACGAAATTATCGTAGAACTGACAAAACATATCGTGGAAAGTCGACGAATTATACGAACTAACGTGCGATACTTAAATATTATTTTTTATCGCATGCCCCTCAAAATTATCGTGGATCAACGATAATTAACGCACGTCTGGCAACGCAACGCAACCATATGCCCCCTCTTCACGTCGGCGGACGTGTAGGGGGGTGATTTGCGCGTCTGTGGTAGGTATTTAACCTCTGCTGCGTCTGCAGACGTGAAGAAGGGGCAATACTCAGAACAATAAGCTTTAGCCTTTTGACATCCGCCTTGTTATAAATTAAACTTCGGTTCGTTTAGTAAGGCAATTAAAATGGTTTATTCAATATTTTCATGGATTCCATTGGATTTTTGTCGATGTCACATTGCAAAGAGTTTTTTCACGACAATCGATGGCCGCCAGCCAGCCAGTCAGTCTATTAAAAATAAAGTGTTGCCACACTAACAAAGCATTTTCGATTCGTTCCATAACATCCTCCCGAGGGCGGAAACAAAGTTGTTTGCTTACTGTAAGTTAATTAATACTATGGCAAAACATTTGACGTACTGTAAGTTACTCTATGCTATGGTGAAATATTTGACCTACTGTGCCACTTTCCTATACTATGGCATCACAAATTTGACATAAAAAACAATACAAATTTTCACAAAATACTATGATTAATTATTAATTATACATGAACAAAACAATTACATATTATTTATTCTCATGATATCCTATACTCTGATAATTCTAGTCTACGTAAATTCTTCTTTAAATTTTCAAACATTAACATTGTTGAATAAAAGTATTCAATCTATAAATCTGGATGGTATTTTTATAGCACGTCCGGATCTAGTAGCCGGTGGAAAAATTTATACCTGTGGATCTGTGTGGTCATCATCAGTAAGAGGAGGGATGTTTGGGCTCACTGGATCTTTCTTGTCGCATACTTGCTGGATTCAATCGTCCGAGGCGCTCAGTTCTAAAGGATATAATCTTTAATAAGCTCTTACCTTTTCTCCTGAAGAAGTCATATCTTTTGCACCTCTCGTACACCCGTCTTTGCCTGTAAAAATCTCTTTAATTATTCCTATTGGCCACTTTAACGTACTAGATTCAGTTTCAATTAAAACCACTTCTCCAATTGTAGGTTCTCTCTTCCTTTCTTTACCTTTATTTATCAGGAGTTATAGATATTCGTTTTTGAATCTCTTCCGAACCTCTTCTCTCAGTTGCTGTAGATATCTATATCTAATGTTTAAGCCACCATGGTCTATTTGATCCAGGTCCGGTACATCATTGGTTGGTAAGTCGTGCAAAAACATCATAGGAGTTAACGGTTTCAGTTCTTCAATCTCCACATAATGCGAGTCTCCGTGGCACTTGGCATTCGTTAACATAGTGAAGAGTACCTAACTATTCATTGTATTCCTTTTCCAAGTTCTCAGGTATTTTCTCATCCCAGCAAGTTTTCAGGGACCAGACCTTCTGAGTTATTAGTTTAGGTACCAGTGTAACTGGGCATACAAATCAAATACCTGTTGAGTAACTGATAATATTTCTCTCTTTGTTACTCCCTCTGTTAGTTTACTTTTCAGGTTTAAATGGCACTGCAATTTATCAGTGTCTCTATGTCACAACAAACCTAGTACTGGTTCTGCTTTTTCTCTAAGGCTTGTGTTTGACATCCAACCTCTTAATTCAAATTTTCCAATCTCCATAAATTTTGTAGCTTCTTCAATGAATTTTAGCTTCGCTTCTTCACTATGGAAACTGGTCACACCGCTGTCTACATAAAATGACTCATTTAGTCTCTTTGCTGTGTCTGGATACTTTTCTGTATGCTTCTTTAGATGGTGCTTTATAGTAGCTGCAAGCAGAAATAGACTACAGGCAACTTCAAACGGTACTCTAGCATTCCTGTAGGTTGTTACCTCATTCTTTATACAGGGATCGTTCCACCATAGCAACTTCAAGTTTCCTCTATCCTGTGGATAGACTGATATTTGTATTTGTAAAATGCTTTCTTTATGTCGGATATCACTCAATAAGCTTCTGCTCAGAATAAAATCAATAGCTTTGGTATTACCTCCATAAGATTAGGACCTTTTTCTATGCATGCATTCAGTGAATTGCTGTTTTTATCTCTGGCTGAAGCATCAAATACAGGACGTATTTTCGTAGTAGCACTCTCCAGCTTGATCACAGCATGATGCGGTAAGTAGTGTCCACTATTCTTTCTATCATCCACTACCTTCTCAATAATGCCTTCATCTATCCAATTTTGAAACACTTCATGATACGCTTCTATGTTCTTCGTATGTTCCAGTTTCTTTGTTGTGGAGAGTAGGCGTTTGTATGCTTGGTCGTAGTTCGATTCCAGCTCTGAATGTCCCAACTTCCATAAAAGGCTCACCTCGTAACGGCCTTCTTCATTAACTGAGACAGTTTCATTGAAAGATTTTAGCATTTCTGATACTATAACTTCAGGTTCTGTATCATAAGGATCTTTTATACCTAAAGTTTCAATATTCCAGAGGAATTCTAAGGATTCATTTTCTTGTATTATTGCCGAAAAATGGGAGGTCACTAATGTGTTGTAGATTCCCTGTATGGGTCTTTATTGCAACTAAATTATTCTCTACTCGAACCATATTTGGTTCGATTATTGATCCTAAGTAATCCGATCCGATGAGCAAGCTTATTTCGGATATACTTTCTTTTACATCTGTTAGCCCTATGCCTTGATCTTGTAACTTTCTTATGATTTTTGCATCATGTATTTTAGGTAAGTTGCCACATAGTGTTGGTTGCTCTAATGCTGTCATCTTAGCTTTATAGGTATCATCCAAGTTGCTTACCTCGAAGTCAATATGTCGGTGTACCTGCATTCCCTTCTTGATGCCTTCGAAAATTATATGCCCGAGTCTCTCATTACCTGTCACCTCCAGCATCATCTCCTTTGCCAGACCAGCTAAGATGTAGCTTCGTTGAGCTCCGGAGTCCAGCAATGCTCGAACTTTTTTTTCTTTATCATTGCTTGATATTTTCACTATCACTGGAAAAATTATTAACTACATCTTTTGTTTCGGGTTGGAAGTTCTTCGGGATGGAAAAAGAGCATGGGGATGCAGCGACGGACACAGTATCACCATATGGCGTCGGCTACAGTTCTTACACTTAATAAATATTTTACAATGTTTTGCAAGATGACCTTTTCTTATAGCGATTCAATGTAGTCGCTGTACGTTTCGGCGTCTAGCTTCTGTGCGATGAGATAAACAATCATAGGGTCCCAGGTGGATATATCTACTCCTAGATTCTTTATCGCGTTGAGACATTTATTAGTAGTACCATGGAGTCTTTTTATATTAATTGCGGTTTGTTGGTGCATGATTGGTAAAGACATGAGTATATTCATGTGCGAGTTAAAAAATATTTTTTTATTATTGTATCTTTGATTTAGAATGTCCCAACAGGTTTGGTAATTGTCTGAACTGATGTGAAGATGCTGTATAAGTTTATCAGCCTCCCCACGCAGCTTGCCCTTTAAAAACTGCATTTTTTAAGCCCGAGAGATTGATTTACTTCTATGAATAGATTCCAAGAAGAGATCTTTAAACGAATTCCATTGTTGGTAGTTGCCACTGAAAATTGGTAACTCTATCTGAGGCGTAGACTTATCCCTATGGTTTGCATCCCACATTCTATTGTTGATAGCTCTTTTTATCTCATAATACTCATTCTCATAACGGCTGAATATTACATCATATGTTTTGTCTTCTATCTCCAAATTGCAGTCTATTTCCCAGTGTAGCGAGTCAATAGTAGCCCAGCGCGCTTCAATGGTCTTTAAAACATTCTGAAATTTCCATTTTTCAGTCAATAGATTAAGAAATTTGAGATATGGTTCGAGCTAAAACTTTAAAATTGCTCTGCTGTTTCCTCATCATCTCGTCGATCTTACTTGGTCTATCGTCGTAATGGAAAACAAATCGTGGTAGTGGCGATCGTTTCTTTGGCATGTTTTCTGATGATTTGCTTGGTTGCGATACTGGTAATTGTGATGGTAATAATGGTTGCTGGTTATCTCCCTCTCTTGTTAAATTAGATGGAGACGGAGACCGAGTGGTCATCTCTTCAAGATTTTTTAAAATATGCGCCTTAACATCTTCGTAAAATTGTTTGGTCTTAATGTAAGAGTCATCTTCGAAATACGGATCATTTTCAGTTTCCTCACATAACTGTACTAAGTTTTCATGGTTTCGCGAAAACTCTTTCCAGTGTCCTTCTAATGACTGTAAACGAAGCGAATATTCTCAACGGACTTCCGCTCTTTTCCTTATTTTTTAAAATTAACATAAAGTTTATTCATATTCTCCATAATTTCCTTTTGAGTAGCAAATAACTCCGCAGTAATACTCATCTTGGTAGTAGTATAATAATAATAAGTAGTAAAAAAGAAAGATCTTAATTGTGTATTAGCTGCTTAGACGCTCTGGTTATTTGGTTAGTCGTCCAAACGGTAAATGGTGATGAAATACTGATAACCTCAATCCTGGTTTGGTCACAGTAACACACACAATCACACACAAATTGGTTGGTTTTTAATTACTTGGTTCGATTATTGAAAAGTATCTCAATAAGCTGGTAACACAGAAAGGAGTAAGTCACAGACACGTCAAGTACAAAGTTCACAGGTTCACAACGCGACAGATCCCACCTTTCCGAAGGCTCGAAGGACCAAACATCCGATCATATTACCAAACAATAACCATTTAACAGATATTATTATTGACCATACACATACAATGACTTTCCATGGGGGGCCGAGACTTACACAAGCTTGGTTGGGAAGAAAATTTTGGATTATAGGTGGAAATACCTGACGACATCACTGCATTGACAGACAACAAATTCAAAACGCACATTAAACGTGTGTTAATTGCGAAAGCTTATTATAAGATCAATGACTATGTTGCAGACAAAAATGCATGAAAATAAGTCTACTCTGTACTAGTGTTTATTATTAGTATTTTTAGTCTATTATTAACTATTCTTTCATTCAATTATTATAAATTGTATATTGAAATTATTTAATTTAGTTATTATTAATTTTATTGATGCGTACAAATTGTACTTAATTATGTTTAATAAAATGTACCTACTTAATGAGATCTATGACACTGTAAAGTAACATTGTTACTTAGAGGGAGAAAAAAGTAAGGCCTCCTGAGATTCTTGCCAGCTTCTTCTCGGTCGAAGGCTCTCCCAAAATCCGAACTGGTGGTAGATTGGGTAGGTAGGTAGATTAGGTAGGCAGAGTAGATTATGGTCTGTGCCAGCTAGATGTGCATGATGGGTCATTTACCCCACTTGTACCAGTGGGGTGCTGCAGTTTAGGTACGTTCGGCCGGCGTGCCTCCCAGGAAGGCCGCCTAGGCGTATGACAGTAAAGGTTGCCGCTCGGCTCGCACGCTCCACGTCGCGCGTCGTCGCTTAAGGCCAGGTATTTCTCTCTCGGACTTCTCTCTCGCTCTCTCGATGGTACGACGGTACGGGACGGGTATAACAGCGAAGCGGCGCATTTTATAGGTTTTATTGCCTATATGTATAGACTTTATAGGATTCTCTGCTAATTTATCTGCGAATTATTTGTCTTTCGTTGAGTACAAAAATTAAATGTAAAGTATCAGTAGTTTAGTCATAATATTGAAAAAACATTACAAAAAGGGGTAACTTAACGTTTTTTTTTTGTTATCGAATGAATTTAATTGGATTTTGTAACTGAATGAGACTTTTAATAGATTGGATCCTTAACTAATACATACTTTTTTTCCAGAATTTAAACCATTATTTTCTATGTCTCAGATGGTTTGAAAACACTCAAAGCGCGATCTATCTAGCCTTAACTCGTAATCCCTACGCGCGCGCGTAAACTCTGCGCTCCTGACGGACGTCAAATCGATATCGAGTCGGCTGTTCTTATCGGAATATGAACGCTCGGGTCACGCGATGGGTTTCGGTTTGGCGTGGGGGTCGATGGAGGGTGAACCTTCTGTACGGTAGTAATATTAGTTATTCTGTGCTTGTACCAAGACGAAAAACGAAACAATTTTAAAACCCACAAATTTGTGCTTATTAATTCTTGACATTTTTTTATGCTTAAGTTTTTATAAAATAAGATATTTGAATGATTAAAAATGTCAACCTTATTGGTTAGGTACTAATGTTTTCCAAAACTCATTTCAGCCGTTACTTTATTTTACTTCAAAAACTCTCCAGTTTCTATTACTTACCACAATATCAATACGATAATTTTAAATCATATTTAATTTTATTCTATAAAGTAATAACTTAAGTTAACAATTCATTACGTTTTATGATTTTTCACCTTTTATCCCAAAAAAACCATAAATTACCTATAAATTTTATCCGTTTGCGTCGCTAGGGGAGAGACACTTGCCCGCTATTTTTTCTCGTACCAGGATACGTATGTTTACACAATTCTATGACCACGGCTTATATTTCGGTTCGACGCGATTCTGTTTCGGCGTGCAGTGGTACTGGGGGTAGCGATGCGCATTTGTCTGGCACAGACTATAGCTCGTTAGGTTAGCTTAGTTAACTCGTTAGATTAGTTGTTAAGTCTTAACTATGAGTCAGTTAACTGTTTTTTTATTATTATTAGTATTGACGTCAATAAGTGCCTGTAAAGGTTTACATTGAATAAATAATTTGACTTTTGACTTGACTTTTTTTTTAAATAATGCAGTGAAAAAGAGTTTACGTCATTGTGTGAAATGCCGACGAGCTAAATTTGAAAACCAAAACCAAATAATGGGAGATCTAGTAGCTGCGCGGATAAACCAAACCCGTCCTTTTTATAAAACGGGGGTGGATTTTACCGGTTTTGTAAATGTAAAATGTAACAAAGGGCGCGGGATAAAATGCTGTAAAGGCTACATATCTGTTTTTGTATGTTTAGCGACAAAAGCAGTACATCTGGAGCTGGTGTCTGACCTCCCAGCATCAGCATTCATAGCTGCCCAACGGAGAATGTCGGCACGGCGAGGCGCGCCAAGGCATATATATAGCGATAACGGCACAAACTTTGTGGGAGCAAACAATACCATACAGCAAGAGTATCTTAACTTACAGCAAACCATTAACGAAGATAGATTTCAAAATCTGGTAGATATGCAAATAGAGTGGCATTTTAATGCTCCATCGTGGCCGAGCGCAGGAGGCATCTGGGAGGCTGCTGTCAAGAGCCTAAAATACCATCTACGTAGAGTGCTCGGTGAACAAAAACTGACCTACGAAGAGTTTACAACCCCATTGACACAACTAGAAAGCTGTTTGAACACAAGACCCCTATGTGCTATTTCTGAAGACCCAGAGGATTTAAACTTTCTGACACCATCCCACTTCCTCGCAAGCGGACCATTATTAACCATAACACATTTATAGAGACAGAAAAAGACGATAGAACCAGGTGGCGACTTACACAAAAAATATACCAGGATATTTGGAAACGATGGCAAGCGGAATACTTGACACAATTAAATACACGATCGAAGTGGCGTCACACTCAAGATAATGTCAAGCTTAACGACATAGTGATAATACAAGACGTACATTTGTCCCCAGGGAAATGGGCCCTTGGAAGAGGTTTGGAAATTCACCCCGGGCGTGACGGTCTTGTTAGAATAGTCACTGTAAAAACCAAGAGAGGTTTATTGAAAAGGCCAATAAACAAACTATCACGACTTCCAATTTACCAAGAGGATAACCAATCCACCGACACAAAACCAAAAACAGAATCGTCAAAAAATATGAACCAAAAACCTTCTGATGATGACCATCCACCACCTCGATCAAGAAAAAAGTGCAATTTTCTAACCATGGCTCTTATGTTTGTAATGCTTTTAATACAACCATCACACTTTAATTACCATACCACTAATTTGAAAGACAACCAAACCATTTACTTTGATAAAATCAGTAACATGAGACAGATTAGAGACGAATGGAAGCTGGTGGTGGTATTTTATGATATGAACGCATATTGGGAAGGTACATCATTGGCTAGGAAGTACATGGACCATTCAGAAAATTTATGTCAAAAAATACACACAACATCTCACTGTTAACTTGTTCTATTACATTTAAACCATTGTCAAACAGATCTGGAACACTACAACGACATGTTAACCAACCATGGACAAATACCAGAGAACCACAACCGTCATCATCGGGGGCTAGTAAATGGTATAGCTTCGATAGCCCACACTTTGTTTGGAGTACTCGACGATGAGTTTGCCCAACAGTACCAAAATGATTTGACCAAACTTAGAAGTAACCAGAAATATTTTAACCAATTAATGAAAAACAAAACTTCGATAATTGAGTCAGAGTTCAATGTAATCAAAATAATGGAGGGAGCCATAAACCAGCAGCATAAAACGTTTAACCGGCATTTGAATAAACTAGAAAGATTAACCAATAGTATGCAAAATCAGATACAAGAAAATACATATGCCAATGAGTTTGCCTTGTCGTCAATAACAGCCAACGGTATACTCATGAATTTAAAAGATATACAAAAAATGTTACTAAACACCATCACGGATATTTTTCATGGCAAATTTAACATACATTTATTACAACCAGAACAGCTAACCAAGGAACTTCATATCATATCAGGTCAGATTTCAAAAGAATTATTGTTACCAATCGATAACATTCAGGCAGATTTAACCAAAATTTATCATCTATTAACAGTCAAGACCAGATTTACACAAGAATATGTAATTTTTGAAATAAAAATACCATTAGTAGGCAGAGACAGCTTTGAAGTTTTTAAATTAATACCAATCCCTATTAACATAGGCAGCAAGATGCAACAAATAATCGTAGTGGCAGATCTGTTGGCCATTAATATTCAAAGAGACCTACAAATACCTTTCTGTAACCTTCAATTACAACAATGTTACCATTATGACTCAGATACCTTACTCTGTTTACATCAAATACCAATATCGATGACTAAAACAGATCAAAGTTACTGTGTTAGAGAAAATGAGTTATCAAGCTGTAAGACAGTAAGCATTAAGTGCAAAAATACTTGGGTGCAACTGCATAAGGCAAATAATTACTTATATTCATGTTGCGGTCAATGCTCCATTCAAATCATATGTGAATATCAAATTACGGTCGAGAAATTAAATAAGGTCGGGATACTCGCCTTAGCAAGCGGCTGCGTCATCAAGGACGGAGGAATCACCTTGCTATCGCATAAACAACCGACGAACGATATGAAGTTGAAACCTGATACATATCCTACATGTAGAAATACCAACTATTATTAACATTGTGAATGTTACAATGCCGTCGTCTATTTAAAATACCGACAACAACCAATCAAATCTGTAAAAACAAATAGAAGCGATCGGTAATAAAATTGACCAAGTAAAAAATAATACCAAATCAGAGATGGAGGGCGATATAGCTTTTAATAACCACGATCTCCATCACTACATCGCGATCTACCTGCTAGCAAGCGCTGGTTTAGTAGCAGCTTTGGCGTACGGCGTGCGGAGGATCCGCGCGCGGGTCCGGTGTAGTGCGGCGGTGGCGCGGGCGCCTGCGCGAACGCCGCCGCCGGCCCGGCCGCAGCCCCGCGTCCGTTCATCCGTGCTACTAGACCGATAGCGCTAGGTTTTGAGGTTTCAAAAATATTAAAGTTGTTTATATTTCACATATAGTTTCCGGACCTTTTGCCCAACCTAATATATTAGTTTGTGTCATCCTAGGTACTTGCATAGGTAGAAATTTAGGTATTTGTCGCTTCGATCAGTATTGGACGAAAAGAAAATTAGAGATGAAAATTTTACTGTCATGATAATAACGAAGTAGTAACTGATGTACATAGGCAATTTGTGTCATCTCTGTCCACGAAAATCCTGATATTTAACCAGTACTTATCACGTCGCCCAACTAGCTCTGAAAGAATATTACAATATGTTAAATAGATGTTACAAGTTGGAGCGATTAATTTCAATTATGATAGTATAAAAAAGCGTAAAAATAAACTATCATTGTTCTTACAGCTGACCTGTCAACGGAAGAAACACTAAGTACATACCTTCTCATCTATCACTGTCACACTTTTACTAAATACTATATGTGCAAAAAGGATAACTGTGTTATCGATATCGTTTCTACATTACCATAGAGCTCATAGACTTACCTACTTAATAACCCTGCGTTCGTTAACATTAAAAAACCGGAACTTTCGTTCAGAAACGTACAAAACTTATCAAAATACAATATTCTATAACGAGGGTAATTAAAAATCTAAAAAATATATAGAATGATTCTCTTGGACAAGGAAGTATATAAATTGTTGCAGTTAATTTTTCTTTAATTTTAGTACCAAAAAATGGTCCTTTGGGGAAAAATTCGCCTCATTTGACTTGCAACCATGTTAACTTTAACAAAGCAAATGAATTCTCTCGTGCAATACCTTTTGCTGTAACCGTTAAAGTCAACGTTATTGTGATTGTCAAAGTTGACACAAACTGTTACTTTAACTTGTAATATAACCCTGTTTTACGTAGTAATATTCAGTCTCAAAACTTACTAATCTACATTAACCTTCTTAATCTCTTTAAGTAATTTTATATGGCAGTTATCTCACTAATATATCTTGTGTAAGTTATATTCAGTTTAAGTAATTTCTTATGTGGCACTTGTCTACTAAAATTATTTTTGTATTATAAATTCAGTCTCAAAAACTTACTAATCTACATTACCCTTCTTAATCTTACGAGTATAATAATATCACTTTATCGTCGTTTTTCTCAAATCAACATGAAATAGGAACTTATAAAATATTTAAATTAACTAAAATAGCAAATATTATAAAAGGCCCTAACAAATCAAGCGCAAATATTTTAAGGGGTAGTCATACATAGTGTAATAATACCTTTGAGCAAAGGAAATATAAGATCATTAAAGGATTTGCTTAATTTTTTTCTACAACAAAAATTAAAACTTCTAAACAAATTCATTTTATATCATCCTGTTTTCTTGCTCACACACAGACGCGATTGAAGTATCTGGCGGTAAATAATGTACAGCGAGCTGAAGAGGGAGATCAGAAGAAACGAGAAAGACATTATGTGACGTTTTGTTGCTGTCGTCCGTCGTAGTTCTTTAGAGCGTGAACTCCGCACGACAGAGACAACGCTGTACAAAGCCGAAACTAGCCGATTAACTTCCTGTTTAGTTCGGAAGTTAAACGTCATTTCTACTCACAGGTTTTTACTTTAAATTATAATATTGATAAGTTTTTACTCATTTGGAGTGTTTAATCAGAATTCGCATAAGCTATTGAATGTGTCTTCCTCGACGTCGAATGCACATGGTAGCACGTTTGATCACATGTCTTTTGTCTTTTCCTAATTCTCGGTGCCGATGTTATGGTACGTAGGTTCAGCTGAACTCCGTTTCTTTCCAGGTACAGATTTCGGGCTCCGGACAAGATTTCCCCGCAATCATGGTAGCAAAGTACCGTGATTAGGTAATCCTGATTGGATTACCGGTACGGCATCTTATCCACAGAACACTATTACTAACAGGAAGATGTTACATCAATCAATAATAGATTCTAGTTTTTCAATCTTACAAATACACGAAAATGAAATAATTAGGATAAAATGTTTACTAGAAAAAAATCAACCAGTCTCAGGAAGCTCGAGTGGGATTCGAACCCACGACCTTTGGATTGCCGGTCCACTGCTCTAACCGCTGAGCTACCGAGACCCCAGAAGACTCGTTGAATTCTTCCTAGTAGTTTGATTTACGCTGCAAGCCAGCGGTATTACGTCACTGTGAAGTCTACCTTCATATTCGAAAGAAATACTATTGCAAGTATTTAACAATCGATAAAGACGTAATTGCTTATAAATATTTTTATTGTTAAAATTATGCATCCACAATGAATCCCACTCGAGCTTCCTGAGACTGGTTGATTTTTTTCTAGTAAACATTTTGTCCTATACCTATATAGCATTGTGAATGCGTAATTTTAACAATAATGAAATAATTTTTAATGACATGTATTGTGACACTTATGACATGTTTGTCTAAGCGGCCAGGAAACCTTTAATTTTAATCTAAAAAATCCTTTTTTATTAGTACGCAGTGCGACGGCACTTATGTGTGCGTGTACATTGTTTAAAGGGTGTTTATTTAGTATGGATGATCGATTTTTTATTTAACCTATTTTTCCCTAAAATAATTGTGTAATTGATGATATGATCAAGAATCAATACATTCTTGATTATTTATTGGTATTTTTGTTGTTGATCGACATCGTTATAGCGTGTTGTTGTACATTCGCCACAAAGTTAGTTTGCCACAGAAAAAAGTATGTGTACATTCGCCACATTCTATTTTTATAAAGTTAATTCGCCACACTTTTATTTTCGACACAGACAGCAGAAAAATCAAACAATAAGTGAAGTAAAAACGTTATTTATTATTTTTTATATAGTTAGATAACAAAATAATAGTAAGTAATTATAAAAAATACTTACACCATGCTCACCAGAGCTTGTGCCTGGCTGATTATGATCCATTTTTTCAGAGATGCGCCAACTATATGAAAGCTATGTACCTACTAACTACCAACTACGAGTATATAACTAAAACTATTAAGCAAACACAGATCACATTTGCAACACAATTTTTTTTTGGGAGTTAAAGTTGCTCGCGTCCGTAGGTTTACCCTTGAGACCCTACACGTGACCCCTGGGTAGTAAATGAGTGGTAGAGCCGCGCTGCGTCGCAGCACGAATTGGGCCGGCTCGTCCGGCGTAATACTACCCTCTCACGAATATCCGGCGTGAAATAACGGCACTTCGTGCTGTTGTGTTTTGTCCGGCCAGTGAGGGTTCCGGAGGCCACCGCCCCCCCCCCCCCCCCCAAGGAGGGCCTCACAATTCCTATTCCTTCCTTAAAGGACGGCAACGCGCCTGCGAATCCTCTGGTTTTGCGGGTGTCCATGGGCGGCGGTGATTACTCTCCATCAGGTGACCCGCCTGCTCGATTGCCTCCTTCTACTTTAAAAAAAAAGATCTCCAGGCAGTCACTGCACTGATAAGTTGTTACTTGTTAGATGCACTAGAAAGAGATAGATACAATAAGTGAGCGAGCACGTGATAGCGCGTGCGTGAGCGCAGGGGAAAAGAGAGATTTATAGTTACTTAGTTCTAATTATTTTTTGTAGGTTATCTTTATACTTACATCAATAATTTTACCTACCTATGGCGAATTACCTTTCAATGTATGGAGTTACAAAAACGTGGCGTTAGTGCGAGAGGCGCACTAACATGCGACGAGGTAAGGAAGGAGGCAGGGTAGGACTTACCTGGGTTCCCGGTCGAATAGGCAGCCGAATGGTCGGCGCCGGGTAGGCACGGGCAGGGCGATGAAGTGCACTGCACAATTCACTTTTAAACTCTGTTTTTACACACTTCGTCACTTCACTCTGTGTTTACAGAAGGGTAAGGGTCGGATCACGCACAGCGGTCGCGAGGTAGGCCTGGGCTGAATTCGGGAGCGCGGCGCTCGTGGATTCGCTCCAAGGGTTCGTGGCACACTGACCGACGCCGATGCCGCGTTTCTAATTGGCCGACGAAGGGGCGGCCGTGATTGGTCGTCGCGGCGTGTTGGCGCGAACACGTGGTAAACTAACTTTGTGGCGAATGTACAACAACCCGTTATAGCAATGCTTTTTATATGGTTCTAAATTAGTTTCAAATACTTATTTCAGTTGTTTCACGCTTCCCGTTTTCGTTTGTTTTTGAGTTTTCTTTGTGACCAGAATTTTTATTTTTCCCGCCTACACTTTTTTATGTCTCTCCCACTGTTGCCATGTCACAGATTCACTAGGTTTCTCAGAAATGTAATTCATATTCTGATCATTACATTTTTCACACTGACCATATTTCTGTCACAAACTAAATCTTTTACCACTTCAGTCATATTTTGGTGCGATAACATTCGGTTTCTTTTAAGAGCAATTAACAACATGTGTTCGCGCCACAGCGCGACGGATAACCGTCTCTGCGCCTGTCAATTAAGATGCATATTGGTGCAACGACTGGGCAACGAATGATCGGCAAATCACAGCGAGTTGACAATTATACTCGACGAAGTGTCCGCCGGCGCCGCGCAACGGGAGTGTGCTTCGAGCCTTCCAGGTGAATCCACGCGCGCGCCCGCGCAAGAACTCAGCCCGCGAACAACCGTGTGTTAAGTGTATGTGAATTAAGAGCGCTTTGTACACCAGCTCAACTATCCCTAAAACGCCTACGACCAGTGCCCGTGAGTGAACTGTGTTGTGTGTTGCTGCCTTCAAGCCCGCGCCCCCGCGCCTGCCTTCAGCTCCAACCAGCTCCAGCCCGAACCAGGTAAGCCCCAGAAATTCCCTTACCTCCTGCCTAACCCATATTCCGTCGCTGTTACGGCGAACGCCACTCGCCGTAGCATTTTGGTAGGAGGGGGGGGGGAAGGAATGAGGACGAGCTCGCCGAACATCCTCCGGGGGCCAGGGGGGGCTCATCCACTGGGAGCCTGGCGATCCGGAATACAGGCCTCCGAAGATGTCCGTTCGCGGTGTCCAGGTCTACCACCCGCACGACGCCATCCTTCCCAGGCAGGGTGCGAGCAATGCGCCCCAGTCTCCATTGGAAGGTACAGGCCCTTTCCCAGCGCTTCTGGACGCTGTGGACCCAGTCTTACCTTCACACCCTCCAAACCCGCTCCAAATGGTTGTCCCCATCCTCCCCTCCCCGAGTTGGCGAGCTCGTCCTCATCAAGGAGGACAACCTGCCTGCCCTCCAATGGAGACTGGGGCGCATTGCTCGCACCCTGCCTGGGAAGGATGGCGTCGTGCGGGTGGTAGACCTGGACACCGCGAACGGACATCTTCGGAGGCCTGTATTCCGGATCGCCAGGCTCCCAGTGGATGAGCCCCCCCTGGCCCCCGGAGGATGTTCCCGCCAAAGCCGGGACGGACTCAGCGGTTGTTGACGACCGCGTCCGCCTGTCTGCCGCGGCGCCACCGCTGCGCGAGCCGCCGCCGCTAGCTTGGTGAGCCGCGCGCGCGACCAGTCTGTTTGCTAGCTAATGCGAGACGCACACAAATTACGCGCGCTGGTATCTACCCTTATTATAGTGACTCCTGAACCTAAAGTGAAGAGCTCGACCTAAACGCCCTTAACCAGTGCCCCTAGTGAACTGTTTAGTGAAGTGACTGTGCGCCAGGAACCAACCTACATCGCCGCCCCTCAAGCCTCGCCGCCCGTGGTCAGCTCGCACGACGGTTCCTGACTCATCATCCCTGCATCAACCAAAGCGGAGATGAGCGAAGAAGAGAAAAGGACGGATGGCATTGAACGGATGAATAAGGCTCCTTTTAAAAACGATTAACATGAAGCTGCTGATTGGAACCGTTGTGCTGGCTCTGGCCGTGGCTGCCTCATATGCGGAGGTTACCTCCGTAGAGGAACTCACCGTCTACAATTATCACGGGAAGATTGGTATTCCAGAAGCCACGAGAATTCAAAGGTCTGAAGAGGAGGCAGTTAAAGCTGGTCAGAGGATCGTTGGTGGAGCAGTCACTGACATTACCGTTGTGCCTTACCAGGTTGGTCTCGTCATCCAAATTTTTTTCTTCACCTCCATTTGCGGCGGCTCCGTTATATCCAACACCCGCATACTGACAGCCGCCCACTGTTACTACGACGGCTTCTTCGTCGCCCAGTCCTTCACCGTCGTCCTTGGGTCTAACACCATCTTCAGCGGTGGTTTGCTCGTTGTCACCACCGATTTTGCCGTTCACCCCAACTGGAACCCAAGCACTGCCGCTAACGACGTCGCTGTCCTTCGCATCCCATCTGTCACCTACACCAATGTCATCCAACCTATCGCTCTACCCAGCGGCAATGAAGTGACTGCTAACTACGTCGGACAAATCGGTGTTGCTTCTGGTTTCGGACGTACTGCAGACGGTGCCGACATTCCCAGCAACCAAGTCATAAGCTCTGTGAACCTTGCCGTCATCACAAATGCCCAGTGCGCGGCTGTTTTCCAAGCATTCGTCCACAACACTAACATCTGCACCAGCGGAGCTGGCGGCCAAGGCACTTGCCAGGGCGACTCTGGTGGTCCTCTGGTCGTTGACGGCACCAACACCAAAATCTTGATCGGTGTCACGTCCTACGGCTCCGCATACGGTTGCGCCATCGGATTCCCCGCTGCCTACGCGAGGGTCACGTCATATATCTCTTGGATTACTTCCATCTAAAAATGTATCACTACTGCTACAAGAAAAAAATGCAAATAAAATGATGCTCCGAAAAAAAAAAAAAAAAAAAAAAAAAAAAAAAAAAAAAAAAGTGTATGTGAATTAAGAGCGCTTTGTACACCAGCTCAACTATCCCTAAAACGCCTACGACCAGTGCCCGTGAGTGAACTGTGTTGTGTGTTGCTGCCTTCAAGCCCGCGCCCCCGCGCCTGCCTTCAGCTCCAACCAGCTCCAGCCCGAACCAGGTAAGCCCCAGAAATTCCCTTACCTCCTGCCTAACCCATATTCCGTCGCTGTTACGGCGAACGCCACTCGCCGTAGCAACATGTACATGTTGCTATGCTTAATACATAGGCATGTTTCCCTACTAGTAAGCCCCGGTGACAGTGCGAAGAAGGGCTTATACTTGTATAAAGTGGACTTGCTGAATTTTCCTTCTTCTTTTGTATGTTTGTCTTATAAGTTCCATAAGGTATCAAGTAAATATTTTCTTTGTTCTTTATTTTTCTTTTTTGTTATACACTCCTTTTTTCCAGAAGTACAACGGCTAACGTCGTCTCTAAGAAAAAACGCTTCTATTTCCTTCTGTACTTTTATGGCAGTTTTACCTTTCTTTTCCGAATCTTTCCACGCAAACCCAGCAGCTTCGTCGCCACAAATAATAATAATAATAATAATAACGGTACGGTTGACATCTGTCGGGCATGCCGCCGTCCGGAAGAATCACTCCGACATATTATTTCCGGTTGTTCTCATCTTGCTAACGGAGAGTATTTGCACAGACCCAACCAAGTAGCCAGAATAATTCACCAGCAACTTGCTCTTCGATATGGCCTTGTTGAATCAGAGGTGCCGTACTATAAGTACGCACCTGCGCCAGTTCTCGAAAATAGTCATGCACCGCTCTACTGGGATCGCTCTATCATCACGGACAGGACTATTGTCGCTAATAAGCCTGATATCGTGGTGATCGACCGATCTCAGCGCCAAGCAATATTGGTTGATATCACCATACCTCATGGAGAGAACTTCGTGAAAGCCGAGAAGGACAAGCTCAGTAAGTACCTTGACTTAGCTCACGAGGTTACCGCCATGTGGGATGTCTCCAGCCTTTTTTTTTTTTGGATTGGGGAAAATGTGTTGAACACAGGCCATGCGCACCCAATGGGCTTGGGATGACGCATGGCTCGGGGAGGGACTCGAGGCCACATGTCCCCACCCGCACTCATTCGCTCCCCCTGAGGGGAGCAGATGAGTCGGATGAGTTAGGACTAGTGGCCCCACCCAATAAAAACCCCAATGCTTGCCCGCTGAACCGCTGGCGGAACCCGGGGCCGCGCTAGCAATCTCCGGGAATCCGCCTACGGGGGGACCAGTCTAGCCTGGTCCCCTGCGCTAGAGGGTGGGAGCCGACAAGCGGACTCCCTCCCAGGCGGAGATAGAGCTGTGCAATGCGGCTAGGTAGCCCATTACCTAGCCGCAGCTCTAACAGGGGGACTAGACGGCCGCGGCGAACCGCCTTCGTATAGCCCCCCCTCGCCTACGCCGGAGCGGGTGCGCATGGACGTCGTCCTCGCGTTCCCGCTCCGCGGCCTCCTTGAGCGAGACAACCGTCTCGCAGAAGGTGGCCACCGCCTGCCAGGACCTGTCACTATCCAGCATGGCCAGAACCACGCTGGTCAGGGAGAGGTCCGCGCCGATCGTCTCCACCAGAGTACGGCGCTGAGAAGCGAACGCACTGCACACCTGGAGGGTGTGCTGCGCGTCGTCCTCCACAGCGCCGCACTCGTGGCAAGACGGGGTCGGTTCTCTCCTAGCCGTCCCGCACAAGTACCGACCGAAGCAACCATGCCCGGTCAGCACCTGCACGAGACGGTAGGAGAGGGACCCATGCGTCCGCTTCGCCCAGCGGCTCAATGCCGGGCGGAGCGCCTCCACCGTTCTTTCTCCGAACGCCGGGTCGGCCAGACTGGCCTCCGATGTCTCCAGCCTCGATCAACACCTAGAGAGGCTCTCGCTGAAAGGTTGGGTCAAGGGTCAGATGCAAAATGCAGTACTCCTTGACACGGCACGTATTGTCAGGAGGTTCCTCACTCTGCAGCCCTAACCACCGATAGCTTGGGTCTATCCCCGCTGCCGGTGGCAACCTAGGTTAAGTTTTTTATAATATTTTATATTGTAAATATGTTTTTTACAAAATATTGTAAAAAAAATTCTTAAGATATATGTCAAATAAAGAGTATAATAATAATAATAGTATTTATTGACTAATCAAAAACCATACATGTGACTTAGATTAATGTTAACGTTTAAATATAAGACTTTTAAACAAGATCACTAGCATCAAAACTAGGCCGAGCCTGTGTCCTAGATGCTAGTTTCCTCCTATGACATTTGTCTAATTTTAACACACACATTACAACACAAATACAAAAAGGAATGATTTACTAAAAATATTGTTCCATCATACATCACAATTAAAAAAAAAAAACAAAGCCTACAGATTTACTTTTTCTTACAGGGTCTTGCATTGCAATTTTCTTTAAAATATTTATTTTTCATCAAAAGAAGCGCACTGTTTGTAGGAATTACGAAATGCGAATTCTAAATCCTCCTTTTGCGCTTCATTCTTCATTTAAGTGTCTTCTAGTTCTTCAATTTTACTTGTAGTATAAGTTTCTAATGTTTTGTACTTTCTCCTTTCATAATGAACCTGGTTTTGCAATTTATTTATTTGTCTTAAAGCACGGCGATATATTCCAGCTAGTTTCTTATAAAATGCCGCGTTGCTTCTTTTTGTTTGTGTGCTTCGTTATCGTTTATTTTTCTCTAAGCGCCATAGTCTTAAACATAATAAATAGCTTAAACACCTAACAATTTAAATTGTAAAATAAAACTAACATGAATTTTCTATTTTGAACGCGGCTTTATGCTTCTTTTCCGTAACTTTTTGCTGCCTTTGCCTACGTTACTGCTAACGGAAAAGATAGTAACAGTCTTAAACATAATAAATAGCTTAAACACCTAACAATTTAAATTGTAAAATAAAACTAACATGAATTTTCTATTTTGAACGCGGCTTTATGCTTCATTTCCGTAACTTTTTGCTGCCTTTGCCTACGTTACTGCTAACGGAAAAGATAGTAACAGAAATTTCTCTTGTTAGAAAAATCGAAAAATACCTATTTTTACAAACGGTATGAATACTTGCTTACTACATTCATATTCCTGATTAAATATTGATGCCTAATGAATACAATATCTTACAATAATACTAACGAATGTATCAAAATACGTAATACTAACCTGTGGTACTGCGGAGAACACAAGGTGGCACGCGCAGAACATGACTTTTCTCTATCAGATTTAGACACACATGTTAACCTACGACAGTTTTGAGTATTGCCTTGTAAAGAAAAATGTTGCCACTTGCAAATTAAGTAGTTTGTTTGATAGTTTTTTTCACTATTTGGGAGACATGACAAACATAATTTCGGTAACGTATTAGAGGAATCCTTTTTTTTAAATTGTTTGAACTTGTTTTTAAGCTATTTTAATATGTACTTAAGTGGAAGTGAGGTTCGATTATTTAAATTTACACTTAGTCTTAATGAAATGAAAAACAACAACGAAAATAATCGGATACATGCAATAATTTTTCACCCTTCTTTTCCATAAAAACTATTGCACATACTAAAAATAAGGTAGTTAGCTGTGTTCGTTACTAATATTTTATTAATGCATGAGGTATGTAAGAGTTTTTTATTTATCCTTAAAGAAACATATTATTCAGCTACCGGAATTTAAAAGTTCTAAAAACCTAACTTTAATGGATACATTTCTAGAGCATTTCAAAAACTACTGACACGTAAAAAACTAAGGTACATAAAAAAAAGTCTCATTAAGATGTCTAATGGCTAAACATTCTTCTTCGGCTGACAACACGACCTGAAATCTAGGATCTAGATATAAAGCGCTAACAAAGGTAGAGTTAAGCATTAGTTGTTTTTCTCTTATTTTCATATGGTTGCAGATTAGCGGTACTTACACGTGCGAGGTCTCCAAATAATAAATATTTGGACCAGTGGTAGTAAAAGTCTCCTAGAGTTAATTGCTCTTTTTGTAATAATTTGGTCAATGTTTTAGCTGGTTTTAAGCAGTTCATTAATTCATGTAAAGCATCCCCAGTGGTAGGAGGGACATATAAATGTTCACCAGGGCTACTTGAACAATACTGTCTTAAAGCAATTAATCTCTCTATCATATCTAATGTTGAATGCGAACGAGTAGTAACATCCAGAACTGGCTTATTTTGTTTCACATTTTTAGAATGTTTTTCATTGTAGGGGTTCTAAGTTTCCGCACAATATACGTGCTTTTTTTTATAGCAAAAGGAGGCAAACGAGCAAGCGGGTCACCTGATGGAAAGTAATCACCGCCGCCCATGGACACCCGCAAAACCAGAGGAATCGCAGGTGCGTTGCCGGCCTTTAAGGAAGGAATAGGCTCGTTTCTTGAAGATCCCTAAGTCGTACCGGTCCGGAAATACCGCCGCCGAGAGCTGGTTCCACAACACTGTAGTTCGAGGCAAGAAATTTCTTGAAAAACGCACAGTAGTAGACCGCCATCAATCAAGGTGATGTGGATGGAATGACAGTCGATTGCGTGTAGTGCGGTCAAGGAAATCAGCGGCAGGGATCAAGCCGAACAATTCCTCAGAACACTCCCCATGATATATACGGTACAATATACAGAGAGACGCAACGTCTCTCCGAAGAGCCAGTAGATCGAGCCGACCTGAAATAACTACGTCGTCGACAATTCGAGCAGCTCTGCGTTGAATGCGGTCAAATGGAAGGAGTTGGTATTGGGGTGCTCCAGCCCAGAGATGGGAGCAGTATTTCATATGCGGCCTGATCTGTGCTTTATACAGTTGTAAACGGTGGGCCGGCGTGAAATACTGACCCGCTCTATTAAGCACACCCAGCTTTTTCGAAGCTAATTTAGCTTTACCTTCCAAATGACCACGAAACTGAACGTCACTCGAAATATCGACGCCAAGGATTCCAATAATCGGATTGGTATCAAGGGGAGCTCCCTCAAAGTTCAGAGGTACGACGAAGGGATGTTTTTTCGCAGTAAATACGCAAACTTGTGTTTTAGAGAGGTTAAAGTGGACTAAGTTATGTCGGCCCCAATCCGAGACATGACTTAACATGTTTTCGGTGTCAGTCACAAGTTTATTCCGGCTCTCGATGACGCTTTCCAGAGAAATATTAGCTCGTCCGGTGTAGAGCGTATCCCCAGTACTGTCGTCTGCATAGCAATGAATGCTGTTGTTATGCAGCATGTCATTGATATGCAGAAGAAACAGAGTAGGGGACAACACACACCCCTGCGGGACTCCAGCATTCACGGGCTTCATGTCAGAGCACGAACCGTCGACTGCGACTCTGATGCTACGCCCAGTAAGAAAGCTGGCAACCCATGAACACAATTTCTCAGGAAGCCCGTATGATGGAAGTTTAGAGAGAAGAGCCCTGTGCCATACCCTGTCAAAAGCTTTCGCTACGTCCAAGCTAACTGCCAGTGCCTCCCCTTTACTCTCGACTGCCTCCGCCCATCGGTGAGTAAGATACACTAAAAGATCACTAGCCGAACGACCGCGACGAAAACCATACTGGCGATCACTTAGTAGCTGGTTCTCTTCTAGGTACCCCAAGAGCTGGCGGTTTGTAATGGACTCTATTATTTGGAGAGTAAAGAGGTAATAGCTATTGGCCTGTAGTTGGACGGATCTGAGCGATCGCCTTTTTTTGGAATCGGGTGGACAAGGGCTGTCTTCCAAGAGCTCGGGACGACGCCAGTAGTGTAAGAGAGCCGGAAAAGGCGCGTTAGAACTGGTGCCAATTCAGGAGCACACGTTAGAAGCACAATGGGTGGAACTGCATCAGGCCCACTCGCCTTATGGATATCAAGGGAAAAAGAGCCTTACGAACTGACCTTTGCAGGAACTGAACGTTTGGCATTGTACAAGCGCAATGCGGTATGGTTGGTGGAGAGTTTTCCCTATCGTCCAAGGTCGAGTTTGATGCGAAACGAGAGCCCAAGAGATCGGCTTTCTTCTTTGCAGTATAGGCCAGGCAGTCATCGGTCTTGTGCAATGGTGGTAGGGACGGCTGACAAAAATTCCCTAAGATAGCTTTGGCGAGAGACCAGAACGCACGCGTTCCCGAAGGAATACGCACAAGCCTCTCGCCGATTCTACCTATGAATGATGGCTTTGCCTTGGCAATGTCCTTCTTAAAGGATCTTGCGGCAAAGTTGTACTTCTTTCTGAGCGCACTGGTGTTTGGATCCTTTGATGACACCGCATTAGCCCAGGCTTGGTAATGTTGTCGTTTTTGGCGAGACGCCATTTTGCAGCCACTACCAAACCATGGTTGAGACTTGCCACCAATGGGAACCACAGAGTTTGGAATGAAAAGTTCCATTCCCTGTAGTATCACATCAACGACAGGGTCAGCGGCGACATCAGGATCATCCAGCGAGAAGCAAACTCGCCACCACGGGTAGGACGCAAAGAAACTTTGCATCCCATCCCAGTCTGCTGACCTATAATGCCAGACTCGACGGCTAACCGCTGGTTGCGGTTTTGAAGTTTCTGTGAGAGGCACAGTGCTGCGAATCAGACAGTGGTCTGATGAGCCTAGTGGTGCATCAACAGAAACTTGATAACCGTCTGGGTGCGAGGTCAGCAGAAGGTCCAATAAAGAAGGTGCATGGCCCTGCTTCTTCTACTATTTGTGATGACTCATCTTCATTTATAGCGCCGTTGACAGCAAGCTGCAATGTGTGTGCTGCGCACCGTACTGACGTTATACAATATGCCTGCTCTGTATTATCAAAACCGCTTTCCCGTGATATTTGTAGTTTCACATTCTGGTTATAATCTTGCTCTTCATCGGAGTCGTAGTCCAAATGACTCGTGGATGACGCGTCGTCGTTTGTCAGACGAACCTTTTTTTATCATATTTGCGCCATTGTCCGTCGTGATAGTGAATATTTGTTCTATATTAATTTTATATTTTCTCAGGTTATACAGCAGCTTTTCTTTTAAATACTCTGCAGTGCTCCTGGCATGCAACTCTGCAACGCCTAATTGTTTTATATGTTTAGAACCATCAACAATATATTAAGCATTGAGGTCAAAAATGAGCGATCTAAGCGAGTGGCGCTGTCAACTTCTATCGAAATCGCGCTTTTATGTCTGCAGCTTTATCAGCTCTTTTCATTTTTGCTGTCTGTGTTATAAATTGCTTTATAGAATGTGAATTTAAAAATTGTGCTTCTCTTGTATTAATGGAAGTCATAGAAATAATATTTCTAAAAAAGCCATATCGTCAATCATAGAGAATTGACACATTGAGTGATTAAATAATTCATTTTATTGCTAGAAAGAGCAGTCAAACCATCTCTTCTAGTACCGGCGGCCGCAGCAAAAATATCATTTTCATTATTTGTAATTTTTTTCGTCAGACGGTTGCGCTCAGTTATTATTGTGAATTCAGCAGGGTGGCGGGATAACAAATGATACATAAGGTTTGTTCTATGGTCGCCCTGAAAAGAAATAATAACATGATAAATAGGTATAATTAAAACTGTAAGCAAAATACTTTTTATACTAACTCGATCAGCTGATCTGTCATTTTCTATGGAAAGTAATTTTTAATTTATATTTTTTTTAATATGACATAACATTTATATAGGTTTTTTAACATTGGTACGTTTCGGTTTGAAAAGGTGCTTACAAAACTGTAAAGGCTAAGGTATGTTACCAATGTCCACGTTTTTAATTATAGGTCTTAAAGATGCGGCTTTGAATGTATTGAGAGACAAGCAGTATTTAGTAGTCTCGAATGGGCAATCAAGTGTTAGATTGACTTTAATGTTACAATTTTTATTAATGAATACCTATTTTGTACGTTCGTAAAAACATATATTGAATAAAATAGTAAGCGGACTGTAATGCTTTATGTTTGGCTGGTAAATTAAATAAAAAATGGTCTTAAACTTATACGTACAACTTTATTCCACTCCACACGATAGAGGCAAAAAGAGACACAATGTTGTCAACGTAGACAATACATTAAAAAATATATAAAAATGTTGCCATATTAGAAATTATATAATAGGATTTATATTTCGCAGCTTCATTCTTTGCGATTTAAGCTTACATGTTGTAGTGGCGCCCCCAAGCGTCACCCTTGCACGGACGTTTATAGTTTTTTTTTGTCTATGATATCATTGCTATGGTATCACTAAAAATAAAAAAGCTAAACGTGAAATCTGCCCGCTATCTCTGACCGTGTCGCTAGCTCATAACGTGTTTCCGTGCCGAACCCTTCGCACGTCGTCGGAGCTCGGCCTACATTACACCTACCTACACCTACATTAGAATAAAAAGTCTGCTCTCAACATAGGTAAGAAAAGAAGAAGGGAAAAAAAGCGAAGATGTAATTTCCAAAAAGATACGCAAATATGAAGATAAATTAAGAAGTATAGACGAGGAGTGATTTATTCATCTGAGTCTGAGGACGAATCTAACAGTAAGTTTAAACTTTACATTACACAAGTAACATTTTTCGTTACATTTTACAAGAACTCAATTCAAAATGGCGGCAATAAAAATCAAAGTTAATTATAGTACTTTAATGGCTTTTTGTGATGCGAACAACTAATATCAGGGTTGTATCCGTCACGTTTTTACAGAATGCGCATTTGCCATAATCAGGGCTCTTGTCATTCTTCCTAAAATTATTAAGATGTGAATAGCTACACAAATTAAGGCTATATCCGTCTCTTTTTGGTTTCTAAGAACTATTCGTTCTTGCAGGTTCTCGTCAAGCTAGTGCTTGTGATCCTTCAATGGAGGAGGTCCGTGCGTGTTCATCCGACGATATTTACGTTCTGCCGCCGCCGCTTTCACCATCACCACCCCCGGAGGTGCCACCTGTTCCGTCCGCTCCTGCGCCGGCGATGACGTCACCCGCGCCTCCGCTTCCGTCTAGCGATGCCACCGACGCAAACATTACGAGTGAGGTGGATTTGGATGACGAGATTCTTCAACTCCTCGGTGAGGCACCCGAGCCAGAAACTATTATGGGCGCTCCAGTTCACAGGGATATAGCGGCCAGGTGGCACGATATCATAAAGAAGGGCCTTCATAAAGAAAGTAAGGAAAAGATTTTTAAAGATTACCTGATTCCTGCGAACTGTGAGCTTCTCGTCCCTCCCTTGTTGAATCCAGAGGCTAAACAGCGTTAACGGAAAGCTTTGTAAAACGGGATGAATCAATGGTTTCTAGACAAAAGCATTTAAGTATTGCTATTGCTGCACTTACTCACATATTAGATAAAATTATTTCTAATAAAGATTCACAGAAACAAGAGATATTAAAACCTATTAGTGACGCATGCCGTTTATTGTGTGACATGCATCATTACGAGACTGAAACACGAAAGAAAATTGTTGTTTCTTCTACAAACGCTGGATTAAAAGATGCACTAACTAATGCCGTTACAGACAAATTCCTTTTTGGCGAAAATATGTCTGAGAAACTCAAGACTGCTAAGACGGTGCAAAGATCGGGAGAGGATCTCAAAAACGTCCAAAGAATGCAAAACCAAAAAGTAGCTACATATTACAAAAACCGGGGAAACTACAAAACCCTACACCAGAAGAGGCCGGATGTAGGGAGAGCACCGACAGGCCCGCGTCAACAATGGCCTTACCAACGCGGCCGCATGAGCAACCGCCCGTCATACTCGCAGGCGCCGCCAGCACCACGGCCGCCACCGCCACCCCCGCCGCCAGCACGTCGAGCGGGCCGCCGTTAGATGAGGTAACTTACGCAGGTCGACTTAGTAATTTTTATGATAAGTGGACTAACATCACGAACGACTGAACGATATTGTCGTGGATAAGAGGTTACTCAATACCTTTCAAAGGGCAACCATCACAAACTGATTTTCCGTCCACGTATCCGAACACGGATAGTGAACGTGTAGATTTTAAAATCTCGATTGAAAAATTATTAAAAATCAAGGCTTTTCGGAAACGTAATAATGACGCAAATCAATTCCTTTCATCAGTGTTTTGGTACATAAATCTAACGGGGAAAAAAGGTTTATTTTAAATTTAAAGTAATTGAATAAGTTTGTTAGTGTTCAACATTTTAAAATGGAGGACTACAGAACTGCTTCTAAACTAATAAGTGAAAATTGTTTTATGGCTTCAGTTGATTTAAAAGATGCTTACTTTTTAATTAATGTAAATGAGTTCTATCGTAGGTATTTACGATTAAAATATAGTGATCATACTTATGAATTTACGTGCTCCCGTTTGGGTTATGTACAGCACCTTACGTTTTCACAAAGTTGTTAAAACCAGTGATTGAATGCCTAAGAAACAGACATATCAAGGATGTTTTGTCTGTTTGACGCATAATAATAATAATAATAATAATAAATCGTTTATTTCAGATTGCGTAATATATTTAGATGACGTCATTACCTTTGGTCATGATACATGGAATGTAAAAACAATGTCAAGATTACCGTGAATTTATTTCAATATTTAGGCTTTATTATTAACAAGGAAAAGAGTAATTTAATACCTTCGACAAGCTGTACATTTCTAGGCTTTATTTTTAACTCAGCTGATATGATTTTAGAACTACCCGCAGAAAAAAGAGAGAAAATCATACATTATTTACAACATTTTATCAATATCAATAAATGTAATTTACATTATTTTACAAGATTTGTTGGACTATTAGTATCTGCTTGTCCTGCTTTGGAATATTCCTGGTTATATACCAAACGATTTGAATATCTAAAATATAAGTATTTATTAAATAACCCTAGTTACAACCAATCTATTTCATTAACTGATAAAATAAAATCTGATATGACTTGGTGGCTGATCAATATAAATAAAGGTTTTTGTAAATTCAAGTTAAATGTATTTAACCCTTTATAAGGTAGTGGCACACATATATATACACATACACATATATTGCCACCATATTTTGAACTTTATGCAATTGAGATAAGGTCGAAAACCAATGAAAAATTTGAACATGCTGTGCCCGTTAAAGGGTTAAGATAGAAATATATTCAGACGCGTCTCGTACAGGCTGGGGAGCGTTTTGTAATGGACAAAAGACTTACGGTTTTTGGACCGAAAATGAAACTAAATTACACATTAATGAATCAGAACTTAAAGCTGCTTTTTTTGGCCTTAAAGTCTTTACAAAAACTTTATTAGATTGCGACATTTTACTCCATATTGATAACACCACTGCTATATCCTGTATTAATAGAATGGGCAGTGCATATCAACACTTAAATGATGTTTCCAGGGAAATATGGCAGTGGTGTGAAAGTAAGAGACTAATTTTTTTGCTTCTTATATAAATACAAAAGATAATTGCGAAGCAGATACTTTATCACGAAGGCGATTTTCTGATACCGAATGGGAGCTTGTCAATTATGCGTTTCAGGAAATTAAGCAATACTTTGGTGATTTTGAAATTGACTTATATGCAAGTCGTTCTAATGCAAAGTGTGTTACATTTGTAACTTGGCAAAGTGACCCTAATGCATGCCTTTACTATATCCTGGAAAAACATTTACTTTTATGCTTTCCCACTATTTGCCTTGATATTAAAAAAGTTAAGAAAAATTATGACTGATGAGGCAGTAGGGGTAGCAGTTGTTCCCTACTGGCCAACGCAACCGTTTTCCACTGTTTAAAAGACTAGTTCGCTCTCACTGTATCATATTCGAGCCAAACATTAATTTATTGAAATCACCTTTCAGGATTCCCCATCATCTTCACCGGACACTGCGCCTAGTTGCCGCGAGACTGTCAGGAAGATCTACCTAAATATGGAATTGGCTGATCAGTCAGTGGAAATTATATTAAATGCCATTTCAAAGAACACATATAAACAGTACGATAGTGCTTTAAGATGTTGGATAAAGTTCTGAAGAAACCACGGTTATGATTGTTATAAAGCCTCTGTAGCTATAATTATTCAATTTTTCACTGAAATGTTTCACAAGGGTGCGAAATATGGTACATTAAATCCATATAAGTCTGCGCTAAGTTTGATATTTGATAAAATAGTAGATGATTACCGTATTAAGAAATTCATGAGAGGAGTTTTTAGGATGAGACCTACTCAACCCAAATATAATATCAGCTGGGATCCTAATGTAGTGTTATCTTACCTTTCAAGCCAATGGTCTAATGAGAATCTCATCTTAAAAATTCTTACCAAAAAAAACTGCAACTTTGTTAGCTCTTGTCACCGCACACAGGGTTCAAACACTAGCATTAATAAAATTACCAAATATTAATTTACAGAATCGTAACGAAATTATTATCTTTATACCAGATATCTTTAAGACTTCAAGACCAAATTCGCATCAACCTGTTCTTAAAATACCATATTATTATGAAAATCTAAGTGTTTGTCCGGCTACATGTATTAAAGAGTACATACTCGTAAATAAAACAAATTCTTTACGTACATCCGAAATTCAACTCTTTATTAGTTACAAAAAACCATTTCGTAAGAAATGTACACAAACTTTAAGTTCTTGGATAAAAGACACTCTTCACAAAAGTGGCGTTGATACTTCACTTTTCGGCGCCCAAAGCACCCGCCATGCGGCGACGACGACAGCTAACAAAATTGGGGTTAATATAGAGGTTATAAGAAAGACCTCAGGCTGGAGGAGCACTTCAGGAACCTTTGCAAAGTTCTATAATAAAGAAACTGTTGATTGTGATTTTGCTCGATCTTTGTTGTCAAATCATTCTGTAAGTAGGCACTTAGGTAATACCTAAACATATATTTAAGTCTATTGAGTGATTTTGGCCAGTTGAATAAATTTGATTAACCATGAAAATAAATGACTGGCATTTATGATGTATTTTACATTTGTATCTCTCAACATCCTATAACATGTAAGCTTAAATCGCAAAGAATGAAGCTGCGAAATATAATTATGGGTCAATCAAACGAACTTACCATAGTGAAGTTCGATCCAAATTTTATGAGCAGCTTCATTCGACGCGATTTATAATAACCCTCAACATTTCCCTTACCCGAATAAATTTTAAACAAATATAAAATATGGTTACATATCATAAATTCGAAATTTGCCTGTACGAATTTTATTTGCCCGAAAACGTTTTGTAATTTTTTGTTTTCCATAATTTTCTTTTTACCGAAAACACAATTGACAAAGTTTTGAAATGCTGATTATCGAAAGTAATTTTTTTCAAAATCTTTATGTTTTCAAATCCCACTCAACGTTTGGTCGAAGCTATTAATGCTAGATGATTTATTTTCCAGAAACACGTTTCCAATATTATAAAAATACAACATTTAAAATAATTGAAATCCATAATATCCTCGAACAACATGTAATCGTAGTAACGTATAAGCATGCAAGCAAGCAAGCAGGATGCAAGCAAGCATGCAGCAAGCAACCAAGCATGCAACATGTAAGCAAACCTGCAGCAAGCGTGTAGCAACCATGCAGCATGCAACCAAGCATGCAGCATCATCCAAGCACGCAGCATGCAGCAGGCATAATTTCTGTCACGGCTCCGGCGCTGCGAGGCTCCGGCGGTCCCACGCAAGTTTATCGTCGCAGATGGCTTTCGCTCACCACCGCAGATTCGGCTTGCAAGCCATGTAAAATGTAAAAATGTAAAAGTGCATGTTAAAATGTAAAAGCAACAATCTGGGATTTAAAACTTCGTCATACTGTTTTCGAACAATTGAAATTCGTACAGGAAAGTTTCGAATTTATGATAGTGTTACATTTGAGATTTTGTCCCTTTTGGGGAAAAGGAAGAAAATCCCAAACGCAAGCTTCAGTGGGTTGTTATCAAATAAAACCATAAAATGTTCAACAGCTAGGCAGTATATTGTAAAAGAACACACACTAATATTTTGTCCAACAACAATAAAATAAAATTAATAAATTTTATTTCACTCTTATTATTCAAAAGAGGGGGTTAGTCACAATTTTTCCTTATATTATGTTAGGTACAAATCATCTACGTTACACCTTTTACTTTTAATTTTATCACCGTTTGGGATTTTCTTCCTTTTCCCCAAAAGGGACAAAATCTCAAATGTAACAGTGGCGCACTCAACGTGTGTTTTGGATAGGGATAGTGGTTATGTCTTATGCTGTAACTAAAAAGCCAGAATACCGATAGCGTTCTAGAACCGTGGGGATTATTACTTTTAAGAAAAACCGTCACGCGTGCATTGGCACGGATTCCTCCCATTTTATTTTTTTTAATAACGAATTTTAAATATTAATTTTGCCAACTATAATTTACTGTTTAAAGTAATCTAAACCTTATTCCAAAGCTATATTACCCCCTAAAACACACTAAAATCCTAAGAGTCAAAAGTGACCAAGCGGGTCGGTGATAATTTTAATTTCAAATAAATCTTATAATACTGTTCCTACTACTGCCTAACCAGCCAGCTAATATTTCAGTCGTACGAGCTATGGCCGTGGGTGGGGTCGAGATAAAGCCAGTACCGTCCGGAGTATGATGTTGAAATTAAAATTAAATTACTCCGTCTATTAAAATATTAAATTAAATGTTTTAAACCGTTTAACCGTATTAAAACTCTTACACGTTTAAAGCCGATACTCTAGAGAACCGTGGGGTTATACCGATATAAAATAAATTTTTATGGGCGCCAGGGTCTGGATGTAGACCCGAATCTGGAGACGATGTCACCATACAACTTCACACAGGTCGAACTCGCAGATCCTCAAAGGTTTCACAACTTCACCAACGCTTGGTGTAGTTGGATATAAAAGAAAATACTATGTTAAGGTTTCGAAACCCTAATGTAAAAATATGTTCCTGAATAAAGAACGATTAAACCCAGAGTAGGGGTACAAAAACCGTCAACGCCTGTGCGGCGACAGCTCGCTGGCAGCAGGTGGCCGCTGGTGCCCCGAAGAGGCAGGTCTCGCGTCCAGGCTTTAGGGCCCAGCTCTAAATCCTGTCGGCGAGACGGGCCTCTCGAAGCATCTGAAATTATCAACACGGGGCCTATTTATAACACTACACGCCTAGTTCAGAACTGTTACATAAATTAGGGTCCCGCAGTCTGCTATCTGTGTATCTGGGGCTGCAACCTATCATAACCAGGGACTCGCAGCGCCATGGGTTATCAAAAGCTTCCCAACGCTGTTGCACAACTAAAAACTCACACTCCAACACTAACATTTAACACCATGTTTTAATTTTAGCTTTGTTTCACATTTAACTAGTACACAAGGCACTACACGGCTACGATATTCCAATAAACATAACTAAACAATGCCAGACTACTGTTGGATGGGGCAATATCCACTTAATAAAGGGGTTTGACACGTCTGCCACATGGCCAAGAGCCTTGCGTCGCCTGGCGACAAGGCAGGATTCAGACACCATGAAATATCGATTTGCTTTCCTAGTATGACGGCTTATTATATTTAAACAATGCTATTGAGATACTCACGCGTTGGGATATCCTAGATTTACGCGTGGCTGCCAGCGGCGTCACGACCGGTCGGTTGTGGCACGGATTCCTGTAAATAAACCACACACTTGTTGACTATATTCTCAAGCTAATGACGCCTCAAATCCACTACATTATTACGACCTCAGATTAAAACAAAAGGTGACTACGACGGCTCATGCCTACCTGAGTGCATTGATCTCAACTCCTCGCACCACGTCACGCTAGAGATTGAACTCGTTTCGGCGTCGCAACTCGGCAGCTTTCCTTTCGCCGGAAACACTTATAAATCGAAGGCCAGCTTATAATTTCTACTCCCATTGTCGGGTAATTCATAAGAAATTGTTCTTTTAGAATTTTCCTTCAAACTAACCAAAACGTCAAATATGACGTCTGTCACAACTCGCCCTCTGCTAACAGAATTTGCCAACAATAACAACACACGACCTAAAAAAAAAATTAACGTTTAGCAATGGGAAATGCATTTTTCTTTAATTTAAAATTATGTTTTGTGATATTTAACTCACTAATTACCCTGTCTTAATATTAAGGAGTATTAGTTTCCTCTCTGGTAACCCCTACGGGCAGAGACAATATCCATATAAAAAATATTACTCCCGTTCGAATGTTCTAGATAAAAGTCCTTATAGAAAAAAATAGTTCTATTTCCGGATTTGCTTGAATTAAATTTAATTACTTTAAGTAATTATTATACATATTAATTTATTATGTAATTTATTATTAGAACTGTTACGACTATTTTTTAAAATTGAATCTTTTATGTGAAATTAAAAGCTGACAGCTACTTCGCCCCGCTACCGCTAGGCGTCGCTACGGTGGCTGTCATTTTGTCTATGGTGTTATGTCAAATACAAAACGTAAACACGGAATAAAATCTCTTTAGATGTAAGTTTAAGTCTTACTAAAACTGATTTAGAAATATGTTTTAATTGAAAATGCAAGAAAAGTGTGTCTTGTAATGTGTCAGCCAAGGCTCCATGTCTTTAATGTGAAGAAAAATGGATTTAATTCAAACAAGCTACACGGACTAATGTTTTTGGACATTTGATCATTCTAAAGCAATTATTTCAGGTAAGTACTATTCAACCATTGCGAACTTCTTTTGTAGATAAGTAAAGGCAGACAGGGCCCTGAATTTACAACGTAACAATAGGTTACCATAAAATATAAGGTAGGTAGGTTCGACTATAAACTCTAAACAAAATGAGCTAGCGACACGGTCAGAGATAGCGGGCAGATTTGACGTTTAGCTTTTTTATTTTTAGTGATACCATAGCAATGATATAATAGACAAAAAAAAACTATAAACGTCCGTGCAAGGGTGACGCTTGGGGGCGCCACTACAACATGTAAGCTTAAATCGCGTCGAATGAACCTGCTCATAGAATTTGGATCGAACTTCACTATGGTAAGTTCGTTTGACCCATAAATATAACATCTCATATTTAATAGAATAAAAAATGTTGGTAATTCCAACAATATTTTAAATAAATGCAAATAATCATATATCCTATTCTGTTCTATTCGTAAAAACTTGCATCTTTTCGGTATGAAAAAATCTGTTCACGGCATAACACTAGGAATAAAAATAAATTAACTATTCGCTTTTATAACAAAATACCCGACTGTTTTTATGGAATGATGTATTGTATGTATAATTATTAACGTTACAGAAAAATATTCGCACTTATAAAAATATCCTGTGTTTGATTGAAAGTCCTAATCTATCTATATATTTAAAAATCAATTTCTGTTAGTTTGTCTCGTAAACCTCGAGAATGTCTGGACCGATGTGGCTGTGGATTAATTTCTAGATAAAGTAGTTCCTAGCTGTGAAACATTATTGATGTCTTTTGTCTATTTAGAAATAAAAAGTTGTCATTTGGTTGTCAAATACTTTAGCAATTTGTCTGTTTCATAGGTGTAGTATGAGGTCCAATCCTTTTGGTTTGTTTTATATTCAGAAATAAAAAAATGGTTAAAAATTTTGAATAGCTGCGCATGAATTAAGGGGGAGGAGGGGGCAGGGGCAGGGAAGGGCTATCCTTTCGTGGTACTCCCACCCTGCGGAAAAGAATGGTTTCAGAGGTATTAATTTTTGATTAGATTCTGTGACAGATTTAGTATGAAACAGAATTTGTGTGTGGTCTATACAGCCACTTTTCTTTGAACGGCGACCAAAGAAAAATGGCTGTATAGACCACACATAGACACACACAAAGCGTAGGTACGTTCAGAAACTCGTGAAAATATTATAGTTAAAAATATCAATGTCCGTATTATATTTAAGCAGATTATAATTAAGACAATAGCACGTTTTAGTCAAAAAGAATAAAAAATTGCACTTTTTAGTTAAAAATAACGAAAAATCAATATGTGAATGTGAACATCTTGTAATTTTGGCAAGTTGTCAAACGAAAAGTTGTCTCATCTTATTAATCTGTAAACGTCAAAACGTTAATATGTCAAAATTAATAGTAATTGTTGTGAAAAATAATAAAATTTTAAAGAAATCTCGTAAACTAATCATTTCCGCAGAAAATGAACATCAGCATTAGAATCTCTAGATTTCTTACAATAAAGAAACATACTTTTATTACACGAATTCGTGAACAGCTTTATAAAATCCAAGCCAAAAAAAGTGTAAAAGTGTCAGTTGGTCGTCGAAAAAATAAAATAAATAAATAAATTTCAAGACAATTATTAAATTCTATCGTTCATGTAATGGTTTAAATTATTAAAAGAAACATTTTTAAATACAATAAAACAATTACTAAAAATAGTACCTATTACAATTTTATACCATGCCACATCCATATGAATCGCTCCATGGCGCTCTATTGTACTTTTTGTGCTAATTTTTGCAAGTTTTTATTACCGTATTTTGGAATATTTTTGTATGATATTAGCTCATTTTTCATTTGATTTTGTTAGTAAATGTTTTGTAAATAAAGAATATAAAAAAAACATTGGTAGAAAATAACTTAAAATACGTTCTTTGACACAAAGCGCAATGTAGACAATTTTAATATTATTTTCTGTTGCTCTAAGTATTTAGTCATAAATTTGAAACTAATCACTTTAAAGAAATGAAATCGTAGCCATGTTATGTCAACTGTGCAAGCTTAAAAATAAAACAACAACCGTCGCTTATCTGCGTTAAACGACGGAATGTTTACATTTACAAGTCGACCCTTTTTTGCCGTCTATCCAACCTGCCGCGGCGCGCCGCTTTTTAGGTCAAGAGTTCTTAGACTCACACCCATATTCTTAGTCGTTTCCTCGAGATTTCCTCCACTCGACTCAACCTCATTCGAGAAAATTCGTATACTAAGACAACAAAAATATCCTTATTCCTCACTCGAGTGTAGGTCGAGTCGAGGACACTCGAGGAATAAACTGTCAAACTCAAGGTAGCTCCCGACGTACCTTAAGGCTTCCTCGTGTGGTGTTTTCAACTTGTTTTTATTGATAATTATGTCTGATTTTGAGATTATTGATGAAATGATGCATTTTATGGATTACGTAGACGATGATGAACCATATAATTATCCAGCGCGACGGTATTTACATGACGCCGCAAATCCTTTTGAGGTTTACGACAATGATTAATTTCAAAGAAGATTTCGGTTTAGAAAAGTAAGTAAGTAAGTCATACAAGTAATATTTCCTCTGCTAAGCATTACAATGAATAATAATGACAGAGGACTACCTGTACCGCCTTTAATACAATTGCTGGTGGCTATGAAGTTCTGCTGATATGTCGGAATATGGCAAACTCAATAGACGAATCTCGAAATCTGTGCGACACGACCTGCGCTCCTATAGTGCTAAATGCATTAGGGACGCAATTGCGCGGAACCAAGGCGCCAAAGTGTTCGCAAAGAATTCGTCTATTGGTCAGAGCCAAAGGACTAAGCTGAAGATCGAGGACGGCAGTGTCATTTCGTCGAAGCCGGAGATTCTGAGAGAGCTCGAGAGGTTTTATGGACAGTTGTACACCTCAACACAAGAGCCCGCTGTTGGTACAGCTCAGGACACCAGAGCTAAGTTAACCCGACACTATACCGAAGATATCCCTGACATCAGCCTGTATGAGATTAGTATGGCTCTTAAACAGCTTAAAAACAACAAGGCGCCGGGTGATGACGGAATTACCACTGAACTTCTGCGAGCGGGTGGAAAACCGATACTCGTAGTCCTCCAGAAGTTGTTTAATTCCGTCATGCTCGAAGGTACTACGCCAGAAGCATGGCACAGGAGTGCGGTGGTGCTCTTCTTCAAGAAAGGCGATAACACCTTATTGAAGAATTATAGACCCATCTCACTCCTGAGCCATGTGTACAAGCTGTTTTCGAGAGTCATTACGAACCGTCTCGAACGCAGGTTTGACGACTTCCAGCCTCCCGAACAAGCCGGTTTCCGAAAAGGCTTTAGTACCATAGACCACATACATACGCTCCGCCAGATTATACAGAAGACTGAGGAGTATAATCGGCCCTTATGTTTAGCGTTTGTGGACTACGAGAAAGCCTTCGATTCTATCGAAACCTGGGCTGTGTTGCAGTCCCTCCAGCGTTGCCATATCGACTATAGGTATATCGAAGTGTTGAAATGTTTGTATAGAAACGCTACTATGTCGATCCGATTACAAGACGAGAGTACGAAACCAATCCAATTGCAGAAAGGTGTGAGACAGGGAGACGTCATATCTCCGAAACTGTTCACAAATGCGTTGGAGGACGTTTTCAAGCTCTTGAATTGGAACGGATTCGGCATCAACATTAATGGCGAATACATCACTCACCTTCGTTTTGCCGATGATATAGTCATAATGGCGGAGTCGCTGGAGAACCTCAACACCATGCTCAGCGACCTCAATATCGTATCCCAACAGGTGGGTCTTAAAATGAACATGGACAAGACGAAGATCATGTCGAATGTCCATGTTAAACCCGTACCGGTAATTGTTGGGAGCGATACTATCGAAGTTGTCGACCACTACACCTACTTAGGACAGATTGTCCAGTTAGGTAGGTCCAACCTCGACAAAGAGGTCGCCCGGAGAATCCAACTCGGATGGGCAGCGTTCGGGAAATTACGAGATATCTTTGCATCGAAGATTCCGCAGTGCCTAAAGACAAAGGTCTTTAACCAATGTGTGTTGCCGGTGATGACATATGGCACCGAAACGTGGTCCTTAACTGTTGGCCTTTTAGAAAAGCTCAGAGTCACACAGCGAGCAATGGAGAGAGCTATGCTCGGAGTTTCTTTGCGCGATAGAATCCGAAACGAGGATATTCGCCAAAAAACCGGAGTTGCCGACATAGCTCGTAAGATTTGCAAGCTGAAGTGGCAATGGGCAGGCCACATCGCTCGACGAACCGACAACCGTTGGGGAAGAAAGGTTCTCGAGTGGAGACCACGCACTGGAAGACGCAGTGTTGGTAGGCCTCCCACTAGGTGGACCGACGACATCGTGAGAGTCGCAGGCAACCGGTGGATGCGAGTGGCGAGTTGTCGGTCAGGATGGAGGTCAAAGGGGGAGGCCTATGTTCAGCAGTGGACGTTTTCAGGCTGGTGATGATGCTGATGATGATGATGAAGTTCTACGCGACGGGATTATTTCAAGTAGGTACCAATGTTTGTTGTGATATTGTTATGTATGTGATATTTACTTTTTGTCACTAAACAATTTTTATTTTAGATTGACTGTGGAGACCTGCACAAATTGAGCCAAGCTACAGTGTCAAAGATAGTGTCTAGAATTTCGAAACAACTGGGACTGAAAGTGGGTCAGTTTATTAAATTCCCACCAAACTTGGAATTGCCTGAAATAAAAAGAAAATTTTATCAGCGTGCAAGGTTCCCTGGAGTAGTCGGTTTAATAGATTGCACACATGTACCAATCTATTGCCACACAAGGCAGCGTGGTGAACTTTTTAGAAATCGCAAGGGTGTTTTCTTCATAAATGTACAAATAGTGTGTGGCCCTCAAATGGAGATAAGCGATTTTCTGTGCCGTTGGCCAGGATCTGTACATGACTCGCAAATATTCTCCAACAGCCGCTGCTGTATGCGGTTTGAAGAGGGGAATATTCCATGTATTTTGATTGGACCCAGCGGTTACGCCCAAAATACTTATATGTACACACCAGTGCTTAACCCACAACTTCAGCAGAGCACCGATACAATAGTGCTCACATCAGCACAAGGAATATCATAAAGCGCTTATATGGAGTTTTAAAACGGAAGTTTGCTTGTTTAGCCAGATTTATGAAAAATGACCTAGCCAATATTGTAAATATAATTGTGACTTGCGCTATTTTGCACAACATAAGCATTCTCACTAATGAAGCATTTCCAGAGGAAGACAGTGTCAGCGAAGAAGTCCTTGTGCCTGACATTCATGATACTAAAAGGGGTAGCATCATAAGAAGAGCTTTTATTTTAAGACATTTTAGTTAAGTACCTAATTAATAAATTTAGATACAGTAAATTTTTTATTTTTTCTTACTTTAACATTGACTTTGATATACATATAACTTAAATAATTTAATTATTACAGTAGCTTAATTTAGTAGCTCCTTTTTTAAGACATCAAAAAAGGAGGTTTTAAATTGAACCATAATATTATTGGATAGGCCTGCCAAGCATGGAGATGATATCATTAACCTCCACTACTGTTTTACGGGACTTTTACGGGCTGTTGATGATGATTATCAGAAGAATATGCCCGAATGTCGACTTCTGAATAAGTGTAAAATATAAAAAAATAAATCAACTTTATTTAAAATTTAAATCATCATCAACATTATATAATTTATATTTATTATACTATTTTTTGGCTTCGGCAGCCTCACGCAATGCTATATTGCAACAGAGCACTTCTTCAGCATTCTGCCGTTCAACAACTGCCTTTTTATAATTTTCTTCAGCAGCCTTCACCTGAAACTCCCTCTCAGCAATCTTCAGACTATGGAGTTCTTCTTCCCTCTCCTGAGCCCGTTTATAATTTGCCTCTCTCAGTGCAAACTCATCCGTTATAACTCGGGAACGCACATTTCGAGCTGCACAAAAGAAATGAAAATTAATGACAATTCATTGTAGTACCTACGGTACCCTTATTAGGTACAGTCGAGTTCAATAATATCTGTGCAGTTTTGGACTTTGTCGCATTAAGTTTTTTGACATCGTCTGACTTTCTGTACAGATTGTCACAATAATTACTACGACAAAGTTCAAAAGTGCACAGATATTAATGAACTGGACTGTACCTACTTATCTATCTTAATAAAAATTAAGTTAAAAAAAATTGACCACATTTCTAATAAAATTACAGACACACTATCAGTTACTTCAAACTAAACTAGCTTTTTGTTGTGAATGTCGTTAGTAATTATTACTTCAATCAGTTAAATGCATCATAATATTGTACTGTTAATAGTAATCAAATCATCAGTATGTTTCGTTTTCAAATAGTTTGAGATGATGCTGTGTGATCTGATAGCCGGGAGCCAGATCGTATCGCATGTGGAACAGAGCTAGTCTGCTCAGGAACTGTATCCTGCGATCCTTCACCTAGGACAGGCTCGGCTCTCCCACTGGGTGTAGTATAGCTATGATCTAAAAAAAATAGGTAATTATAGATCTAAATGAATAATATGATTATGAAACAATTATGTTATGCAATATATTAAAAATTACACACAATACCTGCTTTTCAAGCTCAACAATGGCACCCTCTTCACTTTGCTCGTTGACTGTTACTTGGTAGGCAACATCCCCACAGCTTTCAGAAATATTAAGATATGTAAGTGGAATAGAAATATAAAAATAATTTAAAATTTAAGCTATTATACCTCGTCTACTTTATGTGGTCTTCCATATAACAGTGAGCTTGTTGGCATTTCAACTTTATTATTAAACAATAATTTATTTTAAATTAATTCTTGAAAAACCGTGTCGCTATCAATGGCGAAGTGCAACTCCACATCTGTAGCCTCAGTAAGCGCTTCATCGATGTTATATTGGGCTGAGGTGCTAGGAGGTGGTCCCCCCCCCCCCCCCCCAGTTCGCATTCGTTCCCTTTTTTCGCTGGCTAACGCTTGCTTGCGCCTAGTTTTATATTGTCCCAGCATTTTTTTAATTGGGGTTCGGTTCTCTATAAAGATAAAATTTTATAATAAATTTCTGTTCATTATATTTATTACAACAAACTTGGTAAATAGGTACGTTTATTCATTTAGAATTTACAGAATTTACCCTGGTATTCTTTTCTATAGAATTAAATTCTTCCATCAGGCGTGCCCACGCCGTTTTTTTCGCAGCTGGGTTCCCTGCACCCATCGTTGCATGCGAATTTAATTTATGTTTCACAACTAACTCCACACACACAAAACTTTTCCGTCTGGCTAAAAATTTGCCGTTCTGCCATTTCTTTTCATATGCACAATGCGCGCAAATGAATGGGTGTCAATGTCACAAACTAACCACAGACTATTTAAAAAAACAAGACTTTTAAGTGAATTGAGTGAATGAAGAATGAATGCTTATCCAGACTGACCAACATTATAGAAATAAAATCCTCCAAATGATGACGTCACAATGTTGAGGAATTCTCAGTGGAGGAATTCTCAAGTATGTTCAAGATACCAACTAGAATACCATTTTCGAGGTTATTTGGAAGAACTCCTTAAGGAGCCCTCAAATGAGTTTGAGTCGAGGAACGTTTGAGGACGCGATTAAGAATATGGGTGAGTGTGTAAAAAAAATATATGAAGACTAGTAAGTTTCTAATAGATTATTGTAATTTAATAAGTAATGATATAAATAAAATAAATTTCTTTGAACGATGGTTATATTTCTACTGTCTTGGGGTTTTCATGCAAAATACGGGGGAAAAATGCAAACCTTATTTTTAGATCAAGATTGAAAAAAAACAAATAGCTTCAATTGTAAATATTATGTATCAATCACTTAGCTTATTTCATTACGAACACGTAGACATAAAATACATGCATATTTACTTCATAACTTCTGAGATATTATTACTCATGACGTAACCCGACACCCAAACGCTTATCACCTGGCACGCGATCACTTAATAATAACAACAATTAATAATACAGACCTTAATACATACACTTATGATAAAGAAATAGGACGGGTTGGAGGGGGGGGGGGGGTCGGCTGCTTGCGGCCCCCCTCCGTTATTTGTCAAAAGTGTAACCTAACCGACAGCATGCAAGCAAGCATGCAGGCATGCAGAATACAAGCAAGCATGCAGCATGCAGCAGGCATGCATACAAGCATGCAGTATTCCAAAAAAACAAGCAACATGCATTCAACATGCATGCAAGCACACAGCATTAAAATTACAAAGTTATTTGTCACAAGTCTAACCTAACTAATGGAACTACGAGTATAGTTTTGCATACTTAACTTTTTCTTTATAGCGGGTGGCTCATAAACACATTTATGATCAAAAGAAAAGAAATATATGAATACAAAAATTAGTAGGAAACCAATTTATGAAAATTGACGTTATGTATTAGAATGATTAAGACTTTTGATCGTTAGTGTAAGAAAATATATGAAAAAAAAATTAGTAAAAGAAGGTGTATGATTAGAGCTATTATGAATTCTGATGATTATTGGTTTCGATCGTGAGCATTAAATTTTTTTATGAAGAGATATCATTATGATGTAAAATGGTATGAGAAATATTTTCGGACATCCGATAATTTTACTTAAAAAGTTATGTGAAAAAATGCGCACCCTATGATAAGACTATTCATTTTCAATGTATGTAGTATAAATTATAATATTAAGAGTTAAGGTTTATTTTAGAAAAGTCATTTATAACCTCTGAAAATAATAATGTTTTCAACACACTTGTACAGTGCGTCTTTTATATCAGGCAGGTGGTTAAGGGTTAATAATTTTGCAAGCGTTAAAAGCACATGAATAAAATTTGGAATATGGTATTTACTTGGTTCAACAAATGTACTCCATACATTTAAAGGTTAAAAATTTATTTCACTAACTACGTACTCAGAGACGTCAATTAAACTTTAATGACAATTAAGTCTCTTGCTGTCACTTTCTTATATATATAGTGGGAAAAAATGACATTTAATTATCATTAAAACTTAATTTATATCTCTGAGTACGGCAGTTAAATTATTAAGTAGGTACCTACCCAAGTAACATTATGGCGTTAAAACAAGCTGTAGTGGACCTGTATTTCGGCTCTGCTTAGATAATAAGGAGTTAGCGTATCACTTACAAGAGGTTTATAGAGTGTAATTTCTATATAACCTTTAGTAAAAGAATATAAAAGGTGTTTTAAGATCGGAAATTTTCCACTTGAAACTTGTTAATCGAAAATTAACATGTTTTTATATATTTCATTGTGTATCATTGTAAGGTTTAACGCCTTTGTGTTATCGATCATAAGTTCAGAAAAAATCACTTGTCATTCAAGCAGTGATCGTGATTGGTCTAACGGCAGCCAATAGAGGGCACTGAATGTAAAAAATGTCTAGTTCATAGTTTTTAGTTTTAAATCAATCATTCATTGGTTTTTCTCATCAAGGCGTGTGGACGCCATTTTAATATTAATTATTTTAGTTAAATCTTGTTACCTATTAAAATCAGTGTGACAAAGTAAAGTGTTTGTTTTCATCATCTGAACCATCACCATCATCAACTATCAACGTCTCAAGGGTCAAAAGCGACGTTTCGAACTCCGCCGTGCGCGGCCCTTGAGAAAGTCATCAACGTGTACGATCCTTGGCCGTCACGATGATCAAGGCGGGCCGAGAAATTCTATGCACATTTTTGGTGAACCCATGACGGTAATCGTTTAAACCCAGGAAGGGAAAAATAGGCATATAGGTACCGGACACGCGGTTGCCGTCCAAGGTCATTGCCGGCAAACTCGCGTCTAAGCTGCCGTCAAGATAATCAATCAATTCAATTCGGTGTGAAGTGCCGGTTATCGGGTCAATCTCGGAGTGTTTCAGTGTGTAAATTCAGTGTTCGTAACAATCATCATAATTATCACCTTCAACAAAGGGTCGAGATTCGACGGGGCGTATATATGGAAGATACGACATTTTGTATCGCATCGCTTACACAACGGGAACACAGTCAGCCGACGCAAGAGGGCGCGCGCTGCGTTTCATCATTCTTCGGACATCGGTTCACTCATTCTTACGGACTCATAAGTTTAGTGTTATTGTGTTGTGATTGGCCAATAATTCATGTAAGTACATTCATTCTCATCAAACCAATCTCAATCGGTCTAACTTCATTCAATCTTTATGAATATTGAATCACTCATTCAGTCAATGTCACTGTCATGTCATCAAGTGTCTGTCAATTAATTAACTAGGTTAATAAGTTTGTTTACTTATTCTAAATTTATGTTTCGTTAGTTTTAAATTTGTTACAAGTGTAACTGATCTCAAGTGTTACTTTTTATTACGTGCATTAGTCAGTAGATAGTCATCATGGCTTCGCGTAGGACAAGAAATCAGTTTAGAACTCATCATAGAATGTTGTTGGATTTTGCCGCGACGATCGACGATCAGGCTAGGTCGATCTCTGCTTCAGTAGCAACAAAACACTTTAATACCTACTATAAAGATTTGGTTTCAGCATACGAAACATTATTGGGTATCTCAAGCGACGAAGTGTCTGAGACAGACATGTCGCTGTTCGAGGCGCAATTCACGGAGGTCAACAAACTATTGATAAAACTGGACCAGGCGTCGTCGGAGTCAACTGCTGGTACTTCCAAATCACACAAGTTCACATCAAACCAGGTAATGGCCAAATTACCACTTATAGAACTTCCCAAGCTTTCAGGAAACCTAATGGACTGGGTTCCATTCTATGACTTGTTTCATTCATTAGTTCATGAGCGTGATTTGTCGGATGCTGAAAAGCATTACTATCTCAGATCATTATTATCAGGTGAAGCTCTTCACATTGTCAGACAGCTGCCTGTAGATAATAAGAAATATTCAGTGGCGCTTAATTTACTTAAGTCTAGTCTAGATATCAAAATACCAGATTATTACTTGATGCTTATATCGGTAGGATAGTAAATTTACCCGTCATAACAACATCAGTCACTCAACTGCGTTTACAATTGTATGATCCACTGCAGGAAGCCCTTCAGGCTTTGGAAAAGCTAGATCAGCCTGTCAAAGAGTGGTCATATGTTATATTATATTTAATATTACAGAAACTGCCTGTTAAGCGTCACTATTTGAGGAACGCCAAAACACGAATCCTGATGCTTTGCCTACCATTAGTCAACTAATAGAGTTGTTGGACGAACTGTGCCGACTGCAGCTGACAGTGGCATCAGCACCTGAGCCTGCCAGGAGACCACCTCTGGCTTCACTACCAACGGTGCGTCCACCAGCTCCGCGATCAAGTCAACATCGGGTGACATCAGGCAAGGCATACCAGGCCAATCAGGTGCTGTCATCATCAACAGATCAAGGATCATCAGCTCGTCAGGTGAAGCCATCTTGTTCATTTTGTAGTGCCCAGGGACACTCACTTTATAGGTGCCCTGACTTTGAACAGTTGTCACGACCTAGTCGTAAGTCATGGGCGACTAAGTCGGGACACTGCTATCGATGTTTACGGAAGCACTATGCAAGTAACTGTACTCATAGGAACTGGTGTTCTCATTGTGGCTCCCAGGATCATAACTCACTCATTTGCAACGCAGATGAGAACATTGGTGCTCCCCGGCAGCAAAATCAACCTGCTGCTCGACTGATCACCCAATGCGCAGGTGGTCGAGACACGCCAACTTCGTCAAAAGCGCGTCATGTCTCACCACTAGTGCATATCACTGGTGTGATCCAGGAAGAAGCGAACCCATCGTCAGCACATCATCATCATGAGGCTCCACCGGTGCAGTTCCTGGCTCATCACCAGCCAAGGCCACGAGTTGGTGACAGAGCACATCTTGCTCAGACCACCTTTCATTCACTCAGGTTTGGGTAACGAATGAGCCCTGATAGGGCATGAGATAAGGTGCATCTGGTGCATCTCAAGGACCATCACTCCCCATAACTATTTGTCCTACTGCAATAGTAATGGTCAGGTCAGGTGATGGTCAATTTGTCAAGGTCCGGGCCCTGTTAGATACAGGAGCCTGTGTTTCAATCATCAAACAATCATTAGTTCATCATTTAAAATTGCACCAACAGGGTAATAGTAATACTCTTTACGGAGTAGGTCATCAAGCAGTTACTACTATTGGAGTTTATGTGAAATGGTTTTATAATCTGTGCTCACAAAAGATGACAGCTACTTGTCACTATCTATGCGTTGTGTTCGCTCTCTGTGTTTTCACCTTTAAAATAGAAATGGCGGGTGCATTACTGATTGTACTGATAAATTAAGTTAGTTAAATAAAGTCAATCTCACTTATTATGGGGCTTTCATTTATAGTTCTATTAGGTTATGGGCCCAGTCTAGAGTAGGAAAAGTAAAATATATAACAGTGGACAGCCAATGGCCATTTTGATATAAAAAAGTCACAGGTCTCACGTGTTCATATTTTAGTCTTGGGGTAGTGGTTTTTATTTCAGCAACAAAAATAAGAACAATGACTACCACTATAATACACGTCCCGCAATTAGAAAGTGGAAATTTTCAAAACTGGCTATATAGAATCGAGATTGCACTCGATGAGAAAGGCATCAAAAATGTAATCAAAACCAAGGTTAATGGCATAGATCTCAACGCAGCAAAGAAAGATGCAAAAGCACGGAACGCGATCATACAAGCATTACCAGACAAATATCTAGAATACGTCAAAGATGCAAACACAGCATTCGACATGATAGAAAAATTGAAAAGTGCGTTTCAAAGAAAAAGTACTTTAAGCAGCTTATGCTTAAAAAGGCAGCTTATAAATCTGAAGTGCAAAAAGACTGACAAATTCAAGAACACGTTAATAAATTCGAAAAATTGGTACAAGACATAGAATCGAATGGCGTAAAGATGGATGACAAAGAAAAGGTTTGTCAGTTGCTGTTGAGTGTGGAGGATGCTTATCAGCCGCTAGTGACAGCGCTGGAAATGTCCAATGTAGAACTCAAGCTTGAGTTTGTTAAGGGTAAGCTGCTAGATGCCGAGATAAAAGAGAAGGACTTACGGGGACCTTCAGGCACAACAAGAAACAACGAATATATATTTCAAAGTACCATGGTGAAATGCTACAGCTGTGGGGAGCCAAACCACTTTGCTCGAAATTGTCCTAAAAGTGCACAAACAAGTCGCTTTAATCAATACAACCATAATGGAAGAGGCAGAGGTTATAACAGAGCCCGAAGTTATCAACGAGGAGGTCAAAATAGGACAAACTACAATAGGAGACCAGCCGCTAATATTGGAGAAGATCGATATGCTAATGATAATTCTATATCATTTGTTGCAGCACAGGCTCATTCAGCAGAAAATCCATATTATGGAAACAAAGAGATAGAATTTGTTATAGATTCCGGGGCATCATACCATATGGTGAATAACAAATATGAAAAGTACATGATAGACATACAGAAAATTCCAATTATAAAAATACAAGGAGCGAATGGGAACACAATATCAGCTAATAAGAAAGGAAGATTAATAGGAACATCAAATGAAGGGTTAAAAGTAACCATAGAGGATTGTCTCATAATGGAAAAATTGTTACACAATTTATTATCAGTATTAAAGCTTAATGAGAAAGGTATTCAAGTCAAGTCAAGTCAAATTATTTATTCAATGTAAACCTTTACAGGCACTTATTGACGTCAATACTAATAATAATAAAAAAACAGTTAACTAACTTATAGTTAAGACTTAATAACTAATCTAACGAGCTATTATAGTCTGTGCCAGACAAATGCGCATTGCTACCCCCAGTACCACTGCACGCCGAAACAGAATCGCGTCGAACCGAAATATAAGCCGTGGTCATAGAATTGTGTAATATGATTTCCAATTATCGTATTGATAATGTGGTAAGTAATATAAATTGGAGAGTTTTTGAAGTAAAATAAAGTAGCGGCTGAAATGAGTTTTGGAAAACATTAGTACCTAACCAATAAGGTTGACATTTTTAATCATTCAAATATCTTTTTTTATAAAAACTTAAGCATAAAAAAACGTCAAAAATTAATAAGCATAAACTTGTGTTTTAAAATTGTTTCGTTTTTCGTCTTGGTACAAGCACAGAATAACTAATACTACTACCGTACAGAAGGTTCACCCTCCAACGACCCCCACGCGAAACTGAAACCTATCTCGTGACCCGAGCGTTCATATTCCGATAAGCACAGCCGACTCGATATCGATTTGACGTCCGTCAAATATATAGGTATGACAGTAACATTTGAAAAGAAATGCACACTTATAAGTAATGGTAAAATAAAAGTACAAGGTCAAAGTAATGGAAAATTATGTACCATGAAACTGAATCTAAACAACACAAATGCATTACTAACAAAGGACACAGATAGGAATTTGTGGCATAGGAGAATGTGTCATTTAAACTATGGTGGTATGAAAGTACTTGGACTGCCATTGTCCAATGAGCGCTGCTCAATATGTATGGAAGCTAAAGCAAGTCGATGTTCATTTGTTGAACACCCAATACCACGCACTAAGTCTATTGGTAAATTAGTCTACTGTGACATTGGAGGGCCTGTCACACCCATGAGTAAGGATGGAGAAAGGTACTACCTGACAATTATCGATGACTACTCACACTTTTTGGAAGTACACCTACTTCACTCAAAAGATGAAGCAAAAAGTTATATTATGAGATACATTAAAATATATTGTTTTCTGAGGTTAAGGCGAGCACTACACATTGAAAAGAAACAGTTTTTATATTATCCTGACGTTTCGAACCCTTTACAGGGTCCGTGGTCACAGGGAGACTGAGGTGTTAGTCATCTCATTGTTAGAAGTTATTTGCCTACCGTCAAAAATTTTTATATTTAACCGGGTGCGTTCAAGTTTACACAGGTGGTAAATTCCAACCATCCTCTCTATTGAAATTACGATGTTTTTTAATTTCAATAGCCTCGCGTATCATCCTAGGGATGAATCGTTGTTCCTTGGCGAGTATTTGAGGTTGTCAAATCTGATGTAATGGTTGGGCCCCTCGAGAGCATGTTCACACACTGCAGACTTATTTTCGCGCCTATGCTTGACGTCGGCTATATGTTCTTTTACGCGGGTTCCTACACTTCTCTTTGTTTGCCCGATGTACGAGAGCCCACAGTCGCAGTCCAGTTTGTACACGCCTGCATCTTGAAGGGGTATATTGCACTTGACAGGTCGTAAGAACTGGTTGATCTTTTTGGCGGCTTAAAGTAAGTATTGATTGAAGCTCGCTTCAAGATGTGACCAATCTTGTCAGTGACGCCTTTCATATATGGAAGTACTGCAGGTTGGCGCTCGACTGTGGTTGGTTTTTTGCGTTTTTTGTGACGAAGCCGCGGTACTTGCAGTTTGTTATCCTGTAGTACATGCTTGACATGCTGAAGTTCAGCAGCCAGGTGTTGGGTGTCACAGATGCCTCGTGCTCTCTGAAACAAAGATTTCCCTACAGTAGCCAACTGTCTAGAATGGTGGTGAGAATCACCATTGAGTTACCTATCCGTATGGGTTACTTTACGAAACACAGTGTGGCTCAAACTATGGTCAGGATTCCTAATGATTAAAGTGTCCAAGAAAGCTAACTTGTTGTCTGCCTCTAACTCCATTGTGAACTGTATTTTAGGGTGTATGGAGTTAAGATGACTTAGAAAGGCAGATACTTTATCAGTTGGTAAGATAGTGAAAGTGTCATCTACGTACCGCTTATAGAACCTTGGGGTTACGGGTGCTGTGCTTAGGGCCCGCTCCTCGTAGTCTTCCATGAAAATATCGGCGACAACGGGTGATACAGGGGACCCCATAGCAACACCCTCTATTTGCAAGTAGTAAACTTCATTCCACAAAAGGTAGCCAGATGTTAGACAATGCTCTAATAGTACTGCATATTCGTTGGGCATATTTTGTTCAACTAGTCTTTTCTTGGTAATTTCAATGCAGTCCTGTACTGGTAGACATGTAAATAGGGACTGGACATCAAAACTAACCATGGTTTCATTGTCAGCAAGATGTAGGTCTTTAATATCACTGACAAACTGGTAAGAATCCTTCACATAAGCTGTTGTATTACCTCTTAGTGGGGAAAGTATTTTCTTCGGCTTCGGGCTTCGTCACAAAAAACGCAAAAAACCAACCACAGTCGAGCGCCAACCTGCAGTACTTCCATATATGAAAGGCGTCACTTACAAGATTGGTCACATCTTGAAGCGAGCTTCAATCAATACTTACTTTAAGCCGCCAAAGAAGATCAACAAGTTCTTACGACCTGTCAAGTGCAATATACCCCTTCAAGATGCAGGCGTGTACAAACTGGACTGCGACTGTGGGCTCTCGTACATCGGGCAAACAAAGAGAAGTGTAGGAACCCGCGTAAAAGAGCATATAGACGATGTCAAGCATAGGCGCGAAAATAAGTCTGCAGTGTGTGAACATGCTCTCGAGGGGCCCAACCATTACATCAGATTTGACAAACCTCAAATACTCGCCAAGGAACAACGATTCATCCCTAGGATGATACGCGAGGCTATTGAAATTAAAAAAAATCGTAATTTCAATAGAGAGGATGGTTGGAATTTACCACCTGCCTGGGACCCCATCATACAGGTCATCAAATCCCAGCCCCAACAGCCACACATTGCCAGACCTAAAAATATTGTTAGCTCGTATTGTGTAAATTTGAACGCACCCGGTTAAATATAAAAATTTTTGACGGTAGGCAAATAACTTCTAACAATGAGATGAACACCTTAGTCTCCCTGTGACCACGGACCCTGTAAAGGGTTCGAAACGTCAGGATAATATAAAAACTATGTAAATAGTAAATTAAACGCGAGTTAACACGTTAAACGCCATGGGGGTCAAGGTTTGAGCCCCACTCAATTAGTACATAGGGCCAGCCAAAAACTAGAGATATGTGTTTTTTTTATGCAACCATACTTTTGTTTAATATGACAGGAAATACATCGAAGCCCTTAACGCAATATCTAAATGTTGTGTTTTTTACATTTTACAGCGTAAAAACAACTGTCGCTCAATAGCTGTCCCCCGCGGCCTCCCAGTACAGAAATTCGAATTTCCGTTAGCGGGGGCCGCGCGGGTCGCGGTGTCGATCACTCCCGCCACACTCCCGCGCCGCACAGTCACTGCTCCTATTAGTCGCTGTCAACACGCGTTATGCAGACATTATTACTTCGTAACTACGTTATCTTGCTAGTGTATTATTTGACTGTGGCTGTTTGTTATTACCTACGATGGATTTTTTCAATGATTTCGAAATTAGTCAAGAAGACTTGTCACAGTTAGATGACTTGGAATTAAATATTTTGGACAGCAGTCTCAATATTCCCTCGGAAGATGAAGAGTCAGATTTTCAACCTTGCCGGCGTAACCGTCGTCGTATTATGGTGTTCGATAGCGAAGAAGATGAGCAGGATGATATTAATATTCCAGACACTATAGGAAGCACAACAACACCCTTTTCAAGAGCATGGACATCACCATCAGGTAATCAGCCTAGAGTAATTCCCTTTACTGAAAATCCCGGTTTGCCGCCTAATCTCTACCGTGCTATGTCTAATGCATGCCCTGCTGATTTTTACTCATTAATGGTGCCGGACGAAGTATTTAAGCAAATAGCGGATGATACTAACCAATTTGCCATAAAAAAAATTTGCGCACAGGAGTCTTCACATAATGCACGGATTCGAAATTGGTCACGTACTAATGAGAGTGAAATAAAAAGCTTTTTTGCTTTAATATTATTTATGGGTGTGGTTAAGTTGCCGAAAATAACAGATTATTGATCAAAAGATGAAATAATCGGACATCCTTTTGCTCGAAAGGTTATGTCTCGAAACAGGTTTGAGCTTCTATTACAGATGTTACATTTCTCTAAAAATGACGACGCTAATAAGTTTGATCGTTTGCACCGTGTAAGACATTTGCTTGACGCAATGAATGAAAATTTCAAGAAAAATTACACGCCTGGCCAAGATCTTTGCATTGACGAGAGCGTCGTACCTTTTCGAGGTAGAGTAGTGTTCCGGCAATATAATAAACAAAAGCGTCATAAGTACGGTATCAAAGAGTTCAAGCTTTGCACGTTACCTGGCTATACCTATAAACTCAGCATTTATGCGGGAAAACAAAATGACAATGTAAACACCACACCATCGAACGTAGTGATGTCATTATGTCGTGATCTTTTAAATAAAGGCCACGTATTGTATCCTGATAACTGGTACACGAGTGTTGATTTAGCCAGAGAACTCGTAAAGAACGAAACACATCTTGTTGGGACTGTTCGAAAAAACCGAAGAAATCTTCCTAAAGAAGTTGTAAATGCGAAATTGAAACGAGGGGAATCTATTGCCAGGGAGAGTATAGATGGCATCACTGTCATAAAATGGAAAGACAAAAGGGACGTCTATGTTCTTTCGACTAAGCATTCTGATCGTTTTCAATCAATAACAAAGCGCGGGAAAGTGATTTCGAAGCCGAAAATTATTCTCGACTATAATAGAGCAAATGGGGCAGTGGACCTGTCAGACCAGATGGCAGCATATTCGACACCCTTAAGAAAATCTGTGAAATGGTACCAAAAGTTGCTATCCATTTGCTCCTGAGCACTGCTGTTGTCAATGCTTTGATTTTATATCAGACTGTTACTGGAAAAAAAATACAAATTGTCGAGTTCAGAAAAGAGATATTGCAAAGTTTGTTGACGCAAAAAGACGAGGAAAGAGAAGCTGTAAGACCAAAGAGAATGAAACACAAACTAACAAAGAATGACGGGCCCAATGTAAGAATTCGTCGCACTTGTCAGCAATGTTATAAAGAAAACGTCAAAGTCATGGGGCGGTTACTGGCGAAAAACAGAACAAGGAAAACTGTTACTTTTTGTGAGACCTGTCCCGACAAACCTTACCTGTGTCTTGATTGTTTCCACAAGTTGCACTAAAGGCTCATATTTTCGTTTATATGTTTTCACAAAATAAAGTCTGATTTAAATAAAAACTTGTTTCATTTTCAATATTCAATTTATTGAACGTCAGTAAAATAAATTAAAATTCATTCATTATTTCCGTAAAAGCATATTTCATGTAGTAAAAAAACATATAAGATATGTAGCTAAATTCACTGATTATAACACTATCAATAACATACTTATTATTTAGATAAATATATATTTTTTAAGTATCCCAACATTTTTTGTGTGGACTGTGTACTGAAAAACTAGTTAGGTCATAATAACTTGTAATATTTTTCTAAGTGTAGTCTTTGATTAAAAACCAACTAAATGTGGCTTTTCTCTGGGGCCGTGGGGGACTTGTTCAACAAAGATTTGTTCAATAAATGTATCCTCCAACTCAATACAGACGTTTGCAATTACTTCTAACCCGCGGTCATATGCTGTCCCCCGTGGCCTGAACGAAACATCCATGTGTCGGACAAACCTTGACCACCATGGCCTAAATGGAAAATCGTTAAAAACTTCATGGCGTTTAACGTGTTAATCCGTGTTAATGCCTACATACGCACGGGAGGAGGGCGTGACATCATCGCGGCGAGCATCGAACCGGTTGCCGCGGTCGCCCCCCGCTGCCTGCGAGACCGGCGCGGCATCGACTAAAGAATAAGACACTCGGCTTTCGGACAGCTCCAACGACAATCGCGACCCTCTTTAAATTTACTATCTGTTTGTCCGGGACCTATCCTTTTGTAACTAGTTGGCATTAAACCAACCCTATGTTATACAGTCCGCCTTTTATTTAGTCTTAGGACCCTTACATTGGTCCATCTCGCCGTCAAAATTGTTAACGGTTGCAAGAGAAGTGGGGCCGGACTACCCCCATTCCTGTTCTGAAGCTCTTCAGTTGTGTGGTCTTCAGCATCGAATTCATCTTCGGGAGTCATCATCCTGTAGAAGTTTCTGCATAGCAGCCACGCCCGCTCAAGAACAAAACCATAGAAGGTCGCCGCAAGTCAGACTTTGAACCTGTTAGAAGCTCGAGTCAAATTCAACGGACATCCAACGGACGAAAAGTGCAAATCATCTTATCCCAAGTGGACAGTTTGGGTATTTGTGAGTTCGTTCCAATTTTTCCTTCTTTTTTCCTTCCTTACCACTATAAAAGTTCTCGATAGCTTTAAATTAAGTGAGACATTTCAATATTTTTAGTGTGAGGGTGGCTTCTATTTTTTTAACATTACATTTTAATTCATATTTGCAATAAAACTGCTTAAAACCTTAAGCTTAACACTGCAATCATAAGTCAATCATTGCAAACATCATTCGCTAGACTGCGTGGCGCGGGCGCATCGCTTACAGATAGCTATAGTCCCGTTTTTTATAAGTGCAGCAGGTAGCTGACCGCCCGCTCAGCTGTTCTTTTGTTATCGGCCGGTGCATTCAAGCAAGGTCACATTATTCTATTCATAGCCGCACGCATTCATAAGATTTATTTTGTTTTTATTTGCTTAAGCGTTCTTGTTTAGTTATCATGTCAGACGAAAAAATTGAAAAATTAATTAGAAAGCGTAGTTGTATGAAGTCTAAACTGACTATATTTAATAATTTTATTACTAAACATAAAGGTTGCACAGAGCTTACTAGCGTACTACAACTAGATTTGGAAAACCGATTAAATAAATTTGATGCCCTATACTCTGATTTCGATAAATTACAGTGTGACATCGAGATGCTTTCGGAGGAACCCGACGATGAGTGTAAGGAACGCAAACAGTTCGAGGACTTGTATCACTCCCTGGTGGCATCAGCGCGCAGTCTACTTGGCGCTTGCTCCCACCAGCGCAACCTTCCAGTTGAGGGCTCCGTGTCGTGCTACGAGGATGTACAGGCCAGTTCCTTTAAATCTAATTGCGTTAGATTGCCTAAGATTGACTTACCGGTGTTTCATGGCCACTATCAACACTGGCTTGAGTTTAGGGATACCTTTATTTCGTTAATTCACACTAGACATGATATAGATAGCATTAATAAGCTGCATTATCTTCGCGCTTCTCTTAAAGGCAGAGCGTTGCTTATAATCGATAATTTAGATTTTAAAGCCGAAAATTACGAGGCTGCTTGGAAGTTAGTGTGCAGTAGGTATGACAACAAAAGATTGCTCGTTAATAATCACGTTCAAGCATTGTTTAGTCTTGAGCGCATGCAAAGGGAGTCTTGTGCGTCCATTCGTCATCTGATAGATGTTACAAATAAAAACTTACGCGCCTTATCTACGTTAGATCAGCCAACTGAACACTGGGATACTCTAATTATTTATATGATGGCTGAAAAATTAGATAGTGTCACCCATCGAGTCTGGGAAGAACACAGAAATACATTAACTAAACCCCCTACCTTAGACATTTTTATTGATTTTCTTAACAACAGGGCAGACTTATTGGAGACTATACAAGAAAGTAAAGGTAATAAAATTCAAAAATTCGAAACTCATAAATCTAATCATTCTAATTTACATATAGATACTCCTAATTACAATAATTCTAATATTTACAATAATAAAAATTCAAAAATAAAACATAACTATACTACAAAAATTGTAAAATGTTCTTTATGCAATGAAAGTCACTTTTTATTTAACTGCGAAACATTCAGGTCCCTTCCTATTGAAAATAGAATTCAAAAGGCCAAAGAATCGAAAGTGTGTCTTAATTGTCTTCGCCCAGGACATTTTGAAAGCAAATGTAGTCTTGCGTCTTGTAAATATTGTAAAAAGAGGCATAACACACTTTTGCATTTGCATGAGCCCGAAAAAATGCCTATACCTGCCTTGCCGGTAAATAATATCACAAACTTTGCAAATTCAAATGATTTTCAACAGCATACTACTCCTCCGCATGTTTTGCTTTCCACAGCGCTTGTGAAAGTCATCGATAGCAAGGGAGACGTGCACTCCGCCCGAGTTCTGCTCGACAACGGGAGCACGGCGAACTTCATAACGAACTCGCTATGCGGTAAGCTGGATTTGTCGCGACGCGAGGCGTACTCCACGGTGACAGGTATTAACAATCATACTTCTCAAAGTACACAGTCTTGCAGCCTTACTATAATGTCCATACATGACGATTATAGACTTATTGTGGACTGTCTTATTCTTCCTCATTTGACTAAATGTTTACCAACTTCATACATAGATGTCGAACATATTCCTCTTCCTAAGGGAATATGTCTTGCTGACCCTACTTTTAATGTCCCGTCCGCCATAGACATATTAGTAGGGGCCGACGTATTTTGGTCTGTTTTAGGTAATAACCACATCGACTTGGGTAAAAATCAACCCAAATTATATGAAACCAAGCTGGGTTGGTTGGTGTCTGGGCATGTTTCCCGTCTTAAGCACTCTTCTTCCCCTATTTGTAACCTTTCTTGTGAGGAACCCAACCCAGACTTAACCCGGTTCTGGGAACTAGACACTGTTGCATCAAAGCACTCCCTGTCCCCTGAAGAACGTGCCTGTGAGCAGAGTTTTTTTTAAATACTACACGTACAGACGATGGTCGGTTTGTCGTAACAATGCCACTGAAGGAGGATGCTTCAGTCTTGGGCGACTCGTTTCAACAAGCTAAGTGCCGCTTTTTGTCTTTAGAACGTAGATTCATGAGAGAACCTGTCTTTAAAAATATGTACATGGAATTCATGCTCGAGTATGAGCGCTTAGGTCACATGACCGAAAACAGGGAGCCTTCAGCTCACAATGAGCAACAGCATTATTATTTTTTGCCTCACCATGGTGTACTGCGTGAGTCGAGCGTTACTACAAAGCTCCGTACAGTCTTTGACGCGTCCGCCAAGACCAGCACAGGGCTGTCACTTAATAACATCCTAATGGTTGGCCCTACTGTACAGGAAGATCTTTATTCCATATTATTAAGGTTTCGGCAATTTAAATACGTCGTAACCGGAGATGTGGCAAATTTTTACAGATCGATTGAGCTTAACCCTTCTCAACGCTCTCTTCAACAAATTATTTTTCGATACAGTCCCAAAGAACCCCTCAAAACGTACACCCTTAATACTGTGACTTATGGCACCGCCTGTGCCCCATATTTAGCTACAAAATGTTTAGTTAGCTTGGCATCGAGTGCGGTGGATAATGACGTAAAAGAGTCCATAGAAAGAGACTTCTACGTCGACGATTTCTTAGGAGGCGCATCATCTATTGATGATGCAATTAGAATTATTCAAGGGGTCATATCTACATTAAATTCAGCTCAATTTCACTTAAGAAAATTTAAATCAAATAGTCAATTTATTTTAGATCAAATCGCCCCAGGTTCCACTAACTCAAATAATATTTTAGAAATGTCAAACATAAATAATAACGTCTCTTCTAAAACACTTGGTGTCAACTGGCTTTGTGATTCTGACGCACTATCGTTTTCAATTAATATTGATTTAAATAAAAAAGTAACCAAGCGTCATATACTTTCAGTGATAAGTCAGATATTCGATCCATTAGGTTTAGTTGGCCCATGCATAGTAGAAGCAAAGATCATCATGCAAAGATTGTGGATCGATCAATGCTCATGGGACGACAAAGTAACAGAAGAAATGAAACAGCTATGGTTTGAATTTTCAAACACATTACCTTTTCTGAACAAACTAACATTCCTCGATGGGTTCTTAGCGACAACTCACTAACCCACGAAGTTCACGTCTTCAGTGACGCCTCAGAAAAAGCGTACGGAGCTTGTGTGTACATACGTTCTGTAGACAAATTAGGTATAGTGTCAGTACATCTTCTTACTTCCAAAAGTCGAGTCGCGCCTATTAAGCCCATGACAATTCCCCGACTGGAGCTTTGCGGAGCTTTATTGGTAGCAAGATTGTGTACTAAAGTATTGACGTCTTTAACTGTACCGGTTCGGATTTGTAGATTTTGGTGCGATTCCACAATTGTACTGGGGTGGTTAACTACTCCACCTAGTGAGCTTAAAAGCTTCGTTCGCAACCGTGTTCACGAAATTCAGGAGAGCACAGAGGGTCACACGTGGAGTTACGTACCGTCGAAAGACAATCCGGCGGATCTTGTTTCTCGCGGGCTGAAGGCTGACCTCATCAGCAGTTCTTCTTTGTGGTGGTCAGGTCCCACCGTCTTATTAAAAAATGAGGCTTTTTGGCCAATAATGCCCAACGAGAGCGTGAAGCACGATCTACCAGAAATGGTTTCTTGTTCGGTAGCGCTTGCAAATGAAAATGCTAATGCTGATTTAGTTTGTGAATTTATTAACAAAAAATCTAAATTTACATTTATCCAACGTTCAATCGCATATTTATTGAGATTCATTCACAACTGCAAACACAAAAATAACAAATTGTCTAGTCATCTTTCGGTTCAAGAACTTCAGAATGCAACAAATTTAATTATTCGAAAGGCGCAGTTGGAAATGTTTCCAGATGAATATGCGTGGCTTAAAGCGGGAAAATCAGTGCCTAAGAAAAACCGCCTCATAGCTTTATCCCCTTTTTTAGATCCCAATGATATTATTAGAGTCGGAGGCAGACTCAATAACTCTTCTTATAGTTATGATGCGAAACATCCTGTTCTTTTATGCAGTAAACAATCTTACAAACATCATTTTCCAACATTTTCATCTTAAATATTTACATGCTGGTCCACAGCTCTTACTATCAAATATTAAACAATTTTATTGGCCTTTAGGTGGCCGCAACTTGTCGAAGAAAACGGTGAAAAAATGTGTTCGATGTTGCAGACATAAAGCTGAAACTACTCAGCCTATCATGGGTCAGTTGCCAGCATCTCGAACTGAACTAGAGTTCCCTTTTTTATATTGTAGCGTTGACTACGCCGGGCCAGTGTTAAAAGCAGACAGAAAAGGTAAAGGCTGTAGGCTCCTTAAGTCATTTTTGGCAATTTTTGTATGCAATTCGATAAAGGCAGTGCATATCGAACTCGTCACGGCGCTATCTACTGAAGCATACATAGCCGCATTAAATCGTTTTGTTTCTCGTCGTGGAAAGCCTAAAAGCATCACGTCCGACAACGGAACCAATTTTGTTGGCACTAATAACGAGTTTTCCAAATTTATAGCACAATCTAATCTTGAAGGTTTAGTAGCTCAAGAGGGGATAGAATTTAAGTTTGTTCCTGCTTACACCCCCCACTTCAATGGCTTAGCGGAGGCAGCTGTTCGCTCCATAAAGCACCACCTTAAACGGCTCCTAGATACAACGCACTTTACATACGAGGAGATGGCCACTTGTCTCACCCAAATTGAGGCTGTCTTGAACTCTCGCCCCCTGACCCAGCTATCCTCTGATCCACTTGATTTTTCCGCTCTGACTCCTGCGCACTTTTTGATTGGACGACCGCTGATATCCATTCCACATCCACAGGTGGCTGACATGAACATCACTCGCCTTAACCGCTTCGTGAGGATAGAATACATAAAGCAGCACTTTTGGAGTCGATTTTCGCTGGAGTACATCAACCAGCTGCAACAAAAACTGAAGTGGCATAGCACGAGCGGAGAACTTAAACTGGGATCACTTGTGATCATAAAGGACAAAGCTCTACCGCCCCTTCTTTGGTCGCTAGGACGCGTGACCAACGTCTATCCTGGCAGCGACGGCGTCATCAGGGTGGCTGAGCTGAAGACCAAGAGAGGCACTATTCGGAGGGCCTTTAATAATATATGTCCTCTTCCAGATGTTTGAAGTTCTCGATAGACTTCAACCCGGGGAGCATGTTAATGCCTACATACGCACGGGAGAAGACGCGAGGGAGGAGGGCGTGACATCATCGCGGCGAGCATCGAACCGGTTGCCGCGGTCGCCCCCCGCTGCCTGCGAGACCGGCGCGGCATCGACTAAAGAATAAGACACTCGGCTTTCGGACAGCTCCAACGACAATCGCGACCCTCTTTAAATTTACTATCTGTTTGTCCGGGACCTATCCTTTTGTAACTAGTTGGCATTAAACCAACCCTATGTTATACAGTCCGCCTTTTATTTAGTCTTAGGACCCTTACAATACGTAAAAAAGTGTTTCATTTCAATACATTAAAATAATGATGAATAATGGAAATAATGTTAAAAGAATAAGAACTGACATAGGTAAAGAATTTGTAAACGAACAACTGAAATCATTCTATGAGGAATATGGTATAATACAGGAAACTACATGCTCATATACTCCACAACAAAATTCGATTTGTGAGAGAATGAATCGCACACTAGCTGACAGAGTAAAAGCTATGCTACTGGAAACAAAACTTCCGAAGCATCTATGGGGCGAGGCTATCAGATGCGCAGCTTATACCATAAACAGATCTCCTACAAAAGCACTCAGAGGAGACACGCCAGCTAAACTGGTATGGCAAGAATAACCTAGAAAAAATAAGAGTTTTCGGTTCCAAGGCATGGGGTATGATTTTTCCAAGACCGAGCAAACTAGAACCCAGAGCAAAACCCATGATCATGATTAGATACTGTGGATCAGGTTACAGACTATGGGATCCAAGAACAAACGAGACAAGTGAGTCACGTGATGTTAGATTTGATGAGTCAGACTACATATACAACGAAAATGAGAATGTTATACATACTGTTGTCTATGATGAAGAAGACGAGGAAACTAATACTTCTAAGTCTCATGAGAGTATAATGCAATTGACAAATACTGAAACTGCAAGAACTGAAAATGTGAAAACAGAACAAGAGGAAGGCCAAGATCAACGCCAAAGAAGACCAATAAACTTACCTAAAAAATATGATGACTATGACATGACAAATATAGCCTATGCACTAATATCAGAAGATCCTATAAGCTATAAAGAAGCTATTGAACAAGAAGGGTGGAAAGATGCTATAGAGAAGGAACTAGAAGCACACAGAAAGCTAAGAACATGGGAAGAAAGTAATTTACCAATGGGGCACAAAGCTATTGATATTGTAGCGAGTGCGCGCAAGTTCTACAGGCCCGAAACGTACGACTAAACGCAGCATAGGATCGTATGATGCACGCACGGGTGGCGTGATCGGTGACGTAGGCACCTCAGCCGCGCCCGCTCCTAACATGGACGCCCGCGCAGCTAATAGCAACAGCGCGCGCAGCGACAGGGAGCGTGTGGCCACGCCCCCAGCAAGATGGACGCGTGCGCATCTATTGTTCTACACCGGGGCGGTACCCCGGTAGAAGTGTCAAGCGTAAACCTTAATTATTATTAATAGTTATCGGGTATAAAAGTAGATGTAAGTTGTTCACTGTATGCATTGTACTACTACGCTTACTATAAATAAATCGCTGATACTTTGTCGCTGGCTTTTCCGTCTGCTATATACGCTTCCTGTTGCTACATAGTACGGTACTAGTAACCTACCTACACTGGTGACCCACGACGTTCGGAGTAAGTTAGAAGAACTAAACATCTAGGATGTCTACAACGAAGCCTACTGGATCAAACGACGCTGCCGATGCTGCTGGAGCTGGTGCTGGCGCTGCTTCTTCCCCAGCTCCTGGAGAATTATACCGAGTGGGAGTAAAGGTGCCTCACTTCAATCCAGATTACCCAGAATTATGGTTCGCACTACTCGAAGGTCAGTTTATTTTGTCCGGCATCCGTGAGGACTCCACGAAATTTTACTACGTCCTAGCACAACTGGAACCACAGCATATGGCGGAAGTTCGAGACCTAGTCGTATCACCACCATTGACCGGCAAGTACAACAAGCTGAAAACAGAGCTGGTGCGCAGGCTTTCCGCCTCACAAGAGCGTAAGATTAAGCAACTTTTAATGCACGAGGAGCTAGGCGTCAGGAAGCCCACCCAGTTTCTGCGCCATTTACAACACTTGGCCGGACCCTCAGTTCCTATCGACTTCATTCGGACCATTTGGGCAAGTCGACGTCCTATGCACCTGCAGACCTGCATCGCAGCACAACGTGCGAAGATGAGTCTAGAAGACATGGCTGAGTTAGCAGACCGCATCAACGAGATCGTTCCAGTAACCATGCAAGTAAGCGGGCAAGTTGCCAGTCAAGTAGCCGGACAAGTAACCGGGCAAGTTACTGGGCAAGTAGCTAGTACGAGCGCAGCTGCATCTTCTAGATTACCAAGTTCTACCTTGGACAACCTCAGTCAAACGGTAGCCGAACTAAGCAAGCGAATGGAAACATTGAGTATGGAGTTAAGGCGCCAACCAAGATCTCAGTCAAGGTTTTCAAGGGGACGATCGCGGAGATATTCACGTTCTCGTTCTTGTTCGCAGCCAAATGAGCACTCAAAGTGCTGGTACCATTACCGATTCGGAGAACAAGCACGCAAATGCGTACAACCTTGCAGTTTCAAAAAGTCGGGAAACTTCCCGGGCAGTCAGTAGAAGCGGCAACCGACTGCCAAGCGATTTCAGGCCGCCTGTTCATTACGGATCGGAAGCCTAAGGTGCAGTATCTTATTGACATGGGTTCGGACCTGTGCGTCTTTCCAAAATCCGCTGTTCGGGGACCTAGGAACAAAACAAGTTACGAACTATTTGCTGCAAACGGGACCATCATTCATACATATGGCTACTTACCTTTGATGCTGGATCTAGGGCTTCGACGCGCATTCACCTGGCGTTTTATAGTTGCAGACGTCTCAAAGCCTATCATAGGCGTTGACTTTTTAGGTTACTACAACCTGCTAGTTGACTGCCGCAAGCAATGCCTCGTCGATGGCATTACCACTCTCACAGTTCCTGTACCAAAGCAGAGCTCATCGGAATCAATTTCATCTGTCCGTACTACTCTAGACGATACGCTTTACCATCGACTGCTAAGAGAGTTTCCAGAGGTGACTCGTCCAGCTGGTAAGCCACTCAGTACCAAACATTCTACGGTTCACCACATTTGTACAACGGACGGACCTCCTGTTTCCAGCCGTCCACGCCGTTTAGACCCTGAACGAATGAAGATCGCCAAACAGGAGTTCGAGGAAATGTTACAGAACGGCACAGCTAGAAGATCAGACAGCCCCTGGTCCTGCACTACATCTGGCGAGGAAAAAGACCGATGGTTGGCGACCCTGCGGAGACTACAGGGCTTTGAACACCCGCACGATCGCAGACAGATACCCCATCAGGCATTTACAGGACTTTACATGCCAGCTGTCAGGTAACACAGTCTTCTCCACTATCGACCTAATCAAGGCTTATAACCAGATCCCAGTTTTCAAGGACGACATCTCCAAGACCGCAATCACAACACCCTTCGGCCTATACGAATTCCCGTTCATGACGTTCGGGCTTCGTAACGCCGCACAAACCTTCCAACGGTTTATGGACGAAGTGCTTCCAGGTCTAGACTTCTGTTTCGGGTATTTGGATGACATCTTGGTGTTCAGCAGCAACAGTTCCCTGCATCAGCAACATCTCAGGCAGCTGTTCGAAAGACTGGCAGAATACGGTGTACTGATAAACACTAGTAAGTGTGTATTTGGCCAATCAGAAGTCAAGTTCTTAGGATATAAGGTATCAGCGGCAGGAGTGCAGCCGCTGGAATCCAAGGTTGAAGCTATCCGCGACTTTCCAGTACCGAAGACCATAAAAGAACTCCGAAGATTTTTAGGGATGCTCAATTTTTACCGCCGTTTCATCCCTAAGGCAGCAGCAGTTCATACACCGCTTAATCAACTTCTTGCAGGGCCAAAAACAAAATAATATCAAATTATTGATATGACACCTAGTCTTTTGGAGTCCTTTAACCTTTGTAAAAAGCAACTTTCAGAAGCTACGCTGCTGGTCCACCCGGATTTACGAGCTGAACTATCTATACAGACGGACGCCTCGGATACTGCAACAGGAGCTGTGCTGCAACAATTTAAAAATAATGAATGGCAACCCTTAGCATTCTTTTCCAGAAAACTGAGTCCAGCACAAAGAAAATACAGCCCCTATGACCGGGAACTGCTGGCTGTATATGACGCTATCCGGCATTTTAGATACATGGTAGAAGCTCGAACATTTTTTGTCATAACCGATCACAAGCCTCTTACTTTTGCTTTCGCTAGTAGCCGAGAAAATATTTCACCACGACAGTTCCGCTACTTAGATTTCATCAGCCAGTTTACTACGGACATAAGATATGTAGCTGGTAAAGACAACGTAGTCGCTGATGCTCTTTCACGTGTTAACATAATTTCTATGCCCTTAGATTACCAGTACCTGTCTAAATCACAAGAGACCGACAGTGAACTGCAGGACCTGCTGAAAAACGGTACTTCTCTACAGCTGGAGAAAGTGAGGTTAGAAGCTGCTCCGGAACTTCAAATATACTGCGATGTGTCTCAAGGGAACCCACGGCCATATGTCACTCCACATTTCCGCAAGCAGGTATTTCTCTCTGTACACAGCCTTAGTCACCCAGGAGCTAAAACTTCAGTAAAGTTGGTAACTCAACGTTACATCTGGCCAGGTATCCGCAAGGACTGTCGACAGTGGGCAAAAGAGTGTCAGCAATGTCAGAAATGGAAAGTAACGAGACACACCAGGGCACCGCTGCAGGCATTTAAGGCCCCGTCTGTGCGTTTCCGACATTTACATTTAGATTTGATTGGACCATTATCTATATGTTCTGAATACAGATACTGCCTCACGATCATAGACCGCTACACTCGGTGGCCAGAAGTCTACCCTTTGCACGACATCACCGCCGAGAGCTGCATCGCCGCCATCTGCCACGGCTGGATCTCACGCTTCGGTTGTCCTGAGCATATCACCACTGACCGCGGAAGGCAGTTTGAGTCGCACACCTTCAAGGAGCTGGTCACACTCATCGGTGCCATTCATCACACCACAACGTCTTATCATCCAGCAGCCATCGGTATGGTAGAAAGACTTCATCGGCAGCTCAAGGCCGCAATCACCTGCCATTCCACATCCAACCGGGTAGAAGCCTTACCTTGGGTTCTTTTAGGGATCCGCAGCGCGTACAAAGACGACATTCAATCATCAGCTGCAGACCTGGTTTACGGCGAGCCACTGCGCTTACCTGTACAGTTCTTTTCGCCTGCACCGGAACTCGTAGAAGACATGACCAACTTTGCGAGTAGAATTCGCACCCATGTCAACCAATTGCGACCACAACAACCAACTTGGCATGGAGGTTCCAATCAGCCATTTTACATACCTAAAGACCTAAGGCTAACATCTCATGTATTTATCCGACAGGGTCCGCTACGAAAACCACTTCAGGCGCCATATTCAGGTCCTCACAAGGTCATACGTCGTGATAAGAAGACCTTCGACATCGACGTTCAGGGGAAAATCCAACGGGTCAGCATAGATAGAATAAAACCAGCTTACATTACTAGGGAAGAAGCTACACCAGATCAGAGCACTGAAACACCTGAAACGCCTGAAACTGGTACATCCATCAGACAAACCAAGAGTGGTAGAAAGGTCAGATTCCCAAACTACTATCGCCCGTAATTACGGTCTTAGCGGGGGAGTAGTGTAGCGAGTGCGCGCAAGTTCTACAGGCCCGAAACGTACGACTAAACGCAGCATAGGATCGTATGATGCATGACACACGGGTAGCGTGATCGGTGACGTAGGCACCTCAGCCGCGCCCGCTCCTAACATGGACGCCCGCGCAGCTAATAGCAACAGCGCGCGCAGCGACGGGGAGCGTGTGGCCACGCCCCCAGCAAGATGGACGCGTGCGCATCTATTGTTCTACACCGGGGCGGTACCCCGGTAGAAGTGTCAAGCGTAAACCTTAATTATTATTAATAGTTATCGGGTATAAAAGTAGATGTAAGTTGTTCACTGTATGCATTGTACTACTACGCTTACTATAAATAAATCGCTGAAACTTTGTCGCTGGCTTTTCTGTCTGCTATATACGCTTCCTGTTGCTACATAGTACGGTACTAGTAACCTACCTACAATACAAAGTGGGTATTCCGAACAAAGGCAGACAATACAAAGAAAGCAAGGTTAGTCGCTAAAGGCTTTCAAGAGGAGACCACTCAAAATGTATATGCGCCAGTCGCCAGAATGGCCACTATAAGATTATTTTTAAATAAGGCCGTACAGGAAGATTTGCCTATCACACAAATAGATATACCTACAGCTTTCTTAAATGGTGAATTAAAGTCAAACATATACATAAAATATCCTGAAGGGCTAGAAAACGGAAAACAAGGAAAAGTTTTAAAGCTAAGAAAAGCTTTATATGGCTTGAAAGAAGCTCCACGTTGTTGGAATGAAAATCTAAACAGTTTTCTTACACAAAATAGATTTAAGCAATCACTTAGTGATTTTTGCCTATATACAGGACCAAATGTATACATAATAATATTTGTGGATGATATCTTAATTATTGGATCTGGACAAATGATTATAAAAAAATTCAAAGAACAATATCAAGCTAAAGATATGGGAAATATAGGCATGATAATAAAACAAACACAAATGATTGAGAAGATTTTATTAAAATTTTATATGCAAGACTGCAAGGGTTCAAATACACCTATGGAAGTTGGATTGAAGATAAATGAAAATGAAGAAGTATTAAGTGACATACCTTACAGAGAACTCAAAGGGTCACTTATGTATTTAGCCACACCAAAAAGAGTCCTGAGATACCTGAAACAGACAATAGAAAAAGGATTAGTTTATAAAAGAGAAGACAATAATAACAATAATCTTTTACAGGTTTTTTCAGATTCAGACTGGGGAACTGAACAAATGGACAGAAAAAGTGTTAGCGGCGTTGCAATATTCCATCAGGGCAACTTGGTCAGCTGAAGCTCCAAAAAGCAGACTTCCGTAGCACTGTCAACAGCGGAATCTGAGTATATTGCAGCAGCATTATCTGTAAGTGAAATAGTATTCATTAGAGAAGTGTTAAGAGATTTGCAATGTGATAAAAAACTTGACTTGTTCATTGTCAATTGATAACAAAAGTACAATAAAGATGATAGAAAGTTACGAAAACAGTAAAAGATCCAAACATATAGACATTAAAGTACTGTTACGGCGAAAGGCGTTCGCCGTAACAGCGGCGAAATAAGGGTTAGGCAGGAGATATAAGGGAATATCTGGGGCTTACTTGGTTCGGGCTGGAGCTGGTTGGAGCTGAAGGCAGCTGGCGCTCTTGGCGCGGGTCGCAGGCTTGAAGGCAGCAACACACAACACAGTTCACTCCACTGGGCACTGATCGGAGGCGTTTTAAGGGTAGTTGGGCTGGTAAACACAGCGCTCTCAAGTCACATACACTTAACACATGGTTGTTCACGGGCTGAGTTCTTGCGCGCGCGCGCGCGTGGTGTCTCTTTGAAGGGTCGGAGCACACTACTCTTGCCCAGTGCCGGCGGCGCAGGCGAACACTTCAGTATAATTGTCACCTCGCTGTGATTGGCCGATCATTCGTTGCACATTCGTTGCACCAATATGCACCTTAATTGACCGGCGCAGAGACGGTTATCCGTCGCGCTGTGGCGCGAACATCTTCCCGGGCCCCAGAGGGTAGGAGGGGGGGGGGGGGAAGGAATGGAAGTTAAAGGGGGACTACAGCCCCGATTCGTGCTGTGTTGAGTTAATATCGAGTGGGTGTGTATATGATGAGCTGAGAGGAATGCACGTGTGTGACTGTATGAGTATAATTGTATGAGGGCTGAATGCCTGTGCGCACGAAGCACAGGGGGCGCGGGGGCGCGAAGCGCCGAAGGCGCATAGGCGCACGGGGCGCGTGAGCGCAAAGGCGTGGGGGCGCGGAGGCGCAGAAGCGCAGGCGGCGCGGGGGCGCAAAAGCGCAGGCGGCGCGGGGGCGCAGGGGGCGCGTCAACGCAAAGGCGTGGGGGCGCGGGGGCGCAGAAGCGCAGGGGGCGCGTCAACGCAAAGGCGTGGGGGCGCGGGGGCGCAGAAGCGCAGGGGCGCGTCAACGCAAAGGCGTGGGGCGCGGGGGCGCAGAAGCGCAGGGGGCGCGTCAACGCAAAGGCGTGGGGGCGCGGGGGCGCAGAGGCGCAGGGGGCGCGTGCTGATGTCATGCACCGTAGAAGATTAGAATTTTCAAGTGAAAAATTTGCTAATGTTTGTTTTGAATTTAGAGGTTATATGTCATTTGACATTCGACAATGTAAATGTCATTATGTCATAATAAAAGTGTTGCTAGTTATTAAGTTTTTTTATGCAAGTTCAAGTTAATTTGCCATTTTTAATTGTATACAATTTAGACTTGATCTTGAGTCGGGGTATTGGAGTTTATGTGAAATGGTTTTATACTCTGTGCTCACAAAAGATGACAGCTACTTGTCACTATCTATGCGTTGTGTTGGCTCTCTGTGTTTTTACCTTTAAAATAGAAATAACGGGTGCATTACTGATTGTACTGATAAATTAAGTTAGTTAAATAAAGTCAATCTCACTTATTATCGGGCTTTCATTTATAATTCTATTAACTACACCGGGAACTGTTGTCAAATTAGTCATTAAACCCGTAGAAGCTCAATTACCAATAGTTGGTACCAGGGCTATGGTTATGTTCACATTATCAGGAGATATTCCACCATATGATATTAAATTAAAGGATCAGTTAAAGTCATCAAATATTATTCTTGCTGACAGTAACTTTGATAAAGATCGAGATGTAGATATCATACTTGGTACAGATGTGCTTAATTATGTACTTGATGGTTCAAAGATTTCAACCAACATTCCAGGGATAGCGGCTTATGGATCATGTTTCGGTCACGTCATCATGGGAGCGATACACACTCAACAGTCACCATTGACGGTTACATCACCCGACCAGTCGACAGGCACTTCAGTAGAAGACTATGGACTCCATGCAGTCAGACTGGAGGAAGTCTTAGAAAAGTTTTGGAAGGCGGAACAGCCCTCTTCGAAGCCAGCTGTTCATCCGGATTACTTGGAATGTGAAAGGTTGTATAAATCAAGTACTCAACGTATGCCAGATGGCAAATATTTGTTTAGGTTACCATTACTTTCAACAAGGCCACCATTGGGTGAATCAAAGGCTTTAGCCATTCATTGATTGCGATCTTTAGAAAGAAAGATGACAAAAAATTCAGTATTCGCAAGTAAATACACAGAATTCATGAAGGAATATGAAACTCTCGATCATATGTCAAAATCGAACTTTCAGTTAGACTCCGAACATTTCATCATCCTTCATCATGGCATATTCAAAAAAGGGAACGGATAAGATCCGTGTAGTATTCGACGGGAGTGCTCGTTCATCAACAGGAACATAACTAAACCAGTGTCTTCACACCGGTCCACCACTTCAAAATGATATTACCCAAATATTGTTAAATTTCAGACGGCATCAAATAGTCTTCACGACCGACATCAAGCAGATGTTTCGAATGACCTGGATACACCCTGAAGACAGGAAGTACCAGCTGTGTGATTCATAAAATATTTATCATTGTTTAATGTTTTATATTTTAGCGTTTTATTAACGCTTAAATATACTTAAGTAAAATTTTAAACACTGAAAAAAGACGACAACCTCAGGCGGAAATCGAACCACGCACCTTCCGCATTCCGGGCGGCTTTAAGGCCTTAACCACTTGGCTACCGAGGTCTGGCTTTCAACCGTCGAAATTTGTCAGTGCTTGATGCTTATGTTTTTAGTCAACATTGCTTCATCAAATCTTAGAAGTTTTCACCTCTGAGATCCGAAAGAAATATTTTTACAAATAATTAAACATTCGGTTAAGATGAAGCTGCGTTTATAGATTAATGTTTTATATTTTAGCGTTTTATTAACGATTAAATATACTTAAGTAAAATTTTAAACACTGAAAAAAGACGACAACCTCAGGCGGGAATCGAACCACGCACCTTCCACATTCCGGGCGGCTGCCTTAACCACTTGGCTACCGAGGTCTGGCTTTCAACCGTCGAAATTTGTCAGTGCTTGATGCTTATGTTTTTAGTCAAAATTGCTTCATCAAATCTTAGAAGTTTTCACCTCTGAGATCCAAAAGAAATATTTTTACAAATATTTAAACATTCGGTTAAGATGAAGCTGCGTTTATTGATTAATGTTTTCTATTTTAGCGTTTTATTAACGCTTAAATATACTTAAGTAAACTTAACTTAACTTCCTTTGTTGGGAATAGGAATGGTAATCGAAGACTTACTTTTAAAACTGCTCTTTGTGCTCTTTCCAGGTCAAGCATTGAGGTTTTAGAGCTGCCACCCCAAGTGGTGATGCAATAGGTAAGCAGAGATTGCACTAATGTAAGATAGACGGTTTTCAAAATTTTTGGGTCAGCAACGTCACGGAGGTTTTAAAAAATATAAATCATTTTGCGTTTTCTTGTAAAATTAAGATTTTTGTCTACGATGACACCAAGATATCTGATGCTATCAGTTTTTTCTAATTTAAGACATTTTGAGAACAAGAGACATTTTGAGAACAAACGTTGGAATGTGAGATTATAGAAAGATTAGTGTAGGGCACATATTTATGGTTCCTAAGAGAGAATGGTATGTATTTTGTATGTCATTAAGAGTGAGTTTATTAGCCATCAGCCATCTTTTAACGGTGTTAAAACCAATTTGTGCATAAGTAAAAACTTGTTCCCATGTATCTCCACCGAAAAATAGGGCTGTGTCGTCTGCGAATGTGATTATTTTACCCTTATTTAAATGTAGATTACATAGGTCGTTAATATATGCTAAAAACAGTGTCGGCCCTAAGGAACTTCCCTGTGGTACACCGATGTCGATAGATAAGTCAGTACTGCACATATCAGCAATTCGAATTCTCTGAAATCGATTTGACAGGTAGTCTCTAAAGAGATCGAGTTGGATACACCTTACACCGATCCTTTCAAGCTTGTTTATTAGGAGTGGGACAGAAACTGTGTCAAATGCTTTAGCTAGGTCGATAAATATGACTAAAACTTTATGCTTGGAATCATGATTGGTGACAATAAAGTTTACGAGCTCATGAACTGCATCATCACATGATAAACCAGCCCTAAAGCCGTATTGGGACGGCGAGAGGACATTATTTGACTCCAAATAACTAACCAGTCGTTTATTAATCAGCTTCTCTAATATTTTTGCAAGTGTTGGTAAAATTGCTATCGGCCTGTAGTTGCTGACACAGCCTCTGTCGCCCCCTTGTGTATTAGATGTATTTTTGCAAGCTTCAATTTATCAGGAAAGATACCCGTACTAAAAGCTAAGTTAAATATGTGGACTAGCAAGGTGAGTAAAGATTTCACTATAACGTTTAAGCAGAAAGTTTGGAATATTATCACGCCCCGTTGCACAGTCATTTTTTAATGCTCGAATTATAGTTAGGATTTCTGCTGTTTCAGTATCCAAGAGCACAAAAGAACTTTGATGTGATTTTTGAAACGGAGCGCTAGCAATGTCACCTGTGAAAGGAATCTTTTCAGCTAGTCTGTTCCCAACTTCTGTAAAGTGTTTGTTAAAGTTATTGATATCCTGCTGCGCGTTGTCATTCGAAAGTAATTAGAAAGGTGAGTGTTTTTTATTATTATTATAATATGTAATGGACTTAATAGTATCCCATACTTTTTTATTACTTGTCTCGTGTGCCTTTTGAATTTCGTTCCTATCGTACTCTTTTTTTAATTTTTTGGCGTAGTTCTTACAGAAGTTCCTATATCTTTTGAATGTAGTTTTTAAGATGTTATTGTCAGATTCCTTCTTATATTTTTTTATGCAGTTTATCACAACTCTCATGCATTTTAATAAACCAGTAGTTATCCAATATTTTTTTGTTCTACGTCTGAATGGAGTGCAGTACTGTGTGGTGTTCTTGTTTTTTATTTCGTTAAAAGAATCGACTAAAAAGTTCAAGTCGTAATTTACGTCTGACATTGAGAAGATTGGGAAAAAATCGAGTTTCTTGATATCATTATCAAATTGTATATAATTGACTTTGTAAACTGTGGTAGGTTTAGACTTAAAAAGAGTTGTGTTTGTATCAAGAGTGAAAATGACTGTGGAGTGGTCTGTGATAGTGGTCTCAGCAACGTAGCAATGAGCAGGTGATTTAGACTTTAGAAACACATGATATAGACATGTTTTGGTATGCGTAGGCAACGTATGGCACGGCAACAAACCATGTGACGCTAGAATGTTAAGACGCTAGAAAGGTACAGGGATGAGTTTGGATCTTTATTATTAGTGACAATATCAATATTTATGTCACCTGTCAAAACAATGTTTTTTAAAGTTGAATGTTTAAGTAATAACTGATTTAATGATTCAATAAATCTGTTAAGGTTTTTATAGCTAGGGGGGGGCGATATATTGCTATTATTATTGTATCCCGATTTAATCTAACAGTTAAACAGTTCGAGTCAATTAAATCGGGTTCTTCTGTTGCAAGCTGTACTTTGTCGTTAAAATAAATTATAACACCTTCATTTTGCGTTACATGCCTCGTCGTAGCCGCGTAGTAGTATCCCTCGATAGTTGGAATTTGATAGGAACGTGTAAGCCAACATTCGGTTAATATGATCAGATCCCAGTCCATCTGCGCCCGTTGTAGTAGTGTATGCAGGCCGGTTACATTGCAGTTAATGCTTCGTATGCATTGTAGGCATAAATTTGGTAACGGTGAAGCCGGTTAGTTTAGTTTAGGTTAGTTAGGAGCTCGATGGCGCAGCGGCTAGCGCGTTCGGCTTGCGATCTTGCTCGCTAAGCCTCTTTCTCAATGCCGGGTCACTGGATGGGTGACCAAATTAATAAAAAAACATCTCGAGCTCCTTCGTGCTTCGGAAGGCACGTTAAGCCGTTGGTCCCGGTTGTTGTCGTAAGATGACAGTCGTTAAAACCCACCAACCCGCATTGGGCCAGCGTGGTGGGTTATGGCCCAATATCCCCATGTGTGCTATTGTACACGTAGGAGGCCTGTGCCCAGTAGTGGGACGCTAATAGGCTGATGATGATGATGATGATGATGAAGCCGGTTAGTTTGACTCCATTTGACCACTCTGTCAATATCCGCTAGCAGCCTTTCGCAGTCCGCCTGGCTTCTAATTTCCAGTACCAATTACATATCTTTATGTACGTCTTCTTGCCATATATAACGCACAAAAACAATTCATTAAAATACGCCTTGCACGTCCGTGGTTGCACTCATCTAGTTGCAGAGCATAATATTTACTACCAATTATTCTTCGGATTAATTAATCTTTTGTCCATTCAGCCATTTCGTAAATTTTTCGCTTAACAGTATTATTGGATAGTGGTATGCGCTCGATTTCCTTTACTTCTTTTTCTCCAAACATCGCTCCAACAGCATCTTTAATAAAATAACACTAGGTATCGAGTTATCGACATATAGGATGTAGTAGGTACCGAAGGACATCAAAATGTCAGCATGTTGGCGTGCAGGACGAGGCGGGGGAGTTGCTTCCGCGCCGCACCTCATACCCCGGATGCATTCCGATCACGTGCGTACTGTATGTTGGTAAGTAATGTATGTATGTATAAATAGGTAGGTACGAACTTACTTTTATTATGGCAGAACATCCAGGAACTTGGCAGGTAGACGAGTTATTATTCAACAAATAGATATTTTAACAGCTGTATCTAGTACTGTTTTGAAATCATCAGGCAATACTTTGGAAACCAGTGCTTCTCTGTAAAGGCTACAGTGTGTCCACAAAGCACAGGGATTTGTTCCAGAATTCTTGTAACCACACTGCTATTTTTCCTGCACATTGCCCGCGCACCGTCAGTACATATACCGACGCAGTTCTTCCACTGTATACCTTTTTTTTTATACGCTAGTTAATAGTATTAAAAATTACCTCGGCCATTCCACGAGTAGTTGGCTTGCAAAACAACATATCTTCATGTACGTCTTCTTGCCATATGTAACGCACAAAAACACATAATTGAAATAGGCCTTGCACGTCGGTGGTTGCACTCATCTAGTTGCAGTGCATAATATTTACTACCAATTATTCTTCGGATTAATTCATGTTCTGTCCATTCAGCCATTTCGTCAATTCTTCGCGCAACAGTATTATTGGATAGTGGCATGCGCTCGATTTCCTTTACTTCTTTTTCTCCAAACATCGCTCCAATAGCATCTTTAATCGATAGTAATACTAAGTCTTCGCCAATGGTATGAGGCTTACCTGCTTGAGCGATCCTTAAGCTAATGTGCAGAGATCGGAGTATGTAGAGCTATTTTGTGTACTTGCCATATGTTAGAATAATATAGATATTCGCCGAATCCCGGGATTTGCTTTTTAAGTAGAAAAAAATAATATATTCACGCCTTAGGGAGTAATGAAAGAATACACTTCCTCTCCAACGGATAAGTATAAGAAGGATGGGTTTAAGGATAGTATAATAAATAGATAGAAACTTGATTCATTAAACCACATATATTTTTTAATGTAACAATTTCTTATATTTATACAAGAATCAACAATCATTTAACGTTTTAATTCTGAAGTTGTACAAGAACATATTACCATACACATAATTTGTTCCTCAAAAATCAAAATATGATCAAACAGAGCAAACTATTTGTATTTACAATAAAATCTTAATTAAAATATTCAACACGTTACTTAAGTTAGCGGCAGGGGCAAGGGAGTTTTTAAAAACAACTTATCAGTACAAGAGCCAGGCGAGAACTGGTGTTTAATTCTATAGAACAGTACATGAAACCTAAGCTACCTTTAGCCTAATTCACGTAACAAGACTTCAACGACATGCAAGCGATTTGATCGCTGAAGTCACTTTTCGTATTCACGTATCAATCGCACGATTTTGTTTTAGTCGGTTTTGTTTAAGCTTATTCACGTGCATTAATCGAAGTTCGATCGTTGCCTCCGCGGTACTCACTTATTATTTTGACGTTTAGTTTTATCCGATTTTAGCGATTACACGTCAAATTAGACAATTTCCAAGTCGTTGGAAAAATAATAATAAACATTTCTGCATGTTTTCTTAACAAAAAGTATTTGAATTTATTTGGTAGAACTGTAATGGCAACATTAAGTTAAATAGTTGACAAATCGCTGAGTTGCGTTCCTATCGAGTAATCGTTCTAGCGAAATGACAGGTGAATACGGATTTGTGACTGTTTTTCAACAGGACGACTTCTAAACGTAAACGACATTTCGACTATTACGAAATACGTGAATCAGGCCACTTATCTTAATTATCCTAACTTATTACTATCGGGAACCATAACAGTGTAGTCCGGTCGTGGGACATTAAATTCCATAAAGAAGTTTTGATAATTCTAAAACTTTTTGTTTTTGCTGAGTGGATAGAGTATGTGAATTGTGAGCTACTTTTAAAAAGTTAGAAGTTTTATGACTGTGCTTTAGGTATGGTTTCGGTATTTCATAATATTTCGTGTAACGTAATGTATATAATATTAAAGTTTGAAATGCTGAGTGTTATATAATAAGAACTATCTTATCTTTGTGATGTAAAAAGTTTAGAAACTTATTATATGTGGAACTATGAAAATCACAAAATCACTCTTTTTGTCTTTAAATCAAATTTTAAAATTTATGAAATAATATTTAAGACTTTCAGTGGTTAGTGGTATACATGTTGAACAAAGTTTAGAAAGTTAAGTGGTGTGCTTCTTTGATCATTTCATTTTTTATTCGTAACACACTCAATAATAAATTAAAATTGACAGAATCGCTCATACATGTCCTTTGTAATACTATTTTATACCACACAAAAAATTAGAAACATACATACACAGCATTTTGTTTAAATCGCGAATAAAATATTTCGCTATAACGTACGTTTCTTTAAGCGGACGCGGGCGGCTGCGGGCGCGGCGCGGCGGTGGCGGCGGGCAGGCGCGAGGGTGGGGGCATACCTATCTATACTCTATATGACTGATAATTAGTGGTTTGCACCGGAGCGAAATCTTGCGGACCGGTGAAATACACCGGTGATTTGCCGCTCTTCGGAGATTCACCGGGGATCTCCGGAGAATTTTGTTGTTTAGTTAGAAATCAAGCCTCAGTTCAGTTATCGTTCGTTAATGTAGTGCAATTTGAAGCTTGTAATGAAATATATTTGCTTACATGAGATTATTTATGAATTTTGATGATTAAAAAAAACATTCAGTAATTGAAAATGAAAAAAAAATCTTTATTTTACAATAAATTATGCTAAATGATGGTTTTCATGAAGGAAACACAACATTTTAACATCGTCATTACGCAGCATATTTCTTCGGTCATTGAGAATATAACCTGTCGTATAAAATACTTTCTCTGATCGAACAGAAGTTGCAGGCACAGTAAAGTATTTAAAAGCTATTTCATCTAAAGGCTTGAGATGTTTATTAAAATTCCAAAATGCTACAATGTTATCCCAGTTATGGTTAGTATCTGAAAAATTTGTTTCAGTATACATCCTAAATAAATTTATCGCCGTAGCTGATGATGTGTCTGTATTAGAAGCATTTATATTTTTTAGAAATCCAAGCAAACTGGGATGATCAATGTTACTTGTACTGGCCCTTGCCAATGATTCTTCTGTGCTTTCAGATGTTTGCCCAACTTGTCTCACCCTTAAAATATTGTTGATTTCCGCTTTTGCAGCTTCTTTTGCAGCCAATTTATTTTCTAAATTTCTAAAACTGTGCCTGATGCAAAATTGTGGAAATCCGGCAAACTGTTCGTGATTCATATTCTAATAAACGTGCATTCATAGAACTTTTTAAATTTTGCGAAAACGTTTCACCCACAGTTGTCGCGATTCTCGAGCCCAAAGTTCTAACATTATCATACAGTCCATGTATGATAGGTATAATAAGACCGCACGTAGGATATTGTTCCCCGCTAATCATTTGTGTCGCTTGTTCGAAGACATCAAGCAGAAGTACAACATCTTTTAGTATTTTCTATTCATTTGGGGTAATGATTTCAGGCGCTTGAGGTAATTTTCTTTGCACAGCCGTCAAACTGTCAATCAACTTTAGAATTCTTTTCAACATGTAATATAAGCTATTCCAGCGCGTTGAAACTTCTTGGATTAATTGTAAAGATTGTACATTTGGATTCCTTTCTCTTTGTTCATTTTGGAGTGATAATGTAGCAATGTTTGATTGTTTGAAAAATTTTATTATGGTTTTACATTTATCTATCAAGTTCTTTAACTCGGGAATCTCAACGAAAAGGGAATCATTAATAACTAAATTTAGAGTATGGGCAAAGCAAGGCATATGACGAATTCCTAGCAATCTGGCCATTTTAATCACGTTTGCCGCATTATCCGTCGTCACGCATACAACTTTGTCACGGATTTGCCATTTCGTTAAAATGTCATGAACAATTTCTTTTAAATTATCTGCCGTGTGTGACTGTTTTAAGGGTGTAGTTGTCAGTACATAATTTTTAAGAGTATTTTCATGAAATAAATGTACAGTAATTGTGATATATGACTCCATCGAAGTACTCGTCCAAATATCTGTGGTCATCGATAAATTTTTGATTCCAGATAATATAAGTTTAAGGTTTGTCTTAGCTTTATTATACATTTTCGGCATTATTTCATATCGAATTACACTTTTGTCTGGAATTTTATAGTTTGGGTTAATGAAGTAAACAAAATTTCGAAACCCTTTATCCTCCACAATAGAAAACGGCTGAAAATCTGTCGCTATCATTAGAGTAAGTGCTTCGTCCGCTTTTGCTAAATCACGAACGGAAGGATTATCCTGAGTAGTAGATACATTGACATTTAGATCCACAGAAGTATCTGTTTCTGAAGGACTTAAAAATTCTGAATGCTTCCTCTTTAAATGCGATAGCATATTTGATGTTCCACCACCTGTACTTAGCACGGTGAAACACAGTTTGCATTGTACTTTTTTATCTCCATCATCAACTTTTTCAAAGTGACCTCTGGTTTTCGATGGAACTTTAGGCATTCTGTGAATAAAAACAAAGAGGGATGGATGAACAAGATGACAATTTAATAAGTAAAAATTCATGGCAAGTTAACGCGCAAACAATACGAAAAATTATATTATAGTACATTATGATATAAGTGCGGTAAGTTGAAAATTACAGCAGAGGCGATATTGCTGGCCCGAGCCGTAGGCGAGGGCTACAAGAAAGCAGAGGCTGTAATTATCAAAGCGCACGTATGTCATACGACGTTTTATAACATATTTGCGAGGAAAACACATTTTCTGAAAATGACTGCGTGTTTTTGTTGTTTTTCTAGTGTATAAATCTTTGGTAAGCCAACATGTATTTTTCTTTGGACTTAGATGGTAATAGGCTGTCAATAACATTTTGTGCTTCACTTATTATTTTCGGTGGTGTAGACTGTACATTTAGTTCTTCATTACTAAAACGAGACATATTTATTTTTAAACTTTCAAGGTAAAAGGCGACTAACGGACTAAAGACTGCATGTACGCGCCAACAAGACGCGATGAATGACAGCCGTCTATACGCCGGCCAATTAGAGTGCGTTATCCTCGTCACACGGACACTACGACGTATGTACCGGACGAGGTTTTAAGCCCGCGCCGACCAACTGGCGCTGAATCAGTGCCCTTCGAGATCTCAAGGCGAAGCCACGCGTCACGCGCCCTTGAACTCAGCCCCGACGTGACCATATGTGTGCAGTGACAGAGCTAGGACTACCAGCTCGCCCATAACGCCTAACGAACACCAGTGCCCCTAGTGAAGTGTTTGTGTGTTGCCGCCCTCAAGCCCGCGCCAAGAGCGCCCCCGCGCCCCCGCGCTTCAGCTCGATCCCGTGCCTACAACACGGACCCCCGGTAAACCCCTTCCGGTTTTTTGCCTTTACCTACGTCGCATGTTGGTGTCCCTCGCGCCAACAATGCACATACCTCCAACAGCATAGAGCGGCGACGGGCTCATCAAAATAATACTACCAACCCCTCCCTTCCCTTCGGTGTCGTAAAAGGCGACTAACGGACTAAAGACTGCACATATATTCAACAGCATAGAACGGCGATGGGCTTATCAAAATAATACTACCAACCCCTCCCTTCTCTTCGGTGTCGTAAAAGGCGACTAACGGACTAAAGACTGCACATACATGCTACAGCATAGAGCGGCGATGGGCTCATTAAAATAATACTACCAACCCCTTTCTTTTCTTGGGTTTCGTAAAAGGCGACTAACGGACTAAAGATTGCACATACAGCCAACAGCATATAACGGCGATGGGCTCATCAATATATCACTACAAACCCCTTTCTTCCCTTCGGAGTCGTAAAAGGCGACTAACGGACTAAAGACTGCATATACATCCAACAGCATAGAGCGGCGATGGGCTCATCAAATAATACTACCAACCCCTTTCTTCCCTTGGGTGTCGTAAAAGCGACTAACGGGCTAAAGGCTCCCACCTATGTTGTCCATAGATTCAAACGATTAGGAACTCATTTTTAAATTACATTACCGCACTAGTGCGTAGCTTATTACATTACGATGCTAAAATCGGTGTAATAAGAGCCACTTAACGAGCAAATGTGTTATAAAATAATATACAGGTACTTACCTACATAAAAGATAATTGCCGTTCTAAATTAAATCACAGTTGTTTCATTTATTCAATTTTACTTTTACTCTTGCACATCAAATGAATCTGGACATACTTTTCCTGCACCGTTTTACATCAAATCGAGCGACTGACTGAGCTGAGTCCGAATAAAGTATCATCTACCTACACTTAGTCAGTTAGACCCGGCCGGGAAATCCCCGAACATCGATAACATACGTACCATAGACTATACAGTTAGATTACCATACCATAGACTAAATAGAATAAACAGTAAGATTGAATGATCCTGCCCGCAAACTGCCATTGTTTCGTTATTCGACGAAACTAATAAAAAAAAGATAATAAAGACAATTGCGACAGCGGCCACGATGTACAAAGGTAAGTACCTATACCTACTAACCTGACACAAACACTTTACCAGTAAATTATAGTCAATAGTCAATAGTCAAAATATATTTATTCAATAAACTCAATTAATAAGTACTTTGAAACGTCCAAATATTTTTTAACCTACCACCCATTCAGGACATCATTTTTTAACTGTGGCAAAGAACGGGCGCAAGAAACCACAGCGCACAGAAGCAACGACATTTACAAAATATATATATATTATATGTCGTTACCAGATCACAAAATACAAAATATGAATTTGAATGTAAATAGTTTAATTAAATATGGTGCTCTATATAAATTAATTATAGGCAATTAGAAATAGCTGTTGGAGTAGGTACTTGGAGCATGTCAGACCCAAGCTGTTTTGTCTTCTGTATAATCCGACACTTTATAATAAGCTTTTTTATAAAGCTTTTCTTTGATTTTGATTTTAAATTTATCAAGATCTAATTTCTGAATATCATTTGGTACTTTGTTGTATAATCGTACACACAGACCCTTAAAAGAATTATTTATTTTATGGAGCCTAGTATAAGGCACTGCTAATTTGTTCTTACTTCTAGTATTTAATTTGTGAATATCACTGTTTTTTGAAAACATTTCAATATTTTTATGAACATACACAAGATTTTCATAAATATATTGTGATGCAACTGTCATTATACTTATATCCTTAAATCTCTCTCTGAGAGAGTCACCAGCCTGTAGGTTATATATTGCTCGAATAGCCCTCTTCTGCAGCACAAATATAGTTTGAATGTCGGCAGCATTTCCCCACAGTAAAATGGCGTACGACATTACACTATGAAAGTAACTGAAATAAACTAATCTCGCTGTATCAACGTCAGTTAACTGACGGATCTTCATTACTGCATAAGCCGCAGAGCTAAGTCTATTCGACAATTTAGCTATATGTGGGCCCCACTGAAGCTTGGCATCCAACGTGATGCCTAGAAACACAGTGGTGTCCACAGGATTCACATTCTTATCTTTAATTTGTACACTAGTTATTACCTGCTTAACATTACGCAATACAAATCTTACACATTTGGTTTTTCCCTCGTTTAATAGCAAGTTATTAACACTAAACCAGTGAACAATCTTTGAGACCGCATTATTCACATCGTCATAATTTGGGTGTCGTCGTTTCACTTTGAATAAAAGTGAAGTATCATCAGCAAACAATACTATCTCATGACTGTCTTTTACAAAATAAGGTAAGTCATTAATATAAACCAAAAACAAGAATGAACCAAGTATTGAACCCTGCGGAACTCCCATTTTAACCACTGATCCCGGAGATCTTTTACCGTTAATGTCGACCTTTTGAATCCTGTTACTCAAGTATGAGATTAGAAGGCTCAAAGAAGCATCCCTAATTCCATAGTGGTTAAGCTTCCTGACCAAAGTTTCATGTAAAACACAATCAAAAGCCTTGGATAAATCACAAAATACCCCTAGGGCATCCTGTGATTCCTCCCAGGTATCAAATATTTGGATTAAAAGCTCAACACCGGCGTCAGTTGTAGAGCGACCCCTAGTAAAACCATATTATTTACCATGTAAAAGTTTATTTTTATAAAAATGAATTTGCATTTGATCTAGTATTAACTTTTCAAAAATTTTACTAAATGTGGGTAGCACAGAAATAGGTCTAAAGTTAGAGGGGTCAGAAGTGCTACCCGATTTAAATAATGGAATTATTTTACTATATTTCATGAGGTCAGGAAAAATACCACAGTCAATGCATTCATTAAATATGCAAGCTAAAACTGGAGCTATTGTCATAATTACAGATTTAGCGACGTCCACGGAATTACCCCACAGATCAGCAGTTTTCTTTTTATTGAGAGTGTTAAATGTTTTTATTATATCTATAACACAAATTTTTTGAAAACTGAAATTATTTTCACAATCTTTAACATTCTCCTTCAAAACAGATTCAGCTACAGTGGGGGAGGAAATCAAGGCTTTTGTAGTTGAAACTGGAATGTCAGTAAAAAACCTCTCAAATGCTGCAGCAACATCAGCATCAGAAGTCAAGGTTTTATTATCACAATTTAAATTGTACTCATTATTACGACTTTTGACCTTTCCTGTTTCACTATTTATAATATTCCATGTCATTTTTATTTTGTCATTACTATTCTTAATCTTAGAACTCAGATAGTTTGCCTTGGCTAATCGACATACTCTTTTGAATAACTTTGAATAACTTTTAACATATAATTTGAAGTCATCGCTGGTGTTATAGTTGCGTTCACCATAAAGTTCATAAAGGCGTTTCCTACTTCTGTGAATACCAATTGTAGCCCATTCATTAAAAGTTACAGTACCACTAACTGAGATCTTTTTTGGAATAAAAGTTTTATTGAATTCTGAACAATAAATGTTAAAAAAATTATTATAAAAGACATTAGGGTTGTCATTGTATTCTAAATAATTTAATTTTGTATCTAGATTGCTTTTAAAGCGTTCCAGCCGACCTGCAGTTTTTGGTACAACAGTGATATTCTTTTTCGTCACTTGTTTACGCTGGTGTGGAAAGCTGACCATTTGGCCACAATGATCAGAGTCCAGGTTATTAATAATTTGCTTAGCCAGTGGTTTTACATTTGTATATATGTTATCAATACAGGTGGCCGAAGTGGCAGGTCTTGTCGGCTCCAAAAATAAATAATTCAAGTTGTATGATAGAAATAGGTTTTTGATTTTAGTTGACATTGTGGAATTTTCTAACAAATTAATATTAAAATCCCCGCAAACAATTATTGTTTTACCTACATTACGGACTTTATGTAATGCCTCATCCATAACTTTTTCGAAAAAATCATATGATGCTGAAGGAGGTCTGTACACACTTAATACAACAAACTGCTCCAACTCCACACAAGCTATTTCTATTGTTCGCTCAACCGAGAGGCTCACTATGTCTTTGCGTTCCTTTAATTTAAACTTTTTATTACGTAAAAAGTATCGAACCGAAACTAAGACCGAAACTCAATCTTGTGGCCGAAACTGTTCAAAACCAAAGCCGAACTTCTAGTCGGTCTTGGGTCGGTTACTTTACTATTATATTACATATATAGATTTTATTTTAGACTGAAGCCCTGTCTCCTGCGACACTGTTTTGTGTTTTCGAACACCTAACATCAAACATCTAACAAAATTTACTGCCCAATTTTGTTTGGTGTTTGATGTTAGAAAACACAAAACAGTGTCGCAAGAGATCCGGCTTGAGACGTTGCCATCAAAGCATATTTTTAGAGGTATTTTTTTTCAGAAAAGACTATACCTGAGTCTGAGACTTCTGCGAGTGAAACAGAAAATAACTTCGGCAATATATATAGTAAGCCCAATGAATCAGATAATGTATTCACAGAAAATGCTGATTATATTCCCAACAAGAAAAAGAAACTTTCAGAAGTGGTTGATGATGATGCCACAAATTGCAGCTCCCCTAGTTACGAGTACAACCAAGATGAGTACAGTCAGTGCGCTCAGCGTTGGCCTAGTCCTGATTATACCGATAACAAACCCAAGAAACCAAGCCCAAAATCTCAAAAACAGTTTTCGAATGCGGCAGTGATGACCACTGGGCCAGGGAATCACTATGTGGAAGAAGTTAATGAAAGCACCAGAATTTCAAATTTAATGTTTTGTAAGTTCATCTCGCATGAACTTGAACGATATACTGGCGACGAACGTTTTAACATCATGCAACAAATTTTGGAAGTCTTCAAAAACAATAAATAAAAATAAGAAATAAAATTATTGTGATTTAAAATAATTATAACAAATGGGTACCTAAAAAAACCTCGTTAATCAATAAATAAAAAATGTCTTTTATTTGGCTCTATAAGTTGTACCTATAACCGGAGAATACCGGTTTTTCACCGGTGTTTTTTACCGATTAGTTTTACCGGTAAAACACCGGTGATTCTCCGGAGATCTATGCTCCGGTGCAAACCACTACTGATAATCCACTCGTCACGTCAGACGAGTGGATACATGGCGAACATAATACAAGAAGACGTAATGCAGAAAAGTAAACTAAGTACCTTAGCCTACTTACTTTACATCTTAGCTGACAACAAAACATTATTAAATGACAAGTTTTGAGTAGTTAAGTACAGATCGCGCTATTCTTTTTTCAGATAAGATTATTCTACAATTATCCGAATTGGATGAATGGGATGAAAACGTACGTAACGTAAACGGATGAGTATGTAACATATTCTTAATTAAAAATAAAAACTGCAAATGATTAAGTACTTATCTGTTTATTTTTCATTTTGGTTAATCAATCTATCATCCTGTCATGTTCACAAATCACAATAATAGGAAAGTAATTTTTAAGATGTACAATAGTCTATAGAATTGCGTATCTAGCTAGGGCCACATCATACGATTAAAGTTTTTTCCACAACCCTTACGTGGTTTTTTGACAATTAATCAATTAAGAGCTTCAGGTAAGTATGCAAAAGTATTTCCTAAATTATAGTTAGGTAAGTAGGTACTCTTATTATCACTAAATCATTCATCACTACCTAGGTACCTACTAATTATAAAACACAGTCCCCCCGCGTCTGTATGTCTACGTAAGTACGTAGGTACCTATTTACTTAATTAAGTATTATAATATCAATTCTACTAGTCACCTACAATTATTAAGTACCTACCTATATTATTAAAACTTACAAGTACCTAACTAGGTTGGTAGTTACTAGGGCTTGCTCCCGGGAATTCCTGGTATTTACCGGGAAATTGACTTTTTACGCAGTACCGGTACTGAGAATTTGTTTCCCGGGAAATCCGGTACTTTTGGTACTTTTGTTATAATTTCAAATTACGCCAATATTAGGCTCCGCGTTTGCGGTAGTCGTTACCGGTAGCCTCGGCCTATGCTCTTAGTTGCAAACCATACAAATTTCGTAGCGTTACCAAGTTTTTGTCTCCACAGTTCTAAACCGTGACGTCACCGGTACTTTTTCTGGGGAAAAATTGTAACTAATGTACCCGTACCCTACACCGTACTGTGTCATCGTCATCGCACTCCAATGATTTGATAATTCCATTTAAATAATTTATTTTTTGTTTGCTAATTTAGCTTTAACTTCCAAATGACCTTGAAACTGAACGTCACTCGAAACATCGACGACAAGAATTCCAATAGTCGGATCGGTATCAAGGAAGAGCTCCCTCAAAAGTTCAGAGGTACGACGAAGGGATGTTTTTTCGCGGTAAATGCGAAAACTTGTTTTTTGGAGGCGTTACAGTGGACTAAGTTATGTCGGCCCCAATTCAAGACATGACTTAACATGTTCTTGGTGTCAGTCACAAGTTTATTCCGGCTCTCGATAACGCTTTCCCGAGAAATATTAGCTCGTCCGGTGTAGAGCGTTACTCCCTTACTGACGTTCGCGTAGCAATGAATGCTGTTGTTATGCAACATGTCATTGATATGCAGAAGAAGAGTCTGGAGTCACACACCCCTGTAGGACTCCAGACTCCAGCATTTAAGGGGGTTCATGTCAGAGCACGAACCATCGACTACGACTCTGATGCTACGCCCAGAAAGAAAGCTGGCCGCCCACGAACACAATTACTCAGGAAGCCAGTATGATGAAAGTTTAGAGAGAAGAGCCCTGTGCTATACCCTGTCAAAGGATTTCGCTAAGTCCAAGCTAACTGCCAGTGCCTCCCCTTTACCCTCGACAGCCTTCGCTCATCGGTGAGTAAGGTACACTAAAGGATCACCAGCCGAACGACCGCGACGAAAACCATACTAGCGATCGCTTAGTAGTTAGTTTTATTTTAGGTACTTTGGAGAGCAAAGAGGTGATGGCTATTGGCCTGTAGTTGGACGGATCTGAGCGATCGATTTTTTTGAGAATCGGGTGGACAAGGGCTGTCTTCCAAGAGCTCGGGACAACGCCAGTAGTGTAAGAGAGCCGGAAAACGCGCGTTAGAACCAGCGCCAACTCATAAGAGGAAGTGCATCAGGCCAACTCGACTTATGGATATCAAAGGAAAAAAGAACCTTACGAACTGGGCCCTTATTCTGTAATGATTCCTTGTTTCTAAACCACGTCAATTCCTTAAAAAGTTACGATATCTTCCCAAAAACGTATGCGTTTGACGTTTGCGCGCGGTAAGGTTTAGGTGTGGAATCTATAGATTCCGATACAGAATCAGGGCCCTGACCTTTGTAGGAACCGGACGTTTGGCATTGAACAAGCGCAATGCGATATGGTTGGTGGAGAGTTTTTCCCATCGTCCAAGGTCGAGTTAGATGCGAAAAGAGTGCCCAAGAGATCGGCTTTCTCCTTTGCAGTATTATGGGTCAGGCAGTCATCGGTCTTGTGCAATGGTGGTAGGGACGGCTAACAAAAATTCCCTAAGATAGCTTTGGCCGGAACGCACGCGTACCCAAAGGAAGACGCACTAGCCTCTCGCTAATTCCACTTATGAATGGTGACTTCGCCTTGGCATTGTCCTTCTTAAGGACCTGGCGGCAAAGTTGTACCTCTTTCTGAGCGCACTGGTGTTTGGATCCTTTGATGACACCGCATTAGCCCAGGCCATGTAATGTTGTCACTTTTGTCGAAACACCATTTTGCAGCAACGACCAAACCATGGTTGAGACCTGCCGCCAATGGGAACCACAGAGTTTGGATTGAAAAGTTTCATTCCCTGCAGTATCACATCAACGACAAAGTCGGCGGCGACATCAAGATCATCCAGTGAGTAGCAAACTCGTAGTAGGACGCAAAGAAACTCCTATCGCATCGACTCGACGTTTTTGAAATTTCTGTGAAAGGCACAGTGCTACGAATCAGACAGTGGTCTGATGAGCCTAGTGGTGCATCAATAGAAACTTGATAGCCGACTGGGTGAGAGGTCAGCAGAAGGTCCAATAAGAAAGGTACATGGCCCTCCACATCTGGAATCCACGTAGGCTCTGTTACCAATTGGGACAGACTGTAGGCCAAAGCGAAGTCATGAACGGCTCTACCCGCGTGGTCAGTTTTAAGTGAACCAAGCCATTCGACGTGGTGGACATTGCAGTCTCCCAATACCACAATCTCGGCCGAGGGCATCCGTTGGAGAAGGGTCTGTCGCCATTTGAACGGTCTCGGTTTGGACGAATTTATATTATTTACTCACCTTAAAAAACACTCATGATAAAAATCCATTGTATATAGACTGTATTCGCGGGTCAGAAGGACCGCCACATACAGCAGAGTAAAGAAGGCAGAGTAAAGATTGTTAGGCGGGAGGTGGGAAGGAACTTACCGGGGTCCGAGCTGTGGTCACAGGATCGTGCTGGAGCTGAAGGCGGCTGGCGCTCTAGGCGCGGGGGCGCAGGTTTGAGGGCAGCAACACACAACACAGTTCACTCAGGGCACTGGTCGGTGGCGTTTTAGGGGTAGTTGAGCTGGTAAACGGAGCGCTCTCACTGCACACACACACTGAACACATATGACGATGATCACGGGCTGAGTTCTTGCGCGCGCGACGCGTGGGTTCGCCTTGAACGCTCTTAGCACACTGCTGGGCGACCGCGTGATCCCCGCGGTCTAGGAGGTTCGTCTGGTATACTTGTCACTTCCCTCTGATTGGCCGATTATTCGTTGCGCTGTGGCGCAAACATCTTCCCGGGCCCCAGGAGGTAGGAGGGGGGGGGAAAGGAACGGAGTAACAGGATACTACAGCCTCGATTCGTGCTGTGTCGAGTTAATGTCGAGTGGGTGTGTATATGATGAGCTGAGAGGAATGCACGTGTGTGACTGTATGAGTAAGATCGTGCACTGAGCACAGCAACAAATAGGCACAAAAACAACAACAAAAAAGGCTGTACACTGGGCATGCTACCATGTAGTGAGTCGTGCACTGAGCATGATAGCATATAGGCACAAAAACAACAACAAAAAAGGCTGTACACTGGGCATGCTACCATGTAGTGAGTCGTGCACTGAGCATGATAGCATATAGGCACAAAAACAACAACAAAAAAGGCTGTACACTGGGCATGCTACCATGTAGTGAGTCGTGCACTGAGCATGATAGCATATAGGCACAAAAACAACAACAAAAAAGGCTGTACACTGGGCATGCTACCATGTAGTAAGTCGTGCACTGAGCATGATAGCATATAGGCACAAAAACAACAACAAAAAAGGCTGTACACTGGGCATGCTACCATGTAGTGAGTCGTGCACTGAGCATGATAGCATATAGGCACAAAAACAACAACAAAAAAGGCTGTACACTGGGCATGCTACCATGTAGTGAGTCGTGCACTGAGCATGATAGCATATAGGCACAAAAACAACAACAAAAAAGGTTGTACACTGGGCAGGTACCATGTAGGCACAGAAAAGCGCAATGCGCGCTGTGGCGCAAAGAAACTCCTATCGCATCGACTCGACGTTTTTGAAATTTCTGTGAAAGGCACAGTGCTACGAATCAGACAGTGGTCTGATGAGCCTAGTGGTGCATCAATAGAAACTTGATAGCCGACTGGGTGAGAGGTCAGCAGAAGGTCCAATAAGAAAGGTACATGGCCCTCCACATCTGGAATCCACGTAGGCTCTGTTACCAATTGGGACAGACTGTAGGCCAAAGCGAAGTCATGAACGGCTCTACCCGCGTGGTCAGTTTTAAGTGAACCAAGCCATTCGACGTGGTGGACATTGCAGTCTCCCAATACCACAATCTCGGCCGAGGGCATCCGTTGGAGAAGGGTCTGTCGCCGTTTGAACGGTCTCGGTTTGGACGAATTTATATTATTTACTCACCTTAAAAAACACTGATGATAAAAATCCATTGTATATAGACTGTATTCGCGGGTCAGAAGGACCGCCAAATACAGCAGAGTAAAGAAGGCAGAGTAAAGATTGTTAGGCGGGAGGTGGGAAGGAACTTACCGGGGTCCGAGCTGTGGTCACAGGATCGTGCTGGAGCTGAAGGCGGCTGGCGCTCTAGGCGCGGGGGCGCAGGCTTGAGGGCGGCAACACATAACACAGTTCACTCAGGGCACTGGTCGGTGGCGTTTTAGGGGTAGTTGAGCTGGTAAACGGAGCGCTCTCACTGCACACACACACTGAACACATATGACGATGATCACGGGCTGAGTTCTTGCGCGCGCGACGCGTGGGTTCGCCTTGAACGCTCTTAGCACACTGCTGGGCGACCGCGTGATCCCCGCGGTCTAGGAGGTTCGTCTGGTATACTTGTCACTTCCCTGTGATTGGCCGATTATTCGTTGCGCTGTGGCGCAAACATCTTCCCGGGCCCCAGGAGGTAGGAGGGGGGGGGAAAGGAACGGAGTAACAGGATACTACAGCCTCGATTCGTGCTGTGTCGAGTTAATGTCGAGTGGGTGTGTATATGATGAGCTGAGAGGAATGCACGTGTGTGACTGTATGAGTAAGATCGTGCACTGAGCACAGCAACAAATAGGCACAAAAACAACAACAAAAAAGGCTGTACACTGGGCATGCTACCATGTAGTGAGTCGTGCACTGAGCATGATAGCATATAGGCACAAAAACAACAACAAAAAAGGCTGTACACTGGGCATGCTACCATGTAGTGAGTCGTGCACTGAGCATGATAGCATATAGGCACAAAAACAACAACAAAAAAGGCTGTACACTGGGCATGCTACCATGTAGTGAGTCGTGCACTGAGCATGATAGCATATAGGCACAAAAACAACAACAAAAAAGGCTGTACACTGGGCATGCTACCATGTAGTAAGTCGTGCACTGAGCATGATAGCATATAGGCACAAAAACAACAACAAAAAAGGCTGTACACTGGGCATGCTACCATGTAGTGAGTCGTGCACTGAGCATGATAGCATATAGGCACAAAAACAACAACAAAAAAGGCTGTCCACTGGGCAGGTACCATGTAGGCACAGAAAAGCGCAATGCGCGCTGTGGCGCAAAGCGCAAAAGCGTGCGCTGGGCAGGTACCATGTAGGCACAGAAAAGCGCAATGCGCGCTGTGGCGCAAAGAGCAAAGGCGCAATAAAAAGCGACCGCAATAGAAGCAAATAAAAAGCAGACTGCATGTGTGTATGTGCTGCAGGCTGATGTGTGGGTGCACGTGTGTAGAAGTACTATGCTCTTGTGGTGAGCACGCACGAGATTTGAGCCGATTTAACACGACAAGAACATTAAAAAATAAAACGGGGAAAATAACAATGCAATCTCTCGTCATAATACCATACGTAACGTAATAATTTAACTACAGACTCAAAGTAATATTAGGCAACAATCATTTACACAAGCGCGCTTAGTCAGGACAAAATTGGTCAGTGTGTGCTAATGCATCAAACCAACATAAACAATGTGCAACTTAATTGGTAAGTAAAAAATTAACACGAATCGAACACTGTTCTTGGAACACATTCTTATTTTATTTTTGTAGGTAGGTTAATAATATTTCGCAATGCACTTTGCAACGTCTATCGTGCAGAAAGGGTCATGTAAGATAATGAAATTAGGAATGTTACGAGATGAAATTTAAAAATAAGAAATTAAAATTAAGTTACGTGATAACTACGAAATATGAGGAAATATTATTTTTAGCGGACTGTAATCTATTGTACGAGCAGATGGAATGGGTTACCAAATTATGGGCTGAATACCTAAGGTGACGTGTACCTACTGCTGCGGCGGCAGCTGTGCGTGCGCGGACGCATGCAGCGGGCTGTCGGTGGGTCGTTGTGCCGGAGTGTCCCGCAGATGGGGCGGGAGCCACCGCGCCGCCGATTCCGGCTGGTAGTGCTGCGTGGCGTCGTCCGGTCGGTAAAGGGACGTGTGGTGCTCGGCGTTGCCACACACTCTACAACCCTTCACCGACTTACACTCCTGTGGGTAATGTGGGCCCAGGCACTTCTGGCACCGCTCGCGCGCCTTTATAAAGTCCCACCGACCTTGTGTCGGTTGGGCATTGTAGCGGGCGCACGCTATCAATCTATGCCCCCTAGTCCTGCAGTAAGGGCAGTAAGGGGTGTTTGGGCTGGGCCCGGCCCGCGCGTGCATTGTGTGGGTGTTATGTGCAGTTGTGTAGGCGTGTATGGGTGGCGGCACGAGTCGAGGCAAAAAATGAAATGTGTAGGGTAGGGTTTAAAACTAGTGGACTGTATGTATCCGGCTCGTAGGATCAAATTGTATTCGCGGGTCAGAAGGACCGCCAAATACAGCAGAGTAAAGAAGGCAGAGTAAAGATTGTTAGGCGGGAGGTGGGAAGGAACTTACCGGGGTCCGAGCTGTGGTCACAGGATCGTGCTGGAGCTGAAGGCGGCTGGCGCTCTAGGCGCGGGGGCGCAGGCTTGAGGGCGGCAACACACAACACAGTTCACTCAGGGCACTGGTCGGTGGCGTTTTAGGGGTAGTTGAGCTGGTAAACGGAGCGCTCTCACTGCACACACACACTGAACACATTTGACGATGATCACGGGCTGAGTTCTTGCGCGCGCGACGCGTGGGTTCGCCTTGAACGCTCTTAGCACACTGCTGGGCGACCGCGTGATCCCCGCGGTCTAGGAGGTTCGTCTGGTATACTTGTCACTTCCCTCTGATTGGCCGATTATTCGTTGCGCTGTGGCGCAAACATAGACTCTTTTAAATTTAAAACATTCAACTCGGATGACCTCTAACCAATTCCATTTGACATAGTGATGCCACAGCTAGTATAGCAATTAGCAAAACAATTTTTTTATTATAAAAATTTTGTGTAATATTTTGATTTGCTCATTGATCCATTAATCAAACGTTAGTTACATCTGGGTTAAAAATTCAGTACCAAAAAGTACCGGAAATTCCCGGTTTTCTCGGTACCATAGTTAGCGCAGTACCGGGAACCCTGTTTTCTCCACAGTACCAGGACTGCAAGCCCTAGTAGTTACTTACTAATGGAGTAACTGCTAATACTACTTTACGTTACATAACATACTATGTAACATATACATACGTCTTCTTTGGCACAAGTCTAAATTCCATTTCGGTGTTAAACCCTAGTGTTTATACGTTCTGCTCAAGGTCACCAGCGCTCGAGCTCTCACGTACACGGAGTGTCACTGTTGGTGCTCAAAATAAACATGTATAGGTAGCACAGTAATATATATTATATTACCGTTTAGGTAGTCTGATGTGGCTTTGACTGTACTGACATACCTAGCCTAGGATTATTTGAAATGGTAATTTGTTCACATTTAGGTACACATTATAAACACCATAACTTGTAATTATTTAAGTAAGTATTCAGATTAATTATTATTTAAAAGAAGACAACCCAAAAGTCATTAGAAGAGATAAGAGTAGGTACGCGATAGAAAGAGAGGAAACTTCTAGGTGAATTTAACTGTAGATAAGGGAGCGGTGTGCGACCTGAATTGCATTTTATTGTGTCTTAGCAAGAGTCGCTATTTATTTAAATGACTTTGCGGAGTGAATCTTCTGTACTTGCACTATTATGTAAGTATTCTATGGTATTATGCACAGATAAGGGGCAGGGGCAAATAAGGGGGTTTTGGGGGTTAAAGTTACTCGCGTCCGTAGGTTTACCCTTGAGACCCTACACGTGACCCCTGGCTGGTGCTAAATGAGTGACACTGACTGAGTGGTAGAGCCACGCTGCGTTGCAGCACGCATTGGGCCGGCTCGCCCGGCGTAATACCACCCTCTCACTAATATTCGGCGTGAAATAATGGCACTTGGTGCTGTTGTGTTTCGTCCGACCAGTGAGGGTTCTGGAGGCCCCTCCTCCACCCCCCTCTTCCCAATTCCTATTAATTTCTTAAACCTATTCCTCCCTTAAAGGCCGGCAACGCTTCTGCGATTCCTCTGGTTTTGCGGGTGTCCAGGGGCGGCGGTGATTACTCTCCATCAGGTGACCCGCCTGCTCGTTTGCCTCCCTCTATTATAAAAAAAAATAAAAATAATATCGTCGGCTTACTGCAAGAAATCATTAAAGAGCAGTAAGTAAGTAAGTAGTAAGTAGCAGCAATAGCTACAAAAATTTCAATGTGTCCTAATAGAAATAAATCAACTTGTGACGGGTTGAAAAAAAAAAAATCTGCTTTTGGCGGTGTGACCAGTTAGAACAAAATTTTGGTGTGACGAGTTGATGCCCAAATCCACCTGCCTACGTCCTGCATGCCCAATCGCGTATTTAGTGAAATATTTTATTCGTGATTAAAACAAAATGTACTGTATGTATATTTCTATTTTTTGTGTGGTATAAAATAGCATTACAAAGGCCATGATGAGCGATTCTGTAAATTTTTATTTATTATTGCGTGTTTACGTTTTCATCCCATTCATTCAATTTGGATGATTGTAGAATAATCTTATCTGAAAGAAGAATTGCGCGATCTGTAAGTACTAACTACTCAAAACTTGTCATTTAATAATGTTTTTATTGATGTCAGCTAAGATGTAAAGTAAGTAGGTTAAGGTACTTAGTTTACTTTTCTGCATTACGTCTTCTTGTATTATGTTCGCCATGTATCCACTGGTCTGACGTGACGAATGGATTATCAGTCATATAGAGTGTAGGTAGGTATGCCCCCACCCCCGCGCCTGCCCGCCGCCACCGCCGCGCCGCACCCGCAGCCGCCCGCGTCCGCATAAAAAAACGTACGTTAGCGAAATATTTTATTCGTGATTTAAACAAAATGCACTGTATGTATATTTCTAATTTTTGTGTGGTATAAAATAGTATTACAAAGGCCATGTATGAGCGATTCTGTCAATTTTAATTTATTATTGTGTGTGTTACGAAAGAAAAATGAAATGATCAAAGAAGCACACCACTTAACTTTCTAAACATTGTTCAACATGTATACCACTAACCACTGAAAATCTTAAAGATTATTTCATAAATTTTAAAATTTTATTCAAAGACAAAAAGAGTGATTTTGTGATTTTCATAGTTCCACATATATTATGTTTCTAAACTTTTTACAACACAAAGATAAGATAGTTCTTATTATAAAACACTCAACATAACAAACTTTAATATTATATACATTACGTTACATTAAAGCACAGTCATAAAACTTCTAACTTTTTAAAAGTAGCTCACAATCCACATACTCTATCCACTCAGCAAAAACGAAAAGTTTTAGAATTATCGTAAGTAATTTTTTTCCGGCTACGCGACTAGTGGCCATAATGATGCTTATGGTTACATAACTCCTCCGCCCTTAAGAGTGAGCCTCGCCGATGGCGCTGGCTGTTATTATGATGTTGCAATTGTATGCAACTGCAGCTGCTCCGCACTCGCAGGCTCCGTCCTTCGTTGCAGCACCTCGTCATGTCCTTCGTTTCCAATGTTTGAATGCGCTCATTACGATGCATGCGACAATGATGATGTATAGAGTCATGATTGCCCAACTTGGTTTCTTTGATATAACTTTATTTTCGGTGGTATCCATTTTTTCGGCTTTTTCTACAAGTTTGTTATCCTCATCTAGCTTTACGTTTTTCATGTTGACGTGGATGTGCGGTTTGTAGTTTTCTGGTATGATAATTTCCGGTAACGGGATCGTTTCCCTTATTTGGATACTTTTCAGGTGCGACTGAAGTGTGGTGTTCATAATGTTAACATAACACTTGGTATCGGCAGATACTATATTTATTCCAGTAAGTCGTTGATATTGGGTGTTTTTATCGCAGACGGTTTTTGCTATCTGTTCCTGTTTAGTGAGAATGATCTATGTGTTTGCTTTGATTTGATGAATTTCATTTTCATAGGTTGCGTGTATGTAGGTGCAGTTATGCGGCTGTTGGTGCTGGACGAGTTGTAGGATGCAGTTTTCAGAGTTGTTCGTTTTCTTCCACTGAACGTGTTTGCAAATTTATAGGTCGTCTGTGATGATGGTGCAGGGTTCGTCGGGGTATGCATATTCTTCTTTGCCCAAGATAAGGTAAGGATTATTGGATGCTAATACTAAGTTGTTTTTATTAGGTAAGGTCTACACCTACACCCCTACGGGGTGGAGAGAAACAATTGGTATTTCTAATATAAAGTTAATCGTAACGTTAGTACTATAAGTTTTTACAATAATAGTTTTTTTCCAATACATGGATAAGAGGTAATATAGGTTCAAATGGTAATTTACTTATAACTATTTCATTCTGTATTAAGACTAACTCTTTTAACAAGAACATGTGGGGTAATAGTGAGGGTACTTATGAGACAAAGTCGATATTTTTTGTACTCCCGCGTTACATATTAATAGTTACGGAAAAATTTTCTTAATACCGGTCGAGTAATATATCAATCGACGCCGCTCGTTGCGATAATTCCAAAAACCTATTACACTATAGGTTTAAAGTGAAAGTTCGCAGAGTAAAGTGCTCGCAAAGTTTGCAAAAAGTGTTTGTGGAGGTAAGTGGTGACAACATTGTGTTTTTGGTAAAAACTGACCTTTTGAGGTCGGATTTTCGGCGGAAATAGCTGCTCTTGGACCTTACTTGGCTTTCCTTGCTGATACCACGATTACTCGTGTTGAATCCAGGGAGAAATTAACCAACAAAAATCTGATCGAGATTTGGGTATTGTCCAAAAGTTGCTCCCGGACCCTGGATTTGGCAGCTGCCGGGTAGAGGACGTCGTGGCGGTTCTAAATTACCAGGCAGACCCAAGATCGGCTCACCGTAGCGGCCAAAATCGCGGTTAATAGCAGATTTCACATTTATAATTGAAATTACCTCTAACTTCATATTTCCTAACTTTTAGTAACCCCCTACACGATAGTAAAGCTTAAAATATTATCAAAAAAAATATATTTTTCTAACTTATTTTAAATATTTTAGTCCTCTGGATCTGGAATACCTACCCATAAAAATAGGATAAAATTCTTAAAATCCATATCTCCGAAACAGGTCGGAGAAAGTCGCGGTTTGGACCGGAAAGTCGATTCTTGTAGCCAGCTCAAGGATGCAGACTTTTTAGAAAAAAATATTTTCGGAAATTTTGAGGATTTTATTAAGTCCAAAAAATTCGTAAAAATTAAATTTTCAAAATTAAAAGTAGATAAGTTTTTTCTCCCTAAAATATAATAACAACCTCCTTTTCCAAAAATTAAATTAAAATTAGTATTTGTAGATACGCACTATTTATTTAAACTGAAATAATGCAAAATTCAAGATTGTTGGGGAAACGCGTTTAAAGTTTTGCGTGTGTGACCCGGTCCACATTTTTACAAACTTAAGAGCTAATACGATAAAGTGATTCTATTTAGTGATTTAAGTAACTAATGAATTTATCTATCGAAAGGTATAAGAATTCTGTTAATACTGTTAGTACTATTTTAAATACAGTACTGTAAACAAAATATTGTAGACATATTTCGTTTTATGATTAAAATATTGGATATTATTTAAAATGTTATGTGGCATAAAACACGTTAGTGCACTTTGATTTTAAAACATTTTTTTTTGTGTTTGCGTATTCAGGTTTAATGGTTTATCAACATATTTAAAAGAAAATGCTTTGCTCTATTACTTAAAAAAGCTGTTCAATATTAAAAGGATGATGGCTTTTTTCAAGATAACTCGTTTTTATCAGGATATAATTATGGGTTTATTAAATAAGGAGATCTTTCTTAAATTTTAGTTTCCCCTTATTGGGAAACTAAAACAGAAAATAGTTTTATTTGTTATAATCTCTTACGAGTACAAATACTCGTAAGTATATATATGTAACTACATGTATGTACATATGTATGCGGTGTAACGGAAGGCAGTCCGATATCGACCGGTATTATGTAAACACGCGCTAACTATAATAAATTAATTTTTCTGATTCGGAGTCCGAGTTTCCTTTGTCACCCTATGAACTAATAGTAACAGTCTAAAGTAATATCCTCTAAAGTGGTGACCTTCCAACGTTTTTAGTGCCGTGTCGAAGATTTCTGTAATCGGTCTCAAGTTCCGGTGTATAAACATTTTTTTTTAAAGAAGTGAAGATATGGAGTCTGCAACAAACTCGTCGGCTACAGGGACTGCGCAATTCTCCGAGTTGGGTCAAGTGACTGTGTCGTCCCGCATTCCAGATTTTTGGGAGGACCAGCCGCGCACGTGGTTCATCCCAATAGAATCCGTGCTCTTTAACTAAAAATTAGCTGATGTTGCCAAATTTCATCTGGTGGTCTCCAAGTTAGGAAAACAAGTGATTCAGCAAATCACAGATCTCCTGGAAAAGCCACTTGAGCAAGGAAAGTATGAGACTCTCAAGTCAACCCTGCTGGCCATCTATGAGGAGTCGGAGTCACGTCAAGTCCAAAAACTGATAGGTGAGATGGATTTGGGTGACCAGAAGCCATCTCAACTCCTCCGGCGTATGAGAGAGCTAGCGAGGGACAAGATCAACAACGACACCTTTAATATTCTTTGGCAAAATCATTTGCCTGCATCAGTACGTGCTGTCCTAGTGGTCGAGGATACCAAGGACCTCAAGTCCTTGGCGACCGTCGCTGAAAAGGTGATGGAGTCAGTTCGGCCGATCACAGTGGCCGAGGTGGAAACTTCCTCAGGCAACGCCTCAATAATCGCGGAAATAGCGAAGATTAACAAGCGGCTCGATAAGATGTCATTCCGAAGAAGATCCAGGACGCCAGCCCGTGGGAAAAGTCAAGCACGTTTCCGTTCGCATAGTCAGCGCGGCGGCGGCGCCCCGCAGCGTGCCGCACCGCGTGAGAATTGGTTGTGTTTTTACTATTTTAGGTTCAAGGACAACGCACGCAGGTGCATTCAGCCATGTGCCTGGAAAGGCGCACCCCCTTCAGGATCGACGGCCCATCATCCGGAAAACTAAGCGCCATGCAGCATGTAGCGGTGGAAATCTGCATAGGTATCGCCAGTCATCGCTTGTGTGTTACAGATAAGTTTAGTGGTTTAAGATTTTTAGTTGACACCGGTGCCAATGTGTCTGTTTTGTCGCGAAATAAAGTGCACATAAAATCTATCAATAAACAGTGCTCGGATTATAGTTTATATGCGGCAAACGGTACGCCAATCAAAACATACGGTGTTAAGACTTTAAATTTAAATTTAGGCTTAAGGAGAGATTTTCAATAGACTTTCATTATCGCGGAAGTTAAGCAGCCCATTCTGGGCGCAGATTTTCTTTCATATTATAAGTTATTAGTTGATGTTAATGCATGCAGATTAATTGACGACTTAACTAAGATAAATGTGTCGGCCTCTATTGTTTGCAGTAAAGAACAATCAATTAAAACGATAGACGAGTGTCATCCATTTTATGATATTTTGGCTAAATACCCTGATATCACTAAACCCGTATCTTTTAAGGAACCGCCTAAGCATTCTGTTTTTTACTATATTGAAACTAGTGGCGCGCCCGTGCACGCGAAAGCAAGACCGCTCCCACCTCACCGATACGCTAACGTTAAAGAAGAGTTTAGGGTTATGCAGCAGTAAGGGATTTCTAGACCGTCGAAAAGTGCCTGGGCAAGTCCTCTACACGTTGTGCCCAAGAAGTCCTCTACACGTTGTGCCCAAGAAAGACGGGCAGTTGCGACCATGTGGCGATTATAGAGCGCTTAATGCTATTACCAAGCCGGATAGGTATCCGATACCGAGACTGCACGACTTTACATACTTATTAGAGGGTAAAAGTGTATTCACTCGGTTAGATATTAATCGCGCGTATCATTTTATAATGGTCGCACCTGACGATGTAGAGAAGACTGCCATAATAACACCCTTCGGCTTGTACGAATTTCCGCGTATGACGTTCGGTTTGCGCAACGCTGCGCAAACTTTTCAGCGGTTTATGAATCACACGGTTTTAGAGGGTTTAGATTTTGTTTATTGTTATATTGATGATCTATTGATTGCAAGTTCTGATAGGGTTTCGCATAAAAAACATTTAAACTTAATTTTCGAGCGGTTGAACAAATTTGGTTTGACTATAAACTTGAATAAATGCTCGTTCGGACAAAGTAAAGTAGATTTTTTAGGGTTTGAAGTTTCGGTTGAGGGTATTCGTCGTCTGAAGGATAAAGTCGATGCTATTTCTAGTTTCCCTAGGCCCGAAACTGTTAACCAACTACGACGATTTTTGGGTATGGTTAATTTTTATAGGTTACACTTACCCAACGCCGTAGAACATCAAATGGAATTAAACAAGTTTTTGCAGTCTTCTAAGAAAAAAAATAAAACTAAAATTATTGGACAGAAAAGTCGAACGAGTCATTTATTCAATGCAAAATTAGTTAACAGCGAGCGGTTACGTTATCGTACCCTAAACCTGATATTCCGTTCGCTCTTATGACGGACGCGTCGAATACGAGCGTGGGCGCAGTCTTGCAACAGCGTGGTGACAATGCTTGGATGCCACTAGGATACTTTTCCAGGAAAATGACACCTGCACAGCAGAAATATAGCACTTACGACATGGAGTTATTAGCAATCTACCTTGCCCTTAAGTATTTTCGCAATATGATAGAGGGTCAAAACTTGGTAATTTACACGGACCACAAACCCTTAACTTTCGCTTTTTCGAAAATCGGTAGTGATAGTGAATTACCAAGGCGCGTTAGACAATTACTTTTCATTAGCGAGTTCACTATGAACATTATCCACGTTGTTGGGGACAACAATGTAGTAGCGGACGCGTTATCACGTATCGAGGCCGTGAGCTGCTCGACGGAATTAGATTACTCAGCTATAAGCGATGCGGAAGCAAGCGATGAGACTTTGACCAACTTGCGAAACGATTCGAGTAATAAATGGAATTTAAAAAAATATTGTTGCCCGGTTCTAATTTACCGGTTTAGTGCGAGATGTCCACTGATAAAGCCAGGCCTTACCTACCGGAAGCGTTTAGGCGGAGAGCTTTTGAATACGTTCACAATCTCAGTCACCCGGGAATCCGTTCCTCGCGTAAGCTTTTACAGGATAGATTCTTTTGGAATAATATGGACCGAGATGTGGGAAGGTGGGCGAAAAATTGTATATCATGCCAACGTGCTAAGGTCCATAGACACGTTAAGTCGTCGCTAGGCAAGTTCCCGGGAGCAGATCGTTTTTCTCATATTCATTGCGATTTGGTCGGCCCTCTCCCGATTTCCTTACAGGACTATAGATACCTAGTTACTATAATAGATCGGCAAACATGTTGGCCAGAAGCGTTCCCGGTGAAGGACATTTCGGCTGAAACTGTGTCGAAGGTCATACTGGAAGTATGGGTTTCGCGATTTGGCTGCCCTGTTCAGCTCACGAGTGATCAGGGTAGGCAATTCAAGAGCAACATTTTTCATCAGTTAATGAGGTATTTAGGCATACATAAGACCCGTACTACGCCCTACCACCCCCAAAGTAATGGGTTGGTGGAAAGGTGGCACAGATCCTTAAAAGCCGCTTTAATGGCCAGGCTAGATTCTAAAACGTGGGTGGAAGAGTTACCTATAGTTTTGTTAGGACTACGAACGGTGCCGCGGGCGGATACTAGTGTCAGCGCAGCTGAAATGACGTATGGTCAATCTTTACGGTTACCAGGAGAATTTTTTGACGGAAAAGTCCAAACTATTTTAAATTACAGCGAATATATCGAACATTTACGGAAGATAATTAGCGGATTAAAGCCGAAACTTACGTCAAGTAAGGATGCGCGCACAGTGTTTATTCATTTCGACCTAAGTAACTGCAGTCATGTTTTCGTACGAAGCGATCTCGTGCGAAAATCATTACAACCGCCGTACGAAGGACCTCTTAAAGTCATAGATAGAAATAATAAGTTTTATTTAATTCAGTTGCCTCGAGGTAACGTAAATATATCTATAGATAGGTTAAAACCCGCATACACCAATGAGAATTTCCCTAAATCTAGTTGTACTAATAATACTAGGGCACAAACTTATGATAAAACAATCAATAATAGTGAAACACAGAATAGCTTAGGAGGAGCGGATAATGCAAATCCGCTCAGCCGCACTACGAGTAGCGGCCGATTAGTGAAAAAGCCCGTTTTAATTTGTAGCTAATAGTAGGTCAGATGCAATGAGATTTAATCAAGAATTTTGTCGAATATTTTCATTACATTTTTTCCTCGTGTCTAGTACATACGTATTATAAAAAAAAATGGGTAACAATTCCTTCTCAATAACCACCCACTTAAGCCAATAATTCTGTATTTTGTGAAATTATAAAAAGTTCCGTATTCCGACCATAGGTGGCGCCTTCCTGTATGTAAACCGGCTTGATTAAATCTCAAGTGCAACGTGTAGTGTTATCAGAGGTATAGTGCCGGTTATATATATATATATATATTTTTCTACGTTTTATTACGTATATAAAAATGTAATCTGTATTAATAATGTAGGTTTATGTATTCTGTAAGTTTGTAAAAAGCGAATATCGTTTTCTAAATTTGCAATGTTAGAGTTGATTTTGCTTCCAAATGTATAAATAATGTTTTATCTAATGTCTATTTTTATCGATGCATACCTGTTATTGCGCAATTGAATGACACAGTAATCTAATACCAGTGCATACTGTAACTTTAAATTAATATGTTATTTACTTTGTGTTTGTATTTCGTAGATTCAGCAAACTTGTGAGAACTGTATTCGAGTAAATAAAAATGTTGTAACTTTTATGTATAGTTATGGATTGATTACTTTGAATTTTATTAGACTACATTTGATGATTTTGTACCAAAAATTTTTTTTTGGGGGGGAATATTGTAACTACATGTATGTACATATGTATGCGGTGTAACGGAAGACAGTCCGATATCGACCGGTATTATGTAAATACGCGCTAACTATAATAAATTAATTTTTCTGATTCGGAGTCCGAGTTTCCTTTGTCACCCTATGAACTAATAGTAACAGTCTAAAGTAATATCCTCTAAACATATATTAATTCAACATAACTTAATACTAACATTGTGTTTATTCTCATAATCACATTTAGTTTGCACTTAATTAAGGCGTAGTATAAAGTAAATAGCAGTGAAACTGCAGTAACAAAAATAAATCATCTAAAAAAGGAAACTTTAGGCATTGCATACCTACTTTCTTAATTACTGTCTTCTGTTAAATCAACCTCTTAAATGTAAAATTACGAATTTGGTAACTGTTGTATTCGTCTATGGTCTATCTGGTCTACTCTATGATCTAATAATTATTGTCTACGACCCCGGCCATAAAGCGTCGTCATTATCTCGAAGGGCTTTGCCTTTAATGTGTGCTGAATTAAATTATTCTATTGAAGAACCAGAGGACTTTTCATTACCTAGCTTTCAAGTAAGACCCTCAGCCCAGCCTATACGAACCCTTAAACAAAAATAGAACATGGTGTCAAAAAAGGTCTCAACAGAGAAAAACTGAAGAAAATTTCCGACAAAATATTCATCGCGCAAATGAAACCGCTGTCGATACAAAATGGCGACAACGCTGCAGAAAAATGGAGGGCTTGGAAGCAAAGATTCAAAATTTTCGTTGACGCTAATGAGGTAAGCAAATACCCATCAGCAAAACAGACAGCAATTCTATTAAATGCTGTAGGAGGCGAAGGTCTTGAAATATTCAACAGTTTTTGAATAGACAGAAGGAAGTTCAAGAATCTCTTATACGAGATATGTTAGTAATTGGTATCAAAAACACACATATAAAAGAGAGACTTCTCCAGGAAGAGAACTTAACGGTTGAAAATGCCATGAAATTAACAAAGAGTTTGGAATTATCTCAAGAAAGGTCAACATAACTTGCCAACTTGCATAATAAGACTAACGATTGCCAATCAGTACAAAGGATCCAAACGGAGAAAAAACAGTCCCAACCAAGAAGCTGTCACGGACCAAACCAAAAATAACAATAATTACTTGAAAAACAAATCGTCAAGCTGGTCAAGCTCATTAAACCAAAGATGGAAGTCACCGTCAAACAAAACATGCAAACGATGTGGTCAGATACATAAATTCAAGTGTTCTGCATAAGGCAAAATATGTATTAACTGTAAAAAGAAAAACCATTTTGCAATTATTTGCTTTTTCAGAAACAACGGCAACGAAAAATACAAGTATGGTAACAATAGGAAAAAAGTAAGTTCTCTTCAGACATCACTAATACCGTAATACCACAGAGCGAACCAAATCATTTTGTCATCGGTTCTGTCAACAACGTAAGAAACACAGAAGACTGGCAAATTAATATATGTTTTCATAATTTTAAGGTCAAATGTCAAATCGATACAGGAGCTGATACAAATGTCATATCTAAGCAAACTCTTAATTAAATTATGTCTAGTACACATCAAAAAATAAATGTAATTAGAACAAATAACAAAATATTTAATTTTTCAGGAGAATTAGTGCCAAACTTGGGTACATGTGTACTAAATTGTGAATTTGAAAATGGAGTATTAGCAAAACTGTACTTCACTATTGTTGAATGTGATCATCATTGGCTAGAAATCATGTGAAAAACTAGGTATTGTTAAAAGAATATTTAAGGTCGAGCACAGAAGTAACAGGTCAATACAAAGCATTTTTTCGAAATACTCAAACACTTTTGAAGGCTTAGGATGTCTACCATATGAAGCACATTTAAAAGTTGATCCTAATGTTCCACCTAAAGTTTGCCCAGTTCGTAGAATACCTTATTCTATGCAAAATTGTCTTAAAATTGAATTAAAAAATATGGAAAAACCAAAGCCATTGAAAAAGTTGAAAAGCCAACTAAATAGGCAAATTCTATACTTTTAGTCGAAAAACCCAATGGCATGTTGAGGATTTGTCTAGATCCAAGAAACTTAAACGTAGCTATTAAGCAACCTCATTATTCTTAGCCTACATTTGATGATCTTAGATCTAAAGTAGCTGGTGCCTCAATTTTCTCAAAGCTAGATGCTAGTTCTGGATATTGGACTATATGTTTAGATGCAGAGAGCGGTGACTTGTGTACGTTTAATACTATATACGGTAGATACAAATTTCTTCGTTCACCGTATGGAATTAACTCCAGTGGTGAAATTTTTCATAGGACAATGAATGAATTGTTTGGAGATTTACCAGGAATAATCATATTTGTAGACGATATTCTGATCTATGGCTCAAATATAAAAGAACATAATGAAAGGCTTGAATTATTAGTTAAGCGTGCCTCAGATCTCAATCAAAAGTATAACAAATCTGAATGTCAAATGGTATATCACCCGATCAATCCAAAATAGAAGCTATTTCAAACATGTCAAGTCCAATAAATGTCAAAGAATTTCAAAGATTTCTAGGCATGATTAATTATTTAGGTTACTTTATTCAAAAAACCATTAGCTGAAGTCCCTACAAGACATTAACGTATGATGATAGCCTTACAAGCATATCATTTGATCGTTTCATTTCACGTGATTCCGATACACAAATCTGGTTCAAAAACAATCCCAGCAAATTTTAAACCAATATCATTATTATCAATTTTCTCTAAAATATTGGAGAAGATCGTTAACTTGCGTCTTATGAACTACCTCGAATGTTTTAATCTCCTTTCAGATCGACAATTCGGTTTTAGGCGCAAGCGTTCAACTGAGGACGCAGTGGGACTTCTCACTAGAACTGTCTCCGATCATCTGGATAAAGGGCAATGCTGCGTAGGAGTCTTCCTAGACCTAGCAAAGGCTTTTGATACTATATCCGTGCCAAATCTGTTAAAAAAATTAGAATTCTTTGGTATCAGAGGATTGGCGCATGACTGGTTTCAAAGCTACCTCACTGCTAGGTCCCATAAAGTAAAAGTTGGTGACATTATCAGCGAAAGACATTCTACCAGCTTTGGAGTGCCACAAGGAAGTGTTCTGAGACCGTCCCTATTTATTTTATACATTAACGACATCCACGCAAATGCTCCCAGTTCGGCAGAACTAATTTGCTATGCCGACGACACCGTAGCGATCTATCAAGGGAAAACCTGGAAAGAGGCTTTACATTCTGCAAATCTCGGTATGTCCTCGATCAAGAAATGGCTAGACCTTAATCTGCTCACGTTGAACCTCAACAAAACAAAATAACTATGCTTCCACAAGACTTGCTCCTCACAATCGGCATTTACCACTAACATAAAAATTCACTCCTGCAATGCCCCACACTGCTCCCGTATCCCCATAGCACGAACAGAGACTATTAGGTATCTAGGAGTTGAAATTGATGAGAAACTTTCTTTTAAGCAATACATAGATTCACTTATTAAAAGAACTAGAAGACATGTCCACATTATGCGCCTTCTTCGAATCTCAGCTGACAAAAAATTACTTACCACTGTTTATACAACATTATGTCAATCAATCCTGAGCTACTGCATTCCAGTCTGGGGAGGCATAGGAAAATCAACCATGATAGGTGTGGAAAGAGCACAAAGGTCTGTCCTAAAGGTAATGCTGAAAAAACATTTTCTATTTCCTACTAGGGACCTATACCGGGAGGCTTCTGTCTTGAATGTACGACAACTTTACATAATCAAGGTGTTCGTTCTAGGACATCAGGCGACTCTTAATTCTCCTGAATACGCAGGCCTTATACAAAGGAGGGTTTTCCGTATTCCGCAAACCACGGTCAAAACGGCCTTTGGTAAAAACCATCTTTACTTTAAATTGCCTTATATTTACAATGTGATTACACGAGGCTGTGATATAAAGTCGTGTTCAGTAACTGAAGCTAAAAAACGGGTTCTGGAGTGGCTTTTAACCTTATCCTACACTGAAACGGAAAACTTGTTAAGAATAACACAATAATAATACCAACCCTTACACGCATACACCCAGCCAGACACATACACACACACTCACTCACACCTTTTCACACACACACACACACACACACACACACACACACACACATACAATCACACATAGGTACTAAGCATGAAGTTGCACAAAAATATTAATAATTGTTTTATTTTGAATTAAAATCATTTTTGGATTTACTATACAATTATACTCTCGCACCTGTATGGTTTGTCACAAGTCAGGCTCGTCCTAGTGTGGAAACCACCGATAATTATTTAATTTTGGCATAATTGTAAGTATATATAATTTATTCTTGTAATCTTGTTTGTTTCATGTTTGTCAAAATGAATGTTATATGTTTATGTTAATAAAGATATTATTATTATTATTATTATTCTCGTATTTTTTTATTTTCTTAAGTCTAGGTTTTTTATAATATTCCATATAAAAATAATAAACAAAACTACTATAAAAAATAAAACATTTAACATTATAAAAAACCTAAACCTAGGGTGCCGCCGGCAGCGGGGCAGGGCCCAAGCTAACGGTGGTTAGGGCTGCAGAGAGAGGAACCTCCTGACGATGCGTGCCGTGTCAAGAAGTACCGCCTTCTGTATCTGGCCCTTGATCCAGCCGTCTAGCGAGATTCTCTTGAGATGTTGGTCGAGACTCTTCGCTATTAGGCCGTTTGCAGATACGACTATCGGGACAATGATAGTCGAGTCAACATCCCACATGGCGGTAACCTCGTAAGCCAAGTCAAGGTACTTGCTCAACTTGTCCTTCTCAGCCTTTACGAGGTTCTCATCATGTGGAACGGTGATGTCGACTAGCACTGCCCGCCGCTGGGACCGATCGACTATCACGATGTCAGGCTTATTGGCAACAATAGTCCTGTCCGTGATAACCGATCGGTCCCAATAGAGCAAAGCACGACCATTTTCGAGAACTGGCTCAGGTGCGTACTTATAGTACGGCACCTCGGACTCAACAAGACCGTATTGAAGAGCAAGTTGCTGGTGAATGATCCTGGCTACAAGATTGTGTTTGTGCAAGTACGCGCCGTTAGCAAGATGAGAACAACCGGAAATAATATGCCTGAGTGACTCTCCGGGACGGCGGCATGCTCGACATATGTCGACCGTACCGTCCTTCATGATATATTTCCGGTAGTTATTCGTCTTGATAACTTCGTCCGCAATTGCACAGACAAAACCTTCGGTTTCCCCAAAGAGATCCCCGAATCGTAGCCAGTTCACCGACGCGAGCAGGTCCACATCGGGCCCTGTTAAGGCCCGATAGAACCGGCCATGCAGCTCCTTGCTTTTCCATACGTCCTTGCGGTCCTCGGTGCTCAGCACCTGAGGCTTGCGCCAGTTCTCTTTGCCTAAGGAGAGAGGCGTAAAGGTCCTGTCAACCGACACCACATCGCGATGCATGCCACACTCGTTGTTGAGAAAGTATTCTCGAAGACTGCACACCTCACGGTTGTGGAGGGTATTGGCATTTAAAAAGCCTCGACCACCCCATTTCCGCGGGATGTACAGTCTCATAACAGACGAGCGTGGGTGGAGCATGCGATTTAATGTCAGTTGCTGTCGAACCTTTCTGTCCAGGGCGTCTAACTCGGTCTGAGTCCACCTTAGTATGCCAAAGGTGTATACCAGTAAGGGCATAACCCAGCCGTTGAAAGCGCGCACCTTGTTGCCTCCTGACAAAAGACTGTTAAGTACCTTTGTCAGGCGACCAAAGAAGCGTTCCTTCACCGACTGTTTTATACCCCCACTCTCTACACCCAATGACTGTGACATACCAAGGTATTTGTAGGTGTCGGCTTCGGAGAGAGATCTGAAAGTCATCGTCTCTGCAAAGTTGCAAATTCGTAGAATTTACAACTTTCCCCCGCTGTACGTGCATGACCGCGCACTTGTCTACACCGAACCCCATGTTGATGGCGCTGCTAAAAGTCTCTGTGACTTTCAGTAACGCCATCAATTCATGACGTTTCGGTGCAAACAGTTTGTGGTCATCCATATACAGCAAGTGCGAAATAACTTCACCCTGTCTCCTAAGCCGATAGCCCAGCCCTGAATCCTCTAGCAATGTGCTGAGAGGATTCAGGGCTAGACAGAACCACAACGGACACAGACTATCACCCTGGAAGATGCCTCGCTCAATCCTTACGAAGTCCTGCGGACCAGAGGGGCTGTCTCCACCACCCGGTTGACGAAGGACTGTGGTCCACTGTCTCATACAAGAACGTAGAAAAGATCTTAGAGTTGTATTAATTTTATACAGCTCTAAGATCCTCTCCAACCAGGTATGAGGCACTGAATCATAGGCCTTCTTATAGTCAATCCAGGCGGTGGAGAGAGCCCCTTTGTTCCGCCGGACTTGTTGGCAAATGGTCGTGTCGATGAGGAGGAGCTCCTTAGTACCACGGGACCCAACCTTACATCCATTCTGAGTGGAAGCCAAAATATTGTGCGCAACAATGTGCGAATTAATTTTAATTCTCAGAATGGATGTAAGGAGCTTGTAAAGCGTTGGCAATCATGTGATGGGTCTATAGTTCTTCGGTACTACCGGACTTGTGGAGCAGGAAGGTGACACCGGTTGTCATAAATCTTGGCAAGGAACCGACCTCTAGGGCTTCTTGGAATTGCGTCGCTAACCTGTCGTGTGAGCATCTAATCCACTTTATCCAAAAGTTATGCAACCCGTCCGGCCCAGGACTTTTCCAGTTCTGAGCCGTACGGATCGCACAACTCACGTCTTCGGGGCTAATAGTCACAAGCCCCATGGATTCGATAGGCTCACACGCACGCTCAACGATGCTAATCCAATCACCCTCAGTGTGTTCGACGGGTACCGACCAGATACTACGCCAGAAGTTATTCATGGTAGTAGCATCCGGACACTGCCCGTCGCTCACACATTGGTCGGTTCCTTCCCAACTCCGGTACAACTTCCTTTGGTCACTTTGAAAAAGGCGATTTTGACAATATCGATCCACACGGGCTCTATAGCGACGAATACGGTTTGCCAGCGCATAAACTTTTTGCTTCAGAAAGTCTATGCGTTCCGTGACACAAGCTATGTAGTCCCGGGGTATAATCCCGGTCCCAGCAAAGGCCTGGTTCACGAAACGCATGACTCGGGGACGATGGTTGCCCCCTCTGAAGCATATTAATTTTGCAATGAGAGTCCTAAACGAGTTGATACGACACTCGATTCTTCTTTGCCACGCGGGGACAGCGGGGTGTCGCGGCGCTCGGTCAGTATCCGGAAACTTAACACGAGCGATGCGACATGCCGCTATGGCAGCGCAGTACAAAATCGAGTGTGTATCAACTAATGTTTCGCTAGTCCGCATATACGGGACTAGCAAAACATTTAGGGCTTACATTAATGCCAGATTGCGTTTATTCGTTGGCAAGCGTGGTAGTCTCGGCCTAGAGTCGGTGGAACGATATTCCAAAAACGCGTCTTCCAAAGCCCTCCTCAATTGCTCATTAGTCTGGGTACTTACGTTCGGATTCATACAATCATCTATGTCCAGCGCGGGATCCGCCAGGGCAGGCGTCGAAGCCGAGCCTCTCGGCCCCTGCGTCAACAACGCAACATGCGAGTCTCGCGCTAAAGTAGAAGTGGTATGAATAGGTAACGCCTCTAGTCGCAGTCGATCAAGCGTAGAGTCGTCCAACAGCTTGAGCCGCTGGATGGCCCGCACCTGATCCGACAGTCGTTGTGCAGAGACGACGGCGGCTGGTTCAAGGGCCTGAAACAGAGGCAGCATCCTATTGCGGTACGCGGTCAGGTTCGTTCCTCCCTCTGTCGCCCCGTAGTAGGCGCGCATGCAGTTCTCATTTATAGGCTGAGTCCATCGCATGCGGCGCACTACACCACCGGTAGCGGGGGTCGTACGCGGGGCAGATGGCCCCACTGATCCCAAGCGTGCCTGCAGCGGTGGTCGTCTACGTCGCGCAGGTCGTTGTGGCGGCGGGGACGGCGATCGCCCGCTCGCGCTGCTCGACTCGTCCCTGGTGAAATCTTCATCAGACGAGGAGCTTAAGGTCGGCGGAGCGGGTGATGATGGAGGGCGTGCCCTTCGTCTCGCTCTATTTTTGCTTCTCGTCAACATTTTTCCTGGTTTTCATATTATAACATCATTGGGTTTTCATTTTGTAATTGACGTACAATGTGTTGACATTGCACGTCACCATGCAGCTATTGCATACTTTCCATTATTGTGCTTTGGTATTTTCTTGAATTTTTGTAGAGGTAAGTAGTAAGTAATAATAATAATAATAAAAAAAGCTAAGCTCTTGTCAACATGTCACGTCATTTTTTCTTTTATGTATTTTATTTTATTTTCTTACAAATCTTTTGACTAATTACTACAGTTTAACATTATATACACCAAGAAAACCTGCTGAAAGGAATTCAGCAACAATAAATACATAACAATAATTTTACAACGAACAAAACAATTATAATGAAGTTGGCCAATGACGTGCACTGTCAACGCATAATTCCAACAATATACATGATCAATTAAAAGAAAATATGATATTAAGAAGAGCAAGACGAAGCGCACGCCCTCCACCATCGCCTGCTCCGCCGACCTCAAGCTCCTCGTCTGATGATTTCACCAGAGACGAGTCGAGCAGCGCGAGCAGGCGATCGCCGCCGTCCCCGCCGCCACAACGACCTGCGCGACGTGGACGACCACCGCTGCCGGCACGCTTGGGATCAGTGGGGCCATCTGCCCCGCGTACGACCCCCGCTACCGGTGGTGTAGTGCGCCGCATGCGATGGACTCAACAAATAAATGAGAACTGCATGCGCGCCTACTACAGGGCAACAGAGGGAGGAATTAACCTTACTGCGTATCGTGTTAGGATGCTGTCTTTGTTTCAGGCCCTTGAACCGACCATAGGCGTGTCTGCCCAACGATTGTCGGATCAGGTGCGGGTGATCCAGCGTAACAACTTGCTGGATCAGTCAGCACTTGATCGGCTACGCCTGGAGTCACAACGTATTTGTGCGGCTTCTTCTTCGGTGCAGGATCGGCCTGCCCCACAATTACCGGCCGTGACGCCGGTTTTGGTGGCGCGAGTAGATCCGGTACCCGACGATGAAGATTTCATAAATACGAATGTAAGTACACAGGCGAATGAGCAAATGAGGAGCGCTTTGAACGATGCTATTCTACAGTATCGTGACACGCGTAACTCTAGGCCGCGTATACCTTGTTTGCCCACGAATAGACATAATTTGGCGTTAATGAGTGCCTTGAACGATTTGCTGGTTCCTTATCTTGGAACCAGTGAAAGTTTAATTGATACCCACTCGATCCTTTATTGTGGGGCCATCACGGTGTGTCGCGTTGCTCGTGTCAAATTCCAGGATTCTGACCGAGTACCGCGGCGAACCGGGACTGCCCCTGCTTGGCAATTGAGGATCGAGGGGCGTATTAATAAGTTCAGGACACTCATTGCAAAGCTAATTTGCTTCAGAAATGGCAATAATCGGCCTCGCGTCATGCGATTCGTCACATAAGCCTTTGTTGGGACTGATGTTCGTCCGGAAAACTATATGGCTTGTGTGACGGAACGTATTGACTTTCTGAAGCAAAAAGTCTATGCGTGGGCAAACCGTATACGTCGCTACAGAGTGCGTGTGGACCGATACCAACAAAATCGCCTCTTTCAAAGTGACCAAAGAAAAGTATACAGACGTTGGGAAGGAACTGATCAACGTGTGAGCGACGGGCGGCTACCAGATGTTGATGCCATGAATAATTTCTGGCGCAGCATTTGGTCGGTGCCCGTCGAGCACACGGAAGGTGAATGGATGAGTGTTGTCAGTGACGCGTGTGAACCTATCGAGACCATGCAGCCTATAAGTATTAGTACAGCTGACGTACGTTGTGCAATCCGTACGGCCCAAAATTGGAAATGCCCAGGACCGGACGGATTGCACAACTTCTGGATCAAATGGTTTCGATGTTCACACGAGTTACTGGCAACGCAATTCCAAGAAGCCATAGAGCTCGGCTCACTCCCAAGTATGTTGACTACTGGTGTCACTTTTCTGCTCCATAAATCAGGTAGTACCACAGAACCGAAAAATTATAGACCCATCACGTGCTTACCTACTTTATACAAGCTCCTTACATCCATTCTGAGAACAAAAATTAACGCGCACATTGTTGCAAACAATATTTTGGACAAGACTCAGAATGGATGTAGGGTTGGGTCCCGTGGTACTAAGGAGCTTCTCCTCATTGACATGACCATATGCCAGAAGGTCCGGCGTGGCAGAGGGACTCTCTCTACAGCCTGGATTGACTATAAGAAGGCCTATGATTCGGTGCCGCATTCATGGTTGGTGAGGATTTTAGAGTTATATAAAATTGATTTAACTTTAAAATTCTTTTTGATATCATGTATGCGGCAGTGGACCACGGTCTTGAGTCAACCAGGATGTCGAGATAGTGTTTTTGCCACGCAAGACCTTATAAGGATAGAGCGTGGCATATTCCAGGGCGACAGTCTGAGTCCTTTATGGTTTTGCCTAGCTTTGAATTCTCTCAGTACTTTGTTGAGAAATTCAAAGTTAGGCTGTCAACTGCGGAGAGGGGGTGAAGTTATGTCGCAGTTGTTGTACATGGATGACCTCAAGTTGTTCGCACCAAACCGCCAAGACTTGGTGAAACTGCTGAAAATTACTGAGACTTTCAGCAGTGCCATCAAGATGGAGTTTGGGGTGGATAAGTGTGCGGTTATGCATGTACAGCGTGGGAGAGTAGTAAATTCAACCAATTTACAACTCTGCGAAACGATAAACTTCAGATCTCTCTCCGAAGTTGAAACATATAAATATCTTGGTATGTCACAGTCTTTGGGTGTTGTGGATGGGGACATAAAACAGTCATTACGGGAGCGATTCTTTTGCCGCCTAAGAAAAGTACTTAACAGTCTTTTATCGGGTGGCAATAAGACGCGTGCTTTTAATGGCTGGGTTATGCCTCTACTCACATACTCCTTTGGCATACTAAGATGGACTCAGACCAAATTGGACGCCTTGGATAGAAGAGTCCGTCAAATGCTCACGACTTCCAGAATGTTACACCCGCGCTCATCTGTTATGAGGCTGTACATCCCGCGGAGATGTGGGGGTCGCGGCTTTTTAAATGCCAAGGACCTACATAACCGTGAGGTGTGCAGTCTCAGGGATTATTTCCTTAACAGTGAGTGCGGGATGCATTTGGATGTCGTGGCAGTTGATAGACACTTTACGCCGCTCTCCTTGGCAACAGAAAACTGGCGCAAACCAGTGGTGCTGAGCACTCTCGATCGCAAGGACATATGGAAGAGCAAGGTGCTACACGGGCGCTACTATCGGGCTCTGACTGGGCCTGATGTAGATTTGCCTGCCTCGGTGAACTGGCTACGTTTCGGTGACCTTTTTGGGGAAACCGAAGGTTTTGTCTGTGCTATTGAAGATGAAGTTATCAAGACGAATAACTAACGGAAATATATAATGAGAGACGGTACGGTCGACATCTGTCGGGCATGCCGCCGTCCGGGAGAATCACTCCGACATATTATTTCCGGTTGTTCTCATCTTGCTAACGGAGAGTATTTGCACAGACACAACCAAGTAGCCAGAATAATTCACCAGCAACTTGCTCTTCGATATGGCCTTGTTGAATCAGAGGTGCCGTACTATAAGTACGCACCTGCGCCAGTTCTCGAAAATGGTCATGCAACGCTCTACTTGGATCGCTCTATCATCACGGACAGGACTATTGTCGCTAATAAGCCTGATATCGTGGTGATCGACCGATCTCAGCTCCAAGCAATATTGGTTGATATCACCATACCTCATGACGAGAACCTCGTGAAAGCCGAGAAGGACAAGCTCAGTAAGTACCTTGACTTGGCTCACGAGGTTACCGCCATGTGGGATGTGGATTCAACCATTATTGTACCGATAGTCGTTTCGGCACACGGCCTTGTAGCGAAGAGCCTCGATCAACACCTAGAGAGGCTCTCGCTGAAAGGTTGGGTCAAGGGTCAGATGCAAAAGGCAGTACTCCTTGACACGGCACGTATTGTCAGGAGGTTCCTCAGTCTGCAGCCCTAACCACCGATAGCTTGGGTCTATCCCCGCTGCCGGTGGCAACCTAGGTTAAGTTTTTTATAACATTTTATATTGTAAATATGTTTTTTTATATAAAATATTGTAAAAAATTTTACTTAAGATTATATTTTAAATAAAGAGAATAATAATAATAATATTATTGAATAATAATAATATTATTATTATTATTGAGAATAATAATAATAATATTATTATTATTCACGTATTTTTTTATTTTCTTAAGTCTAGGTTTTTTATAATATTCCATATAAAAATAATAAACAAAACTACTATAAAAAATAAAACATTTAACATTATAAAAAACCTAAAGCTAGGGTGCCGCCGGCAGCGGGGCAGGGCCCAAGCTAACGGTGGTTAGGGCTGCAGAGAGAGGAACCTCCTGACGATGCGTGCCGTGTCAAGAAGTACAAGTATTATTATTATTATATACAAAAGGTAAAGAGATGTACATATGCTACACTTTGTCACGTGCTCCCATCAAGGACACTAATCAAAATCAGGAATTGGTCAGTCTAGATGATTTACGGCCGAAATTAATAACCGATCCTGAGATAGAGATATGCCTATTTTGGATTTGTTACTGGGCAACTGTTGTTATTTCCCATCATATAACAGAAATATCTAGGCAACAAATCTAAAGTAGGTCTATCACTATCTCGAGATCGATTATTAATTTCGTCCGTTAGAGAACGTTGAGATACATATTAACTTATTGACTACTAACCTAACTATTACACAAGAAAAGCTTAAAAAAGTTTTACTCCATATAAATCAGGATTTAACATTACAAAAATTAAAAGAATATTATAAAAACAGATGGCCTAGTTGCAAAAATCATTGTGATTATTTAGTAATCCCTTATTGGAATATTAAGAAGGAAATTCATGTGATCAATGAATTAGTTTTTAAAAACAACTCAGTCATTATACCTACTTCTATGAGATCTGAAATCTTAAATATTTTATATGAAGGTCATTTAGGCATTGAAAAAACAAAGAATTTAGCGAGAGGAACCGTTTTTTGGCCTAATATTAACCAGGAAATAGAAAATAAAGTAAGACAGTGTGAATCATGTGCTATTTATTCATCAAACAAATCAAAAGAGTCTATGTTGTCACATGAGCAACCTTTATTCCCTTGGCAAAAGTAAGCGACAGATTTATTCGAGTACAAAGGTAAAAAATACTTACTTATTGTAGATTATTACTCAAATTACATAGAAATAGCAAATTTAAACAAAGACAGCAGATCTTTAAATGTCACAACATGTATGAAATTAATTTTTGCCCGTCATGGCAGTCCTATGATATTAGTTAGTGATGGCGGACCACCATATAATTCCACAGAATTTAAAAATTTCTTAAGTGAGTGGGACATTGAACATAAAGGGTCTCTAGCGGAAAATTTTCTTTTTTCAATTTAAATAAAAACCATATTATTAAACTTAAAACATTTATTACATTTTTAAAACAAAGCACGTTTTTGCTGATTCCATTTTTAATAATAATGTCCTCTAAATAAATAAATCTATAACCTAAAGGCTGGCGACTCTCTCAGAGAGAGATTTAAGAACATAAATATAATGACAGTTGCATCACAATACATTTATAAAAATTTGATTTATGTTCATAAAAATACTGAAATGTTTTTAAAAAACAGTGATATTCACAATGTAAACACTAGAAGTAAGAACAAATTAGCAGTACCTTATACTAGGCTCCATAAAATAAATAATTCTGGGGTCTGTGTGTAAGATTTTACAACAAAGTACCAAATGATATTCAGAAATTAGATCTTAATAAATTTAAAATCAAAATCAAAGAAAAGCTTTATAAAAAAGCTTATTATAAAGTGTCAGATTACACAGAAGACAAAACAGCTTGGCTCTGAACTGAAATGCTCCAAGCACTCCAACAGCTATTTCTAATTGTCTTTATTTAATTGATACTACATTGTATTGTAGTTTTGTATTGCAACATTTATTATTTTTTAAATTCATATTTTGTATTGACCTGGTAACGACATATTCTTTTTTTTGTTTGTAAATATCGTTGCTTTTGTGCGCTGTGGTTTCTTGCGCCCATTCTTTGCCACAGTTAAAAAATTGTGTCCTGAATGGGTGGTAGGTTAAAAAAGATATGGACGATTCAAAGTACTTATTAATTGAGTTTATTGAATAAATATATTTTGACTTGACTTGACTTGACTCCAAGTGACGTCCATTTCGCACAATACACTATTGTTAGCGAACCCTCATATTCGCGAATACGCGCGAACACAGTACTCGGGGGATAGAATCAATTTCACGCCGGATATTTTCTTGTAGGGCAGATATGGTGCGGGGATTATTGCAGTACACTTTAGACTTGAGGTATCCTCACAAAAAAATCACAAAGCGTCAAATCAGGCGATCGTGGTGGCCAGGCTATGTCTCCGTACTTGCTTATTAGTTTTCCAGGGAAAATGTCCCTTAACTTCGACATGGAGACTCTGGCAGTGTGTGGAGTTGCCCTATCTTGCTGGAAATGTGTCCTATTGTTGCGTCTCAGAAAAACTTGCTATTGCGGCACCAAAAACTCATCAATCATGCGGCAGTATACAGAGGAGTTTACAGTTTTCCCTCATTAAAAAAATACGGTCCGATTATTTCTTGAGCTGAGATGGCGCACCACCATACTGTGGTTTTAGGACAGTGCAAACTTTTCTAATAACGTTCTCTTGGGTTGTTGGGATGCCAGTAATGCATATTTAGCTTGTTTACGTAACCCACGATGTAAAAATGTGCTTCATCGCTGAACAATATGTTATCAAGTGTTCTGGGGGTTCAAAAAAGTTCAAAAACCGTTCTCGCGTACTTTTCCCTTAAAACATAATCGTTCTCATTCAGTTTTTGGACAATTTGCATTTTATAGGGATGAAGTCTTAGTTTTTTTCTCAAAATCGTATGCACAGTTGACTTCTGTATGCATGCCTGTAGAAGCGGCAATCTTTCTTACTGATTTCCTAGGATTTCTAAGAATTTCTTGGCGCACCTGTATCACTCGTTCTGGTGTTGCTGCCGACGTAGACGGTCCTGGTGGCGGCCTATTGATCATTGTCCCTTCTTCTCGAAATCTTTGCACCCACGTTCTGATAAGTTGCGAACTCGGACCATCGCTTAATTGCCGAATGTTGAAATGCAAGCAAAAAGCACGACGCGCTCGAAAAGGCGAATTTCCGCTCATCAAATATTGTTCCACCGCGTATGCGCGGCTCGCTCCCGACCAATGACTCATGGCGGCTGTCGAATCCGCAGAAACGTCACTCCAAACGCCAGCCTCCCCGCGGCCCTAACCCCGCTAACAAATAAGTAACGTTGATTTAAATTTGAAAAATTCCCGCTGAACACGCTTTATTACTTTCCACAGTCCAATGGTCTCGCTGAAGTATTTGTAATAATAATAAAAAACATATTAAGAAAATGAAGCAGGGACAGACTCTCACATAGAATTACTACAGTATAGAAGTAGCCCTAGAGGAAACTTTAGTTAATCTGCACAATTGCTAATGTCTAGAAATTTAAGAAGTAAATTACCTCTAAAAATATCGGACTTAAGACCTAAGATTGTAAAACATTCTGATCATTCTACAAAGAAACAATACAACTTAAACAAGACAATCTATCAATCAAAAATTTATTTTAAGAAAAATTCTTAAGACATTATATGGACAAAAGGTACTATTGTGTCCAAAACAAAATTTCCTAGATCATTTATTGTAAATGATTGTCAGGGTACTACTTACAGAAGAAATAGCCAACATGTGCGTTTAGATTATATACCTTATGATAAATCAACCATGTCATACTCGAAAGATAGAAAAGTCTCTTTTAGTGAAACACATTACTAAAAAATAAGTCCTTGTAAATAACAGAATAAGTCAAAATCAAAATCAGGCTGTCAGGAATCAAAACTGATAAACGAGGAGGATGATAGCTGTTTATTTATTTTCACTCATGAGTCTTGTCCAACACCTTCTTTGTCTACATCAAAAAACAGTGATTTTGATTCTTTCTTATCAGTTGAGTCCGACCAATCTTCTTCAGAGTCTAATAATAAAAATGTAATTGAGTCTCCAATTTTTGTAGATGTTGAAGATACTAATATTATATCACCAACAAGTACACATGAATATAATGAATATGGAAATCAGTCTTTGTCAGAAATGAATCAATTTTGTAACCTACAAAGTCCTAGTAATAGTGAAAACTTATTTATTATCCTACTGAAAACTTACCTAATATTGGCATGTCACCATTTGAAATACAAAGCTCACAAGCACAATATAGTTCAAGGGGAAGACTGTTAAGAAAAACAGAAAGGTTAGATTTATAAAAAAGTTTAATTACTTATAGAAAAAATTTAACACAATGTAACCTAACAATAAAATTGTATGACACTATTTGTAACAAAATATAAATGTATTAATATGTAATTAAAATATGTCTAACTGGGTAATGTATAAATTTTGATAATAATTATTTAATAATATTGGTGTAGCTGTTTTCCCAGCTTTGTTTGATAAAAGTTTGTTTGTGGTTGTCAAAATTGTCAATGTCATTTTAAGCTGTCACTTGACAAATTTAAGTTTTTAAATTTTTAAAGAAAAAAAGGCATGTTGTATTCGTCTATGGTCTATCTGGTCTACTCTATTATCTAATAATTATTATCTACGACCCCGGCCATAAAGCGTCGTCATTGTCTCAAAGGGTTTTGCCTTTAATGTGTGCTGAATTATTACATCTATTATTTTTTTTCTTACATCGATTCTTCAAAAGTTGCGTCCTCATAAGAATTTTTATAATAAAATGTAAAGGGATTTCCTTTACCCAGCTTAAGCTATTTTATGTCGTTCCAATTGACAGTTTGCCCGCCAGTGTTAATATTAAAGTTATATCCCCATTCTTCTTGCAGATCTTTATGATCCATAAACATATTGTACATCATCGCGGAAACATTAACAGGCGTGTTACTTTTTTTGGCAGATTTAATTAAAGTCACATATTGATCAGGGGTGTCAATTGGCCCCGATTTCAAATTTTTCTTTTCTTCCTTTTCAATAAGGCTGTGAACACTATCCGCCTCATTCTGAGTATGACCTCTTATGAGGAATTTGTGAGTGATACTATTTATATTCAATGTTTGTACTGCATATAAATAAACTGTTGTTATATATTTGTTCTTATTTTTCTTGCAGCAATTATTAGAATAAAAAAATATATTCTTTCCGTTATTATCTCCTTCACAACTAATTTTCTTTCAAAACTTCCAAACACACACCTATTTCAATTGCTTCACGTTTTGCCCCTATTTCAGTTCAAAATTAGCAATGAACGTTATCATACGCATTTTTAGTGTCTTTATTATTGAGTTCCGTCATCGTGAGATTTTAGCTATTAATTTTTGATTTATAAAAGAAAGCCGACGTTTCCCCTCTAGGACATTGTAAGACAGCTTCTAAGTCATAGACTACCACTTTATTATCATTGTCAGCCTACACTCTATCATTTAACTTTTCTTCCCTACTTAACTCTTTCTCTTTCAAATGGGCACGGTATTTGACTTCTATGAGCAATTTTTGATTGTGATCAGAATTCTCAAAGCTTGTGCATAGATCACACTGATCTTTTTTAGGACAGTAAAAACTTAGGTTTTACTCAGTGGTAAATAACTTGTAATAGGCTATGTAGTTTCCGGTGTCTTTAACATTTTCCACTTGTGACTTTGAGAAATCTCTATATAGATCTTTTATGATCTTTCCACCAGGAATATATTATTTGGTACTTTGTGCTCTTAGGTAGTATAGTCCTCGAATGGAATCCCCATTCGAGGAATAGACTCGATATGCCTCTTTATATCTGTCACTAATTCTGGACTTAGTATTTTATTATTGCCGTGTTTACCATGCCTTTCTTTTAATACAAAACCATTCTCGTTGGTATTTATCCTAATTGTATGAATCATACTTTTTTTTTTATACTAAGCCCGGCAAATGACCCTACTCCACCTGATGTTAAGTGGAAATGAGGTCCAGGCGCGAGGACAACTGGTGCAGCGTAAGAGACGTAGCATCAGTCATCCTCACTCTGCCGGCCCACAAAGTGCTTCTTCACGCCTCGTTACGGTCTGTTGTGTCTAAAATATTTTTGTAAAAGGTTTTACAGACTCTAATCTTCTGGCCTTTTACATTAAAAAAAATGCTTTATTAGGGCGAATGCTTTATTATGGATTTTCAGCATTGGTATATTTATATTTTGGCTGAACATCGATCATACAAGAATTGATAAATAACTTTTGCTTGCTTAGATCTCCCAGTTTCCAGAAGTTATTAAAAACATCATACCTCTCTGTATCATCTATTTTTTTTGAGATTTTGAGAACAGTTTAGCTTACAATTGGTGCATGGAAGTTTAAGTGACGAGCTGAGATGATTTCGTTTGACTTCACTAAAGATCTGTAAGATTCACCTTCATTGCGTAATTTCTTAGCCCGGTTATGTTTCCATTTGTTAAGATTTTTCTGCCTTTTGCGTCCCTTTTTGGTATTCTATTTCCCTTTCTAACACTGACTCATCTGAGTCAGTGTCAGAACTCGAGTGGTTTAAATTTAGCGGGAACAAATAGTTACGAGTATGACGAGAAGCATTAGCAAATTTATCCTCGAAGTTGTAAGTCGGATCAGTTACGTCGTCCTCAAGGTCACTCTCATCTGTGTACTGGGGCGATAATACAATTGGCTCATGTGTTGTACAAATTCTTTCAGGTCGCCTGCTACTTTCATACTGTGTATGAAAATAACATTTTATTATTAAAAAAATATATTCTGTTTGTTAAATTTGACAAAAAGTAAATTGAAAGGAATAAATTTTATAATAGCTTTAAATTTATAATAATATTATATCAACAACAACTGTCCTCTTGCGTGGTGGTTATCTTGTTAACGTCTGATTCAGGGGTACGACTAATTATATCGACTTCATTTGTTTGTTGTCCGCGTGGTGATATACCTTACCAAAATAATCTCGATGCAAAAAGGTGGAACGTTGCTAACACCTATCAAGAAAATTGGCTTTATAGGCAGTACATAATAATACTATTAATAATTTTACTTACAGCGTTATTGGTGTCCTGTTCGATGCATTTCAAAATAGATGGCTTATCAATTGATTCCTTTCTTTGAGACGCGTCATCCTTTGTAATTAACTCAACAATACTTCGACCTCTCGACGAAGACGCCATAACTTATGAAAAGTGATATCCGATTTAATAAAAAAAGAACTAATTTTAGGAAGTGAAACAAAAAGTTACCTTTATACGTAGAATAAAATGCAAAAACGCTTTGTTGTATGTAAAAAATATTTAGTAACAAACTGAACTAAACCCGAATATACACACATCAAAAGTGTCTAGGGATCAACATATATTTTTGCAATAACTTTTCTCCTGATTGATATTAATTAAAATTTTCTTTAAGGATTCATCAAACCGATGTAACGATAAACCAAGTCACCTTTGCATTAATAAAGAAATTTGCCATTTTCCTAATAAAGGGATTTTTGACATTTGAACCACTAACATTAAAGTTCGAAAAAAGACTGAAATAACAGTTTTCTTTAAAATTTTATTGGGTAACTTAAACAATTAATAATCCGTGTTTCTACCGCGAACACTAACAACACAAGAACATCGGTTTGGCATACTCAAAATGAGTTCATCCAAATCACGCTGTGGAATGGCCGCCCATGTTCGTTGCAACAACAAAAAAAGGTCTTCTTGCGACTGGATACCCTCCATATTCGGCAGAGCTCTTCTCTGTAGCATATCCCATGCATGCTCAATCGGGTTCAAGTCTGGCGACTGAGCAGGCCAGGGCATGACATTGATGTTAGCTGCGGCGAGAGTCTGTCTTACAACTCTTGCGGTGTGCGGTCGTGCATTATCATGCATTAACTGAAATAAGGGACCGATTTGCACTTGTAGAGGAACGATGACGTCTGATACAATCGTCTCAGCATAAATTTGAGCGTTGAGGTTGCCTCTGATCCAAATCAACTCAGTTCTTCCGCCGATCCAAATACCCGCCCATACCATGATGGTTCCACCACTATAAGGATGGACTTCCTGGCAGGATTTTAATCGCTGTTGGCGTCCAGGGGTTCTCCAGTGTCGTATACGTCTTGTATCCGGTCTCATACCAAAACGAGACTCATCAGAAAAGCACACGAAACGCCATTGTTCTTCTGCCCAATTTCTGTGTTCAAGAGCCCATTGATATCGAATCCTACGATTGTGCATTGCTATAGGTGGTACCCTTAGCGGTCTTCGGGAATGAAGGTTCACTTCATGCAAGCGGTTTCTGACTGTTTGGTCGCTAATTAAGTTCCCTGAAGAGTGATGAAGCCTCACGGCTAACATCATGGCGGTTATTGTTGGAGCTCTTCGAGTTGTGATTTGAATGTATCGGTCTTGTCTCCGTGTGGTGCAGCGATACCGTCCTCCATGGCGCTCAGCCACGGTACCAGTGCTTCGGTAACGTGTCCAAAGTCGACTGATAACACTCTGACTTGTATTCAGAGCTAAAGCCACAGTACGTTGCCGGGAACCAGCTTCTATCATTCCCACGGCTCTGAGCATTTCTTCCCTGCTTAAATGACGTCGCCGCTCCATAATAACGTTGGTTTTAATCAATAGTAGGGAAACAGTAGCACTAATAATGTCTTCAATGCGTTGTATGTTTTTATAGGGAAAATATTGACAGCTGATTTTCATCTTTTACTAGAAATTGATTGAAAGTTCCTGTTTCAAATTATGAAATGCACCAAAAAGGATCCATATAAATTTATAAAATCATAAATTTATTACAAAGCTACATCTCAATCTCAAGAAATCCGCATAAAAATGCTTGATCCCTAGACACTTTTGATGTGTGTATTATGCAAATTCGTAAATGTTTAATAATAAAACGTAACAAATCATACAAATACGATCAACATGCTATATTCTTTAATCATAAAATGAACTAAGTCTAACTTTTGCGTATTGAAATTAACAATTTTTAAAAAGAAAATGCAATAGTTCGAAAATATTCACTTTGATATTTAAATCTAAGCAAAGCAAGCGCTTACCTGTTAATGATAAAACGCACTAATAGGTTTTGCACAGCCACATACGTGTCCTCCTCGAAACTCTGAATGGCGCCACACATTTCGACTAGCTTATTGGCCCGCTCCGTCAAAACGAAAGAGACGGACTGGCCCGCTCCGTCAAAACGAAAGAGACGGACGATCACTTATTTCACTTCTACTAGTGCAAATCGAGTAAGCCTGTAAGACTGATCGCAATTATTCACCGGTTTTAATGCGTTTTATGATGAAAAGTCAAAACCCTGATTTTTTAACTTATTTCGGTTTATTATAGGTGCGGTTAGGAGCGATTAGGAGTTTTAAATTTGTGAACCCCGTTTTTGCCGCTTTGTCGCTTTGTAGTCTGTCGGCCGACTAAGGTCCTCTTTCTTTAGGCCTAAATAAGTGCGGAAGGTTTTAATTGCTAATATCAGTAGTGATATTATTGGGAAGTCTGGCTCAAAAATCAACACAACCACGCTCACTTCGTTCGCTGTTTCACTCCGTTCCGCGGTTGTGTTGATTTTTAAGCCAGACATCCCAATAATATTTCCATAAAACCACTTTAGAACGATCAATCGAGCGCTGCCTGATGCAAATATTTAATAAAAGACGCTGATGTTTGAAATATTATTGGGATGTCTGGCTTAAAAATCAACACAACCGCGGAACGAAGTGAAGCAGCGAAATAAAATTAATGTTCCGTTCAACCGATGGCTATCATAAATAAAGCACGCAAATCTTCTGTCAAATAAAACTAAACTTACATGCCGTATGGTAGCCGCAACAAAACAGCACTTTTAACTCTCTATAGCACTGTTATTCATATTAATCCTTGAAATATTTAGTTTCTGTCCCAAAAAAGGGTTGTAAAGGTTTAGCACTACTACAAACTGTACATTAAGACTTAAAAAATGACATAACACAACACAAGCAATGCGCTTGACATCGACAACTACAATGATCAATTAACTCGATTCTGCTATGATCGCACTACGTAGCAGTAAAGCGGAGTTCACAATATGTAATTTATTTAGATAATATCAACCTATTTTTAAGCATATGGTAGGCATGTTACGTTCGGTAAAAATAAAAATAAAGAATAACCTGTACTTATGCAGTCCCACTGCTGAGCAAAAGCCTCAATTATTGGAAATAAGTTGTCGCTATAATTTAGGAGTATGCGTATAAGCATTCACCATGATTACCAAATGCCGCTTGGTGATCACAAACCCATCGAAAAATTATGATAAGTAAATATATTTTTTGTTCGATCGGGAGAATTGAACTCGCGACCTGATTTTGTGTAGAATTAAAATGATCAATATCATATTAATATGTTTGCCTATTTATTTCTCCACTACAACAAATCTGACTGCAATATATTTTTGTTTTGATTGAGAATATTCAAACTTTGCTCATAGTTTTAGAATAAATTACTGTAAGTAGTAGAATAAATATTAATAAACGATTGTATTTTAACGTTGTGCACTTGCCTTAATGTTGTATGTTACAGTCACTTGACTGAATATAGGTTTTAATGAAGTTATATAAAACTAACGTTTAATGTGGAAATTTAATGTATTTAGCTAATAAGACACATGTTGCTTAATGAGGATATAAAACATCATAAAAAACATATATTATTACTATCCTTACCTTAATTTATTTTCAAAGTATGTTGCACGATTTATTTATTTATAGGGTTAAATAAATCTGATGAATAAAGTTGTTTTTAATGCAGACATTATTTAAATTTTATTTTATCACTTTTACTGTAACATGCAATGCAAACAATGCAAAAAGCCTCGCAGTGCGGGCGGGCTCATTCGCTCAGCTCGCCACCAGGAGCGCGATGTCAAGTAGGCACTTTTTGTGGGAACATGATTTTGCATTGCATAGGTGTTTTATTCATTGCGTTTGTATTTCAATCATTGCATTATTTCTAAACGTAAGGTAAGAATCGTAGAAACATCAACTGGTTCCGTGCACACCAAAAAACAATTTATGAGGATTTCAATATCTTTGCATCAGCCATTACTGCAACACGAATTTTTAGTTTTATCTAGATGAACGATAGTAGTAGTGTACAATTGAGAGCAAATATGTAAAATGTAACCCTTTTATCAGGTAGTGGTACCAGTGATAAATACTTTTACTTTTAATCATTCGAAAAAAAATGTCAGCCACTGACTATGAGTTTGACAACAATTTAACATCTGCTTCTTAGCTTTATCATCAGCCTATAAACGTCCCACTGATGGGCACAGGCCTCTCACGTGGACAATAGCACGTGGGGTATTGGGCCATAACCCCCCACGCTGGTCCAATGCGGATTGGGGGGTTTTAATGACTGCCATCTTACGACAACAACCGGGACCAAAATATTCACCTATCCAACCCTAAAGACAATATGATGACTTGGTAATGTGATTAGGTAAAATACGAGCATGTTTTATTTAAATTTGCTGATTTAGAATTTACTTACATGTGAGTGAAATAATATGCGTTTGTGTTGTGTAGAAGAGCATAAGAAAAAACGTATATAATGGAGGTTTGATTGCTAGGTAATTATCAGTATTTCACTGTCGCTACTCCGCTCTACAAAGTGATCTGTCTTCGTGAAGTGAAGTGTCTTCGGAATTCAACAATTCACAACAAGTGTTTGTGTGTCGTTCCGTCGTTCCGTTCCGCTCCCTGGCCTGCAGCTGCTCGACAAATTCGTCATCAGTCGCCTTCAGTCTTCAACAATTCGCATGAAGTGTGTTGATATAATGTTCGTAAGTTTTTTTTTATTATAATTTTTTTACGATTTCAAGTTTTTATATCCGTTGGATATAATTTAGTGTTCAATTTATGATTTGTAAATTATATGACGTGTTACTCTTAAACTTGTATGTCACTCATAAATAGTTATGCAATTGCATAATATAAACCTAATTTACTAATTAGTGTTTTATTATTTTAGGTCTGAATCCCAGTACATCTTCCGTAAGCGCAACGCTGCCGCTTTCGAGTCGGACGAAGAGTCCAACGTTGACGATTTGGACTTGGATGTCAACCGGTAAATATCTAATTATCTACACGATAAAACAATAAAGTGTGAACGTGCTAGCAGTATATTATCTTTATTTAACACTTTATTTCAATTATTTCAGATTTACAAAAAAAACGGCAGCGAAACCTAAAGAAAAAAAGGCACGTGTAACCAAGAAGAAATCATTGAGGTTAGTATTATAAAATGTAACAAGTTTATTTAACTGAGTCCATTGAACAACTAATTTTAATAACATTGTCTCATTGTCTTAAGGTACAATAAAGTTTGTGCGCAACTAAGGTGCAGCCGCAAGGCCCACAATCACTTGAATCACGCGCACTAAGGCGTTTGCAGCCCATGGGCTGCACATTAGTGCACACAAACTTGCTTTGCGGTGTCTTCTCTAGTTTATTGTACCTCAATGGTTATGATATTACTTTATTTGCGGTTTATACCGAGGTCAAGATTGTAGTGATAACTTTCTATCAATGATAGAGGCCTTTGTCCCGCAGTAGGTCAGTACCTATATAGACTGTTTACTTTACTATATTTTGTTTTATTTTTTGTTACAGTCCTGCTGCAGACGAAATTGCACAACAGTCACAAACGTCACAGTCATTGATTGCTGACCTCTTCGGCGACGAAGAGGAGCCGGCAAGAGCACCTAAACCGTCGCAGCTGTGGTCGTCGCTGACAAAGCGCGTAGCAGGCGGCGTCCTGCGCCAGGCCGCTCTGCTGGAGGGGAACCTATTTTTTGAATTTTTGAAGTACGCGCATACCAAGTGGCCGACATTGTCGATGTCAACTCACGTGATCGTTGGGAGAAGGCGAGCGCGCATCTACGGCTGCAAGTCCACCCAAATTCAGCAGAGTGGAGCTTAATTAAAAAAATATTTACTGAAGGTAAAAAGAAATTTGATAAGGAGGCAGTGTTTTATGGGGACAAAAAGAAATAAATTATACTTAATGTATATTTCATACACTTCCTCTATTTAATTTTCAATTGTTTTTAATACATATTACTTAATCATATAATAGTATATAATTTTGTTCAATTGTAATAAGTAGGTATATAATTGTAAAGGCAAGCGCGCATCTACGGCTGCAAGTCCACCCAAATTCAGCAGAGTGGAGCTTAATTAAAAAATTATTTACAGAAGGTAAAAAGAAATTTGATAAGGAGGCAGTGTTTTATGGGGACAAAACGAAATAAATAATACTTAATGTATATTTCTTACACTTCCTCTATTCGAATTTCATTTAATTTTTAATTGGTTTAAAGACATATTACTTAATCATATAATAGTATATAATTTTGTTCAATTATAATAAGGATATACAATTGTAATTGGTGGGAGTGGAGTTTGATTAAACAATTATTCACAGAAGGTAAAAATAAATTTGATAAGGGGACAGTGTTTTATGGAAACAAAAATAAATAAATAATATTTCTTACACTTCCTCTGTTCAATTGTCATTTTTTTGTAGAAGTAAAGACATTATTATAATATAATCTATTAGTATATAATTTTGTTCAATTGTAATATGTAGGTGTATAATTGTAAGTAAGTAAGTAATTAAAAATAATCTAAGTATAAAAATATTATTGTTTATACCGTATCCTAAATACGTTGAAGTTAGGAAAGAATGATATAATTCTAATAAAGTAGTTATTGTTTTAAAAAGTCCTAATTTTTTTATTAAAAAACATGAGTAAAATTAATGATGTTTTTTGCTCAGATTGTCAGATACTAATACAACGAAAAGCTTTACCAGGACATTTACGTAGCATCATTCATAAAAATAACTCCGCAATCTTAGTTGAAACCGGAATTGAGAAAATTAGCTCCGCGTTCCGCAGTCGGATTGCTTCGTATCGCGTACGGGACCAAGTGTCTCACGGCACGCCGACGCCGGCGTCGGCGGCGGCGTCGACGAGCATATCGCCCGCGCGCTATTTGCACGCCTGCGCTGACAGGCTGCGACGCCTGCTCGATACAGCGCTCGCGACCTATACCAATATAAGGGTAAACATAGAGATATTTATCCAAGTTACCTTGCCTAAAGACGATACTATAAAAATTAAATCATTCGCCACTCAAAATATATCTTTACATCAAAGTAATGATTTCAAAGAATTTTTACAAAAAATTACAGATGTCCTTAGTAAAAAAGTGGATGAATTTCAAGAGAAAGATAGCGGTTGGTCTTTGTTAAATATTTTGTATGTTGAAGTGAACATTAATAAGTATTCCCCACTAAGGGTGGATTCGACCAAACTGGAATAAGACTTACTCCGAGATTAGTCCATACAAATTCGGTGTTTAATCTAGGTATAACACCTTATTCCAGTGTGGTCGAATCCACGCTAAGGGGTTCATCTTTTATGGAATTACCTAAATCAATAAAAGCCAAAAAGGCCTGCATAAATGTAAGAAATAATGATGATTATTGTTTTGCGTGGACAATAATGGCTGCGTTATACCCTGCTAAAAAAAAGGCTTGCCGTGTGAAATCATACCCTCACTTTAGTACAGTGTTAGATTTGAGTAATATTACGTTTCCAGTATCCTTAACTGACATTAAGAGATTCGAAAATAATAATAATAACATTAGTATCAATATTTATGGATTGAACATAAATAAAATTACAGGTCCGTTGTACAAAACAAGTTCACGTAAAACAAACCATATTAACATGTTGCTATTACAAAATGAGTCCATGTCCCACTATTGCCTTATAAAAAAAATTGCCAAAGTTACTGAGAAACCAAATTACGAAGCATCATGGTAAAATTTACTTTTGCGATGATTGTTTAATGTTTTTTAAAACTGCCAGTGTATACGAACAACATGTCTGCGGTGGTGTTTCGACTGTTTTACCTGAGAGTGGCACTATTCTTCAATTCCAAAATTACCAACGTATGCAAAATGTACTTTTTGTAATATATGCTGACTTTGAGTCATTTTTACTGCCGTGTGATGAAAACCTAAAAACTGGAAATTGTACTTTGAATATTCAAAAACATATACCGGCCGCTTTTGCTTATTATATTGTTTGTAATTATGATAGCTCGTTAAATCGTTTAGTATCTTACCGTGGTAAAGATTGCGCTGAAAAATTTGTATTTCTTTTGCAAAAGGACGTAAAAGCTCTCTATAACATACTTTGTGATAAGTCAGAAAACCCTGAACCAATTATACTGAATGATGATGATAAAATAAGTTTTAATAGTGCCGAATACTGTTATTTGTGTTCTAAATTATTAATATCGGACAAAGTGAAAGATCATTGTCATTTCACAGGAAAGTACAGAGGCGCAGCGCATTCCTATTGCAACCTCAAATTTCAGTTGCCTAAACTTGTTGCTGTGTTTTTCCACAACTTGGCAGGTTACGATTGCCATATGTTTATTCGTGAACTAAGTCTAATACCAGGTGCAATCAAAGTTATACCGAAAAATAAAGAAAACTATATTTCATTTACTAAATTTATACATATTTCAGATGACAAATTTGCATCAGTGCGATTTGTCGATTCATTTAAGTTCTTGGGTGCAAGTTTAGAACAGTTAGCAAAAAATTTAGAGGAAAAAGATTTAACAAATCTTTATAGAAACTGTAAACATCGAAAGCAATTTAATTTGTTACGTAGAAAAGGTGTCTACCCCTACGATTATATGTTTAGCTGGGACACGTATGAAGAAACTAGTCTACCACCAAAAGAAAGCTTCTTCAGTAATCTTACAAATGAGTTTATATCAGAGTGTGACTATGAACATGCTAAAAAAGTTTGGAATTATTTTAACATAAAAAACCTTGGGGAATATACGGATTTATATGTTAAGAGCGACGTCTTATTACTTGCCGATATTTTTGAGACTTTTCGTAAAACATGTAAAGAAAATTATTCTTTAGATCCCGCATTTTATCTTACTGCTCCGAGCCTTAGCTTTGATGCAATGCTTTTGAAAACAAAAGTTCAACTAGAACTTATATCAGATTTAGAAATCATACGCATGATACAAAAAGGCATTCGCGGGGGTATTTGTTTATGCTCGAAAAGATATGCTAGGTCCAATAATAAGTATACAATAAATTTTGACTCTACTCAACCAAGTAATTATTTAATATATATTGATTGTAACAATTTATATGGATTCGCAATGTGTGGATATTTACCTCACTCTCAATTTAATTTACTTAATAAAGAAGAAATAAGTCAACTACAAACTTAGATTAAAACAAAAAGGGAAGATACGGCATTACCTTCTCGTGAGTGAGCCGCCAAAATTAGGCCTAAAGGCACAATTTCACTTCAGTCGCAATTTGCCGAGCGAACAGGCGACATCGTACTATTGCGGATATTCTGCTGTATGAAAAAGAGAAAGATGCTACTCCGCAGTTGCATCGGAATGGGTCGTACGTACTCGTCTGTTCCGAAGCGACCGAGAGACGTCAATGCGTGTCAGTTGAGTAAGACTATATTTTGATTGACTACAAGTAGGCGCATGCCGTATCTTCCCTTTTTGTTTTAATCTAAGACTACAAATAATGAATGTTCCAGACGACAGCAATTACGGATACGTTTTAGAAGTAGATTTGGAATATCCAGTAGAACTACATGATTTACACAATGATCTTCCATTATGTGCAGAACATTTTGCCCCTCCCGGTTCAAAATGCAAAAAACCTATACCGAATTTATATGACAAGTTTTATTATGTTATACATTACATTAATTTAAAAACATGTTTAAAACATGGCATGCGTCTAAAAAATATTTACAGAGTTTTAAAATTCAAACAAAGTCCTTATTTAAAACAATATATTGACTTAAACACGGAGTTACGACAAAAGACGAACTCGTTGTTTGAACAAGATTTTTTCAAACTGCTAAACAATAGCATCTTTGGGAAAACATTGGAAGACACAGAGCTCCGAGTTGACGTGAAGCTAGTAACTCGGTGGAATGATACTAGAAACAAAACAAAAAAATATTACTCTGCTGAACAACTCATTGCGCGTCCTAATTTCCATAGTGCTAGCATTTTTGGAGAAAATTTGGTAGCAATTCAACTAAAAAGAGAAAAGGTTATTTTAGATAAACCAATTTACATAGGCTTTTCGGTCTTAGAACTGTCTAAAAGCCATATGTATGATTTCCATTACTCCGTAATGAAAATATTTTACAAACGTAATATATCTCTTTGCTATACGGACACGGACAGTTTATTATATTCTATTAGTACACAAGATTTTTATTCTGACTTAAAGTCTAACTTCTTACAATATTTTGATACTAGTAATTATCCATCAACAAACTGTTACAATATTGCTCTAAATAATAAAAAAGTTCCTGGGCTCTTTAAAGATGAGCTAGGTGGAAAAATATTGTTAGAATTTGTTGGACTAAGATCAAAACAAATGAATTTGAATATAAAAAAGCAAAAGGCGTTAAGAAACCGGTCACCAAACAATTGCAATTTGTTGATTACGTAAACACTTTGTCATCTGGTTCGAATTTAAGAAGAAAAAACCTTTATTTTAAATCTATTAAACATGAAGTTTTTACACAGGAACAAAACAAAATTGCTTTATCCAGAAAAGATGATAAGCGTTTTATTCTAAAAGATAATGAAACGACTTTGTCATGGGGACATCATTCAATAACTCCTTAATTGATAAATGTATGCCTAGTGTTAGTTTGTTACCTCCATGTTATAGATTAATGGAAATTTATATCGATTTGTATAGAAATGACGCTAAAAAATAAAAACTATATAATTAAGAGTTTGTGTGCCTGTAATTTGTCTTCTACCTTTAACCTGTATTTATCTTAATTGTTATTACTTACCTGCTACGCCTCGGTTGTCGTAATACCAGACACAGTAGATAATGTATTGTCAATGACACATAAATGTGTCGTCCGGTAAACAAAAGGTTAAATACTTATGTAATAAATTTTCTGTTAAGAAATTGTGCACCTGTAATTTGTATTTATCAACATTGTAATTGTATATCTATCTAAAATAATAAATTACCTATTTAAAATTCGATGTTGCATTCGTTTCTACCGCCTTTTACCACCCCACACCTTTTGCTGCCTATTTTATTGTCATATAACTGGAAGCAATAAACGTGTGTTCCTATGCTTGCGCAATGCCACATATGCAACTTACTCTTAACCGTAAGCTTGCAATAATACAAGTTCTGACATGAAACAGTAGCATACAAATCGCGCTTTCGTCATGGTACCTTATCGCTAAATGCTAAAAGTGCAAGCTGGCAATTTGCAGGTTCTCACTTAAAATTGTTGTATCGAGCAAAAATGCGCTCTGTTTCATATACCTAGAAGCGATAAGCGTTTGTTTTCATGTTTGCGCAACGCGCACGTGCAACTCTAAATAGCAAGCTTGCAATAATGCAGGTTCTGACAGTTCAACAGAACTTTATCGCTAAAAGACATAACGAATATTTCAGTTCAGTCCGCGATCTCGTTCCGTTCACTTCATTAGTTGCTCAAGATGTCTAACCAGATAACACAGTGTGCAAGTGTTATGATTACTATGGATAATATAAAAAAGGACCTTCCTAAATATGTTATAAAAGTTCAGATCCTGGAAGGTATCGACAAGTCTGATGAAATTGAGTTCCAAACTCGTGCTAAAACGCAGTATATAGTGTACAATCACCAGGACGAAGTGCTATTAAATACGTATCAGATAATGTGCGACATTAATGCGGAAATTGCAGCACGCAACGAGAGACATCTGGGCTTTTAAATTTCACAATAATTTGGGTATGTATTAATTATTATTAGTTTTTTCATATTGCAACGAGACTTGTTCATAACTCTATATATACACGTACGCGACGCTGCTCTATACATAACGTACCACTCTTGTTTAAAATTGTAAGAAATCTTTTTTTCTATATATTTAAATGTAAATTAAAAAATTAAAAATAAGTTGAGTGTATGTATATAGTTCAATAACCATATTTCATTTTTTTTTTCAGAAAATGGATTCTGCCGACTTGTGGTACCCATGCGCTCAAAGATATGACGATTTATGTGACAACGAAGTGGCTGAAAGGCAAATTCCTGATGTTCCTACTCCTCCAGCTACACCTGGACTAAATGCAGATGTCAAGAAAAGAAAACAGCAGCGGAAAAAAGCAATTACAAAGGTGCCATCCTCATACGTGGTTTCAAAAACACTTAAAAGGGTGCACCGTCTGATCAAGATTCAAATATACGACCTTGATGGTACTGAAACATTACCGGATGAAAAAAACATTGTTGTTAGTACACAGTATTCAGTTTGTGATTTTGTGGATGAAATAGTGGACATGACCGAAAACCTAGTGAATAAAATTTGTAAGAAAATATGTAATGAATCTATTTAATCAATTTATTTTACTCAATTTTGTGTGTGAGTGTGTAACCGTAATGAATTACTTTTCTGTAATATTATGATTAAAAATTTGTAAATAAAATAATAAAACTATACTTACTTATAAAAATTAAACAACAACTGTTCAGTATTGGAATTGTGCTATATTTTGTAATTATTCTTTATTACTAATAATTGATTTTGTTTATTCATATTTGTTTATTATAATAAAATTATATTTTTTAAGAAAATATATTGTAATGAATCTATTTAATTAATATTATTTTAATTTACTCAATTTTGTATGTGTAGTGTAACCATAACGAATTACTTTTCTGTAATATTTATTATTTACAATTTGTAAATAAAATGATAAAATTATACTTACATATAAAAATTAAACAACAACTGTTCAGTAATTAGTTGGTAAACTGTGCTGTATTTTTGTAATTATTCTTTAATATTAATAATTGATTGTGTTAAGGTATATATGTTTATTATAATAAAATTATTTCTTATTAAGTAATATTGTCGTTTCAATTTCTTTCTACTATTTACTTATTTTATTTTATTTTATTTAGTAAATCCACTTCTATTTTTAAGAGTAAAAATAAAAGAAATTTCATTGCTTAGCTATTTCATTTTTATTACAACAGCAAAAAACAATATTTAAATACTTACATTATTTTCAATACACCATTTATTATTATCTATCAACCATTTCTTAATACATATAACATTTCTTAATGCACAATATTTCATATGGTTAAAACAATTGTATGCAAACATATCTTTACAATAGAGTTTACTTAGTGTTTCTAAATTAGGTAAACCTTTATTACTTATATCTAAAACATTCTCATGTCCACATAATTCTCGGACCCACTTAAGTTTTTCTTCACCTTTCACAATGATTTTGCGCTCATTCAAGTATGGTTTGATAAGTCTTTTAAATTCTTTGTAGTCAATATGTCCCTCGCTCCATCGGTATCCTCTGTTTCTCTCTATCCACCAAACGTTTTTCCTTTCTTCAAGAGTCAGAGCAGAAAATGGAAATGGTGGTTTTATTAAGAATATTTGAGTGTGCACTGATGTGCCTATTACTAATTCTTTTAATATCACTTCATTATTTTGATCTTTGAAACCTTGCACATCTACAATAATACTAGTAGTATCGTTATTCATGATAGTTTTTTAACGATGCTGCTAAGTGGTTTATATTCAAATATACTATCGTTCAGTATAAGACAATATGCAGCAGTCTGATCAGGTACTTCTTGATCAGTTTCGATTTCAACTCGTACGTCAATCGATCCCTTTAAAGTTTCGTGTTGGCGAGAACAGTCAATGACGAATAAAGGAGCAAAGTCTTTAAAGTCCTTCAAACTTAACAACGGCTCCGCTCAACGTCCGTAATAAGACTGTTGGAACCTTGCATACTGCTCGTATATTAATGAAAACATATTGTTAGCAAAATTTATATTCAACCCTTCATACGGGTAATACGATGTATTTAAAAAGACTCTAACGTCGCGTATATAGCAATGATCGAACTCTGCTATTGACATTTCCGCATTATTTTTACGGTCAGTTTGTAAAGCAATAACAACGTATCGCGGTTTCTCAATTTGCGATGAAGTTTTGATAGACCAAGTATGTTTACGTGATTTAGGTAGTAATGGATATTCATACAAGTCCCAATTACGAAATGCCACTGTTATAGCACGATCCTTTTCTAAGTGTTTTAATAAATTAATTCTTTCGCGGTCTGACACTTTAACGTGGGGAACTCTCCAGACAATTTTATTTATAATTATATCTTCCACATCTTCCCCGGAATTTAATTTTAAGGCGTTGAGATTTGTATTACTTCTCAATAATACCAATTCATATTTACAGTTTATAATAATTTTTTTATAATCTTCTGCAAAACCTAATACTTTATTCAGGGGTATAGAAGCTGAAAAGACTCCGTTACTAACAGTGGTCGAACCTGTGGGAGACCAGCCCCAAACGCTTGCGCGTTTGGACTCGTTTGCATTCAACGAAAGATAAGATTTTATTGTTGTGGTAACTCCTGCATTTTTAACTTTATCTATTTCTACTCCGTTTAGTTCATATCGAATGTCTTGAAAAAGAAATAATGCGGGGTTATTTACAAAATGCACACTTGGTACTCTATCGTTTTCCTTGGTAATGCTGTTATGCTTAAACACATCGACTCTGCCTTCAATATACAAACTGCTGAGTGCTGGCAAAAAGTACAGGTCTTGCTGATTAATCGGGATCCGTATTTCATCATTCTTGTTGAAACTTGTCACGTATGGTTTGTACGAATGATATTCAAAACTTTCAATGCTGTTATCGTATGAAGCCGGATGAGATATATTTATAATATTCATTTTAACAAACCGAGAAACTTTAAAAATTCTTTATTGGTTTTAGTTAGCTTCTTTTTAAACTGAGGTGGTGCTCCTCTATGAAATGTTCTTTTAGAACTGACTCGAATAATACAAGCAGATGCGTTTTTATTGAAATTTAGCATATTTTTTTAAGTGTAAACACAGCTGTACTTCTACACCGCGTAAGTTGATTTGCTTATTTTCAGCGTCTAATAGTCTTATATTAATAGCACTTATTGAACTTTGATTGACAGGAAAGTAAATTAAGTTTTTAGGTATTTCAATAATTCTATATCCAGGTGGTACGTTTGGTACAAATTCATAAATTATATGACTTGCTTTCCCGTTCACAAATGATCCGCTGATTACATCGCATTCGATGCGTACGACAGTTGTTGGTAAAATGCTGACAGGATACCGAGATTCGGTACTTATATTAGCCTTAACGGGTTCCATACCAAAACCCAAAACTTTGCCAAGTGAGTCTTTTTTATCAAAGTTAACATTTTCCGAACAGAAAATACTAGTTTTCATTGTATTATTATTGCAAGTCAATTTCAAAGCAGCATTTTTAATGTTACTTTTAAGAAAATCGCAAATATCTTGAAGTTCATAGGATCCTTTAGGTATTTGGATGACTTCATTTTTGCCATAATAAAATTTATTGTTTCTTTCATCTATATTAGAAATTGAATTAAAAGTAGAAAAATATAAGAGCCCACACTCATATTCTCCGCGTAGTTGTAAAGTAGGGGAATAGTTTGTGGTCAAAGATTCCCCCCTGCCAGTTATCGACACAGTGAAGGACATTTGTGTACTAATACTTTATTTTTTGCGTTCTTAATATATGTCTTTTCCAATAGTCTCTTAAAAATTTCAAACAAAGGTGACCGCAGTTTATTGTACCAAACGCTTGATACTGAACGTAATTATAGTTTATTGAAATACGCCTTAAATAATTAATTAATTCTAATGGCGGCTTTAAATTACCAAAACTATCATAATATTCACAGTAACCATTTTCCTTAACGTAGGCTACCCAGTGAGGTCCAGGATTCTGAGAACTATCTAAATTTACAATAGCACACTCTATTTTTCTTGGTTTAGATGGAAGTGAATCTCTCATGAAAACTCCTCGAAAGTACGGAATGTCAGTAGCATGCTCCAAAATATCTAAGTTTGTAAGAGGTCGCCTGGGCAGCCGTTTAATTAGTTTTTTGAAGGATTAAGGTATAAACCAGTTCCTTTTTTATGAGGCTTGATATGCAATCCTTTTCCAAGAGCGACAGCTTCCATCATTTTGTTATGTCGTTCAGATTCTTGAAGGTTCTTTTGAGCAACCTTGGAATCATTAACGGCCTTTGCTATACCTGCTGCGCTTCCAGCAAGAGAACCTAGAGCTGACAATCCAGCAAAAATAGGAATAAGTGGTAAAAAGCCTCCACTTTTTGGTAGAGGAATACATCGCGGTAAGCGTATTCCTTTCTTATTGGTAAACATTTTTTTCGCTGCTATTTTATAGCAGTACGATTATCTTTACATTTTAATTTTTTTATTTGTTTATGTATTTTTTTCACGGTGGCCATAAACGGACGACGCACTCCAGCACCAGATATAAGTTTTGCTTTCATTGCATTTTTCACAATCCATGAAGCGAGTTTTTCACCTCTCCCAGCATCTTTTGATTTTAATCTATTCTTTGCCATTTTCAAGAGCTCTAAATCAGATAGATAGATAGATAGATAAACACTTTATTGCACATACACAAGGAACAGTTACACGTGACATAAACTTAAAACTAGTATGTACAAAGGCGGTCTTATCGCTGAAAGCGATCTCTTCCAGACAACCTTTGGTTAGCGGAACCTGAGAAGGAGATAGAGGAAGTGCGCAAGTTTAATAAATAGATAATAAAGTATAATGGATGGACAGTAAATTAATACATATTTATATTTATAAACATACATACATACAAAATATATAAGACATACATACATACACATTACTTATATAATCATAAAACATTATAAATAAACTATAACATGTTACTCGCAGATGACAGGGTCAAAAGATGCTTGTGGAGTTTAGCCTTATAGATGGACAGTGACTTGGAGTGACGGATCTCAAAGGGTAGGTCATTCCAAAGAAAAGTAGCCTGGACTGTAAACGAATCCTTGAAATAACCTGACCGAGTAAAGGGAGCCTTAAGCACGTTATCAGACTTGGACCTGAGACCACGGTTGTGATCCTCCCCGAGAAATCGGAAACATTCTTTAAGGTAAGAAGGAGTACGAGGATCATACAGCACGTTAAACACGAGAATGAGGATATGCTCCTCACGACGCAATCTAATTGGTAGCCATTCGAGCCTATGCCTGTATTCAGACACATGGTCAAACTTGCGCAAGCCGTAAATGAATCTAATGCAAAGATTTTGAAGACGTTGTAACTTGCTAAGCAAGTCCTCATTAAGGTCAACTAAACAGACGTCGGCATAGTCCAAAATCGGTAGGAGGAGAGATTGCGCAAGTTCAACCTTGGTCTTCACAGGAAGCAAGTTCCTCCACTTTCTCAGAGAGCCAGAGGCAGCGAACACCTTACGACTCATCTCTGCTACGTGTGGAGACCAGCAAAGCGTGCGGTCAAAAAGGACCCCTAAATTCTTAACAACATCACAATAGTTTAATGTGACACCGTCATATATGAGCGAAGGGACAGATATACAGTTTAACTTGGCAGTCTGTTTTGAGCCTCCGATGATGATAGCCTGTGATTTGTTGGGGTTGACCGTTAAGCCGTGGGTTCGACTCCACTCATGAATCGTCGCAAGGTCAGCGTTAAGGCTAGCGATCATACTCACAATATCATCAACGGCGGCCTGAGAATATATTTGCAAGTCGTCAGCATACAAATGGAATTGACAGGATAGGAGTGGAGTAAGAAAATTGATAAAAATCGAAAAGAGGAAAGGAGAGAGGACGCCGCCCTGGGGCACACCGGCAGTGATATCGTTAGCACTAGACAGTTTGTCATTAGCGCGGACGCACTGCCGCCGGCCGAAAAGGTAACTACGAAACCACTCGATTGCCGTATCCGAGACTAGAAGAGATTTCAACATAGCCAGAAGGATATCGAAATCAACGGCGCTGAAAGCATTGGAAAAGTCCAAAAGAACCAACGCTGTCAATCGCTGATTAGACATCCCCAGGCGTATATCGTCGGACACTTTAGTCAGCGCGGAAGTAGTGCTATGCCCCGGGCGAAAGCCAGATTGGAAAGGGCTGAGGAAATTATGTGTATTAACAAAGACACTGACTTGGTTGAGGACAAGTCGTTCAAGGATTTTAGAAAGAAAAGGAAGAATGGATATGGGTCTAAAGTGAGAAGGTAAGGTAGGGTTCGAGGTTTTAAGGATTGGAATGACCACTGCCTGTCGCCAGCAGCTAGGAAAACGGCCAGAATTGAGCGAGAAGTTAAAAATATGGCAGAGGATAGGGACAAGGATATCAAACCCTAACAGGATCATCCTCCGGCTAATCCCATCCATGCCTTCGGCATTAGATTTTAGTGGGCAGCGGACTACGCAACCCACGGTCCCCGGTTCGAATCCTGGAAGAGGCAAATGTTTGTGTGGTGAGCACGAGCATTTGTGACCGAGTCATGGATGTTTATTAGTATTTATGTATGTTTATCCGATATTCAGTCACCATAGTTCGGGCTATACTTAGTTTTGGGCTGAATGGTTAGTGTGACAACTATGAAATTTATTTAATTAATGTTTGTGTTTACTACCTATGTATTTACTACTAGTAGAAACGTATTGTATTGTTTTCTTGTTTGTTTTTATATCCGTTGGATATAATTTAGCGTTCAATTTATGATTTGTAAATTATATGACGTGTTACTCTTAAACTTGTATGTCACTCATAAATAGTTATGCAATTGCATAATATAAACCTAATTTACTAATTAGTGTTTTATTATTTTAGGTCTGAATCCCAGTACATCTCCCGTAAGCGCAACGCTGCCGCTTTCGAGTCGGACGAAGAGTCCAACGTTGACGATTTGGACTTGGATGTCAACCGGTAAATATCTAACTATCTACACGATAAAACAATAAAGTGTGAACGTGCTAGCAGTATATTATCTTTATTTAACACTTTATTTCAATTATTTCAGATTTACAAAAAAAACGGCAGCGAAACCTAAAGAAAAAAAGGCACGTGTAACCAAGAAGAAATCATTGAGGTTAGTATTATAAAATGTAACAAGTTTATTTAACTGAGTCCATTGAACAACTAATTTTAATAACATTGTCTCATTGTCTTAAGGTACAATAAAGTTTGTGCGCAACTAAGGTGCAGCCGCAAGGCCCACAATCACTTGAATCACGCGCACTAAGGCGTTTGCAGCCCATGGGCTGCACATTAGTGCACACAAACTTGCTTTGCGGTGTCTTCTCTAGTTTATTGTACCTCAATGGTTATGATATTACTTTATTTGCGGTTTATACCGAGGTCAAGATTGTAGTGATAACTTTCTATCAATGATAGAGGCCTTTGTCCCGCAGTAGGTCAGTACCTATATAGACTGTTTACTTTACTATATTTTGTTTTATTTTTTGTTACAGTCCTGCTGCAGACGAAATTGCACAACAGTCACAAACGTCACAGTCATTGATTGCTGACCTCTTCGGCGACGAAGAGGAGCCGGCAAGAGCACCTAAACGTCGCAGCTGTGGTCGTCGCTGACAAAGCGCGTAGCAGGCGGCGTCCTGCGCCAGGCCGCTCTGCTGGAGGGGAACCTATTTTTTGAATTTTTGAAGTACGCGCATACCAAGTGGCCGACATTGTCGATGTCAACTCACGTGATCGTTGGGAGAAGGCGAGCGCGCATCTACGGCTGCAAGTCCACCCAAATTCAGCAGAGTGGAGCTTAATTAAAAAAATATTTACTGAAGGTAAAAAGAAATTTGATAAGGAGGCAGTGTTTTATGGGGACAAAACGAAATAAATAATACTTAATGTATATTTCTTACACTTCCTCTATTCGAATTTCATTTAATTTTTAATTGGTTTAAAGACATATTACTTAATCATATAATAGTATATAATTTTGTTCAATTGTAATATGTAGGTGTATAATTGTAAGTAAGTAAGTAATTAAAAATAATCTAAGTATAAAAATATTATTGTTTATACCGTATCCTAAATACGTTGAAGTTAGGAAAGAATGATATAATTCTAATAAAGTAGTTATTGTTTTAAAAAGTCCTAATTTTTTTATTAAAAAACATGAGTAAAATTAATGATGTTTTTTGCTCAGATTGTCAGATACTAATACAACGAAAAGCTTTACCAGGACATTTACGTAGCATCATTCATAAAAATAACTCCGCAATCTTAGTTGAAACCGGAATTGAGAAAATTAGCTCCGCGTTCCGCAGTCGGATTGCTTCGTATCGCGTACGGGACCAAGTGTCTCACGGCACGCCGACGCCGGCGTCGGCGGCGGCGTCGACGAGCATATCGCCCGCGCGCTATTTGCACGCCTGCGCTGACAGGCTGCGACGCCTGCTCGATACAGCGCTCGCGACCTATACCAATATAAGGGTAAACATAGAGATATTTATCCAAGTTACCTTGCCTAAAGACGATACTATAAAAATTAAATCATTCGCCACTCAAAATATATCTTTACATCAAAGTAATGATTTCAAAGAATTTTTACAAAAAATTACAGATGTCCTTAGTAAAAAAGTGGATGAATTTCAAGAGAAAGATAGCGGTTGGTCTTTGTTAAATATTTTGTATGTTGAAGTGAACATTAATAAGTATTCCCCACTAAGGGTGGATTCGACCAAACTGGAATAAGACTTACTCCGAGATTAGTCCATACAAATTCGGTGTTTAATCTAGGTATAACACCTTATTCCAGTGTGGTCGAATCCACGCTAAGGGGTTCATCTTTTATGGAATTACCTAAATCAATAAAAGCCAAAAAGGCCTGCATAAATGTAAGAAATAATGATGATTATTGTTTTGCGTGGACAATAATGGCTGCGTTATACCCTGCTAAAAAAAAGGCTTGCCGTGTGAAATCATACCCTCACTTTAGTACAGTGTTAGATTTGAGTAATATTACGTTTCCAGTATCCTTAACTGACATTAAGAGATTCGAAAATAATAATAATAACATTAGTATCAATATTTATGGATTGAACATAATAAAATTACAGGTCCGTTGTACAAAACAAGTTCACGTAAAACACACCATATTAACATGTTGCTATTACAAAATGAGTCCATGTCCCACTATTGCCTTATAAAAAAAATTGCCAAAGTTACTGAGAAACCAAATTACGAAGCATCATGGTAAAATTTACTTTTGCGATGATTGTTTAATGTTTTTTAAAACTGCCAGTGTATACGAACAACATGTCTGCGGTGGTGTTTCGACTGTTTTACCTGAGAGTGGCACTATTCTTCAATTCCAAAATTACCAACGTATGCAAAATGTACTTTTTGTAATATATGCTGACTTTGAGTCATTTTTACTGCCGTGTGATGAAAACCTAAAAACTGGAAATTGTACTTTGAATATTCAAAAACATATACCGGCCGCTTTTGCTTATTATATTGTTTGTAATTATGATAGCTCGTTAAATCGTTTAGTATCTTACCGTGGTAAAGATTGCGCTGAAAAATTTGTATTTCTTTTGCAAAAGGACGTAAAAGCTCTCTATAACATACTTTGTGATAAGTCAGAAAACCCTGAACCAATTATACTGAATGATGATGATAAAATAAGTTTTAATAGTGCCGAATACTGTTATTTGTGTTCTAAATTATTAATATCGGACAAAGTGAAAGATCATTGTCATTTCACAGGAAAGTACAGAGGCGCAGCGCATTCCTATTGCAACCTCAAATTTCAGTTGCCTAAATTTGTTGCTGTGTTTTTCCACAACTTGGCAGGTTACGATTGCCATATGTTTATTCGTGAACTAAGTCTAATACCAGGTGCAATCAAAGTTATACCGAAAAATAAAGAAAACTATATTTCATTTACTAAATTTATACATATTTCAGATGACAAATTTGCATCAGTGCGATTTGTCGATTCATTTAAGTTCTTGGGTGCAAATTTAGAACAGTTAGCAAAAAATTTAGAGGAAAAAGATTTAACAAATCTTTATAGAAACTGTAAACATCGAAAGCAATTTAATTTGTTACGTAGAAAAGGTGTCTACCCCTACGATTATATGTTTAGCTGGGACACGTATGAAGAAACTAGTCTACCACCAAAAGAAAGCTTCTTCAGTAATCTTACAAATGAGTTTATATCCGAGTGTGACTATGAACATGCTAAAAAAGTTTGGAATTATTTTAACATAAAAAACCTTGGGGAATATACGGATTTATATGTTAAGAGCGACTTCTTATTACTTGCAGATATTTTTGAGACTTTTCGTAAAACATGTAAAGAAAATTATTCTTTAGATCCCGCATTTTATCTTACTGCTCCGAGCCTTAGCTTTGATGCAATGCTTTTGAAAACAAAAGTTCAACTAGAACTTATATCAGATTTAGAAATCATACGCATGATACAAAAAGGCATTCGCGGGGGTATTTGTTTATGCTCGAAAAGATATGCTAGGTCCAATAATAAGTATACAATAAATTTTGACTCTACTCAACCAAGTAATTATTTAATATATTTTGATTGTAACAATTTATATGGATTCGCAATGTGTGGATATTTACCTCACTCTCAATTTACTTTACTTAATAAAGAAGAAATAAGTCAACTACAAACTTAGATTAAAACAAAAAGGGAAGATACGGCATTACCTTCTCGTGAGTGAGCCGCCAAAATTAGGCCTAAAGGCACAATTTCACTTCAGTCGCAATTTGCCGAGCGAACAGGCGACATCGTACTATTGCGGATATTCTGCTGTATGAAAAAGAGAAAGATGCTACTCCGCAGTTGCATCGGAATGGGTCGTACGTACTCGTCTGTTCCGAAGCGACCGAGAGACGTCAATGCGTGTCAGTTGAGTAAGACTATATTTTGATTGACTACAAGTAGGCGCATGCCGTATCTTCCCTTTTTGTTTTAATCTAAGACTACAAATAATGAATGTTCCAGACGACAGCAATTACGGATACGTTTTAGAAGTAGATTTGGAATATCCAGTAGAACTACATGATTTACACAATGATCTTCCATTATGTGCAGAACATTTTGCCCCTCCCGGTTCAAAATGCATAAAACCTATACCGAATTTATATGACAAGTTTTATTATGTTATACATTACATTAATTTAAAAACATGTTTAAAACATGGCATGCGTCTAAAAAATATTTACAGAGTTTTAAAATTCAAACAAAGTCCTTATTTAAAACAATATATTGACTTAAACACGGAGTTACGACAAAAGACGAACTCGTTGTTTGAACAAGATTTTTTCAAACTGCTAAACAATAGCATCTTTGGGAAAACATTGGAAGACACAGAGCTCCGAGTTGACGTGAAGCTAGTAACTCGGTGGAATGATACTAGAAACAAAACAAAAAAATATTACTCTGCTGAACAACTCATTGCGCGTCCTAATTTCCATAGTGCTAGCATTTTTGGAGAAAATTTGGTAGCAATTCAACTAAAAAGAGAAAAGGTTATTTTAGATAAACCAATTTACATAGGCTTTTCGGTCTTAGAACTGTCTAAAAGCCATATGTATGATTTCCATTACTCCGTAATGAAAATATTTTACAAACGTAATATATCTCTTTGCTATACGGACACGGACAGTTTATTATATTCTATTAGTACACAAGATTTTTATTCTGACTTAAAGTCTAACTTCTTACAATATTTTGATACTAGTAATTATCCATCAACAAACTGTTACAATATTGCTCTAAATAATAAAAAAGTTCCTGGGCTCTTTAAAGATGAGCTAGGTGGAAAAATATTGTTAGAATTTGTTGGACTAAGATCAAAACAAATGAATTTGAATATAAAAAAGCAAAAGGCGTTAAGAAACCGGTCACCAAACAATTGCAATTTGTTGATTACGTAAACACTTTGTCATCTGGTTCGAATTTAAGAAGAAAAAACCTTTATTTTAAATCTATTAAACATGAAGTTTTTACACAGGAACAAAACAAAATTGCTTTATCCAGAAAAGATGATAAGCGTTTTATTCTAAAAGATAATGAAACGACTTTGTCATGGGGACATCATTCAATAACTCCTTAATTGATAAATGTATGCCTAGTGTTAGTTTGTTACCTCCATGTTATAGATTAATGGAAATTTATATCGATTTGTATAGAAATGACGCTAAAAAATAAAAACTATATAATTAAGAGTTTGTGTGCCTGTAATTTGTCTTCTACCTTTAACCTGTATTTATCTTAATTGTTATTACTTACCTGCTACGCCTCGGTTGTCGTAATACCAGACACAGTAGATAATGTATTGTCAATGACACATAAATGTGTCGTCCGGTAAACAAAAGGTTAAATACTTATGTAATAAATTTTCTGTTAAGAAATTGTGCACCTGTAATTTGTATTTATCAACATTGTAATTGTATATCTATCTAAAATAATAAATTACCTATTTAAAATTCGATGTTGCATTCGTTTCTACCGCCTTTTACCACCCCACACCTTTTGCTGCCTATTTTATTGTCATATAACTGGAAGCAATAAACGTGTGTTCCTATGCTTGCGCAATGCCACATATGCAACTTACTCTTAACCGTAAGCTTGCAATAATACAAGTTCTGACATGAAACAGTAGCATACAAATCGCGCTTTCGTCATGGTACCTTATCGCTAAATGCTAAAAGTGCAAGCTGGCAATTTGCAGGTTCTCACTTAAAATTGTTGTATCGAGCAAAAATGCGCTCTGTTTCATATACCTAGAAGCGATAAGCGTTTGTTTTCATGTTTGCGCAACGCGCACGTGCAACTCTAAATAGCAAGCTTGCAATAATGCAGGTTCTGACAGTTCAACAGAACTTTATCGCTAAAAGACATAACGAATATTTCAGTTCAGTCCGCGATCTCGTTCCGTTCACTTCATTAGTTGCTCAAGATGTCTAACCAGATAACACAGTGTGCAAGTGTTATGATTACTATGGATAATATAAAAAAGGACCTTCCTAAATATGTTATAAAAGTTCAGATCCTGGAAGGTATCGACAAGTCTGATGAAATTGAGTTCCAAACTCGTGCTAAAACGCAGTATATAGTGTACAATCACCAGGACGAAGTGCTATTAAATACGTATCAGATAATGTGCGACATTAATGCGGAAATTGCAGCACGCAACGAGAGACATCTGGGCTTTTAAATTTCACAATAATTTGGGTATGTATTAATTATTATTAGTTTTTTCATATTGCAACGAGACTTGTTCATAACTCTATATATACACGTACGCGACGCTGCTCTATACATAACGTACCACTCTTGTTTAAAATTGTAAGAAATCTTTTTTTCTATATATTTAAATGTAAATTAAAAAATTAAAAATAAGTTGAGTGTATGTATATAGTTCAATAACCATATTTCATTTTTTTTTTCAGAAAATGGATTCTGCCGACTTGTGGTACCCATGCGCTCAAAGATATGACGATTTATGTGACAACGAAGTGGCTGAAAGGCAAATTCCTGATGTTCCTACTCCTCCAGCTACACCTGGACTAAATGCAGATGTCAAGAAAAGAAAACAGCAGCGGAAAAAAGCAATTACAAAGGTGCCATCCTCATACGTGGTTTCAAAAACACTTAAAAGGGTGCACCGTCTGATCAAGATTCAAATATACGACCTTGATGGTACTGAAACATTACCGGATGAAAAAAACATTGTTGTTAGTACACAGTATTCAGTTTGTGATTTTGTGGATGAAATAGTGGACATGACCGAAAACCTAGTGAATAAAATTTGTAAGAAAATATGTAATGAATCTATTTAATCAATTTATTTTACTCAATTTTGTGTGTGAGTGTGTAACCGTAATGAATTACTTTTCTGTAATATTATGATTAAAAATTTGTAAATAAAATAATAAAACTATACTTACTTATAAAAATTAAACAACAACTGTTCAGTATTGGAATTGTGCTATATTTTGTAATTATTCTTTATTACTAATAATTGATTTTGTTTATTCATATTTGTTTATTATAATAAAATTATATTTTTTAAGAAAATATATTGTAATGAATCTATTTAATTAATATTATTTTAATTTACTCAATTTTGTATGTGTAGTGTAACCATAACGAATTACTTTTCTGTAATATTTATTATTTACAATTTGTAAATAAAATGATAAAATTATACTTACATATAAAAATTAAACAACAACTGTTCAGTAATTAGTTGGTAAACTGTGCTGTATTTTTGTAATTATTCTTTAATATTAATAATTGATTGTGTTAAGGTATATATGTTTATTATAATAAAATTATTTCTTATTAAGTAATATTGTCGTTTCAATTTCTTTCTACTATTTACTTATTTTATTTTATTTTATTTAGTAAATCCACTTCTATTTTTAAGAGTAAAAATAAAAGAAATTTCATTGCTTAGCTATTTCATTTTTATTACAACAGCAAAAAACATTATTTAAATACTTACATTATTTTCAATACACCATTTATTATTATCTATCAACCATTTCTTAATACATATAACATTTCTTAATGCACAATATTTCATATGGTTAAAACAATTGTATGCAAACATATCTTTACAATAGAGTTTACTTAGTGTTTCTAAATTAGGTAAACCTTTATTACTTATATCTAAAACATTCTCATGTCCACATAATTCTCGGACCCACTTAAGTTTTTCTTCACCTTTCACAATGATTTTGCGCTCATTCAAGTATGGTTTGATAAGTCTTTTAAATTCTTTGTAGTCAATATGTCCCTCGCTCCATCGGTATCCTCTGTTTCTCTCTATCCACCAAACGTTTTTCCTTTCTTCAAGAGTCAGAGCAGAAAATGGAAATGGTGGTTTTATTAAGAATATTTGAGTGTGCACTGATGTGCCTATTACTAATTCTTTTAATATCACTTCATTATTTTGATCTTTGAAACCTTGCACATCTACAATAATACTAGTAGTATCGTTATTCATGATAGTTTTTTAACGATGCTGCTAAGTGGTTTATATTCAAATATACTATCGTTCAGTATAAGACAATATGCAGCAGTCTGATCAGGTACTTCTTGATCAGTTTCGATTTCAACTCGTACGTCAATCGATCCCTTTAAAGTTTCGTGTTGGCGAGAACAGTCAATGACGAATAAAGGAGCAAAGTCTTTAAAGTCCTTCAAACTTAACAACGGCTCCGCTCAACGTCCGTAATAAGACTGTTGGAACCTTGCATACTGCTCGTATATTAATGAAAACATATTGTTAGCAAAATTTATATTCAACCCTTCATACGGGTAATACGATGTATTTAAAAAGACTCTAACGTCGCGTATATAGCAATGATCGAACTCTGCTATTGACATTTCCGCATTATTTTTACGGTCAGTTTGTAAAGCAATAACAACGTATCGCGGTTTCTCAATTTGCGATGAAGTTTTGATAGACCAAGTATGTTTACGTGATTTAGGTAGTAATGGATATTCATACAAGTCCCAATTACGAAATGCCACTGTTATAGCACGATCCTTTTCTAAGTGTTTTAATAAATTAATTCTTTCGCGGTCTGACACTTTAACGTGGGGAACTCTCCAGACAATTTTATTTATAATTATATCTTCCACATCTTCCCCGGAATTTAATTTTAAGGCGTTGAGATTTGTATTACTTCTCAATAATACCAATTCATATTTACAGTTTATAATAATTTTTTTATAATCTTCTGCAAAACCTAATACTTTATTCAGGGGTATAGAAGCTGAAAAGACTCCGTTACTAACAGTGGTCGAACCTGTGGGAGACCAGCCCCAAACGCTTGCGCGTTTGGACTCGTTTGCATTCAACGAAAGATAAGATTTTATTGTTGTGGTAACTCCTGCATTTTTAACTTTATCTATTTCTACTCCGTTTAGTTCATATCGAATGTCTTGAAAAAGAAATAATGCGGGGTTATTTACAAAATGCACACTTGGTACTCTATCGTTTTCCTTGGTAATGCTGTTATGCTTAAACACATCGACTCTGCCTTCAATATACAAACTGCTGAGTGCTGGCAAAAAGTACAGGTCTTGCTGATTAATCGGGATCCGTATTTCATCATTCTTGTTGAAACTTGTCACGTATGGTTTGTACGAATGATATTCAAAACTTTCAATGCTGTTATCGTATGAAGCCGGATGAGATATATTTATAATATTCATTTTAACAAACCGAGAAACTTTAAAAATTCTTTATTGGTTTTAGTTAGCTTCTTTTTAAACTGAGGTGGTGCTCCTCTATGAAATGTTCTTTTAGAACTGACTCGAATAATACAAGCAGATGCGTTTTTATTGAAATTTAGCATATTTTTTTAAGTGTAAACACAGCTGTACTTCTACACCGCGTAAGTTGATTTGCTTATTTTCAGCGTCTAATAGTCTTATATTAATAGCACTTATTGAACTTTGATTGACAGGAAAGTAAATTAAGTTTTTAGGTATTTCAATAATTCTATATCCAGGTGGTACGTTTGGTACAAATTCATAAATTATATGACTTGCTTTCCCGTTCACAAATGATCCGCTGATTACATCGCATTCGATGCGTACGACAGTTGTTGGTAAAATGCTGACAGGATACCGAGATTCGGTACTTATATTAGCCTTAACGGGTTCCATACCAAAACCCAAAACTTTGCCAAGTGAGTCTTTTTTATCAAAGTTAACATTTTCCGAACAGAAAATACTAGTTTTCATTGTATTATTATTGCAAGTCAATTTCAAAGCAGCATTTTTAATGTTACTTTTAAGAAAATCGCAAATATCTTGAAGTTCATAGGATCCTTTAGGTATTTGGATGACTTCATTTTTGCCATAATAAAATTTATTGTTTCTTTCATCTATATTAGAAATTGAATTAAAAGTAGAAAAATATAAGAGCCCACACTCATATTCTCCGCGTAGTTGTAAAGTAGGGGAATAGTTTGTGGTCAAAGATTCCCCCCTGCCAGTTATCGACACAGTGAAGGACATTTGTGTACTAATACTTTATTTTTTGCGTTCTTAATATATGTCTTTTCCAATAGTCTCTTAAAAATTTCAAACAAAGGTGACCGCAGTTTATTGTACCAAACGCTTGATACTGAACGTAATTATAGTTTATTGAAATACGCCTTAAATAATTAAATAATTCTAATGGCGGCTTTAAATTACCAAAACTATCATAATATTCACAGTAACCATTTTCCTTAACGTAGGCTACCCAGTGAGGTCCAGGATTCTGAGAACTATCTAAATTTACAATAGCACACTCTATTTTTCTTGGTTTAGATGGAAGTGAATCTCTCATGAAAACTCCTCGAAAGTACGGAATGTCAGTAGCATGCTCCAAAATATCTAAGTTTGTAAGAGGTCGCCTGGGCAGCCGTTTAATTAGTTTTTTGAAGGATTAAGGTATAAACCAGTTCCTTTTTTATGAGGCTTGATATGCAATCCTTTTCCAAGAGCGACAGCTTCCATCATTTTGTTATGTCGTTCAGATTCTTGAAGGTTCTTTTGAGCAACCTTGGAATCATTAACGGCCTTTGCTATACCTGCTGCGCTTCCAGCAAGAGAACCTAGAGCTGACAATCCAGCAAAAATAGGAATAAGTGGTAAAAAGCCTCCACTTTTTGGTAGAGGAATACATCGCGGTAAGCGTATTCCTTTCTTATTGGTAAACATTTTTTTCGCTGCTGCATATGCGTATTTTATAGCAGTACGATTATCTTTACATTTTAATTTTTTTATTTGTTTATGTATTTTTTTCACGGTGGCCATAAACGGACGACGCACTCCAGCACCAGATATAAGTTTTGCTTTCATTGCATTTTTCACAATCCATGAAGCGAGTTTTTCACCTCTCCCAGCATCTTTTGATTTTAATCTATTCTTTGCCATTTTCAAGAGCTCTAAATCAGATAGATAGATAGATAGATAAACACTTTATTGCACATACACAAGGAACAGTTACACGTGACATAAACTTAAAACTAGTATGTACAAAGGCGGTCTTATCGCTGAAAGCGATCTCTTCCAGACAACCTTTGGTTAGCGGAACCTGAGAAGGAGATAGAGGAAGTGCGCAAGTTTAATAAATAGATAATAAAGTATAATGGATGGACAGTAAATTAATACATATTTATATTTATAAACATACATACATACAAAATATATAAGACATACATACATACACATTACTTATATAATCATAAAACATTATAAATAAACTATAACATGTTACTCGCAGATGACAGGGTCAAAAGATGCTTGTGGAGTTTAGCCTTATAGATGGACAGTGACTTGGAGTGACGGATCTCAAAGGGTAGGTCATTCCAAAGAAAAGTAGCCTGGACTGTAAACGAATCCTTGAAATAACCTGACCGAGTAAAGGGAGCCTTAAGCACGTTATCAGACTTGGACCTGAGACCACGGTTGTGATCCTCCCCGAGAAATCGGAAACATTCTTTAAGGTAAGAAGGAGTACGAGGATCATACAGCACGTTAAACACGAGAATGAGGATATGCTCCTCACGACGCAATCTAATTGGTAGCCATTCGAGCCTATGCCTGTATTCAGACACATGGTCAAACTTGCGCAAGCCGTAAATGAATCTAATGCAAAGATTTTGAAGACGTTGTAACTTGCTAAGCAAGTCCTCATTAAGGTCAACTAAACAGACGTCGGCATAGTCCAAAATCGGTAGGAGGAGAGATTGCGCAAGTTCAACCTTGGTCTTCACAGGAAGCAAGTTCCTCCACTTTCTCAGAGAGCCAGAGGCAGCGAACACCTTACGACTCATCTCTGCTACGTGTGGAGACCAGCAAAGCGTGCGGTCAAAAAGGACCCCTAAATTCTTAACAACATCACAATAGTTTAATGTGACACCGTCATATATGAGCGAAGGGACAGATATACAGTTTAACTTGGCAGTCTGTTTTGAGCCTCCGATGATGATAGCCTGTGATTTGTTGGGGTTGACCGTTAAGCCGTGGGTTCGACTCCACTCATGAATCGTCGCAAGGTCAGCGTTAAGGCTAGCGATCATACTCACAATATCATCAACGGCGGCCTGAGAATATATTTGCAAGTCGTCAGCATACAAATGGAATTGACAGGATAGGAGTGGAGTAAGAAAATTGATAAAAATCGAAAAGAGGAAAGGAGAGAGGACGCCGCCCTGGGGCACACCGGCAGTGATATCGTTAGCACTAGACAGTTTGTCATTAGCGCGGACGCACTGCCGCCGGCCGAAAAGGTAACTACGAAACCACTCGATTGCCGTATCCGAGACTAGAAGAGATTTCAACATAGCCAGAAGGATATCGAAATCAACGGCGCTGAAAGCATTGGAAAAGTCCAAAAGAACCAACGCTGTCAATCGCTGATTAGACATCCCCAGGCGTATATCGTCGGACACTTTAGTCAGCGCGGAAGTAGTGCTATGCCCCGGGCGAAAGCCAGATTGGAAAGGGCTGAGGAAATTATGTGTATTAACAAAGACACTGACTTGGTTGAGGACAAGTCGTTCAAGGATTTTAGAAAGAAAAGGAAGAATGGATATGGGTCTAAAGTGAGAAGGTAAGGTAGGGTTCGAGGTTTTAAGGATTGGAATGACCACTGCCTGTCGCCAGCAGCTAGGAAAACGGCCAGAATTGAGCGAGAAGTTAAAAATATGGCAGAGGATAGGGACAAGGATATCAAACCCTAACAGGATCATCCTCCGGCTAATCCCATCCATGCCTTCGGCATTAGATTTTAGTGGGCAGCGGACTACGCAACCCACGGTCCCCGGTTCGAATCCTGGAAGAGGCAAATGTTTGTGTGGTGAGCACGAGCATTTGTGACCGAGTCATGGATGTTTATTAGTATTTATGTATGTTTATCCGATATTCAGTCACCATAGTTCGGGCTATACTTAGTTTTGGGCTGAATGGTTAGTGTGACAACTATGAAATTTATTTAATTAATGTTTGTGTTTACTACCTATGTATTTACTACTAGTAGAAACGTATTGTATTGTTTTCTTGTTTGTTTTTATATCCGTTGGATATAATTTAGCGTTCAATTTATGATTTGTAAATTATATGACGTGTTACTCTTAAACTTGTATGTCACTCATAAATAGTTATGCAATTGCATAATATAAACCTAATTTACTAATTAGTGTTTTATTATTTTAGGTCTGAATCCCAGTACATCTCCCGTAAGCGCAACGCTGCCGCTTTCGAGTCGGACGAAGAGTCCAACGTTGACGATTTGGACTTGGATGTCAACCGGTAAATATCTAACTATCTACACGATAAAACAATAAAGTGTGAACGTGCTAGCAGTATATTATCTTTATTTAACACTTTATTTCAATTATTTCAGATTTACAAAAAAAACGGCAGCGAAACCTAAAGAAAAAAAGGCACGTGTAACCAAGAAGAAATCATTGAGGTTAGTATTATAAAATGTAACAAGTTTATTTAACTGAGTCCATTGAACAACTAATTTTAATAACATTGTCTCATTGTCTTAAGGTACAATAAAGTTTGTGCGCAACTAAGGTGCAGCCGCAAGGCCCACAATCACTTGAATCACGCGCACTAAGGCGTTTGCAGCCCATGGGCTGCACATTAGTGCACACAAACTTGCTTTGCGGTGTCTTCTCTAGTTTATTGTACCTCAATGGTTATGATATTACTTTATTTGCGGTTTATACCGAGGTCAAGATTGTAGTGATAACTTTCTATCAATGATAGAGGCCTTTGTCCCGCAGTAGGTCAGTACCTATATAGACTGTTTACTTTACTATATTTTGTTTTATTTTTTGTTACAGTCCTGCTGCAGACGAAATTGCACAACAGTCACAAACGTCACAGTCATTGATTGCTGACCTCTTCGGCGACGAAGAGGAGCCGGCAAGAGCACCTAAACGTCGCAGCTGTGGTCGTCGCTGACAAAGCGCGTAGCAGGCGGCGTCCTGCGCCAGGCCGCTCTGCTGGAGGGGAACCTATTTTTTGAATTTTTGAAGTACGCGCATACCAAGTGGCCGACATTGTCGATGTCAACTCACGTGATCGTTGGGAGAAGGCGAGCGCGCATCTACGGCTGCAAGTCCACCCAAATTCAGCAGAGTGGAGCTTAATTAAAAAAATATTTACTGAAGGTAAAAAGAAATTTGATAAGGAGGCAGTGTTTTATGGGGACAAAACGAAATAAATAATACTTAATGTATATTTCTTACACTTCCTCTATTCGAATTTCATTTAATTTTTAATTGGTTTAAAGACATATTACTTAATCATATAATAGTATATAATTTTGTTCAATTGTAATATGTAGGTGTATAATTGTAAGTAAGTAAGTAATTAAAAATAATCTAAGTATAAAAATATTATTGTTTATACCGTATCCTAAATACGTTGAAGTTAGGAAAGAATGATATAATTCTAATAAAGTAGTTATTGTTTTAAAAAGTCCTAATTTTTTTATTAAAAAACATGAGTAAAATTAATGATGTTTTTTGCTCAGATTGTCAGATACTAATACAACGAAAAGCTTTACCAGGACATTTACGTAGCATCATTCATAAAAATAACTCCGCAATCTTAGTTGAAACCGGAATTGAGAAAATTAGCTCCGCGTTCCGCAGTCGGATTGCTTCGTATCGCGTACGGGACCAAGTGTCTCACGGCACGCCGACGCCGGCGTCGGCGGCGGCGTCGACGAGCATATCGCCCGCGCGCTATTTGCACGCCTGCGCTGACAGGCTGCGACGCCTGCTCGATACAGCGCTCGCGACCTATACCAATATAAGGGTAAACATAGAGATATTTATCCAAGTTACCTTGCCTAAAGACGATACTATAAAAATTAAATCATTCGCCACTCAAAATATATCTTTACATCAAAGTAATGATTTCAAAGAATTTTTACAAAAAATTACAGATGTCCTTAGTAAAAAAGTGGATGAATTTCAAGAGAAAGATAGCGGTTGGTCTTTGTTAAATATTTTGTATGTTGAAGTGAACATTAATAAGTATTCCCCACTAAGGGTGGATTCGACCAAACTGGAATAAGACTTACTCCGAGATTAGTCCATACAAATTCGGTGTTTAATCTAGGTATAACACCTTATTCCAGTGTGGTCGAATCCACGCTAAGGGGTTCATCTTTTATGGAATTACCTAAATCAATAAAAGCCAAAAAGGCCTGCATAAATGTAAGAAATAATGATGATTATTGTTTTGCGTGGACAATAATGGCTGCGTTATACCCTGCTAAAAAAAAGGCTTGCCGTGTGAAATCATACCCTCACTTTAGTACAGTGTTAGATTTGAGTAATATTACGTTTCCAGTATCCTTAACTGACATTAAGAGATTCGAAAATAATAATAATAACATTAGTATCAATATTTATGGATTGAACATAATAAAATTACAGGTCCGTTGTACAAAACAAGTTCACGTAAAACACACCATATTAACATGTTGCTATTACAAAATGAGTCCATGTCCCACTATTGCCTTATAAAAAAAATTGCCAAAGTTACTGAGAAACCAAATTACGAAGCATCATGGTAAAATTTACTTTTGCGATGATTGTTTAATGTTTTTTAAAACTGCCAGTGTATACGAACAACATGTCTGCGGTGGTGTTTCGACTGTTTTACCTGAGAGTGGCACTATTCTTCAATTCCAAAATTACCAACGTATGCAAAATGTACTTTTTGTAATATATGCTGACTTTGAGTCATTTTTACTGCCGTGTGATGAAAACCTAAAAACTGGAAATTGTACTTTGAATATTCAAAAACATATACCGGCCGCTTTTGCTTATTATATTGTTTGTAATTATGATAGCTCGTTAAATCGTTTAGTATCTTACCGTGGTAAAGATTGCGCTGAAAAATTTGTATTTCTTTTGCAAAAGGACGTAAAAGCTCTCTATAACATACTTTGTGATAAGTCAGAAAACCCTGAACCAATTATACTGAATGATGATGATAAAATAAGTTTTAATAGTGCCGAATACTGTTATTTGTGTTCTAAATTATTAATATCGGACAAAGTGAAAGATCATTGTCATTTCACAGGAAAGTACAGAGGCGCAGCGCATTCCTATTGCAACCTCAAATTTCAGTTGCCTAAATTTGTTGCTGTGTTTTTCCACAACTTGGCAGGTTACGATTGCCATATGTTTATTCGTGAACTAAGTCTAATACCAGGTGCAATCAAAGTTATACCGAAAAATAAAGAAAACTATATTTCATTTACTAAATTTATACATATTTCAGATGACAAATTTGCATCAGTGCGATTTGTCGATTCATTTAAGTTCTTGGGTGCAAATTTAGAACAGTTAGCAAAAAATTTAGAGGAAAAAGATTTAACAAATCTTTATAGAAACTGTAAACATCGAAAGCAATTTAATTTGTTACGTAGAAAAGGTGTCTACCCCTACGATTATATGTTTAGCTGGGACACGTATGAAGAAACTAGTCTACCACCAAAAGAAAGCTTCTTCAGTAATCTTACAAATGAGTTTATATCCGAGTGTGACTATGAACATGCTAAAAAAGTTTGGAATTATTTTAACATAAAAAACCTTGGGGAATATACGGATTTATATGTTAAGAGCGACTTCTTATTACTTGCAGATATTTTTGAGACTTTTCGTAAAACATGTAAAGAAAATTATTCTTTAGATCCCGCATTTTATCTTACTGCTCCGAGCCTTAGCTTTGATGCAATGCTTTTGAAAACAAAAGTTCAACTAGAACTTATATCAGATTTAGAAATCATACGCATGATACAAAAAGGCATTCGCGGGGGTATTTGTTTATGCTCGAAAAGATATGCTAGGTCCAATAATAAGTATACAATAAATTTTGACTCTACTCAACCAAGTAATTATTTAATATATTTTGATTGTAACAATTTATATGGATTCGCAATGTGTGGATATTTACCTCACTCTCAATTTACTTTACTTAATAAAGAAGAAATAAGTCAACTACAAACTTAGATTAAAACAAAAAGGGAAGATACGGCATTACCTTCTCGTGAGTGAGCCGCCAAAATTAGGCCTAAAGGCACAATTTCACTTCAGTCGCAATTTGCCGAGCGAACAGGCGACATCGTACTATTGCGGATATTCTGCTGTATGAAAAAGAGAAAGATGCTACTCCGCAGTTGCATCGGAATGGGTCGTACGTACTCGTCTGTTCCGAAGCGACCGAGAGACGTCAATGCGTGTCAGTTGAGTAAGACTATATTTTGATTGACTACAAGTAGGCGCATGCCGTATCTTCCCTTTTTGTTTTAATCTAAGACTACAAATAATGAATGTTCCAGACGACAGCAATTACGGATACGTTTTAGAAGTAGATTTGGAATATCCAGTAGAACTACATGATTTACACAATGATCTTCCATTATGTGCAGAACATTTTGCCCCTCCCGGTTCAAAATGCAAAAAACCTATACCGAATTTATATGACAAGTTTTATTATGTTATACATTACATTAATTTAAAAACATGTTTAAAACATGGCATGCGTCTAAAAAATATTTACAGAGTTTTAAAATTCAAACAAAGTCCTTATTTAAAACAATATATTGACTTAAACACGGAGTTACGACAAAAGACGAACTCGTTGTTTGAACAAGATTTTTTCAAACTGCTAAACAATAGCATCTTTGGGAAAACATTGGAAGACACAGAGCTCCGAGTTGACGTGAAGCTAGTAACTCGGTGGAATGATACTAGAAACAAAACAAAAAAATATTACTCTGCTGAACAACTCATTGCGCGTCCTAATTTCCATAGTGCTAGCATTTTTGGAGAAAATTTGGTAGCAATTCAACTAAAAAGAGAAAAGGTTATTTTAGATAAACCAATTTACATAGGCTTTTCGGTCTTAGAACTGTCTAAAAGCCATATGTATGATTTCCATTACTCCGTAATGAAAATATTTTACAAACGTAATATATCTCTTTGCTATACGGACACGGACAGTTTATTATATTCTATTAGTACACAAGATTTTTATTCTGACTTAAAGTCTAACTTCTTACAATATTTTGATACTAGTAATTATCCATCAACAAACTGTTACAATATTGCTCTAAATAATAAAAAAGTTCCTGGGCTCTTTAAAGATGAGCTAGGTGGAAAAATATTGTTAGAATTTGTTGGACTAAGATCAAAACAAATGAATTTGAATATAAAAAAGCAAAAGGCGTTAAGAAACCGGTCACCAAACAATTGCAATTTGTTGATTACGTAAACACTTTGTCATCTGGTTCGAATTTAAGAAGAAAAAACCTTTATTTTAAATCTATTAAACATGAAGTTTTTACACAGGAACAAAACAAAATTGCTTTATCCAGAAAAGATGATAAGCGTTTTATTCTAAAAGATAATGAAACGACTTTGTCATGGGGACATCATTCAATAACTCCTTAATTGATAAATGTATGCCTAGTGTTAGTTTGTTACCTCCATGTTATAGATTAATGGAAATTTATATCGATTTGTATAGAAATGACGCTAAAAAATAAAAACTATATAATTAAGAGTTTGTGTGCCTGTAATTTGTCTTCTACCTTTAACCTGTATTTATCTTAATTGTTATTACTTACCTGCTACGCCTCGGTTGTCGTAATACCAGACACAGTAGATAATGTATTGTCAATGACACATAAATGTGTCGTCCGGTAAACAAAAGGTTAAATACTTATGTAATAAATTTTCTGTTAAGAAATTGTGCACCTGTAATTTGTATTTATCAACATTGTAATTGTATATCTATCTAAAATAATAAATTACCTATTTAAAATTCGATGTTGCATTCGTTTCTACCGCCTTTTACCACCCCACACCTTTTGCTGCCTATTTTATTGTCATATAACTGGAAGCAATAAACGTGTGTTCCTATGCTTGCGCAATGCCACATATGCAACTTACTCTTAACCGTAAGCTTGCAATAATACAAGTTCTGACATGAAACAGTAGCATACAAATCGCGCTTTCGTCATGGTACCTTATCGCTAAATGCTAAAAGTGCAAGCTGGCAATTTGCAGGTTCTCACTTAAAATTGTTGTATCGAGCAAAAATGCGCTCTGTTTCATATACCTAGAAGCGATAAGCGTTTGTTTTCATGTTTGCGCAACGCGCACGTGCAACTCTAAATAGCAAGCTTGCAATAATGCAGGTTCTGACAGTTCAACAGAACTTTATCGCTAAAAGACATAACGAATATTTCAGTTCAGTCCGCGATCTCGTTCCGTTCACTTCATTAGTTGCTCAAGATGTCTAACCAGATAACACAGTGTGCAAGTGTTATGATTACTATGGATAATATAAAAAAGGACCTTCCTAAATATGTTATAAAAGTTCAGATCCTGGAAGGTATCGACAAGTCTGATGAAATTGAGTTCCAAACTCGTGCTAAAACGCAGTATATAGTGTACAATCACCAGGACGAAGTGCTATTAAATACGTATCAGATAATGTGCGACATTAATGCGGAAATTGCAGCACGCAACGAGAGACATCTGGGCTTTTAAATTTCACAATAATTTGGGTATGTATTAATTATTATTAGTTTTTTCATATTGCAACGAGACTTGTTCATAACTCTATATATACACGTACGCGACGCTGCTCTATACATAACGTACCACTCTTGTTTAAAATTGTAAGAAATCTTTTTTTCTATATATTTAAATGTAAATTAAAAAATTAAAAATAAGTTGAGTGTATGTATATAGTTCAATAACCATATTTCATTTTTTTTTTCAGAAAATGGATTCTGCCGACTTGTGGTACCCATGCGCTCAAAGATATGACGATTTATGTGACAACGAAGTGGCTGAAAGGCAAATTCCTGATGTTCCTACTCCTCCAGCTACACCTGGACTAAATGCAGATGTCAAGAAAAGAAAACAGCAGCGGAAAAAAGCAATTACAAAGGTGCCATCCTCATACGTGGTTTCAAAAACACTTAAAAGGGTGCACCGTCTGATCAAGATTCAAATATACGACCTTGATGGTACTGAAACATTACCGGATGAAAAAAACATTGTTGTTAGTACACAGTATTCAGTTTGTGATTTTGTGGATGAAATAGTGGACATGACCGAAAACCTAGTGAATAAAATTTGTAAGAAAATATGTAATGAATCTATTTAATCAATTTATTTTACTCAATTTTGTGTGTGAGTGTGTAACCGTAATGAATTACTTTTCTGTAATATTATGATTAAAAATTTGTAAATAAAATAATAAAACTATACTTACTTATAAAAATTAAACAACAACTGTTCAGTATTGGAATTGTGCTATATTTTGTAATTATTCTTTATTACTAATAATTGATTTTGTTTATTCATATTTGTTTATTATAATAAAATTATATTTTTTAAGAAAATATATTGTAATGAATCTATTTAATTAATATTATTTTAATTTACTCAATTTTGTATGTGTAGTGTAACCATAACGAATTACTTTTCTGTAATATTTATTATTTACAATTTGTAAATAAAATGATAAAATTATACTTACATATAAAAATTAAACAACAACTGTTCAGTAATTAGTTGGTAAACTGTGCTGTATTTTTGTAATTATTCTTTAATATTAATAATTGATTGTGTTAAGGTATATATGTTTATTATAATAAAATTATTTCTTATTAAGTAATATTGTCGTTTCAATTTCTTTCTACTATTTACTTATTTTATTTTATTTTATTTAGTAAATCCACTTCTATTTTTAAGAGTAAAAATAAAAGAAATTTCATTGCTTAGCTATTTCATTTTTATTACAACAGCAAAAAACATTATTTAAATACTTACATTATTTTCAATACACCATTTATTATTATCTATCAACCATTTCTTAATACATATAACATTTCTTAATGCACAATATTTCATATGGTTAAAACAATTGTATGCAAACATATCTTTACAATAGAGTTTACTTAGTGTTTCTAAATTAGGTAAACCTTTATTACTTATATCTAAAACATTCTCATGTCCACATAATTCTCGGACCCACTTAAGTTTTTCTTCACCTTTCACAATGATTTTGCGCTCATTCAAGTATGGTTTGATAAGTCTTTTAAATTCTTTGTAGTCAATATGTCCCTCGCTCCATCGGTATCCTCTGTTTCTCTCTATCCACCAAACGTTTTTCCTTTCTTCAAGAGTCAGAGCAGAAAATGGAAATGGTGGTTTTATTAAGAATATTTGAGTGTGCACTGATGTGCCTATTACTAATTCTTTTAATATCACTTCATTATTTTGATCTTTGAAACCTTGCACATCTACAATAATACTAGTAGTATCGTTATTCATGATAGTTTTTTAACGATGCTGCTAAGTGGTTTATATTCAAATATACTATCGTTCAGTATAAGACAATATGCAGCAGTCTGATCAGGTACTTCTTGATCAGTTTCGATTTCAACTCGTACGTCAATCGATCCCTTTAAAGTTTCGTGTTGGCGAGAACAGTCAATGACGAATAAAGGAGCAAAGTCTTTAAAGTCCTTCAAACTTAACAACGGCTCCGCTCAACGTCCGTAATAAGACTGTTGGAACCTTGCATACTGCTCGTATATTAATGAAAACATATTGTTAGCAAAATTTATATTCAACCCTTCATACGGGTAATACGATGTATTTAAAAAGACTCTAACGTCGCGTATATAGCAATGATCGAACTCTGCTATTGACATTTCCGCATTATTTTTACGGTCAGTTTGTAAAGCAATAACAACGTATCGCGGTTTCTCAATTTGCGATGAAGTTTTGATAGACCAAGTATGTTTACGTGATTTAGGTAGTAATGGATATTCATACAAGTCCCAATTACGAAATGCCACTGTTATAGCACGATCCTTTTCTAAGTGTTTTAATAAATTAATTCTTTCGCGGTCTGACACTTTAACGTGGGGAACTCTCCAGACAATTTTATTTATAATTATATCTTCCACATCTTCCCCGGAATTTAATTTTAAGGCGTTGAGATTTGTATTACTTCTCAATAATACCAATTCATATTTACAGTTTATAATAATTTTTTTATAATCTTCTGCAAAACCTAATACTTTATTCAGGGGTATAGAAGCTGAAAAGACTCCGTTACTAACAGTGGTCGAACCTGTGGGAGACCAGCCCCAAACGCTTGCGCGTTTGGACTCGTTTGCATTCAACGAAAGATAAGATTTTATTGTTGTGGTAACTCCTGCATTTTTAACTTTATCTATTTCTACTCCGTTTAGTTCATATCGAATGTCTTGAAAAAGAAATAATGCGGGGTTATTTACAAAATGCACACTTGGTACTCTATCGTTTTCCTTGGTAATGCTGTTATGCTTAAACACATCGACTCTGCCTTCAATATACAAACTGCTGAGTGCTGGCAAAAAGTACAGGTCTTGCTGATTAATCGGGATCCGTATTTCATCATTCTTGTTGAAACTTGTCACGTATGGTTTGTACGAATGATATTCAAAACTTTCAATGCTGTTATCGTATGAAGCCGGATGAGATATATTTATAATATTCATTTTAACAAACCGAGAAACTTTAAAAATTCTTTATTGGTTTTAGTTAGCTTCTTTTTAAACTGAGGTGGTGCTCCTCTATGAAATGTTCTTTTAGAACTGACTCGAATAATACAAGCAGATGCGTTTTTATTGAAATTTAGCATATTTTTTTAAGTGTAAACACAGCTGTACTTCTACACCGCGTAAGTTGATTTGCTTATTTTCAGCGTCTAATAGTCTTATATTAATAGCACTTATTGAACTTTGATTGACAGGAAAGTAAATTAAGTTTTTAGGTATTTCAATAATTCTATATCCAGGTGGTACGTTTGGTACAAATTCATAAATTATATGACTTGCTTTCCCGTTCACAAATGATCCGCTGATTACATCGCATTCGATGCGTACGACAGTTGTTGGTAAAATGCTGACAGGATACCGAGATTCGGTACTTATATTAGCCTTAACGGGTTCCATACCAAAACCCAAAACTTTGCCAAGTGAGTCTTTTTTATCAAAGTTAACATTTTCCGAACAGAAAATACTAGTTTTCATTGTATTATTATTGCAAGTCAATTTCAAAGCAGCATTTTTAATGTTACTTTTAAGAAAATCGCAAATATCTTGAAGTTCATAGGATCCTTTAGGTATTTGGATGACTTCATTTTTGCCATAATAAAATTTATTGTTTCTTTCATCTATATTAGAAATTGAATTAAAAGTAGAAAAATATAAGAGCCCACACTCATATTCTCCGCGTAGTTGTAAAGTAGGGGAATAGTTTGTGGTCAAAGATTCCCCCCTGCCAGTTATCGACACAGTGAAGGACATTTGTGTACTAATACTTTATTTTTTGCGTTCTTAATATATGTCTTTTCCAATAGTCTCTTAAAAATTTCAAACAAAGGTGACCGCAGTTTATTGTACCAAACGCTTGATACTGAACGTAATTATAGTTTATTGAAATACGCCTTAAATAATTAATTAATTCTAATGGCGGCTTTAAATTACCAAAACTATCATAATATTCACAGTAACCATTTTCCTTAACGTAGGCTACCCAGTGAGGTCCAGGATTCTGAGAACTATCTAAATTTACAATAGCACACTCTATTTTTCTTGGTTTAGATGGAAGTGAATCTCTCATGAAAACTCCTCGAAAGTACGGAATGTCAGTAGCATGCTCCAAAATATCTAAGTTTGTAAGAGGTCGCCTGGGCAGCCGTTTAATTAGTTTTTTGAAGGATTAAGGTATAAACCAGTTCCTTTTTTATGAGGCTTGATATGCAATCCTTTTCCAAGAGCGACAGCTTCCATCATTTTGTTATGTCGTTCAGATTCTTGAAGGTTCTTTTGAGCAACCTTGGAATCATTAACGGCCTTTGCTATACCTGCTGCGCTTCCAGCAAGAGAACCTAGAGCTGACAATCCAGCAAAAATAGGAATAAGTGGTAAAAAGCCTCCACTTTTTGGTAGAGGAATACATCGCGGTAAGCGTATTCCTTTCTTATTGGTAAACATTTTTTTCGCTGCTATTTTATAGCAGTACGATTATCTTTACATTTTAATTTTTTTATTTGTTTATGTATTTTTTTCACGGTGGCCATAAACGGACGACGCACTCCAGCACCAGATATAAGTTTTGCTTTCATTGCATTTTTCACAATCCATGAAGCGAGTTTTTCACCTCTCCCAGCATCTTTTGATTTTAATCTATTCTTTGCCATTTTCAAGAGCTCTAAATCAGATAGATAGATAGATAGATAAACACTTTATTGCACATACACAAGGAACAGTTACACGTGACATAAACTTAAAACTAGTATGTACAAAGGCGGTCTTATCGCTGAAAGCGATCTCTTCCAGACAACCTTTGGTTAGCGGAACCTGAGAAGGAGATAGAGGAAGTGCGCAAGTTTAATAAATAGATAATAAAGTATAATGGATGGACAGTAAATTAATACATATTTATATTTATAAACATACATACATACAAAATATATAAGACATACATACATACACATTACTTATATAATCATAAAACATTATAAATAAACTATAACATGTTACTCGCAGATGACAGGGTCAAAAGATGCTTGTGGAGTTTAGCCTTATAGATGGACAGTGACTTGGAGTGACGGATCTCAAAGGGTAGGTCATTCCAAAGAAAAGTAGCCTGGACTGTAAACGAATCCTTGAAATAACCTGACCGAGTAAAGGGAGCCTTAAGCACGTTATCAGACTTGGACCTGAGACCACGGTTGTGATCCTCCCCGAGAAATCGGAAACATTCTTTAAGGTAAGAAGGAGTACGAGGATCATACAGCACGTTAAACACGAGAATGAGGATATGCTCCTCACGACGCAATCTAATTGGTAGCCATTCGAGCCTATGCCTGTATTCAGACACATGGTCAAACTTGCGCAAGCCGTAAATGAATCTAATGCAAAGATTTTGAAGACGTTGTAACTTGCTAAGCAAGTCCTCATTAAGGTCAACTAAACAGACGTCGGCATAGTCCAAAATCGGTAGGAGGAGAGATTGCGCAAGTTCAACCTTGGTCTTCACAGGAAGCAAGTTCCTCCACTTTCTCAGAGAGCCAGAGGCAGCGAACACCTTACGACTCATCTCTGCTACGTGTGGAGACCAGCAAAGCGTGCGGTCAAAAAGGACCCCTAAATTCTTAACAACATCACAATAGTTTAATGTGACACCGTCATATATGAGCGAAGGGACAGATATACAGTTTAACTTGGCAGTCTGTTTTGAGCCTCCGATGATGATAGCCTGTGATTTGTTGGGGTTGACCGTTAAGCCGTGGGTTCGACTCCACTCATGAATCGTCGCAAGGTCAGCGTTAAGGCTAGCGATCATACTCACAATATCATCAACGGCGGCCTGAGAATATATTTGCAAGTCGTCAGCATACAAATGGAATTGACAGGATAGGAGTGGAGTAAGAAAATTGATAAAAATCGAAAAGAGGAAAGGAGAGAGGACGCCGCCCTGGGGCACACCGGCAGTGATATCGTTAGCACTAGACAGTTTGTCATTAGCGCGGACGCACTGCCGCCGGCCGAAAAGGTAACTACGAAACCACTCGATTGCCGTATCCGAGACTAGAAGAGATTTCAACATAGCCAGAAGGATATCGAAATCAACGGCGCTGAAAGCATTGGAAAAGTCCAAAAGAACCAACGCTGTCAATCGCTGATTAGACATCCCCAGGCGTATATCGTCGGACACTTTAGTCAGCGCGGAAGTAGTGCTATGCCCCGGGCGAAAGCCAGATTGGAAAGGGCTGAGGAAATTATGTGTATTAACAAAGACACTGACTTGGTTGAGGACAAGTCGTTCAAGGATTTTAGAAAGAAAAGGAAGAATGGATATGGGTCTAAAGTGAGAAGGTAAGGTAGGGTTCGAGGTTTTAAGGATTGGAATGACCACTGCCTGTCGCCAGCAGCTAGGAAAACGGCCAGAATTGAGCGAGAAGTTAAAAATATGGCAGAGGATAGGGACAAGGATATCAAACCCTAACAGGATCATCCTCCGGCTAATCCCATCCATGCCTTCGGCATTAGATTTTAGTGGGCAGCGGACTACGCAACCCACGGTCCCCGGTTCGAATCCTGGAAGAGGCAAATGTTTGTGTGGTGAGCACGAGCATTTGTGACCGAGTCATGGATGTTTATTAGTATTTATGTATGTTTATCCGATATTCAGTCACCATAGTTCGGGCTATACTTAGTTTTGGGCTGAATGGTTAGTGTGACAACTATGAAATTTATTTAATTAATGTTTGTGTTTACTACCTATGTATTTACTACTAGTAGAAACGTATTGTATTGTTTTCTTGTTTGTTTTTATATCCGTTGGATATAATTTAGCGTTCAATTTATGATTTGTAAATTATATGACGTGTTACTCTTAAACTTGTATGTCACTCATAAATAGTTATGCAATTGCATAACGTGTTACTCTTAAACTTGTATGTCACTCATAAATAGTTATGCAATTGCATAATATAAACCTAATTTACTAATTAGTGTTTTATTATTTTAGGTCTGAATCCCAGTACATCTCCCGTAAGCGCAACGCTGCCGCTTTCGAGTCGGACGAAGAGTCCAACGTTGACGATTTGGACTTGGATGTCAACCGGTAAATATCTAACTATCTACACGATAAAACAATAAAGTGTGAACGTGCTAGCAGTATATTATCTTTATTTAACACTTTATTTCAATTATTTCAGATTTACAAAAAAAACGGCAGCGAAACCTAAAGAAAAAAAGGCACGTGTAACCAAGAAGAAATCATTGAGGTTAGTATTATAAAATGTAACAAGTTTATTTAACTGAGTCCATTGAACAACTAATTTTAATAACATTGTCTCATTGTCTTAAGGTACAATAAAGTTTGTGCGCAACTAAGGTGCAGCCGCAAGGCCCACAATCACTTGAATCACGCGC